>CM028670.1:30025635-31348135 GCA_016760335.1 Gastrodia elata | reverse complement strand
GTCCGACAGTCTATTGGCCATGCCTAGTCCGAGTGATAAGATGGATAGACTCTCGCCCTACTGACTATAGAGTTAGGATTCTGATATGGATATACTAATTCAAGTACACTTACATTCAGTTCTGTCTTAGCTCATCAGGCTAAGAGTTCTTAGTGATGTTCAGTTCAGAGTTTCTTAGCTCATCAGGCTAAGAATTGCTGAGTTCGTGTTCAGTTCAGGAGACTTATATAGTCACTGTAGTTTCAATTTACAGTTACTGTTTTACTTGCATATTCTGCATCTCAGCACTATTTTACTTACAGCTTTCCTGCACATGTTATATATAGGATGCTAGTTTTACTTACTATTTTCATATGCTCACATAGGATGTTAGTATTTTCAGTTTTTTACTGTTTAAATTTTGTATGTCACACAGCATGTTCTGTTTGATCATAAGCATGTTTAGGTTGTACTTTTCTTACAGTTTTATTCAGTATTTTGCTTACCTGTCTTTGTTGCAGTTGCTTGGAGGAGGTATGTATTACTTCCTATTTGTTTAGTTATAAACTGTAGTTTATAACTTATTACTGTTCTTTTGTACGCTTTCTGCACCTTTTTTGCTTCAGTACTGGTTTATGGTGATATTCAAGTAACTTAATAAAATTGTTTGCCCTAAAATGTACTTAGATATATTGTCTAACCAGTTTTTCTTTTGTTGGCTGGGGCCTTACCATTATGAAACTGATAATGGTAGGTTCTGAGTTTGTTGGAGTAGCAGATCCAGTGGAGAGCTTGCCATTGGAGGAGGAGCCTGTTCCTGAAGATCTGTAGTTTTAGTTTTCTTTCTTCCAGTGAGATTGAGAGTTTCCTTTCAGTTTTTTTAAACTTATTAAATGTTGTAATAATACAGGTTTATATTTCTCTTTCAGTACTTTACTTATTCTATATTGTTGTATTTATACTGTATTGGATGGATGTTATGTTTTATGCTTCCGCACTCTGAGTTCATGTATGATCATTTAGTGATAGTATTTTTGGATGAATGGCAAAGTCCTTAGTTAAATTGGATTAGAATGTGTTTCTAATCCAATCTTAAGTGGGGACCTTGTCATTTGGTGACCCCTCCACCGTAATCATGTTAACTTAAGAGTTAACAGGACCACGACGGGGCAGGATCGCCACAAGACCATCCCAGACCCTTAGACCACAGGGCTTCGATCTGTCGCACCTCCTTGATGGTGTAGAGATCGAGCTCAGGGTCTGGCATGGCCTCTGTAGGGAGAATTATCTCCCAATAGTAGTTCTAATGAAGGAGCCTTCGAGTGAGTAAGGTCTGGCTGATCCAGACCATCTCACAGGGGGCTTCGAGTCCCATCCGATGCGTCTGACCACGGTGATCGTGTAGCGATCGAGTCCTGGCCGAGCCGTGGTCTAGATGCGTCAAAATTTGGCGATTAGGGTTTCCCTAATCAGCCATATCCGTCAGGACAAAAGAGCGGAGACGACGGCATTGTGCAGACTGGGTCGACCCAAGACCCGCGCGGTGCGACAATGCCGGGTCTCCCAAGCCTCGGTCAACCCGCGCAGTTTGGATTACGGGCCGAGCCGTTTTAATTAATATCAATTTATTGGAATTATTTTCCTTAAGGAAAATAATTCTAATAATCAAATCATAGGTTTTTGATTAAATAAAAATACGGAATGTATTATTTGAATAACTTTTAATCCACTGGTCTAAATCCTATGATATTATATATGAAAATGATTAGCAAAAAATAAGAAACCAGAATATAAAATAAAAATGGACATCTGATGGTTAGATTTTAATTATTGCTTAATTATAGTGGATCTTAATTAGGGTGATTTAGTAGTTGTACTTATCCAAATTGCATATTTAGGGTGCCATTAGTTCATTTATGATGAGTAGAAGGCATGTGCTAGGGGATTTATTTTTCAGAGTTATGTATTTTAAATTATACCATAATCTTATTAAATCATGATTAGTGAAAATTAGAGTTGATACTTTATGGATCTTAAGAAACTTAGGCTCTGATTTATTGTATTAGTGGATAGAGCTTGTGAGCTAAATTGCAACTAGTTTTAATGGCTGGATTTGTAATTATGTGCTAATCCATTTAAATGGATTTAAGTTTTGATTGGCACTAATTACTTTCTATTTTTAAGAACTTTTCTATTATTCTACTTCATAAAGGTAGGGTAAATGTATTAGAAACCTGATATACCAATTTATAATGCATATATGGACAAATCAAATATTGGAGATCTTAACACCTTAATTAACTTAAGAAATCTTAAGACTTGGATCAAGCTTTTAAGACTTGGATCAAGCTTTTAAGACTTGATCTAGATCTGAGATTACCACCAATAATGCATCGTTAATTCACTGATTTGGACATTTGACCTATAACATACACTTGATGTTGATTAAGATAAGATTAGGAGTCAAATCCTAAACTACTTAAATGAGATCCAAACTCCTAAAAGCCCTAACTTAATTGACTTGATTATAAGAAATTTATCTTGACATTTTCCAACATTGCATCTAATTTGACATTGATCCTAAACATTTGAATTAGACAAATTAAGGTTAATAACAATCCTATGTGACTTTTCAATCTGAATCAAACCTTAAGATCCTTGATTTGCTCCTAAGCAATACTATTGGTATAAAAGATTAATAAAACCATCTGATTTAATAAATGATCTTAAACTTTAATAATATGTTTGATTTAAATCCCTTATCCCTACATTAAGGTGTAATTAGATGGCTTAATCATCTGGTCTGATCATTCTAACTCTAAGTATAGAATAGAATCAAAAGTGTTAATATTAGAAATTAGAATGGGAGACCTTAAGCATTTCTTCATAAGATTGTCCTGAAAATATTTAAAAGACCTAAAATACATCTACATTGTGGTAGTAGATCCTTGTGTGATTCATTGAGGTAGTAGTCTAGATAACCTTTGAAACCTTAGAAATTGATCTTAACCCCCTTGTGGTAGAGTTCACCTAAGAACCTTAAAGTGACACTTCTCCTCATGGTAGATTCCATGTTGGGTGATCTTTGATCACAAGTTAGTGAAACCTTATATAATGCTCACCCATTGAGTATAAGTATTACTAGTTTTGATAATTCCTTAGTCTATTAAATAGTCTTGTGAGAACCCCGATTATTGGGTGGTGTAGTATAGTATACTCATAGTACTGGTTCTCCAGTAATATTCAAAATTGGTCGATTCATTCTAATAAGGACTTATGAGCAGGCTCTATCCTGCGGGATTAGACGAATACAGTCCCATTAAAATAAATCATTCAATCCTAAGAGTGTATTAAACGGGTACTCATTCCTTAGTTTAATTGAAATACAAGTTGCCAACGGGTAATGCCTCCTAGCGAAGACCGCTTCAATAGGTGTAGCTCAAATAAACTAAGTAATGAGATTTACCTTCCTTAAGACACTGAGTATGATTATAAGTATAGCAACTTAATACTTAGCTTGAGATACAAAATCACCATCGAGTGGTGCCTTATAATGAAGATCGCTTTATTAGGGTGGCTTAATCAAACTAAGCAATAAGAATCCTTTTCTTACAATGTACTGAATATGTGTATACAAATAGCCCATCTAGTGATCTCTAAATAAATATACAACTTCAATTAATCATCGATCTAGAAGTTAGGAGTCAAAATCCTTTCAGAAGGATTCTGCACAGTGGGGACTTAGAATTCATTATAGTTTCTTACTAAACTCTTCATTGATTTTTGAATTTTTCATTTATTCAACATAGTGGCATAAGCATAAGCATAACCAGGAATTTGACTCATTCCTTCTGTTGTGATACATGGGTATCAGTGATACCGTATGGGTTACGAAATGTGATATACACAGACTAGGGAATTTCAGGGTGCATCTGTGTCACCATACTGACTTCCTAACTAGTGTATTTACATTGGACCGTACTACTCATAAGCCTTCAGTGATAGCTCTGGGATATACCGTGGTGTAGCATATTTGTGTGCATCATTTCAGTGATATATAGTGCAACATATAGCATCTCTTTTATCATGGTGGTTATTTTACTCTCAGTTTTCATTTGGCAATAGTTTCACTTTAACTGGCCTTTACTACTCTATTTACTTAGCATTTACAGTTTTCTTTACTATGCATTTTTCCTCAGTTCTTTTATAGTTTTGCTTTACTTTTCTGTTTATTATGTTTAGCTTATTTTGTGTATAGTTAGTTGCGATGTGTTAGACTTCTTGTCTAACACGGGGTACTTTTGGGATCCGGCAATTTGCTAGATCCTGAGGAGTTTGTGGAGACAGGTCAGGAGGACGTATCGGAGACCCAGGAGGAGCATGTGGAGCTGTAGTGGATCGAGCACCTACTTTTACTTATTAGCTAATTTCAGCATTTCAAATAGACTCTTTATGTTTCTGCATTTTAAATCTGTTTGTAATAAACTCTGGATGTATTCTACTTTTCTTTTCTGAGACGAATGGCTATTATTGCTTGTAATGAATGTATTCTGGATGATTTGCTTTTAGCTTCCGCACTCTGTTATACCACTATACTTAGTATTGTGATGTGATCAGCATACTGGAAATGCTGGTATATATTGATAACGTATACCGAGTTCTTATTTACCTCCTTAGACCTTGTATACGTACTAGCCAATATCTAAGATAAGCATTTCACTCTTATCTTAGGTATTGGATCTCAATCCTACTCTTAGGATTCGAGTCAGTAGCCTTTAGCATAGCTCAGTATTTTTACCCGCCTATTCGGGAAGATGGGATTTGCTTGTATACCCGGCCTTCCCGAGTAGCGCACCGCTCCGCCGCCAAACTATATGTATTACTTGTCTTTTGCGCGCAGCGACGGGGCGGGGTGCTACATTTTTTCCACTAACGATATCGGAAACTAAAACAGAATAAATCTCATCTTCCTTCTGAGCTTCAACAATCTTACATCTTAGAGAATCATTTGACTGAATAGCAAATTATATAATGCCCAAATCAGCAGATCTAATTAGCTCAAGATTCAATCTGACAAAATCTTCGACCGATGATTCTTTGCAACAAAGGGAAGATAAAGTCGCTTTATAACTCAGGGCATCAACTACTATATTAGCTTTACCCGGATGGCACTTGATTTCCAAGTCATAGTCGCAAAATAACTCAAGCCACCTATACTAACAGAAGTTAAGTTCCTTCTGAGTAAAGATGTACTTTAAACTTTGATGATCAGTAAATATCTTATACTTAACTCCGTACAGGTAGTGTCTCCAGATCATAAGAGCAAAAACTGCCCCTATAAGTTCAAAATCATGCATGAGATAATTCTTCTCATTAGGTTTAAGCTATATAGAGGCATAAGTTATTATACAATAATCTTGCATCGGAACACAACCAAGACCTACCTTAGAGGCATCAGTATAAACCTAAAAATCTTTATCTTCTCAAGGTAGTACTAGAACATGAGCAGAAGTTAATAATTACTTCAACTTTTGAAAGGATTCTTTACATGATGTTCTCCAAATGAACAAAACTTCCTTTCTAGTTAATTGAGTTAACGACAACGGTTAGGAACAAACTTTCTATAATAGCTAGTGAGTCCCAGGAAATTACGAATCTTTGTAACAAATTTAGTTTGGACCCACTGTTGAACAGCTTGGATTTTCTTTTGATCAACTCTATTACCTTTAGCATCAGTCACATGACCTAGAAATACCACAGACTTGAGCCAAAACTCGCACTTAGAAAACTTAGCAAACAACTTATCATCTCTTAACAACTCAAGGACGGCATGCAGATGCTTTTCTTGATCAGGAGTTGACTTCGAATATATTAGGATGTCGTCGATGAAAATGATGAAAAACCTATCGAGATACGGCTGAAGGATACGCTACATTAGGTCCATGAAAATGGAAGGAGCATTTGTTAGTCTGAAAGATATGACTAGAAACTTAAAATGCCCATATTGAGTCATGAATGCAGTTTTAGAAATATCTTCATCCTTGACTCAAATATGGTAGTAACTTGACCTTTTGGAGAAGACTTTTGCTCCGGCAAGTTGATCGAACAAATCATCGATCCTAGGGAGATGATACTTATACTTCACGGTCACTTTGTTAAGCTCTCAATAGTTTATACACATCTGCATCAATCCATCTTTCTTCTTGACGAATATGATAGGAGCTCCCTAAGTTGACATACTAGGGCGAACAAATCCTTTCTTTAACAACTCTTGCAACTACTCTCTAAGATCTTGCAATTCTTTTGGTGCCATTCTATACGGAGCCTTAGATTGAGGTTGAGTCCCAGGAATAAGCTCAATAGAAAATCCTACCTCTCGTAAAGGAGGTAGTCCAGGTAAGTCTTCAGGGAACACATCCAGGAACTCTCTAACAACGATAGTCTCTTATGGACTGCTAACTTGCTTTCCCTCGCCAATTAAGGTTACCAAAATTGTACATAAACCTTTACTAATGAGATGCTTGGCTTCAATTGCATTAATTAAGGATGCAGTTAAGCCGAGCTTTCCTATGAAAGCTTCAGGTTTCTTTCCCATCTTAAGTGAAACTCTCTTTCTAAAGCAGTCTATAATGGCATTAAACTTAACCAATCCATACCTAAAATTATGTTGAAGTTCATAATTGACATAACAATAAGTTTGAATCAAAAGAATTGGTTACTAATCGGGATGTCTACCAAACAGAACTCACTAACACATATTTCAGTATCATATGGCATCTGCACTCTCAAGGCATTGCCCAGGCTAAAATTTTGAAGGTTAAGGGAAGAAGTACAACTCACTGACATAAAAGAGTGGCTAGCACCCGTGTCAGAGAGTGTGTCATAGAACTGATTCTTAATAATTAGAGCTCCTATAGTAGGGAAATTAAACTCTAATTATAGCTAATGAAAATTAAAGTAGAAAATACTGAAAGTAAAATGCAGAAGAAATGAAAGACAAAAATAGAAAAATAAATATAGAACATACCGGTAGCAACATTGTTGTCATCTTGGGCAACAGAAGAAGAAAGAGCATAGACATTCCAACTAGCTTGACCATGCTTTGGAGGAAATGGAGGTACACCATTTTGATGCTGTGCACTTCCACTTACAGGAGGAGGCATCAAGGCAAGTGCTGGCGCTTGGGAGTTAATAGGAGTAAGGTTTTGCATAGAAGGTTGGCGATTGATCCTCATCTTATCCACAGTCCAATTTGCTCGACAGTCCCAATGATGATGATTGATTCTACCACAAATGTAGCACTGACCGCCGGTATGGTAACACTTCCCATAAGGATGCGGCCTGTTTCATATAACACCAGGTCTTCCTTGCTGAATCTGTTTCAAAATCTGATTCAGATTTTGATTTGGAGTAAGCTGAAAGATCTTAGGACCATGAGGACAACTCCTCTTAAACGGTTCAGATCTAGAAGGTTGGGAGTGAGAATGCTTCTTCAACTCCATCTGAGCTTGGTGGTACTCGACCATGCGAGCACCTTCTAGAAGCTTAGAGAAATCATCATGATGTTGAGACATCAGATGACTCTTGATGGAATCCTTCGGACCGGATAAGAATCTAGCTAATCTTGCCACATCAGTGTGAACTAGATTGGGATCAAAATGAAAAAGCATACGAAATTCCATCTAATAATCGTGAACATAACAGCTTTCCTGAGTAAGCTATATGAAGTCATTCTCAATTATGGTTTGGGTAGACAGAGGAATGAATTCTTTGCGAAAGATTTGTTCAAACTCATCCATGGAATATCTTCCAACTAAACGTCTAAGAAATGAGTCTTCAACTCACTATCCCACCAATATTCAACTTTGTCACGAAACAAATAAGTGGCAAGACGAAGGCATTCACTTTCAGGACATTTAATACTGGCCAAGGTTTTCTTTAATGCCTTTAACCAGTCAATAGCTTTGAAATGAGAAATGAAGCCATTGAATTTCGGAGGATTTAGATGAAGAAAGGTGAGGAGAAAGGCATCCACTACACGACCAGCATTTGGCTGTGGATCCAAAGGAGTTTCAGAAAGAATTGGAGAAGAAGCTTGGGGAGTAGTTGAAAATTTTGAGATGGGGTACAAGAAGGTTTGGAAGGGGTACAGGATGAGGCCATCCTTTTTGCAGCACGAGATTAAGCTTCAATCATAATCCGCATCATCTCTAAAAGATTCTGCATTTGATTGGTATGGGAAGTTTTGGTGGAATTGGGTTCTTCCACTACAGGTTGAATAGGGTTGTTTGAATCAGGATTCATTCTAAAGAATGAAAAGAAAGCACAATTCAAAATCTAAGGAAAATGGGAAAAAGGATTTTTATTAAACTTAAAATATTTAAGAGATACAACCTTGGAGAAAAGAAGAGAAAACATAAGTAAGATAAAAGTTTATCATGAAAAGTTAATCAAAAAGAAAATTAGTACTAAAGGAAACTAGTGCTACTATCAATTATAGAATATAGTTCACTTTCACAGTCTGCCATCTGTGAATTTGATTAAAGTTTAAGTTAGAAATTTAAATCAATTATTGGATTAGCAATGCGTTTACTATCCTAGGATATTATTTTAAATGTCTTTATTATGTTGCATTATTTGCTTTTAGATAAATGGATATCTTTATCTTAACTTAAGGCTCTCAACTTGTCTCTAATATCAACTGTGATGACCCCAATATTGAGTAGTAACTAAACCTAATATTGGCACGTTACCACAACATCTAATACTAGATTAGAAGGAAGCTAACCCAAATCACTAGGTGTTGTGTTTGGCCAAGGATCATGAAGAGGGTCTTAAGTTAAGATAAGAAAGTAGAAGAAGAAAATGCATGTGAACAATGTAGTTACCAGTACATTTATGAAGATGATAATTATATGAATGTACAAGGCAAGTAATTATGTAGCTAAAGAAGTAATCACAATTACTTGAATATGCAAACGTAAATACAATCATAAATAGAGGAAGTAAGATAAGTGAATAGAAAATACTTACAATATTTATGAAGTAAGTCATATATGCAATTACAAACAATAATAGGAAATTAAGGTGATTACAATTGCATATAGGAGCAAAATAATTATAAGTAGGAATAGATGTAAACATTCACATATAACATTAAGAGATTAAAAATTAGGAGATGCATATGCAAATATGCTTCAAGTAGGGATGAATGCAAATAATTACATGTAGTAAATTATTTTATGAGCATAATAAAATGCATGAACAATTATGCAACAATAATGATAGATGAGCATGACATAATTATACCATCCATTCACCTATTCATCTAAATTTTCATTTAAGTATCCATTTATCCAAACAAAAATTTAAGTAAGAAGAAACTAATTTCAACTTAAAATAAGTAAAGGCAATAAACAAATTTAGTTATTACATGCCAAAATTAAATAGAGAATAAGAAAGTAAAATCTCTCTCTCACATTTAACATAAAAGCAAGTAAAACTAATAAATGCAGAAGCAATTAAACTTTAGGCACTTGGTCCAGCTCCACTAGCATCTAAATGCACCTGATTTATCACATTTTAACATTTAAATACGATAGGGCAAAGCCAATACAAAAAAAAAGCATTGTTAGACTAAACAGTAGCACATTTTAAAATTAGGTTAAATATTTTAATATTTATTTTGGATATCACAACTAGTTAAAATATAAGTATAAGCAGCAGTGCAAAATGAAAGCATATAAGTATTGAAATAAAATAGATAATTGTAAAGAAATACAATTGAAGTAAGAGAGTGAGTAAGAATACTCACAAGTATAGACATTCTAGCCTACAAATAAAATGAGGGTAAAAGTATCCTAAATATGTTAGAATAGTACTAATGTGCATATGGAAATAAATAAATAAAGTATGTAAATATTCAATGAACTTATGCTAAGTAAAGAAAAGAAAATAGTGAAGCATTTAAATGAAATTATAGCAACATTCACTGAAATCTAAATGAAATGTAAGCAAGTAAAGTACAGTACTAAGAACATGAAAAGTGCAAAGCATAGTAATTTAAAGAAGAACTTAGACTATTAGTCTAAGATTCACATAGTCTAGAACTATGGAAAGCAAGTATAGCTTGAAAGCTATAATGAGATCTCACAATCAATAAGATTATAACAGAACTCATATATTATTAATTGAAGTTATTTTATTAAAATATTCATTATGCTAGCAAATACAGAATGAAGCAAGGAGTTAAACATATCTGTTTAACAAGTAAAGGAAAGTGGGGTTCAAAATAAATAAAACTCACATTCATCCTCTGAGAATGCGAGGTCTCCTTATTACTCCTTATTAGCCTTCCCTTGGCTTAACCATTAATAATAAACCCCTAAAGTTTTAATGTGAAAGTTTTATTTATGGATAATGTTTTTTATGAATGTGTCAAATAAAGTAAGCTCAAAGCTAAGCAAGCATTCAAGGAAGTTCAATAATTGCAAACTATGTGATATCCAATATTATCTAATTTTAATGATCTCCTTAATGATTGGAGCAAATTGAGCTCTCAATTGACTTTGAGATATTGATCTCAAGTCAATTGTAAGTAAGAGTAGTAATTGGGGTTTTGAAAATAGCAATTTCATTTCATTTTATGAGATGACAAAATAATTTTTAAGTATAACTATATTAAAATGAAACTAATCATATCCTTATCCTAAACCATAAGATTTGAAAAGGTTAACTAAATCAAGGCTTAAGAAACTAATTAGGAGAGGGTATGGTTAAGTAAACACTACAATTGAGGAAGTTAAGAGTTAAGGTTATATATACTAAACTCATCTAACTAAGCTGAATTTAGAAGGATCTTATTTAAAATCAACTACTAATCTAGCTACGTTAATAATAAAGGAAAGGTTTAAAAGAATAGAAAAGAAGGACTTGAGTGAGGACTTAAGAACTATGGTAAAGTAGACTAAGTTCTAACCTAAATACTTAGGATTGGGACTAAGGGAAATATAACCTACACTACACAAGCATTAAGGTTAAACATACTTAATGGTTACAATATCTAGCTCTAGAGGATCACTTACAAATCAAATTGTAAATCAAACCTATAGCTTCTATCCTAAGTTTGCAAGGTGAATCAACATTTTGCTAAGGATTCAAGCATCTAATTTAAGAAAACTAAGCTCAGTCATGCAATTGAAATTGACAAGGGGAGGAATTTAATGTGACATGTTAGCTACTATAAGGTTCAAGCATTTAAAACATGAAATTATGAAAATTATCACAAATTACCCTAATTTAGGAGCCAAAAACCTAAAATCACTAAACATTGTCCAAATAGAATAATATACATTAATATGCAATCCTTATAACATAAGGAGTAAAACGACACTAACTAGGTCAAAATTGGACAACATTGACCAGCTGAAGCATCGTACCCCACTCCTTTGCATCCCTGCATGCGTCATGCAAAGAAGGGAAAAAGGCGTACATGGTTTAATATGAGCCATCAATTTTGCCTAATGATCCAACAGTTGGATTAAACGTGAAAGATGAGCACCGTTGGATCTAATTAATAATAATTCAATGTGCCAGATTCAAGCGTGCAGCCATTTTGTGTTCCTAAATTTACAGCGAATTTCTGCCATATCATTTTGAACGTTTGATAAATATTTATATTCGATCGTTTAATATTTATTTTATATATATGAATTTAATTTAAAATCTATTATTTAATTGATTTATTAAACTCAATTATCTACTCATTTTTAAATAATCAAATGAATTTTGAAAAATCCCAAAAATTCACCCTTACTTAATTGAGGTGTGAGAAACTCAAAAATAGATTTTTTATTGGAGGTCAATTTAATTATCTTAATTTTTTGAGTAATTAAATAATATTAAATTATTCGAAGAAAATTTGATGACTTCCAAACACTTTCAAAATATTGTCCCTAGCTAATTTGGGTGTGGTGAGTCCATTAGCAGATTTCATTTTTGATTCTGAGGTTAAATAAATTAGGCATTCTCAGAATTATCAGAAAACTAAGAAATACTGGAAATTTCTAAATGATCTCCAAATCATACAAAAATTAAAATGGAGGCTCTTAATACAATTATAAAACTAATAAAAGAAGATTTGAGTCAATTATGTCACTAATTGATGAGTAACAACATTAGAGTTATTACACTATGTGCATATTGATGCAGGATCCAGGAACAAACTTGATGCTAAGGCGATCAAGTGCACATTTGTTGGATATGGCGCGGGCGAGTTTGGTTACAGATTTTGGGACAATCAGAACCAGAAAGTCATCAGAAGTAGAGATGTCACTTTCAATGAAAATGAGATATACAAGGATTTTATGGGAGTCAAGACTAAATCCAAGGATGCTTCAGATGGAGAACCTCGGCACATAGAAATTGATGACAGCATTGAGCCAGATGTTGGGGAACATGAAGAAGCTCAGAAGGGTGTCAATGTTGAACCACAAATACCCATATTAAGAAGATCCATAATAGTATCTAGACTACCACAGAGATACCCTCTTTCTTTGTTCTATTTGTTATTAACGTATTGTGGTGAATAGAAAGCTTAGAAGAAGCACTTCAAGTTGAAGATTCAATCAAATGGGAGGCTGCCATGATTGATGAAATGACATCACTCATGTAATATGGGACATGGGAGTTGGCACCCTTACCCACTAGGAAGAAAAATCTTCAGAACAAGTGGGTTTACTGAGATGAAGGAAGATCCAAATGGGAGCAAGCGCTACAAGGCGAGACTTGTAGTAAATGGTTTCCAGCAAAGGCATGGGGTCGACTACAACGAGATCTTTGCCCCAATTGTGAAGATGACAACTATCAGGGTTGTGCTGAATATTGTTGCAGTTGAGGATTTGCATCTGCAGCAAATGGGCATTAAAACTGCATTCCTTCACAAAGAACTGAAAGATAAGCTATACATGTAATATCCTAAAGGGTACAAGGCTCAAGAGAAAGGAAAGTCTGAGCTAGTGTGCAAGCTCAAGGAGAGCCTATATGGCATAAAGCAGATGCCAAGGCAGTGGTACAAAAGATTTGATAGGTTCATATCAGAATCAGGGTACAAGATTTGTCATGCGGATCATTGTTATTACATTAAATAGTGTAAGTCCTCCTATATCATTCTATTATTGTATATGGATGATATGTTGATTGCAAGATCAAATATGGAGGAGATAAGAATGCTGAAAGATATGATGTCAAAGGAGTTTGACATGAAGAACTTGGGTTCGACCAAGCAGATTCATGGAATAAGAATCAATAGGGAGAGAAGTGCAGGAATTCTGAAACTGTTGCAGAAAGAATATGTTGAAAAGGTGTTAAAAAATTCAACATAAATGAAGCGAAGCCAGTGGGCACTCCTTTAGCAAGTCACTTTAGCTTATCAAAGGAACAGATGCCAAAGTTAGAAGAAGAGAAGGAGCATATGCTGAAGGTTCCTTATGCTTTAGTAGTTGGGAGCTTGATGTACGCAATGATCTACATGAGACCGGTTATTGCCCATGTAGTGGGGGTGGTCAGCAAGTTCATAGGAAACCCAAGGAAGCACTATTGGGATGTAGTCAAGTGGATCCTAAGGTATCTAAAAGGTACAGCAGACAAAGCTTTTTTCTTTGGAAGATCTGACATTATTTTGTAAGGCTATGCAGATTTAAAACTTGCATGAAATGTTGATAGTAGGAGAAGCACTACAAGCTATGTGCATACATTGGGAAGTGCAGCAGTGAACTGGATCTCCAGGCTACAAAACATTGTGTCGCTATCTTCCATGGAGGCATAATACGTTACCATCACGGAGGCAAGCAAAGAGATGATTTGGTTGAAGGGTTTCATGGTAGAATTAAGCAAGGAGCAGAAGGATGTGAGGCTCTATAGAGATAGTATGAGCGCTATTCATCTTACAAAGAATGCAACTTTTCATGCCAGGACAAAGTATATTCAACTCCATTGCCATTTCATCTGGACACTATTGGAAGAAGGACAGCTAGGATTTGATAAGATCCATACTTCTAAGAATCTAGCTGATATACTTACTAAAGTAGTAACTATGGAGAAACTGAAGCTATGTGCAACTTCAGTTGGCCTTGGTATGTAAAGAGAGAGCGGAGTGAGCCACATCACATTTCTTGACAGACACAGAAGAAGACAGTGAAGTGTCAGTGAAGGAAAGGAGGGAAAATTCTCTAAAGGTCTCCAAGTGGTAGAATGTTATGTGGCGGAGAGCCTTTAGTGTCCAGGAGAAGCAAAGGCGCTGCAGTGCCCCGTGGCGCGCGGCAGCAGGCCCAAACAGTGCTTACTTAAGACTGAGGCGCTATCGCGCGCCTCAGTGGTCAGCAATCAAGAAGCAGGTGCTGTAGCGTGCCATGGCAAAAATCATCACTGCAATGCGCCACATTAGAAATCAGCTCTGTAGCATGCATCAGCGGGTTCAACTTAAGATGCGGGAGCTACAGCGTGCCGCAGTGGTTTCAACTCTAGACGTGGGCGCTACAGAGTGCCGCAGTGGTCTCAACTAGACACGCGAGCGCTATAGCGCACTGTATCCCCAGGAGGATATATGGACGATCTAGGTTACGCCCTAAGCAAATTGGAGGGCATTTTGAACCTTTTAGGGCCTATTTTTTAACTGGGTACTTAAGCAAAAAGGTTGAGAGGAAAACTTAAGTGTTGGCATTTCATTTTAGAGGCTAAGGCTGGTGTGAGGAGAAGAACCCTATGCTAAACCCTAAGGGACCTGTAGTGCAAGTTAGCCCTTGTAAGTTGAAGGAGATACTACAAGTGGTGGCTACTTCCTCTCCTCTCTATTATAAAGTAATAGCTAGAGCATTTGTGTTAATGTGATAAGCTCTTTGCAACTCTGTAACATTCAAGTTATTCTAGTGCATTTTCTTGTGGTGTGGCTCCGTAGTTTTTCTCATTCTTGAGTTTTTCACGTATTTCTTTGTATTTAGATGTTTCTTCATATGCTGTGATTTAGTCTATTGATTTATTCTGAGATTGCTTGGTAACTGTCAACGCAACCCCGGTCCTCGAATTTGAAGCGTGCGCTCTTTCTCGAACCGCTTCTGCTGCGGAATAGATCATTTAGGTTTAGGTTCATTACTAACGCCCCTATTATACCCAAATACTCTCGATTCAAGGCACCTCAAGTGCGGTGCCATATACCGATGAAAAGGCTTTTCTAAGACCTTTCCATTAATACCAAAATTGATATCAATGAACCATTCTGACAATATAAATAATGAAGCCTTAGGTCTAAGTATACATAAATCCTAATTGCATAACTATTTTTTTAATGGGCGTAATGAGTTTCGATCAAGACACCATACAATAGCTACTCGAAATACTATTTTACAAATACTTTGATTAAGCCAATGGGAATAGAAGCAGAAGGAGGATACAATAAAAAGGTATAAAGGAAGTACCAGGGAAGTACCATAGCTTGCAAAAATGGAGATTTCTTCAAGGGATTTATGGGAGCTTGAGAGCTTGAGAGGAATGATCATCTTTTTTAGCTGCTAGCAAGAGGAAGAAGGGAGCTGAGGGTTCTTCGAGAGCTTGGGAAGAAGAAGCTTTAGCTATCAGCAAATGGAGAGGGAAGAGGACTGAGGCTCCAAACTTAAAGTAGGAAAAGGTATGGGCTGGGAGAGGGGGATGACGAGGCGGCAAGCCCTCTCCCATCAGCATGGGGAGGAAGAGGGACTTGCGGGTATAACAGGAAGAAGAAAGAGGTGCGCGTAAGACTTGAGGAGAGGGGAGTGGGTCCCAGCACATAAATAACTAAAGGATTTAAATTTTAATTAATCATTTTCTAATTTTAATTAACATATTTCTTTAATTAAAATTAGATAAATAAACGGGCTCCGAAAAATCCTAAAAATTCACCCATACCAATTCTAGGGTGAGGTACACAACGACAAAGTTGGATTTTGATTTTGACAACTATTTAATTATTCTATTTTTCTATGCATTTAATTATATTAAAATATTTGACAAAAAATGAGTGACTTCCAAGAATTCTCAAAATTTCACCTATAGCTAATTTGAGGGTGAGATATTCAATAGTGTTGTTAGATTTCAATTTGGAGTTCAAAATAATTATTCTATTTTTCTTTATTATTTAATTAGCCAAAATTATGATTTGGTCCGATTGATTCTCAAATCGAACTAAAACTTCAGAATTCGTTTCTAATGATGATTAAGGACTAATGGAAGTGATCTAAAATTGATTAGACTAGGTTTAACCAAAGTAAAAACTATAGGTTGTTACAACTTTTCTGAAAGCTTATGCATGATATGCCATAAATAAAAGCAAAGTTTAGTTGAGGGGAATACTTTTGTTATTGCAGCCTCCATTGATTTGTACTGATCAGTTATGATTCTAATAGGATATTTGCCCTGCATACACATTAGCATTCTTTGAAAGAGCCATAAGAATATTTCAATTATCTCATCTGCTAACAAAGCACATCCAAAAAGAATATAATGACCATGATGGTTAACCCCAACAAATGGAGCGAAAAACATAACATATCTATTTGTTAAATAAGTGGAATCAAAAGTAACATCTCCAAAATAATGATAAGTCATCCTAGAGCGTGAGTGAGCCCAAAATACATATCTAAGATAGCTTTCATCTCATAATTGAAAACAATAAAAAAAAAAATTTAATCATTATTTTTCAAATTTTCAAAATGTTTCAGTAATTGTATCACCATCGACTAATGCCAAAATTTTTTGATTTATAATATAATTGCACCAATCTTTTTCAGTGAATTTGCTATTTTTATAACCCCCACTTTCTATAAATATTGCACTGATTGACTTGCTCAGTGGAACGCCCGTATAAGTTGTATCTGAACTGTTATAGATAGTTTACAAAAATAGCACATGAAGCGTAATATTTCAGGATCAAAGTCATGGTTATACTCTAAATTGACATCTTGTATCTCTCGAATATCATTCAAATATCGATCAACAATAACCAACATGGCTTTCCATCATGTGTACTATAGGTTTTTGGCGTAGCTTAAAAGGACCAGTGTTATTTTTAAGGTGTTCTTCTTTAAAGCAAGTAGATAAATAATGTAAATTGTGAACATAAAATTTATAATTTGATCTTTTTTAATTTCAAATTCTATCAAATAATCCTATGATTTATAATAATTAAAAGCATTGACAATCAAATTAAATTTCATTCCAATTTAAAGTTTTTTCATGAAGCATTCTTTTGTGTCACTACAAATACTGTCAAGTTCATCATTATGCTCCAATAATTAACAAATTTAATTAGTAAAAAATATGAATAAATAAAATATTTAATCTTTAAAATGAATACAAACTTTTAACCTCACAGCTAGGTCCAAAATGGTCAACTCATTATTGACAATCTCTTCATGACAACATAATGATTCGGCAATATTATAAAGGTACCACAATTACTTAAATAATATAAAATCATCACTATATAATTGCTCAACATTTAATAAGTTCATATTAAATATTGTTATGTATTCATCTGTTGTATGCAACAAATATTTTATACTAATATTCTCATCAATCATTACTGTAACAATATATGTTCAAATAACAATATATGCTCAAATGAGCAAATAATAAAATGTTAAATAAATTATAAACTCGTACAAACAATGGTTGAATCAAACTAGTCTAATTTTAAATAATTAAATAAACTTTGAATGTCTATTTGCACCTAATTAAATTTTTTTTTTTTTTGAATTGTAATAGTGATTAAGTTCAACTTTTGAAATTTTATATAATTTTTGAAACTTACTTTTTTTTTTAAATGAGTGATTAGCAATGCTGGCAGCAAAATTAATGTGGTTTTCTTTATTGCTTCTTCTAAAACTTGCTATTTATATGGGAAATTTTCAGTCTTCTAATTTATTTAGTTGTTCAAAAGAGATCTCATTACTACTTAATTCGATCCATTTTTGCATTTTTGCTTTTAAATTATGATGAACAAAAAATTATATCGTATATCAGTCTAATGGGGTCAAATATGTACTAAGCAGCCCATGACCTCAACAATCAATTTTCTTATGCACGCACCCTAAAATAAAATTGACTGAACAGATGCCCTAATCTATCCAAATAAATGATTGATATGTAAATAAAGTGAAAAATATAAACAGATGATAAAGCGAAACAAATACTGCATCTACATGTAAATAAAAAAAAAATGAAATAATAACAATATTAAGCTTTTTAATTGTTTCTTTTAATTCAAAGTAGGTTCATTTTGCAAATTTTTAGTCTATACTCAATCTTAAAATGACACAATATCCCCATTTTACAATGAACAAGAATTACATCATTTCAAATATTATCTTTTCATGAAATGACCTGCCATATTATCTTGTAACTCGATCCCAGTACGCATGAAATGATTGATTTTATCATAAAACTAATACATTTAAATGAAATTTTCAAGTGAGATTTCTTCAAGATCAGAAGAAAAAGAAGGAGTGAGAGGACCTTGAGGGGCAAGTGTCGTCTGATCTAGTACCAAGCTACACCATGCTGCAAGAGATGCGCAGTAGGCAAGCAGGAAGGTGTCGGTCGGAGAGCAGGAAAGCGTCAGCATATGGCAAGAATACCTAGGAGGTGAGAAGCCGGAGCAACTGGAGAGCGATCGAGCGGCCGGATGGCAAGAAGGGTTCGTCTGCACTATGATGCATCGTAGAAGTGCAAAAGCCTTAGCACGTCCGTCACACTTCTAAGAAGATGGAGGGGCCGCGACAGAGGCCTAGTACGAAGCGGGATTTAGGACGTCCGTCATGCTTTTCTTCTGAGAAGACGGAGGGGCCGCGACAGAGCTCTAGCATGAAGCGGGCGATGCGGGGCGAGCCGGAGAAGTAGGTGAACGGGATATAAGTCTAAGCGATATGGAGAGAAGCAGGCAAAGTGATATGGAGAGGGATTTAGGTTTAAGCGGTATGAAGAGAAGCGGGCAAAGACCGGCCTGCTTCCGCATTAGAAGACATCTTTACATCACTGCTACGGTACTATTTTCCAAAAATTAATTATATTAGTACAAGGCATCTTAAAGTACATAATGAGCGAAAAAATATATAGAATCAAACACAGAATGTTTAGGTGTTTGTCCATCTTTTTGATAATCGTTGATTTAAGATTTTTTATATAAATTTTTAAATATCAAAACATATTACAGAAGATTATATTTGAACAATGAATTTTAATTTTTTTATATTTATTAAAATTGAATTTTATGCATGTAAATTTAGCATAAGATAAATAGTATTTAAAAAAATTTAATAAAATTTATACATAAAATAATATTTAAATTTCATTAAATAAATTTTTTTTTTTGTGCTAATCTGAATATCATTACTCTTCGACAAATTGAATCGAATCTGATAGAAAAGAAACTTTACATAAGCGACTTGGCTCGGCGAATCGCTGCGAATTGAAGCTCGCTGCCGCTTTGAATCGCCGACTCAGAACGAAGGCATTTCCGATTCGGCGAACCGAACGAAGGCGTCTCCTGGTGAATTGATCCGAGCTTTGTTTTCAACGAATCGACGTGAAGAATCGGATCGCAGAGAAGAATCGTCTTCCACGAGAAGAAGCTCTGGCGAGCTTCGTTCCTCTGTTCGAACGAGAAGAAGCTTCCGACGAGAAGATGCTCCGAGCGAGGTGTCGGATGCTCCGTTGGAACAAGAAGAATCGAATCGAGAACAGTTTTCATAGATGGAAGCAGAGTTGAGCCGGTATTCAATTTTCTTCTATCCACAGCTAATAATAGTCTCCTACATGAGCAATTAAGTTGAATGGTGTCTCAATCTAAAGTTTGATTAAGAATTTTAATAAATTTTTGGAAGAAAGATATGCTTTTTCTAAAATCGGCGACAGTTTCTAACGGAGAAAGTTCCTCCTCCAATCTTTGTTGTTCGAACTTCCGAAGAGGCGCAGAACTCTACGGGGGATGAAGTCGGGGTGGTGGCGGGACTCCATCCTCTTACTAATGAATGCCATACGAGTGGCTCTGGCTTCTTCTACTTCTATAATGTCTAATAATGACTCTTTTGATGATCCAAAGTATGAAGACAATGAATTTGAGTAAAAATTAAACAACTTAATTTAAAATTACTCTAATACATTAAATTTTATAAATTAAATTCGCATCAAATGAATGAATTTTATAGAACTTTTATTTCATAACAACCTATGAATGATGTGTTGAGCAACACTAGTCAGGCTCTCTGATTTCTTCACAAAGTGTATCATAAACAAAGTAGTAACAAATATAGGGACTTTAGAAAGAAAAAACTAAGTAAATTGAAGGAATTAAGAAGCCACCGGCGCCATTAAAGCTCCGCCTTTTAACAGAGTAATGAAGAGAAGGAGTGATATTGGCTTGGCTCAGCCATTTAATATACTCACCACGCACTTGAAGAAGGCAGAGCCAACCCAATATCATGCCATCTCTCCATCCACACAATAATACCGATATGTGCGCATATTGCATTTCTTTGCAGATGCGAATATAATGTTGAGTATTTATAGGGAGAGGAAGTTTGTCTCATTATTCCATTCATATCCTCGCGCACTCACCAAACCGTATAATTTATTGAGATATATTAAAAAAAAAAAAAAGAATTGCTACACTTACCCATTAATTTCTCGATCATCAATCATCTACAAATAGTATCAAAGTGAGGTTTTCAAAAGTTGATCCGATGGGGTAGAAAAAATTTTATTTTTGGTAAGAGAAATTTTTTAGGGAGAGCTATGTAAGGTAATTCGAGTCATATGATTACTTTGATTAACTTTAATTTTCATATATAGAAAGATAAAATGAAAGATTTATAACATGTCGAAGATCTTTATTTGTCTATTTTTACATAAACTAAGATAAGAGCAATGGAAACCTCTACACCAGCAAAATTGTGGCTATATCTTGCAGTGGGTGGATGAAAACATCACAAACCACATTTAGAAGGAGATGAATCCTATGGAGCTGTGGAAAAAGCTCAAGGAGCTCTACGCTTAGAAGCTCAGGATAATAAGATGTACCTGATGAACTTGCTGATAGGACTCAAGTACTCTGAAGGAAGGCCCATGTCAAATCACCCAAATAAATATCAGGGGATCATTATTCATCCAAATGGAATGGGTATGAAGTTTAAGGATGAGCTCCAAAGACTTTGGAAGTTAGTGATCTGTCAGACTCTTGGGAGGTCTCTAGACTTTGATGTCGAATTATTTACTAGATGGAATGTTCACTATGGATATGGGGAAAAGTAGTGTCTTGAATTGAGGAGATAAGAAAAAAGTCTCATGGAACTCTGCTTCCTAGCAAGAATTATTTATTACCAAAAAGCAATGACATGTTAAGAACAAAGACCCTCAAGACATGACAAGGATTGAGAAAATAAGTGCTTTATTATGGTAAACAAGACCACATTAGAATGCCTTACTGGAAACTTAAAGGTAAATAGAAGAATGTAGATGCTGATGAACACTCATAGAAGGTTGTGTAAAATTGAGTATAGTCTTTCAAAAAGCCTGTTGGGTTGCCGATAGTGGAGCATTGGCCTATGCCACTTCGAGGACAAAATTACTTTCAACTTAAACCTATGAAGACTTTGGGTGTGTAAGCATGGGTAATATCAATATTGCCAAGGACATCAGAGTCGGATCATCAACTTGAAGATGAAGAATCCGAGCACATCGGCTCTCAAGAAGTTGACGCATGTTCTAGAATCACGTCTAAATCTGATTTTAACGAGAAGACTAGACGATGAAGGATACTTTCACACTTTATATAATGAACAATGGAAGTTGTCCAAAGAAGCTTTGGTGGTGGTTTGAGATAAAAGAACCACTTTTTTGTATATGCTTTATGAAAATGTGATGGGCTCATCGGTGGGAATTGCATAGATTGAGAACCCTTTAAAGCCCCACAATGATACTTCTTCGCAGTCTCAATTAATGATCATCAAGGGAATGACAACAACACTTTTAAAAAAAATGAAACTAATGACTTTCAAAGGCTCAAGTCACTTAAGGAAGATTTAAGATGATGATTGCATGCCATTGCAGAGTGAACCACACATGAGAAAATTTTAGATCAAGAGGGAAGTTCACGCTTTTGTTGCCAAAGGAGCGGTGGATGAAAATGCAGCTGAGAAGATTCTTACATGTGATGTCGAAGGTAGATCCACACGAAGTACCTCAAAATGCAAAACAATCAGAAGTTATGATGAAAGTCATGTTTATGGATGCCTACCATGTGTATTGGTGGAGGAGATTTGTTGGATCCAGCACACACGAGAACTGAAGTCAAGGGTAGAAGTGGTTAATTGCGCCTAGATGTGAGGATTCCCTCAAGCGCCCAAGCACGAGTCAGAAGGTGCCCATGCCAGCATCATGGGGAGAAAGCCCGAAGAGTGGGAACCTATGTGTACTCAGGAGCTAATCTTGATGATGTTTAAGACCCACCCAGACAAAGCATCAGGATGTTTCAAGGTGCGAGTACTAAAATAGTCTCGGGTGATGAGGAAATTCATGCAACGTCTAGCGCACCATAATGTGTGTGACCCCGTGTACATGTGTGGAAATGGCATCCATATAAGCGAATGAATATGGTTTGTAATTGGACAGAGGGAGTGAACCATTAGTTCAATTAAGGTTTTATTTTGATTACACAACGAGTCGAGCAATAGAGCGCATTTAATCATTGGTCAGATGATGGTTTTGGCGTAACTGCCACCCGTTCATGAGATTGCAGTAATTATTCATGCACCCAAGAATGTAATGTGTGTTATTCAGCGTGATTGACATTTCTATATATAGTGCCACTATACTACTAAGTGTGTGAGATAGCTGGATGTTGGGTTTGTGAAGTCTCAAGTGCATCCCCATTGTGGTGTACTTGGACACACAACAAGATATGTTAACACGAGTAGGAACCAAACTTGCTAGTGAAGCCTTAAGCACAATGAATTGGTTTTAAGTAGACCATGGCACAATTGTAGAAACTCTAAGTGACTTTGGGTTAGCCATAGGTTAGTCCGGTGTGAGTTAGATGTGAGATGGGTCAAGTTGAGCCAACGTATGTTGAAGCAATTGAACTGTACGCTTAGACGTCAATTGGATGCCCAGAGCAATGATTGCAATGTTGAGGCTGAAAGCTTGGCACTTGGGTGCAAGAACTAGGTGATGATCCAGGAATCGCATGAACGAGAGAGCTCAGTGCTTGCCCAAGCGCCAGAGGAAATTTTTTTTGAAGCTTCATGTAAAAACTTCTATCCGTGGTATTCTTTTTTGTAGCTTCTATGATTGAAATGAATTCAGCTTTAGTGTAAGACAAAGCCACGTATTTATATAATCTTCAACTCTAGGACACTATACCTACAGTAAAGTTTATTAGATAAAAAATTTTAGATATTCGAGTATCAACATCTCGGGCTAGATTTGAATCTGAATCTCCAACCAATTGAGGATTCTAACTTCCAAAAGACAATCGCATGGTGGCTTACCAACCAAATATCACAAAATTCATTTAACTGTATTTCAATGCTACATTCCTAAATTTGAGAAAAGTTGCTCACAACTCCAACTATGTGAGAAAGTATGCATCTAGCTCGTCACATCAATGCATCACCTCAGTTTGGCCACATCATTAGGTACGATGTCTTCGGTGAGCTGTTTGGTGCTTTATGCCATGCTCTCTGTAATATGCATCAAAAGAGCCAATGTACTCACCACGATTGCCTGTTTTGATGCATTTTAACTTCTTTCTTGTATCCCACATAATCAATGCATAAAATTCTTAAGAGATGAGATGGCATGATCCTTGGATTTCAAAGTGCAATCCTTTTAATGATCATTCATAAAGGTGGTAAGATTATGTGCACTTCTAAGAGACCTAGTAGGCATAGAACCATATAAATATGCATAAATTAGATTCAGTAGCAAAAGTTTTTTAGTACGTAGATTGTGTTAAAAGCCATTCGGTTATGCTTCCCTACAAGATAGTGATTGCGCTATTTTAGTTGTGCTTCCTTCAGATCTCCTAGAAAATTTCTCCTGTCACAGCTCTGAAGATTCTTACGAATTTACCACATTTAAGAAATCTTTGATGACACTAGAATGTGTCAAGTACAGGGATGTTTGCCTCGTTACTTGTGATATGATAAAATATAATTTGGTAAGTTTCTATCGCTCACTAATAAATTTGCTCTCTAATCTATCATTGCGCAGACTGCCAATCAATAGCAAGTTCAAATGAATATCATATGTATGCTTTACCTTTTTGAGCAATAGTCTTTGTGGCACCCCAGCCCCACCATGGTCCTGTTAATTCTTAAGTTAACATGATTACGATGAAATGGTCACCAAATAACAAGTTTCTCACTTATAACTAGATTAGACATTCATTCTAATCCAATATAATTAAGGAACTTACCATTTACAAGAATATTTTACTAAATGATAAATATAAGAAATATAATTAGAGTGCGAAAGCAAAATATAACATCCATTCCATCATAATATAGTAAATATAAATGTATAACTCAGAATAAGTGCAGTAAAAAAAAATACAAAATAAACCTGTATTATTATAACACATTTAAAGAGAAAAAACTGAAATAAAATAAATGTCCATTCTCACAAGCAAAAGAAGTAAAAGCTAAGGATCTAAGAATCATCAGCAGCTCGCCCCTCCTCCTGATGCAGATCCTCAGATGGCTCCACAACCTCAAACAGTTCATAATCTATCATTATCGATTTCATAATGATATGGCCCCAGCCATAAAAAGAAAAAATCTTATTAAACAAAATGTCTAAGTACATTTTAGGCTGATAAATTTATTAAGATTTTTAGAAATTACCATAATTAACAACTAAGCAAGCAACAATATAGGTGCAAGAAAGTAAATGAAAAGAACAGGAAGCTATAAATAATAAGTTTATAACTTATCAAGAGAGGAAGTAAGCATATACCTCCAAATCCAGCACTACAATATGGTTAGGTAATAAAAGAAAAATAAATACTAATAACTGAAATGAAAACTCATCCTAAACATGTTTATGATCAATGCTAATTAACATAAAATAAAAGAGCATGTGAAATATTTAAATAACTGAAAGCAAAACTAACATCCTATATATATATATATATATATATATATATATATATATATATATATTTTTTTTTTTTTTTTTTTTTTTTTTTTTCTTATGTGTGGCCGGTGGGATTTGAACCCATGACCTGGGATAACAAATCCTGAGCCTCAACTATTGGGCTACAACACCATTCACAGTATATATATATATATATATATATATATATATATATAATTTCTTCTTCATACCCTTATAGCCTATGGTTTTAATGATAAATTCATCTTAAAAATTAAAAATATCACCCAACACAATTGGTTCTCTATTATGTTAAATGGCACTCATACTGTGTCTTTCCCTTTTGAGAGAGGTTTAAGGCAAGGGGATCCCCTGTCTCCCCTTCTCTTTATTTTAGCTATGAACGTGTGGTCTCACAATATAAACATCATATTCCAAAACAAAATCAAAAATACATTTCAACATAGGTGGTAAAATGATGGTGTCTCACCGGCTTATGCAGATGATCTGATCATTTTTTTAAAGAATTTGTAGCAGTAACTCCTTGAAAAAGCTGTCTTCTCTCATTTCAAATCTGGAATTAGATTCTGGGCTAAACATAAATATTAGAAAGTCCAATTATTTTGTGCACAGCAAAAATCAGCAAAGAACGCACTCAAAGATAGAAAAAATTTTCAATTTAAAAAATGGAAAATTCTCCCTTTCTTATCTTGGAATTCCCATAAGCATTGGCCACAATAAAAACACAAACTTCAAAGGGCTGCTGGACAACATTTTTAACAAACTCAAAGGTTGGGAAAATAAGTATTTTTCGTAGGGTGGTAGCCTTATCCTGATAAAGCACATTTTAAATGTCATTCCTCCTTATTGGTTAGAAGTCTATTCTCCTACTAACCAAGTGATGAAAAGAATTTCATCGATATTCAGTAGATTTCTATGGGTCCATCCCAAAGGAAGTAAAATTATGTGGTGTTCTTGGAAACACGTTTCTCTCCCATATGCTGAAGGAGGCCTAGGAATTAGAAACCTCTGTGATGTTCATAAGGCCTTTTCCCTTAAGTTGTGGTGGAAGTTTAGAACTTCTTGCTCCATTTGGTCAAAAATCTTGCTTGTTAAGTATTGTGCTTCCTCCCACCCGGCTGTGGTTAAAAACAGAATCATTGATTCTAACACATGAAAAAGAATGCTTGCTGTTAGAGATACGGTCAAGGAATCTTTAGTTTGGGACCAACTTGACAATTCTATTTCCTTTTGGTATGATTGTTGGAATAACAAAAATGCTCTTTTCATAAACAATAGAAGTATTAAATTTCCCAATTTAAAGTTGGGAGAGGTTTATTCTCAGCTATCGGGTTGGAATCTTCCCCTTCTTCATGATATGTTCTCTGATGTGGAGGTTCCAAATATTGTTCAGCTTCACCCTAAGTTGGAAACCTCCAAAGCTGCCAACTCGGTGTTTTGCATTAACAAAAAAATTCATCTGGCTATTATATGGAACTGCTGTAGATCTCATGCAGTGCCCTCCTTCCCAATCTGGATTTGGCATGCTTGCATTTTGAATCTTATCAGTATTTTCTTTGAAGAATCTATAAAGACCATATAAGCGTTGACACCAAGATGCAAGAGCTGGGGTTCTCCCACGCTTCTCGCTGCTATTGCTGTCAGGAAACCCAAACTTTAAATCATGTTTTTATTGAAAACAAGTTTAGCATTTTAATTTGGCAAAATATTCCTTCAGCGCCCCTGCCTCCCGCTGTTAATATCGTTGATATTCTTTTGCGGTGGCCTAAGGTTAAAAAAGGTAAGATCCACGTTGATAACCTTATAGACACTTTTACGCTCTGGCACATCTGGAGAGCTAAAAATCAAACAAAACATTCAAATGTTAAATTCAATTCTACGGCAATTGTCTCAAGAATTTTTGAAGAGGTCAAAAGTTGCCTGTAACGTCCTGTCCCGTCGCCGTGCGCAAAAAAACAAGTGTAAAACATGTTTCGGCGGCAAAACGGTGCACTACTCGGGAACGGTGGGCCATACAAGCAAAACTCATCTTCCCGAATAGGCTAGAGAGACGAAGCCATACTGAAGGCCGCTGACTCGAACCCTAAGAGTAGGTTCGAGAGCCAATATCCAAGAAAAGAATAAAATACTTATCTTATGTATTAGACTAGTACGTACATAAGGTGCAAGGGAGTGGAGAAGAATCCACGTACGTTATAAAATATATCAGTGTTTCCAGTATGCCGATCACATCACAATACTATGTATAGCAGTATAACAGAGTGCGGAAGCTGAAAGCAAAACATCCAGAATACATTCATCTTAAGCAATAGGAAATATCCATCTCATAAAAGAAAAGTAAAAGTACATCTAAAGTTTATTACAAACCATTTAAAAGCAGAAATATAACGAGTCTATCTAAAATGCTGAAAAGGATTAGTAAGTAAAAGTGGATGCTCAATCCACTATAGCTCCAAGTGCTCCTCTTGAGTCTCTGGTACGTCCCCCTGACCTGTCTCCAAAAACTACTCAGGATCTAGCAAATTGCCGGATCCCAAAAGTACCCCGTGTTAGACAAGAAGTCTAACACATCGAAACTAGCTATGCCAAGCTAAGCTAAACATAACAATATACAAGTGAAATAAAGCCGTAACAGAGCTGAATAAAAATATGCAAGCGAGGAAAACTGTAAGTACTGAGTAAACAAAACAGTAAAATGGCTAGGAAATGTGAAGCTGTAACCAAATACAACTGAAAGTAAAACAAACATTATGCTGAAAAGGATGCTATAAGCTGCACTATATGCCACTGAAACAATGCTCACAAATATGTTATACCACGGTATATCACAGAACTATCACTGAAGGCTTATGAGTAGTGCGGTCCAATGTAAGCACAACAGTTAGGAAGTCAGTATGGTGATGCAGATGCACCCTGAAATTCCCTAGTTTGTGTATATAACATTCCGTATCTCATATTGTATCACTGATAACCATATGTCACAACAGAAGGAATGAGTTCAACTCATGTATATGCTTATGCTTATGCTATTATATGGAATGAATGAAAAATCCCAAAATCCATGAAGAATTTTAGTAAGAAACAACAATGAATTCTAAGTCTCCACTGTGTAGAATCCTGCTAAAAGGATTCTGACTCCTGTTCTCTAAAGCGATGGTTGGTTAAAGTTACTTATTTACTTAAAGATCACTAGACGGGGTGATTGTATACACATAGTAAATATGTTGCAAGAATAGAGTTCTTATTACTTAGTTTGATTAAGCCACCCTAACAAAGTGATCTTCTTTAGGAGGCACCATCCGGTGATGATCTTGTATCTCAAGTTAAGTATTAATTCACTAATCTCATAATAATACTTAGTGTCTTAATAAAGGTGGATCCCATTACTTAGTTTATTTGAGCCATACCTATTGAAGCGATATTCGCTAGGAGGCATTGCCCGATGGCAACTTATTTTTCAATTAAGCAAAGGAATGGGCACCCATTTAATACACTCTTAGAATCAATTGATTTACTCTAAGTGAGGTTATATCCGCCTAAGCCCGCAGGATAGCAACAAAGATAAATCTCACTAAGAGTGACTCAACCAATCCCGAATATTATTGGGGACCAATAATATAAGTATACTATACTACACCACCCAATAATCATGGTTCAATCAAGTCTAATTAATAGAATAAGGATTTATCAAAAACTACAAGTCCTGAACTAATAGGCAAGTCCTATACAAGGGTTCACCAATCAAGTGTGATCAAGGATCACTTAATATGGATTCTACCACAAGGAGAAATATCTTTTCTAGTGCCTTAATGGATTACCACCACAAGGAGAGTAGATCAATTTCTAAAATGATGGGATCTTCTATACTTCTACCTCAATGAATAATACAAGGCTTCCTACCTCATGATATATGAATTTAGGTATTTTTTAATTAACTCAAGATGATCTTATAAAGGGATACTCAAGATCTTCCTTCTAGATGTTGATATTAATCTCATAGGTTCTGTTTCATAACTGGGTTTGGGAAAGTTAGATCAGATGATTAAGTCATCTGGTCACACTCAAACTAAGATTATAGGATCTAAATCAAGAATATTTTTAAGGCTTAGATTACTTGATTAATCAATATGATTTTATTAATCTTCTTATGCTAGTTCTCTTACTTAAGAGAAAATCAGGGATCTTAAAGTTTGATTCAGATAGTGAAATCACCAAAGATTGTTCTTAACCTTAATTTATCTAATTCAAATGTTTAGAATCAATAGTAAATCAAATGCATTATTGGAAAATGTTCAATTCATAGTTTTGAAATCAATTCCATTAAGTTAGGGTTCTTAAGGATTCAGATCCTCCTTAAGTAGATTAGGGTTTGATCCCTTCTCATGCCTTAAGCAAAATCAAGTATATATTTAAAGATCCATGTCAAATCAGTGGATTAATTATGTATTATTGGTGGTAATCTCAAATTTAGATCAAGTCTTAGAAGCTTGATCCAAATCTTAAGATTTCTTAAGTTAATTAGGATATTTAAGATTTCAAATATTTGGATTTATTCAAGTATACTCAATAATTTTATAAGGATGAATTCATTTCATTTAACTTACTGTTATAAGTCAGATTGATAAATTAAGTTCTAAAAGAAGGGTTACTTAGTGCTAATCAAACCCTAATTCCAATCAAAAAGGATTAGCACATAAGTATAAATCCAACCATTCAAATCACATGATATTTGGCATGTAAGTTCTAATTAATCATACAAGTAATTAGAACCTAAATTTGCTAAGATCCAATGAGTATAAACCCTAATATTTACTAATTATATTTTAATAATATTAGGGCATAACTAAAATTATAGAGCTCAAAAAAAATAATCTACTTAGCACATGCATTATAGTCATCATAAGTGAACTAATGGTACCCTAAACATACAATTTGGGTAAGTAAAATTACTAATTTGCCCTAATCAAGATCCATTGTAATTAGGAAATAATTAAAGATCTAACCATCAGATGCATGATATTATTTTATATTTAGGTTCCTAAGATTTTTTTGATTGTTTTTATATATAATATCATAGGATTTGGACCAGTGGATTAAAAGTTATTTAAATAATGCATTCTGTATTTTTATTTAATCAAAATCCTATGATTTGAATAATTGAATTATTTTCCTTAAGGAAAATAATTCCAAATTTTCGTTTAAATTAAAATGGCTCGGCCCAAATTCAAAACGCGCGGGTCGACCAGGGCCCGGGAGACCCGGCACTGTCGCACAGCGAGGGTCGTGAGTCGACCCGGTCCGCATAGTGCCGTCGTCCCCGCTCCGTCGTCCCGAAGGAGGGGACCGATTAGGGAAACCCTAATTGCCAAATTCTGGCGCATCTAGCCCATGGCTCGGCCAGAACTTGATCAATACACGATCACCATGGTCAGACGTGTCGATTGGGACTCGAAGCCCCTTCTGAGATGGTCTGGATCAGCCAGACCTTACTCACCCGAAGACCCCTCCATTGGAACTACTGTGGGGAGATAATTCTCCCCACAGAGGCCATGCCAGACCCCGGGCTTGATCCCTACACCATCAAGGAGGTGAGGCGGATCGAAGCCCTATGGTCTGAGGGTCTGGGGTGGTCTGGATCGCCGGGTCCTTACTCGATCGAGGCGTTCCTTAAGCAGTTTAATCCGATCGATTGATTTGATCGATCGGAGCTAGCCTAGTTCTTAATCTCGATACCTTTGGGTTCGAGACGACAATATAGACTCAGACGCATCAAAAGGAGCAAGGTTCGAGCCTCATTGGCTCGAATCCAGAAAGGGGGGGTACCTGGTTTCATCCGAGAGTTTGCAGACGGTGAAGAGGTCTCCACCTGGCTTGCTGAGCTGCCTTAGATCTCTCTGAGAGTTCCTGAACTCCAGGAGACTCTCCTATCAGCGGTACGCGAGCTTGGGAGCGCCTGGAAGAAGCTTAGCTGCTCGGGAATTCGGCAATGGCGGCGAGTTTGCAGAGGGTTCAATTGACCAGCAAAGGTCAATTGAAGCAAAGCTGGGGCTATTTATAGCCTTGGCTAAGCTTAGGGAAGCTTCTGGAGCCACTGGCTTGGGCTGGGGAGGCCCGAGAGGTTGGGCCTTGGCCGAGCTCTCAAGTTTCCAATTTGAGCTTGGTCGGATCGCTAGGCCCGATCGGGAGCTCCTTGCCATAACGGGCGCAGCGGATCACCCGCGGTCCGCACAGTGGATCCCGGCCGTTATTTTAGTTTTTGGATATTTTTGTAAATATTAATTAATTGGAACCCTTATGTGCAATTGAGCCAATTTAATTTAAATTGAATTATGGCCCAAATGAATTCCAAATTGCAACAAAATTTCACTTTTAGCTAATTTGGGGGTGAGGAATTCAAAATGCAATCAGATTTTAATTCTGAGATCAAAATATTTTGAGTCTAGACTAAGGCATCTAGATTGATCAAACTGCACATTTTGACAAGTCCAATGAACTTCAAGTCTTCTAAATAGGCTTAGATTGATGTTCTGAAGGCAATGATACTAAAAATTGAATCAAGCAACATATATTTTGCATGGTAATAGCCTAGGGTTGTTACATTGCCTAAGCATTTATGGGGAAAAAATTTTTAGTTGGAAAAATATTGATGCTGTTGATATCAAAAGAAAGCTTAATTTCATGTGAGATTTTTGGGTTTAATTCTTTTCCTAAAATGTGGGTAGAGACATGTGGAAGTGGTCTCTTCTTGGGGCTGTTCACATGCTCTCTCATGTTTTCAAGTTTGGTGTTAGGCCTTTGTCTCTGGTTCTTGTTGATGCTTTCTGAAATAGTAAACATTAGCGGTGGGATCTCCCTAATGACGGCTTGTTTATATTCTAGTTCTGGTATAGTTTACTTTGATGTCCTTACTTATGGGAAGTTGAGGGAGCTAAATCTTACTAGTGTGTGCAATTTTTTTTTTCTGCTTTATTCTCTAGCTGTTGGGGGGCACTTGGATGCTGATTTGTCGTGGGTTGGCTTGATAGTGTTGTCTGGTGGTTCTTAAATTTTCTGCTTGTTGGTTGCTAGACATTTTTTGTTTGGATCACGATAAGCTTTTGCTATTTTTATATCTTGGGCGGTCCTAGGACTAAGGAAATATAACGTAAATATATCCCCTAGGACTAAGGAAGATTGCTCGGATGCTCTTTGGTATCATGATTTGAAGGGTGTCAGTCCTCTTGGTCTCGATTTTGCTTGTGTGCTCAGCAGAAATGCTTATTCCCAGTTGCATATGTTTTCAGCTATCCCCATTTGCTCTGAGATTGGGAGTATAAATTCTGTTATAACTGTGTCTCATTTTAGGCTTAATGCTAATGGTAATAGCCCAGAAATTTTATTGGCTGTTGTTCTCCTAATTTTGGTGGCTTATATTAGGCTAAATATCATTTTTGGTTTGTTTATTGGGGGTAAGTATCTTTGCCTTTTTCTACTTATTTGGCTGCTCCTTTATCGCAGGAAGGAGGCTAAATTTGCGGTTAAGATTAATTCTTTTTCAATGGAGGTTTTGAATGTGAATTTATCTCATTTCTATTTGGAGGATTTTAATGGTGGTCCTGGTGTTGTTTGTTGGATGGGTTGTTGCTAGTTTCTAGATTTTGTGAAAGGTTTGTAGATGTTCTCCACGGGAGTTTTATTCGACGTTGCGATTGTTGGCAGGGAGATCTTTCTGTATTTCTCTACTGCGTTATATGAGATGGTTTGGCTCCTTTATCCTTGCACGATATTGGGCCTTTGGTGGAGGCGCCCGTATGGCCCTCTCCTCCTTTTGCGTGATTGCAGATGTCATTTCTCCAATCTTATACTGCTTTCTTTTTGTTTTGTCTATTTTAATCAGTTTTTTTATTCCTTTTGGTGTTGTTGCTATTTCTCTTTTGGAGTCGAGTGGACCTTTTAGGATATTTCCTGGGTCTCACTTATTTTGGGGCTGGTTTCAGGCTTTTAGTTTCTAGGAATCTGTAACCTCCCAACCCTAGTCCTGTATTAGTTTTTATTTTGTTGGAATAAAATCTGCAGATATAGCTTTCCCATAAAAAAGAATATATATATATATATATATATATATATATATATATATATATATATATATAATCAAACGAGCAAGTCTAGCATCCTAGAGTATAAGTAAGCTAGCAACTAAGTAAACAGTAAGTATGCAAGGGCTGAAATATAATAAAAGCAAACTGAAAATAATAATTATAAACTAAAAAACTACACTGGCCAAACATGCCACCTAAACTGAAAATATACGAACTCACTTACTGTCATATCATAACCGGGCCAATAGCCACGAAAGAAGTCTATTACGCACCATCCTAGATCATGCTAGGTATGCAATAGACAACAGATCAGATCAGAAGAAATCGAGAGGCATAATCACTTAATAGAAGTGTACTTAAAACTAGTACTACCATGTTGGAATCGGGCCAACAACCACAAAATGGATCAAAACAGAAGGAACCGAGAGGCAGACTAATTAAATCGCACTAAACCAAAAGCATTGATAAAAATGCAAATGTTATTTATGTAAATTCAAAGTTGACATGAGATATTCATTAAATATCCTATGTTCACAACATATGTTTAAGGTAAAAGCTCAATTACAAGGTAAGTAAAGCATCAATGTTTAAAGTGAGCAAGAGACTCTACTAAAACACATGTAATATCTATTGTTGTCTAATTTATTTGTTCTATATACTCTAAGTTATATAAGTTCAAGATCTTCAATTCCTACTAACAAGTGTGTAACTTAGACTCACGATATTACAAGTTGCAAACAATTAGGTGTGGTGCCCCGTACTTTCCCACGGTAGTGCTAATACTGATATTAGCATAATTGCGGGGAGTATGGTGCTCCAACTGTGGTAAATCCCAAACTTAAGTAAAGTCATATAGGACCTAAGCTGCCTTAATCCAAGGACTTGTCACCTAGAATTGTGAGCATACATCAATACAAATCAAAGTGGCAGAAGCAAGAAATAGTATAATATAACATCCACATGATAATATAGTATAAGAGAGCACAAGAAATAGTAACTCAAATTTAAATGCAGAAAATTAAATACATCCAGAGTTTAATTATTACAAACTAAATTAAATGAAAGTAAATATCTCTCAAAACCTCAATGTAGGAAAGTAAATCTAACTAAATAACAGTCTGAAGATCCTTCTCCTGCACCGGCTCCTCTCCTGCAGTACTACCTACGAATAGCTCTAAATTTGATATTTGTCAGTATCACAATGTAACAACCCTAGGTTGTTACTCTAGCTAAACTTAGATTATTTAAGCTAAACCAAACCTTAATTTTGATTTCATTGGATTCAATGGGTCATTTAAACCTAAACCTAGAAGTTTGGAATCATTTGGAGCTTAAATGGAAAAAATTGATATTTTTGGGTATTTATTAACCCTAGAAAATACCTAAAATAATTTGATCTCCAAATCAAAATCTGATTCATTTTTGAATTCCTCACCCCCAAATTAGCTAAGGGTGAATTTTTGAGAATTTTTGGAGCTCAATTAGTCCTAAATTGGATTTAGGATATTTTAGAATAATTAAATATTATTTAAATGGTTTTATTTATATTTAAATTAGATTTTTATTAAAATTTAATTTGGCGGGATTTGCTGTCGGGACCGCGGCAGATCCACTGCGGGGTCCCGACAGCGGCTCATCCTTGTCAACCGCAGGATGCGTTGGCACAAATCTTGGCATGCGATCAGACGGTGCTGATCATTTGTGCCCTGGACCCTCTAGTTCCCGTCGGATCTAAGGCTCGATCCGACGGATGAGAAGGCGCCCGCTGTCTGTTAATTAAGATCTCCATCAAACCGTCCATCGCCAACGGCTTCGCAGATCAGACGGCTGAGGAAGGACCCCAGCTGTTCACCTTCATCCCCGCTCGCCCCTAGACCCGACCGAGGAGATTCGTAGATATTCGCCACATCAGTGTTGTCTGCCACTCCTCCATCCATTTTATGCAGACCGTTAGCAATTTCCCATTAATGGCCGAGCCTAGGGACCTGGGTAGGGTGGTCGGGCCAGTCCAATTGAAGGTGACTGAGTGAACTCCTCAGCCCGAGCCTAATGCTCTAGCCTCAGCCATGGTTCCACTCCCTAGGTCTCCCACGGTCTATAAATACCTCCCAAAACTCACAGTGAGCTCCTTTGCTCACTGTGATCCCCTCATCTCCTGGCTGAAGCAATTGGAGCTCTCGGCGAACGTGATGACTGGTCCTGCCGCGTCTACTGATAGAGGGCGTGGTCTGGCGTTCAGACCCCCTTGCCAAGCTCCTGCAACCCTCGGTGCGATCCAGCCTATCTGCATTGCACTTCTTCGAACCAAGGTACAACCCATTTTTCCCATTCTCTCTGTCGAGCTGAATTTAGCTCGACTCACCTCCTCTCTAGCCTAGATGCTATGTTAGGACCCCTCCTTAGTCCCTAGCGGTCGTTCAAGACTTCTAGTGAGCCCTGGTAGTGCGCCAGACGGCATAAGCACTGTCTGAAAGCACACTACCAGTCGGGCCAATTCGCTTGAATGCGGTGTCCTCTCGAGCAGTTTAGCCCTCTGTTTAGTATCGAAACCCCTCGACAATAATTGTAGACTGGTATCGAGGGTTAGGTTCGACCAGATCGATCGATTCGACTGGAATCGATCTATCCAGTTGCAGCTCTAAGCGGCAAAATACGCCGAGTAGCACCCCAGTGATCCAGACCACCTCATAACCTCCCGTTTCTCCCAATCGCTCCCTCTCAGGTCCCTGAACGTGTAGAGATTTGGACGGCACCAATCCGTGGCCTCTGTGAGGAGAATTCACTCCTCACAGGTGCGCCTTCTGGGAGGTCTCAGCCGAGTAGCACTCCATCGATCCAGCACCTCCCAGTTAGGGCTTCTTGGTTTAATCGGTGCGTCTAGGGTCAGGGATCGTGTAGCCATTAAAATCGGGGTGTGGCGTGACCGGAGTGCGGAGAATTTGGTGCTGGAAGCTAGCCCTAGGGTTTGGGCTGCGGGCGTGTGCGAGAGGAAGAAGACGCTGGATTTTGGGCCAGGCCGACCCCGACCCGCGCCTATTGATTTTGGGCTGCGGCTAATTAAATAATTATTGGATGACATTTTCTATGGTTGTGAATTTAATTAATTAAAACCTATGATTCCAATTTAAATAAAAATACATAATAAATTAATTAAATAACTTTAGTTATGAAAATACAAATGGTATGATCCAATATACCATTTGAATCAGAAAAATTTAAGGAATCTAAATATAAAATAAAACCTCAGATCCAATGGTTGGATTTAAAAATATTGCCAATCTCCTTGCTGTCCTTAATTAAATCATATAAAATAATTTAAATATCCAAATAATGAGATTAAGGGCTCTGATTGCTCCTTGTACCCTAAGGAACAAGATCATACCCTTAAGTTTACTCCTTAATCACCTTAATTAAGGATTAGTAAAATTAACCCTAATTAAGCCTTTGATTTGGATGGAGGTTGTTCCCAATGTCATATTAGGTTTATATTAACCTAAGCATAAGGTTGGATTGCCCTAAGAATGCCTATGTTCACTAATCACCCTAATTGGCTTAAATAAGTAATTAGTGTTAATTAAGGTTAATTAGGTCATCAAAACCTAATATAAATGTGTTTCTCATTTCACTAATCAATATGAAACTCCTTAAAGCAGATTAGATCTAATTTGGATAGCTAAACCCTAAAATCCTAATTTTACCCTTAAGAGGGGCATTTTGGTCATTTTGACCAAAATGTGTTTAAATGCTCCTTAAAACTTGGAAATTCTAGTAAACTACCCTAAGTTATATTATAAATATTCTCTGAACTCTTAGACTAATAATAATGTAATGTGATCATTAATTCAAGAAATCTCCAATTAATCCCTAATTAAGACACTTAGATCTTAAGTGATCTTATAAGAGTCTTTTGACATTAGTCCTTGAATCTAATAATTGAGATGATTAAATATCACCTTAATAAGTTTAGTAAGGTTAAACTAAGAGCTAAAACTTAAAAGAAATGTAATTGGTAAAGTCTAAGTTAAAATCTAGCTTAAGGTCTAAAGTGATCAAACCTCAGACCCTTAGATCTTAAGTAGCCCTAAAAAGATCAATATGAGTTTGATGATTAATCTAATACTCAAAATTGTCAATTTCAACCTTAATAAGCTCCATATAGTTTAACCATGAGCTTGGATTCTAAGAGAATCACAAACGGAAGCTCTTAAGATAAAACTCTAATTTAGAGATCTAAAGTGATCAAACCTCAGATCTTTAGATCTTAGATCTTAGACTTAGATCTTCAATTTGAAATTAAACCATCTCCAATTGAAATTCTTTAATGATTGATTGTTTAATATTTTGAAACCTTCTATGTGGGTATAGGATGATTCAAACTAAAAGATAATGAAATTATCTTAAAGGTTGAATATAGATCTTAGATTCTCAAGTTCTTAATTGATTATTTTATCTTATAATCAGTAGAATAACCTTTCAATAAGTTCTTAGTTCCTGGATCCTTTAGCTTATAGGATTCTATACCTTAAATTTGGGTTGTAAATGTGAACCCTAAATCCTAGTTAGAACATTACCTTGGATCTGGGAATTTGAACTCAACATATGGTTTAAGTTCTAAATCCTTAAATCTTGATTTACTTAATCAAGATTTGGGTAAGAGAGTAAAACATAAATTAATTAGGTCATTGATTTACCTACTTAAACCATATAGTCATCACATGATTTTGGATTAGAACTTGTTGAGTTCTAATATTAACTTTAAGGACGTAAATCTGAGATTCTACTTGATAGCTGGATATTGGAGATCCTAAACTTGTACCTTCTCAGAGTAGTTAGATTGGATAATTAGATAATATCAGATATCACATAGTCTAGATTAAGTATTTTGCTTACTTTGACCAGATTGCTTGGCTTACCTTGGTTATTGAGCCTTATTCCTTGAGCATAATAAGAAAACTTAGGATATGGATGATACATCCTAAGTTAGTATTTGAATTGCATATTATTCAGTTTTGTCTTATTTGAAGTTGGTAGAATATGTCCTAGCTCAGTCTGCCTCTTTAATAGTAGTATTGTATAGACTGGACTCAGACTTAGCATATTTAGATGGCTAGGCTGGGGATTGATTGATTGATATTGGAGGCCCTGTATGGCCTATTGGATGGTATGACAGTACTATGTCTTAGGCTTATTGCTACTTTAGCTGGATTGTATTATTTTTCTAATTTGCTTTGCCACATGCTTCAGTGGACCTATTTTCAGTATTTGCTCACTTTGCCACATGTCTCAGTGGCTTCATATTTCATAGATTGCTTGCTTTTGCCACATGTCTCAGTGGCTTTTATGTTCTTTTCCTATTCTTAACTAGCATGTTGTATGAACACTCATATGGTTTACTTATATATATTGGCATGTTTTGGATGCTAGAATTGCACATTTTTAGTACTTGTGTTTCTTTTTTTATACTCAGCATATGTTAACATGATCATAAGCATGTTAGATTTAGAATTGTATTGTAATTGCTATTTCTCTTAGCTTTTAGCCTCACCTTATTTATTTTGCATTATATGCTAATTATAAATGGATAGTTTATAGTTACCCATTTCTTTCATAGCTTGTTGCACCCTTTACTACTTGCATGTGTAGTTAAATTAAAATGTGACATCTTTAAATGTTCAGTTCATTAAAATAGCCTAAAATGTACTTAGACAATTGTCTAACTGTAACCTTTTTATTTTCTTGGCTGGGGCCCTAGCATTTGTGATACCGACAAATGTCAGATTCAGACGTGTTCGTGGGTAGTGTCATCAAAGAGGAGCAGGTTCAGGAGGAGGATCGTGCTGCCGCTGAATAGATGGTTATTGCATTTTCATTTTTAGTGAGATTGAGAGACATTTTCATTTTCTTTAAACTTCAGTTTGTAATAATTAATTCTGGATGTATTTTATTTCTGCATTGTGATGAGTCACTATATTGCATTCTCTTTTTCTACTATGTATGCTTGTAGATGTTACTCTATTGTTCATTGCTTCCGCCACTTTGATATTGGTATATTGATGATGTTATAGCACTTGGTGACAAGTCCTTGGCTTAAGGCAGGTTGGGTTTACTTAACTTTACTTGAGTCAGGGATTTGCCACAGTTAGAGCACCGTACTTCCTTATTGTTAGTACGGGGGCACCACACACAAATACTAGGGCCCTAGCCAACAAAAGAAAAAGGTTACAGTTAGATAATTGTCTAAGTACATGTTAGTCTATTTAAGTGAGATGAATATTTAAGATATCACATTCAAAAGTTTTAAACATGCGAGCATTGTAAGATGCTATAAGCTACAAAGAATGGGATAGCTATAAAATAATCATTTATAGCTAATCAATAAGTATGTAAAAATAACATACAAAGTAGCAATTGAACAAGGTGAGGCTGAAAGCAAAATAACTACAACTACTGAAATAAATTTGATCCTAACGTGCTTATGATCACATGTATGTATGCTGAGTATATAAAGAACATAAGTGCTGAAATAAACATACAATTCTAGCATCCTAAACATGCCAATATTTAATATTAAACAATAAGAGTATTTATACAAGCATGCAAATTTATATGTAAAAGGCCACTGAGACATGTGGCAAAAGTATGCTAAGTATATGAATGAGCAAAAGTGAAGCCACTACGATATGTGGCAAAGCAAGTCAAGCACTAAAAGAAAGGCCACTGAAGCATGTGGAAAAGTAAAACAAATACTGAAAATTGAACTGAAGTAGAAGTAAGCATAAGACATAATACTACCATAATAGAAACAGGCCATACTGGATCTCTGAACTAAAAGTTCAACAGGTATCCATCCTAGGCATCCACAGAGCTAGGTCCGAGTTGAACTTATAGAATAAGATATGTATCCATCCTAGACATCCGTAGAGCTAGGTCTGAGTCTATTCTATAACAAAACTAGAATTGAAGAGGCAGACTAAGCTATGACATACTCTACTAACTGAAAGTACTGAAAGAACTGAATGAATGCTATGCTTTTCAAATATTAACTTAGGATGTATCTTCCATATCCTAAGTTTATCTATTATGCTCAAGGAACAAGGCTCAATATTCAAGGTGTACAAAGCAATCAAAGTCAAAGTAAGAAAGAGACTCAATCTAGATTTATGTGATATATGTTGTTGTCTAATCTGTCCAACTAACTATTCTGAGAAGATACAAGCTTAGGACCTCCAATATCCAACTATCGAGTATAATTTCAGATTCACGACCTTAATGTTAACAATAGAATTTAATAAGTTCTAATTCAAAATCATATGACGACTATAAAGGGTTAAAGTAAATAAATTAACAACTTAATTATTATTATTTTCCTATCTTAACCCAAATCTTGATTAAGTAACTCAAGATTAAGGATTCTGGATTTAAACTCCATTTTGGAGTTCAAATTTTGAATCCAAGGTACTATTCTAATAAGGATCTAGGGCTCACACTCAAACATAATCTAAATGAGAAATACCTTATAAACTAAAGGATTTAGGAACTATGATCTTAATGAAAGGTTGTTCTAATATTATAAGATAAGATAATCATTAAGAACTAAAAATTTAAGATCTATATTCAATCTTTAAGATAATCACATTATTCTATAGATTAAATTAATCCTACACCCACAAGGAAGGTTTCAAAAGGATTAAACAGTTAATCATGTAAGGAATTCCAAATGAAGGTAGTTCAATTCAATTGAATGATCTAAAATTTGCTCACTTTAGATCTCAAGCTAAGATTTAGACTTAGGATTTACAAGAATATTTCTTTTAGGATTCAAGCTTAAGGATTAACTTAATTAAGCTATTAAATTAAGGGTCTAGCACTTTGAGGTAATTAGACTTAACTCTTAAGAAAGAGGATTTTAAGGACACTTAAGGTCTTAAGATCTTAATAGGAGTTAACTTAAGATTTCTTCACTTAGCATCAATATTATTATATAAGATTTCAAAAAGGTGCTAATAATCTAACTAGAGTTATTTTACTGAATTTTCAAGGTTTAAGGGGTGCTTAAACACATTTTAGTCAAAATAACCAAAATACCCCTCTTAAGGCTAAAAATGGGATTTTAAGATTAAATCATCTAAATTGATTCAAGTTTATTTTAATGAGCTTCATATTGATTAATGAAGTGAATTAAACACTTAACTTAGATTTTGAATATTTAATTTAGCTTAATTAGTAGTAATCTCAATTTAAGGCCAATTAAGGTGATTAAGGAAATTAGGGAATATTAAGATGATCCAAACTTAACTATAGGTGTTAACATACTTAAGAAGATATTAGGAACTAGATTCATTAAAATCAGAGATTAATCTAAAGCTTAATTCACTAATCCCAAATTAGGGTAATTAAGGAGTGATTAATAAAATTAAGGTTCTTAACTTACTTTTAATGGTCTACATAGGTTTTCTATGGTCTCATGAGCAATCAAAGACCTTAATTACCATTTTTGGTTAATTAATGGATTTAATATGATTTAAATACAAATAGAGAATGATTAGGTAATTATTTAAAATCTAACTATTGGATCATTGATTTTATTATATATTATTATTTCTTGCATTTTTTTGATTAAAATGGTATATTAGATCATAGCAGTTAGATGAATATAGCTAAAGTTATTTAAATAATTTATTCTGAATATTTATTTAAATTGGAATCATAGGATATCCATTTATCAGTTATTTATCCTAAGAAATATAATTCCATAATTAAATCATTTAACCGCGGCCAGAAATCAAACCGCACGGGATGGGGTATGACCCGGCCCAAAGCACTAGTGCATCGTCTTCCCCGCGCCCACTGCCCAGTGCCCGCTGATTAGGGTTAGCTTTGAACGAGCAATTCTCCATGCACACTCCACGCCATGCCCTAAACTCAACGGCTGCACCTTCAGGAAACTAAGACGCGTCGATTGAGGTAAGAACCCCTATCTGGGTCACACTGGATCGTCGGGGTGCTATTCGACTGAGACACACTAAGGGAAGAGAATTATGGTTCACTGTAAGCGAGTAATTCTTCTCACAGAAGCCACAAAACTGACGGGGCTTGGGGTGCAGCCAATCACTGGGTCTTTACTCAGACTCAGCCTCAGCTCAGCCACTAGCTCAATTGATCTGAGCTAGCTCAAACACTGGAGACAATCATGATAGGTTTCCTATGTGGCTAAGGCAATCTAGGCGACATCCAGAGGCTCAATTAGCAGCTATAATGGAGAACTGAGCTTACACAGCTCAGTTGGGAAGAAGCTGTACCTAGAGATGGAGTTGCAGACTCAGTCGAGAGGAATTCAGGGGAGCTGGAGTTTCCCAACCAGCAGACACACGTTCGCAGGGAGCCTGAACACCAAACGGACCCTCTATCAGCGGTTCGCAGCTCCAGAAAATGCCGAGAAATACTGAGAGAGACGGGAGCTCTAGGGGAGTTATGCTGGGAAATTGAGGATTTATAGTGAGCAAAGGGACTCACTGCGAGATCCTGGGGCTATTTATAGGCCGAAGGAGGCCCTAAGGGTGGATGCCATGGCTCGGGCTTGGAGAATGGCTCAGCCCGAAGCAATGGGGTGGCTAGAATGGTCAGGGGCAATTCAGGGAAGCTACTACTAGCAGGAGGTCGTGCCGAGGGTAGGAGAGAAATTTCGACGTCATCCCGTACTTCCTTGGGGGCTGGAAGGATATCTAGCTATCGAGGGGGACCAGACGCAGACGGGCGAGAGCAAGATGAAGATCCACAGTGCTCGGGTCTTCGTCCACCATCCGATGGATCGACCGTTGGGTATGGATTGTCTTGATAGATTACTTAAGTATATCGGATGATAGCCGTAGGATACGTTCGATCAAATCTGACGCCTAAGACTTGGTCTCGGAGCGGGGTATATCGCGCTGTAGGATTCTATGCGCTAGGATGTGTGCTATAGCATCCATTGGCGCGCATTGGAGCGCCACTGTCGGGACCCCGCAGCGGAGCTGCCGCGGTCCCGACAGCAAATCCCAGATATATAAAATTTAAAAATATTTAATTTAATTAATATTAATTCATTTAATAATTAAATTAAATCTTAATTAATTTTTATAATCCAATTTAGGACTAAATGAGCTCTAAAATTTTCCAAAAAATTACCCTTAGCTAATTAGGGCATGAGGAATTCAAAAATAAAACCAAATTTTAATTTGGAAAGCAATTTAATTTAGGTATTTTCCAGGGCTCAAAAATAGCTAAAACTTTCAAAATTCTTAATTTAGCTCTGATTGATTTCAAACTTCTAGGATTAAGTTTGAATGACCAATTGAGTCTAATGGAATCAAAATTAAAACTTAGTTTAGCTTAATTAATCTAATTTTAGCTATGGTAACAACTAGGGTTATTATATTATGACTAGTTAGGTCCTAATTTAATTTAATTAATGTCAACTATATAAGTTAAAAAGTAAATTAGATTGACATATTTTGATTGATTTTAAGCAACCCAATCCCATCTTGATTGAGCCCAATCCAGATGGAAGGACTAAGAATTAAACTCCAAATATTAGGGTTTAAATCACTTAATCTAAATGATGATCCTTAATGACTAAAGCTTAAAACCCAATCTCACAAATTAAGGATTAAGGCATATCTTATATGATGGATCTCTATTCTTAAATTTAAGATTGAAAGATTAAATAATCAAAAATAAATTATGAGAATCTATAAACTAGAAAAACTAAGGTTTCACCCATTGAGTAACCTAATTTACTCAATCAATAAAATGTAACCTAAGTCCTATTCCTAATTTATAAAGGAGAAGATCTTAAGGAAATAAGATAAACACTCAAGCACTAACCATAACTATTCTTGAAATGAAAGCTTAAATACTGAATTAAGGACTTGGAGGAGATATAATGTGAGATAAATCTCACATTATGTCACTTAAATTAACTACTTAAGAATGACTTAGGATTTATCATAAGAATATAACTAATAGCTTAAATTAAGAGAATTTGATTATGAATTATTTTATTTACTGATTATAGTGATTAGAATATGATTCTAAGGTTTTAGAACACTTAAACCTAAATTTGGGCAAAATAACTGTTTTACCTCTACTTAAGAGTCTAAAAAACTACTTTTTGATTTAGGGCTCTAAATTAGAAATTTTCAATGAAAAATGATTACTTGCTACCTAACATGAAGATGTAAGTATACTAAATTTGGATAATTATTAAGACTTATGAGCTTATTTAAGGAAATTGACTCATAAGGGCAAAATGGTAATTTTCCTAATGAAATCTTAATTTTCTATCAGTTTATTAAAGCTTACTATTTAAGGGTTCCATAAAATCCAATAATACTTTGAGATCTAATTGTTAAGTTACAAGCAAACTAAGTTTGGGGTTCTATTATGTAAATTAGGGTTTTATAATTGTGGTCAAAAACTTAACTTTTTTATTTGATGTTCAAAATTAGCAAATTCAGTGGCTATAGCTTTTCTATAACCCAGTGATTACTTTAACTGGGAGTAGACCTAATTTGAATCTCATTTAGTCAAGTTATTACCTAATTAGGGTTAAGGGTGATTAGTGAGTGATTAGTGAAATTAATCTCAAAATCATTAAACCAATCACATCACTAGGTTCTAATATAATTTTTGAACTATCAAAAACTTGAATCACTCAATTTGGACCCCTAATTTTGCTAATCTTCACTAATCAAGATTTAAAGTGATTAGTGGTGATTAGTGAAATTAATTACTTAATTGAAATATTAACTTCACCACTAAATTTTACACTACACTAGGAGCTATCATCAATTTGAAATTCTAATTTTGGATAATTAAGGAGCTTAATTTTCACTAATCCTTTTTTTGGAGTAATTAGGCAAAATTAAGAAATATAATTACAAAAACTAAAATTTTCTTACAGATTAGTATTCTAAACATTCTCCTGATCAAAATGATTTATTAGATCATATTATTTGAAGCTAAATTGACTAAGTTATGAATTAATCAAATTTTAGGATTAAGGGGTTTAATTAGTTTAATGATAATTAATGAAATTAATCCTTAAACAGAAAAACTAATTGCATAATATTAATCCTTGCATTTGTCTAATCAAAATTGTATATTAGATCACTATGTTTGGAATTATAATTACAAAGTTATGAGGTTTGAAGATTTGAAATGGATTGAATAAGCAAAAATTTAAGAAAATAAGAAAAATAAAATTTTCTTAAATAATTTATGTATCACACAAATATTAAAAAGCTGAAACTATAGGATCAAATTTCTCCCTACACAGATCTTCTCATGAGGTGTGTTATATATCAATGGAAAGCTCTCATTGAGACCTTTCTATTGATATTAAATATGTCTCCTAATTTTACAAATAACTTAATAAATTACAAGCCCTAATTCGAGCTTAAAGAAAAATAGATGGTACCTTTAGGGATCGATTTGGAGCTTGGAGGAAGAAGATGAATATGTTTCTCTGCTCTGAGATAGATCTAAATAATAAAAATTATGCTTGAGGTTGAAATGAGATTTAAAATGAGGGATTTTTAGGGTCCTTAAATGATGGCAAAGCCACCTCATGTCGCATGCAATATAGGCGGAAGAAGGAGGAGAAAAATAATAATTATTATTGTTATTATTACTATTATTTTAATGAATTATTGATTACAATCTAATTATTTAAAAATAAATAATCAAATGAGCTCCAAAAAATTTCAAAATTTCACCCCTAGCTAATTCAGTGGCAAAATTAGATTTTTATTTCTACAAGTATTTAAATTTTCTAATTTCTAGGGTGTTTAACATATATTAAAATATTTACTGAAAATCTAACGACTTCCAAATGCTTCCAAAACATCATTCCTAGCTAATTTGAGGGTGATGAGTACAATGTCAAAGTCAGATTTTTGATTTGAAGTCAAATTTTAGAATTTTGAAATTCTTAAAATTAGTGTTTAATCTATTTGACTCCTGATTTGGATTAGGTCTTCATAGTGAGTTCCTAATGATTTAATTAGAGTGATAGAATTATAATCAATACTTGGTTTAGTCCTAATTGACTAAGATAATAACTTGGGTTGTTACAGTCTTGCTCTAATAGATGTCACAAGAGAAATGTCACCAACTCCATCTCAATGTGCAACTTCTCCATCAATAATTCTTAAACCATGAAACTCTCCTTTTGTGTAAGTGGAAAAGATATCAAGCCTAGAAGTCGTGTGTAATGGAGCACTATTGTCTACGATCCACATAATCTCATCTCGAGGAAAATAAGCAATATGTATTTATGATGCAAGTAGAATATCTTTTGGTACAACATTAGCATACTCCTCTTTATTGATATAGCTAGCATCATAACCATCTTTGGCTTTCCCTGAGTTTTGATCTTGCTTTAGTTTGTACTAGTACTTTTTGATATGTCCTTTCTTTATGCAATAGTGACACCCAATTTCCTTAAACTTTTTTTATTTTCTCTTACTTAATGATCTGGAAGTAGGGTTCTTATGGGTGATTCTCCCCCTTGACTCAGTAAAAAGGACATCATACTGAATAAGCTTAAGGCCTGAGTCTTCTATTGTATTTATTTATTTAACACTCCAGTCTTTGAAAGTTCCATTGCCATGATTTTGCTCTGTGCTTTATTTGTTTGAGCAGTGTGGAAAGTTTCTTATATATCTAGTAGTCCTACGAAGCATAATGTAACACCCCGTACCATCGCCATGTGCAACATAAAGATTTAAGGAATATATACTTTAACGGTTGGAGGCGGAAGAATCCGTTACTTGGGAAAGAATTCTAAACCTCCCCACATACTACTACTGAAATTCTACCCAAGGTAGAGCTAAAGACTAATCTTTAAGACAAGTAGTATTATTATCTTAAGTATTAGCTTGAATACTTATATACATTAAAATTAGTAAAATAATATGAATATTTCTAATGTATATGAGTACTTTATATAGGAATTTGCTATTGATCACATCATAATATTAAGCATAAATAGTAGAAAATAATCAAAGTGCAGAAGATATAAGCATTCATCCCAGACATTCATCATAAAACTAAATAAAAGCATTCATCTTAGAAAAGAAAGAAAAAAAAAATAAATCCAAATTAAATATTACAAACCATTACTTAAATAAAAAGAGCAGTAATTTAAAGGTCTCTCATCTCATAGCTAAAAGTAAGCTAAACAAGTGAGTAAAAATTGTATCTTTTACCATTCCTTTGGGCTATCTTGGATCTCCTGGAGAGTCTCCACTGCTGGCTCTTCAAGCTACTCAGGATCTGACATAATATCGGATCCACAATGTTGGCACCTGACCAAAAAAAGAAAGAAAAGAAAGCCATCTTGTCAAATAATAAATCTAACACCTACTTAGGCTGCAACATTACTTCCTTACAGTTTAAGGAATCTTTACTTAACATTAAAAAAAAACATAAATATGATACAATAAATTGAAGTAAATTGAAGCTAAAATTAAAAACTAAAAGTTGAAAGTAAAGTGAGACAGTAACTGAAAGAAGGTGCTAAAATAAACCAACAGTAAAGACTGAAAACTAAATAAAATGCTGAAATAGGGCCATGTTGTATGTCACTATAAATGCATCTGAATATGCCACTAAAATGTTATGAATATACAGTTTAATGCCATATTGCATCCAATAGAAATCCTAATGTCCTAATGCCCATTACATCCCATAGTTCCTACTCAATCTTGATGCATGCTACATACCGTAGTGCAAAAATAACTCTTTATGCTTATGCTTATATAATTTATGCAAAAATACTTTCAAAATAATCTTATTTCTCTTAAATCATCAAAAATCTAAGAAAAGTAAACAAAAGAAAATATCATTTTTTTTATCTAATCATTAATATTGATTATCTTAACAAGCACATTTACTTGTAACTGCCATAAATCTAAAATTTAATCATAATGTATTACTATAAACTAAATGTGTTTAACTGAAATTAATGTTCAATTTAACTATATTCTTATAACTTGTTAAGCTATCATATGTTAAGAATACGTATACATAATTAGTATATTCTTAAGAAAGGTAACTTGAAACACTTAGCTTGTTTAACTATACTTATCAATACGCACAAAGATAAGGGAACCAAACCCTTTTACAGTTTATTCTCTCAAACTAAGATGTTCAACCCTTTACTTAATATATGACTTAAAGTGTTTTGAGAGACGTAACTTGAAACACTTAGTTTGTTTAACTACACTTATCAATGCGCATAAAGATAAGGGGACAAAACCTTTATATAATTTATTCTCTCAAACTAAGTTGTTCAATCCCCTACTTATAAACACACTTTTTAGAAATAGAAAAATTATCTTAAATTGTACTTATCTATTATCTAAAACAAGACCATAATTCTACAATTCCATTAAGGATGAATGAACCAATTCCATATCTTTATTGAATCAAATTCATTTTATGAATATGCACTACAATCTCCATATGATAATATTAATATTATCATTACTTATAGTTCTATACTAACTAATATAGTAAACAAGAAATTTCAAACTATTGAATTTTTTCTCCATTGCAGTAGGTTATAATCAATTGGTTACAAGAAGGTGACATTTAAGTTATTCAAATTGGGTTGAACTACCATAATTGAATAAGTTCAATCTACAGTTTATTAGGTTATTACTACCACAAGACAAAAGATTAGTTATTTAGAGTTCATGAGGTTTATCTAAGGGCCTACCTCAATATGTGTTTAATAAGGCATTTCCTACCTTAAGGTTATCTTAGCTATATTTATATTATTCATTAACATATATCTTAATTTTAAGAGATTTAAAGTTCTTATTACTTACCTTTAAAATCTTTGATGGTTAATTCTATAATCAAGATAAGTATAATTAGTACATAAGGGCTTACAAGTTTAATCATTTGATAAAAATGAAGGAAATCAAGAATGCTAATCTTTTAGATTCTATCTTAACCCAAAGCACTCAAGTTATGGGATAAAATCATAAAATTTCTTAGAATTTGTTATTTGTAAATCAATCATATTTTATTGGATTATTAAAGATTTATTCATGTTAATTCTCATAATTAAGAGAAAATTAAAAGAGTCGAAAGTTTTGATCAAGATAATAAATCACATTAATTACCATAAGATCTAAATTTTTATTTCCTGAATAATTACTTTACTAATTTATGAGAAATGATAGATTTCTAGGACTTAAGGTATAATGACCCCAATATTAAATAGGAACTCAATCCAAATTAGAGCGTTACCATAGAATTTAATATCGAATTAGAAAAAAGTTAACCAAATACCTATTTTGGCTAAGTAACTTTGTGAGGGTGTTAAGTTAAAAAAAATGCAATGAAAGTAATATAAAAGATATGAATAAGTGCAAGTAGAATATGTAAATATATCCACTCATTCAATCCATGCAATTAAATATAAGTCAACTCATCACAGAAAAAAGTAAGAACATCACAAAAAATTTGTTATTACAAGCCATTAAAATGAAAGAGCAAGAAAAGTAATATCACTCTCTCACATTAGCAATAAATGTAAGTGAAATTGTGAAAGTAGTAATTAAAAATCTTCAAGTGCTGGATCTAGATTCACTTATATTATATTGCTCCTAATCTATCATATTTTTGGTATTTAAATATGATAGGGCAAAGCCAAGAAAAAAAAATTATAGTTAGACTAAACAGTCTAAGCACATTTTATAATTAACTAATTATTCATAGAAGTTTAATTAGACATCACAAGCTAATTTACAATATGAAAATTGCAACGAAGCATTTAAAAGCATTCAAGTAAGGGAAGAAAGTAAATATAACTGTAAAGAAGAATAGTAGGAAAAGAAGAGGAATAAAAGAACTCACAAGTATAATCGTTCTAGCCAACAACCAAATAGGTAAAGGAAAAGCATCCTAAATAAGGCTAGAAACTACTAATGTGCATTTAGAAATATATGAAATAAAAACATGTATATGTCCAATGTAAGTTATACTAAGTAAAGTAAGAAAAAGCAGTGAAGCATTTAAATGAAATTAAAGTAATATATACTGCATTCTATATGAATTGTAAGTAAAGCATAGTACTGAAAATAGAAAGTGTAAAGTATAGTAAGTAAAGGAGAAATCTTAATCTCATGGATTAAGAACACATAACCTAGGACTATGGAAAGTAAACATAGCTAGAAAGCTACGATGAGATCTTACAATCAATAAGATTATAAAAGAACTCATCTTTTAATTGTTGAAGCTATTTATGGAAAGAATCATTTTGCGGGCATATTACAGAATGAAATGATGTTTTAAGCACATTCGCCTAACTAGTAAAGGGAAACAGGGTATTGTAGAAATATAATGCTCACATTCGCCCTCCTAGACTGTGAGGTTTCCTTATTTCCCTTAATTAGCATGCCCTTAGCTATCAACCATAGTAAAATCCCTATAGTTCTATGAATAAAACTTTTATTTATGCACAAAAATCTTATATGTATATTCAAAGAGATAGTCTCAAAGCTAAGCAAGCATTCAAGGAAATTCAAATAATTATAAAATATGTGATATCCAAAGTTATCAAATTTTAATGATTTATTTAACAATTGGAGCTAATTGAACTCCCAATTAGCTTATAGATTATTATCTTTAAGTCAATTATAAGTAATAGTATAAGTGAAAGAGTTTTGAAAAAATAGTATATTGATTTAGTTTATGAAATAAGAAAATAATTTTATAGTATATTCATGCAGATGGAAATTATTCTATACTAGTCTTAAGCTAATCAAATCAATTAGATTAATGATTAAAGTTTAGGAATCCAGTAAAAAAGAGTAATTTTAATGGATTACTAAGCTAAAGGAAGTGGAGGCTAATGAACAACCTACTAGCTTTATCTAATTAGCTTATAAATTGAAAAGTTACTAACCTAGTTAGGATCAATTTGTAAGAGATGTTTAAGTGTAAGGAAAAAGGATAGATTATCATCTATAAATGCTAGCTCATTCTAAGTTGTAGGTTAAATAAAATCTATTAACTAACTTAAACATATTAGGAAGCTAATGGTTTTCTAATTTAATCATTAGAAAACTAAAATAGAAGGTTAAAGACTAAAGGAGATGTGTACTAAATTCCAATCAATTTTTTGGATGCTAGTCTTATTAATTCACTTAGGGAAAGAAGGTATACTATTAACATACAAATACTCAACTTATTAAAGGATCTATGGTAAGGTCTGGAAGTTAGTGAACTATCTCTAAGTTTAAATCAATTTGTAGGAAGTTAGTTCTAATGAAATTGTAACATGACAAGAAGGCATGCTACTAACAATCTACAATCTTGGAATAAGTTAGCTAAGATTATGAAAGTAAATCACATAAGCTAAGTTTTAAAATTCCATGTAATGTATTCTATAAAGGAACATTAAATTTAAAAAATGTGTCATGAACTAATCCAAATATATTCATAACATTGCAATTATTTAAGTGTTAATATTATCAACACTTATTGGAATTGATATCTTGCTTTAAAGATAACAAGCAAATCAAGAGTTCAATTCAATCCTATAGCAATTATATTAGGATGAAAATTAAATCACTAAGTATGCTATGCATTCCAACTATCTAAATCATGAAATTCAAATCTTAAATATTCAATTGAAAGTATATGGGAAATAATTAAAGTGAGACATGTTTGTTGTCTAAGGGCTTAAAACACCTAAAACATGCTTTCTAGAATATTATAAAAATGAAACATTACACTAATTAAGGAGCTAAATACCTAAATCATCCAACTGTTGTCCAAATGGAAATATGAAAGCATATATGATGTCCTTGTAATATAAGGGGAAGAATGACACTAAGTATGTCAAATTTGGACAACTTTGGGAAATTAGGGTTTGGAGGACTCCTAATTAGGGTTTAAAAAGTTATTAACAAATTTAGGGTTCAAAACCTAAATCTGATTTCATATTATTATCCTACACAATTTTGAAGTGAAATAGACTATTTAAAGGTTAAGTTTGGACATTAAATGCTCAAGTTATGCCACATAAGATTTATGTTAAATTGGAATTAATTAATTAACCTAAAATAGTGATTAAATAAAATAATCATTAAAATAGAAATTAAATGATGTATTATTATTCTTTGTAATTTTTTGATCAAAATAGTATATAATATCACATAATTTGAAGGTATATTATTAAAGTTATGATGAAATGAAATCTAAAATTTAAAATAATTTAAACTGCATTTAATTTAGGATCCATTTCTCCTTCAGCCAACAGTGTTGGCATTGAAGTTTAGGGCACTGAAAATGGCATCACCAAAAATTAGGACACAGAAATCTGTGCCGCCCGACAACACTTAAATCGGGGTTCAACGCGGAATTCAGAGGCTCACACGTCTCTCTCAGGAGTTAACCTATGTCGCTCCTCTACTTACCTGCAGACCCACACTGTGGTGTGGTCAAGCTAAATGGACCAGTTTGGTCCAAGAGATTCGAACGGACTGAGTGTCTGATTACTTCGTCTTCCTTCAGAAACCAGCAACATCAAAATTAGGGCTAGGTCAAATCAAACGAGTCCGAGGGCCCCAGGGCTCGGCCTGCATGCCGGCATGGAGCTCTCTTCACGGCCAAAGCACTCAGCTCAAAATCAAAGTCGAGTGGTGATTTGGTTGCATATTAGTTGATGCCCTAATTTTGGCACCCAACGGATTATGGTTTCAAAAGAAAACCCTAATACATCCCGACGGGTAAGGTTTTGAAAAAACATAATAAGGATTGAAATAAGGGAATATTTGAACTAGACGGATGATGAATTAACATTCACAAAGTTAATATTAAATGCATACATAAGGATATAGAAGAATTTTATGTACCTTGCACCATTGAAGTTGCAATTTTTAGGTTTAGGCTATGGTTCAGATCCCAACAATAGTAGGTTCTCTCCAAGACTTCTTCGCAGCTCCCCTATGCAGAATGAAAGCAACTGGGAGATATTAAGGAAAGGATGGGGACTAATGCCGAGGAGCACGCAACTAGCATTGCAACGTACGCCTCTACTGCAGTCTCAGATGCTCAATCCCTGTCTTTGACAGGGATGTACAGTGATCCCATATGAACTGTCGGAAAACAACACAGATCCGACGATTAGATTTAGCTGATTGACTAAGTCGTTTGATCATCCCTAAATAAGGCGCAACGGTCAAGATGCCTTCTACCGATGTTTGGTGTATATGCGCCCTCAGCAAATCCACACAATAAGGAAGAAGGCCATTGGAAATTAAATAATTAAAATTATATTAATTTAATTAAAATACCTTATTTAATAAATTAAATTAAACACAAATATTTAATCAAAATTAAATAATCAATCGGGCTATGAAAAATTCCAAAATTTCACCCTTACCTAATTGATGGGTAAAGAACTCAAAAAATCCCAAAATTTCACCTTTACCTAATTGAGGGGTAAGTAACTCAAAAAAAAAATTGGATTTTCAATCGAATGTCAATTTAATTATTCTAATTTTCTAAGTAATTAAATATTATTAAAATAATCAAGAAAAATTTGACGACTTCTAAACACTCCCAAAATACCACCTCTAACTAATTTGGGGGTAATGAGTCCAATTGCAAACTCTATTTTTTTATTATAAGGTTTAAATAAAATAAGCAGTCTTAAAATTATCAGGAAATCAAGAAATATTGGAAAGTCTCAAATGATCTCCAATTCGTACGAAATTTGAGGTGGAGACTCTTAACATTATTATAAGAGTGATGGGAAAGGAATTGAGTTAATTTGGCTACAAATTTATGGATTGTTACATAAGGGCACTTAAATCAAAACTTGGGCAAAATTACCAAAAATACCTCTTCTTAAGGGTTAAAAATGAGATTTTAAGATTTAAGGCTCCAAATTGAAGTCAATTAATACCAAATAGTTTTTTACTATCTAATATGAAGTTAGACACTAAGAACACTCAATTTGGCCAAGGATTAAGGCAGATTTTATCTCACTAAGGGTTGATTAGCTAAATTACTTAAGGAAATTTAAAGTTTTTGCTATAGTTAGGTTTTACTCTGTCTAGGTTCCATAGAAACTAAGTTTGCTAAATTCTGAAGTCAATTAACCAAGATATAAGTAAAATAAAATTTAACCTAAAATAGTAATTAATGAAGGTTAACAGTGGGGTTTCCAAAACCCAATTTCATTAATTGGTGTTCAAATTGAGAAAAGTCAATGACTATGGGTTTCCTATAACACATTGATCATAATGACATGGAGTTTGCTCAATTTAGACCCCAATTAATTAATCTAGGCCTTAATTAAGGTTTATGATGATTAATGAATGATTAGTGATATTAATTACATGAAAACTTATTTTTAGCTTACCAATATGTTCTACTCTATTTTGTGAATGATCAAAAACTTGAAATTTGAAATTTGGATAATGAATGAGCTTAATATTCACTAATCCATTTTTAAAGTAATTGGGCTAAATTTAGAAATCTAATCACAAAAACTAATTTTTTTTGTAGATTAGTGATCCTTATATTTTTCTAATCAAAATAGTATATTTGGTTATATAATTTGAAGTTGAATTCGCTAAGTTATGAGCCAATCAATTTACATGATTTAATTAGCCTAAATAGGTCATTAGCTAAATTAAGCATCACACAAAAAGATTATTATCACCAAAATATTCCTTGCATTCTTCTAAGCAAAATGAGATATAACTCCACTATGTTTGGATTTGTTGTTGCAAAGATATGAGGGTTCGAAGTTTGCAATTTAATTAAATACATAAAAATAAAAAAATTTCTACAAGTTATTGTTCAAGACCAGTAACTTTACTATTCATAGCACTTACGCGAACCAGGCAGGCTGCACATGAGCCGAAATTTGCAAAATTAACAGTAAAATTTACAAAATAAATAGTAAAATATGCAAATGAATTGTAAAATTTGTAATATGAATAGTGATTTCGGTGAATTCAAAAAATTGCAACTCGGACATCAAAATTCTCCCTACAGAGAGCTCCTCACGAGGCGTATCATATATCGATGGAAAGCTCTTTTTGAAATCTTTCCATTGATACCAAATACACCTTCTAATTTTGCATATAACTTAAGAAATTATAAGTCCTAATTTGGACTTAAATAACTTATATTAATTCCCATATGTTCTTTGAATATGTTTCACTGCTAATATGGATTAGTACATTGTTGTCTACCCATTGGCGATAGTAGCCACGGGCTTGACAATGCATGTGCTTCCATTCCTCGTCAATTTTGTTCGCACGTTTCTCGACTAATAGAAATCTTTGAAATACAATAGATCCTCCATCCTGCCTTTCCATAATGTGTAGTTTGTGTCGTTTAAGTTTCTCATGCGTGTCGTATTGGCTTCCATATCTTCGAGCAAACATTTCTCTAATAAGGCTTGTAGTAAATTTGGAAACCAATACGCAAGAAAACCCACAAAAGATAAAGCATAGGTGCATAAATAGGCACAATAGCACAATGATTTATGATGGTTTTCCTATAGAAATTGTAGGCTACATCCAGTTCAGAGTTTTTAAAATTTTTAGGAAACTCTGCTTTCAAACGAATTCAACTATTTTAAAAAGCGCACAAAGTACAACGACATCACAATTCCAAGTACCCAAACATTCAATTTTGAGCATACAAGAATAAACAAAAAAAATATTCAATAATATGCTTCGGCTTGATTAAGGAACGAGAAAGAGACCGGCTCTGGCAAGAGAAACTCAACCCTGGCTTTGGCGAACAAGAATGCAAAGCTCGGCCCTGGCTCTGACAAACAAGAGAACAATGGATGAAGAAAGTTCAATCCACCTTGGCTGCTCCAACACATAGAGGTCGAAGAGGCCTCGATTGACCCTTTGGCAATAGATCCTCGATCCCCTGACGAATGGTGCTTCAACCTTATGGTGATATGCTATTAGCGAAGAAGAATGGACGAAGATGCGTCCGTCTATTGGCGGAGGGAAAAATGAATCATATGAACCGCGTGAGGAAAAATTGCAAATTGCTCGATTTAATCCTTGCAGTCGGGGAGAAGTGGAACTAGCTAAGCGTGTGAGCTAAGGATCTAGCCGATGACTCAACGGGAGAGGAGATCGACGATAACTTGCATATATCGATTCTCATGCTACTCTTTAAATGAAGAGATATCTCCCACCATAAAAGGAAATAACACGATTCCCTTACTTTTTTTTATATCTTGGGAACAAAAAAATAATAGAGTATGATTTGAAAAATAGTATTTAGTATCTCGACAAGTGGTGTATACAACAAAGGGGAAGGCAAAAATAATTGATTTGAGTGTGTGCTCATACTTTATCCTCTAAAATATTGGAGCATATTCTTGCCTTCAAATAGACACATTTATCTCTTTGTTAATAATAACTTGAGAGAATATCTCCTTACAGACTTCTTATAATATAATTAAGGAATAAGATTACTTATTCCAACATGTTGCTCATTTTGTTTTTTTTTTTGTTCACCGCCCAATTACTATTTTTAAAATTTATGAATCTCAGATACAGCAACTAAAATAATCTGCAAGGGTCATTTAATGATTATCGATAATCCAAGTACTAAATGGCTTATATAATTGTATATGATTACTTATTTTAGTAAACAAAAATAATATGCTTGCACCACAATATTATTTATAACTAATAGAAATTTTTTATAACTAATAGAAATTTTTTATTATTTTTTATTTTTGTATATAGTCCTTACAAAAAAATGTATTCAACCAATAATCTATTTACACATTAGATTGACGCATCATCTATATATTTTGGTGTATATTAGTGTGTAAGTGTAGCAATACTCCTGTGGAGGTTTTTTTGATGTATATCAGGATAAAAATCATATAAAAAACTTGTTTTTGCACCCAAAAAAAAAATCGGATTGAAATTTTTGTTTGACTGTAATTTTGATATGGATGCTATAGTTTACATAATTTTTTCAAAGGACAGTGCAACTGGATTGTTATATGAGTAGGTTGGTTAAACACACTAACCCAACATAACCCTTTTTGCAACCCGAAAAACCAAGCAAACATGATCCTTTTTGATCAATTGACAAGGCCTACTCATCTCTCAGCCTAGGCCGAACATAAATTAGTTAACGTCCGTCTTCTTTCACCCCATGTATGACTTATGCAAGTTAATGATCACAACCATTACATAACATTCCAAAAACAAAACAAATTCAACTTATTTATTTGATTTGTTAAGTTTGCCATACTTGTGTCCTAATGCAAGTATTCTTCGGCGCTTCCAGGTGTGAGCCGGAAGGTGCCCTAACGCAGCATCAAGAGTGCGAGCTCAAGGAGTGCACGCCCAAGCGTGCTCAGGCTTCAGGCCTCGTTAAAGATGCCCAAGACATGATATCAAGATGAACTTGTACACGAGTTCAGAAGATGCATACGGGTTCGGATGACAGCTGGTGCCTCGGGAGCTGTAACGACACGCGTATGGGTGGTTGGCTATGATGACTTAAATGAACCGTGAGAGTGACCGCCGTCTTAGTTTATGTCGTAGTTGTAATTATGCACCTTAGCTAGCTATAGAACACTCCTGGGTACGGGTCAAGTTTGTTAATATTAACAAGGAGCTGGTTGGAGGTAGGCGCTACAGCACGCTGCAACGACATGTACCCGAGAGGCGAGGGCTACAGCACGCTGCAACGACATGCACCCGAGAGGCGAGCGCTACAGCACGCCGCAGCGGCAGTCAAACAGAGAGGCGAGCACTCCAGCGCGCTGATGGATTTCTGCTCCGGTTCAGATTTTGCCTTAAGTAAATTTGGTGGCATTTTGGACTATTTGGGATCCAAAATTGAGCTGGATACTTAAGGGAACATATTGGAGGAGTTTCCAAAGTTGACATTCCAATTTTGTGAGGTTTGGCTGAAGTGAGGGCTTAGTGTGGTGGTTGCTCCATTGAAGAAGAGGAGAAAGCTCATTGAGGTTTTTTTTGAAGGGTTTGTAAACCCTAAACTGATTGTAACTCCCTTCTCTACATAATGAAATTTTGCTCTCCTCCCCGTGGACGTAGGTATTAGCACTGAATCACGTAAATCATTTTGTTTATGTTGTATTTGTGATTGCATGCTTTGCTTTCTTGCTTTATTTAGTTTTTCTCAAAGTTTCAAGCTTTTGTTCCGTCTTGAGTTATACCCTACGAGATCCCAACAATTAACGCCATAACTCCATAAACTGAATCTGGTCACATCAATAAATGTTAACTGTCACATTCATTCATGTGTACCGCACGATCACATGAATGAATGTGCACCAATCTATCATGCTTTCATGTGTAATGAATGATCACATTTATTTAGGTGCAATGAATGATCACATGAATGAATGTGTACCCGAATCATCACACTCATAAATGAAATTATCACAAATATTATGTATAATGAAAGTGTCTTAGGCATCAAAAGAATCTCGAACATCCATAAATTGTTGTCTCTCAAGTTATTGTGGAATTTTAGAACCTCCAACTCTCTTTGGCTCTCTATTTTATTGGCCAAATATTGTGCTACCAACCACCCCTCCAATGTCAAGTCTAGAATCATCGACTCTCTTCTTTGGAAAAGGATGCTGAATATTAGAGATTCCATTGATTACTCTATTGTTTTGCCCAAAATTGATTCCAATAATTCCTTTTGGTTTGACAATTGGAGTGAACTTGGCATCCTTGCTGAGAGTTGCACTGTGATTTGGCCTAAAATTACGATTGGGGAGGTGTTTAATATAGTTAATGACTGGAATCTGCCCCTTCTTAGGCACCTTACCACTGATGATATCTTTGGAAAAATATCTGCTCGGTTTAGCATGGAATCTCATCAAGCAGTGTAAACCCCCATCTGTCATACTTAGTATTGGCATAAGAATCTCCCTACTTTCATTAGTCTTTTTATTGGAGAATTTTTAATAGTTTTATAAATATTGACGCAGAGCTTATTAAAAGAGGTTTATTTATCAGTTCAAAATGTTGTTGCTGCAATGATATTGAAACTTTGAACCACTTTTACATCAATAATCCTCATAACTATAAGGCTTGGAACTTGCTTTACATATCTTCCACCAACAACAACTTGATTTTTAGTATTGAAGATATTCTTGGTTGATGGGGAAAGTTGAAAAATAAAAAATGCACGCTGGCAATATCCTAGATGCTTTTACCTTTTGAAGCATTTAGAACTCTCACAACAAGAAAAAGCACAATAATCGACCCTTCAGTGTGGCTGATATTATTGGGAAAGCTCTATTTGATACTATGAGTATTCTATCTACCTATCACACCTCCTCTAGGAATATTCTATCTACCTATCACGCCTCCTCTTTTTGTTGGAAAAATGTTAACAAGCGCAATCTCTGCCTTTTTTTTTCTAACTCAGGTATCAATATCAATTTTCTTATGCCTAGTGGCTGATGGTTTTCAGCTATTATTTTGGTCAAATAATCTGATTTTGGCCTCTTGTCTTTGATTCTGTAGTTGTATTTCCCTTGCTGGAGCTAGCTTGTATTCGGGCCGAACTAGCGTCATGTTGGCATTGGTTGCCGGAGCTTTTGGTGCTAATATCGGGCCTTGGCATGGCTCGAAATTGGATAGGAATCATAGTTTGCTTCCTAGATACTGGTGGCGTCTAGGCTGCGCTGATGGCTAGTGTCACACTGGTGCCCATGGCAAGCTGGATTCCAGGCCTAGTTTTATCCCCCTTTGCTAGCTGGCGCTCGGCGGTGGTCAGGTATTATGGATGCTGGTGATTTGGCTTATTATGCTTTATTTGGTGATTGACATACTGTTCTTCCATTGTTGGTTTGGCATTTTGTTATATACATATATATACACCTTTTCATACTCATTAAGGAAATTACAAATTTCTTGTGATGTATTTTGGACTTACTAATGCGACATCAATCTTAATGGACTTAATGCAGCGAGTCCTAAAGCCTTATTTAGATAAATTTGTATCGTTATCATTGATGATATCCTTATATATTCCAAAACTCTAAAGCATCATGAGAATCATTTAAGGATAGTGTTGGAAACATTGCGTGATCATGAGCTATATGCAAAATTCTATAATTATGAATTTTGGCTAAATTATATAGCTTTCTTGGGCCATGTGGTAGATGCTCAAGGAATCTGGGTAGATTGACAAAAAGTTAGCGCTATCCAAAATTTGGAAGCAACCAAAGTTAGTAATAGACATCAGAAGCTTTTTGGGATTAGCAGGTTACTACAAAAAATTAGTTATGGGCTTTCTCAGATTGCCTCTCCATTAACCAAACTGACTCAGAAAGATGTATCATCAAATTAGAGTTCAAATTGTGAAGAAGCGTGTAACAACCCAAGTTGTTACCTTAGACAATTAGGACTAATCCAAATCCTGATTTTGATTCTAGCACGCTAATTAAGTCATCAGGAGTTTGCCACCAAGACATACCTAGTACAAATCAAGGGTCAAACGGATCAAACCCTGATTTTGGAAATTTCAGGAACCCTGGAAATTGACCTTATTATTTTGACCTCAAAATCAAAAGCTGACTTCGCCATTGCATTCATCACCCCAAATTAGCTATGGGTAATATTTTGGATGCATTTGGAAGTCGTCAGATTTTATCGAATATTTTAATATAATTAAATACCCCAAAAAATAGGAAAATTAAATACTCATTAGAATCAAAATCTGACTTCTCCGTTGTGTTCCTCACCCTCAAATTAGCTAAGGGTGAATTTTTTAGATTTTTTAGAGCACGTTATAAAATTTTACTTTTAAGACAATAATTAATTAAATTAATTAAATTAAAATTTATTAAAAATCAATTTTTATTCATTCCCTCTTCTTTTCCTAAGCTGAGACTAGTCTACTCTTTCCTCCCTTGCCAACAGCTTCCTCCCCATACCATGCACTCAAGTGGGCTATTGCTATCTCCTTCCCCTCCATGATTGATGGGAAGACTCATTAATGAGCTATTTTTCCCCCTCTCTTCCATAAAGACTGTCCCCAGCCCCCTTCCCTTGGCATTTTGCTCAGCTGAAGTTCATTCCTCTCTTCCCTTCTTTCCTTCATTGTTATAAGTGATGCTGGAAGAAACCTCAGCCCCCTTCCTCTTCCTGCTAGCAGTTGAAGAAGAAGAAGAAACTTAACCCTCAGGCTCTCAAGCTCCCAAGGATCTTTAGAGAAATCTGCCTTTTGCAACTCCATGGTACCTCCCTTTCCCTCATTGAATGGATTCAATGGCTACTTCATTTCACTTTTATGCTTAGTTTGCATCTTTAGAAATCTATAATTAGGATATGGAGTTCATTAGAGCTCATTAGGCTTGTGATTTTAGGAAGTTGTAACAGCTCTATTTTTCCTCCTTTCTACATACATGAATCTTTAACTCCATTGCCCATATAGATAGAATAAACGCTTTGTGTCGATTTTGGTATTGATGGAAAGATATCGGAAATACCTTTCCATCGGTATATGGCACCACCTGTGAAGTGCTCTAGGTTGAGGGTATTTAATCCCAAAAGATGACTCATTGCGGTTTACGCACAGGCGTAATCACTGTCGGGCGCTGCCGTGCGCCGCAGCGCCCGAGGTTCGAAATCGGGCGCGCTCTAGCGCGCTGCCACGCGCCATAGCACCCAAGCTTTGAGTTGAGTTTGCCATAATCCACTGCAGTGCACCCCATCGCCGAAACCCGCTGCAGCGCACTACAGCACCGAAACCCGCTGCAGCGTGCCGTAGTGCCTGGCTTTCGGCCAGACGGCACAACCGAGCGCCGTAGCGCCCAGAACTGTCTGAATTAGTCCAAAACCAGCTGAAATGGTCAAAAATTCATAGTTTTTGAATTTTAAGGACCCTAAAACCCTAATGGAGCCGAAATTAAGCATTGTATAAGTGTGTAGGTGAATTTTAATTTGCCTTAGATGATAATTAATACATAATATCCTCTAAAACCCCAGATATTGATTTGATCATATCTTAGTCAATTAGACTCCAAATTAAAAAATTTAAGATGCTAACTAGGTTAGAAATTCAATGCCAATAGTAAACTAAAATAAAATTTGGGTTTTGACCACTAAAAACCCTAGATTTACCAAAATACCCCTAACTTTAATTAGATCATAACTTAGCCAAATGAGGTCCGATTTGGATCTACTTCTAGTTATAGTACGCAATATGATATAGGGAATCTATAGCCACTAAGTTTGCTGAATTTGAATCTCAAATAAAAATGTTAAGTTTTTGACCCATCTTAACCCTTGAAATAACACATTACCCCTAAACTTAAAACACTCATAACTAATCTATTAGACATTAGAATTTAGTGTTTTTAGACTTTATGGAATCATTAGACAATATACAACAATAAACTAACTAAATTTTTAGAGTTTATTAAGTAAAATTACTAAAATATCCTTGTAGGTTAAAATCCTTAAAATTGACCCATATGACTTAATACTTGTCCAAATTTAGTGTACTTACTATCTATCTTCATGTTAGAAGTAAATAATCATTTGGCAATAAGAAAACTATTTTCGAGACCTAAATCAAAAAATAGCTTTTTGGACCCTTAAGTAGGGGCAAAATGATTATTTTGCTCAAAATTTAGGTTAAGCGTTATTAACCCTTAAAATATCTTTTAAATCATTAAAATCAGTAATAAAACTAATTTAGAATCAAATTAGACTCTTAAACTCATAAATTAAGTGAATTGTTGAATATTCAATTTAAAGTTTGTAAAACTTATAAGTAAACTTAATTATATCTCAACTTAGTTAAAACTCATCTTTAAATGAGTAAAAATCAGCAAATGAAAGTAAATTATAATAAATTCTATCAACTCTTAAAATCCCTTAAATTCTTAGGAGCTTCTTAGGACCTATACTTCACCTTATGATCTTTTCCTTAAGATTAGAAATATATGCTAAGTTAGATTTCATTCATTGAATAAAGTGGGTTACTCAATGAATGGAACCTTAGTTTTATTAGTTTTTAGATTTTTATACTTTAATTTTGATTATTTTATCTTTCAATTTTAGATTAAGAATAGAAGAATCATTCTATTAAGCTTGATTACACTTGATAGGATTTGCCTTAATCATTAGTTCACATTTATACTTAAACTTTAGTCCTTAAGCTTTACCCTTAGATTATGTGATTAACTCCAATCTCATAGTGTTTAATGAATAATTCCTAGTTTTAGTATATCATGATTATATCTTAGTTTAGAACTTCTAAATTTATCAATTAGGATGTGATGATTTACTTCTTAACTTATAATCGATTCTGATTGAACTAAATCAGGACCTAGCTAGTCCTAATTGCTTTTAATTAATAAGGTCATGCTTCTAAGTTATACTTGATAGTAGGAATTGGAGTTCTTGAACTTGTGTGACTTGGAATAGTTAGAATTATTTAATAGATAATAATTAATGTCACTATGTGTAGTAGAGTCCCTTGCTCATTATGATTTTACTTGTGCTTTCACATTTCTTGTATTTTGTGCTTTATTCCTTGAACATGTCATACAAGATAATATTGTTGCATGAAATGAATACATAGAATATCTAGGAGAATATTGCATTGGGTTCAGTTACTTGTTAATCTAGCATATTTTACCCTACTAGATAGGGGTAAAGAGAAATAAAGAGTACTTGGCATTACTCATTGAGGAGTGTTGTGCTAAGTTTGAAACTCGTATAATTTTGCAAATATGCATGACTCCTCAGCTACTTCTGGACATGTCCACAGAAGTAAAGTAAATAATTAAAATATTTCTGTGTGTGTACATTACTGCCTCTTCAGTTCAGTTTCTATTTTGCTATTCCGGCCTAGCCTCAGATGATGCTAGGAATATTTTGTCTCCTTAGCCTCCGCGTTGATGCTAAGAATCCTTTTGATAGCAGCAGACTATATTAGCCCTCTTCTAATATGGCAATACTTAGATACATATTTACTATTTACTATCACTGTTTACTATTATACTTTACTTCAACCAGCTTTATTTTACCTACTTACTTACTTAAATGATGCTACTTTTTGTTACTGCTTACTATACATATCACAGTCAGATTATTTATTTTTAACCTGCATATGTCAAGTGATCATAAGCATGTTTAGGATGAGTTTTTTTATTCAGTATTTTCTTTACATTACTTATACTTATATGTCAAACCTTGTTTACAGCTTTGGTGTTGAGGTATATTCTCTTACCTCACATGTTACTTAGTTATAAATGCCTTTATTTATAGTTTATTTCTTTTCTTGTATGCTTGTTGCACCCTTACACTTTGCTTGTCTTTATAGTCTAAATAAAATGGTGATATCATAAAACTCATGAAATATTAATAGCCTAAAATGTACTTAGACAATATGTCTAACCAGATTTTTTTTTCTTTGGCTAGGGCCCTATCATTATGAAATCGATAATGGTAGATTCCAAGTTATTCGAAGTAGTCGAGCCTTTTGAAGATCAGATTTAGGAGGAGTGTGCTGCCGCTGGAGATCCTTAACTTAGCTTCTCTTCTACTTATATGAGGATGAGAGCTATATCATTTTCATTAAGACTTATTTAATATTTGTAATAATTCAGATATTTATGTATATTCTTCTACTGTACTTGTGGTGCCCCCCGTACTGACAACAAGGAAGTACGGTGCTCCAATTGTGGCAAATCCCCAACTTAAGTAAAGTTAAGTAAACCCAACCTGCCTTAAGCCAAAGACTTGTCACCAAGTGTTATAACATTCATCAATATATAGATATCAAAGTGGCGGAAGCAATAAATAATAGAGTAACATCCACAGGCATACATAGTAGGAAAAGAGAATGCAATATAGTAACTCATCACAATGCAGAAATAAAATACATCGAGAAATAATTATTACAAACTGAAGTTTAAAGAGAAAGAAGAATGTCTCTCAATCTCATTGAAATAAAAAGGCAATATCTAACTAAACAGCAGCAGCACAGTCCTCCTCCTGAACCTGCTCCTCTTCTGCGACACTGCCCAAGAACGCGTCTGAATCTGACATTTGTCGGTATCACAAATGCCAGGGCCCCAGCCAACAAAATAAAAAGGTTACAGTTAGACAATTGTCTAAGTATATTTTAGGCTATTTTAATGAACTGAATATTTAAAGATATCACATTTTAACTTAACTACACATGCAAGTAGTAAATGTGCAACAAGCTATAAAAGAAATGAGTAACTATAAACTATCCATTTATAGCTAGCATACAATGCAAAAATAAACATGGTGAGGCTAAAAGCAAAAAGACACAGCAATTACAATATAATTCTAAACCTAACATGCTTATGATCATGTTAACATATGCTGAGTATATAAAAGAAACACAAGTACTGAAAATGTGCAATTCTAGCATCCTAATATATAAGTAAGCCATATGAATATACATACAACATGTTAGTTAAGAATAGGAAAAGAACATAAAGGCCACTGAGACATGTGGCAAGAGCAAGCAATCTATGAAATATGAAGCCACTGAGACATGTGGCAAAGCGAGCAATTACGAGAAATAAGACCACTGAAGCATGTGGCAAAGCAAATCAAAAAATAATACAATCCAGCTAAAGTAGCAATAAGCCTAAGACATAGTACTGTCATACCAGCCAATAGGCCATACAGGGCCTCCAATATCAATCAATCAATCCCCAGCCTAGCCATCCAAATATGCTAGGTCTGGGTCCAGTCTATACAATACTACTACTGAAGAGGCAGACAAAGCTAGGACATATTCTACCAACTGCAAGAAAGACAAAACTGAATGATATGCAATTCAAATACTAACTTAGGATTATCATCCATATCCTAAGTTTTCCTGGTATGCTCAAGGAATAAGGCTCAATATCCAAGGTACGCCAAGCAATCTAGTCAAAGTAAGCAAGAGACTCAATCTAGACTCATGTGATATCTGATGTTATCTAATTACCAATTCTAGCTACTCTGAGAAGGTACAAGTTTAGGATCTCCAATATCCAGCTATCGAGTAAAATCTCAGATTTACGCCCTTAAAGTTAATATTAGAACTTAACAAGTTCTAATCTAAAATCATGTGATGACTATATGGTTTAAGTAAGTAAATCAATGACCTAATTAATTTATATTTTACTCTCTTACCCAATTCTTGATTAAGTAGATCAAGGTTTAAGGATTTAGAACTTAAACCCTATGTTGAGTTCAAATCCCAAATCCAAGGTAATGTTCTAACTAGGATCTAGGGCTCACACTTATTGCCCAAATTAAAGATAAAAGATCCTATAAGTTAAAAGATTCAAGAACTAAGAACTTAGTGAAAGGCTATTCTACTGATTATAAGATAAGATAATCAATTAAGAACTTGAGAATCTAAGATCTATACTCAATCTTTAAGATAATTTCATTATCTTATTGGTTGAATCATCCTATATCCACATGGAAGGTTTCAAAAGATTAAACAACCAATCATTAAAGAATTTCAATAGGAGATGGTTTAATTTCAAATTGAAGATCTAAGTCTAAGATCTAAAGATCTGAGGTTTGATCACTTTAGATCTCTAAGCTAGATTTTAACAGACTTTACCAATTACATTTCTTTTAAGTTTTAGCTCTTAGGTTAATCTTACTGAACTTATTAAGGTGATATTTAATCATCTCAATTATTAGATTCAAGGATTAATGCCAAATGACTCTCATAGGATCACTTAAGATCTAAGTATCTTAATTAAAGATTAAGTGAAGATTTCTTGAATTAATGATCACATTATCATTACTATTAGTTTAAGAGTTCAGAGAACATCTCTAATCTATCTTAAGATAGTTTAATGAAACTTCCAAGCCTTAAGGAGCATTTAAACATATTTTGGTCAAAATGACCAAAATGCCCCTCTTAAGGGTAAAATTAGGATTTTAGGGTTTAGTTACCCAAGTTGATCCAATCTATTTTAATGAGTTTCATATTGATTAGTAAAGTGAGAAACACACTTATATTAGGTTTTGATGACCTAATTTAATCTTAATTAGCACTAATCACTTATTTAAGGATGATTATGGTGATTAGTGAATATAGGCATTCTTAGGGCAATCCATCCTTACACTTAGGTTAATATAAACCTAATATGATATTGGGAACAACCTCCATCCAAATTAAGGGCTTAATTAGGGTTAATTTCACTAATCCTTATTTAAGGTGATTAAGGAGTGATTAAGAAAAATAATTATCCAAAATTAAATTTAAGGGTCTGATATTGTTCCTTAGGGTACAAGAAGCAATCAGAGTCCTTAATCTTATAATTTAGATACTTAAATAATTTTATATGATTTAATTAAGGACAGCAAGAAGATTGGAAAATATTTTTAAATCTAACCATTGGATCTGTGATTTTATTTTATATTTAGATTCCTTGAATTTTTCTGATTCAAATGGTATATTGGATCATACCATTTGGATTTGTATAACTAAAGTTATTAAATTAGTTTATTCTGAATGTTTATTTAAATTAAAACTATACGATTTAATTAATTAATCGCATAACCTTTAAAAATGCAATCCTATAATTAATTAATTAGCCGCGGCCCGAAAATCAAACCTCACGGGTCGGGGTCGGCCCAGCCCAAAATCCAGCGTCTTCTTCCTCTCGCTGGCTCCCGCAGCCCGAACCCTAGTGCCAGCTTCCAGCGCCAAATTCTTCGCACTCCGGTCATGCCACGCCCCGATTTCAACAGCTACATGATCCCTGAACCTAGATGCATCGATTAAACCCAGAAGCCCTAACTGAGAGGCACCGGATCAATGGAGTGTTATTCGACCGAAGCTCATCTTCAGGCGCACCTGTGAGGAGTGAATTCTCCTCACAGAGTCCACGGGTCGCCGCTATCTTGATCCCTACCCATTTAGGGATCGATGAGGGAGCGATAGGTCGACTCGAGAGGTTCTGAGGTGGTCTGGATCGCTAGGGTGCTACTCGGCGTATTTTGCCGTTTAGAGCTTCGACTGGATCGATCGAGTCCAGTCGAATCGATCGATCTGGTCGAACCTAACCCTTGATACCAGTCTACAATTATTGCTGAGGGGTTTCAATACTAAACAGAGGGCTAAATGGCTTGAGAGGATGCCGCATTCGAGCGAATTGGCCCGACTGGCATTGTGCTTTCAGACGGTGCTTATGCCGTCTAGGCGCACTGCCAGGGCTCACTAGAAGTCCTGGACGACCGCTAGGAACTAAGGATGGGTCCTAACACAGCATCTTGTCTAGAGAAGAGGTGAGTCGAGCTGAATCCAGCTTGACAAGGAGAATAGGAAGAATGAGCTATACCTTGACAGTCTGGAAGAAGGTGAAGATGAGTGCCTCAGTAACCCACTGGCGATTCCTGAGCTCCCTCTACTGCAGCCTGGGGGTTTGAACTCTAAACCACACTCACTATCAGTGGACGAAGCAGGTTCAGTCACCGGGAGAGCTAGATCACCGAGAGCAGAGGGCCAAAGGGGAAATTGGGCATCATAGTGAGCAAAGGAGCTCACTGTGGGAGCAAGAGGAGTATTTATAGGTCCTATAGGGGCATAGAGGTGGATGCCATGGTTGAATGCCATGGCTCAGGCTTGGGCAGGGGTGGAGTCCCGAGCTTCCACAATTGGGCTAGCAGGCCCTCAGGACCCGACGGGAAATATCCTGCCATAACTAAGAAGATCCTAACGGCAGGGAGGACGTGGCAGCGGGAGTGGGAGACAAAGCCTACGTGGCGAATTTCCACTGTCGACCTGATCCCCGTGAGAACGAAGGTCCACAGTGGTTGGGCTCGTCTCCGCCGTCTAATGCCAAAGCCGTTAGAATTGAACGGTATGATGCGGGGATTGAAAAATGGAAATGCGGATCAAATCCTGCGCGTCAAATTTAAGATTCCGATCGCACAGCCATGATTCGATCCTGGCGGGGGAAGATCGCGCCGTTGGGAAAGCCATGCCAAGATGCGTGCTAGGCATCCTACGGGTGCATAGCTATGCGCCGCTGTCGATACCCCGCAGCAGATCTGTCGCGGTCCCGACAGCGAATCCTGAGGCTTAATTTTAATTAAATAATTAAATTAATTAATATAATTAAATTAAATAATCATATTAATTCCTATTAAATTTATAGATCCAATTTATGACCAAATGAGCTCCAAAAATTTCCAAAATTTCACCCTTAGCTAATTAGGGTATGAGAAATTTAAAAATGTAATCAGATTTTGATTTGAAGATCAAAATAATTTAGGTATTTTTCAGAGCTTAAAAATAACCAAAAATACCAAATTTTCTATTTTAGCTCCAAATGATTCCAAACTTATAGGGTTAGGTTTAAATGACCCATTGAGTCCAATGGAATCAAAATTAAGGCTTGGTTTAGCTTAAATAATCTAGATTTAGCTGAGATAATAACTAGGGTTGTTACAGTACTATTTTATTCTGAGATGCATGTTTACTTCTTACTTGTATTGTGGTGGATTTGATGTAGCATATTTCATTGTCCTTGCTTCCGCACTCTAATGAATGTATATACTTAGTGAATGATTTCGTTGTATTATTCAGGGCACATCCTTCCCTTATTAATGGATTGGGGATTACACCTTAATCTAATGATAAGTGAGAGATTTTCCAAAAGTAGAACACCGCTCCTTGGCCTTAATTATTGGCGGTTAAGGGGCAGGGCACCACAAAGTGTTTCAAGGTTTAAAGGATGCACTCTCTTCTGCTCTTGTGCTAATTCTACCTATGAAAGGTTTAAACTATCAGGTTTATACCGATGCCTCTAGAACTGATATAGAATGTGTTCTGATGCAAGAAGGAAAGGTTATTGCATATTCTTCCCATCAGTTGAAGCCACACGAGAGAAATTATCTTATTCACGACCTTTAACTCACCGCAGTAATCTTTGTCTTGAAAATTTGTTGTCATAATTTATGTTGTAGTAGACACTCTTAGTCGTAGTTCTATGATATCCGCCATGATTGTTACAAGTTCACTAAAAAAAGAATTTTGAAAGTTAGAGATTGTTCTAGCGTGTGGTAACATACTAAGCTCCATGCTAACTAATAACACCATGGAGACCACCATTCATAGAGATGTCTCCATCTCGCAAACTAAAGATGATGAATATTTAAAGTTTAAAGTAGATATTGAAGATGTTCGCCTGTGGTGCCCTTCCCCCGTATCCACAGGATTAGATCAAGGGGCGGTGTGCCATACTGGTAAATTCCTCACTTATCATTAGATTAAGGTGTAATCTTCAATTCACTAATAAGGAAAGGATGTGCCCTGAATAATGCAGAGGAATCATTCACTAAGTACATATAATTCAACAGAGTGTGGAAGTAAGGAAAGGCAAAATCTTACATCTAATTCCACCATACAGACATTGATAATAAACATGCAACTCAGAATAAAATAGTATAGTAAGAAAATATACATGGGTACCTAAATTATTACAATAATTAAATAAGTTTTAAAATGAAATAAATTGCTCATCTTCACAGAATAAAATGATGGCTACTTCACTGATCTTCTGCTCTAACTTGCTACTCCTCTAAGTATGGCTCCTCTTCAGGCACAAGGTTCTCAAATTGCTTAGAACCTACCATTATCAGTTTCATAATGACAGGGCCCCAACCAAGAAAAAAGAATTTGGTTAGACATATTGTCTAAGTATATTCTAGGCCATTTAAATTCATGAGTTTTATGATATCATCATTTTACTTTGACTACCAAAGTAGCAAAATCTATGGGTGCAACAAACATACAAAGGAATGTGAGGGAGTTATAAATTATGCATGTATAACTAAGCAACATATGAGGCAAAAAGGAACATACCTCACATCAAAAGTGTGACAAGGTTAGGCATATATATATAAAGTAAAGAAAATATGGAAAAAAAAGCTCATCCTAAATATGTTTATGATCATATAAATTATGTAGATTTAAAAGAAATAAATCTAACTATTATACGTATAAGTAAGCATAAAAGAAAACTAGCATCCTATAAGTATACAAGTAAGCAAGTAATATAAAGGTTAACTGCAATAAAAGTAAACTATAAAAAAGAAAAGTAAGTATGTAAAGACTATCATATCAAAAGGATTGGCCAAATGAGTCACTGTACTGTAATATGTAAGATCCCATAGCCTTTCTGGGCTAGGGCTATATCCCATAGCCTTTCTGAGCTAGGGCAGAAAATGGAACTGTACTGAGGAAGCAGAAAATACACATGTAGTAAGATTTTAGTTATTTTACTTTACTTTTATGGACACGTCTAGAAGTGGTTAAGGAGTCAAGCATGTCTATAAGACTCATCGAGTTCCATTTTAACATAACTCTTTTCAATGAGTAAACACAAGTAATCCTTATTTCTCCTTAACCATGTCCAAATGGAGGTAAAATGTGCAAGATCAACCAGAAACTGAACCCTATGCAAATATTATCCTAATTATTCTATGTTTTCATTTCATGTGGCAATGTTATCTTATATGACATGTTCGAATAAAAAGGCAAAAAGTATAAGAAAGGCAAAAGCAATAATAATTCAATAGTAATTAAGGGACTCTACTACACATAGGTGATATCAATTGTTATCTACTTAATCCATTCTAACTATTCTAAATTATACAAGTTGATGACATATTGAACACATTGTGAACGGCTGCAAAGTCATCCAGAAGATTCAACTGGTAGGCAGGTGATCCTACTTTGGCCAAAATCTCAAAAGGTCCAACATAGTGGGGACTGAGTTTCCCTGCTACACTAAATCTATAGACACCCTTCATCGAACTGACTTTCAAATAAGCAGAATTTCCAACATTTAATTCTAAAAGATGATGATGAGCATCATGATACTTTCTCTAACAATCTTGAGCAGAACGAATTCTCTGCTGAATTAAATGAATCTTTTTATTAGTTTCTTCGACCAATTCAGATCCAAAAAGCTAAACGCTTCCTATTTCTGACCAAGCTAGTGGAGTACTACACTTTCTGCCATACAATGCCTTATAAGGAGCCATTTTAATGCTAGCCTAATAGCTATTGTTGTAGGCAAACTCTATTAACAGAATGTGGTCATCCTAGGAATTAGCAAAATTGAGAATATAGAGCCTAAGAAAATCCTCTAGAACCTGATTCACTTTTTCAGTCTAACCATTCGTTTGAGGATGAAAAGCTATACTCATTGCTAGACTAGTCCCCAGATCTTGGTGTACAGCTTGCCAAAGCTTAGAAGTAAATCTGTTATCTCTATCGAATATTATCAATTTTGAAATACCATGCAGCCTGGCAATTTCTTTAATATAGAGCTTTGTGAGCTTCTCAATAGAGTCAGTCTGACGGATAGGAAGGGCACTGATTTAGTTAAACGATCTACTATAACCCAGATTGCATCGGTGCCCAATTTTGCATGAGGCAATCCCATGATGAAATCCATTGATATGTCAAACCACTTCCATTCAGGAATTTCTAATAGATGCAGAAGATTACTAGGTCTTTGGTGCTCTGTCTTTACCAAATTGCAGGTATGACACTTAGCCACAAAATTGGCTACACTCTTCCTCATACCGGGCCACCAAAATGATTGCTTTAAGTCTTAGTATATTTTAGTACTGCTTGGATGAATGTGATATCCAGAATTATGGCCTTCAACTAAAACTTCATGATGCATTGATTTTGGAATCCATAGGCGATTTCCTTGATAAATCACACCATTACACATTTGCAAATCTCGACGATGACCACCTTCAATATCAACTTTGATTTTTAGATAATCTTTGTCCTTAGTCTGTGAGATGGAGACATATTTGTGAAATGTGGGTTCCACATTGATATTTACTAGAAGCAAACTCAACATATCACCACTGACCAAACAAATTTCAAGTTTACAAAATTCTTGTTCTAAAGAACTAGAGGCGATCATGGCTGATAGAGTAGCACGATGACTAAGAGCATCAGCCACCATGTTTGCTTTACCCGGATAATACTGAATACTTAGATCAAAATCACTAATGAGCTCTAACCATCTTCTTTAATGATAGTTAAGTTCTCTTTGAGTGAAGATAAATTTTAAGCATTGATGATCAGCAAATTGAACACTGAACTCCATATAAATAATAGCGCCAAATCTTTAAGGCAAAAATTACAGCAACAAGTTCAAGATCATAAACTGGATAATTTTTCTCGTGGGGTTTTACTTGTCGAGAGGTGTAAGGGATTACCTTACCCTCTTACATTAATACGCAACCTAAACCAATTCTAGAAGCAACTGTATATACCTGATAGTTCAAACCTTCGTTGGGTAGAACGAGCGCTGGAGCGATAGAGAATGCATCTTTTAGGGTTTGAAATACTTTTTCACATTCAAGACTCCAAACAAATGGAATGGTTTTCTGAGTTAGATTAGTCAGAAGCGAGGCAATCTAGGAAAATCCCTTGATGAACTTTCTATAATATCCAGCTAATCCCAAGAAACTTCTGATATTGGTGACTGACTTATGTTGAACCCAATCTTGAATTGCGCTTACTTTATTCTAATCTATGTGAATACCTTGGGCATCGACTACATGCCCCAAGAATGCAATGAATTTAAGCTAAAATTCACATTTGGAGAACTTGGCATAAAGTTGATGTTCATGCAAAGCTTCTAATACTAACCTTAGATGATCTTAGTGATCCTTTAATGTGATAGCCTTGCTCCGCCATGGTCCTGTTAACTCTTAAGTTAACATGATTATGGTGGAGGGGTCATCTGAACGATAAGGTCCCTACTTATAATTAAATTAAGCATACATCCTAATCTATCATAATTAAGAACTTTATCATTTCTCAAAGGAATCATCACTAAATGTAAATACAAGTAGAACAGAGTGCGAAAGTATAAAATATAACATCCATTCATCACAATATAAGAGGAACTAAGCATCTAACTTAGAATAAGTAAAGCAGTGAAAGTAAATTTATCCCTGTATTATTATAAATATGATTTAAAAGTTTAAGCAATGAAATAAATCACTCTTCCTCACGATGTAGAAAGGAAACTAAGAATCTTCAGTAGTACACTCCTCCGCCAAAGGCAAATCTCCTGAAGGTTCTACAAACTCAAATAGCTCAGAGACTACTATTGTCAGTATCACAATGATAGGGCCCCGGCCAACAAAAAAAAAATCTTAATTAGACAAAATGTCTAAGTATGGTAATCAATTTATTAAGTTTGTTAGATATTACTATAAACATTAAGCATGAAAGCATATAAATATGAGCAAGAACACGTAAGAAAGAATAAGTAAAGCTATAAACGATTTGTTTATAACTTAAACAACTAGGAAGTACACATACCTCCTCCATAGCAACTGCAACAAGGTCGCATAAGTATAAAACAAGTGACTAGAAATAAAATACATCCTAAATATGCTTATGATCAATCCAAAATTATGTTGATTGACGTACAAGTAAATGAACATGTAAAATGATTAAGTGACTAAAAGTGAGACTAGCATCCTATAAATATAAACAAGAAGCAAAACTAGCATCTTATAAGTAGAAGTAAAGCTAGTAAATGCTGAAGAATAGTAAGTAAGAAATTGAAATCTAAACTGAAATAGTAAGTATGAACTGAAATTACTATGACTGAAGCAAGATAAATAATTTTAAAGTAGAAATGTATCTAAATTAGTAATGCCAACAAAAGGTAGAAAATGATGTAAAGTATGAAGTTTATAGTCTAATGAATACCAGCCTAGCCGATCTTAGGCCTAAGCTTGGTTAGACTTACTTTAGACAGACATATACCACCCTAACTAGTCATAGGTCTAGGTTTGGCCTGTATTAAAGTATGGGTACAGAAAAATGCATACTAATTAGGCTACATTCTATTAACCATATGTTTAATTTAATAATGATAATGACATATTCAAATGCAATTATGCAAAATATGATTGACATGAAACACTTTTCAGATGCCTTATGTCTAGTATATGTGAACAAAGTATAAGGCTCAAAATACGATAAGCATAGCATCAAAGTCAAAGTGAGCAAGAGACTCTACTAGGACACAGGTGATATCCCTTTGTTATCTAATTTAATCATTCTATCTACTCTAAGCTACACAAGTTCATGATCTCCAAGTCCTGCTATCGAGTGTAACTCAGATTCACGGCCTTATAAGTTGAAAATAATTAGAACTAATCAGGTTCTAATCTTATTAAATCAATGTCGACTATCAAAATAAATAATAAATCAATCAACCTATTTTGATATTTTATCATAATCCCAATTCATCTTGATTGATCAAATCAAGATGAAAGGATTAAGAATTAAACTCCAAATATGGGGTTTAATTACATAATCAAAATGGTACAACTAAGGATCTAAGGTTTAAACCCAAATCTCACAGATTAGGTTAAGGCAAATCCTAATGATAAATCAACTCATTATGATAGATTTCTATCTTAGTTCTAAGATTTAAAGATTAAATAATGATTAAATAAACTAGGAAAAATCTACAAACTAGTAAACTCAAGGCTTCACCTATTGAGTAACCCAATTTACTCAATAGATGAACTCTAACCTATGAATTATTCCTAATCCTATGAATTAATGCTCTTAATTACTAAGAGTATATCTCATACACACATCCTAACTAGTGTTATAAGACCTATGGGAAGATCTAAAAAGAATTAAGGAAGGAAGGAACACTCAAATTTTACTTAAGGATTTTCTTAAGGACTAAAGGGTGAAATCTTGATCAAAATCAAATTAAAGTTTAAATCTTACATAATTTATGACTTAAAACACTATTCTTACTGATTATGATAGTTAGAATATTATTCTAGGGCTTTAAAATACTAAATCCTAAATTTAGGCAAAATGACCATTTTTCCCCTACTTAAGGGTTCAAGAGATCAAATTTTGATCTAGTGTACCAAATCTAAATTTTTTCAGTGGCAAAGTGTTTCTTACTGTCTAATATAAGATTAGACAGCAATTACACAAATTTAAGGTAAATATTAAGCCTCATGAGATCAAATTAATGAATTTGACTCATAGGGGCATTTTGGTAATTTTACCTAATATAATCTAAATTTTTTTTCAATGGTTACTTACTATCTAAGGTTTTTATAGAACCTAAAATTACTAAATTCTGATAAGTATTGGCTAAGTTATAGCCAATACAAGCTCAGGGGTAAAAGGGTAATTTAGAGTTTCTTAATTAAGGGTCAAAAAACCTAACTTCTTCAATTGGTGTCCAAATTAAGTAAAATCATTGGCTATGGTTCACAAATGATCCACTGATTACATTAACTAGTAGTAGGCTCAATTTGAACTCTAATCAGCTAAGTTATGGCCTAATTAGAGTTTAGGGTGATTAGTGGATGATCAGTAAAATTAATCACCAAAATACTAATCCAACCATACCACTAGGTTCTAATCTACTCTAGAAGTTCTCTAAAATTTGAATCATTAAATTTAGATCATTAGATTTGCTAATCTTCACTAATCAATATTTAGGGTAATTAGAGTTGATTAAGAAATCTAACTGTTGGATCCTAAATATTTTTGCAGTTTATTGTTAGTTAGGTTCTTCTGATCAAAATGGATACAAGGATCACCTAATTTGGAGTTCAATTGACAAACTTATGGTCAATTAAAGTTCTAGGGTTAATTGACCTAGTTAGGGTTAGGTCCTAAATGTGATTAGTTTAAATCTAATCCAAATAGCAAAGTAAACACTACTAGATTAATCCTTAGGATTTTCTGATCACTTTAAGATCATATTGGGTATGTTTAGATTAAAGGATACAAAGTTATGACCATTTGAACAATTGAGGCATTTTTTAATTATTTAAAACTCTAAAAATGTTACTATGTGATATACTATTCCAAATAGAAATTTTATAGTTCTAATAAATTTTTTGAATTTTTCTGATCAATTTGGTATATTTAATTGTATAATTTGGACTCATATTTATCAAGATATTAAGGTTTAAAGTATTAGCATTTAATTAATTATTTTAAATCTGTAAATATTATTATTATTTAATTCACTTTCTTTTTATATATCTAATATATATGTATATATTTAATTTTACGATTTTTTTTTTTGCAGCAGGTGGGCCCGGCAGAAAATCAGACGCGGCAGATTCAGGCCAGCGTCGCCTTGTGATTTGTCCACGAGACGCAGACGGGACCCACCGAAGACGGTCATAATTGACTGTGGGTCCCACCACTGTGGCGTGAAATTATGCGCCAGTTGCGACCCGCAGGATTTGTGGGTTGGGCTCGGGTCGACCGGGTCCGACCCATGCCTCAACTCTTCGTCCCAAAACGGCGGAAATTAGGGCAAACAATTTGCCGATGATTCCATCGGTGAGTCAGCATGGCCCGCATGGATAACGATAGATCTCATCGAGCTCCTTATACCAAGGGTCAAAACGTAGCCTGTGGAGTCCGGAACAGCGATGAAGGGCAAACCCTAGGTTTACAATTTCAGAGAAGAAGAAGCAATAACAGTTTTCACTGTGGAGTATTCGTGAAATTTGAATTATTAAGCCACGATAAACTCGATCCAACACCCTCATTCGTTAATCCATAACATGAAATAGAGTTTTGAATCATGAAATTATTGATTGCTTGAGAAAAATAGGAGATCAGACGGTACCTTAGATGAACGTGGACGAGGTATGCTTCTATCCAGACGTGTTGAATAACTTCTGTGGATGCAGATTGTGTAAAGGAGCAAATCAAACCCATTGCAAGGCTTTATCTGCGCGCATGAGCAGTGGTGTTGAGGCGGCAGTGGCCATCTGGCGCTTGCGAGGGAAGTGGTTGCCGCATGGGGTTCCGCTGGACATGCGGGGGACGATACCCCTCGACCGTTCGATCAAATGATCGAACGGTCGACACGAACCGTTCATCCAAACGGCGCGAATAGGATTAAGGCGACGGCGTCATCATTAAGTGAATGGCGTCGTTTCATTAACTTAATTAATATTAATATTTTAATTAATTTATTTTTAATTCTATTATCTAAAATTTTGAAATCAAAGGTATTCAGAAAATTTCAAATAAATCACCCCCAGCTAATTGAGGGGTGAGGAACGCAACAGCGTGATCGGATTTTGATCCGATGAGTATTTAATTATTTGATTTTTTGGGGTATTTAAATAATATTAAAATATTCGATGAAAATCCAACGACTTACAAATGCCTCCAAAACATCATTCCTAGCTAATTTGGGGGTGGTGAACACAATGGCGAAGTCAGATTTTTTATTTAAGTTCAAATTAGAAAGTCAATTTCTAAGGTTTTAGAATTTTCCAAAAATTAGGATTTGATGCAGTTGATTCCTAATTTGATTTAAATCTTAGAGATGAGTTCTAAATGACTTAGTTAGTATACTAAAACTCCAATTAAGACTTAAATTAGTCTTAATTGGCCTAAGTAACAACCTTGGGTTGTTACATTTAAGGTTCGAGTTCGAGAATAGATAAGGATATCATCGATAAAGATGATTATAAATTTATCTAAATACGGTTTAAGAACTTGCTGCATCAAATCCATGAAGATTGATGGTGCATTAGTGAGTCCAAAAGACATCACTAAAAATTTGAAATGACCATAATGAGTACTGAAAGCGATCTTTCTTACATATGCTTCTTTTTCTCGTAATTGATGATATCCAAACCTTAAGTCAATCTTAGAGAATATAACAGCTCTAGATAACTAGTCGAACAAATCATTAATTCTGAGCAACTGGTATTTATTCGTTATGGTCACTTTATTTAATTTGCGATAATCTATGCACATTCGCATAGATCCATCTTTCTTTCTTACGAACAAAATTGGTGCTCCCCAATGAGACATGCTTGGGTTGATAATGCCTTACTTCAAGAGCTCTTGTAACTATTCATTAAGCTGTTGAAGTTCCTTATATGTCATTCTGTATGGAGCTTTAGATATGGGATGGGTATTATGAATCAACTTGATAGAGAACTCTACTTCTCTAGGTGGAGGTACACCAGGCAAATTTCTTGGAAATACATCAGCAAACTCTCTAACTACTTTACAATCAGAGAGAGGAACACTTTCCTTTGCTTCACCCATCATAGTGACAAGAAAGGTATCACAGCCCTTACTGATTAATTACTCAGCTTTGATAGCATTAATTAATGATAATTGCATACTGACTTTTCCTATGAAAGTTTTAGACTTGCCTTGAGAATGTAGAATGACTTTCTTCATAAGGCAGTTTATCACAGTATTATGATCACTAAGCCAGTTCATTCCAAAGATGATATCAAAATTTGTTATGGTAGAACAATTAACTTGGAGTCAAACTCTTGATTATTTAATGGAATCTTGACATTGCAAAACTTATGAGCATTGAGTTGGGATCCAGATGGAAGTTTAACACTTAATGACTTAGCTAATTTGTACGAGTACGGCTTAAGAATATTGGCAAAATATTTAGAAATAAAAGAATGACTAGCACCAGTATCGAATAACTCATTACAGGGCTGGTCATTAAAATATAGCGTGCTTAAAATTATTCATACAACCTGCATTAATTAATTAAAATATTTAAAGTGCAGGAATACAATTTTAAAAGAAGTGGTTCATAAATATGTACCTGAAACCACGTTGTTATCTTCCGCAGCCTCAAGAAGTGTTAAGGCGTAGACTCGAGCAGGATCAACAAGACGATTGTTCACCTGTTTCTTGGCATTGTTCTGAAACTTTAGAGTAGAAGGTTGCTCCCGAGCAGCTTCAAAGGCAGGGGCTGGTATTATTACAAAATTGAGCTCTCTCTTATTTAATGGAGTCACTCTGAAAACTTGATTTTTCTATGATTGCTTGATTTGAACTCCATCCACTGTTTCTGTGTACGTGAAATGGTAGAATATATGGCCTGGGCATCCACATGTGTAGCACTTATAGCCAAAGTGATAACACTTGCCATAGCGATGAGGCCAATTACAACCTGGTATCAGTTCAACAGATGGTGCAGATTCAATCTGATAGACCTTTGCATATTGAGGTCTATGTCTTTTAGAAGCTTCATGATGGTGGGGAACTGATTGCATATTGCGCTTATGATCTCTCTCAGAATGATGGTGCTCAAGCACTTTGGCTATTTTCACCAATTTAAAGAAACTAGTCAAATGGAGCGGGGCGATAAGATCTTTTAACGAATCTCATAATTCGGTGAGGAAACGATGGCTCTTTGCTGATTTAGATTGGATCAATTCTGGAGCGAAGTGAATTATCCTACGAAATTATCTTTCATAATCAAAAATAGAGTGGCTTCCTTGCGTCATCCTTAAGATCGTGTCTGTTATAATGTTTTGTGCAGTGCAGACAAAAGGATGAACTCAGCCTTGAAAGCTTCTATGAATTCATCCCAAGGGATGTCTTCAAGTTCATAATCGCTGAATCTAGTATTTTGAATGTCATCCCACCAATACTATGCTTCGGCATGAAACAGATGCGCTGTGAGATGGATGACTTCAGAATTAAGGATTTTTAAACTGACCAAATCCTTCTCGACTATTTTCAACCAGTCGGCTGTGTCCATTAGAGACAAGTTTGCACTGAAAGAGGAAGTCCTTAGTCTCAAAAAGTTGTAAAGAAGACCATCTATATAGTGATGGGAAGGAATTGGTTTTGCTATATACGAAAAGCTAGAGCAGCATTAGTAGCTGGTACTGAATGATCGACAATCAATTTCTGCATAACCAGAGCTTGCTGAGCTTGGTTTTCCAACATGGCCGCCACCATTCCTCGAAGGTGGGTCAGTTTGTCAGAAGAACCACTCGAAGGGCCAGCAATTTTAATGGGTATAGCCGCAGGAGGAGATCCAGAATTCATTCTAATCGAGCAATATAAATCTAAATTTCCAAATTCTTTTAAGAAAGACAATAATTTGAGCTTCAAAGATGCCAAAAATTCTCATTACTTTTGAAATGAAGGTTTACATAAGATGAAGAAAATGCAAAAATCATAATACTACTGGAATCATAACGTAACAGGGAATGATGATCATGCTAACTAATACTCAAATACTCTTAATATACTCAACATTAAATGCAAAATAAAAGTCCTCACAGGGCACATCCTGACGCTTTCTCTTGCGTTTCCTTTGAAGCTTCCTAATGGTATCGGACCACCATTTTTCTGCAAAGTCTAGCATTTGATACATCATGATATCAACGCAGATGGGCTCTAGACACTCTATGTGCCTTAGGACTAATTCTACTTGGCTCAACCACTTTTTGCATAGATTGGGATGTCAAGTCCTCGGTATGCTGATTGGCAAAGAAGTTTATCCAAAACTTGGACTCCTTGTACTGAAACTCCTTTAACATGCCATTTACCATCATGCCTCCACTCGAAGCTATAGTTCCAAGCTGTAGCGCCTGACGGTGATTTCGCCTGTGCGAAAACTGTGAAGGGTCACATTTCGAGCTCAAATACTCTCAATCCGGAGTATTCCATGAGCGGTGCCATATATCAATGGAAAGTTTTTTCTGATACCTTTCCATTGACACCAAAATCGGCACGAACGAATAATCCTAGCTATATGAACAATGGTGATAAAGGTAGGGGTATACAGAATGGATGAAAAACAAAGCATGCGGTATACTACTTTGAAGACCTATAATGGCTTCTATACTTAATCATGGATGTCTAAATATGTGAGTAATCATAATAAAGGAATGAAATGACCAAGGAAGAAGAATAAATGGACACAAAGAGAGTAAAAAAAAGGGTACCTTAGCCTTTGGGAGAGGAAGAATAAACATTTATTTTCCTCAAGACCTTTGAGGGAGGGAAGCTCCTTCGTCAGCACCAAGCTCATCAATGGGGGAAATAGAGAGGAAGCTTTTAGCTTGGCAGCAAACAAAATAAGGAGGGCTGAGGTTTCTCTTTAAAATAAAAGAAGGAAGGGGAAGGCCATAAGCTAAGGAGTTATAAGGTAAGGGGAGGGGGATGGCCTTAGCCATTAAGCATTGTAATTAAGAAGGGGGAGGAGAAGGATGGCCTCAGCTTTCAATATGCAATAGGGAGGTAAGGGGTCAGCCAAATGAAGGGGGATGGTCATCCAAAATTTATGAGAGATAAGAAAAGATAAAAAGCAAATTAATGAATAATTAATTATTATTCCTAATTTTTAATTTATTAAAAATTCAGATTAAATAAATGTGTTCCGAAAAATCCCAAAACTTTATCCCTAGCTAATTTGGGGGTAAGGAATTCAACGGCAAAGTCAAAATTCGATTACGACGATTATTAATTATTCTATTTTCCGGTGCGAAAATTCGACGACTTCCAAATGTGTCTAAAATATCACTCCTAGCTAATTTGGGGGTGACGATCACAACAGCAAAGCTGGATTTTAATTTTGAGGTCAAAATAAATACATCAATTTTCTAATTAATTAAATATTAAAATAATCCAAATATTGAAATTAGCCTCGAATTGCGCCAAATTTTTAGGGATTGATTCTAATAGCTAGATGAAATTAACAAAATGATAATTAAGATATGATTAGGCTTTAATTAAGCTGAGTAAAAATCTTGGGTTGTTACACAAGCAAACTTGAAGGTATAAAGATAATAGCCCAAGTCAAACTTCTTAGGATCCATTTTACTCTATTAGAGAAATTTATTAATTTTAGTTAAACCAGAGGTGACTTAATCATCTAGTATAAGAATTTTTATTCTACATTTTTCATGGAGTTACCAATGGTACTATGTTATGGATGTTATATCTTGATGTTTGTACTTCAGAAGAACAGTCCGTTAGGTAAAAAGGAATCATAGATCCTATTCTAACACCTTATGGTGTTCCTTGATACCAACCATGGGGTCATGTACCCTCCACGGCCATACTAATACTGTATTAACATAATCACAAGGAGTACAGTGCTCAGACTGTGGCAAATCAACAGTCTAAGTAGAGTCAGGTATAACCTAACCCGCCTTAAGCAAAAGACTTGTCACCTAAAATTGAGAACATACATCAACTTATCAAAGTAGTGGAAGCAGAAAACAGTATAATATAACATTCACATCACAGCATAGTATAAAAAGGTAAATGCAATAGTAACTCAGCTCAAAGTGCAAAAAGTAAATACATCTAGATTTAAGAATTATTATAGATTGAATATTTAAATGAAAAGAAAAGAGCTCTCATCCTTATAGTAGAAAATGAAATCTAACTAAGCAGTAACATGAAGATCCTCCTCCTATCTAAGCTTCTCTACAGCAGAACCACCAATGAACAGCTCCAAATCTAACATTTGTCAGTATTACAAATGCCAGGGCCCCAGCCAACAAAATAAAAAGGTTACAGTTAGATAAATTGTCTAAGTACATTTTAGGTTGATTGACTGAAATGAACATTTAAGGATATCACATTATTACTTTAAGCATGCAAGTAATTTAAAGTATAACAAGCTACAAGGAAAATGATAGTTATAAAATGATATTTTTTATAACTAAACAACCAAATATGCAAATATCATACCAAACATGAATCTGAACAAGGTGAGGCTATAATGTATGATTAACTACAAGGTACTAAAAGTAAAACTCATCCTAGCATGGTTATGATCACATGAATACATACTAGTTACATGAAGAAAAACTATATTGAAACATGCTAAATTAAGTATACAAAACTAGCATCCTAAACATGTCAATGGTTAATAAATACTGAACTAGAATAAATATACAAGTATACAAAACTAATTAGTAAAAGCCACTGAAGCATGTAGCAAAGCAATCCAAAGCACTGAAATAAAATAAAAGTAAAGCCACTGAAGCAAGTGGCAAAGCAAACCAAAGTACCGAAACTAAATTGAAGTAGAAGCATGCCTAAACCTAGTACTGCCATAACAGAAATAGTCCATAGTAGGTCTATGAATAGAAAGTTCAACATGTATCCATCCTAGACATCAACAGAGCTAGGTCCGAGTTGAACTTTATAGAATAAGACATGTATATATCATAGCCAAGCACATAGCTAGGTCCGAGTCTATTCTATAACAACACTAGAACTGAAGAGGCAAACTAAGCTAGAACACATTCTACTGAATTGAATGTTCTGAAAGAACTGAATAAATATTTATGCTTTTCAAATACTAACTTATGATACATTATCAATATCCTGAGTTCATCTGTTATATTCAAGGAAAAAGGCTCAATATACAAGGTATGCAGAACAACATTAGTCAAAGTAAGCAAGAGACTCAACTAGACTCATGTAATATCTGTTGTTGTCTAATTTATTTACTATAATTATTCTAAGGAAATTTAAGTTTAAGATCTCCAATATCCAGCTATCGAGGATAATCTCAGATTCACGACCTTAGTGTTAATATTAGAACTTAACAAGTTCTAATTCATAATCAAGTGACAACTATAAAGAACTAAAGTAAATAATTCAACAGCTTAATTAGTATATCTTTCTCACTTAACCCAAATTTTGATCATACTAATCAATATTAGAGATTCTGGACTTAAACTCCACACTTGGGGTTCAAATCCTGAATCCAAGGTGCTACCCTACTAAGGATCTAAGATTAAGTGTCTAAGAACTAAGATCTGAGATCTAAGGTTTGATCACTTAAGATCTAAACTAAAATGTAGACTTAGGATTTACATAACACTTCTTTTGAAGTTGTAGCTCATAAATGATATTAGTAAGGCTGTTAAACTAGAATTTGAATGCTAGTATTAATTACGATATTCTCTAATGGGGAGTCTTAAATTCTCATTAAGATCTTAAGATATAATTAAGAAAATTCAAGACTTATTTACTTAGACTAAATTCATTAGACTTAAAAATTATAGAATAGATGCTATTGCATTAATTAGAAGCACATTACTAAAATTCTAGGGTTTAAGGGTGCTTGAATAATATTTTGATCAAAATGACTAAAATACTCTTCTTAAGACTAAAATTGGAATTTAAGATTTTAAACAGTCAAATTGATTCAACTCAGTTTTAATGGACTTAATATTGGCTAATGAGATGAATGAAACACTTAACTCGATATTTGACTTTAATATTAACATAATTAGTACTAATCACATATTAAGGCTAAATTAAGTGATTAGGCAATTTAAGGTTCATTAAGATGATTTAAGCATAGATAGAAGCTCTACTACACTTAAAAAGGTGATTGAAGCCTAAACCTCCAAAATCAGAGGTTTAACTAAAGCTAAATTCATTAATCCAGGATAAGGGTGATTAAGAGGTAATTAGCAAATTCATGACTCTTAAATTATTTCTAAAGGCTTAAATAGGTTCTCCACATTCTCATGAGCAATCAGAGACCTTAATTATAATTTTTGAACATTAATTGAATTAATTATGAATTAAATAAGTTCAGAGAGGGATTAAGCAATTTTGGAAAATCTAACCATTGGATCATGAATTTTATTTTCTAATATTATTCTTTGCATTTTTCTAATTCAAAAGGTATATTGGATCATACTATTTGGATAAGAATTAATTAAATTATTTTATTAATTTAATCTAAATATTTTATTTAAATTAAATCATAGGGTTTGATTTTTCTGAATTAATTTTTTTTAGGAAATTAATTCTCCACATTTAGGAAATTAATTCTAAAAAAATCCTTAAATAGTCGTGGCCCGAAACTGAAAACACGCAAGTCGGGGACTGACCCGGTCCGGCATTGTGCGACTTCCTCATGCTCTTCCCCGCAACGCAGCATCTTTAGGGCTAGCTTGATTCAAGAAACTTGCGAGCTCCATACCACCGCACGACCTGGTTCGAATCGCAAAATGCTCCTGAGGCCAAGACACGTCAATTCCACCTTGAACCCCTATCTTAGACTTACTGGATCGGCAAAGTGTTATTTGGCCAAAACGACTCTCAAGGCAGAGCTGTGAGGATCGAATTATCCTCACAGAGGGAGAGAAATGATTGGAGCTAAGCTCCAACACGATTAGGAACTAAGGACGAAACAATTGGATGAGTAAATGGATTCAACAGCTGACTAAATCAATGCAGTGCTACATGAGGCAGGTCACGGGCACGAGTTGAGTTCAATCTGATTGAATTGAGCTGAGTTGATCGATCAAATCAAACCAGATGATTGCTATGATTTAGTAATCATCCACAGAGGGAACTGGGCATCAAGTAGGGTCTCAAATGCCCGAGGATTTCCGCGACTTGTAGAGGTTCCATGGTTGACTAGCTGTACACACTCAGGTAATGATCTCAATGTTTAGTCCACTGTCAGTCAAGTCTAATACCTCTTCCATTCGCAAATTAATTGGGGAAGGGCATAACACATCATCTAGGGTGAGAGAGAGAAAATTGAGCTAGAGTGGCTCGATAAAAGCATAGGTAGAGGCTGTACCTTGAATGCAGTGAAGAGCTGAGACAAGTTGAATTAAGGCTAGGATCAAGTGCCAAACTCTAGGAGATCACAGAACATTCTTAGGGGGGTCTGAACGCCAGAAACATGCCCTCTATTAGCAGTACGCACATCTACAGCCGTCGGGAAGCTCCGAGCTAAAGACGGGTGGAGATAGGAAAGATGAAGACAGTGCTGCCTAATAACAGAGGGCAAATGGATTCTCTATGAAAGCTCCAAGGTATTTATAGCCAGAGCTACAGAGGAGGGGTCTTGGGCATAGCCTCAGATGGTCGATCCAAGAGATTGGGCATCGGGCCTTGACCCTCGAGGGGTAGACCCGGGAGATCACCTCAAATTTGTTGCAATTTGAGGAGTGGTGGGGGATAGTATCTCTCCAGTACTACCACTGCAGCATGAGCAGGGTGAGCTATCAGGGCTTCCTCCGGGAATTGAAGACGAAGTTGAACAAGATCCGGGTGAACTCAGTCGTCTGATTCAAATCCGATGGAGATAGATGGCCTGATGCGATTCTAAAGTAATAGAATTGCAGGCAAAAAAATGGTCGTCGCATACATGCTGATGATCCGATGCCCCAGATTAGATCACGGCGCTGTTAGTCTTGCTATTGGATGGTGGCGCTGAGATGCGTGCTAGCACATCTGCTTGATAGCTATGCTTCGTGACCCCACAACAGATCTGTCGCGGTCCCGACAGCAAATCCCACGGCTATTTAATAATATTAATATATTTAATTAATATTTTAAATCCTTTAATAATTAATTAATAATCCTTATAATTATTAAATTTAATTTAGGACCAAACGAGCTCCAAAAATTCCCAAAAATTCACCTTTAGCTAATTAGGGCATGAGGAATTTAAAAAATAAAATCATATTTTGATTTGAAGATCAAATTAATTTAACTATTTTTCAAGATCCTAAAATAGGCAAAAATACTAAAATGCTCAAATGAGCACTGAATGATTTCAAACTTCTATAGTTAGATTTAAATGATCTATTGAGTCTAATGAATCAAAATTAAAGCTTAGTTTAGCTTAATTTAGTTTGGTTTAGCTAAAGTAATAACTAGGGTTATTATATAAGGTAGTACTTTTAAGTTATACTCGATAGTATGAATTGGAAATCCTAAAATTATATAACTTGGAATAGTTAAAATGGTTTAATAGATAACAACTGATGTCACATTGTGTAGTAGAGTTCATTGCTCACTATTATTTTACTTGTACTTTTGCATTCATTGTATTATGTGCCTTATTCCTTGAATATGTCATACAAGATATCATTATTGCATAAGTTGAAAACTTAAAATAATTAGGATAATATTTGCATAGGGTTCAGTTACTTGTTGATGTTGCACATTTTACCCTACTAGATAGGGGTAAGGAGAAAAAAAGATTACTTAACATTACTCATTGAGGAGTGTTGTGTTAATTTGGAACCTGAACTTATTTCAAATGATCATAAGCATATTTAGGATGAGTCTTTTCCTTTAGTATTTCATTTACTTTACTTATGCTTATATGCCTAACATTGTTATAGCTTTGGTGTTGAGGTATGTTCTTTTACCTCACATATTGCTTAGTTATAAATACCTTTATTTATAGCTTATTCCTTCCTTTGCATGCTTATTGCACCCTTACGCTTTGCTTGTTTTTATAGTCTAAGTAAAATGGTGATAACAAAAATTCATGAAATATGACAGCCTAAAATGTACTTAGACAATATGTATAATAAGCTTTTTCTTTTCTTTAGCTGGGACACTATCATTCTGAAACCAACAATGGTAGATTCCAAGTTATTCGAGGTAGTTGAGCCTTCTGAAGATCAGATTCAGAAGAAAGAGCATGCTGTCGTTGGAGATCCTTAGCTTAGTTCCCTTTTATTTTGTGAGGATGAAAACTTTATCTTTTTTATTAAAACTTATTTAATGTTTATAATAATTCAGGTGCTTATGTGTTTTCCTTATTGTACTATTTATTCTAAGTTGTATGCTGTATTTTCTCTATTTATTGTGGTTAATTGGATGTATATTTACTTTACCTTGCTTCCACACTCTAATTCTATATTTGCTTAGTGACTGATTACATAGCATGTATGCATTGGCTTATCTCTATCTTACTAATGGAATAAGATTTACACCTAATCCAATTTTAAGTGAGAAATTTGCCAGAGTGGTACACCGCTCCTGAGCCCTAATTGTTGGTGGTCAAGGGACAGGGCGCCACACATATTGACTAGATTTGAACCAATTGGTACAATATTATGGATGTTTGAAGTTTTTTAGGGTTTATGGTTAAGTGGGAGGTCCTAAAATAACACTATGTTAAATATTTATCCTACTGAAAATCAGACACTATCATATTATTCATTTCATTTTTTTGAGTAAAATGAGATATATATTTAATATATTTGAACTTATGGTTTAAGAGTTATGGGGATTAGATGTTTTGCAATTAATTAATTAAATTAGGTTAATATTTCATTAATTTAATCAAATCTGCATGTTTTAGATGGCGGTAGGACCCACTTTTCACTGAATGATGGCTCTATAGCCCCACCAACAGAGCTACAGTGGGACGAGATGGTGGGCCCCACTAGCAGGTGTGGCCTACGCAGAGGTGGGCCTCGTGGATTGACGCATCGAGTTGACAACCCAGCCCGGCCTAGTCCTTCTTCTTCCTACTGGCAACCCTAGGGCAACCACCTAGGGCTTGACATTTGCCGACCTTTTCGGCGGCGGTGTTGTAACGCCTCATCCCGTATCCACACGCAATTATTTTAAGGAATAACAATTGGTGGTGAAATGGTGTGTTACTTGGGAAGGAAACATAACTTCCCCGAATAAGCCTGTTGAGCACAAAAATTGCTGAAACTCAACCTCAACATAAGAGGGCTGAGTACTAATCATTAAGATAAGTGTAGTATCCTTATCTTAAGTATTAGATAAGGTACTTGTGTATATTGAATTATGAATACAAATATGATCCAAGTTACACGAGTACAAGCATTTTATGAATATTCTGATCACATCACAATATTTAAGTATAAGTAAATATAGAGTGCAGAAGCTAAAGCATACATCTAGAAACATTCATCACAGAAGCTATATAAAATATTCATCTCAAAAAAATAAAAGAGGTTATATTTAAAATTATTACAACTGTTACTTAATGAAAATATAGAAAATAATCTAAATACTAAAAGTAAACTAGTGCAAAAAAGAAAATGCTGATGGAGAGTCCTTTAAGGCTCCACAAACTCTTACTGGATCTCTTGAACAAGCTCCTAATCTGGCTCTACAAACTGCTCTGGATTTGGCAAATCGCCAGATCCCAAAAGTATCACGTGTTAGACAATGAGTCTTACACTTTGAAAGCTATTCTAAACAGTTATAGTTATTTAATGTTTAACATTTAAGTAATTAAACAAAATTGCAAAAAATATTAAAATAACTTAAAATAAAATAATACAAAATTATAACTAAAATAACTAAAAATAAAATTGTGTAGGACTGAAGGTAAAGCTAAAATTGCAAACTGAATACTAAAATGTAAGGAAAATGGTAAGTAAATTTGAAACTGCAATTAACTGCTAAAATATAGGTAAATTAGTAAACAATCTGAAACAGAATAAATAATGATGTAAAACTATGATGTATGCCACTGAATTCATAATTATGCATTTGAATATACCATAGAACTATATGCCACTGATATGCTGACTTTGTGTCTCATGGACACTCCACTGATTCTTAGGTGAGTGAACGCTCTGCTAATATAGCTCTTATGTGAGCCAAGCGCTCCACTAATGCAGACATGACTTAGGCATTTATGATATGCCAAGGCTTTAATGATGATATGCTTTAAATAATCAAAATCCATAAATGAATTTAATATCAAACACTGATTCCATTTATCTTCATTATGCAGAATTCACCTAAGTGACCTCTGACTCCTAATTCTAATTTACTAAATTATTAAGATTATATAGAATCATCAGCTGAAGGGATTGTATACACATAGCTGGTATGTTTCCAAGAAAGGTAAATTTAACACTTAGTTTGTATAACTGCACTTATCAAACGCACGACGTAAGGGGCAGAACCCGGTCACATAATCTCATAATCTCATAATCCCAAAGGTAATACTTAATGACTAAGGTTAAAGTCAAAATTGTGGACTAATGATTAGGGAAAATCCTATTAAGCAAAGTCAAAGCTTAATAAAATAGATCCCCTAAATTAAATCTAAAGTTAAAAGATAAAATAATCATAATTAAAATATAAAAATCTAGAAACTAATAAAACCAATGTTTCATTTATTGAATAACCAATTTACTCAATGAAAAAAATTTAGCCTAACTTCTATTCCTAAACTCTTAAGGAAAAGGTCCTAAGGAAGCTCTTCATGGAGGACTTAGGAAATTTAGGGATTGATGATGATTAGAGAAATTTATCTTTATTTGTTGACCTAATTTAGTTAAGGAAGCTTAAGGTGAGAGTTAAGAACTAAGCTAGAGATGTATTAGTTTTACTTAGAAATTTTCAAGCCTCAAATAATAATTTTTCTCAAATTGTTCAATTAATGAATCTAAGAGTTTTAAATTGATTCCAAATCATTCATTTTATTCATTTTAATGTTTTAATTGATATTCTAGAGGTTAAAGGCACTTAACCTAAATTTTATGCAAAATGACTATTTTACCCCTACTTAAGGGTCTAAAATACTACTTTTTAATTAAGGGCTCTAAATTAGATTTTTTTGATGTCTAATGATTACTTACTATTTAACATGAAGATAGATAGTATGTAGATCAAATTTGGACAAGTATTAAGTCCTATGAGTTCAAATTAAGAATTTTAACCTATAAAAACAAATTAGTAATTTTACCTAGTGAGGTATAAAAATTCAGTCAATTTATTGATGCTTACTGTCTAAGAGTTCCATAAAGTACAAGAACACTAAATTTTGATGTCAATTGGTTAAGTTATAGCCAAAATAGTTATAGGGTCTAAAAGTGTAACTTTAAGGATTTAAGAACGGGTCAAAAACCTAAATTTTTCAAATTATGTCCAAATTTAGTAAACTCAGTGGCTATAGCATTCATATAAAATACTGAGTAGTATGACTGGAAGTAGACCCCAATTAGACATCATTTGGTCAAGTTATGACCTAATCAAGTTCTAGAGTGATTATGGCAAATTTGGGTTTTTAGTTATCAAAACCTAAATTTTATTTCAATTTAATGTTAATTAGGTTTTTATGATCTAAATAGTATATTGGATGACCTAATTTGGAGTTTAATTAACTAAGTTATGGTTAAATCAATTTATAAGTTAATTAGGGTTAATTAGGGAAAGTCCTAAAAGTGATTAATCAAATTATTGACCTAATAGCAAAACTAATACTATCAGACTAATATATATTCTCCTAATTATAATGAAACCCATATTGACTAGGTTTGGATCAATGAGTACAAAGTTATGAATGTTTGAAGTTTTCTAGGGATTAGGGTTAAGTGGGAGGTCCTTAAATGTCACTACATTAAATATTTATCCTATTAGAAATCTGACACTACCACATTATTCCTCTCATTTTTTGAGTAAAATAAGATATATATTTAATACATTTAGACTTATGGTTTAAGAGTTATGAGGGTTAGAAGTTATGCAATTAAATGTCACTATGGCGAATGTCACTAACTTATGCAATTAAATGCGCTACTATGGAGTTGAAGTTGAATTGGCTCGATCAAGTTTGATCAAGCCTGATTGAACCTGATCGGACCCTAATATACCCATGGAAATAATTATTCAAAATAAGAAATTGCAAATTGCAGAAGTGGGTATGGAGATCGAAGTGTACCTTGATCGATGGCTCCAGGCTATCGTTATCAAAGATGGCCTCCAGAGAGCTCCCAAGGGATCAAGCTTGCATGAGGTGAGCTGAGATTGCCTAGGGCAGCTTAAGGGAGGAGTGGGTGAAGCTCACGAGGTCTCGCTAGTGGTGGTTGGTCACAGCGACCGGCAACGCGCCACGTGTCCCGTACGCAACAGGAGAGCGGGATAATGGCTTGGAGCCGTTCGATCAATTGATCGAACCTCCCACACCTCCCGTCTGATCAGATGGTAGGCCAACAAAAATTGTAGCGGGGAAACTGCGCGGGGAAGGTGCCTTTAGGGAATAAATAAAATATTATTTATTTAGATATTTAATACAAAATTTCTTAATTAAATTTAGAAATTTAAATAACTTCATAAAATTTCAAATATTCAACCCTAGCTAATTGAGGGGTGATGAATGCAAAGATGAAGTCAGATTTTGATTTTAACGAGTATTTAATATTCATATTTTTGGGGTATTTAAATATATTAAAATATTTGACAAAAATCCAACACTTCCAATCACCTCCAAAACTTAGCCCCTAACTAATTTGGGGGCAATGAATGCAATGGCGAAGTCAATTTTTTTATTTGAGATCAAAATATATATGTCAATTTCTAGAGTTCCTAAAATTCCTAGAATCAGGGTTTGATCTATTTGACCTCTGTTTTACGTGCATTTTTACTATTTTTTCAGTTCAGTATTTTCAGTTTAATTTTGTTTATTACTTGCATATTTAAGATGCTAGTCTTATTTTAGTTCCCTTATTCTTCAATACAAATTTCTTTTATATAAATCCTCATATATTTATATGATCATAAGCATGTTAGGATGAGTTTACTTTCAGTACTTTTTGGTTATTTATATATTTACTACCTAATTTTGTTACAGCTTCTGGTTGAGGTATGTTAATTTATATACTTTACTTTATTTAGTTATAAATGTTAGTTTATAGCTATCCTAGTTATTATGGTTGATGCACCTTAATTACTTGCATGCTTAGTAAAAATATGATATTTTAAATGCTTAGTGTCCTTTAAATTAGCTTAAAATATGCTTAGACAATTTGTCTTCTTTTCTTGGATGGGGCCCTGGCAATGTGATATCGACAATGTCAAATTTGGAGCTATTTATTGAGGTTACTTCTATAAAGGAGTTTGGTCATAAGGAGGACCTTTCTGGTGTTGTAACTTAGTTAGATTTATTTTCAGCTATGAGGATGAGTGTTCCTTCTTACTTTTAAATTTAGTTTGTAATAATTTCATATTTTGGATGTATTTATTTTCTGCATTTTTCATATTGAGCTGAGTTATTATTTCTACTTTCCTTACTATGCTATGATGTGGATGCTATACTCTTTCTTACTTTTGCTACTTTGATATTTTGATGCTAGATCTTCAGTTTCAGATGATAAGTTTTCTAATTAAGGCGGGTTGGTTTATACCTGACTTTATTATAGTTGGGAGATTTGCCACAGTTTGTGACCGTATTCACCATAATTATGTTAATCTCAGTATTAGCATGACCATGGAGGGTACGGGCCCCACAATAAGTGGAAAATTCCTTAGTTATAAGGGATCATGATGAAAACCTAATCTGACTATAAATGAACAATCTGTAATTTTGTGGCTCGTAACAACCCCAATATTATGTAGAAGATTAACCTAACATTGGAGCGCTATCTTAGCATCTAACATCTAATTAGAAGGAAATTAATCAAATACTAGATACTAAGTGGCCAAGTCACTTTATTAGTAGTTGTCAAGTTAAAATGATTTATAAAGGAAAGTAATTAAGGAGACATATGAAAACAAACATTGCAAGTATAGACAATATAAGCAATTAATATCATCCACTCATTCAACCCAAACAATTACAAAATAAGTAACATAGCACATATTATGTAGAGAAAAATTATTCAAGCAGTTAAAGTTTAGTTATTATAAATCAATTTAAATAAAAGAATAAGAGCAAATATTATCGCTTTCTTACTTAAATAACAAGTACATATAAACTTTAAAAATAAGCTGAAGCCATTCATTTTAACTCTTCAAGCCTAAGTCCTACATTACCTGTGTCAAAAAGCTCTTGATCAATCATATTTTGGTATTTAAATATGATAGGGCAAAGCCAATAAAAGAAAAAGTGTAGTTATACTAAACAGTCTAAGTATATTTTAAGATTAGCTACTATTTAAGTTAATAGGATATCATTAACATAATTCACAATTTAAACTAAGCATTAGAGCTATAGAAGCATTTAAGTAAGGGAAAGAAATAATTATAACTGTAAAGAAAAATAGCATGAAAAAAGTTGAGTAAGAATACTCACTTGTATCTGGTTCTAGCTTGCATCTAAAAATGATAAGGAAAAAGCATCTTAAAATGCTAGAAACTACTATGTGCATTTAAAATAAATGAATTGAAAGTAATACTTGTTTAATAAAATTTATGTTAAGTAAGCAAATAAAATACAATGAAGTATTTAAATGAAATTAAGCAACATATAATGTATTCTAAATGAACTATAGTAAGCAAAATATAATACTAAAAATAGAAAGTGCAAAGCATAGAAAGGAAAGCAAGTATCTTAGCCTTTAAGTCTAAGATAACATAGCCTATGAGTATGTGTAAGTAACATAGCTAAATAGCTATAATGAGTTCTTACAATCAATGATATTGTAAAAGAGCTCATATGTTTTTAATTTAAGTTGTGTTAGGAAGCTACCACATTCTGCGGGTATCTTTTACAGAATGGGCCGAGGAGTTAAGCATGTTTGCCTAAATAATTTAGTGGGGTTCGAATTGATTCAAACATTCACATTCACCCTCTCTATAATATGAATTTTAGTAGTAGCGCTAATCTTTTAACCATGTTTGCCCTTAGGCATACCCCTATAGTCTTATGAAACTTTTATTTATGCACAAAAATCTTATATGTATGTTCAAGAAAATTAGGCTCAAAGCTAAGCAAGAATTCAAAATATTTCAATAATTGTAAGCTATGTGATATCCATTTCTTATCTAAATTTTAATGCTCTATTTAATGTTTGGAGCTAATTGAGCTCTCAATTGACGTATAAAAATTAATATTTAAATTAATTATTATTAATAATAAAGGTAAAAAAAGTTTGGAAAAATAATATTTTCAAGTAATTGGAATTCATCCTATACTAGTCCTAAACTAATCAAACCAAATAGATTAATGATTAAAATTTATGAAACTAGTAAGGGAGAGCAAGATTTGTAGTTTGTTAAGCTAATGGAGGTATAAGCTAAAAGAAATTATGTTAGCTTCATCTAGTTAGCCTACAAACTAGAAAGTATTAAAACAATTTAATCAAAAACTTACCTAAGATTAATTGATGTTGAGTATTTATGTGTAAGGAAATAAATAGATTATTTCCTACAAGTACTAACTCATTCATAATTGTAGACTAATAGAAGTCTGTTAGCTTATGGAAGTATGAAAGGAAGTTATTATTCTCTAGTTTAATTCAATAAAGAACTAAATTGGAAAGTTAAATACTAAAGGAGATATGTACTAATCATCTAATTGATTGATTGGGCACTAGTCTAATCATAAGCTCTTTTAAAAAACTATAACTTACAATTTGAAAGTATTGCGTTGCTTATAACATAAAGGAGTTGAAGGATTCTCAAGTAAATTCAACATGCACTTAAAGAAGAAGTAGAAATATGTAGAGACATTAGAATCTTATTCCAATTCTAATAATTTTAACATGAACTCTATTGTATTTACTTATAGAATATTAATATGCAAGTCTTCTTTTTATTAGAAGATTGAATGGAAAGATCAATATTAAAGAGTTAACATTAAACTAATTCAATACATAGAACATTTATTCCAATTTAAGTCTAACATGACAAATGTATTGAAATTACATTTTAAAAATCATGATTAGAATATTCTCCAAATGAAATAAAACATGAGATGATTATGTAACTTTTCAACTTACTAGAAGATGGAATGAAAGAATAATTTAATAAAGAATTATCATTAACTTAAATTAAAGTATAATATACTAGTTCTAATGAAGTTCCAATCATAAACAAATACATGCAACTTTTCATTCAAATTTTATGGAATATGACAATACATTCAAATCAAGTATTCTAAACTCTATATGAAGTATATTTGAGATAGAATAATTAAACTCAGTATATGCTATGCAATTATTCATGCTAAATTCACAACATTTACATTACATAAGTTATGAAAACTATCTATAATAGTAGAGATAATTCTAACTTAAATAATCTCATATAAATTATTCTATTCAAATTGTTCATACCATTATTCTACATATGAAGATGATCACTTATAAAAAGTTCTAAGCATTTCCAATTCATAACTTACATTAGTATAAGAACTATCAACAATATTATGAACAATCCAATTTGAAAAGATACATGCATTTCATTTAAATTAAATGATTCCTAAGTAATTCTACAATGGAAGAATTCAACTTAAATGAGTATTAGACATTTTCAATCATCATATCCATGGAAATATAATACTTAAACATACAATTTAAGACTATATGTGAAATAATAAAAATGAAACAAATTTGTTGTCTTAGGGTTCAATAATCCAAAAATAAGCATATTTAAAAATTAAGAAATTAACATTTTACCTAAATTAGGGAGCTAAATTCCTAAAATGTCTAAATGTTGTCCAAATAATATGTTATACATGTCAATGTGATTTTTATATTCTATTGAGTAAAATGACACTAACTAGGTTGAATTTGGACAATATTGAATTCTCTAGGGTTTGGAGGGGTCATAATTATGGTTGAAATGTCATTAAGAGATCTAGGGTTTAAAACCTAAATTTGATCTCATATTATTGGTTCTCACATTTTTGTGAGTCAAATGGACTATTTGATCATTAAGTTTGGACATTAAATGAACTAAATATGTCACATGAAATATTGGATTTTAATTATAATTAATTAATTAATCTAAAATAATAATTAATTAAAATATTTATCAAAATAGAAATTAAATGATATATAAATTTTCTACTCATTTTTGCGATTGAAATGGTATATAATATCGCATAATTTGATTAAGTAAATTGGAAGTTATAAATGAAATGAAATTTGCATTAGAATTAATTAATTGGAACTTAACTATATTATGATTTCATTAATCTCCTTAACTGTCGACGCTAATTAGATTATTACAGAGGCGTGAAGTTTTCTTAAGTTGCCACATGAATTGAGGGATACAGCGCGGTCATGTATGATGAATCAGCCGGTTCATTCAATGACGGTCAACAACAAGGTTCCTTCTTCTTCATCATTTTCGCACGCAGGTAGATTAGGGCATCGTCGTTGCACTTATGATTTCTATCGATTCCTAAGGAGATCAATCTCAGGGTAAAAATCTCTATCGAGGATCTTCAACCTGGACTCGAAAGTCCTCATTGAGAGTGATTCTAAGGTATGCATAAATGATGCCTTAAATTTGACCTATTCGCATTACAAAACAAATGCAAAAGAAAGTTAATAATTAAATTGAATATCAATTCATGACCGATATATCGATTTATCCTAAAATGAAATTCTCAAGATACTAGATTCTGAATATAAGAAATTTGTATAAGTATTATTCAAATTCAGAAACACAAATTGTGAAATAAGAAAACTTAGGTTTGAGGTCCACTGATTTCAAGTTAAATTGATTTGCATAATCCCTTTCACTTAATAAGAAATGCATGAATTAAGTATAAATGATTGCATAACTAGATAGAGAATAGAAATCAAAAACATGATTTACTGCATATAAATCAATTGAACAATCCCTTGGAATGTTCGTTCAAGCTCAAAGAAACTCGTCAAATAGATTGGAATTTACTTCATAACAAAGTAAAGAAAATCTGAGTTAGGTAAGAAGGCAATGTACTGAGATCAATACTTGTTGAAAATCTGTCGTTGATACCTCCTCAAGTTTGTTCGGACTCTTATGAATCAGTTTTACTCAATGATCAATAAATTAACAAGTCAACATTTCCATTAATTAAAAATATGATATATCTTCCTAACTTGTAATTAATTTGAGGATCAATGCTAATAGCATAAGATTCAAACTTCCTCAAAGCTCGACTCAATTTCTAATACGATATAAGAAATCATAAAGAATGGACTGCATATTTGAAATGAAAAAGAATGGTGAGTAAGAAAATTTAGAGGATAGTACCTTACGCCTTGCGGAAGGAGTGTCTGCGGTTATGACCTAGACAAACAAAAAACTCAAACTTCCAATGGAGGCAGAGAAGAGACAGCCATTCTTCTACCTTCCAGAACGCTCGAAAGGAGACAGGTAAGTAATAAGCTTAGAGGAAAAGAGCGTTGGTAATGTATAGGAAAAATAAATGGCCAGCTGGAGAGAGCTGGCGAGGAGATCGTGGCGACGTACGCTAGTGTGACGACCCCAATATTGAGAATAACTTAACTCAACATTGATACGTCACCACAATACCTAATACTATATTAGAAAAAAGCTAATCCAAATCATTAGATATTGTGTGGCGGCCCTGCCCCGCCGTGGTCCTGTTAACCCTTAAGTTAACATGATTATGGTGGAAGGGTCACCAAATGACAAGGTCCCCACTTAAGAATTGGATTAGATACACGTACTAATCCAATTTAAATAAGGACTTTGCCATTCAATCCAGAAATACTATCACTAAATGATCATACATTAACTCAGAGTGCGAAAGCATAAAACATAACATCCATCCAATACAGTATAAATACAACAATACAGAATAAGTAAAGTACTGAAAAAGAAATATAATCCTAAATTATTACAACATTTAATGAGTTTAAAAGTACTGAAAGAAAACTCTCAATCTCACTGGAAGAAAAACTAAAGCTACAGATCTTCAGGAACGGGCTCCTCCTCCAATGGCAAACTCTCCACTGGATCTGCTAAACCAACAAACTCAGAACCTACCATTATCAGTTTCATAATGGTAGGGCCCCAGCCAACAAAAGAAAAACTTGTTAGACAATAAGTCTAAGCACATTTTAGGGCAAACAATTTTTTATTAAATTAAGAAGATATCACCATAAAACAGAACTGAGCAAAATAGGTGCAGAAGCGCGTATCAAAAGAACAGTAATAAGCTATAAACTTCAGTTTATAACTAAACAAATAGGAAGTAAAACATACCTCCTCCAAGCAACTGCAACAAGAACAGATAAGTAAAAGTAAAAGAAAAGTAAGAGAAGTACAACCTAAACATGCTCATGATCAAACAGATTATGCTAAGTGAAGTACAAAAGTATAAAGCTGAAACACTATCATCCTAAGTAAGCATATGAAAATAGTAAGTAAAACTAGCATCCTATATATAAACACGTGCAGGAAAGCTGTAAGTAAAACAGTGCTATAACGCAGAATATGCAAGTAAAACAGTAACTGCAAACTGAAACTATAGTAACTATATAAGTCAACTGAACTGAACATGAACTCAGCAATTCTTAGCCTGATGAGCTAAGAAACTCTGAACTGAACATCATTGAAACTCTTAGCCTGATGAGCTAAGACAGAACTGAATGTAAGTGTACTTGAATTAGTATATCCATATCAGAATCCTGACTCTGTAGTCAGTAGGGCAAGAGTCTATCCATCCTATCACTCGGACTAGGCATGGCCAATAGACTGTCGGACATTAAACCCTCGAAAGGTTGCCGACCCTGAACGGGTTGATCAAAGAGGTATACTAATCAAGCTACACCTTACAAACCACTTGTGAAACAAAACACAATGCTTTTTATGAATGTTCAAAATTGACATAAGATATTTACCAAATATCTTAAGTACATAATATATGTTCAAGGTATAAGGCTCAAAATCAAGGAATGCGAAGCATCAAAGTCAAAGTGCAAGAAACTCTATCTAAACACAGGTGATATCCTTTGTTATCTAATTTATTCATTCTATCTACTCTAAGTTACATAAGTTTCAGAATTCATTAATTCTTACACATTCTGTAACTTAGAATCACGAATCCTACTTGTTGAAGATAATTAGGACTGGCCAAGTCCTAATTATAACTTAATCAAAAGACGACTATTTAATTAAAATGAATAAATCAGCGACCTAATTTTGTAATTTAAATCATCCCAACCACATCTTGATTAGCCAAATCAAGATGAAAAGATTAAGAATTAGACTCCAGATGATGGGGTCTAATTACTTAATCTAAAGGTATAACAAAGGGTCTAAGGTTTAGAACCCAAATCTCACAGATTAGGTTAAGGCAAGTCCTAATGATAAATCAAATTCATTAGGATAGATCTCTATTCTTAATGCTAAAGTTTAAAGATCAATTAATCATTTAATAAACTAAGAAAATCTATAAACTAGAAAACTCAAGGTTTCATCTAATTAAGTAACCCAATTTACTTAATAGATGAATTCTAACTTAAGATCTATTCCTAATCTTAGGAAATAAGGCTCTTAATTACTAAGAGTATCTCTCAAGACACACATCCTAACTAATGTTATAAGACTTAAGGATGAGTCTAAGAATGATTAAAGGAAGATAAACACTCATAATTCACTTAGGAATTTTCTTAAAGAGTATAATTTGAGATTTTAATAAAAACCTAATTTAGACTTAAATTTGAATAATTTCAGTTCTAAGTCATTCTATTTACTGATTTTAATGATTGGAAAACTAAATTTAGGGCTTTAAACGGCTAAACCCTATATTTGGGCAAAATGACCATTTTGCCCCTCCTCAAGGGTTCAAAAGATCAAATTTTGATTTATGGCTTAAATTTTGAAATTTTCTTTTGGAAAGTGTTTCTTACTGTCTAATATAAGATTAGACAGTAACTAAGTTAAATTTGGGTGAGTAATAAGCCATATGAGATCAAATTAGTGAATTTGACTCATAAGGGCAATTTAGTAATTTGACTAAGTGAAAGTTAAATTTTTTTTTCAGTTTAATGTTCTTTACTGCCTAGGCTTTCCATAGAACCTAAATTTGCTGAATTCTGATAAGTATTGACCAAGTTATGGCCAATACAAGATTTAGGGTTTTAAGGTGAATTAAGGAAATCTCAAATATGGGTCAAAAATCCTAACTTTGCCAATTAGTATCCAAATTAAGTAAAATCAGTAACTATGAATTACAAATAGCTCACTGATCATAATGATATGTGGTAGGCTCAATTTGGGCCTATTTTGACTAAGTTAAGACCTAATTAGGGTTTAGGGTGATTAGTGAGTGATTAACAAAATTAATCACTCAAAAACTATTCCAACCTTAAAGATTGATTTTAAATGGATCTAGGAGTCCTCTGAAATTTAAATCTCTCAATTTGAGTTACTAGATTTGCTAATATTCACTAATCAAGATTTAGAGCAATTAAGGGTGATTAGCAAATCTAACCGTTAGATCTAAAATATTTTTACATATTATTATAAATTAAAATTTTTTGATCTAAATGGACTTTTGGATCATTAAATTTGGAGCTCAATGGACCAAGTTATGGTCAATTGAAGTTCTAGGGCTAATTAATCTAATTAGGGTTTGGTCCTAAATGTGATTAGGCTCAAACTAATCCAAACAGCAAAATAAACACTATCAAATTAATCCTTAGGGTTTTCTGATCACTTTAAGACCCATATTGGTTATCTTTGGATCATTGGGTACAAAGTTATGGTTAATTGAATATTTGATACATAATTTTGAACTTAATTAAACCCTAAATGTCATTTTATTAAATATTGGTCCTACAGAAAATTGAATGGCATCAATAAATTCTTTATATTTTTTTGATTAATTTGGTATATTTATTTGTATAATTTGGACATATATTTATTGAGTTATTTAGGTTTGAAGTTTGGATTTAAATCTGATTATTAATTACTGATTTATTATAATTAATATAACTGTTATTATATTAATATTTCAATTATAATTAACTGTTATAATATTTATATATAATCAAATTATTAGTTTCTGCAGGGGATACGTGGCACGACTGGATTCGCTGAAGGAGAGCAAATGGGTCCCGCAACCACAGTGCCACGTCAGCGATCCGTGGCTGAAGGAAAGCACCGGTGGGCCCCACCTGGCAGCGTGTCAGCTGCCCGCGTCAGCGGTGGGCCCCGCGCTTACAGAACGTGCCGGTTCGATTTCTTGGACCGGCTTGACTGGTCCGGGAAGGAAAAATAGACCGGTAAAACCGGTCTGAGATCTGCGATCCAGATCTGTCTATCTCAGAATAGACGGATCAGAAACGTTTGGATGAAAATTAACGTTTTGAAAAGCGATTAGGATTATATTATTTAGATTAGGTTAGATTTAGGCTTAATCTAATCATCTGAACTTAAACTAATTAAGATCAGACGGGTAGGGTCGAGCCAGGATCTACGATTTGATCTTAGCCGTTGATTCAATTCCTTACGCGACGCCTTCTCTTCTTGCGATTTAGGGTTTCGTCTGCACGATTTTTGATCGATCGAACGGAGTTTTGATCGATCACAACACAGTATTGAAACACATACAATCATAAATGATTTGCAAAAATGCATAAATGAAAGAATATGAGATGTAGGAGGTACCTCGATGCAAACGGCAGGAAAGATTTAGGGTTCGATTGACATGAATCTTTGCTTACCACGAGGTTTTTGAGGGTGAAAATGGATGAGGGAAGACTGATTATAGATTTAATGAGGTGCTGCAAGCGGCGAGGGCCACCTCCATCACGTGTAAACGACGCGTGGGTGAACCCTAGACACGCGGAGGCTCCGAGAGGCGATCGCAGGGAAGATGGATGAGGACCGTCCGATCTTCTGATCGGACGGTTCGAGGGAACCATCAGATAAGACGATAAACTTAAAGAAGACTTACGGCGTCAGCACCAAACTGACGGCGGCCGTTAAATATTATTAAAAATAATATTATTAAATTCCTAAAATACAGATTTAATTAATTAAATTTACCCTATTAAATGCATTCCAAAAATTTCCAATAAATCACCCTTAGCTAAATGAAGGGTGAGGAACGCAACGGCGCACTCGGATTTGTATTTCGACGAGTATTTAATTATTTGATTATTTAGGGGATTTAAATAATATTAAAATATTCGACGAAAAATCAACGACTTCCAAATGCCTCCAAAATTTCACTCCTAGCTAATTTGGGTGTTCTGAACGCAATGGTGAAGTCAGATTTTCAATCTTAGGTCTAGATAAAAAGTCAAATTTCCAGGTTTTGGGATTTTCCAGAATTCTTGTTTTGACTTTGTTGACTTCTTGGTTTGACCTAGGTTTCAAAGATGAATTCCAAATCACTTGATTAGTGACTTAGAACTTTAATTAAGACTTAGATTAGTCTTAATTGAGCAAAGTAACAACCTGGGTTGTTACATATTGTGTTTGGCCAAGGATTTAGAAGAGAGCCTTAAGTTAAGATGGGAGGGAAATTACGAATGGTATTTAGTAGTTTATAAGTATAGATACAATACATGGATTTAAAAGTGAGAGTGAAGTAGATTTGAGCATGTGACATAAGTAATAAGACATGTGATTGTAATTTAAATAATTGAAGTAAATTCTTGCAAATCTAGATATGAAGATTCTAATTATTTAATATGTAAAACATATAAGGATACATGTGAGTGCAATTTTAGAACAATTAACACATATGATTAGAAGTACTTGCATTTCTAAGTATGAAATTTCTATATATTTAACATATAGAATATGAGTCTACAATTTTTAATAAAATTTCTAAGTCCTAAAAAATTTTGGCAAAGTCTTTTTTATAAATGGCTAAGGAAACACCTGGAAAGTAGACATACAAGACTTCCATTCCAATGGAAGTTATATTTTGAAAGAAAAGACAACCTAAACTAACATGCAATCAATCATTTTTAGCTCCAATTCTAGTATATAGTTCCATCCATTTTATAAAATTGTTCATTTCCAATTCTAAAGTAGAGTTCAATCCATTTTATAGGATTGCTCATTTCCAATTCTAAAATAGAGTTTAATCCATTTTATAGGATTTCCCATTTCCAATTCTAAATATTAAAAGGAGAAAGTCACATATAGAACAATTGCCTACCCTAAGGTTAGTTTTATCACAAACATTCAATACTCACATGTAGATATGAAAAGATTTATTCTTGAATGAGAAACTAATTTCTAATTCTATAAATAATTGAATATACAACTAATTCTAATTAACATTATAAGTAGATGTGCAACTAAGTTCTAGTTTAATATACAATTAAATATACAACTAATGATTTAATTAACATTCAATTATATTCATCCATCCATTCATCTCATCCCAAGCATTTAAGTATTTAATTAAAGTCCAACATAAGCATAGTAAATATGAAGTAAATGACTTTAATTATTACAAACTATGAGTAAATTAAAAGAAAGAAATATCTTGCATAAAAATTAATAAGCTGTATTTCCATTTCATTATTAGAGGAAGCAATTTAAGCTATTGCACTTGGTCCAGCTCCACTAGTCTCCAAATACACCTGATCTATCACATTTAAGCATTTAAATGTGATAAGGCAAAGCCAAAAAATAAAAAATCTGGTTAGACTAAACAGTCTAAGCACATTTTAAGATCAAGCTAAGCATGTTATTGTTATAATTGGATATCACTTCCTAGTTACAAAAATAAGCATAAGTATGGGTGTAATATGGTAAGCATACAAGTAAGGAAGAGTAAGTAAGAAAAGCAAAGTGAGTTAGAAGACTTACTTAAATATATATTCTAGCCTGTAAATAGAACAATGGTAAAAGCATCCTAAATAGGCTAAAATTAAATTAATGTGCATATGAAAGTAAATGAAGTAAAGCACGTATATATTCAAATAAACTTATGTTAAGGAAAAATGAAACAGTGAAGCATTTAAATATAATTTTATAATAATCACTATAATCTAAATAAATTGTAAACAAGTATAGTTCTAAATCATAGAAAATGCATAGTAAGGAAATTGAAAGAAGATCTTAGACTATTGGTCTAAGATTCACATAGTCTAGAACTATGGAAAGTAACATAGCTAAAAGCTATGGTGAGTCTTAATAATCCATAAGATTGAAGATCTCCCGTGTTTATTAATTGAAGTTATTTTAATCTGTGCTCATTTTGTGGGCATATTCAGAATGAAATGAGGAGTTAAACACGTTTATTTAACAATTAAAGAAAAGCAGGGTCTACCTAAAATACTCACATTCGCCCTCTAAGAATGTGAGATCTCCTTATTACTCCATTTTTAGTCCGCCATAGACTGATCTACCATATAGAACCCTAGTAATTTTAATGTGAAAGTTTTATTCATGCACAATGTCTTATATGAATGATTCAAATGAAAAAAGCTCAAAGCTAAGCAAGCATTCAAGGAAAATTAATAATTACAACTAAGTGATATCTAAAGTTATGTAATTTTAATGATCTACTTAATAATTGGAGCTAATTGAGCTCTCAATTAACTTTGAGATATTGATTTCAAGTTAATTATAATATAATAGTAGTTGGCATTTTGAAAATAGTAGATTCAATTCAATTAATATGATATGAAAAAATAATTTATAAGTATAATTATTACTATTAGAAACTAGCTCTTAATCTCATCCTAAACTACAAGATCTAATTACAATAATAAAATCAAGGTTTAGGTGTCTAGTATGAAGAGGTTAAGGTAAGAAAATATCTAACTTAAGAAATTAGAACTAAGATAAAACCAATAAGGTTCACTAGGATTAATTGGCTAGGTTATAGTTTGAAGGACCTAACCAAACAAATGTTAATCTAGCTAAGTTATAAGTAATTATAAGGTTTAGGGTAAGTAGTTACTAGAACTTAAGAACTGTAAGTTCTAAGTATTCTAATAGTTAAAATTTAAGGAACTCAATAGGATTCCAAAACTAATCTAAGTAAGTTAGAAATTATTATTACTACATCTTAAAATAATCAAGAAGAAGTTTTATGGATTATGATGAATAAACTAAGTTCTAATATAATCATTAAAGCTAGATCTAGTTGATTCACAAATCTACTAATACTAAGGCATTAAGATTATCTATCCATAATAGTTGTAACTAATAGATCTAGGGATCAACTATAGATCAATTACAAATTAATCCTAAGGTTTCTACATTATGGTTGCAAGGTGAATTAAGCACTTAGCAATTAATTCACATAAATAGAAAGTTGAGAACTAAGCTCATATTAATACAATCTAATTTGTAAGGGAGATAATAAATATGACAAATTAGTTATCCTAGGGTTTTATAAAGCCTAAAACATATTATCTAGGAATTTGAAATAATCACATTCACACAAAGTAAGAGTCAAGAACTTAAAATCCTAAATTGTTGTCCAATGGAAAAAATTTATATAAAAATGAAATACTTATATCATAAGAAGAAAAATGACACTAAGTATGTCAATTTTAGACAACTTTGGAAAAATTAGGATTTTAATGACTCCTAATTAGGTTAAAAAGTGATTAATAAAAATATGGTTCAAATGCTAAATTTTATTTTATATTATTATTCCTCATATTTTTGTGAGTAAAATTGACTATTTGCTCATTTAATTTAGACATTAAATGATCAAATTATATCACATGAAATGATGAAATTAATTTGTAATTAATTAATTAATCCTAAATATTAACCCATCAAAATAATTTTTAAAATAGAAATTAAACTGCATATTATTAATCTACTCATTTTTGTGATCAAAATGATAAATAATTTTGTATTATTTGAATAATTATTTTAAAAGTTATTAATTAAAATAAGAATGAACATTTAATTAAATTATATCATTATTAAATAATGATTTCATCATCATTAACTGAAGAGTTAGGGGTGCTGCATTTTAGGTAAGCGCGAAATTTGGGTCGGTGCGGAAATTGGGAGAAAACGGTGGCCTTCAGGTGCGGAACCCAGGATAATGGCGGCACGGGTTTTCAGAAAGACGCGTCGCTCGTAAGAGTCGACGCGTGTCACACTCAGAGAGCACGCCGTAAAAATAAAAACCTGATCGAACCGCGACGGGTCGACCCGGTTCAGCGACAAAAAATGAACCGAGCGCTGAACCATTTCATCCCCCAAAGAAACAGTCGCAGAAAAGGGGATTTATGGTTTCTGCCAGAATTTGATTCTGGTTTAATCTCGGGGCGATCCACATGCCAGAGAGAAGATCTCACTGGGAAAAATCATCTTAGATGAAAATCGAAGCCAACGAACTTGGGGATCGTCAAATAAACCGATGCCCTAAATTAGTGGCCGAACCCTAAAATTCCATAGGATTTTAAATATCCTCGGTTCGATTGAAAATGGCTTAAGCTCAATCGATCCTTAATATGAAATCGATTTAAACTCTAGCATTCAATAGATAAGCATCTATCCTATGGATTAAAGGATTGGTATGTACCTGAAATCGAGAAGAAAAATAAGGATTCAATTGCTCGAACTCCTTCCTCCCAGTAAGGTTCTCCCACAGCCCCTAGCTCTCGCAACAGCTTTAGGAAAGGTAGGAGAAGGAAATCGAGGCGTTAGGGGCTTAATTGGTCTTGAAAGGCCTGTCGTACCTCCACTCTTCACTCGGCAGGGTACGGTGCTTTCTGGAGAAGGAAGGCATACAGGGAGTTGATCCAGGCCGTCCAAACCTAGCCGAGATCTAACTGCCAGATTGAGTGGAAAATCGCGGATTAAATCAGAGCCGTAGGATTAAATCCAAATTTGGCGCAATGGCTGAGATTGCGCCAGACCGCTGTTCGGTGTGCTAGTCTCATTCACAGGATCGGCGCGGAATCAAAAATTAAAATATCTGCTTTTAATATTATTTCAATTATAAATTTAATCGCATTATTTAAATAATATAATTAAATCCATTTTATTAATCAAAATTAAATAACCAAACGTACTCTGAAAAATCCTAAAAATTCACCCTTAACTAATTGAGGTGTGGGGAACTCAAAAATGCAATCAAATTTTTGATCGGAGGTCAATTTAATTATCTTAATTTCTGGGTATTTAAGTATTATTAAAATATTTGGGAAAAATTCGATGACTTCCAAACACTTCCAAAATACCACCCTTAGCTAATTTAGGTGTGGTGAGTCCAATGATGAACTCCATTTTCGATTCTAAGGTCTAAATAAAGTAGGCATTCTTAGAATTATCAAAAAACCAGAAAATGCTGGAAATTGCCAAATGATCTCTAGATCGCACGAAAATTGAATTGGAGACTCCTAATACTATTATAAGACTAATAAAAGAGGATTATAGTCAATTAAGTCACTAATTGACGGGTAACAACACTATGGTTATTACACCCAGTCCTTACTTCTCTGTGCGCATTCATGCGCAAAGCGAAGAAGGAGAACAATGGCTAAACGAGGACTGTTCGATCAATAATTTGATCGAATGGTCTACGACATTAATACGCAAAGATAAATCGTGGCCGTTGGATCGCCTATTTTAAACTTCGACGGTGTAGATTTAGGCGCATTGGTGTTCCGTGTTTGGCAGATTGTAGCGAATCCCCGCTGTCTTATATATAGCCATTGGAAGTATTTAACTTAGATATAAAAATTAATTAATTAAAATACATTATTTAATTATTTTATTTATCTTATTTATTTAATCAATTTTAAATATTCAAACACACTCCAAAAAGTTTCAAATTTTTACCCTTAGTTAATTGAGGTGTGAGAAACTCAAAAATGCAATCAGATTTTTGGTTGGAGGTATATTTAATTATTCTTATTTTCTATGTATTAAAATATTATTAAAATATTCGTGAAATTTTTGACAAGTTCCAAACACTTCCAAAATACCACCTTTAGCTAATTTGGGTGTGGTGAGTCCAATGACAGACTCTGTTTTTTATTCTAAGTTCTAAATAAATTAAGTATTTTTAGAATTATTAGAAAACTAAGAAATGTTGGAAATTGTCAAACAGTCTCCAAATCGCATAAAATTTGAGATTGAGACTCTTAACACTATTATAAGAGTAATAAAAGAATATTATGATCAATTAGGTCACTAATTGGTAGGTAACAACACTAGGGTTGTTACATGAACACACCATTGTAATCATATTAACTTAAGTGTTAACATGCCCACGGTGGGGTGATGTGCCACATTGTGTCTGGCTAGAAGGTTCTTGGCTAAAATGTTTTGGCTGGAATATATTTGGCTGGAATGCCTTTTAGCTAACATATATTTTGGTTGGAATTTGGTTGGTTGGATTGTGGTTGGACTTGGTCTATCCTTTTTTCTTCTGCAGTTTGGAATGTTTTTGGTTGCTCCTGCTGCGCCCTAGTTGGGTTGTGGCTAGCCAGCTAAGGAACTACAGCCTTGCATCTTAGATGTTGCATTCATCGCCTCTTTTCAACATTGTGACTGGCTTACCTTTATTTATCTAGGTTGTGGGTTCTTTCAGGTGAGCCCAGTCCGGGCTTATATTTGTGGTTGCAGTTTTGCTTGCTTTATGTGGATTGTAAGATGGCTTCTTATGGCGGCCGCCCCTTAATTAACTAAGTTAAGAGGTGGTCATCATTAGTACCATGGATATTAAACCAGAAATATATCTATGATACTAATCATGAGTTGAACATGATCTATCAAAAATATGTATATAGTATAGCAGTGCAAAGAATAAGAAAAGGGGCAACCAAACACAATCCATATTTGTCCATTCACATACAAAACATTAAATGCAGAAGAATAAGAAAGCTTATTTATTACATTTTTAATAAATGCAAGCAAAGAAGATTGAATCATATCTCTTTTAGAGACCCGCACCTTACTTTAACCTTCTATCAAGCTAAATCCTCAAGCACTGAATCTGACATATACTCCTGATCTGTCATATGTATATATATGACAGGAAACAACCAAAAAAAGAAAATTTGGTTAGATTATAATAAGTCAAAGTATATTTTAAGCTAATAATAAGTTTTATAAATTTTGAGATATCACCATTTACTTAAACTAAACAAGGTAAACTAGCATGAGAGTAACAAGCATACGAATGGAGATGATAAGTTATAAATAGTAGCATTTATAACTAAGCAACAATTAAGCAAAAGACATACCTCAAAAATAACTAAAATAAGGTTAGGCATACATATATAAATACAGTAAGAAAAGTACTGAAAGAAAAGATTAATCCAAAACATGCTGATGATCATATGATATATATAACTTAAAAATAAATAATCTGATTATGATATGTATAGTAAGCAGTAACAGAAACTAGCATCCTATAAGTAAGTAAGTAGGTAAAGTAAAGCTGACTGAAGTAACATGCATCAGTAAATAGTAAATAGAAAATATGTATATACAAATTGCCATATCAAAAATTGGTCAATCAGGCACAGCATATTCTCAAATCTTTTCTAGGCTAGAGCAGAATAGAAATTCCCAAAGCTTTTTTGGGCTAGGGCAGAATAGATTAGTATAGTACTGAGGAGGAAGAAAATATAAATGCAGTGAATTTTAGTTATTTTACTTTTGCTCCTGTGAACACATCCAGAAGCAGCTAAGGAGCCAAGCACATATGCAATACTTTTTGGGTTCTAACTTAACACAATACTTCTCAATTAGTAATGCTAAGTTATCCCTTATTTCTCCTTACGCCTGTTTATTGGGGTAAATTGCGCCATATCAACCAGTAAACCAAACCAAATGCAAATGTTATCCTAATTATTCTATATTTTTCAGTTCATGCATAATATTATCTTATATGTCATGTTCAAGGTAAAAACACAAAATACAAGGAATGTGAAAGCACAAGTAAATCAAAATGAGCAAGGGACTCTACTACATATGATGACATCATTTGTTATCTAATTAATCATTCTAGCTATTCTAAGTTATATAACTTAGAAGCACGACCTTATAAGTAAAAAAAAATAATCATAACTGATTAGGTTCTAATTTAATTTGATCAGATTTGACTATAAGTTAAATAATATATAATCACATTCTAATTGATGAATTTAGATGTTCTAAGTTAAGATCTAATCATGATCTTACTAAACTAAGGATTATAAATTAAGCACCATAAATTGGGGTTAATCACATAATCCAAAGGTAAAGCTTAAGATCTATAGTTCAATCTAAATGTGAACTAATAATTGAGGCAAATTCTGTTAAGTAAAATCAAGTTTAATAGAATGAATCTCTTATTCTTAATATAAAGTTAAGAAATAAAATAACTAAAATTAAAGTATGAAAATTTTAGAAACTAATAAAATCAAGATTCCATTCATTGAATAAACCATTTATTCAATGAATAAAATATAACCTAGTATCCATTCCTAATCTTAAGGAAAAGATCCTAAAGTAAAGTGTAGATTCCTAAAAAGCTCTTAAGGACAAGGTTTTCAAATAACAAATTAACAACTAATAATGCTAAAATATATGCAAATGATGTATGCACTGTACATAGAGCTCAAGAAAATAATATAATTAAATGAATACAGAATTCAGTAAAGTTCTAAGTCCTTAACGTACCTTTAAAGCGATTTGAACTAGAAGCTCAACGATCGTCTGGAATGAGACGATAATCACAGTATCTGTAATAATCGAGAAAGGTGCATATAAATTATACTCTTTGATTATTTTGCTCACTCCTAGATGAACATGGATTCTATCTAATTCATTCTCTAATACATAAGATAGAATATTAATTACAACATGTTAGAGAGAGATCTACAAGATGGGATTCCACATTTTGATCACAATCAGTTCTTGTAGATGGATGGAAGTATAAAAACATCCTAAGGATGAACTCAAAAGAATCGTTGAATCAACAATGATGAGTATCTAAACAAGCCATTTATAAAGTGTAGAATAAATATAATTAGAATATATATATATATATATATATATATATATATATATATATATATAAGTTCATCTAATTTATGTGTGTGCTCTTAAGCATCTTAATTTATTTGTTAAGACCACTCTTGCAACTCAATTGTAATCATTATAATTAAGAATTCAAGTTAAAAATATTTAGTTTCTAATTAGAACTTGAGTTTTTTTGTTTATAATAGCTTTTGCAAGATCTCTTTAATCATATGAACCTACACTAAACATAGCTTACCATTTTTAGATTAGCATGCATTGAGAGAATAAAACTTTATGATTTTTAACAATAAAATAAAATGTGGAATTTTTGCAAATAATATATGAAAAATCTATACGATAATCTAATACGTGATTACAAATAAGATGTGAAGTTCTGAAATAATATTTTCTGCGATAAAATTCAACATTTGATTATCTATGTTTACAAAATTGATTAAATAGAGATGTACATTCTTAATACAATTATTATCATTTAAGAACAATAAGCATAAATTTTGAAGAGTAAATTCTAAATGTTTATACCTTTATTCATTAATCTGCATGATTTATACATGAATTGCGCATATTCACTTCCATACAAACAAATGAGAGTGATAAATATTCCATAGTGCTAGTTTTGAAATAGTAAAGTTTGATGTTAAATAATCAACCCATACTTCAGAAATATACAACTTTAACATAATGGTGATTGTGTATATTATGAGTTCAACCATTTTAATTTCAATAAAATTTGAAATAACTGTAAGGATTGAAGAAATGAAACTTAAAATAATTAAGCAAAATAATGATTTTCCATCATATGTTTATGTTACACTCTACTTTAAGAGATTAATAATATAATCCTAGTAATAGAATCATGCTATCTAAATAAATGTGATTAGCAATTAATTGCGGTAACCAAATAGCATTTTATTTGCTCGACACAAATAGTAAAAGAAAAAGGAAATCAAAGGTTATCCTACTCTTGGCCTTACGGATAATAGCTGCTGCTATTAGTTTCATCCTTCAAATCCAACTTAATCATTAGTTAATAATTAACTATTTTTGTGTATGAATCTTACTAGTGCATTATGCAAATACACTAACATATAATTCTAAATATGGGTGGGATAAGATGCTGCCTTTGTAAATACTGAATAAAATTAAGAAGCATGCATTGATTTAGACCACAAGGAAAACTCTGAATGAAATCTGAGTTCAAGGGATTCAGATTTAGACAAGGTAAGTAAGTACCATGAGGGCATCCGATGCTGCAATAAAGTGCTGAACGCACTCCACCACATCCACAGTGAAGGAGACGAAGTGATGGATCGGCGCCTCTCGGCCTCCTGCCGAGAGGGAAGGAGCAAGCAGCAGAACTCTCGCTCGGCCTCCAACCGAAAGATGGAGAGGCCAGCTGCAAGTGAATAGAGGGACGGATCGGCGACCATCGAATGCATGCCGGCCTAGAAGAAGAGGAGCAGCCAACGACCACATGCGCGTGCACGAGAGGGAGGGAAGGCTCGGCGCTCGCTCGATTTGGCAAAGGAGATGGGGTTCGAGCGGCTGTGAGGGAGAGAAGGGGGGTAATCAGCTGAACCTAAGAGAGGGGAATTAGGTTTTATACTATTTAGAAATATATTCAAAGCAATAACCTAAATCAAGACAGCCATTATATTAAAATTGGATGGCTGAAATTTCTCAAGCCCTGATCTATGACCATTTGAACTCAAAAAATTACGAACTTAGTATCGAAACGAGCGTCTCAATGAGACGAACGCACACGATCAAAAATAATTGAATTTGGACAAATATTTTATTTTATATTAATTTTTAAATGAAAACTTCAAAAATTCGCTACAACTAAATCGGAGTTTGAAAATTTGCGAAACTTAAAACATAGCATCATCATATGATGCTTAACTTAAATATAGAAAATTCTCTAAATTCCAATTTATATTTTATCTATTATCAGCTCCTTAAGTTTAAATTTCACAAATTTATTTAGGACGATTTGGGACCTCAATTGCCTTCAAATTTTCACGGGAGAATTCCCTCAATACTTTTTATTTGATAATATTTTTATTTAATTTTTATTTATCTTAAATCAGGATCTTGATTTTTCGCTCTACCTGATCAAGATTAGGTCTAAATCGGCCTAGTAACAACATTGGGTTGTTACACTTCTTCTTTGGCTTGGCACCAGTCTGTCTGCAACCTCCTTTGTTCGTTGCAAGTTTGCTTCTTTATTTGTTGTTGCAGGTGCTCAGTTATGCTATGTTGGCAGTCTTTTTGGTGACCTTCAGCCACGGTTGCTATTTTATTATTAGTGTTGGCAGTTTGTTATATTGATTCAGGTGTTTCCCTGCTTAGCTTTTGCTCTTTTATTTCCCTCTCATTTTGGTTTGCTATTTTTGTGTTTAAATTTTGTTTTGTTTTGAGTCAAGATATTTTAGGATAATTCATAGAGTTTTGTTTTTCAGGCTAACTTTACGATTTTAATCTTTCTAGGATTCTGTACCCTCATAGCCATAGTCATGTATGCTTTTATTTTGTGAAATAAAATTCAGCCAATATGGGTTTCGGTACTATATATATATATATACATACATCAAATTTTGTTGCTGGGAGTTCGAGATTCTTTTCTCCTCTTTAATAGCTATTTTGAAATTATCCTGAAAGAAGAATACATACGTTGGGTTAATGCAAATCTTAGATATTGTTGATGAATCGTCTGTATTAGATTGTGGAAAAGTTTTTGGCTTCTTTTTGTATTTTAGTTGAGTTGTATTTGATTATTTTGTAATATACATTTGTAAATTTTTGAACACTTTGCACTAGAGAAATTTATCTCTTAAGTTTATTTTGTATTTTCTTCAATGTAAACATTTATGTATTTTCTTCAATAGGATAAGAGAGATATAGTGGGGCTCCATTTATGTAGATTGAACCAATAAATTTTTTGCTTTTTGATTTTTCATCTCATCAAGTAGCTATTAAGTGCAGCATTGTAGCAATGCTTAATTTCACTATAAACATAGGAAAGCAAAGAGTGTACCCACTTCTAAGTGCTTTATATGAGTCAAATTCTTAATTGTTAGCAAAAGGAGCTAAATTATGAGTATAAATGAGCAAGTTTATTTCAAGTTGTGATTGGTTTATGCTTGGACCAATAATTTTTTGCTCGCTTGAGCATCATTCGAGCTCATTTGTGAGCTTAAGATCGGGATTAAATTAATCTTAACTTAAGGATATGAAAGCTTGAATCAAATAGCACAAGTTTAAGTTAACTTAGCTTTAGCTAGCATAATAGTGGTTAAATGATTTTAAAGTTAATCATAATAAACAAGTAAATAAATAATAATAACTTAATTATAGTAAATTTGTTCTTTTAATTTTATAATGATTATTTAATTACATATTAGAATAATTATAGCTTGCCATAAATAAATACTTAATTAACAAATTATATTATATTAAATTGAAATAATTAATATACTCATTACACTTATAATAACATGATTATATATATATACTTATTAAATCGATTCACCATGTAAATTATACTCATATTTTATATTAATATAAGTAATTAAAATTACCTTAATTATAATTAAATTTTAATAATGGTAATTCTCAATGTTACATTATTTATAGTTAGTTAATGTTATTATTTATATTACGTAAATATTGATATTTTAACTAAGTATCAATTTTATAATTATAGATAATCACTTTAAATATAATCATACATTGATAATAAAATAATAACAATGAATTATCATTAATTAATAATAATTAATATAATTTAATTACATTAATTATAACTTAATTAAATTAATTAAACTAGCTAGCTATTTATTAATTCAATAGTATTCTTAAACTTAAATTATTAGCTTAAGACATAATCAAATGGTTTTAACCTACTATAGTATGACTAAGACATTTTAAGTTAGTTAATTAACAAAAGTATTTTAATTTTGTAGCTAACATAATAAGAGGTTAATCTTATTATTTTTAACAAACGAATTTTTTGTATGTACTCTCAAATCATCTAATAGACCCTACATCTAAATTATCTCTTTCATTGCCTTTAAGATATATCTCAGTTGCCGATAATGGAATTATGGGTTACAAAATAGATCTCCATCCAATTGGTGCTCCCGCCGATGTAAGCACATAACATGTTATAAAATGACATTGATTAACGTCACATATATAATCTGAATTTATGTGGCTAACATAATTTAGATGTTCATATTTGTTTCACATATATTAATCCCAAATTGAATTTATTATTTAGGTATCTTAAAATCCAATTCACTGCTTGCTAATGCCTATTTCCATATCATGCATATATCTACTAACAACCTCAGTAACATATGTCTAATATGTTTTTATGCATATTATAGTGTACGATGGGATTTTACAATGTTAATGTTATTTAAATTTCTTATAATTTTCTATGTTTTGTAAGCTTCAGCTGATTTTTACAAGCATATTGGAAATGTAATTTTCAATAACCTATAAATTAAAAATATTAATATAATTAAAATATTTAAATATTATTAATTTTATTTTGTAAGCTTTCAATTTATTAATATGGTATCTAACACTTATTGGCCATTAATTATTTTCTCCTGCTATGAAACAAATGCTCAGCAATGCTATACGTTAGGTCCAAGAAAAAAATTTGAGTTTGCTACTTTTTAGTATCACTATTTGCAACATTTGCATTGAGAGAAATAATGAAATATTTCAAAAGAAAATTTGATGCCTACAACTTTTAAGAACAAATTTATTTCAATTTGAGGCTATAAAATACGTTCATAATATAGGTTATGACCATGTGAATCCTCTTTAATAGATGAAGAGCAGGCTCCACTTACTTCTTAGTCACTATATTCAGATACTATAAAAATTGTTACTATTTGAGCTCATAAACTCTCTAGAGTTTATCCTTTTGAGCCTAGAGCCATTTTGGTTCTTGTTCAAGATTTTAAATTATAGTTGATCTGAAATATATGATTCCACCTATTCAATAAGGATTATATATGTGATTGGCCATACTTGATTATTTTCAATTGTTATTTTTTCATGGAGTCATTTGCAGGTCTTTGAATTGCTGGTTCTTTACAAATATTAACCATTTTTATGTATTCATTCAGGTTGGTTCCAATTGATATATCTCTTTTGACTTCAATAAGCTATGGTACATATCTAGTTAAATGGTAGCTTGTGTTATGGAAAAATTCATTCAATTTTCTTCTGAGACTTCAACAGAATTTTAGTGTTTTTTTATGGCTTGCAGAAGTTAATTCATATGCTTAATATATAATGAATACTTTTACATGCATTATTATCCTTTTTGTTGTTACTAATAATTTTCAAATTTTTTAGTAGCACTCACTTTTTGAAGATGCTATGCTTTTGATTTGTAGAAACATGATTTCAAATTATGTTCTTTTTCTACATTGACTTTCACATTGAGGACACTAGATGATGCTATCCTAAACTATTTGATATAGTAGTACCTTTGTGTCTTGTGTGAATATTTTTCTTCAATGTGTATCTAAATAAGTGATCTTATTATTTTAGTTTGTATGTTTTTTTTTTCTAATGAATATTAGAATAAAACTGTCTCTTAATATTATCCAAAAGAGAAGAAAATAGAGACTCACGGAACGCACCAATACACAGCATGCAGTTCATGAGCCGCAGAGTAGGGTTGGCTTTGAGTCGAGGCAGCCCTTACTCGAACCGAACTCCAACTTGTTCGAGTTTGTTTTGAGTTCGAGTCATTTCAATTTATTTTAAATAGAGTTCGAGTCAAGATGTACGACTCAAACTCGACTAAAAAATCATCAAGTCGAGTTCGAGTTGAATCAAAATATCTCGAGTTCATGTTGAATCGAGTTTGAATTTCGAATTTGGGTTGGCAGTCCTACCCTTGAGTCTTACCAGACTGGCTTGACCGAGTTGTTCATGAGTCCAACACAGGATTGATTTAGTCGAGTCGGGCGGCGCGTATAAAACTAATAACATTCAGGTTAGCACGGACCGGGGATCAATATGGCGACGAAGCAGCTGATGGAGACCGTCGTTCGATGTCTTCTCATCTTGCTCTGGACTAGGGTTTGCTCCTTTGACCTCCGGCCGGCCGCGGCCCATCAGTTTGCGGCCGATGGTGCTGTGTTCGAGCTCAACGATTCCAACTTTGACTCAGTAATCTCATTGTTCGATTACATTCTCGTAGATTTCTACGCCCCCTGGTGTGGTCACTGCAAGAAACTCTCCCCAGTGGTCAGCACTTTGTTTTTTCCTCTTCTTTCTTCTGTTGTTTTGAAGCGAGGATTAGACTAGGGCAATGGATTTCTGTAATTCATGGCCATGTGCTGTGTAGTGGTCAGTGTGCGTGGTTGATGCCTGCTTTATAGAACTGAAATCTCGGTGCTATATGCTTCAGCTATAAAAGAGAGGGAGGGTTTCGATATATTCTCAGGGTTTTTGTCTAAGTTCAGTGAAATAAGCTATAGCTTTAACTTTGAAGGTGCAAAAAGCTGTGCATCGTTGTATGGTATTTTCTGGTGTTTGCAATTCATCTGCCGCATAAAAGTTTCTATGAACTGGATAAGCCGGTTCAATCATATTTGAATTTACTTTTTTGCTTGTTTGAATTTGTTGTTCTAGTCAGTCATTATTGTATATTTTAGATTCTATTGAAAAAGTAAGTGCGAAGAGAAGCTCTTTTTGTTTTTACTCACAAAAAGTGAAGCCTTCATATAGGCATACTTGAGAGCCAATCCTACCTTCATTTTTCTTAAAATTATAATGCTTTAACTTGCTATACCGACAACATCTAGCCAATTGTCACCTTTAGCACAGTCTCTACCTAAAAATGTCTGTTTGGAAATCAAAAGGATTTAATTAAAGGAAGATTTACTTAATTCCTTAATCCTAATTTAATAAATTGTAGGGTTGTTAAATCCTGAAAAGTGTTGACTCAAAATTAAGTAAATCCTATTAAATCCTAAAAATTGTTTGACTTAGAATTCACTATACTCATTTATTGTGGCTTAAATTGATGCTTGGTAGACAAATCCAAAGTGGTTTGCGGATTTACTAAATCCTAGATTTAGCTGGATTTATCTACTTTTAGAATTTAAGGAATCATTTGCTATAATGACAAATTAAATCATGTTTGGCAAGATTTATGGATTTAAAAGTTTAAATTGTTCCTAAATCCTTAAATCCTGTCTTGCCAGGGTGTATTCAAACTGTTCTTGAGCAAGCTTGATTGGTGTTCAGGCTTAGATTGTATGAATTTTTTGTTTTAATCAACTCGTTTAAATTTGTTCAATAATGCAATGCTTTTGCTTAGTTTGTTTACACTTAGTTTTAACATTTCACCAGGTTTCTAGGTCGAATAAATTCAACCCTATATTCTAGCCTATGTGATGACACAACTTTGCTGTTTTTGGAATGAAGTGAGAGAAACTAGATTAAATCAGAAAATAAAGAGTGAAAGAAATTTGTGATTTGCAGTAAGTGGCTGAATATAGCAAACATTTTTTAGATATTTGGGCGCTCCGTTGGATTTTGTCAGTGTCATAAAATCAAGGGAAAGAGGATATTAACTCTAACAGGAAAATGCAGCTCACATAGGAAGAAAAAGTGTTCATGCGTTGGCACTTACTAGCTTTGGCAAGGAGCTATGAGATTTGTGACAATTGGAAAGTAAAAGAAACCTGCAACTTTGGAGAGAGAAAGGAGCTCCGGCATATTACGAGAAGGGTTTATGTTATCAGAATTTTATTCTTTTTGATAACTATTGGTATTGGCTAAATGTAAAACTGAATAACTGTACTTTAAAAAAAATACATGTAATTATTGTGTGTTTAAAGGATAATTTAGTAGAAGTTAAGACACTGAAGATATAATTATATTTTAAAAAGTTTAGTTGATAGAATAATATTTAATATTTCAATTGTCTGTATTTCTCAAATAGGATTGAATATGAGTGTAAATGAAAATTTTTGGTATGATTTATAGAAGTTAGTTTAAGAAATACTCTAAAAGGAGGTTTTATTTGTTGGAGGAACTTTAAATGGGTATGTTGGAAGGTGATTAAAAAATTTAATAATATTTATGGTAGTTTTGAAAATATTAATGCAGAAGAAATGATAATTTTAGATTTCGTTTTAGGTATGATCTTATAATTGCTAGTATATTAAGAAAATGAGGAATATGTTCTCTTATATAATATTGGGGTTCTATAACCCAAATTGATTATTTTTACTTGAAGAACATAGATTGTTTATATTGCAACATTTATTATTAGTTTTAATTTAAAAATAAGGAGCAAAATAAGTAATAAGTAATACTAATTTAAAAATAGATTTTAAAATTAGAATTAAGGATAATATTAGTATTTTTAGGAGTAAAATCTCATAATACAAACAATGAGATTTTGCAGGTGAAGCTAACTGTATGTGGAGTTTGGTTGCTGATTGTATTTATAAGGTAGCTAAATTTACACATGATGAATCTTAAGAGAATGCATCTAATAGTAAAAATATTTGGTGGTAGAAATAAGATGTTCAAGTAAAGATTAAAGAAAAAAGATATGTTGATAAAGAAAGTTTAAGTGTAAGAATGATGATAATTGTAATAATATAAATTAGCTTGTTATAAATTCAAATTAATAGTTTGTGATGCTAAAAATGAAACATTAAAAAATTTATGTAAAATAATAAATTAGTACGGGAGAAAGGCACAATTAGACCAAATTAAGAGATTGAAGAATCAAGAACTTAATTTAAGTAAAATATATCAAAGATAATAAATTATCTAATATAAATGGATGGACTCTTTTACTATGTTATTGATGAAGGTTGTACTTATACAATTAAAATGAGTTACAAAATAATATCAATTACACTTTCATTCGCTGGGTTAAGAAAACTAAGATTTGAAATGCCTTAAAGAGGATGCAGAGTGAAAAAGCGATAGGATCAGATGATATCGATATATAGAAATGTTTGGGTGAGGAAGGAATTTTTTGATTTACTAAATTGTTTAATGTTATTTTGAAGATTAAAAAGATGCTAGATGAGTGGAAGAATATTGTTGAAAAGATTGTACTCAAGACTATGCAAATTATGGATAACTAAGTTAATGAGACATACATTTAAACTTTAGTAGTGATTGAATATATATTACTATGAGAATTTCAAATTGATTTTATGCTAGGTTGATCTACTGTGGAAGTCATATATTTACTAAAGGTTTGATGGAGAAGTTTAGAGAAAGAGAAGAAGATATTCATAAATTTTTTATTGATCTTGAAAAGGTTTATGATATAGTTTCAAGAGAAGTTCTTTAAAGAGAAAAAGAGTTTGCTTGACATATATTGATGATATTAAAGATATGTATAATGGGGCTGTAATATGTATTCGATCTCAAGGTGGCTTGTCTAATAGTTTTTTCGTTATTATTGGATTACATCAAGGTTATGCGCTTAATACATATTTTTTGTTTTAATTATGGATGTTCTTATCGAACACATTCAAGAGGAGGTTTCTTGGTGCTTGCTATTTGTAGATGACTTTCTATTAATTGATAATATTAAGGATAATGTTAAAGCAAAGTTTGAGTTGTGGAGTACTAATTTAGAATCTAAAGGTTTTTGTTTTAGTAGAATATATAGAGTGCAAGTTTGATCATTATAGAAGCCATAGTCCTGATGACAACTATTGAAAATTATGTGATAAAAAAGCGAGGTTCAAGTACCTTGGTTTAGTTATTCAAAATAATGTTGAAATAGAGAGTGATGTGGTTAATAGAATAATCCAAGCCGATTTGATGAACATAGAGGAGGGCTTCTGGAGTGTTGTGCAATCAAAAAGTCCCACTCCGATTTAAAGGAAATTATATAGAGCAATTATACGACAAATTATGTTAAATGGGTTGAATGTTGGCTTACAAAGAAGATATTTATTGATAAAATAAGTGCTACAGAAATGATGATACTACGGTGGATGAGTAGATTTACTTGAAAGGATAGAATGAGAAATGAGTTCATTTATAGCAAGGTTGGAATGACTCCAATACTAGATAAGATTATATAATATTGTATGAATTGATTTGGACATATTAATCGTAGACCGATCGATGCCTTTGTCAAAAAAATTAAGTATATGAATTTTTCTCATGTTAAAAAAGGAAGAGAATAACCAAAAAAGACATGAGAAGAAACCATTAGAAAAGATACTATATTTAATATTTAGGGAGTGACTTCTATTTGCTTGTGCTCACAATGGAAACAATGGATTATAACTGACCTCACCTAGTTGGACTAATGCATGGTGCTGTTGTTGATGATGAGCTTATAAGAGTATCAAGTGCTAATCGTTTGTGAAAGATGTTTTTTATCTTACTTCTCTATGTACTTTACATTCCTTTGAAGTTGACTACTGCCTTGTTCCAAAGTTTATGATCTCAGCACTTGATGGTTTTTTCTTACCTTTTCTTTCAGCTAGATGCGGTTGCTCCAGTTGTTGCAAATTTGAATCAACCAATTGTGATTGCTAAACTAGATGCTGACAAGCATAAGAAACTCGCTTCCAAGCATGAAATTGAGTACTTGCTAATCCATTCTTTAATTTTACATTCTCTTAACTCTGAGCATAAGAAATGTTCATTGTCATTCTGAGATTTTGAAAGTTTCGAAGATTTCAATTAATTAATACAATAAAGTGCACGTTCAACTTAATATTCTCATGTGTTTGTTGATAGGGAAATCACATCTTTCTCTTGAAAAGGCGATATTTTAGATAATTTTTTTTTTCAAATTTTTAATCTTTAAATAAATATTTTCATTTTCTTGGTGCAGCGGCTTTCCAACACTCAAACTCTTTGTGCATGGTGTTCCCATTGAATACACTGGTCCACGGAAAGCTGAACTACTAATCAGATTTCTGAAAAAATATGTTGCACCCGATATTTCTTTTCTGAAGTCGGATTCTGCTGTATATAGCTTTATTGATGAGGCTGGCAAAGATTTCCCTATATTTATTGGCTTTGGACTGGATGAGTTCTTAATTGTTGAGTATGGAAAAAGATATAAGAATAGGTCTTGGTTTGCTGTGGCTAGTGATTACTCAGAGGATGTTATGACATCTTATGATTTTGACAAAAGTCCTGCTTTGGTAGCCATTCATCCTAGTTATAGCGAACAAAGTGTTTTCTATGGACCTTTTGAAGGTGAGATCCTGACGTGGGACTAAATTAATTATTACATTTCCATTTTTTCAAGATTTTGTGTTTGTAATTACATTAAGATATTTAATGCTGGATGCTTGCGTATGAAGAATAAAAGGCTAGGAATGCTCATTTATAATATGCCTTTTATTAGTCGATGAACTTCCTATATTTATTCATTGTATATGAACATCAATTATTCATTTCATTTGCTAACATCTCTTGTTGAATCATACATGATGCAAGTACTATTAGTTCAATGGGCTTGTCATGAATGCCATCATTTGAGTTGAATGAGCTAAATGGCTCTAATTTTCATTAGAGCAATGAGAAAAATGCCGTGCTTTGTTTCAAACGAGCAATGTGAAAGATGTTTCTGTGCTTTATCAGGAATTGTTTGTGTTCTAGTTTCTTATTTGGATGAGAACTGCTTTTATCTTTTCTTCCAAACATTACATGCATTATGACATTGATTCTATTGCTCAGTTCCCCTAGTTAAGAGCTATGCTTCACTTGTGTTCATTTATTTCTGATAACTGTTTGATATACTTTTCCCAATCACATATGATGATATATAGACATCCTGTTTTAAGCTTACAGGGGTTTTTTTGGAGGAATTTATTCGTCAGAATCAATTGCCACTCGTTGTTCCCATCAAATCTGAAACTCTTAAGCTGTTGAACAATGATGAGAGGAAAATTGTTCTAACAATTGTGAATGATGAACTGGATGAAAAATCTATAAAGCTATTTAAGATTTTGAGATCTGCAGCAACAGCCAATCGTGATTTGGTGTTTGCGTATGTTGGGCTTAAGCAATGGGAAGATTTTGTTGATACATTTGATGTTAATAAAAATACAAAGCTTCCGAAGATACTTGTTTGGGATAGAAATGAGGAATATCAACTCGTAAGTGAAGCTTATTTTCCAACAATGATTAATATTTTCTAAATAGCTATTTTTGGAAGCTTACTTTTATTCTGATAATTTCACAAAAAATGGTTCTTTCAATTTCTGCGCTAGTCTTAACTGCAAATAATTGTTTCATTTTAGACTCATTTATATAAAACTGCAATATGACAACTACAAACCACTATGTTTTCTTATCCTTGGCCCTCCCACACCACACAATCATCAATTAAGGAACTCTTGGCTTGTACATTCATGAATGTTTCCGTTTCTTTATCATTAGCTATCTTGTTTCTATTTTTACTGATTGCTCAATTTCATTATCATGATTCATTTATCTCAATTATTTAGCGTCATGGATTACTGTTTCATTCATTGAGGGCTATATGATTGGTTAACTGTAACAGCGTATTCTTCAAAATTCATTTAAAACATATTTCCATGTAAACTTTATTTTCCTTTTTTGTTTTCATGTTAGTTCTATGATGCAAAATTTATACCCTGTCAAATGGGCATATTTATATCTCTGCAGCCGTCCAAATTAATTGAAAATGCTTTAAGTTAGCTTATATTCAAGAAATCTTACATCAACTTAATTTTAATGTTCTCATTTCTTTATTTATCCTTTACTAGTTTTGTCAACACATATTTTGATATTATCATTTATTTTACACTCAACTTAGATATTTATGACCTTTAACATCACAACGTTCAGATTCATACAACAATATGAGCCGAACTGTTGTTATTAAATTTACTGCTAAGCATACATGATATTCTTTACATTCCATAATATTCATGAGGCATTTCTATTGCGACGGTGGTAGTCAAAGTGTAGACTTTGTACAAAAGTTCGTTTATTGCAAATGTTTTTGAGATCATAGTGGCCAAATTGACTATATACATTTTCTGGCAAAAATGTTGAGCTCTTCAAGATCTTTTCAACGAGTTCTTACACATAAAATGTGAACTTGAAATGAGTAAGCTACATCCCAAGTACTATGTTTTATTTCTCTTTACAGCTGCTAGTGTGTCTTTTGGGCTTGGGTTTTTGAGAGCTATTTTGGGTTAGTTGTTGGAGTTTCCAATGGAATTTATTATATGAATGAATTAAGGATATCAAAGAGTGTTTAGGGCAGATTTAGAGGAACTAGTTGACTCGGAGAAGAGAGGATTTAGTTAATATGTTTTAGTATTTACATAATTGTGTCTATTAAATAAATAAATAATCAATAACGTTATTTCATTCTATATGAAATGATTTTAATTAGCTAGCATGAATTATTATTTATTTCTTAAATATTATAATAATTAATTAATAACTTAAGGGATTGCATCATTGAAAGTCCATGCTGACATGAGCATCTTGGCTGTATCAATAGATAGAGTTTAGCTTAATTTGTATGGCAATTTTTACAAGGTAACCACAGAGCGACCCCACCTAACGCCCAATGTGTCAATTGACAGTAAAGAAGACATTAAAGACTTATCATTAAAAACTGATCAAAGGTTAGGCCTAATCTAAGGACGATATGCCCCTATTCTACTGGGTAGATTATATCTGGAAGCATACAAAGTGGTCTAATATCTATATGGGTTTGAATCATCAAGATTTAATGTATTTGATAGAACGAGCTATAGAGTTAGTTGCTGCTATGCAAGTGAAAATATTGCATTCTTGTTCTTCCGAATTGTTTTAAATTTGCTTGGAATAACATTTAGTTTGTATGCTGAGTTGCACCATAACTCTGTATGAACATTCACTGGTTTGAAAGTTTTTTTTGGAAGGAAGTTTGTTAGTATCTGTTACAATATGTGGTTGTGCTATGGTTAAACAAAAAGTCAATTTAATGACTAGTATCCTTGGATGGAGAAATTTGTTCGTGAAGTATGAGCTTAAACTACTGATGCAATATACAACCATGAGGCTGCAATGGAATGTCCATGGTCAAACTCCACTCTCCTGGAAAGTATTTATGGTCACTACTTCTAAAATCTTTTCAGGAAGGCTTTTAGCATACAAAGTTCTTTGTTTTGCTTTCTTTTGAAAACCAATTAAAATTGATGATTTTATTTATAATGAGCTGTTTTGCGAAATCAGAAACTAGGCTTTGGAACCATAAAATTTTATTATAACAGGTGTGAAACGAAAATATAAAACACTCATATTAGTAAATAAAGGTTAGTGTATTTTTATCTTTTTGAAAATTATTTGCATAATAATAATAAATATGCATATAATAGTTAATATGATAAATAAATTATGAAAATGAGGTGAAATCCATGGCATGTAAATTATTTATTCAAGTTATATTTTGAAGCATATGTTGCACACTGCTTCACATATGTTTTTTGAGGAGGACTGCTATTTTAATGAGGTGGTTGACATCACTTTTTCTGATGGAGATGTACCTAGTATTTTCTGATGACAATAATTCATTCTATATTTTTGCTAGGTTAAAGGATATTAATATACTTATTATCCTTGACGATCATGGTGCTGCAATCAGGATCATGAATCTAAAGACTTGGCTTAGCATAATGTATGCACACAAAAGATTAGTTCTTGCAAAGTAATATTGTGTGGTTTTAATGTAAAAATTGAGAAAGCTTTTAGTTTAATGACTAATGTTACAAATGGGAGACCGTAGGACTGAAGCTAAGTTTATATTACTGTTTCATGTACTTAAGAACTCTTATTTGTAGACCCTTAATCATGATTATAGTATAATTCCATCTTCACTTACATTGGTGAATTAAATATGGGTGTGATAGTAGTAAATATTTTATCGAGGGAAACCTTCAACTATTCTTAAGATTATTTCATCTTAAAAGCAGACATTTATGAAGAAGCAGATTATTATTATATTCTTAAGATGCCACCCCCACTTAGAGTAGAAGGTAACTATAGGGGAGATGGACATGACATAATGTGAAGAAAACATGCTCTTATAGATTGCGTTGCTCAAGAGTTCCAATAGATTTGCTCCCTTCTATGCATCGAGGAGGAAGGATGGAAAAATATGCTGGAATTTTAAGGGTAGAGGGGGTGAAAGGTTAGATGTTATATTGTGAGAAGATGAGGGATTCGATGTGCCAGATAATCAAGGCATGTTGCTATCAGCAATATGAGTTTTCAATCATTCTTTCAAGCAAGCATTACCTCGATTATGACCATCTTAAGAATTCGAACACAAGGAGAGGTGGTTGAGGAGTTAGTAGCAATTATTCTCATTTAGCATTTTTTACTTGGTAAAAAATGAGGCATTGAAGTTTAGTCTTGACCCAATGTGGGGGTGGGGGTACCAAAGTGGGAAAGAGTTATATGTGCCATTAACAATCGTGGTGTTTTAGTAGCTAAAAGTGGGGGAAGATCCAAAGAGAAATATCAACAATATTGGCACTAGCTCACATTGTTGGTGTGACAAAGGAACTGTCATGCTTTGACCCCTAGCCTTTTAAGAACATCACAGGGGCGATATATTAAATTTTAAGAGGATTCACATCTTATGTAGAGTAAAAGGAGTAGTTTTGTAATAATTTATGTAAATGTATTGTTCATGAATATGAACATAATAAGAATAGTGCAAAGAAAAAATAGGACGTTCCAAATTTGGAAGCCATATTTCTGGAAAGTTCTGTATAATGGTATTTCTAATTTAAATTGTGGTTATTGTTTACAAGGTCAAGGATGAAGAACATCTACAAAACATTTCATCAACAAAGTGTTCAAGGAAAGAGAATTAATTTCATATTTGATGGCCCTGTATTAAAAGTCTAAAATCTGAAATTTAAGCTTTAGAGGAAATATATTTTTGTTAAATAATGTTAATTTTTTCCATAATATTTTTATTTTTATTTATGGATTTTACTTTGAAAAATAGACGGAAAGTAACTTGGAATAGTGTTTTCTGTATTACTTAATCTTTGTTACATTTCATGACTCACTATTTTTACCCTCAGATTTATGTTACTAATCATTATTTTGCAGTTATTAGATCTGAGTCCACAGTTCTAGTTCATATACCAGATTTTAGCTCATGGATCATCAATTTTAGTCATCAAATTTTATTATCCGATCACCAAAACTACAACCATTAGATTGGAAGCCCACTAATTATTGATAACAACCATCATATTGAAACCCATAGATCATCAGTTACAACCAACAGATCTTTTTCTCCAGGATTCATAGATTTCTCATTTCAAATCCTTGTAATTCTGTAAGCAGGGTTCAAACTCTTTTTTAAAACAGTAAAATTTGGAATGAACGAAATATTTAAGATTAAGCTTCTCTAGTTTATTTTTTAATTTTCTTTCTCATTCTTAAATGTTCATTTTTCATCTTCTCCTTATCTCTTTCTCAACTCATGTATTTTTATCTTAAGTTTATTTATCTTCTCTTCTTCTCTATCCTCCGATTAGTTTCAAAGTCATTATTTATTGTTTTTCTCAAGGCACCATAAGATCCTCATATTGTTATTATTATAGTAAATTTACATATATTTCACCATTCGAGAGTTCTCTTGATTCAAAAATTGTTTAAACACATCGAAGCATTTTTAACTATCAAAATATGGATAGAGATACAAGAATCCAACTTATTCTGGATAGATTAGATAGCCCTACACAGTGGCGTGATTATACGTACCACAATATCTCATATTTAGATTTGTTCAAGCTATGCTACAAACTACCCATCCCCACCAAAAGAACCTTATAAAAACCATCCACCTCCACCTTCATCTTAATAACAAGCAAAAGCTCTAAATATTTCATAGCTGAAAGTAAATAAAAACCCTTATGATTCATTGTCATCATTCCTAAATAGAGTAGCTGACTTCTTAGAAATTATTATTAGTGCACAACAAAATATAGTGTTAAACACCAAAATCTACACCTCTTTCCAAGTCACTCCTTGTGCTAAAATCGCCTCCAACATAACCATCACCTCCCAAAATTCTATCACCCTTATTATCTGCATCTTTTTCCAATTAGAAATGTGGTGATAATGTATCCATTATTATCACCACACCTCTCTCTCTCCTACCAAAATCTAAGATAATCCATCACCATTACCCCCACCCATACCACCATGGCTGCCACTTTTACTTCTTTTTAACATAATTTACACCTTTACCATATCACCATATCCTAAATTTAACCATTATATAATATCTAAAAGAAAATAAAAAAATACATATGTAATCATCTTTACCTCCAATTTCAAGGTTTCTTCCCATCATATTATCAAAACAATCTTCATATCCATCATCACTAAAATCTACACACTTAGCACCACTTTTAAACCTATCCACCACAATATTTTGCTATACTATACAAGATCCTTTTTTTATCTTGCTACCTTCAACACCCTTAAGTTATTTCATTATGCATGACCAATGGCTTTTAAAAGATTAACAAATCATCAAAATCTGCAAACAGAGATTTAGAGTCTATGAGATGTGATGTAGGACAAAATGAGTAGTTTTACTATAATCCTATGCCATTGTATTATTAACAACATTAACATAAAAACTTTGCAAAGAAAAAAAGAGGACATGATTAATTTGGCAAGTTCTAATTTTGTGAAGTTTCCATATAATGAAATTTCTAAATTTGAAATGTAATTAGTAATATATGAAAAACTTTCATTGATAAGTGTTCAAGGGAGCCATATATGAAAAGTTTTGAATATAAATTAAAAAATTGAATTTAAGATTTTGCTTGAAAATATTTCTGTTAAGTTAAATTATTTTTGCCATAATATTGTAATTTTAACTTATTATATATAAAAATAATGTTTAGGAACAGTGTCTTCTACATTAGTTAATCTTTCTTTCATCCAACAGATCACTATTTTCCGCCATTAGAGATTTATCTCATGAACCACTATTTTGCTATCATCAGGTTTGTACCCCAGGTTAATAGTACAGCTACCAAATTTTATTCCATGAATCATCAATTTCAGCACTTAGATTTTATCTTGAGGATTACTAGCTACAACCATTCGATTAGAAGCCCATGGATTGTTAGTCGTAACCATCAGATTGAAGTCACAAATCATTAGCTATAGACAAGATCATTTTCTCTAAGATTCATAGCTTTCTCGTTTCAAACCTTTGTAATTTTATAAGTAGGGCTCAAACTCTTTTTTTTATAACACATTTTGGAATGATTATAATATTTGAGAATTCATTTCTCTTGTTTTCTTCTAATTTATCTCATATATATTTATCTTCTCTTCTTTCTCTTCTTTTATCCTCCTTCCTCTCTGTCCCTCATCAACATCTCAAAATAAATACATTTAGAGTACATCTCAATTGTGTTGCTACCCAATAGAAAGACCTAGATGTCCAAGGCATGCCGGAGAATTTGGTGAATGAACAATGGAGGACAAGATGGTCTTTATCCTTTGCTTGTACACAATTCCAAACACAATAAGAGTATGCAACAAACTCACATTGGTGTGATAGTCGTTAAAAGGGGGATGTTGTGAGCTAGTTTTAATAAAAAATCATTAAATTAATCCAAAAGTTCACAAAGTTGACCATTCTACAATTTTCCCAAAATTATTCTTCATCTAATGAGCTAGAGTGATGGGAGCTATTATTTTTGTGACTGCATCAAGGCATGTCAAGGACCTTTGGCCTTTGTATGGGAAGTGCTAGGGCATGGCTATACTGCTCCGTGCCAAAGATTTGTCACTATCCACATTATCGACTTGTCAATTGCCATCCTAAACCAACATATTATAAACATAGGGAAGATTATTGGTCTCCTTATTACGATGGCCCCAATTTCATCCAATTATCTTCTTGCCAATTTTTCACTGAGTATTCAATTAAACCATCTTATTTTGCAAATTATCTGCTAGACAAACTTGTCATTGTGCCTTGAATCAATAGAGCCACACTTCTGCGCAAACTTAAGTAACTAACAACCCAACCACAAGTAACTGTCATTATTAATGAAGCTCATGTGCAGAGCAACGAGCGCATCTTGTAAAAGCTTCAAATTTGTAATGCTAAGGCTAGTAATTTTAAATACTAAGACTACTAGCCGCCATTGGCTTGAAAACCTCCTACCATTCATGGTAATGCCTATCAATTTAAGAATTTACATGCCTTAAGAAGTTGTACACTCAATGTTTTCAACATGCCAAGAAATTTTCTGGTCATAGGGGACAGTAACATGGCATAATTATGTGTTGAAATTACTGTCATCCATAAATTGGAATTGATCTGCTCATAAATGCAGTCTCTTGTGAATCTTTACTATGAGATGATGAAAATCATAATATCCATGTATTTCATGTATAGGAGCTTGATATAACCCAAAAGTAGCGTAAAACACTATTTTGATGTAGGGTTGTGGCAACTAAAGAGAAAATGAGATTTGGCATTGTTTGCTCTTTGAACTGTGCTCTAACCGAAGCTCTTGAAAAGAAAATGGCATCATTAGCATACAACAATTTTGACATAAATGGCACCACAGGATCAAGTCAAATACAAAGCAAAATAATACAGTTGACTGTGAAATGAACAACCTTCAATAATGCTTCGAGCACAAAACAGAAAGTTACTATAAGTGAGGGCCTCTTTGTTGAAATTTACGCTTTGCCTAGCCTACTTGAGCTGATGAGCATTATAGAGTATACCAAATTGGGGATTTCTAATATTGCAAAAATCAATTTTCACATTCAAAACCCTAACCTGGTGAGGACATTGACATGAATCTTCATTCCATTTTATCATTTGTTTGTTCCATGCCAACCTTAATGGCTATCTACCGCTGGAAAATGAAGTGATTCCGTGCACCTCTTGAGCAATGAGGCAGAGCTGATTGAAATCTTATGCTTTTTGAAGCAACAACGCATTTGTAGCTAAAAAGTTAAATAAAACTTTGGTGCAATCCACATAAGTGGTGCATTGCCCTTGTAGTGAATAGAAACATTGAAGTTTGTGCACATCTTTTGGTAGTGATATTGTGATAAATGCTGTGTTATGGTGCTGTTCTTAAGTTCGTGCACACTTTAGCTTTCTGATGCGGCATCACCAATACTTAGCAAGCCAAAATTGGAACTTCTAGAGCTAGTTGAGAGCCAGTTGAGCCTCTTCTACACAAGAAATACCCCCACATTTTTCACTTTAGTTAGAATTGTTCAACTCAAACGATCAACCCTTCTCCAACTTTGGTCAGGATAGAAGCCTTTGGCTTCGAAAATTCAAATTGAACAGAGTGCAGCGAGAGTTGTGGTTGAGAATCATTTTCACTTGTCTCAACGCCAACCAAACCCGATTCCGTGAGAATTCCAAAAATTTTGATCAGCCTTGATTGAAGAAAGGACAAAGATTGTGCCAAGAGTAGCAACAACAATGATTATAATTAATTTTAGTAGCGATAGACATTTGTATGTTTGAATAAAAAAAGCAAACGAAAAGAAGACAGAAGATGAAGGAATGGTCATCATTCTTGATGCCTCCGCCGCCTACGTCCATCTCTCGAACATATCGCAAAGCCATCTTCCTCTCTTTCGCGCACGGTGAAGATAACTTGCAATTGATGCTTCCACCTCGTTCATCCTTGCACACGTCGTCGAGCCATCCCCCAATTCAAGAACTTATGAGCCTTGTCTTTGCCCTTGTTACACCCTTGATGAAGGAATAACAACCCAGATTCTTTGTAAAATCCATGATTGAACATCACCTACGCCACTATTCTCCTATTCGCATGGAAGATCCTTGATTTGTGAAGTCTGGAATGCACGTAAAGTGTCGAAAAGTCACTGCAGTTGTTCGAAATTGCCCCCTTGCAACCTTCGAATCAAGCTATCTATGACATCACACAACAATCATCACATATAATTGTGTCAAAGCCACTCTGAGGGACTTTTTACGGTTATCGATCCTTAACTGTTCAAAATTGTCTGCAACTATCAACGATCCGATCTCCTAGTAACTCCTTGACACTCATAATCGCTCGCAATTGCCTGGGAGCCACTTGTCAACTACACAACATAACCGCCTCCCCTCCTCACTTATAATACATAAACCTCTTCTCCTTCTGAGGGTACCTTGAAGGGCAAGTAATTTGATCAAGCAAAGAGTGGAATAAAAGAAAGAAAAGAAGAGAAGAAGATGAAAAAAAGAATGCGTGTAAAATCTTTAGAGAAAGAAGGTATATAAGTATGAAACATGTACCGGCAAAGACCTACATACCGTTGCTCTTTGAAACCAGTCAAGTAAAGAACATTTTAAAGATCTTGCATTTCGTAGTCTCTTAGGGCTGACCGTTTTGATTACAAATTCCCTTCGTTGATCTTTAGATCTCGGTTTAGGGAGTGATATCTTTAAGACTTTGGAGGCATCCTCTAAAATCAAAAACATCTGATATCCTCTAAAATTTAGCAGGAGATAAGTCGAGTTCACTAAGTGTACTTAAAAAATCTTAGGATAGGTATAGTGAAAACTTGCGTACCATTGCTCCATGAAGTTGGCCGGAAAAATGCTTTAAATATCATGCATATTGTTATCTTAGAATCGATCGAGATTACTGTACCCCCTTCATTGCTATTAGATCTGGCATAGGGTGATATTTTTGACATTATCTTAAGTGTTATGCTATCGAATATTTGTCAACAATACTCAAAACAAAAAACATCTTGTTATGTTGCTGAAATTTCACTAAGAATATTTCCCTTTAAATTAATCAAATACATAAATAGAGAAATTAATCAAATTATTAATTAATAAAAATTAATTTATGATTAATTAATTAATAATATTGATTTAGTTATTAATTTATTGATAATATTAATGAGATTAATGACTAAATCATTGATGTTAATTAATAGCATTAATTAAATAGTATCAAAATATAAGTTATTAACTAGTTATTAAAATATTAATTAATTAATAATGTTTTAAAATTATCAATGTTATTTAGTTTAATTATTTTCAGGAATAAATTAATTAGAGCTTAAATGAAATATCAATTAACTGCATACAAACGATCACTTCAGGCTTAATTGCCACGCTGCATTAGATGAATGATCGCCATATGTTGACAAGCATTGTCATTGCCATCTAAACAACAACAAAGGAAGGAAAAAAGAAAAGAAAGATGTTTGCACTCTATAAATTTTTGATACAACACTGCCAGATGATTCACTCATAGTCTCAAATGTATAAATAGTCATCTCAAATTCTCACTATTTTATGCACAAGAGTGTCACTCTCAATACCCTCATTTAAGAGAGCTTCCAAACCTTTTTTTCAGATCACCTTGTGCCTTTATTAATATTTTAATCCCAAGTTTGTCAAGCATTTGCTATCGTTTACCTGCCACTTGCACGCAAAATACCATAGGTTAATGCCATATACATATGAATGAGTAAAAATGCATTTAAAAATACACTAATGCTTAAAATAGTAGGAAAGCACATATGTTAAAGATTTAATATCAAAACAACACAGAAAGCCAAGCATACCTAATCCATAGTAAGATCTATATGGTCCTAAATGGACTACATTAGATTGAGTTGTAATATTCTTAATAAGTTTATGTGATCTTATATTAGCTTTTAAGTCCATAAATTGGATTAGTTGAATGTTCGACCCAATTGATGAGACCATTTTATGTCTAAAGCTCATGATTCCTAGTCGATCTAAATGGTTTTAGTTGAGTTGTGACTTACCAAATATAATGCTATGTCATCATCAAATGAAAGAACATTCACAAAGTCGGATGTACAAGACTCATAGAGTCAACATAGATTTCCCAAAATTCTTAACCCGCTAAGACACTGAAAGAGATGATATTGCCAGAACAACAATTTTTAATATTCTATCAAAGAGTCTCTATTTTTTCAAAGTTGCCCCATGATCTATACTCAAAGAGGAAGATTATGAAGATCAATGGTGTCTCACAACCATCAAAAGAATTAATTGTTATAATGTTTACTTGAGAACTCTTTAATGAAGATGCTCACCAAAGGGGGAGGCTAATGCCACCTCATTATCATCCAATCTTTCAAGGAGAACTACAAGGAAGGCTAATGCTAAACTGAGGAATCGAAGGTGGCTCTGGTTGTCAGAGAAGGGAGGATTGCACATGCAAGAATTTTTGTCTCTAAGAGATATGAGCCTCTAAGGTGGATTGTTAGTGAAGATCATAATATAATCATAAAGAGGCAATTCATTAAGGTGCAACAACAAGCAATCTCATCCAAGGAAGGACTAATCCTTATCTTCAAATATTTATAGGGCCCTAAAGAGAAGAAAGGAAAGAAGATTATAGAGGGAAATGCCAAGTTTGACAATTAGCCCCAATTAAAAATAACACCTGATGAACATGTGCCTATGGATCTAGATGTTAGGAAGTTTGGAGATCTAGCATGGGAAGCCCTTGGGTCTAAAGCTTTGACATCCAAGAAGAAACCTTGGAGATCAACTACTTTATTTACTTGGGTTCCCAAAATATCAAATTATGATAAAGCAATGATTAGAAAACACTAAGAGCATTTAGAGAATGATCTTGGAAGGTCCCAACAATGTACAATAAAGAACTAGCATAATTCTTAGAATCAAGATCAAAATCCCCAACGATCCACTGGAAGAGCCAATCCATTATTGGATAGATAAATGATTTAGAGCTGCCATACGCCGACAGTGGAGATCAATTTCAAGAAAATTTGCTAATTGAAATGGTTCGCACGATCAAACATGCTACTAGGCAAAGTGTATATGTGTGAGTACCCGATGCCGGTTCAGCGAGAACTAATCTGATATTAGGCACTCACTAACTCAGAATCTTATTAAACAATTTAAATGAGAAGGAGTACACAAGAGTAAAAGCCAAAGGAACACTTTTCATCATTATAATTTAATATTACAAAATATAATAACCAAAAGTACTTTCCATACTATTCAACACTTGTTACATAGATAAGTCAAAGTAAATAAAAACATAATAAAACATAAAATAAAAAGTGATGACATCTGCTCTATCAGCAACTTAGAATTTCTGATAATCACTTTAAATTTCACCTTCGAGTTCTTTTAGAAGTACCTGATTTGGTATTGTAAAAATAACACTGGGATTAGAATTTCTAGTAATTAGAGAATACTCTAAGTACCGCAATAAATATTAAGTATTACATTTTTATCCGCAGAAAGATGATTAGCGGAAATAAGGATGTACTAAAATGCAGGAAAATATGGTAAAGAGTGAAAAGTGATTATTATTCTAAATTCTTGCAAAAATTTAATATTTGTACAATAAGTTAGACATATGTTATTGATATCATTTTTTCAGTAACCAACCAAACATATGTTACTGATGTCATTTTTTCATTAACCAACCAAATATATATTACTCATATCATTTTTCTAATAATCAACTGAATGTAAGAGGATGTTGATTTCATATAAATCAACCGAGCATCAATATAAATTTGACTTGAAGCGATATTAGGTAGCAATAAAATACATATGTGCGAAAAGTACTATATAAATTGATATCGAGTACCTTTTTTTTTCTCTAAGTTTCAAAAGTCCACAATTGATCGTATCTGTATAAGATTTGATATTTCACTTCTAAGCTAGGATATTTTGTAACTCTCTTTTATTTTATAGTTTGCAAAACCATAGTAAAACACTTAATCATAAAAGTATGATAATATAATAATAAAGGAAAACAAAATAATAATAATATAAGAAAAATAATATATATTTTATTCTTTCTCTTTATGTTCTTCTTTCTCTCTTTCCCTCGCTCCCTCTCTCCCTCTCTCTTGTCATATAAAATTATTATCTTTTCTTCTCTCTCCCTCTCATATGAAATTATCATTTCTCTCTCTATTTCTTTTTTCTCTCAAGTGAAATTATTATTTCTCCTTCTCTTTTTCTTAATAATAAAAATAATTTCAAAAGAAAGAAAATGACTAAATGAAAAAATTGAAATTAAATTTGCAGAAAATAAAAATAATAATAATAGTAGTAATAATATATATATATATATATAAATATCAAAAGAAGACAAAGACTGAAATCAAATTTCCAGAAAATAGGAATAATAATAATAGTAATAATATATATGCAAATATTAAAAAAGAAAATAATTGAATTGAAATTAAATTTACAGAAAATAGAAATAATAATAATATTAATAATATATATACTAATATTAAAAGAAGGAAATGATGAAATTAAATTTGCAGAAAATAAGAATAATAGTAATAGTATATAAACTATTATTAAAAGAAGAAAATAACTAAACTGAAATGACTAAAATTAAATTTGCAGAAAATATGAATAACAATAATAATAATAATATATTTACTAATATTAAAAGAAGAAAATGATTGAATTGAAATAATTGAAATTAAATTTGCAGAAATAAGTATATAATAATAATAATAGTAGTAATAATAATAACATTAATAATTATATTATTATTATTAAATAAAGATGGAAATAATATTAATAATAATAATTTTATTATTATTATTAATAAAAAATTATATATATAAAAATGAAAATAAAATGGAATAATGCAATTTTATTAATAAGAACATTATCTATATTGTTATTATTAATAAAAATGTAATGAGAATAATATTAATATTAATAATAATAATATTAATAATAATAATAACTTTATTATTATTAATATTATAGAAATATCAATAATAATAATCTTATTATTTTTAAATAATAAAACCTTACTATTTTTAAATAATAATAATAATTTTATTATAAAAATGAAATGAATATATATATATATATATATATATATATATGAAAAAAATCAGAAAATGAAATAAATTTTCTCTACCTTACCTCTCACGTTCTCTACCGAAGGGGGGGAGATGTCACCGACGTAACGGTGGTCGGGGGGAGGGAAGGCAGCAGCGAGGGTGGTGGCCGCGAAGAAGTGGCTGCCGGCGGCGTTGGGTGGAGGAGTGGTTGTGAGGTGTGGGGAGTGGAGGATGTTTTGGGGGTATTTATAGAAGAAATTGGGAGGGGAGGGAGTGTGTCGGCCCGGCCTAAATAGTGGTCGTGGGGGCTGCCATCGACCGGCGCTAACAGCCGCGGTACGGTGAGCTGCTTGGCACGCGGCTGTCGGCCGAGTGCCCTAGGGCCCGTGGGCCTGTCTCACGCAAACAGGGGGGTAGAAGAGAGAAAAGGAAATGTTTTTGAAATAATTAATTTCAAATAATTTTTTCGCATTTTTCCGTTGTTCGATTTTCAAAATTGATGAAATTTAACCCTGGGGTGTATTTTGACGAGACAAATATAGCCGTGCCAAAATTTCTAAATTTGGAGTTATATTTTGTTTTATATTAATTTTCAAAGTTTAAAATTTTTAAAATTAATTACGTTCAATCTGGAGCTCCAAATTTGATAAAAATTTGTGTAGCCTTTTTATAATATTCTCAATCCAACGGTATTTTGGAGCTAAAATTGTTGAACTTGGACTTGTATATAATTTCCCAATTTATTAAATTTAAATAATTTAAAAATTAATTTAGGAGTATCCGTTATCTAGATCACCTCCCAAACTTAAGTATTAGAATTATAAAAATATACTTTATCCAACGGTATTTTTAGTTTGACCTAATTTTGAAGTCACCCCGAATCTTGATTTTTGAGTTGAATTTAGTCATAATTTGTTACAAACTCTCCTACTTAAAAATGACGTCGTCATTGACATCATAAAATAAATTCTTGGTAAATCAAAGTCTTAAGGGAGTTTTGGGGTACTTTGATTCTGAAGTAATTCAGGAATTTTTTTTCGCATATCTTCCTCTTTTTCTCATGTGGTTTTTTTGCAGTATGGTTATGCTTTTGTAATCAGGATTGTTTTGCTTCTTAATTTTCGGTGGTCTTTCTCAAAGATTTTAAGAGATTTTTTGATATAAGTCAGATCAGGCTGAATTTTGACTGTTGACTCTGAAATTTATTGAGTGGATTCTTGAAGGCATTTACTGAGTGCTGATACGTGGAATATGTTGTGCACGACTGCAAATCTTTCAGGGAGTTTAAGTCTATGCCAAGCTTCCAATTTTAACTGTTACTTCGAAAGTTCCTACGTATTTGGGGAATAGTTTGCTAGTTACCCCAAAATGATGTATTCCTTTCATAGGGCTAACCTTTAGATATGCACGATCATCTTTGATATAATTTGTTGGCCAACTTTTTTATGGTGTTTGTTTATTTAATAGGAATAAAATGGGCTGATTTAGTCAAATGATCTATTATTATCAAAATTGCATCTGCTCTTGAACGACTTCTTGGTATTCCCATGACAAAGTCCATGGATATGTCAGATCACTTCCATTTCGAGATTTCTAATGATGCAAGAGTCCACCTGGCCTTTGATGTTCAATTTTTACTAAACAACACACATGCCACTTAACAATATATTCAGTCACACTTCTTTTGAGTTATGGCCACCAGAATACTTCTTTAAGATCTCGATACATTTTATTGTTTCCGGGGTGAATTTTATACACCGAGTTGTGTGCTTCGCCGAGTATCAGATTTCAATTGAATGTACTATTAGGGACCCAAATTCTATTTCTATGATATATATAAATCCCTTATTGAAGTTGTAAGTTTGTTATGCGTTCATTCTCTGTCTGTCGTTCATTCTCTGTCTGTTTTTAATTTTGAATACTCCGTGTCACTTTTTTGAGTGACTGTTATCTGTTGTATGAGCGTAGGTTCGATGGTAGTTATGTTAGGTAGATTGCTTAATTACTTTCTAGTGGTGGGCCTTATACATAGTTTTTGGAACTCTCCTACCAAGGGGCTTGCCATGATCATTTTGTTCAGAGACACCTTCTTGCTGAGGGCATCAGCTACTACATTGGTCTTATCAGGGTGATAATTGATACTTAGATCGTAGTCGCAGATTAATTCCAGTCACTTTCTTTGCTTGCAATTTGGCTGCTTCTGTGTAAATATAAATTTTAGGCTTGGATTGTTTGTAAAGATCTCACATCTTACCTTGTGCAAGTAATGCCTTCAGATTTTTATGGCAAATACAACTGACTTTAATTCCATATCATGAATTGGATAATTTTTCTCATGCCTATTCAATTGCCTTGATGCGTAGGCAATTACCTGTCCTTCTTGCATAAGGATATATCCTAATCCAATGTTGAGTGTATTAGTGATTACTTGATAGTTAATCCCTCATTGAGGTAATATTAGAATTTGTGCTGCGGTTAGTACTTTTTTTAACTTCTGGAATGGCTCTTCACATTCTTAGTTCCATACAAAAGGCACTGTTTTCTAAGTTAATCTTGTAAGAGGTTAGGCTAATAGCGAAAATTCCTTAACAAAATTTTGCTAATAACTTGCTAGGCCCAAAAAGCTACGAATTTTTGTTACAGTAGTGGGTTGACGCTTATTTTATTTTGATCAACCCTTATTCCATCAGTCTCGATTACATGGCCAAGGAAGGCAACGGTCTTTAGCCAGAATTCACACTTTGCATACAGTTGTTGCTCCCTTAATCTGCCTAATACAAGCCTTAGGTAATTTTCATGATCTTTTTCACATTTGGAGTGAATAAGTATGTCGTCAATAAACATGATCACAAATTTATCTAGGAAGAGTCCAAGAACTTGCTGCATTAACAATATGAAAATTGATGGAGCATTGGTTAATCCAAATGACATTACAAGGAACTCTAAATTTCCATAACGAGTTATGAATGCTGTTTTTGGAATGTCTTCTTCTCGTATTTGTGCTTGATGAAATTCTGACCACAGATCTATTTTTGAAAAGACTTTTGCCCCTATTAGTTAGTAGAATAGATTGTCTATTCGTGGTATAGGATACTTATTCTTAATTGTCATTTGTTTAGTTCCGGTAATTGATGCACATGTGCATTGATCCATCCTTTTTCTTTACAAATATAATTAGAGCTCCCCATGGTGACATGCTGGACCTTATAAAGCCTTTTTCCATTAATTCTTGTAATTGTTCATGTAGCTCTTGCAGCTCTCTTGGGGCTAGACAGTACGATGCCTTTGACGATAGCTGCGATCCAGGCACTATATCAATAGTAAAATCCACTTTTCTTATTGGAGGTAGGCTAGGAAGCTCATTTGGGAAGACACCAATGAATTCCCTTACTACCCTAGTTTTAGATAGAGGGGTATCTTTGTCTGCTTCATCATAGTAACTAGGTATGCTTCACACCTTTTTTGAATTAACTTTTATGCTATCAATGCATTGATTAGTGAAGCGTTAATACCCATTTTTCCTATAAATACTTTTTGTTTTTCTTCCTTCAAGGACAACCTTCTTCTTTTGACCGTCAATGACATCATGTTTACTCAACCAATTAATCCTTAAAATGATGTCAAAGTTCATTATAAGGAGGATTTATAGAGTAGCCCCATATGCCTTTTCATTGATAGTGATGTTGTAATTGCAAAATTTTTGAGTGCTCATGGTTGCGCCGGAGAGAAACCTAATATCAAGTGTGTTGGCTAGATTGCAACACTATACATTGAGAGCCCTTGCACATTGGTCTGAAGAGGTGACTTGCTCCCGTATCGAACAAGATATTATTAGATTTGCTATTAATATATATTATGCCTAGTTTAATAAAGAAACAAATATAGTAAAAAAATGCTTATGTATATGTGTGAAGAAACTTTAAAATAAAGGAGGCATTGTATCTGACATCACGTTGTTGTCAACGGGTGCCATAATAGGTGTGAGGGCATAAATTTTTACTGGAACGTTGGGTCAAGGAACCTGTCCAATCTCCTGGGTAGGTGCCACTGTTGGTGGGGGTGCCATTGCCGCTACAACTTGTCTAGAAGTAGCTCCATTCCTTTGATTATTAGCGAGAGGGATTGCTGGTGTTAGGATTCTGGTTTGGGGTAGTTCTTTCCCCAGGAATAATGTTTGCATCTATCGTCCTTTTAGCAAAACAAAAGCGAAAACCGTGGTTGATGCGTCCGCAAGTATAACAACATTTTTGACCATGGTAGCACCTCCCTATTGGGTGTGGGTGAGGTTGATCACAATTTCTACGTTCCTTGGTCCTGGGAGCTTCAGTAGACATTTGGTATACCTTGACTATTAGAAAATAACGAGATTGCTTGAACACCTCTTGGTTCTTGGTGGAAGGAATTAATCTTTTGCCTTGCCTCTTTCGGCGATCACTTGCTCATTGTGTTCTAGCATTGTGGCACAATCTAAAAGCTCAGCAAATTTTGTATGCTTAAGCGAAATTAGATTGGTGTGAATGCTGTCTTTTAATCCCTCCAAAAACCTACTACATCTTGTTGCTTCATAATCTACCAATTTAGGCACATATCAAGAGAGTTTAATGAATTTTGTCTCGTAGGTTGCGCCATAGATCTTATTCCCTGAATTATTTTTATAAATTTGCTTTCAAGTATCCTCTGTGCAGAGTGAGGATTGTAGTGGCTTCAGAATGCTTCTATAAATTTTGTCCAAGGTATGTTTTTCAAATTTATGCTCCTGTTCATATGTGATTTTCCACCACCTCTCAGCTTCCCCTTTTAGCAGATATTTTGCTAGTCTTACTATTTTTGCGGCGGGGCACTTCAGACTGTCTTATTTGTTTTACAGCTTGAATCTAGTCTTCAACCTCCATTGATTGGGCTGAGCCATTGAATGTTTGTGGATTTAGTTTGGAAAGGCCTGTAAAGCATCATCGACCCGAAGTCTTTGCCCTTGTGGGGGTTCCGGTGCGAGCAAGGAGGTAAATGTCTTCCCTTAGTTTGTAAGGGTGAGCAACACTTGCCTCCAACAGCCGATCTATTCTTTTTTTCCGTGTTGTCGTAGTTATTGTGGTTTTAGTCGGGGTTGTAGAAGGTACTGCGAGGAAGCCTTCGTTAGAATCTATTTGTCAGAGACAATTATTAATATCTTGTAATCAATAGAAGTTTTGACAAGAAGAATTACACAATTAATTATTTGTAACAATAATTAAAGTTGACAATTTGATTCATAAGCTTCCATTTATATATATATATATGTATGAAGGGTTGCATTAATAGTATGATTAATTCCTTATTGGATGCACATCCTCAAAAGATAGCCTAGGATACAAGATTTTATTCTAAAATTATCTAATCATTAGAGGAATCAGAACTAGCAGATTTCCTCTTTAATATGAACTTCTAGTACTCATGAAAGTTCCGCACTTTCCTTTTTTACTTCGGAAGTAGTAGTCATGCTGTTGTCTTTAATGAGACCTCTGAGGTGATGGAGCTCATCTTGTAGTTGAAGTACTTGCAGCTTTTGTACATCTCCTTTCCTTTTCGCTTCCCATTATAGAGTAGAAATTTTCCCATGTAGGACACCTTTTAATACATAAACTTCCATCTCTAATTTTTTTATCTTCTTTCATGATACTGACACCCACCATGCCAAATGTACTTTCTATCTCATTTTACTTTTTTGTCATTAGACTACTCTTTGCCTCTGCTATGGGGGCGTCAGAATTGGTGCTTAGTTTAGTAACATCAGAATGCGAAGAGTCCCCATCACTAGCTTTTTCCTCGAAGTACTCTATCATGGTATTGTCGTGATCCATCTATATTTATAAAAGTGAGATGTCTTAATAACATAAAATACAAATATGTTACTCCAACACTTCAAAGTTTTAATTAAAACAGTGTTTACTAAAATTGAATGTCCTTTCTAAATTTACTAAGTGGGATCTTTCTAACTTCTAGCTACACTGATTTTATCTATTTTTATAATATAGAATTTTTATGAATGAATATATCCTCATTTTTTGTATATTCTTTTTATTTTAAATGTGCTTAATCCTGCTCTGATACCAACTGTCATGGCTCGATGCCGGTTCAGCGAAAACTAACTTGACATTATGCACTCACTAACCGCATGATCCTATTGAGCAATCTAAAGGAAAAGGATTACACAGAAGTAAAAGCTAAAGGAATATTTTTTATTCATCATAATTCAATGTTATTAAATATAATAACTAAAGATACTACCTACACTATTCAACACTTGTTACAAAAATAAGTTGAAGTAAAGAAAATTATAGTAATAATAAAAAAAGGGATGACATCTGCTCTATCAACAACTTAAAATTCTTGATAATCACTTTAAAGTTCACCTTCGAGTCCTCCCAGAAGTACCTGACCTGGTACTGTAAAATGACACTGAGATTGGAATTCTCAGTAATTAGAGAATACTCTAAGTACCGCAATAAATATTAAATATTACATTTTTTTGCAGTAGAAAGCGATCAGCGGAAATAAGGATGTGTAATAAAATGCAAAAAAATATAGTAAATAATGAAAAAGGATTATTATTCTAAATTCCTGCAAAAATTTAATCTTTGTACAATAAGTTAGACGTATAATATTAATGTATTTTTTCCAGTAATCAACCAAATGTATGTTACTGATATTATTTTTTCAGTAACCAACCAAATATATGTTACTGATGTCATTTTTATAATAACCAACCAAATGTAAGAGACTGTTGATTTTATACAACCAAACAAGCATCAATATGAATTTAGCTCGGAGAGATGCTAGACATCAATAAAATACATATAAGTGCAAAAAGTAATTTCTTTTTTCTCTAAATTTCAAAAGTCAATATTTGATTGTATTTGCATAAGATTTGATATTTAATTGGCTTCTAAGTTAGGATATTTTGTAACTCTCTTTTATTTTATAGTTTGCAAAACAATAGTAAAACATTTATCATAAAATTATTGTAATATAATAATAAATGAAAAAAAAATAATATAAGAAAAATAATATTTATATTTTTCTATTACTTTTCTCTTATTTTTCTCTCTTTCTCTCTTTTTTCATATAAAATAATTATCTTTTCTTCTCTCTCCTCTCATATGAATATATCATTTCTCTCTCTTTTATTCTATCCTCTTAAGTGAAATTATTATTTTTCCCACTCTTTTTCTTAAAATAATAACAATAATTTCAAAAGAAAAAAAGACTGAATAAAAAGACTAAAATTAAATTTGTAGAAAATAAAAATAAAAATAATAATAGTAATAATATATATACAAATATTAAAAGAAGAAAAAGATTGAATTCAAATTTGTAAAAAATAAGAATAATAATAATAGTAATAATATATATATATATATTAATATTAAAAGAAGAAAATGATTGAATTAAAATGATTGAAATTAAATTTGTAGAAAATATGAATAACCATAATAGTAATAATATATATACTTATATTAAAAGAAGGAAATAACTGAATTGAAATGATTGAAATTAAATTTGTAAAAAATAAGAATAATAGTAATAATATATGTACTATTATTAAAAGAAGAAAATGATTGAATTAATATGACTGAAATTAAATTTGCATAAATTAAGAATAATAATAATAATAGTAATAATATATATACTAATATTAAAAGAAGAAATGATTGAATTGAAATAACTGAAATTAAATTTGCAGTAAATAGGAATAATAATGATATTAGTAATAATAACATTAATAATTATATTATTTATTACTGATATACATTTAATAATAATAATAACTACATTATTATTATTAAATGAAGATGGAAATAATATTAATAATAATAATTTCATTATTAATAATATTATTAATAAATTTTATATATAAAAAAGAAAATAAAAATGGAATAATACAATTTTATTAATAATAACATTATTTATATTGTTATTATTAATAAAGATGTAATGAGAATAATATTAATATTAATAATAATGACATTAATAATAACTTTATTATTATTATTATTATAAATAATAAGAATAATGATAATAATAATACTAATAATAACCTTATTATTATTTATAAATAATAATAAGTTTATTATAAATAAGAGAATGAATATATATTTAAAAAATAAAAAGATGAAAAACAATTCTCTCCGTCACCTCCCACGTTCTCTGCCGAAGGATGGAGATGTCACCGGCGGAACGACGACCGGAGGGAGGGGAGGCAGCAGCGAGGGGTTGTGGCCGGAGGAGTGGCGGATCAACTATTGTTGCTCGTTTGGCCGGAGGTGTATTTTGACGAGACGAACACACCTGCGCCAAAATTTCTAATTTGGAGGTATATTTTATTTTATATAAATTTCTGAAGTTTAAAATTTTCAAAATTAATTATGATCAATCCGGAGCTCCAAATTTGATGAAACTTTTTGTGTAGCATTTTTATAATATTTTCAATGTAATGATGGCGCATTAAAATTGCTGAATTTAGACTTGTATATATTTTTACCAATTTACTGAATTTAAATAATTCAGAAATTAATTCAGGAGTATCCATTATTAAGATTGCTCTCAAACATTTGTATTACGATTACAGAAATATATTCTATCTAACAGTATTTTTAGTTTGACCTAATTTTGAAGTCGTTCAGGATACTAATTTTTGAGTTGGGTCTAGTCCTAATTTCATATTAACAACATTGGGTCGTTGTAATATTGAGAGAGATTAAGAAATCGAAATCACTTGTCTGGCAAGAAATAGTTAAATGAAGATGAAGAATTGGAAACAAAATCTGTATAAAATAAAAACATTGAAGATATCAGGAGAGCCGATATTGGCTTAACTGTTTCATGAACAAACACAACGTCAATTAGACTTCCGTGATTGAGAAATCAACTAGTTGAATGCCTAATTTGTCGAGATGGAAGATATAAAGCAGTTAATCAGTCAGCTCAATTTGATATCAAGGATAGCTCACTAAACAAAAATGTATAATTCACTTGCAGAAGCAAGCACTAGTACAATGTTATTGATGAAAGGAAATGTTCACAGCGAGGGACGAATAATAGTTCACATGGAAGATGATACTCTAACCAAGACACATATTGAAGAATTAATAACTCATAAAGTTCTAATAAATCTTAAGTTCTTATAAGGATGGATCGTCTCTATCATGCAGAATATAATCAAGATGCAGAATATAATCAAGTACTGTATCCTAAAGGGTACACAGTCCCGAAGTTTAATAAAGGAGAATCTTTAGCAACATTTGGCACAATTTAAGTCAACTTGCGGTATAAGTAGATGGTACTGTTACAATAATTCATAAATAGTATATGTGACATGACTTTTGAATGTTAGTTACTCTGATCTACCAAATGATTCAGTACAAACTTTCATTGAACTAGAGGCGATGTTTATGAAAAGATTTGTTGGGGCAACAAAAGGGTAGCAATAGTTGATCTCGTTTTGGAAAAGCAAAGAAGGGATGAGATAGTTACCAAATACATAGTTAGGTGGTGAATCCTCAATATGAAATGTGAGCAACAGCTTGAAGAGACACATTGTTGAAGTAGTGATGGGAATATTTTAATTATTTGGCACCTTATATTTGTATGACAACGATTAACACCTTTCAGGAACTACTAGATTGTGGCTAAAATTCAAAGGTTGCCAAAGCTTAAAGGCTACAACTCTTCTACGGTGCATGACAATGCCTCTTCAAAAGTAAAGTAGGTGAAGTGTGACTATGAAAGAAAAGAGGCCAATGTTGCATTCACATTTTCTATTGATAAAAGGGGAATACCAACTTTAGTACCTCGACAAGCTGAAAAAGGCAAAAGGCAAAGAGAAGAAAGCATGGATGCTCCACGAAAAAATACATAATTAGTATTCATCCAAAAAGGAATGCATTGTTAAAATCTTTTGACACATTGTGACGACCCCAATTTTGAGAATCACTTAGTTCAATATTGATGCGTCATCACAATACCTAATACTAGATTAGAAGAAAACTAATCCAAATCATCAAGTATTGTGTTTGGCCAAGGATTTAGAAGATGGTCTTAAGTTAAGATGGGAGGGAAATCGTGAATGATGTTAAGTAAATTTATAATTAAAAATACAATACATGATTCTTAGGATGAAAATGAAATATGACTTTAATAAGTAATATAAGCAATAAGACATGAGATTTCAATTTAAACAATTGACATAAGTTTACATTCAATCTTAGATATGAATTCTAAGTATTTGGTGAGTATTTAACATGTGAATTATGAGTCTATATATTTTCCAAAATATTTTAAGTCTAAATTTTTTTTAAAATTTTGGCAATCTCCTTTGCAAATGGTTAAGGAAACACTTGCATAATTACTTGCAATACTCCCATTCCAATGAGAGTTATAATTTAAAAGAAAAGACAACCTAAACTAACATGAAATCAATCTAATTTAACTCCAATTCTATTATAGAGTTCAATTCTTTTGATATGATTGCTCATTTCCAATTCTAAAGTAGAGTTCAATCCATTTTATAGAATTGCTCATTTATAATTCTAAAATAGAGTTCAATCTATTTCATAGGATTGCTCATTTATAATTCTAAAATATTTAAGGGAGAAATCACATGTGTAATAATTGTCTACCTTAATGTTTATTTCATCACAATATTCAACATTCATATATAAATATGCTAAGATTATTACTTAAGTAAGAAACTAAATTCCAATTCTATAACAATTGAACATAATAATTCTATTTATCATTCTAAGTATGAAATGAAGGACTTAATTAACATACAAATTTATTACATTTATAACCATTCATCCATTCAATTCATTCGTCCATTCATTACATTCATCCATTCATTCATCACAAGCACTTAAGTATATTTAAGCTCCAACAAAGTGTAGTAAATTAAATTAAATGACATTATTACAAAATGACAGTAAATTAAATAAGAGAAGGAAAATTTGATAGCTCACTTGAAGTTCTTAACAAGCTATAAATTTATAATATATGATAGATGGAAGCAATTTAATTTTTAGCGCTTGGTCCAGCTCCACTAGCCTCAAAGTGCACCTGATCTATCACATTTTGGCATTTAAATGTGATAGGGCAAAGCAAAAAATAGAAAACTTGGTTAGACTAAACAGTCTAAGCATAATTTAAGATTGGCTAAAGATGTTATTGTTATAATTGGATATCACAATCATAGTTACAAAGTAAGTACAAGCATGGGTGCAATATGATAAGTATACAAGTAAGGAAGGGAAAAATAAGTGAGTTAGAATACTCACTTAAGTATACATCCTAGCCTGCAAACAATACAAGGGCAAAAATATTCTAAATAGGCTAGAAATAAATTAATGTGCATATGAAATTAAATGAAGTAAAGCATGTATATGTTCAAATGAACTTATGTTAAGTAAGAAAAAATAAACAATGAAGCATTTAAATGAAATTATATAACATTTACTGTAATTTAAATAAACTGTAAATAAGTAAAGTATAGTTCTAATTCGTAGAAAATGCATAGTAAAAAAATTGGAAGAAGAATATTAGACTTAAATCTAAGATACACAGCCTAGGACTATGTAAAGTAACATAGCTAAAAGCTATGATGAGTCTTAACAATCTAAAAGATTGAAGATCTCACATGTTTATTAATTGAAGTTATTTTAATCTGTGCTCATTCTGTGGGCATATTCAGAATGAAATGAGGAGTTAAACACGTCTGTTTAACAACTAATAAGAGCGGGATCAATCCTAAAACACTCACATTCACCCTCTGAGGATGTGATGTCTCCTTATTACTCCTTATTCAGTATGCTCTAGACTGATGCACCAAATGAAACCTAGTAATTTTAATGAAAGTTTTATTTATGCACAATATATTATGAATGATTCAATGAATAAGGCTAAAGCCAAGCAAGCATTCAAAGGAAATTCAATAATTGTAACTAAGTGATATTCAAAGTTATCTAATTTTTAATAATCTACTTAATGATTGGAGTTATTGAGCTCCCAATTAACTTTGAGATATTGATCTCAAGTTAATTGTAATATAATAGTAGTTGTGATTTTGAAAATAATAGATTCAATTCATTGAATATGATATGATAAAATAATTTATGAGTATAATTATTGTTATTAGAAATTAGCTCTTAATTTAATCCTAAACTATAAGATCTAATTACAATAATTAAATCAAGATTTATGTATTTAGTAGGTAGAGATTTAAATAAGATATTATCTAACTTAGGAAATTTGGAACTAAGGAAATTTGCTAATTTTCATTAGGGTTCACTAGCTAGGTTATGTTTTGAATATTCAAATCAAATAATATTAATCTTGCTATGTTGTAGGAAATTGTAATATTTAGTTTAAGTACTCACTAGATTTAAGAACTACAAGTTCTATGTTTGTTATTAATTGATGTTTAAGGAGTTCAATAGGATTTCTAAACTAATCTAAGTAAGTTAGGGATTCCTATTACTACAACTTAAAATAATAAAAAAAAGGCTTTAGGGATTAGGATGTAATAACTAAGTCCTAATTTAATCACTAAAGTTTGATCTAGTTGATTCAAAAATTTTACAATTATTAAAGCATTAAGACTATCTATTCTTAATGGGTGTAACTAATAGACTTAGGATTCAACTATAGATCAATTGCAAATCAATCATAAGGTTTCTAACTTAGGGTTGAAAGATGAATTAAGCACTTGGCAATTAATTCACATAAGAAGAAAGTTGAGAACTAAGCTCATAAAAAATATTATCTAAGTGGTAAGGGAGATAATAAATGTGACATGTTAGCTATCCTAGGGTTTTATAAGACCTAAAGTAAGCTATTTAGAAATTTAGGTTAATCACAATAACACTAAGTAAGAGTCAAAAACTTAAAATCCTAAATTATTGTCTAATGGAAATGATTTATATATCAATGAAATCCTTATTTTATAACGGGAAGAATGACACTAATGTCAATTTTGGACAACTTTGGAAAAATTAGAGTTTTAATGACTCCTAAATTAGGTTAGAAAGTGATTAAGAAAATTAGGGTTCAAATGTTGAATTTTATTTCATATTATTGTTCCTCATATTTTTGTGAGTGAAATGAACTATTTGATTACTTAATTTGGATCTTAAATGATCAAATTAGGTCACATAAAATTTAGAAAATTAATTTGAAATTAATTAATCAATCCTAAATATTGACCCATTAAAATAATTGCCAAAACTAAAATTAAATTTCATATTATTGATCTACTCCTTTTTGTGATCAATATATAATATTGTATATATTGAATAATTATTTTAACAATCTATAAGTGAAATAAAACTTAAATTAATTGATTCATTATTTTGTTTAAACAATAAACTGTAAATTTGTTTTAATAAATTAATCATAAGTTTCGGCGCCTTAACTTTAACCAATGCCACGTCATCTAAACAGAGGAAATACGGTTCAGTTGAACTAGTCGGTTCATTTAACAATGAACCGCGGATTCTTCTTCCCCGATGGAAAGATGCGCAGAAGGGATAGCTAGGGCGCAGCTGATCTCGCAGTAAGACGATTCCAAAGGGAAAAAAATTCTAAAAGCAAAGTTTAAATCGAGTTCTCAACTCGAATCGTGAAAATTCTAAGCCTAAGAGTACTCCTAAATTCTACATATTAAGAACTACAATCAATGCATACGCCGAAAGAAAAAGATCAAGTCGAACTCGATTCTATTAGACCGGGTTCGATTAATCAATAAACGTATATATATAGTAAACTGAAACATCACATTCATTATGTGAAACAGATTTAAGAAAATTTGCAAAAGAAAAGGTTCAGATACACAAAACAAATGCAGGAATATCCAAAATATTCATACGATATGATTTCAAAGGAGATTAAGCTAAGAACTGAAATGATTTCAGAAATGGAAGAGAGGGCTAGAGAAATCGAAGGCAAGTACTTGCAGTTTGCCAAAACAGGGTCTCGTCAAACTACTTGCTCAAGATGAGGATTTCGAACGCAGCTCTCCCAGACGTCTTCAGCTTCGCAATTAGCTCAGTTCCCAAAGGATCTCACGGACGGTCAAAGAAACTCGATCGAAGGTTTTCCCTTAACCTGCGGCTCCCAGCGGTACACTTCCGCCTTGAGCTTTGGTCTTTTCAGGAGCGCCACACAATGAAAGGAAGAGATATGGCGCAAAACACAATAGGTGCCAGCCATAAGGAGGCGTACGTCTCCGCTTTGCCCGTGACCACGAGCGTGGTTATCAGGGCCGAGCACGGGATTGGAAGAAGATAAATAGCGCTTCTAATAGCCGTTTGAGAAAAGAAATAAAAATATACTCATATTATTTAATTTATTTACTTTTAAAAACTTAATTAATTATTTTATTTTAAAAGGGTTGTTACACATTAAAGTCTAGTCTCAAGTTACTAGAGTCAGGTCAATCGAAGTAGACCGATAAGGTCAAGATGGCCCAAATTATTGGCCGATAAGATCAAATGACCCAAATTGTTGTTCGTTTCACAGGATGATAAGTTATCCAATTGAAAATTATTTTATTTTCAAAGATTGGGTAAAAAAATGCCTACCAAAATGGTGAACTTACATTGTGGACAATGTGCTGATAAACTCTAAAAGGGAGAAGCTAATGTGATTTTAGTAGCTTTAACCTCGTAAAGTGAAGATCAAATGGGGCGACACTCCAGACAACAATGATGAAGGAGAATAAGAGCCTTACATCTCCAAAAAGACTAAACAAATGATCAAAGTGTTAATGGAGATTGATGCTGTTTGTTGGAAAAAACTTATTAGAATCGAAACTTGATCCAAGAATCTTTTTGACGCTAATCTCTTCTGAAACTCCCCCTATCACATAGAGGGCAATCTTGTGACATCCAAGGTGCCATCCTATTCTAAAGATAAAAGAAGCTAAGGAAGAAACGACAAGAAACCTAAATCTGAAACTGAATTGTTCATCAAAACACTTGATGAGAAGCTTGCCAAATTGAAAGAATACATGACTAATTTGCAGCTTGAAGATGCGAAAGAAGTTAAAGATGAAGAACTCTTCTGGGAATCATGCAAGATTGTTGATGCCTGACATATGAGAAACTTAATGCAAGTGTTTAAAAGAGATGTTAACAGGGTTGGTCAATGACATGAATTTTGTAAAATGACCACTCTCTTTTATTAATTCATATAATTTGCTCAAATTTTCTAATTAGGAGTAGGAAGAAGAGCTTAAATTAATGGCGAGTGTCTGATGTCTCAAGCTAAGCTATTTAGGTAATTCTTAGGATTATGATATTGACACAAGTTCAAAAGCAACTCATGATGATGAAAGTTTTTTAGAAGAAAAGATTAAAACGACAAAGCTCAGAAGTGGGAAGAAAGTTCTATCCTCAAAGGAAGGAGAATGAAAAATGAAGAGATATATATTTGGTTGACTAAGAAAAAATTCCTTCAATTGCTTAAAAATTCCTCACAAGCCTCTAAGTAGATTATAATGTCTTGGCCCATTTTCGTAAACTTTCTGCATTGCTTAGTATTTACGATGCTCTCATAATGTCCAAAGCCCATAGAGATACTTAATAAAAACATTGCAAGAGTTTGAGAAGTACGAATCATTCTTTGCTGAAGTCAGTCTCTTTCTTGATATGAGTGACATTATCGATTGCTCTACATCACTTCTTAGAGCAATGCTCTATAGCTAAATTGGATCTTGATTGATACATGTTTATCAACTAATTTGATGGATGTTAAAACATTTAGATGGTTGAGTTTAGATGCCCATTATATTGACAAGGATAAGGTTTACTTGCATGGTTTCAATGGAGAAGGTCAACACACTCGACTCCATTATTTCTACCATTGAGATTTTGTCCATTATACACATGTTAAATTATGCGTAATTGACTCAAATATCTCATTCAAGGAACTCTTAGGGAGAGCATGGTTACATGAGTACAATATGATTACTTGAAGATGATCAGGCGGAAAAGATTTTGAAAACCTCGCATTTGGTAGTTTCTTACAGTTGGTCGAGTTGATTACAAATTGTCTACGTTAATCTTAGATCTATGTCTAGGGAGCAAAATTTTTTGCACAATTTTGAGGTATCATTCTTTGGAATTTTTGTTAAGATACCCATAAAACCTAAAACATCTCATTATGCTATCAAAATTATATGGGAAATCGGCGAATTTCACTAAGTCTAAGTACAAGTTTAGGTGAAAACTCGGGTACCATTGTTCCTTGAACCAGACGAGTGAAGAAAATTTTGAAGATCTCGTGTACCATTGCCTTTTAGAGCGGTTTGGGTTTGATTATAAACATTTTCCATTAATCTTAGATACATGCCTATGGAGCAATATTTTTTTGTATATTTTGAGGTGTTATGTTATCAATATTTTGTCAAAATACTCATAAAATGTAGAAAATTTTATTATGTTGTCAAAATATTATGAAGAATATTCCCCTTTAAATTAAATTATTTATTTATAATTTATTGAATTAAAAGATTAATTAATAAAAAGTTAATTAAATGATTAATTGATTAACAACATTGATTTAATTATTAAAATACTTGATATTATTAATGAGATTAATGATTAAATTAATAATGTTATTTAATCATTAATTAAATAATTATATTAAACAATATAAAAAATTAAGTTTTTATTAAAAATAATTATTAAATTATTATTTAATTACTAATTTTTAAAAATTATCAATGTTAATTAATTAATTGCAGGGATTAGTTAGTAAGAGCTTAAATGAAACTTCAAAAGATGCGTTTAAAACGATCACTTCGAGCCTAGTCGTCGTATTGGGACGTAGAATAATCGCCAAATGTTGACAAGTGTTGTCACTGCCATCCAATTAATAGTTAAGGAAGAAAAAAAAGAATTTTTCTTCACACTGTACATTTTAGATACAACACTACTAGATACTCCACCTCTGTCTCAAATGTACAAACATTCATCTCAAATTTTCATTGTTCTAAGTATTACAGTGTCACTCTATTACCCACATCTGAGAGAGCTCACAAACCTTCTTGTTCAAATTAATGTGCACCATTATCGGTATCTCAATCTTGAGTTTGCCAAGCAGATGCTATCATTTACCAGCTTCCTTCATGCAAAAAGCTAATGATCAATATCATATACATATGAATGAATAAAACATGCATTTAAAAATGCACAACTGCTTAAAAACAATGAAAAAATGTGCATGTAACAAAACAACACAAAGAAAGCTAAGGTCACTCAATCCCTAGTAAGATCTAAATGATCCTAAATGGACTGCCCTAGGTTGAATTGTAATATTCTTAATAATTTTTTGTAATCCTATGTTTATCTTATCGTTCAATCTTAAACCCATAAACTAGATATGATGAAATGCTTGACCCAATTGATCAAACCATCATATGTCTAAAGCTCATGATTCTTAGTTGATTTAAATGGTTTTAGTTGAGTTGTGGCAAACTAAATGACTTGATTCTTAGTAGATCTAACATATTCCAATTGAATCAACTTAAGTAAAAACACCCTAATATCCAAATGATTTGACCACAACTAAAGCCATGTCATCCGACTTGCCAAGATCTAAAAGATCTAAGATACATGCATCGTGCCACTTTTTGTCTATATAATAAGGTTGTAAGACCCACCAAATCAGGCCACCTAGTCTAAATAATAAGTTTGTAAGATCTACTATATTGAGCATTCTAAAAGATGTAAGCCCCATTGTAAACACTAATTCAGACATTCCAACGGAGACAAGCCCCTATCCCAAACACATGCATTCTAAAAGACAGCCTCATTCTAAACTCTAAATTAGACATTTCAATTAATATAACCCCTCAAACTAGTCTTAGACATTCTAAAAAATGTAAGCTTTATTCAAAACATTAAATTAGGCATTCTAAAAAATATATGCCCCATTCAAAACATTAGATTAGGAATTCCAACAAATATAGGTTTTATCATAAGTTAAAATTCAAATTTATCCCACAAAAGTTCTAGTCTTGAAGCCTAATTCAAAAGTTGGACATGTTTGCACTATCTGGGGCAAATACTATATAAGCAGGCAATCAAGGCCAATTGAGTCCATTAAGAAATGATCCAACCAAAATTATTCTACAATTAGATAAGTTGTAGTAAGTAAACTTGTTGCCAATAAAATTGAGTCCACTAAGTTATTCTGAACAATGCATGATTGAAACTTATCAGCCACTGGCGAGATACAAAAAGTCACTCACCTGGCTTTTTGTCTTTGATAGAAAACATTTAAAGTTATGTCGAATGACCATCTGGATTTCGCCAATCTTATGATCGATAATCTGACTGAATAACTATCCATGGGAATATTCTTGATTGTGGCACAAACCACTCCCAAAATCACTCATGTTCCCCGCCAAAAATTTCAAAATTTTGTGCAAAGCCACATTATATTACTAGAGCTTAATAGAATATCATGGTTCAGCTTATCTAGATGCTAACTATTAATAAGACCACTCAATATACCACGAATGGACGGAATGTGAAAGTTCCAGTTTGATCAAAAAGCTCTGCATCCTTCTTTGCTCAGCTATAATTCCAGATCATAACTCCATTATTTTGTCCACAGAAAGGGACAAGTCCTTCCACCGTTGTCAGATTGCTCCATTTCTTTGTTGTTGTAGTCACCCACGCATGGATAAATTTACCTAACCGATTATGTTCCTCATAGAACCACGAACGGATGGAATGTGAAAGTTTCAGTTTGATCAAAAAGCGCTGCATCCTTGCACAGCTATAATTCCAGATCATAAGTCGATTATTTGTCCACAGGAAGGGACACGCCCTTCCACCATTGTCAGTTTGCTCCATTTCCTTGTTGTTGTAGTCACCCACGCATTGATAAATTTACCTAAACTGGATTGTGCTCTCATAGATTTTTCTCCAATAACTTACAATTTTGTAAAGTGCCAGCACTCAAATTCAAAGGATTTGGGGATAAAATAAAATTACTTTATTGTGATTGCATCACATCACCGCTCTCTTTGTCAATAGTCACGATAGTATCAATTGAATGATCTTTAGGCCTCAGCGTTGGTGCAGGAGAGGCATGATATCTGGAGCATTAAAGTAGCTCTGCTGAGATGCAATCTCTTGTCAAGGAGTTACTTGAGCTTGATTAGCAGAAGTCACATTTATTTGGGTGTGTTGATCAACGGATCTTGATTAGCAGTAGCTTTAAAGTTGCAATAACCTTCCTCTGAGCAGCATACCATCCATCATGGAATTGATCAAAAGGTTCAAGGACCCACACCTGCCGATCTCTCCTCAAATTCCGATGACGTTGAAGTAACTTAGAGTAGCAGGACGATGTTCTTTCTTTCACCAATGAATTTCTAGGGACAGAAACTATGCCATAATTGTTATTGAGGATATCTCTAGGATCAAATTCCTTATTCATAGGGGAAGTAACAGTTGAAGTTGCAAGTTACATCCAAATGTTTTTGTAGGACTCTGCATGGCGACCGACACAATTACTTCTCAGAAGCAGGGAAGGGATACACCTTCATAAAGGTAACACAAGGGTGCTCAACCGTAATACTCGGTATAAGTTATTAAGAAAAATTCACCTTAATACAAACTTGAATAATTGCCTCGCGCTCCATATGGATATTAGGCCCATCAATTAATAATGATTTACCAAACCTGGCCGTCATATATGAAAGATTCCCACTTTCAAATGGACGAGAGGTAATTTTGGGAATAGAAGCCACATAAGTGAAGTGCAATTGAGCCCACTAGTAGAAGAAAATATATGTGACTGCATATCTAGCACTAACCCTTGTCGCCAGAAATCCAGCCACTGCCATTAGAACTTGATTTTTAATTGCTGGAGATGCAAAGAAACAAACAAAACTGTCTGACTCAAAAATAACAAAATCTTCAGTGGCCTTCTAATATTTATGGAGCTCACTATTATGGGCAAAAATGGCAATTTTCTACCAAAAGAATCTCCAACCATCACACTTTCAAATTATTGTTGTTGTAAGTGGTTACTTGTTAAGAACCAACACGCCTTATCCAATTGAAGTGTACTTTATCATTATGGAGCCATTCTCCTTATCCAATTGAAGTGTACCTTATCATTATTGGAGCCATTGACTAGTAAATGTGTTGCTTGTGCTGTTGAGGTATTCTCTCAAAGAGGCGTGTTGGTTCTTGAGTCATGTGGAATTTAGTGATTGTTTTCCTTTTTTTAATTTTTTTATGTGCTTGTTTTTTTATTTTTTGCTTTTCCTTTACTTGTGAGGTCATCAATTCCTCTTCTGTTGTACACATTTATTGTTGTATTTATAAAATGCAACTTGTTATTATATATATATATATTATGATTTGTACTACATAATGTGTGACTTGCTCGTTTTTCTTGTGGCCCTAGTGGCCCTTAGGATGTTGCCCGAACGACACTAACATGCTTGCTCCTCGGCCAGAGAGACCTAGTGTTTGTGCCAGTTCTTGACATTGGCGTATACCTTTGGCATTTCACTGTAATGGCGAAGGTTTTTTGTCCATGAAGTTGACTTTTGTTTTGCAAAATTCTTTGTTTGGCTTTGCTCCACATTTGGTTATTGCACCATTTTCTTCTCTTCTAGTGGGGTGGCTCCTTACCATTATTCGTAGGCGCGGGTCTTCCTCAAATGGAGCATCTCTTATCCTTGGCCTAGACATTGTTCTTCTCGTACAGGGCACATAATCTTGCACATCTTTTTGGGTTTTTCTCATTGGGAAGTTTTTTTATGACCACATGTTGATGGTCACTATTCATATGACACCACAACAATTTAATTTCATCAATGAATGGTCGTTGGGTTTTATCAATCTGAGACATGTATTCTTGTAGCTTTCTAATGATGGTCTATGCTTGCATTTTTTTGAACTTTCATCCGATGGATAGATTTCTTATGAGACATTTCAAGTGGTCTCTTGATTTCGACCTAGATGTGGAGTTGCAGATCAGGATGAATTGGATAGCATTTTCTAAACTTTATATTCATTTTTGCATCAATTTTATTTTGTAGTCACTTCAATTGTTCTTTGGCAAACCTTTCAAGATTGATGGTGGTACTAAAAATTTTATTAGACACCCTGTGTGGCTAGCTAGCATGTTAGCCAAGCTGGACATTACACCAAATTTTTCATTTTTATGTCAGAGTTGGTTCTTCTGGTTACTAGCAGTTGGTGATTTTTAAAAATATTTTAAAATAATTTTCACGTTGTCGCGTTGGTTGCGTTTTAGACGTTTATTTCGGGATCCACCAAAACCTTAGCTATTGATTCTTAAGAACTTTCTAAAAACTGTTCTCATTGCCGCACTGTTAGTCATGCTTCAGTCAATGCAAACCTCAGGCCTCAGCTTGGCCCTTCAGGACCATATGGCAGCCCGTTCAGATTGGATGACGGTCGCACTAATTTGTAATTGACACTATGTTGATGTTGCTGGCATTTTTCTTTCGGCATCGATAGCTCTTTTGTTCGATATCTTAATTCTTATTTAAATTTAATTTTATATTATACTTTGATTAGATTGTTGATAAAGATTTTAACTTCTGATGAAAATGTTTTTGCGGTCATTTTATGAATTAGACTCCCAGGTTATGACAAAGGAGATAAAAATGGGTTCAGTGTTCTTAATCAGGTGGAAAAGAAAAGGCAATTACACAACTACTTCATTTATTAGTTGATCAAATATGACATGATTTTAGGATTGACAAGAGTCAGATCTCTGAATTAATTACCTCCAAACGACATAGTTTCTCTGAATTTTTGCTCTAGCGCCTCTCCTTAATATACTTGTTTCAAGCACATAGTCATTGTCATTTAAGGCGTGCATTGTTGGAATATTTTAGCTTTTTAGATACTACTCTGTAATTGCAATTTAAAGCAACTTACTTAGCATTTCTGCATATATCATTCCTGTTGTCTGCTTCTTAAAAACTGAGACTAGGATTAGTTTTGATTGATTTTAATACTGTTTAGGTTGAAGGTTCTGAGAGCCTTGATGATTATGAAGATCAACGATCTCTAGTTAGTCAGTTTCTTGAAGGTTTCAGAGAGGGGAGAACAATAACAAAAACAATAAGTGGCCCTTCTTTTGTGGGTTTCCTCAGCTCTCTTGTTGGTATCAAAACTGTATACCTGATTATTTTTGTAGTGGCCTTTTTGTTTGTTATCCAGAAATTGGTCAAACATGGGGATGATGCTCGTTCTACAAGGCAAACTCAATCAGCAACTGTAGATGTGACTAGGAGCCCTTTGGAGAGCACAGATCAGCAAGATTATCGACCATCTGACAAGGAAGATTGAGTTATTAAGACTGATTGACGAGCATTTTTAGTAAAGTTATGAAGGTTTGTATCTTAACCAAATCATTTCTGTATGATCATACAAGAGTTTACAGTGTGTTTTCGAAGTCCATTACATGAAGAATTGATATAATACTCAACATGCTCAGGATATTATGAAATTTAAGTAGAGAATTATATTTTTGGTGAACGAACTCCAGCTTCATGTTAATCTGTAGAAATTTATTCCCATGTTCAGTTCTTACTGAATGATATTTCCAATAACTTGTGCTCATTTGCTCTGAATAATCTTTTGTTGTAAACTGTAATGCTTTACAAAATTGCTAATTATATGAATGTTAGCATCAAAGTTTTTTAGCCATTAAAAGTTGTTTTCAAAACACGTGCTAGTTTAGTTTTTTACATTTCAAAATGTGAATGCTAAGAACATTATGACGTTAGAAAGTCTTCCTCAAAGTACACATGTTGAATGCTTCAGAGATAAAGTTAATTGAGCAGAACCCTGGAATGTGCATAATGAAACATGAGGGAAGTGTTTAAAGGAAAAAACAGGAAAGTAGAAAAGAAAACTCACCTCTGCTACAATCTCTTGCTTTTGCCCACGTCACTTAGCCTGTGAGCTTTATCTACCCATCTTTAGAAGCCTTGTCTCTCGTTGACGGATGTGAAGACCATAGCTCACCGAGCTAATTGAGCTTCGGGCGCCCATGTCCTCGCAATACTAGCTTTTCTCGGCTCATACGTACTATGAAGGTTGCGTTGCCCATGACATTCGCAATTCTTTCCCGTCTATGTTGGAATGCTCATGCCGAATGCAACTACCCACAATATCCCAAGACATGGACGCACTTGAAGGGGTGTCAAGTGTTTGTTTAATTGCTCAAAAGCAATATAATGCTCTACACAACCGCTCTTGCAACTGCTTGAAACTATTGTTGTGTGGAGACTAGTTTGGTCGCCAAAGGAGCCAACAACAGGTTGGGTGTTCAGGCGCACTCAAGCGCCCAACAAACAGGAGGTCTTGTGCTCAGGTGCGTTCAAGTGCTCAGTAGACAGGAAGTCTGACGCTCAGGCGCGCTCAAGTGTCCAACAAACAGGAGGTCTGGTGCTCAGGCGCGCTCAAGTGCTCAACAGATGAGGTTTGGCTCGCTCAAGTGCCCAAGAGATAGGAGGTCTGGCGCTCACGCAGGTTTAGTGCTCAGCAGGTAGAAAGTCTAGCAATCAAGCGCCCTTGCAGCAGAAATGCTGGCGCTCAGGCTTCTGCGGAAATGTTTGCCTAGATGTGATGTGTCAAGGCTGTTTATGGTATTTTGAGGACTTGATTTGGGGCCTCCTATATAGTTTAACATGATGGTTAGAGTTATTTTGTGTGCCAAAAAAATCGTGTGAGAGTTTGGAGGCTAGAACACTAGAGTGTGAATAAGAAAAATTCTATGAGAGAAGAAGAAGAAGACTTTAGGGTAGTGAATCTTTTCTTTTTTCAAGGAGATTGATAAGTTCTCTGTAACTTAATAATTTTTCGTTTATAGTGAATTTTTTGTGTGGGGTGTGGCTCCGTAATTTTTCCCATTCTTGAATTTCCCATGTATATTCTTGTATTTGTATGCTTGCAAGTTTGTGTTTGCTTATGCTGTGATTGTTATTTAGTTTTATGTTGGTATATTTTTTGTATTTGCTTCGGTGACTCGATAGCCAAACCTTGATTCTAGGGTTTTCTTCGGTGTAGAAATTTTTTTGGTGCTAGGTTGCACTCCCAGCAAGTGGTATTAGAGAGTTGCTCTTTCGGTGTTAGGGTTTGTTAGTTTGAGTGGGAGCAATGACTGACAAAATGAGACAATTGAAAAGTTCAATGGAACAAATCGCCTTTTGGAAAATACAAATGGAGAATTTGTTTTATCAAAAGAAGATATACTTACATTGGGAAAGAGAAGCCAGATACTATCTCAGGTGAAGATTGGAAGCTTTTTGATAAAACGACACTAGGCTTAATTCGTCTTTCTTTATCCTCAACCGTTGCGTTCAGTATTGTGGATGAGAAAACTACGGTAGATCTCATGACAGCAATAACGAGAATGTATGAGAAGCCATCGGCTTTCAATAAGATATTCTTGATGAAGAAGCTATTTAACATGACGATGACAAATGGCAGCTCAGTGACAGAACGCCTGAACGAGTTCAACACTGGTACAAGCCAATTGAGCTCGGTGGAAATCAACTTCGATGACAAAGTTAGAGCATTGTTGATTTTGTCTTCTTTGCCAGATAGTCAGAATGCAATGGTGACTGCCGTTAGTAATTCTTTTACAAATGCTAAATTAAGATTCAATGACATTGTTGGGTTGGTGTTGAATGTAGAAGTAAGGAAATACACCAATGGTGCAGCGCCTACTTCTGCATTAAATGTTGAGATCAGAGGAAGGAGTGCAGACCAGAAGTTCAATAGAAACATGTTTAAGTTGAGGTGGGGAAAATTAAAGCCGACAAAGGGAAGGGCAAAGTGTTGGAATTGTGGGAAATCAGGACACTTCAAGAAGGATTGTTGTGCCTTGAAGAAGTCAGGAGGAGGTAAAGAAAGGACCTCCGTGAATGTTTCAACATATGAGGATCAGGATGCATTGATCTTATCCCTTGTTAGCATTGAGTCTTGGTGTGGACTTAGGTGCTTTCTTTCATTTAACTACAAACAAGGAAGCGTTAAAAAATTCACCAAAAGCAATTTGGGAAAGGTCTATTTGGAAGACAACAAAGCTCACATCATCATTGGAAAGGGTGATGTGGATATCCTGTTGCCAAATCATTTGGTATGGAAGTTGAAAGATGTCAGCCATGTCCCTTGATTGAGAAGAAACTTGATTTCTGTCAGCTAGTTAACCCGTGAAGGCTATAACATGAGTTTCACAGGATATTCCTGAAAGGTGACTAAAGGCACTTTGATAGTTGTTCGGGGCAGTATGGATGGAACTCTTGATCAATAAGGTGTCTAACTCCATGCAACAACATAACAGCTTGATGCACGTTTATGGCACCAAAAGCTTGGTTATATGAGCGAGAAAGGATTGAAGTCTGTATGTTATATAAGGGGAAGATTCCATGGCTGAAATATGTGGATTTGGAATTTTGTGAAGATTGCATGTATGGCAAGCAAAAAAGGCCAGATTCTTAAGAAGTGGGAGAGACTTGAAGTCTCAGTTTAGTTTCTTTTTCCTTTCTTGCATTCCTTAGCATTTTTGCACCTGCTCATTTAAATTAATTGTAAAATAAATTGTGATATCCTAAAAGAAAATAGATCAGTAGATTAAATTTTACTTAGACAATATGTCTAATCAAATTTCTATTTTTTTATTTGTGCCCAAGCATATGATATCGATATATCAAATCAGGAGTTTGAGGACGTATCAGCTTTGGGAGTAGATCCAACTCAGGAATAGCCCTCAATTTAGTGTCTCTGTCTTCAATGCTACAACTCTTTTTGCTCTTTTATTTTACTGAGATGAGAGATTTATTTTCATTTATAAAGCTTATATGTAATAAATAATTTATCTATATATTTTTACTTTACTTTCTAGGATACATGTACTCTTATTCAGGATGTATGTATTATGGTTGCTATTGTATCTATATTTTCCATTTTTCTGCATATATCATTGTGTTGCACCTCGACAAGACCTTTGGAAATGTGACCCCTTATCTTGGGCTAGCACCCCTAATCCGAGGTGAGGATTCGTAGTGACCTCGGTGTTGGGTTAGTCGCGTTGACCGGGCACCAGGGCGTTACAAATTTGGTATTTTCACTTGAGAAAAATCTAAAACCATAAGAATCCTAACTTAATTATATTGATTACAAGACTTTGAATTGAACATTTTCCAATAATACATCTGATTCATTATTGATTCTAAATATTGCATTAGACAAATTAGGGTTAATGATAATCCTATGTGACTTCTTGATCTGAATCAAATCTTAAGATCCCTGATTTTCTCCTAAAGTAAGATGACTATCATATGAAGATTAATAAAATCATATTGATTAATTGAGCGATCTAAGTCTTAAAAATATTCCTGATTTAGATCCCATGATCTTAGATTGAGAGTGATCAGATGACCTAATCATCTGATCTAACCATCCTAAACCTAAATATGAATCAGAACCTAATAGCTTAATGTTAACATTTAGAGGAGAGAACCATAAAGTTTCTCTTCATAAGATCGTCTTGAAATATTTAAAAGACCTAAATTCATATATCATGAGGTAGGAGGCCTTGTATGAATCCTTAAGGTAGAAGTATAGAAGATCCCATCACTTTAGAGAATGATCTATTCTCCTTGTGGTAGTAATCACTTAAGACATTAGCAGAGATACATCTCCTTGTGGTAGAATCCATATTGAGTGATCTTGGATCACATTCACTTGATGAAACTTGGTATAGGACGTACTTATTAGTTTAAGACTTGTAGTCTTGATAAATCCTTGTTTTATTACATAGATTTGATTGAACCTGGATTATTGGATAGTGTAGTATAGTATACCCATATTACTGGTCCCCAGTAATAGTCAGGATTGGTTGGGTCACTCTAAGTAAGATTTATCTTTGTTGCTATCCTGCGGGCTTAGGCGGATATAACCTCGCTTAGAGTAAATCAATCAATCCTAAGAGTGTATTAAATGGGTACCCATTCCTTAGTTTAATTGAAAGACAAGTTGCCATCGGGCAATGCCTCCTAGCGAAGATCGCTTCAATAGGTTTGGCTCAAATAAACTAAGTAACGGGATTTACCTTCCTTAAGACGCTAAGTACGATTGTGAGTTTAGTGACTTAATGCTTAGTTTAAAACACAAAATCATCATTGGATGGTGCCTCCTAATAAAGATCGCTTCATTAGGGTGGTGTAATCAAACTAAATGTTGTGAGTTCTACCTTTGCATCATATTCAATATGTGTATACAATCACCCCACCTAGTGATCCTTAAGTAACTAAGCAACTTTAACTAAATATCGATCTAGAAATTTGGAGTCAGAATCCTTCTAGCAGGATTCTGCACAGTGGAGACTTAGGATTCAATACTGTTTCTTACAACATTCTTCATGGATTTCGGGATTTCTCATTCATTAATGTAGTGGCATAAGCATAAGCATAAACATGAGTTGAACTCATTCCTTCTGTTGTGACACATGGGTATCAGTGATACAGTATGAGATACGGAATGTTATATACACAGACTGCGAAATTTCAGGGTGCATCTGCGTCACCATACTGACTTCCTAACTATTGTGCTTACATTGGACCGTACTACTCATAAACCTTCAGTGATAGTTCTGTGATATACTGTGGTATAACATACTTGTGAGCATTGTTTCAGTGGCATATAGTGCAGCTTGTAGCATCCTTCTCAGCATTTGACATTCCTTTCACTTTGGATTATGAGCATCTGACATTTTCATTTACTTTTAGTATTTAGTTTTGATGCAGTTTTACTTTGCTTAGTTCTTACAGTTCAGTTATTTGATGTCCTTACAGTTTTTCCTGCACTTTTACTTTACGTTCTTGCACATTTGTTATGTATAGTTTAGCTTGTATAGCTAGCTTCGATGTGTTATACTTATTGTCTAACACGGGGTACTTTTGGGATCCGGCAATTTGCTAGATCCCGAGCAGTTGTTGGAGGCAGGTTAGGAGGACGTCCCAGAGACTCAGGAGGAGCAATTGGAGCTGTAAGAGATTGAGCACCTACTTTTATTTTCTAGTTCTTTCTAGCATTTTAGATAAACTCTTTATATTCTGTATTTTTTTAATGGTTTGTAATAAACTCTGGATGTACTTTTACTTTTCTTTTCTGAGATGGATATTTACTATTGCTTGAGATGAATGTATTCTGGATGTTTTGCTTTTAGCTTCCGCACTCTATTATACTGCTATACATAGTATTGTGATGTGATCGGCGTACTGGAAACGCTGATATATTTTATAACGTACATGGGTTCTTTCTCGCTCCCTTGAACCTTATGTACGTGCCAGTCTAATACCTAAGATAAGTATCTCATTCTTATCTTAGATATTGACTCTCAAACCTACTCTTAAGGTTCGAGTCAGCGGCCTTCAGTATGGCTCTGTCTCTTTAGCCTATTCGGGAAGATGGGTCTTACTCGTATGGCCCATCGCTCCCGAGTAGCGCACCATTCCGCCACCAAATCATAAAATGATACTTGTATTTTGCGCACGACGACGGGACGGGGCGTTACATGGGGAGACCCGAGAGGTCGGGCCATGGCCGAGCTCTCGAATTTCCAATTCGAGCTTAGCCGGGTCACGAGGCCTGATCGGGGCTCCAATCCATTACGGGAGGGATCCTAACAGCATGCTGAGGTGGATGCGGGAGTGGGGGACAGGACCTGGCTGCCTGGAATCAGCCAGATTCCTTCGGTTTGGCGCGGGCAAAAGGAAGACGAAGGTCCACAGTAGCGGGACCTTCGGATGTCGTCTGATCTATCGATCAGATGGCGGAATGGCTCAGATCACCCGGATCCTAATGGCCGATCGCGGGAGTGATCCAGGCCGTAGGATCGGTCGGGCAGATCCGATTGCTCATCCACGGTTTTGCAGGATCGGATTCCTAGCCGTTGGATAGAAAGGCGCAATGGCTGGATCTACGGGATGCCACTGTCGCGCTACCCGGGCTCCGCAGCGGATCACCCGTGGTCCGCACAGTGGATCCCGGCTGTTAATTCAGTTTAATGGGTATTTATGCAATTATGAAATGTTAGGAACCCTTAAGTGCAATTGGACCATTTTAATTTAAATTGAATTATGGTCCAAATGATTTCTAAATTGCACCAAATAGTATCATGATATTGTTAATGATCTGCGGGATGCCGCTATCACGCTACCCGGGCTGTTAATAGCACATAAACTTTTGTGAGATCATGATATTGTTAATAGACTTGATTCCCTACATCTAGGTTACCAAATAGTATCTTTTATTCCTATTGATCTCACAAACAAGACTTTCATTAACCATGCATCATGCACTTAACACGCAGTTTAGCTAGATGGGAGTATGCGTTCGGTCGATAGACTATGTCACATCATCCATCGAGTTTTCCAACGTCCTCTCATCCCTTCTACTTTGCTGAGCAACATAGCAATGTTAATAGAGAACTTAGTTCACAAGTATCAAATATCTTGGTAGAGCTTTTAAGGAAAGGTGCAAGTGAGCTTGAGAATCTGTTACATAATTCTCAGCTCTGCTTGCACTACCTTCCTTGATCTTACCCAATTGACGAGCTTAGACCACAAGTTCTGTAATTAAATAACTTTAAACTTTATTCCATCCAAGCATTCATTTCAATATAAATAATAAAAATAAGAACATCTTTTCATTCATTCATACAATTTCATCACAATACTACCATACCACTTACAATTTATACAACTACATCTCAACCCTCTCCAAAGGGATTTTTGCCTTGAATTACTAAATAAGAATAAGCACATATACAAAGAAAAGTGAACCTCGCCATCAGTTCACAGCAGAAATAAATCAGAGAAGTTTATGAAGAAATACTAAGAATCATCTGGAGGTTTTCTGGGGTTCTCTTGGACTCCTCCTGCACTTTCCTCTTAACTGCTCCGCCCTTTTTCCTTTACTGTTTCCTTCTCCTTAATGTTCTTGGTCAACCTTCTTCCCCTTGGAGAGTTCTCATTTCTTCTTTTGCTGCAGCTTTTCCTTTAGGGCCTTTGAATGTCAAAAATTGGAACCTCCTCAAGGTCTAAGATTGGACCTTAAATAGGGAAGTTCTCAGCCCCCAAGGCATTAATCATGTGACCCTTCACCTTCCTTGGCTTTAATTCAAACCCTTTACCTATTTATTTATTAGGATTCAGCAGAAATAAGGTATTTCAGCTTTCAAGAGGCTGGGGAAAGCTAAAGGTTGCATTTGTCCTTCCCTATGCTGCATTAATAGCTATTTTCTGAGAAATTTTGGATCGTCCGCTGTGATGCGCTGTGGCAGCAGCATTCCAAACACTGTTCCGCTACGGCGCGCTGTGGCAGCAGCGTTCCAAATACTGTTCCGCTACGGCGTGCTGTGGCAGCATCGTCCCAAACACTGTTCCAGCATAAAAATTAGTATCTTTACCTTCGGTCACCGCAGCGTCCACTATGGCGCGCTGCAGCGGATAAACTTTTGAAATAACTATTCCAATAGTTTAGCTATAATTTTTATGATGAATAAAATAATCTACAGTGGCACGCTATGGCGCTCTATTGCAAAAAATAGTTCGAAACGCGGATCAATTAGTTCACATATAGTTTGTGTGAATAATCAGAAATGCTGCCGCGGCGCACTGTGGCGCACCTGGACGGTTAAAAGTCCAAAAACACTGTTCAATTAGTTCTTATAAAGTTCTTGAAGATAAATTAAATATGCCGCCGTGGCGTGCTGTGGTGCTCCACGATAAGCTGCAGCGGTTTTATTCCAGGTCAGTGCAAATCCTTATGAGGCATAGCGCGCTGTGGCGCACTTGGAGCGCGCTGCAGTGGTTTATTTTACAAAAAGGGAATTTAGCACGGTTCAATTAGTTTGCATAAAGTTTTAATTCATCTTCAAGAAATAACTCTGTAGCGCGCTACAGCGAAACTATTTTTGAAAGCACTGTTCAATTTCTCTTTCTATGATTTTAATTTAGCTTAGAGAAATAACGTTATGGCGCGCTGCAGTGATCTTTCTTCCAGGTCTGTAGTTTAGCTTCCAGGTAAAGAATTTTCAGGAGTCGCCATGGCACGTTGTGGCAGTTTTGACCCAGATTTTGTCATTCAGCTCATGCATTCCAGTTTCTTTCATTTTCCTACAAAAGTACAAGTTTTCACTCAAAGTATATGGATATATATATGATAAATTGAATGTTTAATCACTACATTTTTACTATAAATTTTAGATATATCACACCCCCACACTTAACTTCTTGCTTGTCCTCGAGTAAGCTCAAAATGTGACTATCTGAATTTTTTAGTCTAGGGATTCAATGTAGTATGCTAATGCGTGATGAATTTAATTACCAAGTATGCTCTAGTTAAGATGTCTTCATACCTTTCAATTTTTACTACCCCTTTCCTCAAGTTCATATTTCTACTCTCCATTTGGTTTCACATCAAAATGTTGTACTTAAATGTTTTAATATGGGGGAGGTGATCATCAAATTAAAATCTTAATGGTGCAATTGGTGAGTACTTGAGTATTATGCCATGTGTACCCCTTCTTATGATTCGCAATGAACATTTTAACATTTTAGGAGAGATGTTTTTCTTCATCTTAAATGTTCAATTTTTATTTTAGCTTGGGAAACATACTTTTCATCATCCATATATTTTTTTTTTCTTTTGAAATTTCAGCTTTAAAGGAGAGACATTTTTCTTCATCCCTTAATTTAGTTCCTTGTGGTCATGAAGTCCTACAAGAGCCTAGCACCTCAATTTCTCACTCACCGCTTGCCACTTTGGTTTTAGTTCTCATATTTTCTCCCCCCGCCCCCCATACTTGAACTTCAGCACATGTCATTTCAATTTTTGGAAACCAAGCATTAGTAGAGCCTTAAGCTGAATAAGGAGTGTAGGATTCAAGTTGATTTTCCTCTTAATTTCAGCATACTTGAATTCTAATTTCCACACAATTGAATTTAACATTGAATCCAGAAATTAGTTTCATTCAGAAAATCATCTTGAAGTTTAATTTCAGCAAATATGAGGGTGCACTAGATACGAAATCCATTTTATTAACTGAAATAAAAATTACAAAAAATAGAAAAAAATGAAAAATAGAAAGCAAAAATTAAGAAATAGTACAACCTTATTAGAGTAGATTACCTCCCATCAGGCACTTGTTTTTATATCTCAGCCTGACGCCAATTTAGCTCACTATGCGACTCCTTCCCTTGGGAGATCCTGCAGTATCCATCCTTCTTTCTCTTGCACTTCAGATCCATCTAAGTAAGGACTTAGATGGTGCCCATTTACCTTTAGTGTCCCATCAGACAAGGTGATATCCATACTTCCATGGGGATACATTTCCTTATTGTGAATGGGCCTGTCCATCTTGATTTCAGATTTCCTAGAAAGAGCCTATAACAACCCTAGGTTGTTACCCTACTATATATATAGCTTAATCAATCTTTAGTTTTAATACTATTGCTTATATAACATCAAATTGATCCTATCTAGAAAATTTGAAGACTATTGGACTTCTCTAGGTCCAAAATGGCATTTTGGTCAGTCTAAATGCCCTAGATTAGACCTAAAATATTTTGATCTCAGAATCAAAATCTGATTACATTTTTGAATTTCTCACCCCCAAATTAGATAGGAGTAAAAGTTTAGTACAATTTAGAAATCATTTAGGCCATAGTTCACATTTAATTAAAATGGTCTAATTGCATAAAAGGGTTCCTAATCTTTCCAAATTGCAAATATACCCCTAAAACTAAAATAACGACCGGGATCCGCTGCGCAGACCACTGGCAGTCCGCTGCGGAGCCCGGGTCGCGCGACAGCGGAGTCCCGCAAATCTAATCGTCGCACGTATCTAAAGATCCAGCGGAAACACAGATCTGTCGTTGGATGTGTCCCATGAATCTTACGGCACGGATTCAATCGGATCCGGTCGTTAGGATCCAGAGGATTAGGACCATTGCGTCTTTCTGATCTATCGATCAGATGGCTCCGGACCCTCCCGTGACTGTGGAGCTTCGTCTTCCTCTCGCTCGCCCTTAACAGGGAAGATCTTCCCGTACTTCCGGCTACTGCGCCTGTCCCCCAATCTTGCATCCACCTAAGCAGACCGTTACGACCTTCCCCTTCTTGGCAAGGACCCCCCGATCAGGCCTCGTGACCTAGCTGAGCTCAAATTGAAAATTCGAGAGCTCGGCCATGGCCCGGTCTCTCGGGCCTCTCCACCCTGGGCCAATTCATCTGGTACCTTCCTCACTTCCCTCTGAGGCTATAAATAGCTTCAGATATCCCTGGGGTAAAGCTTGCTGATCAATTGGAGTCCCCTTCTCAAATCGCCATTACTGACTAGCTATGCTCTCCCATAAATTCTCGACGTGCGTACCACTGATAGAAGAGTCTCTTGCCATTCATGAACTCTTAGAGAAATCTCAGGAAGCTCGGATAGCTCAGCATTGACCCCCGCAACATCTGCAAGTTCCTCGTCAAAACCAGGTACCCCCATTTGCCAGTTTTGAGCCAATGAGGCTCATACATTCCTCATTTTGATGCGATTACCTACGTATTGTCAAAATGAACTCACTGATATCATAATTGAGCCCTAAGCTAGCCCCTACCGATCGAATCGATCGATCGGCCTAAGTCCCTTAAGGAACGTCTCGGGTGAGTAAGGTCCCGGTGTTCCAGACCACCTCAGGCCCTAAGATCAGGGGGCTTCGATCCGTCTCACCTCTCTAAAGGTGTAAGGATTGAGCACTAAGTTTGGCATGGCCTCTATGAGAAGAATTGTCTCCCCACAGTAGCTCCATTAAAGGTGCCCTCGGGTGAGTAAGGTCCGGCCGATCCGGACCGTCTCACAGAGGTCTTCGGGTCCCGTTCGGTGTGCTTGACCACGGTGAACATGTAGTGAACGTTGGTTGGTCATGCCGTGGTCAGGATGCGCCGGAATTAACCGATTAGGGTTTCCCTAATCGGATCCTTTCGTCGGGGTGAAGGATCGGGGATGAAGCCCTATGCCGGTCGGGCCGACCCGTGACCTGTGTGGTGCCACAGCTTCGGGTCTTCGGGCTTCGGCCAACCTGTGCATTTAGTGAATGGGCAGAACCCGTTTTAATTATATTCGAAAAATTGGAATTATTTTCCTTAAGAAAAACCATTCAACTATTCAAATCATAGGAAATCATTTAAATAAAAATATAGAAAGTATTAATTGAATAACTCTTAATCCACTGGTCCAAACCTTATAATATTATATATAAAATTGATTAGAAAATTCTTAAGGATCTGAATATAAAATAATATTGAACATCTAATGGTTAGATTTTCCATTTTTACCTAATTATTGCAGATCTTGATTAGTGTTAATTAGCAATTATACTTAACCAAATTGCATGTTTATGGTGTCATTAGTCTCCTTATGAAGAGTAGAATGAATGTGCCAAGTGGATTATTTTTCTGATCTCTGTATTTCAATTTATGCCCAAATCTTGTTGAACCATGATTAGTGAAAATTAGAGTTTGTAGATATTAGATCTTAGCAAACTTAGTTTTTGATTAATTGTATGATCAAATAGAACTTAGGTGCTAATTTGTATGAAATTCTGATGGCTAGATTTGTAATTAGGTGCTAATCCTTTTGGATTGATTTAGGGTTTGATTAGCACTAATTACTTTTTGTTTTTCTGAAATTCTCTATTAATATGATTTATAACAGTAAGCTAGATGTATTGAAATCATGTATGCAAATTTATGATGTATAAATTAAATAAATCTAAAATTGGGAATTTAAACCTCTTAATTAACCTTAAGAAGTCTTAAGACTTTGATCAAGCTATTAAGACTTGATCTAGGTCTAAGATTGCCACCAATAATACATCCCAAATTTAATAATTTGACATTTAATTTATAAATAAACATTTGATCTTAATTATGCATGAGTAAGGGGTTAAACCCTAATCTACTTGATTAAGATCCAAACTTTTAAATCCTTAATAAAATTGACTTGAATATAAGATAATGAAATTGATATTATTCTAATAATGCACCGAATTTGGTATTCATCTTAAACATTTGAATTAGACATGTTAAGGTTATTGATAAATTGATATGATTGATTAATCTGAATCTAAACTTTAGATCCTCAATTTTCTCCTAAATAAGACCACAAGCATAAAAAGGTAATGGAACTAAATAGATTTAATAATTGATTTAACTCTAATAACATCCTTGATTTAAATCCCATAATCTTAGGATAAGATATGATTAGATGACTTAATCATCTGATCTGATCACTCTAAACCTAGTTATTAAATAGAACCTAAAATATTAGCTTTAGAATTAAGGGTGTGAGATCTTAAGCTTCTCAGCATAAGATTGTCTCTGAAATATTTTAAAGACCTAAGTTGAATATATATTGAGATTGGAGAATTTTGTATAGCTCATTGAGGTAGAAGCTTAGATGATCCCTTAATCTTAAAAGTTGATCTTAACCCTCTCGTGGTAGGAATCACTTAAGATATTAGAATGACACTTTTTCTCGTGATAGAATTCATATTTAGTGATCCTTAATCACCTTTTTCTTGGAGCCTTGTATAGGACTTACCTATTTAGCATAGGAATTAATAGTCTTGATAAACCTTGTTGATTAAATAGAGTTGTTTGAACTCAAGTCATTGGTTGGTGTAGTATGGTATACCCATAGTACTGGTTTTCTTCAGTAGTATTCAGAATTGGTTGATTCACTCCAATGTGGACTTATGAGCAGGTGCTATCCTGAGGGATTAGACGAATACAGTCCCATTAGAGTAAATCTCCCAAGACTAAGAGTGTATTAAATAGGAACTCATTCCTTAGTTTGATTGAAATACAAATCGCCAACGGGCGATGCCTCCTATCAAAGATCGCTTCAATATGTGTGGCTCAAACAAACAAAGTAATTAGAATACCTTCTATAAGATGTTGAGTATGATTGTGAGTAGACATCTTAATAACTTAGCTTGAGATACAAATCGCCAACGGGCAATGCCTCCTATTGAAGACCGCTTCATTAGGGTGGCTTAATCAAATTAAATGATAAGAATCACCTTTCTTGCAAATGTGCTAAATATGTGTATATAATCATCCCATCTAATGATCTTTAAGTAAATCTTCAACTTTAACCAATTTTCATTATAGAAGCTAGGAGTCAGAATCCTTTTAGCAGGATTCTGCACAGTGGAGACCTTGAATTTATTATTTATATTTAAAGCTTTATGGGTTTCCAGATTTTCCTTATATAGAATAGAAGCATGGGCATAAATATGAGCATGAGCATGATGAATGATTCAGTAGTGACGTATGAGTACTAGTGACGAATTATGGGTTACAGAATATTGCATACATTGACTGAGGAATTTCAAGATGCATCGGCATCATCGTACTATCTTCCCAACTGGGTGTATGTATATATTGGACCGTACGACTCATAGCCTTTCAGTGATAATTCTGCTACATACCGTGGCATATCGTGTTGTGGCATATTTGGGTGCATCATTTTAGTGACATATAGTACAACATTGGACATTTCACATTGAATTCTGAGCATTTGATATTTTTGTTTATTTTCAGTATTCAGTTTTGATGCAGTTTTACTTTGCTTAGTCATTGCAGTTTCCTTTATATAGTGCATCTACTATTATTTTATACAATCGTGTTTACTTTAATGTCTATTACATTTACTTTAGAACTACTAAGTTAGTTGCGATGTGTTAGACATCTTGTCTAACCCGGGGTACTTTTGGGATCCGGCAATTTGCTAGATCTCGAGTAGCTTGTGGAGATAGGGCAGGAGGACTTACAGGAGATCCAAGAGGAGTACGTGGAGCCTTAGTGGATCAGTCTCCCACCTTTTACTTACTACTTTATTTTCAGTACTTAAGATAGACTTTACTTTTCATCTTTTAAATTAGTTTGTAATAATTCTGGATGTATTTCACATTTCTTTTCTGAGACGAATGCTTCCTACTGCTCTGTGATGAATGTTTTCTGGATATTTTGCTTTAGCTTCTGCACTCTGTTATACTACTATACTTAGTATTGTGATGTGATCAGCATACTGGAAATGCTGATATATTGATAACGTATATTGGATTCATATTTACCTCTTTAAATCCAGTGTACGTATTAGTCTAATACTTAATACAAGTAATCTACTCTTATCTTAAGTATTGACTCTCAATCCTACTCTTAGGTTCGAATCAGCAGCCTTCAGTGTGGCTCAGTCTTTTAGCCTATTCGGAGAGATGCTCATCCCCCCCCCCCCCCCCGAGTAGCGCACCGCTCCACCGCCAATCTGATATTTAAGTTGTACCTTTTTGCGCACGGCGATGAGGCGGGGCGCTACAGAGCCTTAACCTGAAATTAAATAACAATACCTTCATTCCTGGTTCTAGGTATTTGGGTTTTATCAGCTTATCATGCCATTTTCTTGTTCTCTTCTTGTACATCTTGGCACTCTCATATGCACCTAACCTGAATTCATCTAATTCATGGAGTTGCAAAACTCTTTTCTCACCCACTAGTTTGAAGTCAAAATTCAATTTTTTAACTGCCCAAAAGGCCCGGTGTTCCAACTCAACCGGTAAGTGACAAGACTTTCCATAAACTAGCTTGTAAGGGGACATTCCTAAAGGGGTTTTGGATGCTGTTCTATAAGCCCAAAATGCTTCATTTAGTTTCATGGACCAGTCCTTTCTATTTTTGCTAACCATTTTCTCAAGGATTTACTTTAATTCTCGATTTGACACTTCTACTTGACCGCTAGTTTGTGGGTAGTAGGTAGTGCCTACCTTAAGCTTCACCCCACATCCCTTCAAGAGGGTTTCTAATTGCTTATTGCAGAAGTGTTTTCCTCCGTCACTTATTAGGACATGAGGTGTGCCAAACCTAGCGAGAACATGATCCTTCAAAATTTTGATTACAGTTTTGGCACCATTATTTGTACAAGATACAGCTTCAACCCATTTGGACACATATTTGACCCCCACTAATATGTAGTTGTTCAAGTTACAGATGGGGAATGGTCCCATAAAGTCAATTCTCCAAACGTCAAATTGTTCAACTTCAAAGATTTCAGTCAGGGGTAACTCATCTCTTTTGCTTAAATTCCCCATCCTTTGACATTGATCACACATCTTTACAAACTTAGCAGCATCCTTAAGCAAATTTGGCCAATAAAATTTAGATTGCAGCACCTTTGTTGTTGTTCGATCAATACCATAATGTCCTCTATAAGGGGATGTGTGGCAATGATATAAGATGTTATTCGTTTCAGGTTTAGGCACACATCTCCTTAGTATTTGATTGACACAGTATTTGTATAGGAAAGGATCATACCAAAAGTAATTCTTAACATCAGCAAAAAAAAAGTTTCTTTGTTGAAAATTATATTCTTTTGGAAGAACTTTCCCTGCAAGATAGTTGGCAAAATCAGCAAACCAAGGAGGATTGCTTACAGCAATTGCATAAAGCTACTCATCAGAGAAGGTCTCACAAATTTTTTCACCTTTCTTCTGATTCAGATGGGTTAATCTAGAGAGGTGATCAGCCACCACATTATCATAACCCTTTTTGTCAAGGATTTCCAAGTCAAATTCTTGAAGAAGCAAAACCTAACGTATGAGTTGTGGCTTTGCCTCTTTCTTTTGAAGAATATACTTAATTGCAGCATGATCTGTGTATACGATTGTTTTTTATCCAATAAGATAGGGCCGGAATTTGTTGAATGTAAAAACAAATGCTAAAAGCTCTTTTTCAGTGGTGGCGCAGTTTCTTTTTGCAACCCTCATCAAAATTGAATTTAACATCCTTTCCTAGAAGCCTGCACAAAGGTAAACTGATTTTTGAGAAATATTTTATGAACCTTTTGTAAAATCCAGCATGCCCAAGAAAACTCCTAACTCCTTTACATTGGTGGGTGAGGGTAATTTCTCAATAACCTCAATTTTGGCTTTGTTAACCTCAATTCCTTTTTTAGATATAAGGTGACCCAAGACAATCCCTTCCTCTATAATAAAGTGACACTTTTCCCAATTCAAAATAAAACTCATTTCTTCACATTTCCTTAGAACCTTACCCACGTTTGTTAAACAATCTTCAAAAGATTTGCCCACTACCAAAAAATCATCCATAAAAATCTCTAGGAATTCACCTATCATGTCTGAAAAAATTGCCATCATGCACCTTTGAAAGTTGCAGGTGCATTGCATAGACCAAAGAGCATCCTTCTGAATGTATATTCCATAAGGGCATATGAAGGTTGTTTTCTCTTGATCTTCTGAAGCTATCAAAATCTGATTGTACACTGAGTAACCATCCAGAAAATAGAAGTATGGGTTTCCTGCCAACCTATCTAACATCTGATCAATGAATGGGAGAGGATAATGATCCTTCTGAGTTGCTTTGTTTAGCCTCCAATAATCTATACATACACTCCACCCCATAACTTTCCTGATTGGAATCAATTCATTATTTTCATTTATAGTTACGGTTATCCCACTCTTCTTAGGTGCCATATGAATTGGACTTACCCAAGGGCTATCCAAAATTGGGAAAATAATCCCAGCATCCAATAGCTTAATGATCTCCTTATGTACCACTTCTTTTATATTTGGGTTTAATCTTCTTTGAGGTTCTATGGAAGACTTAGAGTTGTCTTCTAGCAGGATACTATGCATACATAAGGTAGGACTAATTCCCTTCAAATCAGCATTACTCCATCCTAACGCCTGCTTGTGTTCTCTTAACAACTTACATAGTTTAGCTTCCTGAGTTAGGCTAAATAAAGCAGAAATAATAACAGGTAGTGATGTTCCCTCCCCAAAATAAACATATTTTAAGTGATTGGGCAAAGGTTTTAAATCTAATTCAGGAGGTTTATCTATCAACAACTGTATTTTCTTTCTTTCCTGAATCAACTTATCAATTTCATTTCCTACCTCATCAATTCCAGCTCTTTTTTTATCTAAATCAGAATCCCCTATATCTCCAAAAATCAGCACCTTTTCTAACACTTTGACTTCCCAACACTCCTCATTTGGCTCAATGGGATGTCTCATTGAATCCCTTATATTAAAACTCACCTCCTCCCCCTCGCAGCAAAAGCTCAATTGACCCTTATCAACATATATCATGTTCTTGCCAATAGCAAGAAATGGTCTCCCCATAATTATAGGAATCTCTTGATTTTCATCTTCCATTTCCAACATAAAAAAATCAACGAGAAAGATAAATGTATCAACCTTGACTAGAACATTTTCTAAGATTTCCATAGGAGTTTTTACAGATCTATCGTCAAGTTGGAGGAGGACTGAGGTAGGTTTTAAAGAATCAATTCTCAGTTTTTTGAATATGTAGAATGACGTTAAATTTATTTAAGCTCCCGAATCACTCAAAGCCTTTTTAAGAGAGTGATTTCCTATGGTGCAAGGAATGGTGAAACTCCCTAGGTCCTTCCTTTTAAGGGGAATTTTTTGCTCGAGAATGGCACTACATTCCTAAATCAAGGAAATTATTTCCTTTTCATTTATTTTTCTTTTCTTTGAAAGAATGTCCTTCATAAATTTAGCATAACTGGACATCTGTTCTAATGCATCCGTGAAAGGAATGTTTATATAAAGAGTTTTAAATATTTTTAGGAATTTTTGGAATGTAATGTCTAACTTTTTCCTTGCCATTCTTTGAGGGTAGGGGATGTGAGGGGTGTACTCAAAAGTTTTAGTCATCTGCGTGATAGTCCTCTCATTATTCTCTCTCTTTTTCCTTATTTAGTTCATGTTCCTCAATTCATCCCTCTCCCAAAACCTTAAATGTATTTTCAAAAAATTTTAATACCACGGGTTCTATAATTTTTCCACTTCTTAAGGTTATGGAATTTCCTGATTCATTCCCATAGTCCCCTATAGCTCCTACTAAGACAGGTTGATTTAGTTGCATTATAATTTCCTTTAATTTTAACTCAATTATTTTGACAGCTTTTCTTGATTCAAAAGTGCATGTTCATGTCAATTTAATGTTGCATCAATTCTATTCATAAAATTGGTTGTGTAAGTTCTAAACTCTCTTAAGGAATGCTCTAATCCTTTTGTTTTGATTTCTATAATTTAGGATAGTATTTACTCCTTCAGTTTCTCCATTATGATGAGAAATAAACTGCATACCCTCAAGTCTTTGGTTTAGAATGTCAATTTTATTTCTTAGTTCAACAATCTGATTTGACTCATTCAAGTTATTCACCTCCGTTTTGTTAGAGTTCAGCCGCTCGGTCGGCCATTGGTATGCATTATTTGCCATCTCTTCTAAGAGATCAAAGGCTTCTTCCTTGGTCTTACTACTGAGTGACCCTTCAGCAGCTACATCAATATGTGTCTTTGTTGGAGCATTCAAACAATTATAAAAGATTTGAACCTGCATCCATTCAGGGAACCCATGATGTGGGCATTACCTAAGAAACTCCTTAAATCTTTCCCAGCTATCATATAAAGTCTCCCTCTCAAGTTGATTGAAATTAGTTATCTCAATCCGCAACCAGGCTATTTTTGCAAGAGGGAAATATTTAGCTAGGAATTTTCTAGCTAAATCATCACAAGTGCGAATAGAGTCTCCCGGAATTGAACTGAGCCAACTCTTGGCTCTATCTCTTAGTGAGAATGGGAAAAGTCGCAGTTTAACGACGTCTTCAAAAATGTCGTTAAATCTGAATGTGTCACAAATTTTGAGGAAATTTAAAATATGTGAATTAGGATATTCTGTGGCTAGTCCCATGAATTGGTTATTTTGCACCATGCTAAGTGTCGAAGTGTTAATTTCAAAATTATTAGCCTCTATGTTTGGTCTCATAATAGCATGAGGGATGCCTCTAACAGTAGGTAGTGCATAATCTCTCAAGGCTCTACCCTAAGTTCCCCTAAATGGTTAGCTTCTAAATTTTCCATTTTAAAGTGATGTTGATTAAGGATTGCTCGTTCTCTTCTAGCTCTTAAGTATGTTCGCTCAATTTTAGGATCAAATAAGATATCGACATTTTCTCTCCTACTCATGCAGTTCTTTAAAATCAGCTAGACAAAAATGATTACATCAATCATAATGAACATTATAACAATTCAATCACTCCAAGATAGTTAATAAATAATATAATTCCAGTTCTACTAAGCACAATAAGTAAACAAAATAAAAACTCTAGTTATACTACAATTAGCACAATATTATATGACTACAAAAAAAATGAAAACAAAGATAATTAAGTAAGGTATCTAAATCACTATTTACTAGAAAATTATACTTGATACAAAACAAACCGTTCCCCGGCAACCGACGCCAAAAACTTGGCAGATGGAAAATACATGTCTGTGTTTGCACGCAAGTGTACGTGGCCTGAAGTAATAAGTGGAAGCGTTAATTCTGGGATTTATCGTCCTCTGAGAACGGTGGTTCTGATACCATGTTATATTTTCTTTCAATAATATTTAGATGTCAATTTTTATAATGATTTTTGGTTCCTAGTTTAGCAATACAAATTACATTAAGTTAAGATATAATTTGATTAAAATGAGAGAGTTGAGTTTTTATTATAATAGTTACAAGGGCTTGGTGATATAACTATATTGTTGAATGTATACTTTAATTCTTTGTGCTTAATTAAATCAAGTGAACATATTGGAATTGGAGTTATCTTCCAATTACAATAGGTTCAAGTTTAGTGCATAGAGAGAGCTCCCATTAGGGTTCTTCCTTTAGCACATAAATTTTTGTGAGATCATGATATTATTAATAGACTTGATTTCCTACATCTAGGTTACCAAATAGTATCTTTTATTCCTATTAATCTCATAAACAAGACTTTCATTAACCATGCATCATGCACTTAACACGTAGTTTAGCTAGATGGGAGTATGCGTTGGGTCGATAGACTATGTCACATCATCCATTGAGTTTTCCAACGTCCTCTCATCCCTTCTACTTTGCTGAGTAGCAGAACAACGCTAATGGAGAACTTGGTTCACAAGCATCATATCTCTTGGTAGAGCTTTTAAGGAAAGGTGCAAGTGAGCTTGAGAATTTGTCTCATAATTCTCAGCTCTGCTTGCACTACCTTCCTTGCTCTTACCCAATTGACGAGCTTAGAACACAAGTTCTGTAATTAAATAACTTTAAACTTTATTCCATCCAAGCATTCATTTCAACATAAATAATAAAAATAAGAATATCTTTTCATTCATTCAAATAATTTCATTACAACACCACCGTCCCCCTTACAATTTATACAACTATATCTTAACCCTCTCAAAAGAAATTTTAGCCTTCCATTACTAAATAAGAATAAACACACATACAAAGAAAAGTGAACATCGCCATTAGTTCATAGTAGAAAGAAATCATAGAAGTTTGTGAAGAAATACTAGGAATCATCCGGAGGTTTTCTAGGGTTCTCTTGGACTCCTCCTGCACTTTCCTCTTGACTGCTCCGCCCTTTTTCCTTTATTGTTTTCTTCTCCTTACTGTTCTTAGTCAACCTTCTTCCTCTTGGAGAGTTCTCATTTCTTCTTTTGCTGCAGCTTTTCATTTAGGGCCTTTAAATGTAAAAAATTGGAACCCCCTCAAGGTCTGAGATTGACCCTTAAATAGGGAAGTTCTCAGCCCCCAAGGCATTAATCATGTGACCCTTCACCTTCCTTGGCTTTAATTTGAACCCTTTAATTGATTGTCCTATTTATTTCATTGGGATTCTGCAGAAATAATGTATTTCAATTTTCAAAAGGCTGGGGAAGGCCAAAGATTGCATTTGTGGCCTTCCCTATGCTGCATTAATAGCTATTTTCTGAGAAATTCTGGATCGTCCGCTGCGGCGTGCTGTGGCAGCAGGGTTCCAAACACTGTTCCGCTACGGTGCATTGTGGCAGCAGTACTCCAAACACTATTCCGCTATGGCGCGCTATGGCAGCAGCGTTCCAAACATTGTTCCTGCCTAAAAATTAGTATCCTTTCCTTAGGTCACCGCAGCATCTGCTGTGGCGCGCGACAGCGGATAAACTTTTAAAATAACTATTCCTATAGTTTAACTATAGCTTTTATGATTAATAAAATATTCCGTTGTGGCGCGCTGCGGCGCGCTATAGCGGTTTATTTTACAAAAAGGGGGATTTAGCACTGTTCAATTAGTCAACATAAGATTTTAATTCATCTTCAAGAAATAACGATGTAGCACACTGCAGCGGAACTATTTTCGAAAGCATTGTTCAATTTTTCTTTGTATGATTTTAATTTAACTTGGAGAAATAACGTTGTGGCGCGCAGCAGCGGTCTTTCTTCCAGGTCTGTAGTTTAGCTTCTAGGTGAAGAATTTTCAAGAGTCGCCATGGCCCGTTGTGGCGCACCATGGCACGCTGTGGCAATTTTGACCCAGATTTTGTCATTCAGCTCATGCATTCCAGTTTCTCTCATTTTCCTGCAAAAGTACAAGTTTTCACTCAAAGTATATGGATATTTATGATGAATTGAACGTTTAATCACTATATTTTTGCTATAAATTCTGGATATATCAACATACAATACAAAAAATTCATAAGAATAAAAAATGCTCATTTATTACATTTTACTTGAATATGGCAAAGAAAATTAAAGCATAAATTCCCTCCTGCAAGTTGCACCTTACTTTAACCTTCTATCAAGCTTAATCCTCAAGCGCAATGACCTATACTCCTGATATGCCATATGTATATATATAACAGGGTACAGTCAAAAAAAGAAAATCTTGTTATATTTTAAAAAATTTAAGTACGAATACAATTTTAGTTAAATTTTAAATATCACAAAATCATCATAAGTAAATATGAGCTACAATGCATTAAATGAAATGATAAAAGTTATAAACCATACATTTATAACTTAAGCAAAAATATGAAGTAAGAAAATATACATAGTCCCAAAGCTGCGCAAAATGTTAAGCATTTTATATATAAACTACTAAGTACAAGAAAATCCCAAATATATATGATCAAATTACTTATGCTGATTTTCTAAATAAAATGAAATATAAGCAAAACTGAACTGAAAACTAGCATCATAATATACTTGCACATAAAACCAGAGACTGCTGAAAATTCAGAATACTGAAAGAACATACTAAAAATACTGAATTGAAAATAACTAAAATTGAACTGAAAATATTTTAATTGGACACGTGCCTAAATTATTCCTGACATAACAGAAATTGGCTAAACTTGCCACCAAATCCAAAATTGAAGCATCTAGGACACTAATGCCTAAATCAACAGTTAAATCCTCCAAGACACTAATGCTTAGGCATGAGCTGCATTAAACTGTACTGTATCTCAAAATTAGAATTATAGAAACAGACTAGCTATGGCACATTCCACTAAACTATTATCTGATTTACTGATTTATCTGATTTATTAATGTTCATGACTTTATGCAAATTCCAAAACTAATATAGGATTATTCATCAAATATTCGATGTCTCATCTAATATTCAAAATAGTAAAGGATAAAAACAAGAAACTAGTACGTAAGAAAAGAGAATAATAAAGCAATATTACACAAAAATCTGTGGTATCATTTGTTTTCTAATTTAATTGTTCTAACTATTTTAAGATTATACAAGCTTATGATCTACAATATCTTACTATCTAGTATAAACTCAAAGTCACAATCTATATAGTCAAACAACTAGAACTAATCAAACAGTGTTGCCTACAGAAGTTAATAAATAAATCAATCATCCTAATTTGCATTTTTCCATTACTACAACCAATCTTGATATAATGTATGAAGATTAGAAGTTAAGAGATTAAACTCAAACATGCGATTTAAGACCCTTAACTTAGGATTCCAAGCATCTAAAGTCTAAGTTATTCAATTTTAAATAGTATTTAAGTTTTGAACTAAAAATTGGTTCCAAAGAATCTAATTAGACTCAATGAAAATTTAAATTCTAACTTTATTGATTAAGTGGCATGGGAGAAATTAGTGGCTAAAAGTGCATTCTACGCAAAATGACCTTATTCCCTCAAAACAATAATATTTTAAGGGACTAAAATTGACTTTGAAAAATCTAAATAAAATTATTCTAATTTGATGATATGATTATTATCTAAGGAGTAAATCAACTTCTCAAACATCCTAATTGGATATCTCTGTGTCCTAAAATGACTAAATAATGATTTCCTTAATTCAAGAGTAATTAACAAAATTACTCATTAAATCTAAGTTTTAATACATGTTTGCATATTTGTGCTTTTCAAATAAGGTGACAATACTACTTAATGAAAATTCACTAAGTAGTAATTAATATCCTACAGTAGCAAAGAGTTCCTATGTCCTAATGTTAGGGTTTTCAAATTACAATCAATCACTAATTATGTTAAGATCTATACAAGTGATGTAAGTACTATACATAAAGCTCAAGAAAATAATATAATTAAATAAATATAGAACTAAATAGAGTTCTAAGTACTTAACATGCCTTACACAACTTCAAACTTTTGTAGCACATGGCTTCAGAACCTTAAGACTTCGACTTCGCATGGATTATAGATAAGTTTTTCTAGTTGAGAAATGAAACAAAAGGATGAATTTATTACACTTCTTGCTCCTTAGGTGCCAGACATACAATTTATCTTATGTATTAAAATGGACAGAAATTGTAGGTGTACAAATATAATTTTAAATGCTGATTTAATGCCTTTATTAATGCAGTTACTTTATATTTATGTTTAAATTCCATCATGCAACTTTGTCATTCTACTACGAATTATGTGGATGCCAAATGAATATAAATGTATAATAGGATGGCCGATTATGCGAAGAATTATTCTTATACTTCCATCAATCTTCTATAAAAATAATCATTATCAAGTCATTATATGCCATCTTGTAAACTCCTCCCTAGCATGCAACAGTTTAGTTTTCTATCTTTTAGTATTGGAGAATGAATTGAGTAAAATCCATGTTAGTTATAATTAAGCATGACTTATCAAAATATTTACCATGCAGTCGTATTTTGGCCAATCGTTGCATGCATTATGAATGACGCTTCATCTTAACCAAAGCAATAAGCTGCAAATCCAAATCACTAAAGGTACGCTAATTACTTAGAACTTTATTGAGTTCTACATTTATTTAATTATGTAATTTTCTTGAGCTCTATGTATAGTGCGTATATCACTTGCATAGACCTTAGCATCGCTAGTAATTTATTTTGTTTGTAAACCATGGAATTAGGGCACAGGAACAACTTGATATTGTAGGATAATTTTGCTATTTAATGAATTTTCACTAAGTAGCGATATTAGTTTACTTAAAATATTATGTTTGCACTATGTAAATGAAACCTAGAGTGTGGTGAGTAATGTTATTAATTACCCTGGCATTTTAGAAAACATTAGTTAGTCTTTTTAAGACTGTTAGATGTCTAATTAGGGTGTTTGATGAGTTGATTTACTCCTTGGATAATAATCATATCATCAAATTCAAATTGTTTCATTTAGAAACTAATTCTCAAAATCTACCTTTTAAACACTTAAAATGTTATATTTTAAGGGAACGAGGTTAATTGTGTAGAATATAGTCAGACTCATTGATTTCTCTCATGATACTTAAATCAATAAAAGTTAGAACTTAGATATTTCATTGAGTATGATTGAACTAAATAGAACCTGCTTTTAGTTCAAAACTTAATATCATTTACTTTTTATAAATTATACTTTAGATGCTTAAAATCCTAAGTTAATGGACTTAAGTCCATGTTGGAGTTTAATCTCTTAATTTCTTTTCTTGACAAATCATATTAAGATTGGTGGTAGAAATCAAAAAGTGTAAATCGATATATTCATTAAGCCTTTATAGGAGACCTTTTCTAATTCTGAACTAGAACTTGTTAAGTTCTAATGTTTAACTTTATAAGGCCGGTAAATTTGGGGTTATAATTGATAGCTGGATATTAGAGATCCTAAGCTTGTGTCCTCTCTAAATAGTTAGAACGGATTAAACTAGAAAATTAGTGATATCACAAATTTTGTGTAGTGTTATTTATACCTTATTTTATTGCTTTGCATTTATTGTATTTTGAGCCCTTTTATATTGAACATGTCAAATAAGATAATTTGATGCATGAAATGAAAATATAAAAAATTAGGATAACACTTGCATTGGGTTCATGTTCTAGATGGGGGACTGTGTATACACATTACTGCTAATGGACAAGCGATAAGAAGAAATAAAGATACCTAACACGTACTCATTGGAGAGAGTTGTGTCTGGTTCAGGAACCCACTTCAGTCTTGCAGACGTGCTTGACTACTCAGCTACTTTTGGACGTGTCCACGGAAGTAAAGTAAAATAACTAAAAAATTTACTGGATAAGTATCTTCTATATTTTTAGTTCAATACAGTTTTTTGCCTTAGCTTTGAGAAACTAAGTGAAATGATATGATGCAGTTCAGTTCAGTTATAGTTCAATGGCTTGTTTAGCCAATTTTCTTGATATGACTATTTGTACATAATTATTTTCTATTTTAAATTTACTTTTACTGCAGTTCATCTTTTTTTTAGCACTTACTTATGTATGTTAGGATGCTAGTTGTTGCTTCAGTTTATTTATATGTATCACAAGTTCAGTTGACTTAATATTAATTTGCATAAGTTCACATGATCATAAGCATGTTATGATAAGTTTTTTTTTCAGTATTCACAATTTATTATACATACATATTGCCTAACCTTATTGCAGCCTTAGGTTAAGGTATGTGCTTATCTCATATTTTAATTTAAGTTATAATTGAATTATTATAGCTTTTACTACTTTCTTTTGTTATTATATTTCTTCTATAATGCTTAGGATCCATACTTAGACTTATTAAAGTCTAATCATTTTTTTTTCTTTTGGTTGTGCCCTGTCATATATGTACATATGGCAGATCAGGAGCATAGGTCAGATCCAACGCTTGAAGATTGTAACAACCCTAGTTATTACCAAAGATAAGTTTAGATTAATTAAGTTAAACTAAGTCCTAATTTTGATTTCATTAGACTCAATGAGTCATTTAAATCTAACCCTAGAAGTTTGGGATCAATCGGAGCTAAATTGAGAATTTTGGTATTTTTGCATATTTTTGAGCCCTGGAAATTGCCTAAATTAATTTGATCTCCAAATTAAAATCTAATTTCATTTTTGAATTCCTCATGCCCTAATAAGCTAAGGGTGAATTTTTGGGAATTTTTAGAGCTCATTTAATTTTAAATTAGATTTAGAATTAATTAGAAAATATTATATTAATTAATTGATTTTATATTATTTAAAATTAAATTATTAAATTAAAAATAACAGCGAGATTTGCTATCGGGACCGCAGCCGATCCGCTGCGATATCCCGACAGCAGCGCATGGGTTCTGGCCATTCGATGCATAAGCACGCATCTTAGCACATTTAATCCAACTGTGAGATCTCCTCCGAGATAATATCTAATCCTATCCGCTCGATCGGCATCTTCCATCCGACGTTCGAGATCTCATCCGTGTTTCTGTTATCCGAGGACTGCATCAGACCGTCTATTGCCAACGATCTTGAGATCAGACAATGGAGATGGACCCCATCGATGTCAATCATTGTCTTCGATCGATCGCAGGACCGACAGGGAAATTCGCTCATACCATGCCATGTTGATCCTATCTGCCACTCCTCTGCCAGGTCACCTAGACTGTTAGAATTTTCCCGTTTCTGGCCGAGCTCGCCTAGACAACATGGAGGCTGGTGGTATCCCCTTAGGGCCGAATGGAGGAAACAGCTCGGGCCGAGCCTGTGCCTTGGATCCTGACCTCGATAGCCACCCCTGGACCTTCCCTCGACCTATAAAAATCTCCTAAGAATCACAGTGAGTCCCTTTGCTCACTGTGATCCCCTAATTCCCAGCTGCATCCCCCCTAAAGCTCTGGGCAATTTCGGCTGAACCTGCAGCTTGAACAGCTGATAGTGGGTGTGGTTTGGTGTTTAAACCCCCAGGCACCCAGGAGGAGCTCAAGTATTCCAGTGGTCCCTGCTGTGTGCGGCTCATCATCTCTTTATCTCAGTTCAGAAGAAAAGCTTATGACAGTGAATCTCTTCTTCATCAAGCATATTAATAAGCTTTATGCAACTCTATAATCTTTCTTTCATGGTGGATTTTTTGTGTGGTTGTGTGGCTCCGTATTTTTTCTCATTCTTGAGTTTTCCATTTATACTCTTGTGTTCATATGCTTGCAAGTTTGTATTTGTTTATGATGTGATTGCTCCGTAGTTGTGCATTGGTAAATTTTTGTATTTTATTTGGTGACTCTCAGCGGTCAAACTCCGATCCTAGGGTTTGCTTCGGTGTAAGAGATTTCTGAATTCTAGGTTAAACTCCCAACAACTATCTCGTGATTGCTCACAACCAATTTTGCATACAACCACTTGGGAACCGTCATGTGTAGCCACATTTGTAATTACTTACAACTTCTAGAAGAGTACAAAGGATAGATAAAGAAAAGAAAAAAAGAGGGATTTGATAAGAGAAAGAGGGAGACACAAACATTAAAAAGCAAATTAAGAGTATTGGTTAAAGGGTTTAGGGTTCTAGAATAAAGGTGATAACTTAACCATCAAGCTAGAGGAAGGTTCCAGTATCAAATTTCTTGATGCCACTCTGAAAATTGGATCATTGGGAGCAACATTACGATTAAATAGCATTGTTAAAATTGTTCAATTCCTTCGCACTTAATCAAAAAATGAGTCAAGTGTGAAGACTGCTACTAAGCAAGCCCTCAAATTAATTATTTTTTGCACGCCTATCAATACTTGGTAAAGTTTTAAATATAATATGCAAAATAATTAATATCACTAAAATGGTAGCTACTGATGCTCCTTCAAAATAAGTTTTCATTTTCTCTCGATTATTATTCAATCCTATCTCAAAGAGGAAAGCCACATGAAATGATGGAGATATTCTTCCAACAAAGGGATTAATAGTCTTAACATTGATTTGGTGAACTCTTCAATGAAGGCATTCACCGAAAAAAAAGAATGATACAATTGCATCACCCTCAAGGAAGTCAAGAAGGGTCAGGCGAAAGGCTAAAGAAAAGTTACAGGCTGAGAATATGAAGGTAGGGCCCTGACAGACTGTAAATACACGTCTGCGCTCACACGCAAGTGTACGTGGCTCTGAAGTAATAAGTAAAAAGTGTTAATTTCTGGGAATTTATCGATCCTCAGAGAATTGTTTGATTTGGCATTAAGGTGTATCTATTCTCACTAATGTTTAAGCTATACTGTATTTGGATGAGTTGGTCTAAAAATTAGCACAATAATCACTAAGCAAAAAGAACAAGATGAGAGAAAGAGGAGAGTTGGGATCATCCCAAATGCCATGATATAACAATTATGTATATTAATTTCTCAAGCTTTATCATTCATTTTAATTATAATCAAGTGCACATTGTTTTCCTTGAGTTTAACTCAAGGTCTTACAAGTTCAAATCTCGTGCACAAAATGAACTCACATTCGGTTCTACTTCGGCACAAAGATTCTTGTAAGATTCTTTGGATTTAAATTTTAATCTTATTCTCTTGATCAAGGAAAGCTTGATTAGTAAATCTTAGGATCTTATAAGCATTGATTTCCACTATGAGCATCACTCACATCTCACATAGTTGAGATGAGGGATTCATATGTTGGGCTCAACGACTATGTCACTTAGTTCATGAGCACTCAAAACTTCCTTCCTCCACCTTAATTATGTTGAGCTAAGCAGCTCATTTAGTGGGTCTTAGCATCACTTGCATTAACACTTTGGTTGAGCTTAGATTTAGATGCATTGAGCTCAAGAACTTTGTCACATAGTTCCAAGCTTTCATGCACTCAAAACCTAGCATCCAACTTAAGGTGAGCTAATGAGCACAAGACGATTAGTTCTTGAACTTTTAATTCTTTACTCTTATTCCACAATCAAGACTAAAATAGATAAAGTATTTCTTAGCAAGACATTAAGATCACAAAATAAATTATGCTTGAGAAAAACATTCATACATTAATATTACATCATGCACATGGGACTTCACCCCAACCCTCCCCAAGAGAGTTTAATTACTCATTACAAAAGAAAAGAAAAAAAACATATACATGGATAAAGACCCTTTCATGATCAATTAAAAAGAAAATATAATAATATAATTTAGAAAATACTATGAACACTCCTTTGGAAGTTCTCTAGAATCCTTCTTCTCCTTCTCAATGTTCCCTTCTTAGGTCGCTAGTGCTGCCTTCTTCCTTCTTCTCTAAAGCAAGAGCTTGCTTTGTCACCCTTGGAGAGTTCTTCTCTTCCTTGGCACTCCTCCTTACTTAGTAGATTTTTTTGGCTAAAATTGTGAACCCTCCTCAAGTCAAGAGGAGGGGTATTTATAGGAGAGGGGCTGCCTTCTTCTTCTTCATTTCAAAACTAGCATTTCCATTTAAAATTTTGAACTCATGATGGTAAAATCCTCCAGTGATGGTGAGGTAACAAATATCTTCATTTGTTTACTCAAAACATCACATCAATACCTTCTTTTTCAAATAAAACATAGTAGCTGCAGGGAATGATGGCTGGGGACAAAGTTCAGGATAGAGGTCATGTCCCCAGCCACAATAAATGCTGTCTGGAGAAAATTTGCGGCGGGCCGCTGCAGCGCGCTGCGGCGTGCAATGGTCTTTAGCAAATTCGCCAAGTCCCCCGCTATCGCGCGCTACCGCGTTTGAGCATTGGAAGATGTCCCGCTGCAGCGCGCTACATCGGGCCATTTTACATTTCTACTGTTCAATTACTTCACTTTTAAAAAAATATTTCTGCAGCAAACCGCTGCAGCGCGCGTCCGCGCACTGTGGCGTCTCATTTTGCAAAAAATACTGTTAAATTAGTGAGCAACATATTTATATAGTTTAAATAATTCCGCTGCTGACCGCTGCAGCGCGCGACCGCTGCTGACCGCTGTAGTGACTCATTTTGCGAAAAACACTGTTCAATTAGTTAAGAGACCTATTTATATGGTTTAAATAATTCTGCTACTGACCGCTGCAGCGCGCGACCGCGCGCTGTAGCGGCTCATTTTGTAAAAAATACTGTTCAATTAGTTGAGCCCCCCATTTATAAAGTTTAAATAATTCTGTTGCAGCCCGCTGCGGCGCGCTGCAGCGCGTTGTAGCGGATTTTCTTTAATAAAAATTAAATCTTTCCAAAAATGCCTCAGAACTCCCTTGGATGCCTTTTCCCTAAAAAAAAAAATTGATTTTAGGAGCATCTTAAAGATCTGAAATGAATGAAATTTTCCTTTATTTTAGATATAATTTATGAATTCATCAGGCCCTAGTTGTCCAAATGAGGAGAATAACATGAATAAGAATCCTCATTTCTAATAAATATGAGCAATTGAGGTGAGTAGGTGACTAAAACTCCAATATCATTATCAAAGGGGAAGTTCATATAACCATAATAGTAAGCATTTCCACCAAAAATAAACAAATATTATCTTCAAAAATCTATAAAGTCTTATAAATAGTGAAGGAAAGAAGATTGCAAAGGACGATAATGAAAGGTATTGAGGCTAAAGGTTAATTAAGCTATCAAAGCATAAACATGGCACTATTACAAATATATGACCAACCTAGTAAGCACAAAGATAGGATAACTTCCATTAAAAATGAGAGCATTTGTTGAATACCCACCTTTGGCATCTAGGTATCAAGAGGTTAGGAGATTTAGTATGGGAAACTCCTAATATAATGATGTGATATCCCCTTAAAAATTTTGGAGTTCCACCATTCAACAAATTTGGGTATCAAAGGAACCAAAGTTTAAGAAGCTAGCAAATGATGAAAACTATGAGTGTTTAAATGACGATCTTGGAAGATCCCAACATATACCTAACATTAAAAATTGAATAAGACTTTAAGAGTTAAGATCAACATCCATAGTAATTCATTGGAAGAAACGATATATTATTGGACAAATAAACAATATAGAGCTACCATATACAAATATTAAAAATGATGAGATTAGAAAGCACTTATCATTTGAAATGATTCTTGTGGTTGAACACACTCATAATAATCCCACTCAAAGTGTGTATGGGAGGCCTAGAAACTAAAACAATATGTATACTGTCCTACAGAGGATAAGCTATATGAAGAAAATGATGTACTGAGAGAAGAGCTCGTACATGATGAGAACCCCGATAATTTCAGGATGTTTCATGGCAATTTGACACCATTGGTTCAAAAACAAGTGCAACATAAACGAATTATGTGTCTAGGGAGATTAGCAAGTTACATGTCCTACTCATGGAAATGGATGATACGATGAAGTCAATTTTCTGCCAGCTTAATTTAATTACAGCGGTAGATTAACAAGAAAAAACAATAGATTCTCTTTTGAATTCAAGCACAAACAAGATGTCTCACATAAATAATGCAACTATTAAAAGAAGAGTTCATAATAAGAAAATCGAATGATGATCCACTCAGAGGATAATGTTGTGACTAAAACATAAGGTGCATGCTTGAGTTTGCAGATAGTGCAATTAGCTACTACATCAAAAAAAAATTAAGTTTTGATAGGAAAGGGTCATTCTTTCCCCTTAAAGTTTGACTTTGTCATATCTTAAAGAATAAATTGTTCCAGAATTTGAAAAGTTCTCAAGAGTAGAAAACCTTAAGTAACATTTGGTACAATTTATGGTTACTAGCTGTAATACTGGGGGATACTTCCCTACTTTTATGACAATTTGTAAATAGTATTAGTGGCACATCCTTTGAATTCTATAACCTATGTAATGACTTATTGTGCTTTGATCGAGCTATAGACAATGTTCATTAAAAGGTTCACCGACACCACAAAAAGGTAATAATAATTGAGTTGCTATGGAAAAGAGAAAAATATATGAGATTGTTACCAAGTACATAACAAGGTGGCAAGACCTTAATATGAAATGTAAATATTAGCCTGATGTGAAGTATGTCATCAAATTGATGATGGGAAATATCAATGACCAATTGATAACTTATCTCTATATGATAATTATCAACACCTTCCATGAGTTATTGGATCATGTTGCTAAATTTGAAAGATTGCCATGCTGAAAGGAGAATATGTGTGTAATGACTAGAAGGAATGGTGCTAATGATGTGCTCACATTCTCTGTGGATACAAAAGGAAAATTAGCTCCTGGTATATTGGCAAAGCCAAGCAAAGCAAAATGCAAAGTGTAGAAATCATCTATTTTTCAAAAAAATGATAAACAAGTAATACTCATTAAAAAAAGAATAAACTTCTAAAGTCTTCTCACATGCTTTAAAGGCTAGTCTTCAGTTATCAGTCTTGTTGACTGAAGTAAATTGATGCTACCAATGGCATAAATTATTATGTCACAATGTGATAAGCTATTTGTTAATGATTGATTTTCTTAAATACAGGATAAAGTATGTGTTATTAGAATGGTGAACTTAATTTGAGCTATTAAAATAAATTTACCTATAATTAAAGTAGAAAAAAATAAAGTGCAAGAAACATAGCACACAAAAGGAAATAAAAAGAAAAATAACAATCAAACATAGAAGAATTATAGTGACATCTTGTCTCTACATCCACTATTCAGAGATCGCCTCTCACCCAAATCTACTTAATAAAGACTATCTCCTTTGCTGGTAGAAAAGTCTTCCATCCATTGCAAAACCAAGTCGTAGAGCACCAAGGCAAAAATTATAACACCCTAACGTTGAGTTAGTGTAACTAAGCCAACATTAGATAATACTGTAACTCATTACCTTAAATTAGAGGTGCTAATCCAACATAAAATGTCACATTTGCCAAATGTTATATTGAGGTGTAACATAATCACAAAGGCAAGAAGGGGACGCATTCATCACATCCTTCATAATTTCATACATCTGTAATAACTGAAATAAATTACATGCATCTTAGAAAAGAAATAAAAAACAAAAAAAGTATAGTGTTGAAATGAAAAGATAGAATAATGGACTACTCCTAAGTTGGAACCACCTCCAAAACTATTTCATTCTCAAGCTCTTGTTCTGACATATCATATCATAAAGTTAACATGATTAATATATTAATTATGATAACTAATTAAAACAATAGTCATAATTAATGCTTAATAACATATTAATTTATAGGAAATTAATAAAATAATCAATACTAATAAATAGAACAACTTAATTAATTTAAGTAACAACTAATAATCATTAATTATGCCAATTTAGGCAATAATTCCTTGATTCACGATTAATTAGGCATAAATCTAGTTAATTGTATTTGAGACTTAGTCTAAATTAAGCTAAAGGTAACTACGTAATTATATTTAATAAAAAGAAATATTTAACTAAAAAACAAAAATAATGTTTTTACTCTAAAAAAAAATATTTTTTGTTGAAAAATATTATGTCAACGGACGACGATCAAACCTTTTCAACAAATAAGAAAATCTTATAATCTAAATCACAAACACTCTCTCTCTCTCTCTCTCTCAAAAAAGCTTCCTCCTCCTTTCTTTCCACCAGAGATCCGCAGCCGTCCAATTAGTTGGGCTTGGACCCGTGGTCGCCCATTTTAGTCATTTTTTCTCTATCCCTTCATCTTCCCATCTTCCAATTCAATAGAACAATCTTTGTTTAATTCAGTTTCTCTCTCACCTCCAAACAAGGGATGACAATTGTGAAGGGGTGTCGGGAAGAATCGACGAGCGAGTTTGAGGTAAAAGTGCGAGCAATGTCTCGACAGAACATCATCGACTCCCGTGCTCCGCCGAGAATGAGCAACTTCACATTTAGGGCACCGCAGGAAAATTTCACGATCGATGATTTTGAGCTGGGATCGGTTCTCGGTGTTGGTTCTTTTTCTAAGGTTTCTTTTCAACCATTTTTTTCAATGCATTCCTATCTTACTTTTCCTTCTCATCTTCATAAATATTTGTTTTATCTTTATAATCGCAAATATTGTTTGAATTATCAATTTTGATAATATTATATTCTTTAGAATTAAAAATTAAAAAATACTATATTTACATTAGAATATACATTAAAAAATATTTAAAATTAATAGAATTTTTTTTTAATTTTTATATATAAACTCCATAAAAAAAAAAAATGTATTACACCAATTATCTACTTACAAATCAATGCGCTCTTAAAAATTTGACGCAATGCGCTTTTTATTTGAATTCATTTAGTTGACCCCACACTCTCTGATGTCATAGAAGAGTTTCTTTTTCCTTCATTTCTCTCTCGTCTCTAAACTAAGATGATGGTTATAATGGGCGCCGGGAAGAATCAACGAACGAGTTTGAAGCGTCGTCGGCAGCGGTGCTCACAGCTGAGGACGAGCAAGTCGGCATTTATGATTTTCGCGCTGGAATTGGTTTTCGGCATTGGTTCATTTTCCAAGGTTTTCGATTTAACCATTTTTTTTCTTATATGCATTTGGATTTCCCTTTTCCTCGTTATTAGCTTAAATCATTTCTCAAATCAGAAAAAAAATTTCTCACCTAGTGAGACTTCTACTTCAAAAAGAAGATTGAGAAAATTATTTTTCTAGAAGAATGAAAAGAATGAAAAGATTTATTTGTTTCAATAGACGTGACTTTCAAGTATGTCACATAATATTTTTTTTGTAAAAGTTTAGCATTAACAAATAAAAAAAATCACTATATACCGGACTATTTTATTTCCACTCCTTTCTCAAATCTCTCTTTTCTTCAAAGATGTGTCAGGTAGCAGTGAAATGAGTTGCTCTCTGGCTTGCCCTTTTTTCATTCTTTTTTTGTTTGATTTATACAACAAAATCAGGCCTTAATTTCACTGGTTGGGGTTAGCTATATGAATCGTTTGTTTCAATTAAAAACCTCATCCTAAGTTCTAAATAGAGAAATCCTTCATAATAATTTTTTCACATATTTTTTTTGAACTTTCTCTTCTTTTTTTAATATAGTTGAAACTCAAAAACTCAATTTTTCTAACACCAGCAATGCACGGTCTGCACTTAATATTCCCGAGCCATCTAAGGCAGCAGTCTCTTATATTATACATTATTGGAGCCTGGCCAACATTCAACCCATGTAGCATATTTGGTCTCTAAAATTTTTCTTTAATTTTTAGTTGGATTTTTCGATGCTCCATTTTTAGCTTAATTGAGGGTGGAGCCGATTTCAGTGTGCTGTAGGGAGATTCCGAGGAATGTAGATGATGGACTGAGATTCTTCATTTTGAACCTTTCGGTTAGTTGTTAGTCTGCTGCAGTTCAACAATAAGGTTGTCGTCGACATAGACCAGGATGTAGATGTGGTCGGAATAGATGTCCTGTATGAGGAGGGATGGATTAGTTGCACTAGTTTTAAAGCCTTTGGTGTGCAGGAAATTAGTTAGTGTAGAGTACCATTGGTGAGGTAATTGTTTGAGTATGTATATGGCCTTGTTGAGCTTGCATACATAGTGAGGATGGCTAGGCTCCTTGAATTCTTGAGGTTGTTTCATTGAGGTGCCCGTGTAGGAAGACGTTGGAGACATATAGTTAAAAAATGGGCCATTTATAGTGAGTAGCAATGGTGAGGAGGGTACTAATAGTAGGCATTTTTGCAACGTGCCTGGATATCTCTGAACAATCAATGCCGTAACTTTGATTGAAGCATTGAGCCACTAGTCGGGCTTTATGACGTCCCACTGTATCGTCATTATTGTATTTTATGCGAAACATTCATTTGCATCCAAGGTTGTTCTGTTGTGGCTGTGGTGGGAGAAGAGTCCAGGTTTGTTGTTATACCAAGGCATGTTATTCTTCTTCCATGGCTTGTTTCCAGTGTTCTTATTTAGCTACGGCGGTGTAGGATGTTGGTTCATCGTACGGTGATGTGGTGTGAAGGAGATTTTTGAGTGATTTGAGTTTTATTGTACCGGTTTCAGCAGAGTCATCATTAGATGTGCGGGAATGGTGGGTTCTTGTGATCATGAGGACGTATGGCTGGGAGTAGGTGAAGAGAGCTGAGGGGAAGATGAGGAGCTGAAGGATGAGGAATGAATTGGGTTATGTTGGGATGACATTTTTGAGGATTGTTGAGGAGGTGGGAGGGATATTGTATGGGTGGAGTTATGCATAGGTTTGGATGTTGAGGTGGTTGAGGTTGGGACGAGTATGAGAGGGTTGAGGTTGGGTTGTTGAATTGAGGATGTGTGGAGAGGTGTGTTGAGGGTGGAGAAGTAGGGGAATGCGGCTTCAATAAATCTTACATGACGAGAGATTAGGAGAAAGGTGCAAGGAACGGTTCTCGGGCTGATTTTGGTTGTTTTGTAGGAGGGAGGAGAGGGTAACTTAGGTAGTCGAAGACCCAGTGATGATTGTAGTTCGTTTTTTTTTATGGGATAGTTGAAATGGAGATGTTTTGTAGGTGTTTGGGAAGGCAAAACGGTTAATTCGATAGGAGGACATAATGGCTACATGAACCCAGGTAAATGAGTGGTTTGAAGGAGGGCTCTAGTTGTCTCGAGGATGTGCCTGTGTTTGTGACCCGCAATGCCGTTTAGTTGATGTAAGGAAAAAATCTTTGGTGGTGGATGTCAATGTGTTTGAGCAAATTATGAAAGGTGTTTGGGTTGTATTCTTCACCTCCATCGGGTTGAAGTACTTTTATACGTACTTTAAATTGGCATTCAATGTTTGTAGTACTTATATACGTTCTTTAAATTGGCATTCAATGTATTTTTGAAGTCAACAAATTTTTGGATGGTTTCAGATTTATGTTTAAGTGGAAACAGCCAAGTAAAGCGTAAGTAATAATCCACAAAAATGACATAATTTGTATCCTTCATTAGAGATAATCGGAGCAGGTCCCCATACATCAATATGGTAGGAATTCAAATGCATTATACTTTTAATTTGAATATTTGGGAAAAGGTAGTCGGTGGTGTTTTGTTGTGATGCACGTGGTGCATGGAGGTTGGTTTTTGGTTTGGCCGAGAATTGGATGATTTTTTGGAGGAATTGATGAACTTCGGGGTTAGGATGCCAAAGTCTGAGATCCAATGGTGAAGTAGTTGTAGTGATGGAGGAATGCAGAATTGTCTTTAGAGGAGGAGGTTGTGGAGACATAGGGATGATGTAGAGTCTGTTGTGGCAACTATCTTTAAGGAAAGGAGTATTGGTGCAGAGATCCTTTAAAGTGAACCCGTGTTGATCAAAGGAGATGGAACAAGAATTACTAGAAATTATTTTGTGAATGTATAGGAGATTATAATGACATTATGGAACATGAAAAAGGTGATTTTTAAGAAACTTACAATTGGGTGTGGGAAGAATATTGTTGCCTATGTTGGAAATTGAGAGAGACTGTTCATTTCCAACAGTTACACTATATTGCCTTGATAGGTTTCAAGGTGGGATTGCTGAGATCATTTGTAATGTGGTTTGAAGCTCCGGAGTCGAGGTACCAGTTGGAATTGGGTGGCCCTTCCCTTCAGTGCATAGGGCAGTAGGATAGTATTGCCGCTGATTTGTTGTGCTGCGGTAGGTGTGATCCAGTCGATGCCAATAGTCTTTGGCTGAGTGGCCGTATTTTAGGCAGATTTGACATTCCACATAGATAGGCCTTAGGGTTCATTGTATTGACGATGTTCCTCTGTGCAGATGAGGAGGTCGGTCATGTTTAGTGCCATATCTGCCCCTACTGTTTCTGAATCTGCCGGAAAATAGAGGCTGATTTGTATTGCTGCCAACCAGGGAAGAATTGATGAGTTGGGTTTCCTTGTTTTTGTCTTGCTGGGTGTTGATTTATTCACTGCATAGTAGTGAGTAGAGATCTTTTAGGCTGATTGGTGTGAGTTTGGTGTGGATGACAGTTTTGAATGTTTGTTAAGTGGAGGGAAGACTGTTCAAAGTGTAGAGGATGATATCCTTTGTGTCAATCTTGAAGCATGGTGGTGCAATTTTGTCCACCAATGCCTTGATTTCTAATAGGTATTCATGCATGGGTCTGTTCTTTAAGAACACATTGTGAAGCTCATTTTTGAGTTGGATGACACAGGAGCAATTGGATGATTGAAAGCATTTTTCATGGGTGTGCCATATCTTTGTGCATGAGTCGGTTTCTAAAATGTAAAGGAGGATTGATGGAGATATGGTGGAGTAAAGAGTTGCTGTAATGTTGTGATCTGTAGAGATCCAAAGAGGGTAATTGGTGTTATCGTTGTGCGGAGGCGGAGGAGCTTCTGAGCCATCTAGATGACTGTATAGATTGTTGGCTTTGAATAGCTTGGTTATTTGTGTTCTCCATATGAGATAGTTTTTAGATGCTAACGAAGTTTGGATTACGTTCTTGATGTTGAACGTCAAAAATTTGAGGTTCTTTGCTTCGAGAGAGTTAGGTGAGTGTTGAGGCTTCTCGAGGACGTAGAAAGAGAGTGATGAAAGAGCTGTGTTTCTTAAGGTTCTTGGAGACGTAAGAAGAAAGAAAGGTTCTTGCTGTTCTCTTGAGGTTCTTGAAATACTGCTAGATGCTTCTTGAGGATGTAGAAAGAGGGCAATTGGAGGGAGGAGGGTGAAAGGGCTGAGTGCTGATTAGGGTTCTTGGAAAGCTAAAGAAAAAGTGGGGAGAGAAGAGAAGATGAATCGAGACTAGGGTAGGTTCTTGGAGATATGGGGAGGTGAGCTGATGCTATTGTTTCACCGGAGAGGTTGGGGTAGGGAGAGGGGATCAAGTTCTTGCTCTTATACCATGAAAACACTGAGAGAGTTTTGAAGAGAGTACTAGAAGTAATCTCATATTATTTCAGTACATTCATATACATGACAATACATGGGTATATATAGAAGTAGAGGAGTGGCCACCTGAGTCCTTATGGCTGTGAGATTGGTTTGGATGGTGGAGATCATTTATGTCTGTCATTAAATACTTGACAATGGGAGATGTTAAAGGAGTTAAGCCAGTGAAAGTTGTTGAGTACTTAGTTTTTCCTCTCCCATATAGGATCATTCAGTTGATTATTGAACCAAGTGAAGGAGAGTGCATTAGAAGGCATGTTAAGAAGACCAGCATTGTAAATGTAATTAGTAAAGCCTAATACATTCTCTTGAGAGAACCTAATACAGCTTAAGTCACTCAAGAGAGGCCAAGTTTTAGGTATGGTTGTAGAAATATATTCAATCTGAAACCAAAGAATGCATAAAGAGAACTTAGGACTATTCTCTTTGATCTAGATAATACCAGGGCCATCAAAAGAGAAGTTGTAGTTGTATATTTTTTAAAAAAGTGTAAAATGTTAACAATAAAGATCTAAGAGTCTCTCTGTCATAATTTTGGATTCCAAGTAGCCAAAAAAATCATGATTAAGAGATCATAGAAGTTGAGAGCAATCTCTAATCCTTTCATTAGAGTACAAGCCTTTTATATTTCAGTAAGCAAAACTAGGCCACATTAGAAATAAAATCACAAATCCAAGAGGGGATGACACCAGCACAAACTATAATGAAGATAACCAACATGCCTCAACTTTCTATGTTTCGGGGATCATAACGTAATGGGTCTCAAATGTGGTGAAGCATTATATACGTTTAGGTTATATAGGTAATATATATATATATCTAAAAAGATTCTAATTGAGAAGCAGAAAGGTCTTGAGAAGAAGATATAGGAGAGAGAGGGAGAATTAGGGAAAGAATTGAGGTTAGAAAGAAGGTGGAGTGTGATGACTCGATGATGGGTTAGTGAAACTAATCTAACATTAGGTTTATTCCCGCAGGATCCGATTAGACGATTAAGTAAAAATAACACTCAATGAAGTAAACATCCAGAGCCATAAAAGATGTCAGAAATATATCAATCCATTCAAATTAAAATATAAAAATCATCTTGAGAGTAATAATAATATTTAAAAGTTTCCAACATATAAATCTTCAATTGTTCTCTTATAAGCATAAAAATAAATTAAAATTTTTTTAATCCGCATCAAATTCTTTAACATGCTTTCAAGCTAGCTCAGTATCTTGTAGCTGTACCTAGTTTATCATTATAATAATAATTCCTTGGAGCATATTCTAAACACAAATGATACTAATTATTACAGTTAAGCAAATGTGAGAAGCGAAGGTAAGGATATGATAAAATTGCAGGAAATAAGGGTTTAGTTGTAACGACCCAAACTCATTACTTTGCGATTTAGGTCAAATCCCGCCTCGAAAATTAGGATCCCGGGGAATTTCAAATTATGGCAAACAAAGATACCATTATATAAGAATAATTTTAAAGATCAAAGTGCCCTAGTTTGGGAGAAATCCGAATAACGAAAGCTCCTGTTTTATTTTCTGAATTATTTAAATTCTATAAATCGAGAACATTGGAATGCGTATCCGAATTCATCATTTTCAGTGTCAATATGTTAAGTATATTATTTAAAGGCTGCTCGAGAAGTTGCATCAAATTCTGAGCCCCAGTTTTATCGTGGTTAATTTTTGATGTTTTTAACCTCAAAAATTAATATAAAATAAAATATTACTCTGAATCGAAAATTTTCGGTGCGAGGGTGTTTGTTATGTCATAACACACTTCAGTGTCAAGTTTCGTTGTATTTGGACACCAAACTGCGGAAAAATGTGATTAATTTAAGTTTAAGTAATTTTAAGAAATTCTCCTTCCCCCTGCCAGGCTTGCGATTCCGTGCGAATTCTTCCTCCTCTGGCCGAAGAATCTTCCGCTCTCATGCGCGACCTGCGCATTCAATGCGTAGGAGGATTATCCCCCACACCTCTCTTCCCTTCCCTCTCCCTTTCCCTCCTTCCTTATTTAACCCACCCCTTTCCTTCCCTCTCACCCTCACAGACTCTTCTCCCATTCCAGCCCTCTCCAACTGCCAACAGCCAGCCCTCATCTCCCTCCTACCATTCCAGCCCTCTCCCAACCATCTCCCAGCAGCCAAGCCCCCTCCTCCTCAGCCCCTACCAGTCTCCAGCAGCCAACAACAGCCCCTGCCAGCCAGCAAGTCGTCAGCCACCCAGCAGCCCTTTCTTGCCGCTGCCAGCCAGCCCTCTTGCTGCAGCCATCCCAGCCAGCCTTCTGGCCACCCATTTCGACCTCTCTCCGTTATTCCGGCAATCATAATCTTTAAGGTAAGAAGAGAAGTTTAAGAGGAAGAAAAGGGAGATGAGAAGATGAGAAATTACTTTGTTATTTCCTTTATTTATTTTTATATATACTTATGAAGATAAGATTATGTCATCACATTAGCATTGTTGTCATTAACCAATAATGATAAACAGTACATATATTATAAAATGACTATTATTTCAATTCTAGCATTTTTATTTTGACAACCATTCTTGTTATGTTCTTCTTTCATTATTATATTATTATTATTATCATTAAAATAATAATAATAATAATATTATATATTAATATAATTGCTATCCTCAGTGATTTAATAAAGCTACAATGAATATTACTGCTATCGCAGTATCTTAAAAAATCAGGCTTCAATCATAATGAGAAAGCGAAAGAACATAATTGAAATAAAAATAAATATTACTATTAAGAACATTGGCTAAAAGCTAATTTAAAAATATCCAAATCTAAATACAGATCCAAAAGTCAAACTGTCAAACTTGGATCTTAAAGAACAAAGGTACCCAGTATATAACATGTATTACTTCTTTTAAAATTTATTGCTGCTTAGCTTCACTTATTTGCTTTAAGATAAATTCATTTGAAGCTTAGTTGGTTGTTCGGAACCAACGTGGCAACATTCGCGGGTTACTGGAAAAACGACATCAGTAACATTAATGCTTGGTTGGTTGTTAGAAATCAATATCTTTTTCATTCGTGGATTATTGGAAAAGTGACATCAGTAACATTAATGCTTGGTTGGTTGTTAGAAACCAACATTCTTTTCATTCATGGGTTACTGGAAAATGACATGAGTAATATTAATGCTTGGTTGATTGCTATAAACCAACATTCTTTTCATTCGTGAGTTGTTGGAAAAATGGCATCAGCAACATTCGTGGGTCATTGGAAAAATGACATCAGTGACATTCGTGGTGGGTTACTGGAAAAATGACATCAGTAACCTACATTTTGTGATAATACTTGTTGCATGAAACTTTTATTCATTTTGCGCTATTATCTTACTTTTTCTGCATTTATATCCTTTTATCTGCTAATCACATATTTGCTTTTATAAAAAAGTAATATATTTTGTTTACTATGGTACTTAGAATATTCTCTAATTACTAGGAATTTCAATCCCGGTATTATTTTATGTACAATGCCAGGTCAGATACTTCTGAGAGAGCTTCACCAAGAACCTTTAAAGTTTATACTGACGGAAGAATCTATGACGCAACATCTACTTACATATATTTTTTTCAAGGTTCATCTCGTGTTTTAGCAGATGAACTTTGTCATAAGTTTGTTGGCTACATTGTAAAATTTGAAATAATATTAAATGAGAAATGTCTTATGATTTTTATATGTGTTCTTTTTCTTTCTCAAACTACTCAATATGATCATGCGGTATGTGAGTACCTGATGTCGGGACAGTTCTCGCTGAACCGATGACAGGCCATCACATTAGTGCAATATAATATAATAGAAATTTTTACAAACAAAATATTTTCTCTTGCCATAATTATGTCACTTGCCATTTTCATGAACGTAAATAAATCAACACATGAGAACTTCCATAAATATATATCTTGGTGTCATGAAGCAACGTTAGCAGTTCTGTTGGGCAAATCCAAAACCTTGAGGCTAGGTTCAATAAAGCATGTTTATCACCAATGCCCCCTGAAGGCTCTAGATGGCACCCATATAACTCCCAATGATCTAACCCCGTCCCTAACCTAATTCAACCACCATTTCGGAATCCTTGCAAACATTCACAAGACATAACAAATACATTCCGTTCGCTAACATTATTCTGACAATAAATAAGCATTTCATTCAACATCAACAGGGATAAAGCTCAAAGCGAAGCTAAGTACCAATAAAAAAATTTAAGTACAAACAGTAATTTCTATATACCTTTGTTTTGACAATGACTGAGAAGTGCTCACAAAGCTGATGTATCTGCAAAATTCATATTTGATATCTTTATTAGTCTTTGAAAGTGATATTTGCATTATAAAACATGTATACCATTCTCTAAACTTAAATATTATTATCTACCAATATAATCTCTAATACATACACTACTTACAAATGATAAGAAAAACTACACTCGTTCTCTCAAATCCTATAATTAATAGCTTGATTAAAATCATCAATTACCTCTTATAATTGATCTATTTGATTATCTACTCCTCTAGCAAAGTTTCGCTCTAAACTAACCTTCAAAAGCTCCCTTGAGATAGTAATGTATTGCCTTATTAGCACATTAATACTTTCTTCCAAATTAAAAACTTGGATAACTCCATAAACAACCTTAGATTCAGTTCTTACTACAGCAAATAGATTCCCATTTACTTCTTAAATCGAATTTAGAAATGGTCAATAAATCTGTCCAAATTGGAGGGCATTCACAGCACAAATTCAGCCTCTAAACAGAAACAAATTGGAATTAATATAACCTATGATGGTTCAGCACAACCTTGTATACCACTCCCCAATTGGCGGCTTAAAACAGCCCCTATTCAAAAGTTAATAGCACTAAACAGCAGCCATCACATTTGCTCATACAGCCACTCGGTACAGCCCTTGGATAGCTGCTCAAATGACACTTAACTGCAGCCATTTGGACCCTCAAAAATCTCCCCAACAGCTCCTAAATGCAGAATTGCAAAATAATTTGGGCCTAACTAGTTTCAGCCTTGCATAATTAATTCTAACCTATTCCATTCAACATACTTTTAATACTACCAACAACAAATTTAAGTAAATTGTAATTAGATTAGATGAACCTTGCACAAATTAGTAGGGTTGTAGGTTGATGGATAAATTGAACATAGCTGTAGGCATATTACATAAATGCCTAGCAATAGGTTTCATTCATAGTATTCTTTTAGGTAAGCTAAATTTAGTACAAGAAGTCTACCAAAATTTCCATCAGATCTTAATGAATTTGAACATCTCAAAGTAAATCGAGGTAAGATTCTGTCTCAGCATACTACATCTTGTTTTAGTTGGAGTAGATATTACAAAGATTTAAGAACTCAGTTGTAGAACCTTATAAATAACTTAGCAATGAGGTAATGATTGGATCCATGGTCCTATTATCAACTCTAAATATCTGTGTTGCTGCCCAAATTTTCAAGCCATAACAATAGCAGGATCAACTCTTATGGGTAATTAAATCTCAATATTAATAGGATAATTAATATTAATGAGGCTATGAACCTTTAGTGAAATTCATCTCAGATTTTCTATAACTGCACTAAGAAATTTTGGGAGGTTTATAGACAATAAGCTTAAAGTAAAGGAGTTTTGCAATCAGATTTGGCCTAGAAGACCTCATCCAACTAACGCATTCATTCGGGTACAGGGGATACGATAAGGATTTAACTTCAACTCTTAAACTGAACTACTAACTATTTAAAGAGCTAACATACATCATTAGATGTACATATTGATTCAGACAACATCCTAGTTGATTTTAAGAAATTAGAACATACCTTATGCAATCAAGTGAACGGGCAAAGCTCTGATAAATCGGACAGACGACTTAGTATGCAGAACAAAGACCGGCCTGGAGTATGTCAACCGCTCCAGAAGTTGACGGAAGACACCAGAATGAAGGCTGGAGTGCATCATGGTGATCGACCGGGCTGCTGAATTGCGGAAGAGCTTACGGAGGATCGAAGAGCATCAGAATGGTCCATACTCATCCTCACCTTTGTCGTAGACTTCTGAGGACTGCGGCTAGTTTTGTTGGCTAGGGAGGAAGCTTATGGAATGGTAGTGGTTCAGCAGGACACAGGAGGCTGCGATGATTTGTTCAAGTGTCGTAGTGTTCAAAGGCCTTAATACGCTCCATCCAGCTTTGCTGATATAGCACACCTCTTCCGCAGGAGGCGCTGTACCATATAGAGGCGCTCTCCTTCGATGCGGCGACAGATAATGAATCAACTGTTGATAAAAATGGGTCTCCTCTCGCCATTTAACCTTAAATGCTACTGTTTTAAAATTTTCATACAATTTTAATTATATATATATATATATAAACTGAGGTTAATGAAAAAAAATTGATTATAGTATGAAACAAGATTGGCTGAATGTTAACATGTTTGCTGGTAATAATCGCAAAACAAACTATAGCCGTTATTTAACGAACAATAAGATTAAACACGGATGTTAACGTTCTTCTTAGTAACGACCAAGGGTCGTTACATGGAGAGACGGCCACTCCCTCCTATGGGGAATAATACAAAAAATGCCCACAAGTGCCAGAGGGAAGTTCAGATGGGGTGGAGAGGAAGGAGTTGTAGTGGAAGGAAGGTAGGGGAGGACAGTGGGGGTTTGGATGGTGCATGAGGCTGAGAGGCCAGACTTTCTCTCTAACTAGCAACATACCAAGAACTTTTCCCTCTTTAGGCTCAGTAGGGGTTGAGGAGGATCCAACCATATAGAAACCATCCACATGAGTTACAAAATTTGCAAATCTTGGCAGCCGAGTCATAAATCTTGATCTTTAAAAGAAGAGTGCTAGGTAGTGGGGAAGAGGGGAAATTTCTACACATCCTAGTTAAGGTGAGCATAGAGCAAGAAGAGGTCAAAACACCTGCCATTACAGGAACTCCAATGGTACTACAACTTTAAAAAAGCCTGGTTATGTAAATAAGGCGAAAGGAAAATTGAGAAAATTTTCCTAAATAAGGGTTCGTAGCATAAGGTTAAAAGTTAGGAGCCAATGCTTGAATGAAAAAAAAGGTCACCCAAAGAAAATTTAAAGACCACTATGGAGGATGGTCTCAATATCATCCGCATAGGAGAACTTATGGAGGTAAAAACATTCGGCAAACATGACCAAGATCAAAGGAGCCCAAAAGTTTCCAAGGTCTAGCCATCATCGCTTACGGTGCATGAAAGGAGTGTCTCATTCTAAGAGAGAACCCAAATATGCAATGATCCCCGTGGCTTAGTTCCCTTTAAGACCTTAGCCTCCGAGCAGGAAATGAATTCAGAGGGAGATGGCAGATATATGTGGCTTAGAGCAAAGTTCTTAGCATTTTGTAAAGCAGAGAGAGATGTCCAAAATGAATGCAAATGGAGCTGCTGACAAAATGACTAAGAATGGAGGAAGAAGCAGCAGCTAAAGGGCAAAGGGAAGACGATGATGTGGATTCCTGATGTAGGACGGGGGTGAGGACATGTAACATAATCAAATCTACCAATTAATTAATGAAATTAACCTTGCATATTTAAGTTATTAGAAGATATGTGAGTCGTTTGTTGAGAATAAAGAGAAGTGTTGTAAGCGTTCATAAGTAATGAGAGCTAGGATTAAACGAGCACACTTGTAAGGTAGGAGGAAAGAAAATAAAAATAAATGAAGAAAATCTTACGGGAGCCTTATTACCGAATATGACGCTTACGATAAAGAAGGTTAACTTCTACAAGCAGTCCTTCGCCGCAGATCGAACCTTCTTTCCTTGAAAGTCCTTCTCCAAGAATTGCAGATCACACCTCAAGAAGTCCTTCTCTTAATAATGAAACTCACATAACACAAAGAAGAAGAGAGTATTTTTTTATATCACTTGCAATGCCATAATATATGTGAGGGTGGCCAATTTATAACCATAAAATACATACCAAATGACTATAAAAACTCTTAACCAACCTCTCATGAAGGACTAAAGTGTTCTTTCCTCTAAAAGACCAAAAAAACCATATACTTACTCTCTCATGAAGGACTAAAATGTCCTTTCACACAAATGAGCAAATAAACCTATAAACCAACTCTCTCATGAAGGACTAAAGTGTCCTTTTACATAAAAAACTCACATGATAATATATGGGTTAGGATAAAGGCCCATTTATGGAACAAATACAAAAGCCCATAGGACTCAAAAATAGAAAAATAAAATATAGTACTATTAAACTAATTTATGATCTGGCACATCGATGATGATTTCGTTGATGTCCTGCATCAGCACTCCCTGGCTTTGAAGGATTCACCTCTGGTGAATGAAGCTCATTATATTCTTGAAGTAGATCTAAATCAAGTTGCTGTAGTTCTTCATGTGTCAACCAAGAGTCTTCTAAAGGTGAAAGGCCTTTCCATCGAACGAGATATCTTTGAACCCCACCATTAGTACTAGCAATTATTTGATTATCAAGTATTTGGGATGGATGATGAGAACGGAGGCGACGAGTCGGTAGTGGCAATGGTAATACTGGTTCTTTGTTTTGTGGTTCCTGCAAGTTAGTAATACAAGTAGAAACATCCAATATATCGGAAGAAGCATAATCATGGTACAATGTAAGGTCTGCCATATTGAAAACTGGAGATATTCCAGCATCATTCGGAAGATCAACTTCATAAGCATTTTCATTGACTCTCCTTAATATCTTAAAAGGTCCTTCTCGCCTAGCATTCAACTTTTTGAATGTTCCTATTGGAAATCTCTCAAATCTCATCCTTACTAGCACCTTGTCACCTTCTTGAAATTCAATAATTTTTCTCCGCTTATCTGCATTAATTTTATACTTATTATATGTAATGGTTAATTTCTGTTCAATTTCTTGGTGGAGATCATGCATGCTTTGAGCAAATGATGATGCAAACTCACTAGCTCTATATATTATGGGAAGATCAATTAAGTCGATTGGTTTTCGTGGCTCATAAACATTTACAATTTGAAAAGGACTTTTACCAGTAGATCTATTAATTGAACTATTATAAGCAAACTCAGTAGTGGGTAATATAAGATCCCAGCTAGCAGAATGGTCTGAGATTAAGCATCTAAGCAGATCTCCTAAGCTTCTATTTACCACTTCTGTTTGACCATCTGTCTGTGGATGATATGCTATCGAAAAATGAAGTTTTGTGCCTAGTTTCTTCCAAAGAGTCTTCCAAAAATAACTTATAAAGCGTACATCTCGATCAGACACAATTGTTTTAGGTAAACCATGTAACTTGACTACTTCACAAAAAAATAATGTCGCAACATGAGATGCATCGGAAGTTTTATCGCATGAAATAAAGTGAGCCATCTTAGAAAATCGATCAACGACTACAATAATAGAGTCGTAGTGTCGTGTTGTGCGAGGTAATCCTAGTATAAAATCCATACTTATGTCTCCCCAAGGTTTATGAGGAATAGGAAGAGGAGTATAGAGTCCAGAATTATTCTGCTTTCCCTTTGCAAGTTGGCATACACGACATCGAGAAATTATACGAGCAACATCTCTCTTTAGACTAGGCCAATAAAATCGATCTTGAATCATTGCAATATTTTTGTCACGCCCAAAATGTCCTGCAATTCCTCCTGCATGTAGCTCGTCAATGAGAAAAATACGAAGAGAAGAATCAAGAATGCAAAAGCGTGTGCCATAAAAAAGATATCTATCTTGAAATTGGTAATTTGAATCAATAACTCGCCCCTTTTCAGATAATGAAGAATAAATTTGACCAAAAATTTTGCATGTAGAGTAATCAGAAATCATTTTATCAAACCCAATGACTTTTACTTTCATTATATGTAAAAGGAGAAACATGCAACTCAAAGCATCTGCGACTTTATTCTCAATACCGGCCTTATGCTTTAAAACAAAAGTGTATTCATGTAAATATTGAACCCATTTAGCATGACGAGCACTTAACTTTTTTTAAGAGTTTAAGTATTTAAGGGCTTCATGATCAGGGTAAAGAACAAATTCACGAGATAAAAGATAATGTCGCCAGTACCGTAGAGTTTGAACAACTGCATAAAACTCACGATCATATGTGGAATATTTTTGGCGGGCATCATTTAACTTCTCACTGAAAAAGGCTATCGGATGGCCTTCTTGTTTAAGCACTCCACCTATTCCTACCCCAAAAGTATCACATGAAACTTCAAAAACTTTATCAAAGTCTGGCAACTTCAATATTGGTGGACTAGTGAAACACTCTTTTATTTCAGTAAAAACCTTAGTGGCTGCAGAAGTCCATTTTAAATCACCTTTTTTAGGCATTGTGTGATAGGTGCCATGATGGTACTGAATTCACGAATGAACCTTCTATAAAATGTGGCCAACCCATGAAAACTCCTAACATCATGAATGGATCTTGGTGTAGGCCATTCTTTAATTATTTTTATCTTTTTAGGATCAGCTGAGACTCCATGGTTTGAAACAACAAATCCTAAAAATATGACAGATGAAGTCATGAAAGAGCATTTCTTCATATGAATATAAAATTTTTCTCAACGAAGTATTTCAAATACTTTTCTTAAATGACTTAGATGCTCTTCTTGGGTCTTGCTAAATATTAAAATATCATCAAAACACACAACTAAAAAGACCCCAATATAAGGTTGAAGTATATGTATCATGATGCGCATAAATGTACTATGAGCATTAGTTAAACCAAAAGGCATAACTAACCATTCATAAAGGCCATTTTGTGTTTTAAAAGCAGTCTTCCATTCATCAACATCACGCATTCTAATTTGATGATATCCACTTCGAAGATCAATCTTTGAAAATATTACAGATCCAGCCATCATATCAAGCATGTCATCCAACCTTAGAATAGTAAATCGATACTTAATGGTGATCTTATTAATTGCCCTACTATCAATACACATGCGCCAAGTTCCATATTTCTTAGGTGTAAGAAGTGCTGGAACAGCACAAGGGGACAAGCTCTCACGAATGAATCCTTTGTGTAATAAATCATCAACTTGGCGCTTAAGTTCAGCATGCTCAATTGGATTCATTCGATAGTGTGGCAAGTTGGGCAAGGTAGATCCAGGTACCAAATCGATAGCATGTTGTATGTTTCTCAATGGGGGTAGTTCACTAGGAAGTTCTTCAGGACATAAGTCTTGAAATTCAGTCAAGAGTTGAGTGATTTCATAAGATTAAGTTAAATTTTCATTCCCTTTTAAAGATTCCATAACAATAAGAGCATAGACAATATTATTTTCACTAGAATGCTCAAACCCTTACCTACTAATTATAGTTAAAGGTCGCTTCTCTATTGGTGAAGAAGAGTCTTTTGGATTCTCAATCAAAAGTTCCTTTGGCTTTGCCGGGTTTAAGGTCATTTTCTTTCCACCAAACATAAAGACATAAGTATTAGCCCGTCCAAAGTGAGTAATGTCTAAGTCATATAGCCAAGGTCTCCCTAAAAGTACATGTGCAATGTCCATAGGGAGAACATCACACCAAATGCGATCAGAATAGGTTGCTAAGTTGAGGGGAACAAGACATCTTTGTGTAATAGAGATACTAGTCTTATCTACCCATGCAACCTTATATGGTTGTGGATGAGGCTCCGAGCTTAGTTTCATTCTTACTAATGCACTAGCTGAGACAACATTCATGCAGCTACCACTATCAATTATAAGTTTACAAGACTTATCTCCACTTTTAAAGTAAGTGTGAAAAATATTTGTTCGTTTCCAATCTGTATTGGTTTGGGGGGTAGCTAAGACACAACGAACTACTGTTAAATATGGATTAATTAAAGCTTCATCAGCATCACTAGCATCTTCACATGGATCACACTCAGCATCATTACCTTGTTGATCATCTTGTAATTCTGGATCGATGGAGTCTACATGACGATTCCTATGTGGACAATTATTTGCATAATATCCCGTCTTTCCACAAGTAAAGCATGTGATGTTTGATTTAGCATTTGAATTTCCATATATGGGTTTTACTCTTTGATCATTTGGTACTTTAGTAACAGATGATGGTAGTTGATTTGGCTTAAGAGGTGCACCTTGCATATTGTTAAATTTGCGTTGAGAAATTGGCCTTAAGTATTGTTCTATTTGGAGGGCTCTTTGAAATGCTTCGTCAAGTGTATACACCTCTCGAGTCAACATCTCTCGACGAATGTCAGGTCTTAATCCAGCTCGAAACTTAGCTATAGTTGCTCTAGAATCTCCAATAATATCACAGCGAATTAATAACTCATCAAGGCGAGTCATATAATCTACAATACTCATAAATCCTTGCTTAAGAGTTATGAGTTCATCTAAAAGCTGGTCTTGAAATGTTGAAGGAAGATATTTTTGCTTGAGCATCTCTTTCATTTCTTCCCAAGATCTTACAAATAATTGGCCTGATCGTTGTTGTTGTCATTCTAGATTTACCCAGCAAGTTTTAGCATGACCAACAAGTTTCATACTAGCAAATCTAACCTGACGATTTCTAGACATTGCCATCCAATCAAAATACTGATCCATTTCTACAAGCCAATCAGAAAAAATTTTAGGATCAAGACGCCCATCAAAGGTCGGAGGGTCTACTCTAACCTTTCTATTAATGTCTATATCTTGGTCATGTTCAATGTGCCTTGTGGTGGCGTAAAGTTGATCATAACCTCGATAAGGTTCTTCAAATCGTAGATGATTTTGGTTTTGTTTAAAACCTCCTAGTCGACCCAAAGGTGCATTAGCTCTACGAAGAGTTTGAAATGGAACATCTTCTGCCTCAGGATATTCAAATAAATCATTCTGTGGAAACGTCCTATTTCTTTGTATTCTAAATGTAAGTGGGGAAGAATTTGTGTGCTGTATTTCGCTCACTATTTTTTGGTGGGGCATCTGGTGTCAGGTTAGGTTCCTGAATTGTGTTGTTGTTATTTTTATTTTCTAGGGCCTCCAATCTTCCTCTGAACTCTCTATAAGATTGTTGATAAAGAAAAGTTAAATCATCGAGCTGCTCTTACAGATTAAGAATAGCATTCTCACATCTATGACCGAGCATTTGATTTTGATATGGGTGACCACTGTGAGTAGTCATAGCTATCCGAGTAGATGATGAAATAACCAACTACAAAATTGTAAATCTCTTGTCGATTACCCAAAAACTAGATTTATAATGATAAATTTAAAAAACTTTTTTTTTCTTAATAATTTTAATGAGGCGGATGTGAATAAATTAAAAGTAAGAAAAAAAAAGAATTTTTTTTGTTATTATTATTATCTTTTTTTTTTGTTTCTTTTTTTTTTTCTTGGTGGCTAAGGAAGATATAAATTATAATCCTAATAAATTTTAATTAAACTAATGAACCTTTGATATTTATTAAAATAAAAATTATTATGAATTAATATACAAATGTAGGACTATATATGAGGAACCTCTCTCTGATACCAATCTGATGTAGGACGAGGGTTAGGACATGTAACATAATCAAATCCACCAATTAATTAACGAAATTAACCTTGCATATTTAAGTTACTAGAAGATATGCGAGTCGCTTGTTGAGAATAAAGAGAAGTGTTGTAAGCATTCACAAGTAATGTGAGCTAGGATTAAACGAGCACACTTATAAGGTAGGAGGAAAGAAAATAAAAATAAATGAAGATCTTTCGGGAGCCTTATTACCGAATATGCCGCTTACGATAAAGAAGATTAACTTCTACGAGCAGTCCTTCGCCGCAGATCGAACCTTCTTTCCTTGAAAGTCCTTCTCCAAAAATTGCAGACCACACCTCAAGAAGTCATTCTCTTAAGAATGAAACTCACATAACACAAAGAAGAAGAGAGTATTTTTTTATATCACTTGTAATGCCATAATACATGTGAGGGTAGCCAATTTATAGCCATAAAATACATACCAAATGACTATAAAAACTCTTAACCAACCTCTCATGAAGGACTAAAGTGTCATTTCCTCTAAAAGACTAAAAAAATCATATACTTACTCTCTCATGAAGGACTAAAATGTCCTTTCACACAAATTAGCAAATAAATCATAAACCAACTCTCTCATGAAAGACTAAAGTGTCATTTTACATAAAAAACTCACATGACAATATATGGGCTAGGATGAAGGCCCATTTATGGAACAAATACAAAAGTCCTTAGGACTCAAAAATAGAAAAATAAAACATAGTACTATTAAACTAATTTATGATCTGGCACGTCGATGATGATTTCGTTGATGCCCTGCATCAATGCCCCCCTAAACCCCAATTACTCCTTTTTAAAGTAGTTTTTCAAATATTTTTTATATTGAAGCATGGCTACAAAATGAATCCCATCCTCACCATTTTTTCCCTTGAATCTCGATCATTCATGAATGTTTGAGGCTATTGAATGACTTGTTTTGAGATTTCTATTTTGAAAAATTAATTTAAATTAAATTATGCTAACTCTGGTGCCAATTAAATTACTATATTAATCTATATTAATAGGCATGCATTAAAGGGCACGTAATCATTGATCTTAAAAATTATTCTTTTTTATATTCTTTCTCATGAATGCCTTGAATGCGTTGCTTATCCAAGTGTGGGTATGTACTAAAACCTTCTACGTGATTTTTTTCCTTACAAAATGTGGTATAGAGTGCAAATTTTCAAGGGCTTCTCTCTTAGATATATTATATAGCTCATTGTTTGAGTCAAATGAGTTGAATGACTTTGAATCGGTTTGTAGATTGAAAACGTTTCTTTCAAGTGAGCAAAATTATTGTGCATGAATCAGCTTCGATGATGTAGGGCAGTATGGAGGATGATATGGTTGAGTATAGTGCTGTTATTAGGTGGCGATCGGTGGAGATCTAACAGTGATGATTTGAGTTCTCAGCAAGGGTGCAGATTCGGTTCCATCAAGATGGTGGTATAGGTTATTTGCCTTGAATATTTGGGTAATTTGAGCATGCCAAATGGGGTAGTTTTCAAAGGTAAGACAATACTGATGATGATCTTGATATTTGATGTCAAGAATTTGAGGTTTTTGGTGTCTGACGAGTTGGTGGAATTGCTTTGATAGAAGCTGGAATTTTCACTGTGCTGAGAGTGTGCTGAGAGGATTCGACTGGGGACTGTATGATTGTATTTGTAGCGGGGGAGTGTGAGTATGGATGATTTGCTAGGTTTTTTGAATTTCTTGATCAGCAGGGTAGGGTGAGAGAGTTTCTTGAGGGTGTAAGGAGAGGTTTAGAGAAAAGGTTGAGACGGTCTAAGAGGTTCTTAAAATACTGCTGGAAACTTATTGGAGATGTAAGAAGAAGGTGATTGGAGGGAGGGAGAAGGAGCTGAGTACTGAGAAGAGTTTTGAATGTGGTTGAGGGGTTTTTGGTGGTTCTTGAAGTATTAAGGAAGAGAAAGGTGAGGATCTCTGGCGCGGTTGGCTGCCTGAGAGCAAGGTTGAGAACGGTGGATGAAGTTTTCGGCTAGAGTTATAAGAAGAAAGATCTTGAGATGCGTGAGCAAGATTGCTTTGATATCATGTAGAAGCCATAGGAGAGTAGAGAAAATGTAGAGAGGGAGGAAAGAAAATGTTCGCATTCACAAATAAAGATTATATGGTGAGGTAACACGCACAAATATAAATATATATATAGGCAAGTAATTTAGCAACGGTAGTTCTGTAAATATATGGCGATATTACATATATGCTATTAGTACCATGCATATTTCTCTTTCCACCATTTTAACTATTGCCTTAAATTTTATTTGATTTTTGTTTTATTTGTTGGGGCATATATTTTATTTCCTTTGATTAAGCGATGATAGTTTTATTTTCATATTTCGAGGTTCAGACTCAACTTCAAACTTTGTTATCTAATTATTGTGTCATCAGGTAATTAGGGTGAAGAAGAAAGATACTGGACATTTGTATGCTTTGAAGATCATGGATAAGGATTTTATCACAAAACAAGATAAAGTATCTCATGTAAAACGGGAGAGAATTGTTCTTGATCAACTAAATCATCCTGGGATTGTTCAGTTATTGTTCACATTCCAAGATTCTCATTCTCTCTGTAAGTTATTTGTGCTATACAATCAGTACCTCGCTACATTTATCAGGTCATTGTTCTCAGCATTTGTTGTAAAAATAGGATTAATGCATTTGGAGTCGAACCGAAGCCAAGAATCATCTTAAATATATGAATAGCTTACCATAAAATTTTCTTATAATGCTGTTTTTCTTCGCATGATTAACAATGATTTAACTATGAAGACATGGCATTTAAGGCTTGTGAAGGAGGAGAGCTATTTGATCAAATAACCAGGGTACTTACTGAATAGCCAATAAGCAGAATTTTAAGCGGAATATTCTGAAGATTTTTTCTTTGTTGGTTGATATTTCCAATTTGAGAGTTGCATTAAATCATTTAACTTCTGCAGAAAGGTCGCATCTGCGAGACAGAGGCTCGTTTTTATACTGCAGAAATTGTTGATGTCTTGGAATATCTGCATTGTGTTGGATTGATTCACCGTGATATTAAGGTACAAGCTGATGAGCTTTGACGGATCGTGCTTATATCTGCCGCTATCTATGCTAATTATATTGCAAATGTTAGCCAGAGAACTTGCTTCTTACTGCTGACGGGCATGTCAAACTAGCAGATTTTGGTTGTGTAAAAGTAATTGAAGGAACCCAAATAAAACTACCTCCACTTGCCCCAAGTAAGTTCAAATTGTACTTTAGTTTCCTTCATGCTTCTGTCTCGTAAGGACTGCTTGCAATTAGTTTATCCTCTTTTGTAATATTCAGATGAAACAAGTGGTTCCTTTGAGGGAACTGCTGCATATGTTCCTCCAGAAATGCTTAATACTTCTACAACTACCATAGCGTATGTGAATCTAGAGACCTTTAGTGCAATTTCTTAAGTTCTTATTCTTTTCTATGAAATTAATGCTGACATGTTTGTTTCAGAAATGATCATTGGGCACTTGGGTGCACTTTGTACCAAATGCTTTCTGGAACTTCTCCCTTTCAGGATTCTAGTGAATTGCTCACATTTAAGAAAATCAAAGCAAGAGATATTAAGTTCCCTGATTACTTTTCTGATGAAGCCATTGATCTGATTGATAAATTATTGGTAAGCAACGGCATTGTTGATCTTATTGATGAATTTTGACTAGTAATGGTTGATACTCATATCCCTTATGCAGTACTAAATTATGAAATTTGACTGAGACGTGATACTCCTTAATTCATTTTTAATGCAAATAAGCAAAGTTTAAGTCTCACGTAAAATGAGGCATTGACAAGAATTGGGACATGCGGAGGTGAGAAATGTATTGAGCTACAAGAATTGAGAAATGTGGGCGGTGTGGAGTAAGGATATGGTTGTTTCAATGAGGTGTCTATGCTCACATTCGGCTAGTCCGTTTTGTTCCGAGGTGTAGGGATAGGTGGATTGGTAGATGATACCATGGTTTTGATGGTAGGATCGAATGAGGTGATTGGTGTATTCACCGTTGTTGTTCGTGCAAAATATTTTAATTGATTTGTTGAATTGATTTGAGATGTATTTTTAAAATGTTATGAATTTAGCAATGACTTTACTTTTGTTGCGAATGGGGAAAACCTAACAAAAGCGTGTGGAATCATCAATAAACAATACATAGTAACGAAATCCATTCAACAAAGTGGTTGAGGAGGGGCCCCAAATATCAGAGTGAATGAGTTCAAAAGCTTCATAACTATGATTAAATGAAAGTTAAATAGATGGCTTGTGAAATTTAGACTCATGACAAAAGATACATGGTTTTTCTTTTGACGAATGAAAATACATGAATTTGTTTGGCTAGAAAATGTGGTATGTCCCAATATGGGTGGCCAAGACGACGGTGCCAGAGATCAGTGGGGTTCGATGTAGATAAGAAAGCTGAATAGTGTAATGCGGAGATAGCAATGGGTAGAGGCTGTTGAGTGATGATCTTTTGAGAAGAATTTGATTAGCCTTGAGGTCCTATATATGAAAATTGTTAGCCGAGAAGGTGATGGAACAATGGTTATCGGAGGTGAGTTTTCGAACAAATAGTAAATTATTAGAGGAGCGAGGGACATGGAGTAGATTTTGTAATAAAAGCTTATGTTGAGGGATGGGTAAGAAACCTTTTCCGGTGAGGGTGATGGAGAGAGTGTCGCCATTACCGACCATTGCCGTCTCATCATCGGAATAACTTGTAGGTTGTTGAATTCGAGACATGTCATTGGTGAGGTTGGAGGTCATGCTTGTATAGAGGAGCCAAGAGCTAGTTGGCTGCTGTGTATCAGATATGAAAGTCTTGTTTGTTGTTGGAATGTAATCCAAGTTCAATATGTGCCAACATTTGAACGCTAAGTGTCCGAATTTGCCGCAGATTTGACAGTTTGTAGGTTCTTTGAAGTTCTTTCTGTTTGATTGGATTAGCTATTAGAAGTGACGGTGGAGTTACACCCGCCGCGACCACGATGGTATCTGCCTTGCCCTCGACGGCAAGCGACGGAGAGTGCTGTAGCTGAGTCCTGCATGTTTAGTTGTTGCATTTTTTGAATGATTTCATTGTATAGTTTGATCTCTTCACTACACAATAGAGAGTCGAATTCATCAATGCATATGGTATACGAGCGAGTTCTTATTGCTGTTTTGAAGGGCTGATAGGAAGAGAGCAGGCCATACAGCGTGTAGAATATGATGTTCTCGATATCAAATTTTGCTTTGGATGCAGTAATCTGGTCTACTTTGATCATGATTTCCGTCAAGAATTGTGTCATAGTTTTATCTTTCATTGAGAGATTGTTGTAGAGCTCATTCTTCAGTTGGATGTTGAGTGAATGATTCGTTGATTTTAGTCGTTTTTCTAGTGTGAATCAAATGTCCGAACAAGTGTCAAGGCTTAGCACATGAGGAATAATTGAGGGAGAAATGGTGGAAAAGAGGGTTGTGGCCAAATTTTGATCGACAATGGTCATTTTTTGTAGGAGGGGTTTAATCACACTGTACCATTTTCTTTGGGGATGAGCTTGTGGGGTGGGGGATGGTGTCGTCGAGATGCCCTAGATAGCCGTTGGCGTTGAATAGTTTCTGAATCTGAGCTTTCCACAGTAAATTGTTCTCGGCGATGAGCTGATTGGTGAATATGCTCTTGATGTTGGACATCAAAAACTTCACATTAGAGGGTATGGTTCAATCGGTTTTGGCTGGAGGTTGTTCGATGATGGCGTCATTGGAAGTGGAGGTAGAGTCGGACATCATTGGGGGATCGATGAGGATGAGGTTGCGAAGCTGCTATCTATTCAATACCATATAGAAAAACTTTGAGTAATGTAAACGATGATGCATGAGTAAAGAGAAAAATCACAAATGATTTTCATTAACAATGTAAGCATATATACATGTGAAGGGATGTGGTTGTTCGTTGCATATTCATTCGTGCGCTCGTTACTCATGAATGAATGTGGTCATTTATTATATATGAATAAATGTGAGTGTTCATTACACGTTCATTCATGTGAACATTCATTACTCTTGAATGAATGTTGTCATTCATTACACATAAATGAATGTTACTGTTCGTACACATTTATTCATGTGCCTGCTCATTACACATAAATGAACGCGACCGTTCGTTACGCATTCATTCAAGTGACCAGATTTAGTCTATTGAGGTTAACAATTTACATGTAATAATTAAATATAAAATTTTAATTTTTATTGCAAAACAGAATCTTTATTTATAAATATTACAAGAATTATATGATTTTGAATTACATAAAATAGAAAATAGCTCTTGGAGAATTATTGGTAAAATGAGTTTTCTCCAAAAAAACATGTTAAATGTAATCCTTTTCCTCTAGTTGTTGATCCAAAAGTAAGCTATGTTGATATTATTTAGCCAACGATTTCTTTGTACTAAAAGTGCATTAAGTATTCTTATTCTAAAGTATAAAGTTAAGGAGCAAAAGATGGCATCCCACACATCACTGAGATCTTTATTAATCGAGTCATTTTATGGTAAGCGATTACAGACTTTAAATTAACAAACAATCGATGAGATGTCAAACTGATTTTGCGTCCCATTCAAATATATGATATGAACACCCAAAAAAGATATGGAAATCAACTTCCATCTTATCAGAGCAACACAAAATGCCAAAGTAATGATCCTCTGGAGATAAAATATGCCTTGAGATTCAAGTGCTCTAGTTTGTGAGCTTTGTTACGATGTGAAGATGAATTTTTTAAAAATGTGAATCACATCCTAGAAACTTTTCCAAAGTTGCCCAATTAAATTCTCATGTTCAAATAGGTTTGTCTATAATGCAAAATTTATATTATATTACATAGATGTACTAGCTGTCATTGAATAGGCAGTTTTGGAGTATTGTAAATGTTGGTGGCTAGCATGAAGAATAAAATGTTATTTTGGTATAGTGAGTTTTTGTGAATAAAATTAGTTGGCGTGGTAGTGATTAAAAAGGATGAAAAAGAAAAGAGAATAAGAGAGATGTGAGAGAGGTCGCAGGAAAATATTAGGGTGTTTAAATATTGTATCTAAGTCATCTCTGATGTATATTGTACCTTTGCGTTAACTTGGATGTAGGTCGTATCTCACTAAAGTATGAAATTTTATATCTTGTTTTTCTCTGTTAGTTTAGTAAGCTGTTTATACCTTGCATTCATATCCGTCCATCACACTTTATCCTCAACAAGTGATAGTAGAAGCAAAATCATCTTCAAGCTTGGGGGAATGAAAGTATTCAAACGGCTCATGCAGTGGACCGAACTTGAGCTAGCTGAGAAACATCCAGGAAAGTTCTTTTGATTTAACATTGACGGAGAAAGAATATAATATATTAGATTATAGCATAAAGCTCTTGGTAATGGCATTAAGATTCTCAGCCTCAACAAAAACAAACGCCTTACAAAAAAACTGTTTTAGTAAAATGTATTTACCCATGCAAGGCAATTCTTAAACCTAGTGATGATGAAAGCCTAACAACAACAACAACACTAAACCTTAATCCCGGTTGGCTGATGAAAGCATAGAACTATTAAATTCCATTTTGTTCAACAAAATCAATTTTATACTGTATTATCATAAAATATTACATACCTGTTTCTGTTGCATTTATTATAATTTGTTGTTGTTGAAAGAACACAGGATTCATTATGCATAAATTATTTATAGATTGAAACTAAAAGATTAAACGAAATGATGAATATGTTAATAATGAGTTTCTTTCTGTTATTTTGTTCATAACCCTATTACAGGATACTGATCCAGGAAGAAGGTTGGGTGCTGGACCAGGTGGTTATCCTGCCCTAAAGATGCATCCTTTCTTTAAGGGCATTGAATGGAGCAAGTTAAGACAGATGCCAGCTCCAAAGATAGCTCTTGACGCAAATGTATTGTTTTAAAATATGAAAATTGCGCTTTTTCAAAAGTAAAAAAAAAAAAAGAAACTGTGAAAGAGCATGCATTTAATTTACTTTTCTATGGTTAGGATTCAAAGAGGGAGTTAAAGAAATTTAACTCTGATGTCTTTGTGTACAAGAATTCACTTTCTGATTTTGGTACCAATACGTCATCGTCATCATCATCGGAAGCTTGCGCTGTTAAGTTGGCTTCTGTGGACTCCTTTGACTCTAGGTGGTAAGTAGCAGGCACATGCTTTAATTTAATTGATAGCAAGCGTCTTCATTATGTTTCTACTTGGATATTTGTACATTTGTATGATCATTTCTTCAGGAATTTACTATAATAAAACTGAAATATTTGCTATTTGTGTATTTTCCGCCAAAACTCAAAGTCTGTTTTCAAAATTAGCACTCTAATCTTGATTAAGGAATATCTACCACTTTAGAGTGTAAGATGAATAAAATTGAGATATTTTATACATAGGTAAGATGAGTGATAGATTTGTTTAGGTGTAAGGTTTATTAATAGCTAAGATTTTTGTATCATGTCCTAATTTTTACATTGATTCATCCACTCCTTAACCCTCTCGGCAAGGCAAGAGTTGCTGGAGCCCGGAGAGTCTATTGTTTTGGCATCAAAGCTCAAGAAATTGCGTATGCTTACCAGCAAGAAAGTGCAGCTCATCCTCACAAGCAAGCCCAGATTATTTTATGTTAATCCTTCGAAGTCCATGGAAAATATGAAGCTCCTTTGGTCTGATAACCCTGATGATATTTGCATCCAAGTCTTAAATCCTTCACATTTCAAGATTTGCACGGTATGTTTTTTTTCTTGGAATAATTATTTATAGGAATAAGTACAATAACATGTATGACACACAATATCTATGTGTTTATATTTCTAACACCTAAATTTGGTACTCGTAAAACTACTATCTAATTCTAGTATAATAAAAGAGATTTGAGTGATAGATTTCTAATATAAAAGGCTTAGGTATTAAATATGTAAATAAGCTAGTTTTCCATGGTAGGTATGAAATTCCCCTTTTTTATTTTATGCTTTAAATTATTATTAGATTATGCTTTTTTATCTTAGATTTTGCTTTAAATTATTCTGGAATAGTTTAACAACTTAGCTTAACTTAGTTAAGTTCAAAACAGCAAACTAAAATCAGCATTCCAACAAAACCTCTCAGCAGCTTAAGCTTATCCTTTAATTTCTTAAGTTATTACCGAAACGAATAGCTAACTGATAATGTCATTAGAAAAATTAGGTAAAAAAATTTTATCCTTAACCTTTGTTAGATAACACTCTAACTGTATTATTACATAATTTCCTTAGCCAACGAAGGTATCATCTTTTGAGGATAAAAAGCAGCTTGCATGGCACTGGAAGAAAGCAGTTGAAGGCCTCTTATGAGCTTCTTAGCTCTTCTGAAACCTATTTTCTTCTGCTCAACAAAATGAGCCCTAAACGATGCATTTTCTCTATCTGTAAGCAACCGAATGATACCCAGGAGAAGTCATCTGTGGCATAAGCTTTTCAGGCTCTGCTTTATTCCTCACTCTCTTTTTGAATCTTTTTGTCTTTGGCCATAGTTCTCTACGATAGGTTGAACAGTTAGCTCTATGTGCTAACTAAAATTTATAAATGCCAAGATGCGTGTTTTCTGAGTATCTTTTGCTGTTTTGTGCAGGACAAAGTTTGGTTAATTTTGTAAATCTGCAAAACTGGATTTTTAGCATGTGTTTTGATTTTTGTTTGATGTTTTTGCCCACTAACCTTAGTACTGTTTAGATTTGCTTGGTTCATCTGAACTGTTTAAAAAGCTTCAATGAAAGCTTAATCAACTTAATTTTTTTCTTAAAGAGTTTTTTCTTGCTAGGTTTAAGCTACCATTAGATGAAATTTAGTAGTTTTTATTTTTAACATTTATATGATGAAATAAAAATTTATATTAATGCTTTATTTATTATATGAATTATTTGATTATTTATAGGCTTTGTATTCATTTAGATGCATACCATACTTTTTTAATTTTATATTTAACACTTTTCTTAAAAGATATACTCAAATGCTTATATAATAAGTTAATTCAAAATTGCTTTTATGGTTTTACCGTAAATAATTATATAATATTTAAATTTTTATTGATAATTATGAAAATTTAATAATTATATAATATTCAAACATTGATTGTTAAATACGAAAATTAAAATTTTGCAGTATGTCAATAAAAGTCCTTTTATATTTTAAAACAATTTCATATATATTTTTTTTAATTTTATTGTTAACTATGAAATTAAAAAAATTTGCAAGTGTGTAAATAAGAGTTTAATGTGTAAGCAAATTATTGATTGAATGCATTCTTTTGTGATGTTTATATGCAAAAATTAAAAATAAAAATTTATATTAGTTCTAGATACTTTTTAATATATATTTTGTATAAATATAGTATTTTTAAAATTTTTAAGCATGATTAATTATATACATTAAATTATTAATTAATTATAATGTGATATATATACACACACATAAGGTTTTCATTCCTTCGTTGAACATCAAATTGCTACAAATTTCTTATAAAATAAGTTTTAAAAGGAATAAAATTTTCTCATTTGTTTGTTGAACAACCATTTAGCAAAGGAAAATATCACAACAATTGAGTATATCAAGGCACAATAAATTTGATGTGTTAGGATTTCTAATCACCAGTTCTAGAGTGAATTCGGAGCAAAATTTGTAAAATAAAAAATTATACATATCTCAGAATAATCATAGAGAAATAATCATCCAAACACAAGGATATATGTAAAAAATCTAATAACGAGAAAAATCACGGAGCCACACCACTAAGAACATACACTATATAAAAACCATCACGAGTTTACAAAGTTATTCCCGAGAAACCCTAACCCAGAAGAAGGAAGATTTGACAGCTAGAGAGATCACACAAACTCTAGTATCGTTTTCTCTATGCCATTCCCTTATTTCTCTAACTCAACTTCTGAATATATAACGGCTCCCATTGCAGATCACCACTGCAGTTATTGAGCCACGCTTCAGCCCTCTGCTGTAGGCATCGTCGTAGCACTCCGCTACGGCCATTGTCATGGCATGCCGTTGCAGCCACCGCTGGAGGTCGCCTTGCTGCGACCACCGACGTAGGCCCCTTATGGTCACCTGTTGTAGCCCTTCCGTGCAAAATTCTGGTGAAGATCTCCATCGATGGCTTTTTGGTGCAAATATAATGCCCCCTACATGTTTAGGTGTTTTTATTGTAACACCCTGTTATTATATTTGATATATTAATCCAACAACATGTGTTAAGGTAGTACTTAACACTGGATTAGAAATTTCTAACCCAATATTGAGTACTACTTTTAAAATAATGTGGATATATGAGTAGAAGGAAATTTAAAATATTCTAATTAAAAATCCATCATTCGTAATAAGAGAACATTCAACTTGAAAGAATAGTCTGAACATCAAATAATCATTATTATACAGGTTATAGAATTAACCGCTCATCAACATATTCTAAGTTAAAAGCATGTAATAAAAGGTCTTCCGCTTGCTGCTATTGAGAAGGTTCTCCTTTGGGCACCAAACCTGCTCCAAGCTCCTGATCTACCGTATTTGGTTTATAATACGGTATGGCACAACCAATAAAAGAAAAAGTGATTAGACTTAAAATATTTAAGTACAATTTAAGAGTAATACATTGTTTAATTTAAGCGGATATCACATTAGCAAATTACAATATTAAATTATAAGCAGAGCATTTAGCATGAAAGGAATAAAATAATTATTATAAACTTTAAAGTAAGAAGAGCTCACATGATAGTTTCATCCCTGCATCAAATAGGGTAGCACAGTATTTATGAAAAATGATTAAATAAAGCAAATGTGAACAAGTGCAAATGATTCATATGCTAAGTAAAGAGATGGTGTAGATAGTTTTGCATGTGATATAAAAGAAAACTACACTGCAAAGGCTGTGAGTAAAGCTGAAATATTAAATTGCTGTAAATCAATATATAAAGTAATTTCAGTCTAAAAGACTGAGTAAACATGATCATAAGACTTTAATAATCATTCATAATCAATAAGATTGTGAGAAATATAATTTATAATTTATTTATCTTATATTTGGTTCTATGAGCGCATAATACATGTGGAGCTGATCACACTATAAGTAAGTTGGTCAACTGTAAACACATATATTCCCCCTCATAGAAATTATGTGGTCTACTGATACTCCAATATCTTCTCAGGCTTAATAACTATACTATAATCCACCAAATAAACTCCTATAAAGTAATTTTAAATGTTTATTATATGCTAAAAAATCTTAATGTATGATTCAAGGATTGATCTCAATGCATTACAGCGTTTCAATAATTTATCAATTTAATTATAAATCACGTGATATACGTTGTTTTCTATTTCTAATTACTTATCTTCATATTTGGGACTAATGAAGCCCTCCAATTAACTTAGATATAATAGATCTCTAAGTTAATTGATATAATAATAATAATAGTATAAAGAATTACTTTTGAAAAAGAGTATGTTAATTAAACTTTCATGTAGTGACAAATTAATTTTATAAATATAATTATTTAATTATGAGATAAAATTTATGTTTATTGAATGATTATATTACTTAAGATTGATAATGATTCAATATCTATTGCTATATGTAAGTTTAGGTATTTATCCAATTGGGTACTTCATTATTTTACTTATCTATAATTCCATTATATATACTAAGTGCAATATTACTATTGCTAGTTCTAGTTATCAAACTTCCAAGTTATAACATCTTTTGACTTATATTCTAAAGTTAGTTTATTCTAACTAATCTAATACCTTCTAACATTCTTCTCACTAGCTTAAGTTTATGCTTAGGCTTTCTTTAAGGTTTTATGTTAACTATAAGTCTATTAGTTATCTTAATATTTATATATTCTTTATTACTATTCACACACTAATGATTCTAATGAAGATCCATTATACTGAGAGTTTACTAAATAATAATCTTATAATCTAATGATTTGGGATATCTCATGGTTAATGCATGACTAAGTTCTAAGGTACTCTAGTCAAATGTTACTTAATAATGTTTCATATGGCTATAGTAGAAAATTTTTTTCCTTACATTGAAAGGGTAGGTTTGATTTAATAGGTTGATTTCCTAAAGTGTCAAGATTCTATCTTATTGATGTTAATGTAATTTAAATGAAGGTTATATCATATTCTAATTATCCAAAATAAGTTTGAATTTGATTACAAGATTTCAACCATAAAGTTCCATACTTTAAGCACTTAATCTTTATCAATAATGTTAGAGATTTAGTACAAGCAATATGTTGAATTTATCATTACTTAATCTTCTCTAATACAATGCTTTAAGGTTCACTTATGCTTCAATTTAATTTAACCTTGCTGTCCTAGGTTCTAGGAAACATTAATACATTCATTTAGTATATATATGATTTTATTGGTTCATAAAAGAATGCTATAAATGCAATTTACCATACAAAATTCATATATATATATATATATATATATATATAACAGCTCAAACTCTTAAGCATCAAGACATTGTCTGCTTTGGCCTGAAAGGCCTCACGATTTTGCCCACAAACCCACAGAAGATAACTTCCCAGCAGGTCACCCATCCTGGGAGTGCTCCCACATGAGCACGCTTAACTTTGGAGTTCTTATCAGAAACTCCACCATTATTTGAAAAGGTGCATCAATATTTAAGAGTTTTACTTATTACTACTTAAGTGGGTCATCACAATCTCCCCAACTTAAGTAACTGACGTCCTCGTCAGTATCCACACACAGATCCAAAAACTATCCATTTGGTAGATAGGACTAGAGGTGACCCCTACAGGTGCAAAAGATACCCACAACCATGTAGCACCTTAACGATCATGGGTTCAAGAGACTGCTCACATGAAGTGGTACATTGCCCTGTATGGCACTTAGCTCCTATCTGACACCCTTTAGTTTGCTCTGATACCATTTGTAATAGCCCAAACTCTTAAGCACCAAGGTATTGTCCGCTTTAGTGTGAAAGGCCTCACAGTTTTGCCCTCAGAATATAATTTCTCAAAAGGTCACCCATCCTGGGAGTGCTCCCACCTGAGCACGCTTAATTTTGGAGTTCTTATCAAGAACTCCACCGTTATCTGAAAAGGCGCCTCAATATTTAAGAGTTTCACTTATTACTACTTAAGTGGGTCATCACATATATGATCAAATTATCATGAGTAATGAATCCATTTTTATGCTGCATAATTTTACTAAAACTATTCATTATTTTAGTATATTTTTATGTTATTTAAATTCTAGAGTAGGCAAATTTCAAAATTTATAAAGATTTGAAATACTAGGCACCGTGGCGCTCCACGGCGCGCCTCCGCACCTAGAAATTCTATGGCTCAAGTGCTGCAGCGCGTCGTAGCACCCCTGTTCTAAGAGCCAGGCGCTACAGCGCGCTATGACGCGCTCGATCCGTAACCTGGGTGTGGCACCACAGCCCCACCGTGGTCCTGTTAACTCTTAAGTTAACATAATTATGATGAAGTGGTCACCAAATGATAAGTTCCTCACTTAGAACTAGATTAGACATTCACTCTAATCCAATATAATTAAGAAAATTGTCATTTACAAGAGAACTTCATTAAATGTTAAATACAATAAATTAGAGTGCGAAAGTAAAACATAACATCTATTCTATCACAATATAGTAAAAAGAAATATACAACTCAAAATAAGTGCAGTAAAAAAAAATACAAAATAAATCTGTATTAATACAACATAATTAAAGATAAAAGCTGAAAAGAAATAAATGTTTATCCTCACAAGCAACAGAAATAAAAGAACTAAGGATCTAAGGTTCTTCAGCAACTCGATCATCCTCCTGAATCCAATCTTCAGAAGGCTCCATAACTTTAAATAGCTCATAATATATTATTATCGGTTTCATAATGATATGGCCCCAGCCAACAAAAGAAAAAATCTTATTAAATAAAATGTCTAAATACATTTTATATTGCATATTATTCAATTTATTTTAAGATATCACCATTAAAACATAACATCTAAACAAGCAAGTATATGAGCAAAACGCATATGAAAAGAAAAGGAAGTTATAAACAATAAGTTTATAACTTAAACAAAAGAGAAAGTAAACACATACCTCCAATTATAGCTGCAACAAGGTTAATCATAAAATAAAAAGTAAATATTAATAACTAAAATAAAAACTCATCATAAACATGCTTATGTTCAAGATAAACTTATGCTAATTAACATAGAATAAAAGAACATGATGATACATTTAAATAATTGAAAACAAGACTAGCATCTTATATACATATAATCAAGCGAGCAGGACTAGCATCATAGAATATAAGTAAATAAAGCTAGTAAATGCAGTAAGACAATAAATAAGAAAGTGTTGAAGTACAAAAAAATAAGTTAAAAATAGCAAGTACAAAACTGAAGACTGATATGGCTAAACAAGCCACTCAACTACAAATCCATAATAACACCACTTAGTGTAACGATCGTCTCTTAACCATCATTGAGTAACACTAACTCAACTACGATCAAGTGGTGGCTGTCACTAATACCACAGATAATATACAATATATATCCATGATATTAATCCAAGTGTGAGCTAGAACTTAGAGGAAACATAAGTAAAGCAGTACAGAAGATAAGGAAAAAGGCATACAATAACATCCACATATATTCATTCACATACAATATAGAAAATGCAGAATAATAAGAAAGCAATTCATTTATTATATTTAAATTTACATAAGGGCAACAGAAATATTACTATCAGCCATTTCTTCTTCTTTGTGGTACACCAACCTTACTTAACTTTCTATCGCAAGCACACCCCCAAGTGCAAATCCTAAACTAAATCCTGATGCTGCCATATGTACAGATATAACAGGGCCCAGCCAATAAAGGAAAAATAATATATTATACTTAAAAAGTCTAAGCACAATTAAGCTGAAAATAATATACTCTTGCATTTAAAAGGTATTATTCAGCATAATAGTAAGACATAAATTTAAACTGTAGAAATACTGTAAAATAATTGGAAGTATAAATCAAATAGCAGAAAAGCAATAAAATAACTGAAATAAAACTTGAAACTGTATGAAATTTACAGTAAAGTAAAGTAACGCTGAAATATAAAGCTGAATACTGAAAATAAAAAAGACAGTAAATGATCTAAAATTGAATAAGGTATATGTGAAGGTATGATGTATGCCACTAAATAAATGTATCTGTATATGCTACTGAACTGAATGTCATGATATGTAACCAATATATCACTGAACTGCTATGAATCGTACGCTCCAATGCTTATATATAAGCAGTTGGGAATCCAGTACTAGTCATCCTATAAATTCCCCAATTAATATATATATATATATATATATATAAGATTCTGTAATCCATAAATCATCACTGATACTCAAACATTATGCTTATGATCATGCTCATGCTTCTATATCTACATGACTTAAAAATTCAAAAATCCATAAAATAATTTGAAGTCAGATAATGAACTCAATATCTCCATTGTGCAGAATCCATCTAAATGAATTTTGACTCATATTTCTAATTTTAATAATTAGTTTTACTTATGATTTTTCCTAAAATCATTAGCTATAAAGGTTGTATACACATAGTTGTATATTTCCAAAAAAGGTGATTTATTACTTAGTTTATTTAAACTGCACTTATCGAAGCGCACTAATATAGGAGGCAGAATCTGGTCGCAGTTTATATCTCAAACTAAGATGTTAAATCCTCTAATTACAAGCATACTTAGTGTTCTAAGAAGGGTGATTGGAGATACTTAGTTTGTTTTAAACTGTACTTATCGATGCGCACGGTGATATGAGGCAGAACTCGGTCACAGTTTATCTTTTCAAACTAAGGATTTCATTCCCCTTAATCACAACACTCTTAAAATTAAAAGATTTACTCTAGCTGGACTATATTCGTCTAATCCCTCGGGATAGCACCTACTCATAAGTCCACATTGAAGTGACTCAACCAATCCTGAATATTGCTGAAGTGATCCAGTAAAATGGATATACACTCCTATACTTAGCCAATAGTATGAGTTGTATTAATGCTATTTAATCAACATGGATTTCTAAAACTATAAATTTAGGATTCAAATGTGGTACATCCTACACAAGGTTTCAAGGATGTGACCAAGAGATCACCCAATATAGGATAATACCACATTGAATAAATCTCATTCTAAGTAGTTTAGGTGATTCTACCACAAGGATTTAAGATCAACTTTTAGGGCTAAGTAGGATCATCTAAGCTTCTACCTTATGATAACACAATAAGTCTTTCCTACCTCATTGGTTTAAAGATGATTAAGGCTAGTTTATTATCATGTAAAATCTAATGTAAAATCATCAAGATCTCACATATCTAGATTCTTAAGATAATCATAGGATTATTCATTAAGTTTGGTTAACTAGATCATATGGGTAGCCCTATCTAACTGAGTCCTAGACTATAATTATAAGATATAATCGAGAATCTTATTAGGATTTGATCTTATAATGAATTGTCATATATTTTATAGTTGATTTCATGCTAATAGTCTTATTTAAGAGGAAATCAAAGATTTTAAATTTCAAGTACAGATGCTTAATCATACCAGTTCTTTAATTTCTTTAGCACTTCGAATTCAATGAATTAAAGTTAATATCAAATCAAATAGATTATTGGAATCATGTTAGTCAAATTATCTTACAATCAGGTTGATTATTTTATTGATTAAGAGTTTAGGTCTAAATCAGACAGATTAGGTGTTAACCCCTAACCTTATTAATTTAAGATCAATAGTTATATTATAGATCAATGACAAATCAAATGAATTATTTATGGTGATCTAAGATCTAGATCAAGTGTAAATCACTTGATCAATCCCTTAAGATCTCTTAAGTTTAATTAGGGATAAATTAGAGTTTAATGAAATTAAGTATTCATGATAAAATCAAAACACTTGATCCTTTAAAAAACAACTTGAAAAACTAAATAGAAACTAGCATAAGATTCAAGAAAATAAAAATGCTGAAAACGACAATAAGAACTATACAAGTGTTGTATGCACTTAACATAGAACTAAATAAATAATTTAATTCATAGAGCTCAATACGAGTTCTAAGTACTTATGTTCCTTATGCTCGCCCACAACATTTTGCAATCAACCGCTTAGAGACTCAAGTCTTATGAACTTTTCCTCTTAACGCTTGCTTAGCATAGCTTATGCAATCAAAAGACCTCTAATTCATGAAGAAGAAGAAACTACTTACAAATTTGAATAATATATTATGATCAACAAAATAATTTGCAAGCATTAAGAAGTATCTTAAAAGCAAATCGTATCATTACTTATAAACACTAAAAGAAATGTTCAAATGCTATCACAAGATTCTCGTGCGTAATATTTAATTGACCAAGTGTTCTCACATCATAGATAAGTATTTGCAAAGACAGTTGAGATCAAAATAATAACATGAAAATAGTATACTTTAACTAGGAGTAAATGAATATATATTATGTTTAGGAGCTCACATTTATACGAAATGAAGGAAATAAAAGTGTGTAATTCAAGAAGGATAATCTTAACTTCATGAGTTACTTGCAAGAAAATAACTTGAATATTATTTGTATGAAAAGTTGAAGGATGATTCAGTGAAATTCAATGATTAAAAATTGAATTTATAACTTGAAATGTATGGTGTGTCAACAGAAGTCGTTGTTTATTAACTTACTCTCAATTTCATTTATATCAAATCTTATAAAGCTTATTAAAATTAATTGTGATTGAATATTCTGCAAAATTTATAAATTCGCAAATATTTATATTATTAGGAACAATGGTTGCTGTCCTCGACTAATGTTGAGATGCACACCACCTAAATAATTAACATAGATAATTCTCTCAAAAGTTTTCTAATATAAACCCCCAAACCTCTTTTCTTTTCTTGGAAAACTTCTCATTTTATATATATATATATATATATATATATATATATATATATATTAACTTCAGTATTTATTGTCAAGTAGTCTTGATCTTTTAATTTGAGTTAACGTAGGTTGAGTTGGTAATCAAATATATAATAAACTAAGAATAGGAAGTCTACCTTAAACCCGCTAGCAAGATGAAGCATGCAAGCTATCTTTGTGTAATAAAGAGTAACAGTTGCAGTGATGGAATCTCTTCATTTCTTTTTTTTTTTTCCAGTTGTGTGATGATATTTAGACTCTTCTCAAAGTTAAAAAAAATTGTTCTGAATTTGAACTTCTTAAAAGGAAAAGTCCAAGCTATCAAATAGAACGAATCATTTTATTATATGAGAAAATTATCAAGGCAATTAATAGTTTATTGGTTAAATGTTCAAGTGAAATGATAAAAGAAACATAACTTAGGTAATAATATTTTGGCAGGTATCATTTACAATTTATGATTCAACTTTGTTCAAGATTTATTTAAGGAAAATTCACATATAAATACAAATCAATGTATAGCCATTTACCCAAAGAAGAGCTATAAAGTCAAGCAATGCTCGCTTGAAGTGGAAGCTTATTCTGCTGCTCGATGTTGCTAATTTCAGTAGTTTGCGCTGCTTTACAGCTCATTTTGAAGGCAGATTTTAATATTAATAAGCATGCATTGATTTGACAGTAAGGAAAATATGAATAAAATCTGTGTTAAACAATTTAATTTCAATAAAACTTGAAATAGCTGTAAAGATTAAGGAAATGAAAGTTTAAATCAATTACTATTATTAAACAAAACTTAATGAAGCAAGCCACACTAACGCACGCAGCAACATGATATATATAACATTAAGCTTAGATGGGGAGCCAATCCATCATGCATCAAGCAATAGACACTAGATCGAAAAGATGATGCCAATCTCGATAAGGCACATACAATAGAGGTAGATAATCAATATAAAATCCTCAAACACTTTTAAATTTCAAGAAGTTGCTAAAATCTAAGAATATGCGAGCATATAAATCAAATAAGAAATGTAAACAGATAAATTCCATTCATATTAATTTTCTTTTGGAGAAGAGTATCGCACAAGTAAAAGAATTTTTCATAAAATTTATGTTATAATCAGCCTACTTTGATAAATTTAGTGTAATTTCAGGGAAAATACAAGCTCGGCAAATTCTAGACAATTCTGGAATGTTTCTGCAAATTCTGGAAGAAAATCGCTGCAGCGCGAGCGCTATAGCGCGCCACAGCGAGAGGAGTTGCGGGACTTTAGCTCTATAGCGCGCCACAGCGAGAGGACTTGCGGGACTCGATCGCTGCAACGCGCCACGGCAAGCGGAGTTGCAGGACTCAAGCGCTACAGCGCGCCACAGCGGGAGGACTTGCGGGACTCGATCGTTGCAGCGCCCTAAGTGGGAGGACTTGCGGGACTCAAGCGCTACAGCGGCCACAGCGGGAGGACTTGCGGCTTTATCGCTGCAGCACACTACATTGGGCGCCGAATTTATGTCTTCTCAGAACATTAAATGCAGCTGAGATTTGACCCTGAATCTGGATCTTGTCTTCCAGCCATTTTTCCAGACCTACTGCTTGAAATTTAATAGGGATGAGGTGATTTGAAACAAAATAAAAGAATAAAAAAATAAAAAGAAGTTCTCACCTCAAGCTCCACTTGGTTTGATAATGATGGCAGAAATTCTAAATCAATTTTTAAGATTTCAAAGGGCTAAAAATGGATGTGCACCTCCTATAAATATAGCTCTTCAATTCATTTGAAGGGTTCCCAAATTAGCTTGCAAAACCTTTAAGTGTGGAGAGGGCAACATAAAAGAGAGGGAGAATTCTCTAAGGGTGGGAAGAACCTCAATTGCTAAGGAGAAGAAGGGAGAAATACAGTACTACGGACCTAAGAGAAACGATTACGGAAAAGAAGAGGAGAAATTCGAAGAACTCCATCAAAGGAACGTTCACAATAATCTCTAACTCTTGTCTTTGTATTTTTCTTAGTTGATCATGAAAGTGTCTTTATCCATGTATATGTTCTTCTTTATCTCAAACATAATGGAGAGCTAAACCACCCCCCCACTTGGGGAGGGTTGGGCCAATCCTATATGTCATGTAAGGGACTATTATGTACAAAAATTTCCTCAAGCTTCTAATGAAAATTTGTAAAATGAATGACTTGCTAAATAAATCAAAAAGGGACTATTTGTGGACTTAAATGTGGACCATATGACGAAGGACCTAAATGACATCAAGACTTAAAAGTCTTGTGCTCCATAACTTACTCTTAGTTTTGAGCTAGAATCATGAGTGCATAGGAGCTTAAAACTATGTGAGGAAGTTCTTGAGCCTAATGCACTTTGATCTATGCCCAACTAAGGTGTTGATGCGTGTGAGCTAAGACCTACTAAATTAGCTCCGCAGCTCAGCATACGTGATGGGAGGAAGATAACTTATTGAGAGCTCACGTGTAACGTGACATAGCACATTGAACCAAACTAGTCATCTCCTTATCCGAACTGCGCATGACGCGCGTGATGCTCTTAGTGAAATCAATGCTTGTAAGATCTTAAATAAAGAAACAACTCTCATTTCTATAATCCAAAAATGAGAGGAAAACCAATGATCTAAAATCTTATGATAGTCTTTGTGCTAAAATAAAATTGATTGTGTGTTCATTTCAAGCACGAGATTTGAATTTGTAAATCTAGGAGTTAAACTCTAAGGAGGACAATGTGCACTTGATTTAATTACATAAGACTAAGTAAAAAATAAAAAGGGTAATACTTGAGGAATTATCTTACATGAGTCTCTAATATTTCATATGGGAGAGACCCAACACTCCTCTTCTTTTATCATAGTTACTTTCTACCAAAACTTATTGTGCTTGTTTAGGAACCTAATCAACAAAATATACATAGTTTAAACATTATTGAATACATATATACCGTAGTAACAAAACACCTGATTCCTTGAGAATGATAAATCTCATAACTCACATTCCAAATTATTACTTCAGACTACGTACACTTGCATGCAAGTGCAGACGTGTATTATATATTTGTCAAGTTTTTGGCATCGTTGCTAAGGAAACGGTAATTATTTCGTATTAAGAAAAATCTATCATTAAATAGTGATTTAAATAAAACTTTTGCATATAGTTTTGTTTTGTATTTATATAAACTAACTTGTAGTTAGATTATTAATCTTTTATTTTTGTTATCTTTCTGAATCTTTGATCATTATCATTATAATTATTCTTGATAGCTTAATTTTAGTCTTGTATGAGTAAAAAAATTTATATTGAATATCTTTTTAATCCAGAAATTGGGAGGACCTATTCACAAGTGAGAAGAGAACAAAACTTTTTACAGAATCAACAAGCCGATATGAAAAACATTTATGAAAACATTGGGGAACCTTTAGGAGAGCCTAGGAGAAGAGGATTTAGAGACTATGCACTGCCCACTATTAAGAGAATCCTCCATATTATTGTTAGGCCTAACATCGAAGCCAATAATTTTGAAATCAAATCTTCCACGTTAAGTATGGTTCAAAATAACCAGTTCAGTGGTCAGCCACAGAAGATCCTAAATCTTCCTTGAAATTTGTGACACCATTAGGTTTAGCAGTGTCTCTGAAGATGCAGTTAAACTAAGGCTTTTTCTGTTTTCCTTAAGAGATAGAGCAAACAGGTGGCTCAACTCTCTCCCGAGCAATTTGATCCGTACTTGGGATGATCTTGCTAAGAAATTCTTAGCCAAATATTTCCCTCCGACGAAAACTGCTCGCTTGAGAATTGAGATAACTAACTTTAACCAGCTTGAAGGGGAAACATTGTACGATGGTTGGGATCATTTTAAGGAGTGCTTAAGGCAATGCCCACATCATGGGTTTCCCTTATGGATGCAATTTCAAATCTTTTACAATGGTTTGAACGCTCCGACAAGGACTCTCATTGATGCGGCTGCCGGAGGCTCAATAAGCAGCAAAACCAAAGAAGAGGCGTATGACCTCTTAGAAGAAATGACAAACAATGCATACCAATGGCCTTCTGAACGGCTTAAAAAGAAATCAATTAAAATGAATGAATCAAATCAAATAACGGCCCTGCAAAACGAAATACATGCCTTAAACGAACAAATTGAGAAAATGAGTATTAAGGTTGTTCAAGAAATTCAATGTGAGTTGTGTGGGGGAAGACACGCTAGTGAAAACTGCAACTTAAATAACCCTTTCATGCAATCGAACACCGAACAAGTTAACTACTTAAAAAACAACAATAACATGAATAACCCTTATTCCAATACTTATAACCCTGGTTGGAAGAACCACCCAAATTTCTCCTGGAGCAATAATAACAATAATGGAAATCCTAATGGGGGAGGGTTATTAAACTAATAAGGGTATAATCATGGGAATAATATAAATCACCACCAAAGAAATTTGGAAGGAGCCTTCAACTCCTTCAAGGCTGAGACCATCCAATTCATAAAGAGAACGAAAGCAACTATAACTTCCATGATCCCTCAATCCAAGGAATTGAGGCACCCTAACAAATATTGAAGTCCAACTAGGGCAGATCTCCAAGCAGCTGACCACTCGGCAGCAAGGAACTTTCCCTAGTTCAACTGAAATAAATCCTATAGAGCTGGTAAGTGTAATCAACTCTGATGGAATGGAGGGTAAGGATGAGACCGAAAGCTACAATACTGTAGAGAGGGAGTTAGAAGTAAGAAATAGAGAGAGGGGTGTTAAATGTGAAAAACTAATTGCTCCAAAATGTGGAGATCCTAGAAGAATGTGCATTCCGTGTGTGATCATGAATGAAGCACTTATAGATCCGTTGTGTGATCTTGGTGCTGCTGTCAATATCATGCCCTACCATACTTATGAATAATTAAAAGTAGGAGGAATGGAGTACACCTCCATGATCTTAGAATTTGTAAATCTAAATTCCTTAACACCTCTAGGCATAGTCAAAGATGTTATGGTGAGATTAAGAAGCTTTAATGTCCCTACAGATTTTGTAGTCTGTGATTGGGATAAGTGTAATAAAAACTCCACCATTATTTTTGGGAGACCATTTCTGATGAGCACTAAAGCTTTAATTGATGTTTACTGTGGGACAATGAGGATTAGAATACTGGGTAGATCTAAAGTAATCGATCTTATGCCCACCTTCTTCAAACAGAGAAATATGAAAAGAGAAGTGAGGAGACAGATTAGAGAGGAAGAACTCCATAACGAGCACAATATAAAAAATCTATCTATAGGAGATAACTCTAGTTCCTCGACTGAAAGGGAAATTATGGAGGTAGCTAAGAAAAGAAAAACTAGAAGGGGGAAGCGAAAGAAGAAAACTCCCCTATTGCTGAAGTTTAAAGAAATGTGTGCTGATAACAATGAGGAAGAGGGATCAAGCACACCAAATGGTTGTGCTCACCCGAGTGCCTCAAAGTTATGGAAAAGAAAACCCCCAGACCTGTCCAAAAGATTTCTATCGAGTCTAGCTAAGGATGTTAAATAAGCATTTTTTGGGAGGCAACTCAAAAAAAAAATTTTTGGGAGCTGTGCGCCACAGCACACTATGCCGCGCTGCAGCGCGCTATAGCAGGAGGTTTCTGAAACCTGACCGCTACAACACTCAATGGCGCACGGATGAGCCAATCAACTATAAAGAAACGCTGTCGCTACAGTGCGCTACTGCGTGTTGTAGCGAGTTCTTCCAGCTGTGTTGGTCAGAGCTGCATAGGGAATCCAATGCAGCTACTCAATGCCTACTATTTGGAGTTCCTAGGTAGTTAAAAAGTAGCTGGAAAAGTTGCTCACCCCTCCCATTGATGGCTAGTTATATTGATGGCATGCAAGGAATCTTTTGACTAAATTCTTATGCCAAATCCCTAGCTGAATTCTTTGGCTATTTATAGGGGAGGATGTGAGCAATTTTCCATTGCACCTTCAGCTCTCAAGATTCTGATCTCTCATATTCCTTCTAAATCCTCTTCTCTCTTGCATCCATGTCGTCCGGCAAAAAGGCAATTCCTCGTAGGGAAGATGAGGCGTCATCGTCAAGAGGATCCTTCAACAAGAAGAGGTTCTCCTCAGTTGAAGTTGAGCATCGCTTCTTCTCCACAACCTCTCGGCGGAGGTTGATCCTGGAGAAGAGTTTTGGGAATTTTTTGCCCGTCCTTAATGAGCAAGTCAATCCGAGAGGATGGAGGGAGATGGTGACTAACAAATCTCTCTCCTACTCGACTATTGTCCAGAAAGTTTATGTTAATGCCATAAATGCGGCCGGATGGATAGTTTTTGTTCTGGGTAAAGGAGTAACCTTTGGGATTGCTCAAATCGAGCAATTCTATGGGTTAGGGGAGGTAGAAACTTGTTCATACTTACAACTCTTGGAATCTCGTTTTAATCCCTCTGATCTCGCTATAGAGCTCATCCACGAAGACTCGGACTGGGAGGGAAACCTAGCCAACATTCCTTGTTCCGAATTGACGGACATGAGTAGTGCATTGTTGGTTTTCATTTCTAGCTTTGTCATGCCATTGGGTCACTTGACGGAAGTAACTCGCTTTAGAGCGCTCTTAATGTGCTCCTTGATTAGACCAGGAGAAATCCGTATCTCCAGTATCATTTTTGAGCAGCTCTGGAGCGCTATTCAAGAGCCGTGTGCTACATTGGCCTTTGGGTCATTGATCTCTCGGTTATGCGTGGCCCAATGGGTCAAGATTCTCTCCTCCGACCCCGTCATTCCCCCCAGCGCCGCTCTTGCGCGCTCAAATTTGAATGACCGTTCTAGTGAACGGAAGCAACCCAAGAAGAGGAAGGGCAAACATGGGGAAATGTCAGCTCCGTCCGGCCATACCCTCACCAACAAATTATTGCAGCGGATTTACGAGCAACAAATAGATTTAGGCAAAGCTATGGCAACCGACATGTGGTTCTTCAAAAAAGAACTTGCCCAGCAGCGCGAATTCTAATCTGAATTCCGTGAAGCTCTAGGATTAATGTTCAATGACTGGAGCTTGCAAGGAGAACCAGACGCATCTGTGCTGCCGCGATCACCTGTCGGTGACCCCATTCCGGACACCCGCTATCCATGCGACTACTCCTACAACGTTGACGAAGAAGAGGGGGATGATAAAGACCAAGAATAAATAGGTTGTACTTTTTCTTTTCTTTTGGTGTATTTTTATTTTTTTTTATATTTTGATGAAGTAAATTTGAATTCTCCTACCTGCATTACTTTTGCTAAACAAAAAAAAAATGCATTTTATCTAAAGACTTACAAAAGTATGAGAAGTTATGAGAACACCAAAAAGAAAGTTTTATCGTCAAACTAATAACTTACCTAAACAATAAATGACACACTAAGGGGATGCTCTAAGTAATTATAAACAAAGGAATAGTCTGAAGTTATGTCTAATCTCCAAACATTTAATGAGAACTATGCAAAAGTGCTAAGTGTGGGTGCAAAAGAAGGATGAGTAAACTAGTGATGAACCAAATGTTAATTAATAAGTGTGCTAAGCTCTTATGGGACTTCATAATCATAAAGATCTAAAAATTAGGATGAAGAAAAATATTTCTCCTAATAAATAAATAAATAATAAGGATGAAGAAAAATATATTTCTCAAGAAAAAAAAATGAATCAGGACAATGAAAATTATCTCTCATGAAATATCTTGTGTCGTTGTGATTCATAAAAAGGAGCGCATATGGCTTAAACTCTTAGTTATTGGAGACTAAATCAAGCTATTTCATGAGACTAAATCAAGCTTAAAATTGGAGACTAAATCAAGCAACCAAGGATTATGACCTAAGTCAAACAATTGTTTAGCAACTAAACATTGGTGAATCATTCCAGTTAAAGCGAGTTTTTAAAAGACAATAAAATTCATATCCTAAATAGCCTCTCATATTTTGAAAATTTAGATAAAAAAAAAAATCAATTCAAGAGCTAACTCAGGGACGAGCAAGAAACTAAGTGCGGGGTGTGATGAATCCATTATTTACTTCATATATAAAGGAATTTTTCATAAAATCTATGTTAGAATCATCCTACTTTGATAAATTTTGTGTTATTTCAGGAAAAATACAAGCTCAGCAGATTCTAGATAATTCTGGAATTATTCTACAAATTCTGAAAGAAAATCGCTGCAGCGGGAGGACCTGCGGGACTCAAGCGCTATAACGCGCCATGGCCGGAGGAGTTGCAGGACTCAAACACTATAGCGCGCCATAGCGCGATGACTTACGGGACTCGATCGCTGCAGCGCGCCACAGCGGGATGACTTGCGGGACTCGATCGCTGCAGCGCGTCACAACGGGAGGAGTTGCGGGACTCAAGCACTACAGCACGCCACAACCGGAGGACTTGCATGACTCGATCGCTGCAGCGCACCACAACTGGAGGACTTGCGGGACTCAAGCGCTACAGCGCGCCACAGCGGGAGGACTTGCGGGACTCAACCGATGCAATGCGTCACAGCGGGCACCGAATTTATGTCTTCTCAGAACATTAAATGCAGTTGAGATTTGACCCATAATATAGATCTTGTCTTCCAGCCATTTTTCCAGACCTGCTATTGAAATTTAATTGGGCGGAGGTGATTTGAAACAAAATAAAAGAATAAAAAAAGAAAAAGAAGTTATCACCTCAAGCTCCACTTGGTTTGACAATGATGGCAAAAATTCTAAATCAATTTTTCAAATTTCAAAAGACTGAAAATGGATGTGCACCCCTCTTATAAATATAACTCTTCAATTCATTTGAAGGGTTCCCAAATTGGCTTACAAAATCTTTAAGTGTGGAGAGGGCAGCATAAAAGTGAGGGAGAACTCTCCAAGGGTGGGAAGAACCTCAATTGCTAAGGAGAAGAAGGGAGAAAGGAAGCACTACGAACCTAAGAGAAATGACTACGGAAAAGAAGAGAAGAAATTTGAAGAACTCCATCAAATGAACGTTCCTAATAGTCTCTAACTCTTATCTTTGTATTTTTCGTAGTTGATCATAAAAGGGTATTTATCTATGTATATGTTCTTCTTTATCTCAAACGTAATGAAGAGCTAACCCCCCCCCCCCCCACTTGGGGAGGGTTGGGCCACTCCTATATGTCATGTAAGGGACTATTATGTATGAAAATTTCCTCAAGCTTCTAATAAAAATTTGTAAAATGAATGACCTGCTAAAGAAATCAAAAAGGGACTATTTGTGAGCTTAAATGTGGACCATATGACGAAAGACCTAAATAACATCAAGACTTAAAAGTCTTGTGCTCCATAGCTTACTCTTAATTTTGAGCTGGAATCATGAGTGCATAGAAGCTTAGAAGTATGTGAGGAAGTTCTTGAGCCTAGTGCACCTTGATCTATGCCCAACTAAGGTGTTGATGCGTGTGAGTTAAGACCCACTAAATGAGCTCCGCAGCTCAGCATACGTGATGGGAGGAAGATAACTTGTTGAGAGCTCATGTGTGACGTGACATAGCACATTGAGCCAAACTAGTCATCTCCTTATCCGAACTGCGCATGACGCACATTATGCTCTTAGTGGAATCAATGCTTGTAAGATCTCAAATAAGGAAATAACTCTCATTTCTATAATCCATAAATGAGAGGAAAATTAATGATCTAAAATCTTATGAGAGTTTTTGTGTTGAAATAGAACTGACTGTGTGTTCATTTTAAGCATGAGATTTGAACTTGTAAATCTTAGAATGAAACTCTATGGAGAACAATGTTCACTTGATTTAGTTACATAAAACTAGGTAAAAAATAAAAAGGTAAATGCTTGAGGAATTATCTTACATGAGTCTCTAACATTTCATGTGGGAGAGACCCAACTCTCATCTCCTTTTATCATAGTTACTTTCTACCAAGACTTGTTGTGCTTATTTAGGAACCTAATTAACAAAATACGCATAGTTTAAACATTAATGAGCGCAGATATACCTTAGTAACAAAACACCCGATTCCCTGAGGACGATAAATCTCGGAACTCATATTCCAAATTATTACTTCAGACCACGTAAACTTGTGTGCAAGCACAGATGTGTATTATACGTTTGTCAGTCAATGAGGGATGGAAGTACCTTGATGAAGGCCTTGAAGCTTCTATAGCTCTTAGATTAGGAACCTTAAGCTCATGCATTCTATCAAGATTAAATGGAGGGTATTCACTTGACTAAGCATCTTGCCAACGGCGAACAACGAAGAAGTAGGAAGCAGAAGCACGGTGAAAAAGATCGACAAGCTTAAGGATCGACAAGCACTTGCACCATTTGATGATGGAGGAATCGATCCTCAGCAAGGACGAAGAGGAGGAACTCGGTGCTTTATTGCTTTAGATGGAGGGGAGACGCTCTCGAACGAGAGGGAGGGCTTCGCTCAATCGAGAGAGGGAAGGGGTTTTCGGCTGAGGAGAAAGGAGAAAATTAGGTTTTATGAAGCTTATGCTAGAATGAGAGAGTTATATATATAAGCTCAAACAAATTTTATGAGAGACACTCGATCAAGATCGAGTGGCTAAGAATCACTGAAAATTCTAAGGGTCGATTGAATGATAAAATGAATTCTAAGAATTACAAACTTCGTATCGAAATGAGCATCTCGATGAGAAAAACGCACATGTTTAAAAATTATTGAATTTGGACCAGTATTTTATTTTATATTAATTTTTAAATGAAAAATTTTAAAATTCGCTATGATTAATTCGGAGTTCAAAAATTTGTGAAACTTAAAACATAGCATTATCATGTAATGTTTAACTTAAATATATAAAAATTTCTAAATTCTAACTTATATTTTATCTATTATCAACTCCGGAAGTTTAAACTTCATAAATTTATTTAGGACGATCCAGAATCCCAATTGCGCTCAAATTTTTGTGGGAGGATTGTAACAACCCAAGGTTGTTACCCAGCTTAATTTGAGCCTAATCATATCTTAATTATTATTCGGTTAATTTCATCTAGCTTTTAGAACCAAACCATGAAGGTTTAGAGCAATTCAGAGCTAAATCTAATATTTTGAATTATTTTAATATTTAATTAATTAGAAAATGGAGGTATTTATTTTGACTTTGAAATCGAAATCCAACTTCACCGTTGCAATCGTCACCCCCAAATTAGCTAAGGGTGATGTTTTGGACGTATTTGGAAGTCGTAAGATTTTCGCGAATATTTTAATAGAATTAAATGCACCGGAAAAGAGAATAATTAAATAATCATCATGATCAAATTTTCACTTCGCCGTTAAATTCCTCACCCCCAAATTAGCTATGGGTGAATTTTTGGGAATTTTCGGAGGGCATTTCAAAAATCAGAATTTTTGAATGATTAGAGAAAATAAATAAGTAATTATGTAATACCTAATTTGTAATTTCTCCTTCCCTCTCTCCTAGCTGGCACTTCATTCGGTGCCCTCCCTATTTTGTACACAAGAGGAATGGCTGAGAGCCATTCCTCCCTCCCATGCCTTCCCCTCACCTCCTAGCTCTATAGTCAGTGATGGAGCCTCCCTTTCCTCCTTCCTTAAAGGGAAGCTTCAGCCCTTTTTTCCCTTTGTTGAAAGCTGAAAGCTCCCCTTCTCTCATTACTGTTCCATTGCTGAACCTTGAAGGAGCTTCCTCCAAAGTCTTAAAGAAAATAGAGAAGTCTTCATCCCCACTCCTTCCAATGACTAAAAGATACCCATTTGCTCTTCTCCTTTTTGCCTTCTTCATATTGTCATTATGCTTGAATGCACCTTTGGAAGTCCATAAGCAAGTATGAAAGTCATTAAGACTCCTAAAAGTATCACAGAAAAATGCTCTGTTTTCATTTATTCTGCATACCCTTGCATTCATTACTATTTTTCGTAAAGCGAGGATGCTCTGTTTATGCCAATTTTAGTGTCGATGGAAAGGTATCGGAAAGACTTTTCCATTGATATATAACACCGCTCATAGAATGCTCTGGATTGGGAATATTTGAGTTTGAAAATAGGGCTTACAGTTTTCGTCCAGGCGAAAATCACCGTCTGGCACTGCAGCGCCCAAAGTTGCAAGTTGGGCCACTACAGCACGTCATAGCCCGCTGCAGCCCGCTGCAGCGGGATTTCGGTAATTACATATAAAAATATTTAATAAAAGTAATTAAACAGTAAAACACAAAATGGATCGCTACAGCGCGCCGTAGCGCACTGCAGCAAGCTGCATCGGGCTGCAGCGGTATTTTTTCGAAAAAGCTTAGAAAATCAGTCATAAAACTATTGGAACAGTATTTTGCAAAATGGACGGCTACAGCGCGCCATAGCGAGCTGCTGCGGGCTGTAGCGGAATTTTTGGGAAAAACTTTAGGAAATACCAAAATGAATTAATGGAACAGTGTTTTCGCAAGTTGAACCGTTGCAGTGCGCCATAGCGTGCCGCAGCGGGCCGCAGCGTACCCCAGCGCTAAAAGCGCTACAGCGCGCTGCCGCGCGAAAAGCGCCACAGGGCACTGCCGCGTGAAATGCGCCACAGCGCGCTGCAGCGCCAGAAGCGCTCCAGCGCGCTGTAGCGTCTGAACTTGCAAAATGCCCAGAATTCTTCTAATATTGCCTAGTTTTAGCTGAAATAGCCAAAACTTCACTGTTTTTATATTTTAAGGTCCCTAGGACCCTAGTGGGACTAAATAATATCATATTTTAGCTAAAATTGAACATTGTATAAAATTCTATATTGAAATTAAGTTTGAATCTTTATCACATTTATCAAGTGCTCAAAACCTAGCATGTATCTTAAATGTATTGTGCCTATTGCTAGATAATAGAATCCTCAAAAGTATGTATTGAATAGATATAACCTTAACAACTAAATGACATGAAATATAAGTCTTTTAGATTTGTGATTAAGTGCTAATCTCTTTGGTTTGATTTAGAATTTGATTATCATTAATTACCTTTTTTATTCTATATTATTTTGTCATTTATATGCTTTCATGATATTATGATGTATGTTAGAAAACTTTGGACACATAATTGGACACACAATTAAGTGTAATTATCATTAAACTAAACTTGAACATAAGAATCTTGATAACTTGATTAAGTAGATGATACTTGATCTAAACCCAAAATTTGCTATCAATAATACACTAATAATTTATTGATTTATCATTGACCTTTAAATTAACCTTTGGTCTTAATAATAGAAAGGTTAGGGGTTAAACCCTAACTTATCTTGATTAAGATCTAAACCTTAATCACTTAATCAATTAACTTGATTGAAAGATAATTTAATTGATATTGTTCCAATAATGCATCTGATTTAGTGTTGATCTTAAATTATTGAATTAGAAGTGCTAAGGATAATATTGAATATGTGTGATTGAATCATCTGAATCTAAATCTTAGATCTTTGATTTTCTCTTATATAAGACTACTAGTATAAGATGGATAATAAAATTGCAATGATTTATAAAATGATCTAACTCTAATAAGATATTTAATTTCATCCCATGATTGTAGAATAGGAAGGGATTAGATGGATCTTATTCATCTGATCTGATCACTTTAACTCAAACTAGTAATAAAATCTTTAATGTTCGCTTAAGAAGTAAAAAAGTGAGATCTTAAGGGTCTTGCTATAGGATCGTTATTTAAATGGTTAAAGACCTTAACTAATGATACATTGAGGTAGGAAGGACTCTTATAACTTATTGAGGTAGAAACCTAGTTGATCCTTCATAACTTTAGAAGTTAAACTTGATATATTGTGGTAAGAATCACTTGAGTACTTAAAATGGGACTTATTTCTTATGGTAGCAGCCTATATTGAGTGATCTTTTGATCATACCCTTGGGGCCTTGTGTAGGACACACCTATTTAGAGTAAGGATTAATAGCTTTGATAAATCCTTGTTGATTAAATAGAGTTGTCTGAACCCAGATTATTGGTTAGTGTAGTATAGTATACCCAAAGTACTGGATTATCTCAGTAATATTCGGAATTGGTTGATTCACTCCAATGTGGACTTATGACCAGGTGTTATCCCGAGGGATTAGACGAATACAGTCCCATTAGAGTAAATCTTCCAAGACTAAGAGTGTTACAATTAGTGGACAAGATCCTTAGTTTGAGGTGTAAACTGCGACCGGGTTCTGCCTCCTATCGTAATCACTTCGATAAGTGCAGTTTAAGCAAACTAAGTATCTTAAGTCACTTTACGTAGACCATTAAGTATGTTTGTAATTATGTCATTTAATAGCTTAGCTTGATATATAAACTGTGACTGGGTTCTGCCTCCTATCGTAGTGCGCTTTGATAAGTGCAGTTTTAAACAAGCTAAGGGTTAAATCCACCTCTCTTAGAAATATACTACTATGTGTATACCATCATTCCAGCTAATAATTTTTAAGTAAACTCTAAACTTTAACCAATCATCGAGCTAGAATTTTAGGAGTTAGGATCCTTTTAGCAGTATTCTGCATAATGGAGACATTAAATTCATTATCTGATTTTAAAGCATTTTCTGGATTTATCTCATAAGCATGAGCATGAGCATAAGCACGATGTGTGAGTATCAAAATGATGTATGAGTATCAGTGATGATTTATGGGTTACGGAATGTTGCATACATTAATTGGGGAATTTCAGGATGCATCGGTATCATCAGTAAACAGTATTCCCAACTGGATGTATGTGTACATTGGACCGTACTACTCATAGTAGTTCAGTAATATTTTGATTGTATATTAGTGGCATACAATATTGTGGCATATTCAGATGCACAATTTCAATGACATACATCATAGTTTTTCATATGATTACTCAGTTTTAGATTCATTACTGTTTTGGTTTACTTTCAGTATTCAGTACAATTCAGCTTCATTTTACTTTACTTCAATTTTGCACAGTTTATACAGTCTTATGCTTTTAGTCATGTTTATAGTATTTCTACATATTTAATTACATTATATAAATGTTAAATGAATAATTAAAACTGTTAAATTAATTTCGATGTGTTAGACTTATTGTCATAAGTCTAACACGGGGTACTTTTGGGATCCGGCAATTTGCTCGATCCTGAGCAGTATATTGAGCCAGGTCAAGAGGATACCCAGGAGATTCAGGAAGAGCCCATGGAGCATTAGTGGACTCTTCTTCAATTTTACTTTTCTACTTTGTTTATTTTCAGTTCAGCACTTAGCTTTATGTCTATTATTCAGTAAAATGTTTGTAATAATTTTGGATGTATTTTCTTTTCTTTTCTAAGACGAATGTTTTCATACAGCTTCTGTGATTAATGTTTCTGGATATTTGCTTTAAGCTTCTGCACTCAGTTATGTACTATTTATACTTAGTATTGTGATGTGATCAGCATACTAAAAATGCTGATATTATATATATATATATATATATATATATATATATTGGATTCCTATTGTATTCTAAATCCAATGTATGTATTTTCCTAATAATTAGGATAAGGATACTACTCTTATCTTAAGTATTAGCTCTCAATCCTACTTGAGGTTGAGTCAGCAGCCCTTCAGATGGGTTCAATTTTCAGCTATTTCAGGGAGATGGGATGTTTCTCCCCGAGTGGCGCACCGCTCCACCGCTGAATTATGATTTTTACCCTTTTGCGCGCGGCAACAGGGCGGGGCGCTACAAGGATCCCCTTAAAATGTTTTATTTGAAGATATTTTATTTTAATTTTATCTGGCTAAAATCAGGCTCTTAAATTTTCTCTTAATCTGGCTAGGTTTAGGCCTAATGGACCTGGTAACAATATCGGATTGTTACACTTAGCCTGCTGGGCTAAGGCATAAGCTCTAAATTGAAATAAGCATAAACACACTTAGCCTACTAGGTTAAGGCAGAGACACTTAGTAGAAGTGCATTTAAAATTAGTAATGTCATATCAGATCCTGACTGATAAATTTAGGGGACAAGAGTCTATTACGCACCATCCGAGACTGTCGTATAGGGCTAGGCATGGTATAGACTACCAGAATTAGCAACTGAGTCTAGGTCGATCCCGATCAAATGAACAGTAGAGGAAAACTACTAAAGCTACACACTACTGAACTGAAAGCCTGAAAATTTGAAAATACTGATAAAAATGTAATATTACTTATGCAAATTCAAAGTTGACATGAGATACTCATCAAATATCTTATGTTCACAATATATGTCTAAGGCATAAAGCTCAATTATAAGGTAAGCAAAGCATCAAATATCAAAGTGAGCAAGAGACTCTATTAAGACACATGTGATATCCGTTGTTACATAATTTATTTGTTTTATATGCTCTAAGTTACACAAGTTCGGGATGTTTAATTCCTACTATCTAGTGTAACTCGGATTCACGACCTTATGAGTTGAAAACAATTAAAACTGGCTAAGTCCTAATTTGATTAAATCACTATCGACTATAAGTTAAATAAATAAATCAATCAACTTATTTAGATGATTTAAAAAACCTGAGCCCATCTTGATTAAGCCAAATCAAGATGGAAGGATTAAGAATTAAACTCCAAATATTGGGATTTAATTACTTAATCCCAAGGAGATCTTAAAAGGACTAAAGTTTACAACCCAATCTCACAGATTAAAGATTAAGGCAAATCCTATTGAGTAAAGTCAAACTCAATAGGATATATCTATATTCTTGAATCTAAGGTTAAAATATCAAATAATCATTAATAAATTATGAAAATCTATAAATTAGTAAAACTAATCTTTTATTCATTAAGTAATCTAATTTATCTAATGAATGAATTATAACCTAAGTCCTAATCCTAATTCCTAAGGAATATTTTAAGAGACTAAGATGAACACTCAAGCTCTAATCCTAACTAATGTTGAATGGAAACTTGAGAGATGGATTAGAAGGTTTTAATGAAGGGTATGATGTGAGATGAATCTCGCATCATACAACTAATATTTTTACTTAGAATTTTCTTAAGAAAGAAAATTAGGGTTTAGCATGAAATTTTAATTAAAGACTTAAATCATTTAAATTAACTTCTAAAACATTTTACTTATTGAATTTAGTGATTAGGCTATGAATTTAAGGCTTAAAGGCAATTAACCCTAAATTTGGGCAAAATGACTGTTTTGTCCCTACTTAAGGGTCTAAAAATCTACTTTTTGATTTAGGGCTCTAAAGTAGAAATTTTCAATGGTAATTGATTACTTACTATCTAAAATAAAGATAGACAGTAAGTACACTAAATTTGGAAAATTATTAAGCCTTATAAGCTCAATTTAAGGAAATTGACTCATAAGAGCAAAATGATAATATGTTCTAATGGAATCTAAATTTTTTATCAGTTTATTAAATCTTATTGATTAAAAATTCCATAGAACTTAAAATTACTGAATTCTAATATGTATTGGCTAAGTTATAGCCTAAACAAGATTAGGGTACTAAAATGTAATTTAGGGTTTCTTAAGAGGGGTCAAACCTAACTTTTCCATTTGAAGTCCAAATTTAGTAAATTTAGTGGCTATAGCTTTCCTATAACATACTGATTACTTTACTAGAAGTAGACCTAATTTGGACCTCATTTGGTCAAGTTATGACCTAATTAGGGTTAAGGGTGATTAGGGAGTAATTAATAAAATTAATCACAAAACCACTAAACCAATTACACTACTAGGTTATATTCTACTCTATGAGTTATCAAAAACCTTAATCACTCATTTTGGGTCACTAACTGTGGTAATATTCATTAATTAAGTTTTAGGGTCATTAGGGTTGATTAAGAGATCTAGTCATCAAATCCTAAATATTTTTATAGTTTACTGCTTATTAGGTCTTCCTGATCAAAATGATATATTGGAAGACCTAATTTGGAGCTAAATTGACCAAGTTATGGTAAGTTGAAGTTCGAGGGTTAGTTAGGATAATTATGGCTAGGTCCTAAATGTGAGTAAGCTAAATACAGCCCAAACAAAGAAATTGACACTATCAAAGTAATTAAGAGATTCTCTTGATTATTATAAGACCCATATTGGCTATGTTTAGGTGAGTGTGTGCAAAGTTATGACTAATTGAACAATTGTGTCATTTATGTCAAATTATGGGGGTCTTAAGTGTCACTAAGTGAAAAATAGCTCCAAATGGAAATTTAACAGTGCCATATTATTCTTCTAATTTTGTTGATTAGGATAACATATATATTTGCTATATTTGGAGTTCAGGGTTTAAGATTATGATTAGCTAAAGATTTGTATTTAATTCAATTAATCTAAATCTTTATAATAACATAATAATTTAATTAATTTAAATTGAAATAGAAAAAGTTACTTTATTCGACGGCAAAGGGACCCACGGTACATGCGTCAACAGCTCACGCATGCCGGGAATTGGGAGCGGGTCCCGCAGGACAGGTGGTAGCCTTCTATAAGCAGAGCAGTGTGGCGCAGGACCCACAAGGATTCATCAGAGGAGACGGACGGACCCCACCCGCACAGCAGAAGGATGACAGCTATGGAGGAGACGCGTAGCAGAGTGGGTTCCATGCGCTAGAGATCGCACGCGGCCCGCACACGTGAGCAAGGATCGGGTTAGGGTGTCCAAAATAAAGGCATTCCCGGCTACATCAGGTCTCAACCCACATGGCGATGGGAAGAGGAAGACGTGAGCTACATAACTATAGTCGAAACACGGTCGGAGGATGTCTAGATCAACCACAATACCAAACCCTAGTTGGCCCTATCAAAATGATACAGGATAACGGTTTGTACTATTCACAATTCTCCTAATTTGAACCCCTAATTGACTTAAGGCACATGCTTTTAGTCAATTGTAGAATATATATATATATATATATATATATATATATATATATATATATATATATATATATATATATTTTATTTTTTTTTTATTTTTTTTTGGAAAGCCATCTCGGCACACTTTTATTAGCTAAAAGAAAAAAGTTACAAAAACAGGGCTACGAGGGTACAATAAATCCTAGCAATCTAAAAAACCTGAAGACAACCCAAAAAATCTTGACCCAGGGTATAACCTAAAAGGTCTAGACAAGAAAAAGAAACCTAACTAGAATAGCATCCTACAAACAAAACAAGAACGAAACTCAAAAAACCAAAAATCATTCAAAACCTAATAGAAAGCAGGGGACCAGAGCAATAAAACTCTTTCAAAGAGAACCGGAAAACTTCAGTCACCATCAAACCTGCAATAAACCATCACAAGACAAAGTAGAAAAGCGGCCACAACCAGCAACTCCAAAGCAAGCCGATGCCTCCGGAGCATTGCCAACAAACCAAGCAAGACAAAAACCACTGCACGACAAGAACCAAACTAGAGCAGCCAATAGAAACACCACACAAAACAAGACTCAGCAGGATCCTAACAAACCCAATCAACTATCGACACCAAATAAAGAAGTATAGAGCCAATACCCCACCCATAAACAAGATAGAACAACCAGCAAAACACCCCATAATGGAAGCCAGCAGGACTTAAACACCTAAGACTATTAAACACCCAGAAAATAACAAGATCAGACGCAGACACCAACAGCCACAGAACAGACGCAGACAATACAGCAACCACCAATAGCCACAGAACAGACGCAGACACCAACAGCCAAAGAACCGATGTAGACAACATATAAAGGCCGATAGCAAACCAGCATTACACCAACAGCCAACAAACTAGTCAAACACAACAACAAAGGAAGCTAAAGGGGAAACACAGCCAACCAAACAACCATCAATGAAAAGCCATCACACAAAACCAGCAAACTACCAAACAGCCACCAATCAACAATAACCTGAGAACCAGAATCACCCAACCGAAAGCTTGCAAACATCACCAGTAACAAGCCTCAAAACAAACCCCAGCCGCACATAGCAGCACCCAAAACTAGCCAACATCACAGCTGAAAAAGAGAGAAAATACCAGCAACCAAAAAGTTCCACCGCCGTTAAGAAACGCACAAGCAAAACTAAAACACCAACCAAAACTAGAGCAGCACAAGATCTGCAGACAACCCAGCTGCAGGCACCACAACAACCAGACTACTGCAATATCAAAATAAAGAATTTGCAATTTTGATTTTAAATTCGTGACTCTTGAGAGAGCCCAATGAGAAGCATTTATCATCATAAACTTTAAAAATGTTGTTAATGTCATTGTGGATCGCAGCAATTATTTTCTTAGCGTTCATAGGTATACTGTTATATTTGGATTTGTTTCTACTATCCCAAATATGCTAGAGCGCCAAAGCTACAAATAAATTCCAAATAGGGAGTTTTTTTGAGTTAAAAGCGGGGTCACTTTGAAAAAAAGAGGTAATAGAGACGTTTGTAGTGGAATCAAGTTCTCTAGAAAGCCATCTCCAAACATAATTACTGTGATGATTCTCGATGAACACATGGCTTGAACTTTCTTGATTATTGCAACATTGACATTTAGAAGCAAAAGAGAAACCTCTCTTTTTCATGTTTTCATCTATACTTATAAAATTATTAGCCATTCTCCAAAGAAAAATGTTGATAATTGAAGGAATGCATTTGTTCCAAATCCAAGTAGGAAAGCAAGGCATCCTTATTATCCTACAATAATTCCAAAGATTGGTTAAATTTAGCTTGCCTTTAAGACAAAGATCGGAGTTTGCTTTTTTACTCTGGTTAAGGATAGGGCAGTGAGAAATAATCATAGGATTGAGGTGCGAAGGTAAAAGATTATTAAGAGTTTTTATATTCCAGCCCAGCTCATTCGAGTAGATTTCTCCTAACTTTAATTTAGGTCTTGGAATAATATCCATTAAGTTTGCAATCGGCTCCATTTGATTCCAATTGTCAAACCAGAAGCTGTTATAAGCATCAATTTCATCCCAATATAGGGTCTCTTCTGTAATGTCACAATGATTAAGCATCCTGCTCCAGATTTTGGAGTTAATAATTTTGTGGTTGATTTGATATGGATGCTTAGTCACACAATATTTAGCCAACAAAAGCTGAACCCATAATGAGTTAGAAGTTCTGAATTTCCACCACAGTTTATGGGAAAAGGCTGTATGAATCGAGCCCAAAGCCCTCCTTCATTCAAAGGGAAAGTGATTTTGTCCCAAGCACGCCAGATAGTTTTTAAGCCTTTGTTGTGATACCAAAGGAACCTGTTGAAAAGCACTTTTATTTTGTTCATTATAAACTTAGTTGGAGAGGTCAATTCAAGCCAATAAAGAGGAATGGTGTTTAACACAAATTTAATTAAAATTAGACGACCTCCTTGAGAAAGATACTTATTTTCTCAACCTCTAATCTTTTTAAATATGGCCCCCAAAAGATCTTTGTAGATAGTATTTTTATTATGACCTAAGAAAATTAGGATGCGTAAATAGGTGAAAAAGAGTTTACCTTGGTTAAATTTGAGCTTTTTATTTTATATTATTGATTTGTTGTAACAATCTAAGTTGTTATCACTGTCAATTAGGATTAATCTTAGTCTTAATCTTGATCCTGAATGCTAATTAAGTCATTATGAGTCAACCACCAAGACCCAGTCCAAACTAGAGGTCAACCAGATCAAATCCTTATTTTGGAAATCCCAGAAAGTCTAGAATTGACCTATTTAAATTGACCTCGGATCAGAAAACAGACTTCGTCATTACGCTCATTGCCCCCAAATTAGCTAGGGGTGATGTTTTCGTGGCAATCGGAAGTCGTCAAAATTTCGGCGAATATTTTAATAATATTTAAATACCCCGAAAATTGAGAAAATCAAAATACTTGTCGAATCAAAAATCTGACCCCGTCGTTGCATTACTCACCCCTCAATTAGCTAGGGGTGGATGTTTGGGAATTTTCGGAAATCATTTAATAAATTAGAACTAATTAAATTGAATTAGAATTTAAAATAATTAATTAAATTATTTAATATTTAAATTCTTTATTATTTTCCGCGCGCCGTCATCCCAAGTGACGCCGTCCCTCATTTTTTTCGTGCACCATTTTAGATGCCGTCCGAATCAGATGGTGAACCCGGACCGTCTGATCGAAGATCAGACGATCCATGCTCTTCTTCCCCATCGAGGATTCCGTCGCTCACCACGCGGCGCTTCGACCGCGACCCGCGCCCAATCACTGCCCAGCGAAACATGGTAAGCTCTGCCAAGGCCCTCGATAAGCACACGCCTGCGGTCTAGATCAAAAGGCACATTCGGGGAACCTCTGATGGATACGGGAGAGCCCGTTCGATCTCGAAGCTCTCAACACCGTCGTTTTAGGTACGTCTGTATCTCTTCCTACATTCATTCGATGATTGTAATTCCTTTTTGATACTTTATTTCATGGCTTGGATTAATCATCGAGTGGGTCCGATTGAGGCTAGACGAACCCTATCGATGCAATTTCAGGTTTAGTCCACAGTGACCCACAGTAGATGGCTTGACCCGACGCAGTGAAAACTTAGGGTTAGGGATTTGTAGTAAACTAGAGATCCTCTGGTGACAATCCTTCCACCATTGGCTAGATCTAGGTGTTCTCGATCCGACACCATGCAGGTTAGGTCTTGAAGTATCCAGGAAGGACAGCGGGGATCGTGCCCTAATTCCCTACTGCGAGCTCGAACGAAGAAGGCAAGGTCTTGGGCTGGGCCGGGTCGACCCGGGGCCGCCCCGTGGCCCAGCCGCTTGGCTGAGCTGCCTGTGGGGCCCGCAAGAGCGGATCGTATGCCTAGTAGCGTCGTGTGTCTTCCACTGGACGCGTGGCATCATCCTGAGCGTCCGTGATGATTGTGGGGCCCGCACCTTTGCATCCGTGCCTGTATGTCTCATCCGAGATAGCGGTGGGCCCCGCTCGCCTGTCTCGGCCAGTGATTTCTTGCCATGTGGACGTGGGCCCCGCTCGCCTGTCTCGGCCAGTGATTTCTTGCCATGTGGACGTGGGCCCCGCCGCATTAAACCTGCAGACAATTAATAATATATATATATATATGTATATAAATATAGTTAATAATTATAATTATTAATGTTGTTAAAGTTAAATTAAAAATATATATACATAAGTTTAGTATTAGGCTAATTTAATTAAGTTAGTTAGTTAGTGTGGTTGATTAATTAAATAATCTTAGCTAATAATTTATACAGTAAGTGTATCTAATTAATCAATATTATCAAATCAAATTATCTAATGAAGATAAAACAGTACTTAAATCTAATATTGAAACAACATGAAATAATAATAATGATCATCAATTATGATTAATTAATTTTAATCCTAAATAAATATTTTTTTTTAAAACTAGATAATTAATAAATTTATTTATTCTTAAAAACAGTAAGATAATAATCTTAATAGATTAATTAACAATTAATTATTGGAAATAATTAAATAATAATATTATTATTATTATAATTAAAATATTTAAATAACAAATCAAGTATTATTTAAGTGATAGTAATTAATTATAGATTAATCAAAATTAATTAAATAAATACTTAACTTTATGAATGAATAGTAATAATACAAATTGTATTTTTAAATAGTAAAACTTAAAAATTTAATAACTTTTTAGGATGATCCAAACATAGCCAATATATGTCACAAAGTACTCAAAAAAATAAAAAGAATCAAATGACGTAATGTAAAAATTAATTTCGGGGTACGCATAACGAAGTAGCATTTTAGGATCTCTTTAGGACCCATAACTTTTGACCTAATTAACCAAACATAGTCAATATGGGTCTCAAAATGCTCAGGAGAGCAGCCCCATTACTATAGTAGTATTAGTTTTCTCATTTGGATATCATGACAAAAAGTCAACTCTATAACTCCTAGTTGACTTTAGGGAAAATTGACTAAAATGTTCCTATGATTCAAATGACCATAACTTGGTCAATTCAACTCCAAATTTAAAAATTCAAGATGCTAACTAGTTTAGAATTTTGATATCATCAATAAATTGAAATAATATTTAGGATCTGAAGCCTAAAAATTTAGAAAATGACCAAAATACCCCTAACCTTAGTTAGGTCATAACTTGACCATTTGAGGTCTAAATTGGGTTTACTCTCTACCAACACACTCAGTATGTTATAGATAGAAACTGAGTTTGTTAAAAATGGACTTCAAACGGAAAAGTTTAATTTTTGTCACCCGTCGATCGATTCGAAATTACCAAATTGCCCCTCAAAATCAAAACGTCCATAACTTAGTCAATTTACCTCAGAATATAGTATTATTGGACTCTATGGAATCCTTGAATATTAATCTGCAATAAACTGTATAAAAAGTTAGGTTTCATTAGAGTAAAAATTACTGAATTACCCTTAAGTCAAAAACCTTAGTTTGAATCTGTAGAGCCCGTTTCTTGGCCAAATTTGACATACTTACTGTCTATCTTCAAGTTGGACGGTAAGAGATCATTGGAAACCAAGAGACCTCATTTTGGACACTTAAATCAAAAGTTGACTTTTTGGACCCTAAAGTAGGGGCAAAATAATTATTTTGCCCTAAGATTAGATTAAGTACCCTTAACCTTTAATTAACTTCTCAAGACCTCAAAACTAATATTATAATTGTATTAGCAACATTTAAGTTAGTAAAATCAACCGTTAAGTCTGATTCCAGAATTTCCTTAAGTCTTTAACACTACACCTTAAGGACCCTTTCTGAGACTAAGACTAGATCATAGGGTTGATTTCATTCATTGAAAAATAAGGTTTTTCAATGAATGAATCATTGGTTTTATTATTTTTTAGAACTTTTCCACTTATTTTGATTATTTTTTCTTTTAACCTTAGATTTAAGATAGGAGATCCATCCTATTAAGTTTGATTACTTAATAGAATTGACGTTAACTATTAGATCACTATTAGAATGAAACCTAGATCTTAGGTCTCATCCTTTTTGGATTATGTGATTAAGCCCAATCTCATGGCATTTAATCCATTATCTATAATTAAGTAGTTTTGATTGATCTTAGTGTAGAACGTCTAAAATCATTAATTAGGACGAGATGATTTATTACTTAACTCTTATAGTCGACTTTGATTTAGTATATTAGGACCTAGCCAGTCCTAATATTTTGTAACTTATAAGGACGAGTTTCTAAGTTACACTCGATAGTATGAAAATGGTGATCCTGAACTTGTGTAACTTGGAATAGTTATAATGGTTAATTAGAAAACAAATGATATCACCATATTAGTAGAGTCCATTGCTTATTTTGATACTTTGTGCTACGTATTCCTTATATATTTGAGCTTACTTCCTTGGACATTTCATATAAGAGAACTTTGTGCATGAAAATAAAAACTTAGAATAATAGGATAACAGTTGCCTTTGGGTCCAGTTCGTGGTGGATTATGGTGCACATTTGCCCCGATGGATAGGGATAAGGTGAGATCATGATGCTTAACATTCTCATTGAGGAGAGTGTGTTAGGCTTGGGACCCATATAGTCTTGCAGACGTGCTTGACTCCTCAGTTGTTTCTAAAATTGTCCACAGAAATAAAAGTAAAATAACTAAAATATGTTGCATAGTATTACCTGCCTCTTCAGTCACACAGTGTATTCAATTATGTTTATGGGATCAGATTGATATGTATATATATGGGGCCAGTTTGGCCAAGTCTTCTGATATGGCAGTTAGTATACAGAGATTTATGTGCAGTTTGATATTTAGCTATGTTTCAGCATTGTTTATTCAGTCAGCTATTTCTTTGTTCAGCTTATGTATAGTAGGATGTTAGAATTTTGTCTCTATTATACGTATCACTGTTGAATTTACTTATTTAATATCTGCATATTTAATTTGATCACCGGCATATTTTAGGATGTAGTATTTCCTTTCGGCACCTGTTTAGTTATTTATATTTATATGCCTTACCTTGTTTACTTTGCTTTTGAGGCATGTCTTAGCCTCTATTTGCTTAAGTTATAAATGTTATTTATAGTTGTTCCATTTCTTATTGTACTGCTAGTCGCTCCTATTTTTATTGTTGCTTGGAAAATGTAAATTGGTGATATTATAAAACACATAAAAATGTATCAGCCTAAAATGTACTTAGACAATTGTCTAACACAAGATTTTTTTTTTTTGGCTGGGGCCCTACATTGTGAAACTGACAATGTCAGGTTTAGAGCAGGTTGAGGTTACAGTTCCTGAGGAGGAGCCTTAGTTGGAGGAGGAGCAGCAGCTTGAACCTGAAGATATTTAGTTGATTATTTTACCTGCGAGGATGAGCGTATTTTCTCTTCTATTTGTTTAAACTTTAAATGTTGTATTTATACAGATACCTATGATTGCATATTTGAATTATTATATGCATATATTCTGAGTATGTTTTACACTTATATTATATTGTGATGCTTGGATGTCACTCATTTTTAATTTGCTTTCGCACTCTGTATGATTTAATAGATAGTGACTATTAATTGATTCTGCGTTATTCCTTTCCTAATCAGGTGGATTGTGGATTTCATCCTAATCTAATGATAAGTGAGGGTTTAACCAGAGTGACACTCTACCCTTAGCCTAATCCTTGTGGATTAAGGGGCGGGGCGCCACATTTGTTGAGGAGATGTTTTCTCATTGATATAGAAATGAGAGTTGGAGGTGTAATTTTAAGCCCTGTGTCAGCTTCAAGATTTGCGAGCAAACTCTTAATTTTGACAACATTGTTGGCTCCTGCATTAGAGAAAATGATCAAGTCATTAGCATAAGCCAAATAAGATATAACTATTTTTTCACCCGCATTGAATTAGAGGCTGGGGTCTTTTAAAAAAAGGGAGTTAATATGGTAAGACCAATAGTTCATAGCCAGTATAAATAAAATATGAGAGATAGGATCTCCTTAGCGAAGGTCTCTTTTAGAATTAAAAAATCTGTTGGCTTGACCATTTATAAGAATAAAGAACCAGTTTCTTTGAGTTAAATTTTCAATTTTTTTTTATGAAACTTCCATTGAAGCCATAGGCGTTTAGCGTTTTAACGAGAAAATTCCAATCTAATTTATCGAAAGCTTTTCCAAGGTCAAGTTTGATTATAAGGTTATGACCTCTCCGTTTGCTTTTAAGACTTTGAAAAAGTTCTTGGATAGTTAAAATATTATCTTGGATAGTACGGCCAGGGACAAAACCTGATTGGTTTCATTCAATGAGATTAAGGATGAGTTTTTTTAATCTATTTGCCAAAATTTTAGAAAATTAGTTTATAATTTAAAAAAAAAATTAGTAGTTTTATTAACTCATTGACAAAGTACTTGTAAGAAGAGAATCCTTTATAAATACTTAACCTAATCTTAAAAGCTACAATCCTAAGTCTTCTGCTTGAACAATATTCTAATACTTAGGATATAGTATATATCTTAAGAAGATTAACCAAGGTTCTAATATTATTCTTACCTCAAGGACTTCTAATGTTCTTATTCCCACAGGTACTTCAATTATTTAAAGGAAGGTTTAAGCTCATCTGAGTTCTCGTTCTCAAAATATCAGAGTCTACTTAAGAGATTCTCTAACGGATTGAATTGTTTAGAATCTAATTGATCTTTCACATTCACTTATTGCTTAATCACCTAACTTTTTATTTTAATTTCCATTACTTACAATGTGAAAGAGTGATTCTATTTCGGAACCATCTAGCCCTTAGATCCATAAACTAGTTCTTTATCTAATGAACTTACATCTTACTTTAGTAAAAACCTAAACTTCTACTTGCTAGTTTAACCCAAATAAAATTACTCCACTATTCATTATCTTCTCTCTCTCTTTCTTTTATAAAGTTTGGCTACTGACTTATTTAGACTAAAGTTGGCAAGCTCAAGATTGAACTCCTATCCAGTTACAACCTCTCCTAGTAATCAATCAATGTATTATATGGCTCAAGCTAAGTTCTCCTAAAGTTTTAAGGAGCTAATAGGCTAAACTCTGCCTCAATATCAAATACTAATATATAACTAAGCTCCTAAAAGCTAAGTTTCTCATTTAGCATCCAATCAAATTTAGCTCAGTGAATCTACCTTCCTTATAGCATGGGGAGTAAAATGACAGTGAGTAGGGAAAATTTGAAGCCAATTTGACCTAATTAGATACTAATATAGGCTAATTATGATTAAAAATTCATTAGTGAAAACCTCTATCAAATAGAAAATTAATGTTACCATTATATCCTGCATAATTTGTTAATCAAATTGTCATATGATTTCAATACTTTTAGCTTAGTATTTTATGAGTTATTAAAATAATTAAAATTGAATTATTCAAGTTTATGGTTTGGATTTAATTAAAATCAGAATATTCCTCTGATTTTCTAAAAGCATGGTTCAAGTCATTGTTCAGGGGGTTCTGGACCGCACAGTGTCATTCGGGCTAAGCCGTAGCACTGTTCATCTTCCCCCAAGGGGGGCCAAGATGGGAGATGCTATTGTTTAGGGTTTCTCCGTGCTTATTCCATCCAAGAAGGCATCCTATAAACCAAAAAAAAATTGAAGTAGTGTAAGATATTGTTTAGCCAAATTATGCAAAATTTTGCCTTAATTTTTAGGGATTTTGTATTTAAATCACCTAATTAAAAGCACCAATTAATATTCCACAGAAATTAGTCTCAATTAACAACAAATTTAAGTCAAAATATTTTGAGCTATCCAAATTTCATATTGATCAAACATACAATATTGAATCTTTGTTAAGGCCTTATAGGCACTCATATACCTTCTAACCATAATTAAAAAATCTAAAATCCTACGTCCATTCTTTCTTACATCTATTTGAAAGAATTTGTCAAACCCCCTTGCCCTTCCTCTTCTCCACCTCTCCAAACCCTATGGACTTCATCCCTAAACAAATCCCATGAAAAGGAGAAGATTTTGGAAGCTCTAAATCACCTAAGGAATGAGGATCCATGCTACACCATTTCTCAAATCTCTATCAAATATTTTTCTCCAAGGTAACTCTTATATTATCTCTCTCTCTATTTCTTTCTCTTACTTTATTTTCCCATTAAGAAGAATACTTAAAGGATGATTTATATTATTTACCCCTTAGCACATGCACAATAGTCATTTTCCTATATATTTCTAAGTTTGCATGATTTTATTTAATGATTTTTATCAAAACATTTCTTCAAATTTTATTATTTTTCTTCAACTTTGCACTCTCATAACTTATATTTTAGCCCATGTTAGATCCTAAATATTTGCACACATATTCTCTTATATATTGCTAACAATTTATTAGTAAACACCACACCTTAGTTTTGCCTTTAAGATATTCAAAAATTACTCTAATATTGAGAAAAAAATATATTTTTATTTAAATATTTTTCTATAAATTCTATTTTTCTTTGTCAACTTTGAAGAGCTATAACTTTTTAACTATTATGTTCTGAGTGCTGGAACTTTGCATGTTTACTCTCCTATATTTTGTGAAAAATTTTATAGAAGGCCCTACTGGTCTATTTGGATTCTAAAATCACATTTTAGGCACTTAAATTTAAGCAAACACATATTAAAATCCAAAAAATAGTTTTTGACAGATATTAGAAATTTTCTTACAATATTGTTACTTTCATAACTTTTAACCTAACTATTGGATTTAGCTGATTTATTACATGATTAATTTTTATTATATTAGAAACAACTTTACTGATGAACATAGAACTTAATTTTGTCATTTAAGACCCATATGTAGGTCCAAAGTTTGAAAACTAATGTGACTATTTCTTAAAAAAATTTAGAAGCGATCAACATTTTTTTTTAAGTCTTGCACATTCATAACTTTTAAAATACTTTGAATTAATAGATAAAATTTGGCATGTTTAACCTCATATCAATTATGAACAACTTTTATTTAGATATCAATAGCTAAGAATATCATTTAAACTTTCATTGTGGAGTTCAAAGTTCACTAAAATTCCTAATCACACCGCCTAACCAATTTTAAGATTTTCACCCAAACTTTGCAATGTTGACACAAACTTTATAGTATCATTTTCTATGTTCTTTATTAGTAGATTAATGTATAAAAATTAATTTTTAACATATTTTAATAAAGAAAGTTTTGTGGAGTAAGCAAACAAATCAGGTATGTAGAATTATTCTAATTGTATTATTTTAGCATTATTTGAGCTTACTTCCTTTGAATGTATACAACTTTTGCATGTACCTCAGTATTATGCTAAGTTTAATTATATTCTTACTTTTCATAAATGCTTGTGATAAATATATATGGTGAGAGTATTTGGAGGTAAAACAAAATTGAACCAATATAGGTAGGGTTTGCTAATAACTCATGAAGAAATAAGGAGAGAGTGAAGGGACAGATCCATAGGAAAGACTCACCAAAATAATATTTATGTAAATATTATTGATGAGTAATTGTATACCTATATTAATTTATGCTAAGTTATTTCCATTCATGTCAATTTATATTTTTGCTTTAAAACTATTTGAACCGCTTAAGCATTGCAAGTTACTTTTTGCTGAAATTAGTATAACCCTCAAATTGCAATGATAATGTTTCCTTCACACTTTATTACATTGCTTTTGTAATCTATATAGGATGCTAGAAATCAATACTTTTAGATGCTTCATGTACCCATGTTTGATTTGTAATATTGATAATTAATATAGGTCGTGATAACTAGAAGTGGATGCTAACTTGATTTCAAGAAATAAAAATAATTTTATTATCAAGAGTGAGAGGAAGACTCATTATTTGAATTTTATATCATTTTATATTTATTTAAGTTAAGATAATTTGTATAACTTTAATTTAAATTTTTAACTCTGATGTATGTAGATTATTTTATTTAGTAATTTTTGTGATGAATGTTTATTCTTGAATTATTACTTAAAATCTCTCAATCCCAATCTTCGAGTCATTACAAAAAGAGACCTACTAATGCATACAAAAGCCATAACCCTAGTGGCTCGAATCATCATGATTTAGGTGAGTTATGCTTTTAGGGTAAGGTTTACTGTGGAGGTGAATTTGTCCCTCAACATTGATCATCTCAGGCTGAGCGATGTGTCATGGGGTTCATTGGGTCGAGGCCGACCCAATGAACCCAAGGATGTGGTGTGGGACTTACATAGATGCCAGGAAGCTTCGTGAGCCCTACGAACTGTACATTGTTGTACGTGCTCGATGTCGATTAGCCCCGATAAGGCTCGCCCTGATCTGATATACTCAACCATTCGATAACATATTGATTGCAATTGATAAACGAAAATGCAATCTGCTGAAAAATAATCTACAATGGGACAAATGGAAAGTACCTAAGGTTCATCGAGCAGAGGCTTTGCCGATGATAGACCTAATATACGTATGTTTGCATTCGCATACAAATACGTAGTTCGAAGTAATATGGAATGGTAAGATCTCTAAATTTATTATTGTAAAATACCAAAATTTTATTTCCAATTATTTATTAATATTTAAATAAATTTGACTTCATATTGAAAATCTGACTCCGCCATTGCATTCACCACCCCCAAATTAGCTAGCGGTGAAGTTTTGAGCGCATTTGGAAGATGTAAAGTTTTGACGAATATTTTTAATATTATTTAAATACCCGAAAATTCGAGTAATTAAATACTCGTCGGATCGAAAATCCGAGTGCGCCGTTGCGTTCAGAAGCCCTCAATTAGCTAGGAAAGATATTTTTAAAAAAATTTGGAAAATATTTATTAATTAAGTTTAATTAATTAATTTATTAAAATAATTATTATTTAATTATATAACGGCGCCGTCACATTTAAGTAACTGCCGTCTATGCCATAAGCATTTTTCCGTCTGATCTGACGAAACTTGGTGAACCGTCCGATCGAAGTATCGGACGGTTTTGACCGCGTCGTCCTCATCGCGGCATAGGGCACGCGACGCGTGCCGAGCAACAGGGCACGCGTCGACTTCGAGAGATGCAGGGCATATGACGAGAAGTCCAGATGTCTTCTACCGCTTAAGAAACTCTATAAATCTAGTATGCGACCCTAAATAGCACGTTATCAATCATCCCAGAGCGAGTTTTCTAACCCTAAATCGACAGAGCTGTCAACATATAGGTACTCTTAACTTCTAGATTTTCATTCAATCACTTATAATTTACTTCGAAATTACAATCAAAACCCTAAATTAATCTTTGATTGGGTTCGATCACATTCGATCAAACCCAATCGTGCGATTCAAGCGGCAGTTTCGCCTAACCCTAATCGTCTACGCCGCGTAAAGGGAGACAAAACGCCGTCCGGACACTCCCCGAACCGGACCGAACCGGACGCGTCTCTTCGCCCGTGAACCGGCCACGCGTCAACACAACGCGTAAGGAGGAGGGTCCCGCATATCCAGATGGCGTGCTCCCGTGTTGACGCGTGTTCCTTCGCGTCAGCAAAGGATGGTACCGCTGTCATTCACAGCGGTACCAGTGGGGCCCGCGAGACATACCGCAGCAAATAGCTGCTCTCCACGTCACAAATGCGGGACCCGCCACCTGCAGAAAAGTCAAATTTAAATAATAATAATGGATTAGAAATAAAGATAAAAATTATAATAATAATAAATTATATAAAAATATAAACAGATAATCTATATTTATATATAATCTAATCAAATAAATTTAAATAAACAAAGAAAAATAAAAGTAAAATAAATAATAAAAAAATATAGTAATTAATATATATATATATATATATAATTCACAATATTTACAAATAGATAAATATATATATATATATATAAACAAAAATTAATGATTAATAATTTAAATATATTAATCAAACATAATAATTAAACAATAATAATACGAAATTAAATTAATTTAACTAACATCTAATAAAATCTTAATTATTTTAAATAAATAATAATCAGAAAGTGTATTTTCAAAATTAAATAAATTTAATAAAAATAATTAATTAAAACAAATAAATACTTAATATTTAACCTACATAACTCCTAAAATATTTAACCAAATTATACAAATAAATATTTCAAATTCATCAGAAAAATATGAAGAATTTAATAATACAATCTATTTTGATATAAAACTAATATTTAACATAGTGATATTTAGGGGTGTTAAAATAATTCAATATGATATAAATAATTGATTAACCATAACTTTTAATCTATTTATCCAAACATACCCAATATGGGTTTTAAAGTACTCAGAAAATCCTAAGGAACATTCTAGTGATATTAACTTTGCTGTTTGAATTAATATTTGACTAATGATATTTAGGACCTAACCCTAATTACCCTAATTAAGTCCTTTAAAACCTTAGAAACTTCAAATAGCCATAAGTTAGCCAATTTAACTCCAAAATAGGTGATCCAAATATCTATTTAGATCAAAAAATCCTAAATTTTAGTAAACTACAAAAATATTTAGGATCCAACGATTAGATCTCCTAATTAACACTAATTACTCTAAAAAAAACTTGATTAGTGAATATTAGCGAATATAATAATCCAAATTAAATGATTTCAGTTTTAAATGACTCATAATATGAATTAGAACCTAAATGTATAATTAGTTTATTAATTTTATGACTAAATTTACTAATCACTCACTAATTATAACAAACCCTAATTATTAATCCTAGAAATTAGATTAGCTATAACTTAACCAATTCGTATCGAAATTGAATAATTTCAGGCTCTATAAAAACCTTAAGACATAATCTATAATAAATTAACATAAATTTTATATTTCACTAAGGGTAAAATTACTAAAATACCCTTATAAGGCATAAATAATTATATAACTTAATAAAAATAAATTCAAATAAATCAAAATAATTATTTTATAAGCCTAATACTACAAATAATAATAAAAACATTAAATTAATAAATTTCATTATTTTGGCAGATCAAAGAAATTGAATTGATTGATTTTTGAATCAAAACAAGTCAGGTACGCAAATTTACTTATAAGTCTTATTTCAGTATTCTTATTTGAGCCATTTTCCATTTGAGTATTACTTGCACTGCTTACCGCATTTTAATCTGCAAAAGAATTATATCAAAAAACATGTAACAAAAAGAATTTATATATATTTTATGGTGTTTGTCTTTGGAGGGTGAAATGCAAAACTGGAATCTGTACAGATTGGGCTAGCTAGCAAGCCCCTGGGAGTTATATGGAGGGATTTAGCCACTTGTAGGAAGTAGGCAAATCCAGAGGAAAGACACACCATCAGTTCCTAATTTGAGTAAGCTACCGACGGGTGGCGAGAAAGCTTCCTACAGATTTATGCCTATGGGTTTACCCATTTGGGCTTAGGGGTCTCCGGACTCGACTTATTGTTACATATGCTTTTGATAAAATTTATTTCTTATATGTTGATTTTCACAGCTATTTTGTAGGGAAAAAATTGAATTTAGCAATTACTTTAATTACATAATTTCAATCATTTTCATATATGATTCATACATATTATAGGATGCTAGATTTATTCTTATAAGAACAATTTGCGTACTCCTACCTGACTGGTAAACTAAATTTTTCAGGTTTGGATAATTAAAAAGACTTAAAAGATCTGCTAAATTTAAAAGAAGAAGAAGTAGAAGAATGTAGATATTTTATTTCTTATTTTGTAAAATTCAAACTGTTGTAACTTTTCATATATGTTTTGGCCTATGTATAAAAGGACTGTGGATTTTATTATATTATTTTATTATGTCCTTTTTGAATTATAAAAATGTATATATTTTCAATTGAGATTGAATTGTTCTTTAAAGACTCTCGAACTTCGATCCCCGGTCGCCACAATTATCCTTTGGGAAATGTTTATATTTGTTACTAGTATCTCATTTCAATGATGCTTAAGGAATTGATTGGTGGTTTTTGAGTTCCTAATTTTAAGAATACTAAATTTACTTTGGTTCATACAAGTTATTCTTCTTCTCAATTACTATGTCAAATTAGTTGGATTAATTTTAATAGCATAATTAAGATATTTAGTATTCTTAAATAATTCATTAAATGTACTAAATCTTATTTAGTGCTCCTAGATAAACACTAGTAAGTTCAATCTCGACACATAGACATCAATGTGATCTTTTAGTTGATGAAATTATCTCTCATGTCTAAGTGATAAAATACTTAATTTTAGTTAAGATCACATGGTCTTATTCTATCAATGGCTCACACACATCTATTCTTTATTAAACTAAGAAGATGAGTTGCAAAGCTATATGAGTTTATGTCACATTATTCATAGCTTAACATGCTCAATTTCCTATCATAATTTAAGAATGAGCTGTGGAGCTCTAAAGATAGTTCTTGATTCACATGCATCAAGTTCATAACACATGATATGAACCAAGTTACGAAGCTCAAAAAATATTAAATTATGTCATCTCATGGCTCAAATGATTAAGCATTTGTCCTAAGTTGTGCACGAGCTGTTTTCACACTGTGAAAATTTTCATGACCATTCGTGGCATTCATGCTCAATAGTACATAATTTTTTTGTCAAAGCTGATCATCAAGCTCAATCAGAGTTACATTTAAATATGTAGTAAGAGATTTTGATGGGGATTATCTTCGACGCGGGTACCGCCGCCGAGCCCGCCCGGACCCATACCAGCATTGATATTTCAGTTTTATTTTTATGCACTTATTTTCGTCTGTTTCAATTTTATTTTCGCATTTATTTTTGTCCGTTTCATGTATTGATCGGAGGGACGAATATTAGCCCTCCGATCGTTTATTAAAAATACTCTAAGGTCTAGATCGCTTTGAGGGTATTATAAATACCCAAGATCTGTATGTTAATTTCAATTTTGATAAATAGAAATTTTGAGTTTTCTCCAAACAGCGAGAACGGCTCTTGTTTCCCCCGGGAAACCCTAGTTTCCAAATCCTCCCTCTCCGAACCCAAGCCGCCACCTTCCGGACCCCTCCCCTTGCTGCCTTCGGACCTCTCCCTGCAGGACAGCCGCTGCCACCACCCCAGTCGCCGCTGCCCAGCCGTCGACGCTGCCCGATCGCCGCTGTCCAGCCGCCGCTGCCGCTACCCAGCCGCTGCTACCAGCCGTCGTCGCCGCCCAGCCATCGCTGCCCAGCCGCCGCCGCCACCCAGCCGCTACTGCCAGTCGCCACCGCCGCTACCGCTGCCGGCCACCACTCACCGCTGTTGCCCCGGCTGCCGCTGCAAGCCGCAACTGCTGTCGCTTGCCCCTGCCTCCGCCGTCGCCGCTGCCCCTGCCTCCGCCGTCGCCGCTGCCCCAGCCACCGCTGTCCAGCCACCTCCATTGCCCAGTCGTCGTTGCCCTAGCTGCTGCAAGAAATCTACTCGGATCCCCCTTCTCGCTCCCGGTTTAAATCGGCGTGTGTTTGTCCTTCCCATACCCTAAACTGAATTTATTCAATTAATTTCTTGTACGATTTTCAGGTAGAAATTATTTGTATGAGCGCAAATCTAAATCCGGTCACTACGAGTGATTTCGGAACGGAAACGCCTCCGAACACACCCGCATGGCAAGTACAACTCGAAGTGCGAGGTACCTTTCCGGGCTGGAGCCTTTCCTTTGATCCAGAACCGGTGCCGACCGCTCTTCCTGTTCGTGGCTCAGGACACCCCATTGCCAACGAAAGTTATTTTAAAATTATTGTGAAATCTTCCGCAGGTAAATGCTGAAACTTAATTGATCTAAAGCGGCTGCGTGAAAAGTGCTTAAATTTCCAAATACATCTAAAAGAAAGACATCTGCATTCACAAACCCTAGGATTGCATTAGAGTCCGGCAACACCAAACCCTAGTGTTGCCCTGCATCAAATTTGGTATCAGAGAAGGCTCCAAAATTTTCTCAAATTTCAGAATCCTATTCTCCTAAGGTTCACATCACTGCATACATAGTAGTCTAGGTGCATACATATTTAAAATCGCATCCATCATTGCATGCATCTGAGGAGTGGTAGGACAATTAGCATGGGTAGCCACAGTCAACACTTAGAGTCTGAGATGCACCAACCGCAAGAGATGACCCACGTTGCACCGCATTTGAGCCTTGACGAACCTATCTGGTTTAAGAACTTCCGCATGGAATGAAATGAGGAGAAACATCACCTGAGGGAAGAGATGAACACCTTGAGAGCAGATATGAGAGGAGTTATAGGACGGGTGAACCAACTGGAACACACGGGTAGAGGATCTAACCCGCCTGGTTCAGGAGAAGAACCATCCACGAACCGCTTCCAGACTCGAGTGGATGCCCCTCATGAAGATCTGAACCCACATCTAGGTCCACATGAATTACACCACGAGCGAGATGAGGATAGACTAACTCCTGAGATAGATCATAGTGCACGCACACCGAGGCCTAGACTTGCTGAACCTCAGGATGTTAGATATGATGACGCCATTAAGGTTCGACCTGATTCCCCTTTTGGTGATCAGCGCTGGGAGGAAGAGAGACCCATACCTGCTGGGCATAAAGATGTGAGACGTCCTGTTCGAGCCCCTCCTCGAGAGGATTATTACGGACCACCTCCCAGAGGTCGGGATGGCCGCCGCGGATTCCCACCCAGGGAATGCGATGATTACCCCCGATTTGAGGATGACTTTGATAGACCCATGCGAGATAGACGCCCAGACCTGACACGTGTTCTCAAGCTAGACCCTCCTAGCTATGATGGCATGATGGACCCCAAGATTTTCGCAGACTGGGTTCTCGACATAGAGAGTTATTTTGACTGGTACGGTATGTACGATGATCAAAAGGTCCGCTTTGCCAAGATGAGACTCACCCTGAAAGCAAAGTCCTTTTGGCTAGGAAAAGAGAGATAGATTGAGTACGATGGGCTTCCTCCAGTGACTACCTGGGATGAGATGAAAGCCCTATTGGAGGCCCAATACATACCGGCATACCACATTAGCCGATTACGCGATGAGCTGACGCATTGCGCCAAGGCACTAGGACCGTCCTAGAATATTACGCCGAGATGAAAGATCTCATGATACGCTACCGCATCCGTGAGTCTGAGCTGGACACCCTGTCCAAATTCAAGTACGGATTGAGGCCACAGATTCGTAGCAAACTCATTCGCTACGGCGTATATAATTTGGAAGGCACTGTGTCTATTGCGACTGATATAGAGACATATCAAAAGAGTCGCAATAAGACATCTAGGACAATTAGGACCGATAGACGGGATGACTCAAAGGCTTGAGGTGATGGAGCCAAGACTACGGGCGTGGCCACGAGAGAGGATAAGGGGAAGGCCCCCGTAGGAGCTGTGAGTCTGGCACACATTAAGTGCCTCAGATGTGGTACGTTTGGGCACTATGCCAGGAACTGCACCAAACAGCTCACCACATTACTGATTCAGGAGGCTAGTGACGATGAGTCTGCCCCAACCGGAACTGATGATGTCGGTGTTGTGTTAAATGAGCTTGACTTAGGGGCCCCCAATGATGAGGAGTTTGACTCGAGCCTCCTAGTGGTGAGATGTATGATCGCCACACCCTGTGAGTCTACTAATTATTGGAGGGCCAACATCTTCCAAGCCTTCTTCCGATCCGGGGAGAAGTCATGCAGATTAGTGATTGATAGTGGCAGCTGCATGAATGTTGTGGCAGAGTTCGCACTTGCGCGTTTAGGGGTCACTGCCGAGCCCCACCAATCACCTTTTCAGGTAGCTTGGGTTACCAAGACTACCATTCATGTGACGCGCAGATGTCTCGTACCCATCACGATCAGACCCTATACTGATCAGATCTGGTGCGATGTCATGCCCATGGATGTTTGCCACATTCTTTTAGGGAGACCATGGTTGTATGACAGGGACGTGACTATTCATGGCAGGACCAACACATGTTCATTCATGTTGAATGGGCAGAAGGTGGTCCTGAATCCCGTCAGACCCTTAGCCTCACACCCAAGACCGAAAGCCACCAAGGAGGCCCTTCCGCCCACAGAACGGAAGAAGGCCTTGAATATTATCCGGGGAGTTGAGTTAGAGAGAGAGAGTTTTGTGAATGGCATCCTTTATGCCCTGGTGGTACTCCAGTCATCTGGACTGGTGCCTAACACCACCCACCTTCTTGAATCTGCCAGGAAGCTTCTTGAGGAGTTTCATGATGCCCATCCTGAGGAGTTGCCTGCTGGATTACCTCCCATGAGGTCGATCCAGCACGCCATTGATTTAGCCCCTGGCTCCTCCCTACCCCATTTGCCTCACTACTGTTTAGACCCCGCAACGCACACTGAGCTGCAAAGGCAGATCACTGAGCTATTAGATAGTGGATTCATTCATCACAGTATGAGTCCATATGCTGTTCCAGCCCTTCTTGCCCCCAAGAAGGATGGAACATGGCGTATGTGTGTTGATAGCCGAGCTGTCAACCAAATCACTGTGAAGTATAGATTCTACATTCCACGATTAGATGACATGTTGGACATGCTGAGTGGTGCCGCTATCTTCTCAAAGATAGATCTGAGGAGCGGATACCACCAGATTAGGATTAGAGAGGGAGACGAGTGGAAGACTGTCTTCAAGTTGAAGGAGGGATCGTATGAGTGGCTAGTGATGCCCTTTGGACTATCCAATGCCCCAAGCACCTTTGCTCGGATGATGACTCATGTCTTCCAGCCCTACATGGGTAAGCTCATCGTCATTTATTTTGATGACATTCTGGTGTATATCCGCTCTAGCGATGACCACCTGGGTCATCTTTGCACCATTTTTGAGCTCCTGCAAGTCGAAAAACTGTACATCCACATGAAGAAGTGCACATTCTTCATGGAGTTTATCATCTTTCTAGGTTACATAGTAGGCTCCTCGGGAATCTCCGTTGATCCCGAGAAGGTGAAGGCTATCATGGAGTGGCCACGCCACAAAACATCCATGATGTGCGTAGCTTTCACGGCCTGGGCACTTTTTACCGACGTTTCATAAAGGATTTTAGTGGTATCATGGCCCCTATCTCAGAGTATACCAAGAAGGGCGAGTTCAAGTGGCCATCTTCTGCTGGAAAAGCATTTCAGCTTATCAAGGAGAAGATGTCATCTACCCCATTGTTGAGATTGCCAGATTTTGGCAAGGCCTTTGAGGTGTCTTGCGATGCTTCCGGCATTGGGATTGGTGGAGTCCTCACCCAGGAGGGCCACCCAGTGGGATATTTCAGCGAGAAACTCTCGGGCCCAAAGCTAAATTATTCTAATTATGAGCGTGAGTTTTACGCTTTAGTGCAGAGCTTGAGACACTGGAGGCACTACCTATTGCCAAAGGAGTTTATCCTACACTCAGATCACCAAGCTCTTAGATATATAAACTCACAGCACAAGCTTAGCCCACGCCAAGCAAAGTGGGTGTCTTTCCTACAGGAGTACGACTTCGTACTCAAACATTGCAAAGGGAAGAATAACACACCCGTCGATGCTTTGAGCAGAGTTACTCTTGTCCTCACAGAGATGAGAGCACATGTGATAGGCTTTGAGCGCATGATCGAGGATTATGCCACATGCCCTGATTTTAGTGGCATCTATAGTGCTCTAGCCACCGACCCATACCATGACACTACAGACTATGTCATTCGGGACCGGTACCTATTTAGGGGCACACGACTATGCATTCCCAATACGTATATGCGTAATTTTATAGTATGGGAATTGCATGGTGGAGGACTAGGAGGACATTTTGGGAGGGACAAGACAATAGACCTTGTTCAGGAGAGATTTTACTGGCCGGGGATTGTGAGGTTCATTGCATAGATTGTGAGAAGTTGCATGGTGTGTCAGGTTGCAAAGGGAAATAAACAACCCAATGGACTGTACACCCCTCTACCCATTCCTTCCACCCCTTGGGAGGATATCAGTATGGACTTTGTGCTAGGACTACCACGCACACAACATCAGCACGACTCCATCCTAGTGGTAGTAGATCGCTTCTCCAAGATGGCATATTTTATCCCGTGCCGCAAAACTGACAATGCCTCTACCATGGCAAAACTTTATTTTAAAGAGGTGGTAACTCATAGTGGTGTACCCAAGATGATAGTGACTGACAGGGATGTCAAGTTCACGAGCTATTTCTGGAAAACTTTGTGGTGTCTTATGGGAACCAAGCTCATGTTCTCGAGAGCCTACCACCCGCAGACCGATGGCCAGACTGAGGTTGTCAACCGTAGCCTAGGAAATCTGCTGAGATGTCTGGTTGGGGACCACAAGGCTAATTGGGATCTGATCTTACCACATGCCCAATTAGCCTACAATAACTCATTAAACAGGTCAATTGGAATGTCTCCGAACGAGATAGTTCACGGCCATAGGGCTAGAGTTCCTCTAGATTTAGTTCCCCTACCGTACACTCATAAGACGAGTCAGTTTGCATCAGAATTTGCATTACAATTGCATGAATTACATAAGGAAATTAAGCTCAGATTGCACAGCAACTGTGATCATTATAAGCTACAAGCTGATGCCAGACGAAGGGACACATCTTTTGAGGTAGGTGACTTGGTGATGGTGCAACTGAGTCCGGACAGGCTTCCCTTGGGAAGCCTGAAGAAGTTAGCCGACAAAAGAACTGGACCATACAGGGTGACGAAAAGAATTGGTACGAATGCATACCAATTAGCCTTGCCATGTGATTGGGGAGTACACCCAGTGTTCAATGTGGCTGATCTGACCCGATTATACGGACACCCACTGGGACCTGAGGAGCCTTCTGCAAATAGTTCCGAACTGAAACGTATGAGAGAGCAGTGTGTAGGTGAGGATATAGCTCCACAGACAGTCATGCCTACTTTTTCCCCTGATGGTAGCACCCCAGCACCAGAGGACAGAGCTTCAGTTGAGGACCTATTGTCGATACCGAGGTCCACAGACAGATTACCCCGAGGAGATTCACTGCCAGAGCTGATTCTGGATGAGGAGACAGTGGCCACTACTGAGGATGGCTTTCAAAGATACTTAGTTCGTTGGAGAGGATGACCCGACACGGAGGACAGTTGGGTACTTGCAGAGGAGATTGAGAGATTGGATGCTGACCTCTTAGCCCGCTACCGCACAGACCACTCACTAATGATGAGTGCTTTTGAGCAGGGGAGAGTTAATGGGGACCATCTTCGATGCGGGTCCCACCGCCGAGCCCGCCCGGACCCATACCGGCCTTGATATTTCAGTTTTATTTTTATGCATTTATTTTCGTCCGTTTCAATTTTATTTTCGCATTTATTTTTGTTTGTTTCATGTATTGATAGGAGGGACGAATATTAGCCCTCCGATCATTTATTAAAAATACTCTAAGGTCTAGATTGCTTTGAGAGTATTATAAATACCTAAGATCTGTATGTTAATTTCAATTTTGATAAATAGAAATTTTGAGTTTTCTTTAAACAGTGAGAACGGCTCTTGTTTCCCCCGGGAAACCCTAGTTTCCAAATCCTCCCTCTCCAAACCCTAGCCGCCACCTTTCGGACCCCTCCCCTTGCTGCCTTCGGACCTCTCCCTACAGGACAGCCGCTGCCACCACCCCAGTCGTCGCTACCCAGCCGCCGCCGCTGCCCAGCCGCTGCTGCCAGCCACCGTCGCCGCCCAGCCACTGCTGCCAGCCTCTGCTACCAGCTGCCGCCGCCGCTGCCCAGCCGCCGCCACTGCACCTGCTGCTGCCATCCGCCGCTGCCACTGCTAGCCACCACTCGCCAATGTTGCCCCGACTGCTGCTGCAAGCCGCAGCTGCTGTCACTGCCCCTGCCGCCACCGCCGCCGCTGCCCCAGCCACCGTTGTCCAGCCGCCTCCATTGCCCAGCCGTCGTTGCCCTTAGCCGCTGCAAGAAATCTATTCGGATCCCCCTTCTCGCTCCCGGTTTTAAACTGGCGCGTGTTCGTTCTTCCCATACTCTAAACTGAATTTATTCAATTAATTTCTTGTGCGATTTTCAGGTAGAAATTATTTATAGGAGTGCAAATCTAAATCCGGTCGATGCGAGTGGTTTCAGAACGGAAACGCCTCCGAACACACCCGCATGGCAAGTACAACTCGAAGTGCGAGTTACCTTTCCGGACCGGAGCCTTTCCTTTGATCCGGAACCGGTGCCGACCGCTCTTCCTGTTCGTGGCTCAGGACACCCCATTGCCAACGAGTTATTTTCAAATTACTATGAAATCTTCCGCAGGTAAATGTTGAAGCTTAATTGATCTAAAGCGGCTGCGCGAAAAGTGCTTAAATTTTCAAATATATCTTAAAAAAAAACATCTGCATTCACAAGCATTCACAAATCCTAGGATTGCATTAGATTTGCACTGAAATAGATTCATTATTCTCCAACATGCTCACATAATAAACATTGAAATATTTATAAATCTAAATAATATTTTATTGATAAGAGTCACAAACATTACATCATGAGTCCTACATACTTTTTCCCAACCCTCCCCAAGGGGGTTTTAAGTTATCATTATGAATAACAAATAAAGGAAGATGCAAGAGATGATGAGCACTGACATTGCTCTTACAAACAAATAACAAGGAAAATAAGTTATGAATGCAATACTTAGGAACAGCCCTTGGCGTTCTCTGTGTTCTTCTCCAACTTCATCTTCTTATTTATTTTAATCAAATAACTTTCAAAATTACCAATATCAAGCTAATTTAAATATTAAAATTCAAATAAGAACCATGAGTTGTTACAATATTGTCCCAATCCCCAACGGTCTGCGCATCATCTGTGTCTCATCCCAACACTCTATGCTAGCAATGTACGCATCCTTGTAACCCATCAATGCGACACGCCAAATCTCATATCCTGTCACAACATTTATGTTCTCCCATTTTCCATCATTTGGTTATCTACAACATTCTATCATGCTCTCTTTTATGTTTGGACATGATTGCCAACTCATATTATGGATAGTGACTTGTGTTATTGGTAATTTAAATATATTAAAGAATATTCTTAAATTTAATTAACATTTTCTCTAAATTAATTCTTTAATTTTAGCTTCAAAAAATAATATATAATCCCAAAATTAGAAATTTGTGTGTTATTGGTTACATATTATTCAGACTAAATTTTAAAATTTTTTAATATTAAAAAATAAATAAAAATTAAAACAGCAAGACAGAGTATTTAGTTTTACATTAAAATTTATTTATTTATGTATATGCATTCTGATATATGAAACGCAAAGAGAAGAAGAATAGGGAGTGTGAATGATTAAATCTAGCAGAGCCAAGAAGCGGACCTCCTTAGCACCGGCTTCATCGCCTTGCTCTCTTCGAGAGCAACCATCCCGACATGGGAGGGATCCTCCAGCATCATTTTTGCCACCAAATAGCCTGCAATGGACCACGTCTGGAACTTCCTTGCCTGCTTGCCCACATACCGCCCCAGCTTTCCGTCGTAGTATTCCGGCCAGCCGTCCTTTAACAGCCGGCTCTCGGCAAGATCCAGCGCCTTTCTTGCAATCTGCGGCCGTCCCGTCTTGATACACGCCGCAGTCAGCATCCATAGAAGAACTGCAATGCGTCACCAGAACTTATGCAGTCAGTCACGGCTATACAAAAACTAGTGGACACTCCTACTTATTAAGATATGTCTATTCACTTGTATGCTTCTAATTTTAAAATTCTAACATCTTTATGCTCTAGCTTTTCTTTAGCAGTGATTAAAAAATAAATACTGAAGCACGCCAAGACCCATCAAATATTCAATGGATCTTAAACAAGATCAAAACCCACCAATAAAAGCATATGGCCCTCTAAATAGGAGGATATCTTCTCTCTAACTCACAATCAAATATACCCTAATAAGAATAAAGAGAAATAAACATAGGCTATTGGCAGGCCGGACAACTAAGAATCTCTACCTATTACTATTGCTCTAGGCTTGGACCCTATCTTGTGTGTGAATTCATCTAGTATTGTAAATCACAAACCTTAAGAAAATTACAGAACCATGGATCACTTGGCTAACCCTTCCTTGGTATAACAAAAGAAAACATGAGCTTTTCAGTATTATTGATTTGAGTGTCTTAAATCCCATAAGAAAATAAGTTGATGTGTTTTTCAATAGAGTAGTTGATCCTTTAAACCTAAGAGTATTTCTTAAGAAGTTGGTGGATAGAATTTAATTCATTGGCTTGTCAAGTATTCAAACTCAAAAATTCAACTATTGAATCAAAATATCATTCACAAAATGACAATTACTCATTGTAGTTGCTTGCTCTTGGTGCAGGAACGGATGATTTATAAATAATGTAGAACTTTGAAAAAAAATAAAAAACTTGGAATAAATTCAAAGAGTGTTGAAAAAAAAAATCTAACCGGGCCAGGATCCGCCATTGTGGTAACTCCATCGGGTGTTTTTGGGGTCGCAGCCGGTGACGATGCGCCACTCGTGGGACTCGATGGCGGGGTAAAGTATCTTCATAGGCATGTCGCCTACCAGCTCCTCCCAGCGCTCCTCGATGAGATCCATTATAGCGGTCGACTGCTCGGCGGTGGCCAGGCAGGACAGGATGGCGAAGAAATTGCCCAGAGCGAACCACCGGAAGTCCATCCTCGCCGGGCTAACATTTCCGATGAAGTACCCGCCGCGCGTCGGCATGAAATCAAACAGCCATTCCGGGATCGAATCGGGAATTACGTTGAACTTGTTCACAGCCGTGTTCGAGTACTCTTCCGTCTTGTACCGGTAGATCACGTTCAGCTGCTGGAAGTCCAGCCAGAAGTACGTCCGCATGTGATAGTTCAGCGCGTGTAAGCGTCTCACTATCCGCTCGATAAATTCCTTCCCCTCTGCGTCGTGTTTCAGCATTGCGAAGGCGCATCTCAACGCCATGAAGAAGAGGGATTGTATTTCGATGGGGTAACCGTATATTCCCTGCAATATATGAATCTCAATGCATGCATCATCAGCTCATCTTTGTCAATTAAAATTTTGTCAATCATATACTAAAAAGGAAGAATTTATGTATATTTTATAAGGAAGACTTTGTACAGAACTGCATTATTTTATCCTTTTCTTATTCTTAGCCAATGAAATATGAGTATATAATAAAATGAGTTATAGAACTTGGTTAGCATGATTAAAAAATGTGCCAGTCAGTGAATAGACTAAATGGTTGTTTTGTAATAAGATTTATACAGAATTTAGTTGAATAAATCCTCAAAGCATGTAAGAATGTGAAACGATAAACTAAATCCTCATTTCAAAATTTAGAGATTTACAAATAAGAACTATATCAGAAATGTGATGATGAAAAGTTAAGAGAGAGGATCACAAGAGACAAGTTTGCAAGTCCTGAGAGGAGAAGAGGGGTCGCAAGAAACAAGTTTGTAACTTTCTGAAGAAAGATATATTTAAGAAGATGGAAGAGATGATTGAGAGAAAGATTACAAAGATTAAATCCTGAAGTTTGCAATAACTAAAACATCAAATTTTGGCACAAGTCATGCCTTTTGGATTTCAAGATTTACCAACTCTTGGATTTCATGATTTAACGAAACCCTGGTTGCGAGCAATTCCTGAGTGAGCTCCCCTATTAAATTCAATGAATTAATCTAATTAATGAGCAAAGAAAAGCAAAGGTTATCTGAGATCAGTGCCGAGCTGATGCGTAATATGACGGTATGTTACAGATTGGCATGACATTTGAAGCATCCTAATAATGCAAGAGTTAAAATGGTGAGCGTCTTTATTCATCCTTTGTTTCATGAAGACCCCTGGGGTACAACCCTTCACGTTCAATATGAAGAAATCATGAGCTATTTTAAGGCAAGTATCAATCTCAATACAAGACAAGAACATAATAGTGCAAGAAAAAGTAAATATGATGCACGATATGAAGAAACACGTTATCTAAATCTTTACCATTCTGCGGTCTATCATTGAGCAACCGTCAGCACATAATAACGTTGGAAATGTGTCAAAACCCTCCGATAAGCATAATGATAATATAAGCCTCATCCCCTTTTGGCATTCTGATGATTCAGCCAGCGAAATATCTCCAGTGGATTTTGTATAGGCCCGAAGAAGTATAATCCACCAGAAACCAGAATCAACAGGAGCCACCCTCCCAATGGCAGTCTCTCCGAAATCTGCAGCTATAGTATCAGTTTTTCGAATAGGATCGTGAAGAACCTTGAAGCTCGCTGGCATTGCTCCTTCGCCAAGCTTAAAACGGTCAATCTTCTTTTCCCAGCTTTGAAGTTGAATGGTTTTCAATAAAAAATTCTTAACTACATCAGATTCTCCGTTCATAAGAAAAGCCATCGCACTTGGAACAAAATCACGCACAAACACCTGCTCCATGGATAAAAAAAATAAATCACTAGTGACTTTGGGTTGATTCGTGTTCAATCGTATAATCCAATTTTCTTCCGTTCATTCTGTACAAACAAAATTATTAGCTCAAGGCTTTTTATTATCATTGCAACAATTATATGGTCACTGGAGCTTTCAGAATTTATAAGATTCATAGTCAATAGCATCCATTAAAAAAAATCCCAGTGGGGTCACAAAAGCACAATTTCTTTTTTTTTTTCTCAGATTGGGCACTCTGCTAGAAAACTGTCGTTTGCTGATTTAAAAAATAGCAGTCACTGCAATCATTTTGAAGACGATATTTGAGATAGAAAGAGAGAATGAAAGATCCATTGAATATAATTTGAGATATTTTGACAAGATACTCTGTTTTAGGGATGTAAACTATGAGCTAACTGTGTTATTGCTAATTGAGCAGGACTCTTAAATCTGTATTTCAAATCAAGAATTCAAAGTCTACCCACTATTTTATTATCTTCCAATGAGGTTTAGCTTCCCTTAAGAAAATTTTGATGCACAGCGCAGCGCATACCTGATCATAATTCAGGACCTCTTCAGATTGGCTATCAACAGCAGCCATTGTCCCAACTGGCAGTCCTCGGAAATAGACCAGCGAACGGCGAAGGGCATCCCAGGCGTCCATAACCATTGGATGAGGCTCCAATGTATGGGGAGTAGACGAAGTAGGAGTGTTCCATCCGGATCGTGCCCCTGCTGCCATGGGAGATGACATATTTTCATAACTGTCCGCATTCCTCATGTTGCCAGCAGCCAGAGAGAGATCGCTCATCGATCGTTCATCCAGCGAACTCTTCCGCTCGATGATCAGCCTAGGCTTATCGAGCAGCCGCGCTAGATCTAAATCATCCGCTTCCATAGAAGAATGCGATTCCACCTTCCGCATACCGAATTCCCGGGATTTTTCCATCTCTCGGCCACGCAGTTGAATCCGCGATCTGCATCAAACGCTCATGATCCAATGTATCAGTCAAGAAAATCAGAAATGGGTAGATCCTCTCGTTCGGAAGCCGGAAGCTATGGATCGACGTGGACGCGAGAGAAGAAACGATTTGTTTCGGAAATAAATGATTTGGGAATCATGCAAGCAATTATATAAATAAAAATAAAAATAAAAAAAAAGGTTAACGAAACTGAAGGGAATGTGATTGGGAACGAGGAGAGAGCAAGCACGAGATGTTCCCGGGAAGAAGAAGGGAGGTGAGATACGTACTGTGGATCGAGGAAGAATAGGAGCGGATGAAGGATTATGCGGGTTGAAATTAAGAACGAACAGAGGAAAATTTATATTTATTGGCAGAGCAACCGATTGGAGGCATCCGCTTTTCGGCCCTGCTTTTTCGCGCGAAACTGTCAGGATAATTTTGGGCATCCGGATTTACTTTTTTATTTTTTTTGCCAATATTTTATTAAAAAAAAACAGCCATTCAAAGAGCACACTACCTAATTAAGATCAAAAGAACCAGCCAGCTTCCTTCCTAAATGTGAAACAGCCAGCTTCATTGTGCATGAATCAGAATGAACAAAATGAATCCAAATTTACACCTCTTTCACAAAGAAGACCCGCAAATTTGTAACCGTCCCTAATAGCTTTCCAGACCTCTAAAGCGAAACGTAACTTATTACCCTTAAGCCACACTTTGTTGTGTCATCTGATAGTATCCAAGAATTTATAACATATAGATTTAACAAGTCCAAACCGTTGTATTTGGCAATGCAAAAGAAAGATTTGGGTGTATATTGTTGGCTATATTAATCAAGTTCTTCACAAAAGTGGAACAAATAGCCCAAATTTTCCATGGTTGGTGACCCAAACAAAACTTGCCACCATTGAGATATATTGAATGGGAGTTTAAAGCCTTCCAAATTAGAGATATTAACCTTTTTTTTTTCATACAAAAATTGGAAAATCTTAAGCATGAAGAATTTATTTCTTGCAAAATCAGTTTTGGTACATGAACACCTTAAAATCAGCAGAGGGCATGATTTCCGATTGAGAATTTGAGATGTTGAAATCGTCCCTCATAACTGAGATTTTTATGTGACCAACCAAAAAGTAAGGCTCACAACTTAGGCATATATGAACAAAAAGGTTTGCAAAAAAAAAAAGGTTAGCAAAATGGGCCTATAGAACTTTGCATTTTTCTTCTCTGGGATAAGAGACCAACTAGGCATATGACGACCCACAAAGAATAAAAGATAGCTTAGAGAACCATAGGACCAGTTTGATTTCATGTAACTATATAAAATTACTATGTTAGGCTATTTTAATAAATTTTTATTTTTTAAAATTATAGAATAATAGATGTTGTGAATCGAGAACAAGACTCTGAATTTATTATCTCATATCATAAGTTAAATTTTCTTTAATAAAAATTATATATAATATATTAATACATATTTTTTTGAAACTTATTCTTCATAGTTTAATGGTTGTTTGCGAAAACAATTGACTTATTGATGGATCTTTTTCAATTTTATTTTTAAAGCATTGCATAATGATCCATAGAAGCTCTTAAATTCATTTTTGAGTTTACATAAGTCATCAAAAAATATATTAAAAGATTCACTTCTCTGACAAATGTACATTTTTACACATAAGATGTCAATAAATTTAGTATATCAGGGCCCACTTTACTAAAATTTAGTATATTATTATATAATTCATATATCTCTCAAAAAAAAATATAAATGATTAAAGAACTAAGTAAAATAAAAAAATTATTATTAAATCTATTTTTACCCCACAAAAATATATATTTTAAATCTTAAATCTTAATTATTTCTACTTTTTCAAAAATATTTGAAGCCAAGTAATAATTTTCATACAATATTTATATAAAAATATTTATATAAAAATATATATTAAAAAATATCTAAAATTAATTAAAAAAAAATTATTATTTTTTATATATAAATCTCATAAAAAATATGTTCAATTAACCTGTAACTTGTATAAGTGTAGTTAAGAAATCAAATGATAATCTAACTTTCACTTATAATTTAAACTCAGTAGTCAGTACGCATGATATTAAACACTCACTTTTACAGGTTAAAAAAAAAAGTATCATATCGCAACTGAGCTTGCGCATGCCCTCCAATAAGGCTAGCCGCGCTGTGGGCAGAAACTCTTTGGGGGAAACGAGGTCAGTAGGGAGAACGCGCCTCCATCCGCCTCTTGCGGGCAAGAAGGGCGCACAATCGACAGGGGAGGGTGTCGAGGCTGGCCGCACGCGTCCTGCCGTAGTTGCCGAGAACGCCGCACCTCCTCCAAGCGTGGAACTGAGCGTAGGCCACGGGATCATCGGCCACCGCCCGGACATACGACGCCAGCTCCCCTACCGAGCCGAACCTGGAGGCGTCCACGATCGAGTTGGGCGGGACCAAGTCCCACACGTCAGGCGCGCCCATGTAGATGGGCACGGCCCCGACGTCCAGCGCGTAGAACAGCTTCTCGGTCACGTAGCTCTCCTCCACCGTGTTCTCGATCGCCAGCACAAACTTATAACGCGACATCACGCAGTGGAGGTGGTCCCACCACCGCTTCCCGTGCTCGCCCTCCGAAGAGCACTCCGGGTACAAAGCCGGCCCCACGTTCAGCCCTCCCACATTGTTCAGGCATTTCCCAAACGAGTGGTGGGGAATCCGTGCCAGAAATTCTCTCGCCAGCTCATTCCGCCGCCCAAGGCATCTTGATGATGACCAATACACAAGCGTGTCCTGTCAATCATACCGTAACAAAATCATATCTCCATACATATATTTTATATTATACTAAAGTAAAATACTATAATTACATAAAAATATATATCAAAAAAATATTTAAGATTAATTAAAAAAAAAAATTTTAAATTTTTATATATAAGTATTATCAAAAAATACATTCAATCAATAATCTACTTAAATAATAAATTAACACATTTTCTATATATTTTGATATATACTAATATCTAAGTATACCAATATTCTATACTTAAGGAAATGGCTAACTTTCTAAAATTATAAATACTTTAAAAAAAAATGATTGCTACTTTTAAATTGTCAAAAAATTAAAAACATGTGTAATAATATAATATATAATTTATAAACTTTATTTTTTGTGTAGATTCATATATATAAAAAAAAGTTATATTAATTCTGCATATTTTTTTAAGATTAATTTTTTTTTAATATCTATCATTTTACAAAAAAAACATTCGGCACTTAAATTTTATTTTTCTATATAAACATTTATAAAAGATATAATGCACAATTATTTTGAATATTTTGACACAAACACTCAAAAATAAAGCGAATACACACTAATAAGCTATTTTTATGTGCTCACTAATATATACTTCATCGACCAAGAATACACACTAATAGGCGCCCTTATAACTGGAATGACCCTAATATTTAGATGGATGATTAATTCAACATTGAGATATTACCTAATATCTCATGTACAATTAGAAGAAAACAAATTAATTATAGATACTAAATGATAAGTCAACTTATGAGTAGTTGTTAAGTTAAAATAATTTATGATAAAGCAAAAGAAAGTATGAAACAAAGCAAGTATAATTATCATTCACTCGTTCAATCCAAACAATTTCAAAATAATTAAACTCAGTACAAAACGGCTACCATCATGCCATGCTAAAAGAAAGAACCGAAATCATGTTATAAGCTAGATTAAGGTACATATGCACCAAATAACAAATAAATGCAAGGTTATCTAAAATGGTTTCTCAAACGGTGAGCAATATCGGAGCACGCAAAAAACCCACATAAAACAAGTGAATAGAAATAAGAAAAAATTTATAATATTATGTAATATTTAACTCTTCACATCCCATTGTCTTTTTGTCTTAAGCTTATTTATAAATACATAAGGGTATCTTCTTCTAGAAAATTCATGTCCGAGCTACTTTTTTTCTTTTTGTCAAATCTAAATACGTATGTCATATTTTGTCCTACACGGTGAAAATTTTATTCTCTCGCCCTCGAGTGATTTTTTCAAAATCTAAGATAAAGTTTCTCTTTATTTTATTTATTTTATGATACTGTGATCTGCTTGTTTTAACAAATACTTGAGTTTGAGAGGCTCTGCCACCTAATAATTTTTTTTTTTTTGAAATGGGTGGGGGTTTTCCTCTCAAGATTATGCCAAAAAGAATCAATTTTTTCTTCCAAGTTCAGGACTCCAATTAGAATAAGAATACCAAAAGATTTATGGAAAAAGAACGCAATCCGTAGTTACATCAGAAAATAATTTAAATTGTCCTTCTCAATCCCTTTCTTGCGCCTTATGCCATTAATAAAAGCACAAGAATGAATATCTAGCTAATACAAAAGATGTTTGTTTCAGCCTGACAGTTTCAACAGAAAAATGTACGAGAAAAGCCATAAGAAAACCCACGCATGTGATTTTTCTATAGAATATCCACTTGAAAGCATATAAATAATTTAAAAGACAACGTATCATCTAAAAGTACGGAATCTGGACTTGCGATAGAAAAATTCAGACATGACAAAAGTAAGAAGCATGGTAAAGTTACTTACATTAAGTTTACGAGAAGCAATAAGATAGTTTCGGCTGTTGTGGAACATCGAGCCTGCATAGGTAGATTGCACATCATCACTGGCATGATAGCCAACAAAAATATCTTCAAATCCTGAACGTTTCCTGCCAACTTCAAGGTCAATGTAAACACGAAAAGGATCTCCCTTTCTTCTCTGTTAAACATGAACAAATAACATAAAATTAGGCCAAAGCATAAAAAAATTCTCAGTCACAGCAAGAAATGAACAGAGTCAAACAATGTGAAATGATAAAGCAAGCATTCAGCATTAAGTAATAGGAGTCTTTGAGTTTCCCAATGGCTAGAAAAATATGGGTGCTTGTCGACCATAACAAAATAGTACAACTCACAAAGATGCTATTGAACAGTAGAGCAGTTGACTAGTAACGAGCCCTCATATTAATCTTACAGACTAGATGGCCTTTGTAAACTACCTATAACTAGAAAAATGAATTTGCTGTTCAGTTATCACGTGCTCCACATTCCTCAAGACCGTGATAATTTTGTAGTAACTGCTAGAATCCTAGAAGTAAATCTAATGAATCCTTTTTTCAAAATACACCTAAATATATATTACGAAATCTCTTCATGTAAAAGAGATATAACTACAAGAATTAAAATCCCCAAAAAAATAGTTTTCTGCATGATCTAAAAAATATTTGAGTAGAATAAGTGTGAGGGACACTGAGGATACAGTTGCATCTCTTAAATATCAAATTTGCATTTAAGAGTATCCAAAATTACAAATTTGCAAAAACTTTGAAGCAAGCACTGCTTTATTTGCACTCTTAGTAAGAATAAGTGTGAGGGACACCTTACTTGCACCCATAAAATAAAAGTTGCAGTCCTAAATAAAGGTCCTGATTCTGCTAATGTGCACATACCACACATATTAGCACCTAAAACTTTTAGGTAGTGTGAAAATACTACATGGCAAAATAGGAGTGGCAAAATAGAATTTTGCTAGAGAATTTTTTTACTCCCGCCAATTTTCTCTCCCTCATCAAGAATTTTTGGAGAATCATAATGGACCGTTTCACCGTTTCTTTCATTTAACTTCCATTATATTTCTAGAATGCAAAGATCATACGGATGGTGCAGATTTCTGCTTTTTTCCCTGCAGGTTTGCACAGAATGCGGGGAAAATTCTAGGATCATAAGCTGGCTATTATGCATGGCACAAAATAACATGAATTGCTTCATGAATACAATGTCAGAAAACTTCAATTATAACAAATGTAAAAAGAAGAGAAGCGGCTAAAGAGAGCGAAAAAAGAGGGCAAGCAAAGCAGAAAAAATTTGGAGCAAACTAAGGTCCTAAATATTAAAAATTTTGGTGATGCACTTGTCATAATGTTATAATAAACCGCACAAAGGACATGGCATTGAATGCTGCAATTATTTGATCGTATACTCCATAAGTGATATCACATTGCAATATAAATAATTATCATTCTAGCAATGTATACAATATACAAGTTAATGTTTAACCAGCCGATGTCGATTACCCTCATTGGATATACGTAAGGTATATACCTGCTGAATTTTTCATTCTAAGTGAGATTACACCATTGCAATAAGCCTTGCAGAACCTCCATTACCCTAGTCAAATCCCCACCGTCCTCACAGAGCTTTTGCAGCTAGGTTTTAAGGTCTTTTATAACTTTTTTCCTTTACTGAAAATTACTTTCAAAATGAATTAAGTAGCATAATTACAACGATAAAAAGAATTATTATGTTCGCTTCAAACAAACAAGTCCTTGCACTTTAAAAACAAGCAGTTGGAATTACATGATGTGCTTAGAAATTGGTATTTTCTGATGTACATCAACATGAAAATTTAATAGCAGAAAAGAATCTAAATTTTAATTTAAAGTTGGATTGAAGTTAACAAAAACACAAATTTTCTTAAAAAACAGCACCCACTTGACCAAATTGCGGCCTTAAAATATTTAAGATAGTTCCTTCAGCTCCCTATAATGAAAGGGTTCTGATATTATTTTTGATTGTCCGGTAAGTTTTAAGCACATCTAACACACATTTCTGTTTTTTTTCTGCTAATCCATGTTTATATGTACCAAAACAACATTATATTAAATTATTAAATAAAAATAAAAGATTAAGAGCGATCGACGAAGTACCATGAACACTAGCCATAAATTTACACCAAATCAGCAATTCATAAATATAAGAGCAAATTTAGAGTCTCCAATTAAATTATACAAAATTATCTCGATCCTTTCAAGATTTTACTATAATCAATGTATTCAACCTTTCTAGGTGTGTTAATAAGAAATTAATAAATACAGATATATTGGATTAAGAATATGCAAAACCGTCAGGATTTCTGTGAACGGTAACAACTGACTAGACCATTCTTGTAGGAAAAATAATGAGAGATCCAAAACAGCTGAATTTTAACAATTCGCATACCATTGTTGTAAGAAAACAAAACAAATCAACACAAAATCTTACCGTAACTGGAGGCATAGCGTTCTCAAAAAGCAATGCATCAGGTTTATCCGCCATCACCGGGGATTTAGTCCAAAGGCAGCTCATCCCGCATTGACACGAATACAGATTGTTCAAACTATCCGGGATCCACGTCCACCCCTTTACCAGCACACTAACGTGCGCTGAGCCTAAGCCCTCGCAATCCACTTCTCCGCCGGAACCTTGAACCGCTGAGAAATTCGGGGCCAATCCACTGTGGACTTCCCTGAACCTCACGCATCCGACCTCTGCATCCCACTGCGCGAAAGCAGCCCTTAAGTCGGAGAATGCTTCTTTAGGTCTCGGACTAAGAACCAGAGATGAAGAAGAGGGAAACGAAGATAACGAGTCGGAGGAAGGGATCTTGGTCTGAAAAGGGAGAGAAAGTGAGGGAAGCTCGAGGAACCGGGAGAGTAAAAGTAGGGCTGCGGTAAAGGCGACCATTGGAGCAAAAAAGATTTTAAGCTTTGATGTAGCCATCTGGAAGATGGTGGTGCAGGTAAGAGGGTTTACATTGAAACGGGGTGCTTGTTCCGCGATGATTGGTAAGCTGCGGGATGGTTATGTAAGCGGACTATATATTTTTTTGTGGGTGTATATATATATATATATATATATATATATATATATATATATATATGTAAAAATTAAAAAAAAAGAAAATTTTAATTAGTGCTGAATATTTTTTGATATATATTAATATGTAAGTGTAAGTGTATGTGTAAAAATTAATGTGTAAGTGTAACGCATACCAATAGCCTTCTGAAAGGCTAAAAAAAGAATCCATTAAAGTAACCGAATCTAATCAAATAACAGCTCTAGAATAAAAAATTCATGCCTTGAACGAAAGGGTAGAAAGGATGAATGTAAATATGGTTTCTGAGGTACAATGTGAATTGTGCGGGGGTAGGCACAACAGTGAGAGCTGTAATTTAAACAATCCCTTCGTACAAAACAACAGTGAACAAGTCAATTACCTAAAAAAGAACAACCAAATAAACAACCCCTACTTCAATACATACAACCCAGGGTGGAAAAACTACCCAAATTTCTCATGGAGTAATAATAACAACAATGCTAATCATATATGGGAGAAATTCATCTAACCAACAAGGCATAAATTATGATAATAATAATAACAACTACCAACACAATCTAGAAGGGACCTTCAATTTGTTTAAGGCCGAAACAACCCAATTCATGTGCTGCACTGAGGCCACCATCACACGTCACGAGTCCCTTATGAATATTGAGACACAATTGGGGCAAATCTCCAAGCAGCTGACCTCTCGGTAGCAAGGGGCTTTACCCAGTTCAACGGAAATAAACCCAATGGAATTGGTGAATGTGATACATTCTGAAAATGTATCAGATAAAATTAATATTGAGAAAAAGAGAGCAACAAATTTTGGATTAGGGGAAGTGGAAAGAAGAAATGGGAATGACCATGAAAAGTTAACCGTACCCAAATGTGAAGATCCTGGGAGGTTGAGCATCCCATGTGTAATAATAAATGAAGTGTTTGTATATCCCTTATATAATCTAGGTGCTTCAGTTAATGTTATGCCCTATCACATTTATGAACAATTAAAGGTAGGAGGGATAGAATATACCTCAATAATTTTGGAGTTTGCTAATCTTGAATCCCTTATTTCTCTAAGAATGATAAAGAATGTTGCTGTTGAATTAGGGAATTTCATTGTTCCAACTGACTTTGTGGTGTGTGAATGGGATCAATGGAACAAAAATTCAATGATTATTTTTGGAAGACCCTTTTTGATGAGTGTTAAGGCTATCATAGATGTGAGTCGCGGTATAATGAGCATCAGTGTTAAGGGAAAAACAGAAGTGATTGATCTAAAACTCACTCTCTTTAAAAAAAAAGAAATTGAGGATGAAGTAAGAAAGAAGGTTAGAGAAGAGAGGTTATGAGTAGATAATATTTTAAGAGACCTAACGATAGAAGAAAGAAATTCTGATAGCTACTCTACTCCTTCCACTGAAAAGGGGAGCAAGGAATGAGTGAAAAAGAGAAAAACGCGATGTGGAAAAAGAAAGAAAAAGACTCCCCCAAATTTTGAAAATGAAAAAATAGATCCTTTAGATGAAGGTAAGGATGATTGGGTTTGAGCCACTAAGAGGGTTGTGCTCACTCGGACATCTTTAGCTTATGGAAAGGGAAATCGCCAGATCCAACATCTTGATCAGTAATGAGTCTAGCTTAGGACGTAAAATGAAGCGCTTATTGGGAGGCAACCAAAAAAAAAAAAAATATATATATATATATATATATATAATATAATATAATTTTTGCGCGACAGCGCGCTGCAGCGGGCAACCGCGCGTGATGTGAATCGCGATGGCACGCGGAACCATTTTTCGCTCCATTCGTGCTTGAACTGGCGACCGCGCGCTATAGCGATCTGCAGCGGTTTGCCCAGTTTCAAAAAAATTTTCCTGTCTTGAGAACATGCAATCAATAAGTCATGACATTTTGAGTTCCCAATGCAATCAAAAGCTTGCTGGAAAAGCTGCCCCCCCTTCACATGGATCACCACATTTATGATATGGGGAAGACCATTTGACCATCTTCTCTTTGCCTTGAATATTTGGAGTATAAATAAGGAGGGAATGGAGGGGGGTTATACTTGCACATTTTAATTCTCCTATTCTCTCTAAGTTCTTGATCCTCCTAATCCTCATCCCTTGCCATGTCAACCGGAAAGAAGGCGATTACTCGAAAGAATGTTGAAGCCTCATCGTCCGGAGGAACTTTCAACACCAAGAGGTTCTCTTCGGCGGAAGCCGAGCACCACTTCATTTCCATCACTTCCCAACGGAAGTTGATTCCGGAGAGGAGTTTTAGCAACGCCTACTCCGTCTCGCACGAGCAAGTCACCCCACGGGGATGGGGAGAGTTTGTAACCAAGAGATCCCCTACATACCCGGCGATCATCCAGGAAGTGTATGCGAATGTGATCGATGCGTCCGGGCAGCGGCTCTTCTGCCGGGGTAAGGTGGTCACCCTCGGAATTGCTCAAATTGAGCAATTCTATGGGCTTGGGGAGATAAATTCTTGTTCTTACTATGATCTCTTGGATTCTCGCTTCAACCCCCGTAGTCTAATTGGGGAAATTGTCAATGAGGATACTGAGTGGGAAGGAGGACTCGCCAATATTCCTACATTCCTCACTCTGAATTGACGAAGACGAGTAGTGCATGGCTAATCTTTATTTCTAGTTATCTGATGCCCTCGAGTCACTTGACTGAAGTGACCCGTGCCCGAGCACTCCTTCTATACTCGTTGGTTAGGGCGGGCGAAATCTGCATTTCGAGCATAATCTTTGAGCAGCTTTGGAAGGCTCTCAAAGGCCCATGCACGGTATTGGCCTTCGGGTCTTTGATTTCGGGGTTGTGCGAGACCCAAGGGGTCAAGATCCTTTCCTCCGACTCCGTTGTTCCCCCTAGCTACGCCCTTAACCCTTCAAACCTAAATATCCGGGCAAGCAAACGAAAGCTGCCCAAAAAGAGAAAGGGACCGAAAGGGGATGCTTCAGCACCTTCCGACTCACGCCTCATGAACCAACTTTTGGTAGCCTCCACAATCAGCATGCGGAACTTAGTAAGGCTCTTGCAACCGATATGAGATTCTTCAAACAGGAGATCGGCCTACAGCACAAGTTCCAATCTGAATTCCACGAAATCCTTGGGATGATGTTTGAAGATTGGAGTTTGCAAGGTGGATCGAACGCCTCTGTGTTGCCAAGGCCTCCCATCGGTGCTCCCATTCTGGAGATGCACTACCCTACCGAGACGGCTTATGTAGCGGAGGAAGACGATGACGTGGAAGAGGATAATTAATTATGTTGTATTTGTTCTTTTTTTCATTTTTTCTTTTGTATCTTTTATTTTAGTATGTTTTTATTTGGAGATCTCAATTTATGAATTTTCATATTCCCGTATTTTTGAGTTATTCTTAATTGACATATTTTTTCTGAATTTTTCAAAAGAAATGAAAATCACAAAAATATAAAAATTAAATGTGATATAAGTAAAATTATGCTTAACAAAATTGATTAAATGAATTATAAGCAATAAAATGTTATAATTGAGGAATGAATTGAGAAAAATCTAAATCTTCAAAAATTTAAATAAATGCTTGAGCTAAGTGTGGGGGAAGGCATATAACTTAATCTAAAAATATGGAATGGATTCTAAATGAAGTGTGCTAGGCTCCCGTAGGATTTCCTGATCACAAAGATGTTAGGGATGAAGAAAAATATCTCTCCATAAGGATGAAAAGAACAAAATATTTATGAAAAAAAAGAATGATAAAAAATATCTCTCCAAAATGAACAAAATGTGAAAGGATGAAGAAAAATATCTCTCCTTTAAACTTTTCATTTTTGTGATTCATAAGAAGGAGCACATATGACACAACTCTAGAAATCTCTAACCAATTCTTTAGTTTAAATAAGTCCACAATGAATTGTACCCATAACCTAATTTTAAGCATTGAAAATTTAAACATTTGGAGATTCATTGATTAAACCACCTTAGTGCCATAATTAAAAATATTAATATTGTTATATTGTTCATTTCATTTTTTGTCATGCACATATTTTGACTTATACTTACTTTATAAACATTATTGTGACTTTCATCTCTCCAAAATAAAAAAAATTTATCATTTTGAGCTTACTTGAGGACGAGCAAAAATTTAAGTGTAGGGGGTGTGATGAATCCATAGATTATATCTAAATAAAGGGGAAAATTCATCTATTTAAGATCTTTATGGTGCTCCTAAAATTAATTTTTTTTCTCTTTTTCAAAGAAATGGAATCCAAAGAAGTTCTAAGGCATTTCTGCAGGTTTTTAAAAAATTTATTAAAGGAAAACCGCTGCGCGCTATCGCGCGCTACAGTAGTCTGCAGCGGAATTATTTATGACTTTATAAAATGGGGGCTAAATTAATTGAACAGTACTTTTCACAAAATGACCCGCTACAACGCGCGGTCGCGCGCTGCAGTGAAAATATTTATGACTTTATAAAACGGGGGCGCAACTAATTGAACAGTATTTTTCGCAAAATGACCTGCTACAGCGCGCGGTCGCACGTTGCAGTGGAAATATTTATGACTTTATAAAACGGGGGGCTCAACTAATTGAATAGTATTTTTCGCAAAATGACTCGCTACAGCGCGCCGCAGCAGTCTGCAGTGAAAATATTCATAATCTTATAAAACAGGTGCTCAACTAATTGAACAGTGTTTTTCGCAAAATGACCCGCTACAGCGCGCGGTCGCACGCTGCAACGGTCTGCAGCGGGACATCTTCGAGAGCTCAAACGCGGGAACACACAGCAACGGGGGACTTAGCGATTGTGCGAAGGATCATTGCACACCGCAGTGCACCACGGCGCGCTGCCGCGGCCCGCCACAAATTTTTTCCAGTCATGCATTAAATGCGGCTGGGGACATGACCTCTATCCTTCATTTTGTCCCCAGCCATCATTCCCTGCAGCAGCCCATTTTATTTGAAAAAGAAAGTTTTGAGATGATGTTTTGGGTAAACAATTGAGGATTATTATCACATCACCATAAATGGAGGTTATTATCATAATGAATTCAGAATTTTATATGGAAAAGCTAGTTTGAAATGAAGATGAAGATGGCAGCCCCCCTTCCTATAAATATCCCTCCTCTTGACTAGAGGAGGGTTCATAATTTTAGCAAAAATTCTACTAAGTAAGGAGGAGAGCCAAGGGAAAAGAGAAACTCCTCAAGGGTGGAAAGCAAGCTCTTGCTTTGGAAGAGGAGGTAAAAGACAGCACTAGTGACCTAAGGAGGGAACATTGAGAAGGAGAAGAAGGATTCCAGAGAACTTCTACGGAGTATTCCTAGTATCTTCTAAACTCCACTCTGGTCTTTTTTTTTAGTTGACCATGAAAGGGTCTTTATCCATTGATGTATTTTTCTTCTTTTCTTATGCAATGAGTACCTAAACTCCCTTGGAGAGGGTTGGGGGTTAAGTCCCATTTGCATAATGTAATATTAATATATGAATGTTTTCTCTCAAGCATAATTTGTTTGTGATTTTAATGCCTTACTAAGAAATTTTTATCTAAGTAGTCTTGAATGTGATTATGAGAAAAGAACTAAAAACAAAATTCAAGAACTAATTGTCTTGTGCTCCTTAGCTCACCTTAGGCTGGATGCTAGATTATGAGTGCATGAAGACTTGGAATTATGTGAGAAAGTTCATAAGCTCAATGCACCTCAATCTAAGCTCAACCAAAGAGTTGAAGCAAGTGATGCTAATACACACTAAATGAGCTCCTTAGCTCAACATATTTGAGTTAGAGGAAGAAAGTGTTGAGTGCTCATAAACTAAGTGACATAATCATTGAGCCAAACATGTAAATCCCTCATCTCAACTATATATGATACGAGTGATGCTCGTAGTGAAAATTAATGCTTGTAAGATCCTAAGGTTTAAAAATTAAGCTCTTATTGATCAAGAGAATAAGATTAAAATTTAAATCCCAAGAATCTTACAAGAATCTTTGTGCCAAAGTAGAACCGAATGTGAGTTCACTTTGTGCACGAGATTTGAACTTGTAAGACCTTGAGCTAGACTCAAGGACAACAATGTGCACTTGATTTAATTGAATTAAATGATAAAGCTTGAAAAACTAATCTTCATAAATATTATGTCATAACATGTGGGATGGCCCCAACTCTCATCTTTCTTAAATCTTGCTATTTTACTTATTGAATATTTATTCTAATTTTAGACTATTCATCCAATACATACTATAGCTTAAATATTAGTGAGAATATATACACCTTGGTGCCAAATTAACCAATTCTCTGAGGATCGATAAATTTCCAGAAAGTCACACTTTCCACTTATTACTTCAGACTACGTACACTTACGTGCAAACGCAGACGTGTATTCACAGTCTATCACCGCTCCTTAGTCTAATCATTGGGGACTTAGGGAGCGAGGCGCCACAGTTCTAGTAAGGGCTTCTAGGTCCATTATGTGCGTCTTAACTCAAGGATGGTGTAGCGATCTACGCGAGGCAGCAGCATGGCCTAACGACCGTGAATTCAGCCTCTGAGTCTAACCCGAGCGATCCTATCATCAGGGATTAAAGTGAAAGAGACGATGAACAGTGATGGGCCGGGTCAGACCTTGACCCGAGCATTTTCATTTTGGGCCAATATTAATTTAAGGTTTTCTGGAATTAATTTCCAAAAGAAAATTAATTTAGAAAAATCTAATCCTATATTTTAAAGAATCCATTTAATTCCATTTAAATTAATTGCATAACTTAATTAATATAAATCCAAATAGTATATCCAATATACCATTTTGATCAAACAAACTTAAGGAATATTATTCTGCAATAAAATTTTAGATTAAATAATTAAAATTTTTAATTAAGCATAATCTCTCTCTAACCTTAATCAATGAATAAATAATCCATCTAATGCCCAAATTTTATGATTAAGCTCTTTGATTGTTTATAAGATAGAGGGGAACTCAATTATGCCTTTAAATATATTTTATTAATTTTAAATTTGCTAATCACCTTTTAATTACCCTAGATCTTAATTAGTGTCTAATAACTTAGTGTAACCTCTAATTTTAGTGAATCAAGTGCCTATTGTTTTCTTAAGTATATTAGAACTTATTTATGTATTTAGATTACCATATTTAGTTCAAATTTCCTTAATTACTTTTTTTAATCTTAAAAAGTGATTAATACTAACTAAACTTATCTTAATTCTAAACTTAAATTTTATAGTCTATTCTTCTTATTAGACAATATTAATCATATTAGAACTGATTAGAATCAATTTGGATGTCTAAATCTTAAAATTCCAATTTTAAATGTAAGAAGGGCATTTTGGCCATTTTGACCAAAAGTTGGTTCAAGTGCCCTTAGACCCTAAAAATATCATTAGAATGCTTAAAATCAGCAAGGAAATGCTTTAGAATCATTTCATAAGTATTGTAAATTATTATTGAATTTCTAATTACTTAACTTTAAATTTCTCTTAAAATTACTGAAGTATTCCAAAGCTCTTAAGGTGATCTTAGACCCCATTGAAGCTTGCTTAAAACAATTTAACCGTATGAAATTAGTATTAGTTAACTTATCTAAACTAATCATAATAATTATTCCTAAAGTAAATATCTTAATAAAAATCCTAAGTCTAATTCTTTGATGAGATCTTAAGTGATTAAATCTAAGTCTTAGATCTTAGATCTTTAGTAGTTATTCATGAAAATCCATTGAAATTGTATCATTCCATTCTTGAAGTTCTTAATTAATTGAATCCTTTTAGTGGGGTTTAGGTTAATTTAACCTATAGAATAATGGAATTATTCTATAGATTAAATTTATATCTTAGATTCATAAAATTATTATCTGATTATTTTATCTTATAACTCTAAATTTAACCTCCATATAAGGTTATAGTTGCTTTAATCTTTCAACTTTTGAAATTATCTATCTTTAGAGTAAGTGTGTGGTGACCCGTGCCCCGACAAGTAAGTTGGGGTGATCTTCACTTTGCAAATTCCTCACATACCATTAGATTATGTTATAATACTCAATCTGCTAATGAGGGAAGTATGTGTGCTATATAAAGAGCCGGGTTATTCACTAAATAACATACATGATTATCAGAGTGCGGAAGAAGGAAACAATAAGTTTACATTCATTGAACCCATAATGCAAAAATATAAATATACAGCTCAGAATAAAGTATGCAGTAAAAAAATACAATGAGTACCAGAATTATTACAACATTTTAAATAAGTTTCTAAGTATAAATAAATGACACTCATCCAAATGGAAATTAAACACTATCATTACATTCCTCTCATTTTTCTGATTAAAATGAGATATTTATTTAATATATTTGGAGCTTTGGATTGATAGTTATGGATGTTTAAAGCCTTGAGATTAATTAACTTAATTATATTGCTCTAATTTAAGATATACTTTAATGTATAACTAAATTAATTAATTGCATATGCGGCAGGACCCACAGGCTGAGGCAGACAGCGACGGCGCGGGCCACATCACTACGTCAAGAAAGGATTGGCGGGCCCCACAGATAATGCAGGGCAGGAGACGAGACAGCGTGGGCCGATCGCTGGCGCTATCAGATGACACACAAGTAATCCGCTTGAAACACGGGTCGGGCTGTGTGACGACCCCAATATTGAGAATCACTTAACCAACATTGATACGTCACCACAATACCTAATACTAGATTAAAAGAAAACTAATCCAAATCATTAGATATTGTGTTTGGCCAAAGATTTAGAAAAGAGTCTTAAGTTAAGATGGAATGAAAGTTTTGAAATGTGTTATGCAATTTATATATGAAGGTGCAATGCATAATAGGACATGATAGATTGTTTATTTAAAAGTAATTGATGTGAATACTTGCAAGTCTAAATATGAAGATTCTAAGTATTTAATAAGTATTTAACATGCGAAAACTTAAGTCTACAATTTTCAATAAATTTCTAAGTCTTTAAATTATTAAAAATTTTGGCAGAGTTTTCTTTGTAAATGGTTAAAGAAACACCTACAAAATAGACAACAAGACTTCCATTCTAATGGAAGTTATAAATTGAAAGAAAGACAATTTAAACTAACATGTAATCAATCAATTACATAGGATTATTTAGTTCCAATTTTAGTATAGAGTCAATCCATTATATATGATTGCTCGTTTCCAATTCTAAAGTAAAGTCAATTTGTTACATGTGATTGCTTATTTCCAGTTCTAAAATAGAGTCAATTTGTTATATAAGATTGCTTATTTACAATTCTAAAAGTTTAAAAAGAAAAAATCATATGTAATAATTATTTACCCTAAGGTATGCTCAATCACAACATTTAATACTCATATGTAGATAAGAAAAGATTATTACTTAAATAAGAAACTAGTTTCTAATTCTATAAGCACATTAATATACAACTAATTTCAATTAACATCTTAAGTAGATATGCAACTAATGACTTAATTAATATTCATTTTATAAATTTATAATCATTCATCCATTCATTACAATCATCCATTCATTTATCACAAGAATTTAAATATAAACTAAGCTCCAACACAAGCGTAGTAAAAGTAAAGTAAACAATATTAATTATAATCCAACAGTAAACATAAAGGAAAGAAAGAAATTGATAGCTCACTTGCAATTAATATTAAGCTATATAATTTTAGTATATGATAAGCTGAAGCAGTTAATTTTTAGCACTTGGTCTAGCTCCACTAGCCTCCAAATGCACCTGATATATCATATTTTGGCATTTAAATGTGATAGGGCAAAGCCAAAAAATAGAAAATCTGGTTAAACTAAATAGTCTAAGTACATTTTAAGATTGGCTAAGCATAATATATATTTTAATTGGATATCACTATTAGTTACAAGATAAGCACAAGCATTAGTGCAATATAGTAAGCATACAAGTGAAGAAAAGTAAGTAAGAAAAAGAGAGTGAGTTAGAATACTCACTTAAGTATACATCCTAGCCTGTAAATAGAACAAGGGTAAAAGCATCCTAAATAGGCTAAAATTAAACTAATTTGCATATGAAAGTAAATGAAGTAAATCATATATATGTTTAAATAAACTTATGCTAAGTAAGGAAAAAAATAGTGAAGTATTTAAATGTGATTTTACAATATTCACTGTAATATAAGTAAATTGTAAACAGGCAAAGTACAGTTCTAAATCATAAAAAATACATAGTAATGAAATTTAAAGAAGATCTTAGACTATCAGTCTAAGATTCACATAGTATAAAACTATAGAAAGTAACATAGCTAAAAGCTATGCTGAGTCTTAACAATCTATAAGATTGAAGAAGATCTCACATATTAGTTAATTGAAATTATTTTAATCTATACTCATTTTGTGGGCATATTCAAAATGAAAAGAGGAGTTAAACACGTCTATTTAACAATTAAAGAAAAGTGGGGTTAAATCCTAAAATACTCACATTCACCCTCTGAGAATATGAGGTCTCCTTATTACTCTTTTTTAGCCTATCCTAGGCTAATCTACCAATATAAACCCTTATAATTTTAATGTGAAAGTTTTACTGATGCACAATATCTTATATAAATGATTCAATGAATAAGGCTTAAAGCTAAGTAAGCATTCAAGAAAACTTAATAATTATAACTAGGTGATATTCAAGTTATCTAATTTAATCTACTTAATAATTGGAGCTAATTGAGCTCCCAATTAATTTTGAGATATTTATCTCAAGTTAATTGTAAGTATAATAGTAGTTGGAGTTTTAAAAATAGTAGATTCAATTCAATTAGTATGATATGAAAAAATAATTTATAAGTATAATTGATACTATTAGAAACTAATTCTTATTCACATCTTAAACTATTAAATTCAATTATATAATTAAATCAAAGTTGTTAGGTGTCTAATAGGAAGAGATTGAGATTAAAAAAAATATTTAGCATAAGAAATTAGAAGTTAAGATTTGAATTACTAAAGTTCACTAGCTAGGTTATAGTTTGAAGGATCTAATCAATCAAGTACTAATCTAGCTAAATTATAAGAAAGTGAAAGGTTAAGGTAAATAATTGATGGGACTTAAGAACTACATGTTCTAAGTATCCTAATAACTAAAGTTTAAGAAATATCTGTAGGATTCCTAAATTATCCTAAGTGAGTTAGGATTCTTATTACTAGCTCTTAAAGAAATCAAATAAAGACTTTATGATTTAGGATGAATGAACTAAGTTCTAATCTAGTCACTAAAGACTAGATCTAAATGATTCAATAATCTACAATTACAAGGATATTAAGGTTGACTACTCTTAATGGGTATAACTAAATAGATTTAAGAATCAACTATAATTTAAATTATAAATAAATCCTAGGGTTTCTACCTTAAGGTTGAACAGTGAATTAAGCACTTGGCAATTGATTCAGACAACTAAAAAATAAGAACTAAGCTCAAATAAATGTAATCTAATTTGATATGGGGAATAATAAATGTGACATATTAGCTATCCTAGGGTTTTATAATACTTAAAGCATGCCATCTAGGAAATTAGAATTATCACAATAACACTAAGTAAGAGTCAAAACCCCAAAATCATAAATTGTTGTCCAATGGAAATGATTTATATATAAATGAAATCCTTATATCATAAGGAGAAAAATGACACTAAGTAGGTCAAATTTAGATAATATTAGAAAAATAGGATTTTTGTGACTCCTAATTAGGGTTAAAAAATGATTAAGACAATTAGGGTTCAAATATTAAATTGGATTTTGTATTAATGTTCCTCACATTTTTGTGAGTGGAATGGACAATTTGATCATTTAATTTGGGCATTAAATGATCAATTTAAATCACTTGAAATATTGAAATCAATTTATGATTAATTAATTAGTCCTAAATATTGACTAATAAAAATATTTATCGAAACAGAATTTAAATTGCATATTATTATTCTACGCATTTTTGCGCTCAAAGAGATATATAATATCATATGCCTTGAGTAAATAGTTTGTGATTTATGAATAGAATAAGTTCATGAAAATTAATATCTTAATTTCAGTTAATATATTTTACTAAATCAATTAATCTATTTATCAATTAATATGGCGCATAATAATCACATGGTTTGCATTAGTTCTTAATTTAGGCGTGGTTCAATTTTCAATTTAACCGGCCGGTTCACAAACATGGTCCTTAAACCGTCTTCTTTGCCGACGAGGGAGCAAATCGGGGAGCCCTAATGCAATTTCGAAAGCTGCACATCTAAATCCCCTATGGCACTTTGAGAATCGCAATAGGGGAGGTCACTCATGATCTTCAGTTAAAGACTTATTTTCCCTCTATAATTATTCTAGAGTAAGAAATTAGAATGCTCTAACACCCCTTCCAATGGTATTTGCAGAGTAAATTGTAGAGAAGTTTAAATTGAATTAAATCATTTAGGTCAAATTTAATTTAAACAAAAGATGCTAAGGTAAGAAGTAAGATTAATCTTTTAAAAGAAATTTGAGATAAATGCTAAGGTAAGAAGTAAGATTAAAAAGGAGATTGAGATAACTTTTGAATATGTATATTATAACTAATTATGAATACACAGCATTCAATTAAAGGAAAATAAAGTTTTATTAATCTTAACTAGAATTACTCATTCTAGATATGAAGAATCACAGAGCTATTGAACATCAAAAAATAAAATTGAGATATGCTCAGCATTCGATTTCGAGATCGAATGATCCCTAACATGCTTCAATCACTCTCAACATAAACCCTCATTCAAATCGAAAAAGAAAACTTAAGATATCTTAAACGGTAAGAAAGTTAAGTAAGGATAAGGGAAGGTACCATACCGCATTACACTTGAAGAAGGATAATGGAGATAGAATCGCAAGTTCTCCGAGCTCCTCAAAGATTGTAAAATACCAAAAATCCATTTCAAACTGTTTATTAATATTTAAATAATTTTGACTTCAGATTAAAAATCTGACTTCACCATTGCGTTCACCACCCCCAAATTAGTTAGGGGTGAAGTTTTGAACGCATTTAGAAATTGTAAAATTTTAGACAAATATTTTAATATTATTTAAATACCTGAAAATTTAAGTAATTAAATACTCGTCGGATCAAAAATTCGAGTGCGCCATTGTGTTCAGAATGTCTCAATTAGCTAGGAGCAATTTTTTTTAAAAATTTTTTGGAAAATATTTATTAAAATTAAATTTAAATAATTAAATTGATTAAAATAAATTAAATATTTATTATTTAAGTAATTCGAACGGCGCCGTCTGTAATTAAAGTAACGCCATCCACCCTTGCCGTTCCATCTAACGACTCTTGAGAGCCGTTCGATCGAAGAATCGAACAGCTCACCTGTTTCTTCCTTACGCGTACTACGCGTGTCCTGGCAGCGACGCACGACGCCCTAAAATCGCTGCACGCGTCTCCTTATCGCTGTGCACCGCTTAAGAATGCTCTTAAATCAATAATGGAACTATTCTCGTCGACCTTTGTATTTGCCAGAAGCTAGAAAGGAACAATCATCGTGCCTTTGTCAAAAACCTAGAATCCCTCTAAGGCGTTCTTAAGGTACTTCTCTTCCATTTCTAATCATTACAATGCGCATTCTTTATTGTGTTTAGCTTATAATACATCTCTTCATCTCGTTAAAGTAATCGAAAACACCCCCCCTGCCCCGATCAAATTTTTTTCTGAAACCCTAAATTCGCATTTCGCGAGAAGACAAAGCGACGCCGGTTCGATTCGCTTCGAACCGGGTCGCTTCAAACCGGGCCAAACAGCAGGCCGTCCATCCGCGTTGGACCGCTGGCGTGGCATCAGGTAGGGTCGACTGCATAGCTGGCACCAACCATTATGCGCCATGTGGCGCTGAAGTCGTGGGGCCCGCCAGACATCATTTTCTGCAAAAGAAAATTATTTATATATAAAATCAGTAATTATTAAATATATATATATATATAAATATAAATAATCATAATAGAAAATTTTAAATAATATAATAAGATAATATTTAATAATAATATATTTAATAAAATAGATATTAATATATAAATGTCAAATCAGATAATATATATATAAACAGTAAAATAAATAATCAAATACAGTAAATATTAATAAAACAGAAAATATTATAAATATATATCAAATCACATACAATAATAATTATAATAAATATATATATATATATATATATATATATATATATATATTTATAATATATAACTCTGTTATATATAGATAATCAGAAATTAAATATTTAATAGATTAATTAAAAACAGATAAAATAAAATAAACAAATAAATAGAAATAAATATTTTCTAAATTAATTAAATCCTAAAACTTTAAGAATCCATAACTCCTAAATTATTTAACCAAATTATACAATTTAATATATCAAATTAATCAGAAAAATATAAGGAATATTATGGTGCCAACCAAATATCAGTAAAAACAGCATTTCATATAGTGACTTTTTGAAATATTAATTAGGAAGAATATTCAAATAACCCTAATTAACCTAATTTAATATAGAACTTCAAATAGCCATAAGTTAGTCAATTTAACTTCAAATTAGATGATCTAAATATCTATTTAGATCAAAAAAACCTAAATTTTAGTAAACTGTAAAAATATTTAGGATCCAACGGTTAGATATACTAATTAAGCCTAATAACTCTAAAATTTGATTAGTGAATATCAGCAATTATAATAATCCAAATTAAGTAATTTTAGTTTTAAATAACTTATAAAGTAAATTAGAACTTAAATATATAATTAGTTTAATAATTTTTGTGACTAAAAAATCACTAACCACTCTCTAATTATAATAAACTCTAATTATTAAACCCTCCAAATTAGAATAGCTATAACTTAACCAATTCATATCAGAATTTGATAATTTTGGACTCTATAAAAACCTTAGGACTTAATCTTCAATAAACTAGCATAAATTTTATATTTTAATAAGGGTAAAATTTCTAAAATGCCCTTATAAGGTCAAATTCCCAATTTGACCTTATAAGGCATAAATAATTTTATAACTTAAAAATATATATATATATATATAATAAAATAATTCAAATAAAACAAAATAAACATAATATTGCAAATCATAATTAAATCATTAAATTGATAAATTTCATTATTTTTGGCAGATCAAAGAAATTAAATTTGGTTAATTTTATCAAAAACAAATCAGGTACACAAATTTACTTATAAGTCTTAATTCAGTATTCTTATTTGAGCCATTTTTCCATTTGAGTATTATTTGCACTGCTTACCGCATTTTAATCTGTAAAAGAATTATATCAAAAAGCATGTAACAAAAAGAATTTATATATATTTTGTGGTGTTTGTCTTTGGAGGGTGGAATACAAAACTGGAATCTGTATAGATTGGGCTAGCTAGCAAGCCCTTGGGAGTTATATGGAGGGATTTAGCCTCTTGTAGGAAGTAGGCAAATCCAGAGGAAAGACACACCATCAGTTCCTATTTTGAGTAAGCTACCGACGGGTGGCGAGATAAGCTTCCTACAGATTATGCCTATGGGTTTACCCATTTGGGCTTAGGGGTCTCCGGACTCGACTTATTGTTACATATGCTTTTGATAAAATTTATTTCATATAAGTTGATTTTCACAGCTATTTTGTAGGGCAGAAATTGCATTTGGAAATTGCTTACTTTACTTGAAATTTTACTTTCAGTCATTTTCATATGTGATTCATACCTATTATAGGATGCTAGATTTATTCTTATAAGAACAATTTGCGTACTCCTACCTGACTGGTAATCTGAATTTTTTTAGGTTTTTAATAATTAAAGAACTTAGAAGATCTGCTAATTTAAAAGAAGAAGAATTAAGAAAGCAGAAGAATGTAGATACCTCTTATATTTTTAAATTGATGTAACTTTTCATATATATTTTGGCTCTATGTATAAAAGGACTGTGAATTTTATTATTTTATTTTATTATGCCCTTTTTGAATTAAAAAAATATTTATATTTCCAATTGAGATGAATTGTTCTTTAAAGACTCTCGAACTTCGATCCCCGGTCGCCACAAAGATCTTCTTCCTCTAAGACTTCGCTCTCTACTTTCACGAGAACCTTTTTCTTCCCCTAAACCCATGAGAGGATGCCAGAATGAGAGGGTAAGGGAATCAGGTATACCATCTGGCAAAGGTCATACTCCCTCACCCTTCTGCTCAGTGATCGTGCCGTAAGGGGAAGAAGGCACACAGGGTATGGCCACGACTGTTGGTTCTAATTGACGATCCAACGATCTAGATTTTGATTTAGAAAACAACTGTTGGATTTAAGTAAGAGGCACGGGACTGCCAGGATTCGATCATCCTGCTATCCCGTGTTCGGCCAACTACAACAGATCTGTGCTTTTAATAATATCAGTCGCCAGAATAAAAATAAAATATATATTAGTTTAAATTATTATTTACTTTAATTAAATAATTAATTACACATCATTTATTACTCAAAGATAAATAACCAAACGCACTCCAAAAAATCCCAAAAATTCACATTTACCTAATTGAGGTGTGGTGAACTCAAAAATGCAATCAAATTTTTGATCGAAAGTCAATTTAATTATCTTAATTTTCTGGGTATTTAAATATTATTACAATATTCGAGGAAAATTCAATGACTTCCAAACACTTCCAAAATACCACCACTAGCTAATTTTGGTGTGGTGAGTCCAATGGTGAACTTCATTTTTGTTTCTGAGATCTAAATAAATTAAGTATTCTCAAAATTATCGAAAAATCAAGAAATGTCGGAAATTGCCAAATGATCTCAAAATCGTACAAAAATTGAAATGGAGGCTCATGATACTATTATTAGACTAATGGAAAATGATTATAGTCAATTAGATCACTAATTGATGAGTAACAACATTATGGTTGTTACAGGCTGACCCGACCCGGCCCTATGGAGGTCTTCTCCTCCTTCGATAGAATGGCCGACTGCAACTAGAGCTCAATTTCTGGAGGTCCAAAAGGCAGCGACAGAAGCCGGCCTGCAAGCAATGGGAAGAGCTCAACTGTAAAATACAAGAATTCTTTTTCAAATTTTATTTTAATAAATTTGACCTCAAATTAAAAACCTGACTTTGCCATTGTGTTCACTACCCCCAAAATCCAAGTGCGTCGTTGCGCTCCTCACCCCTCAATTAGCTAGGGGTAATATATTGGAAATATTTGGAACATATTTATCAAGTTAAGTTTAATTAATTAAATATATTAAAATAAATTAAATAATTATATATTTAATTAGAGCTTAACGGCGTCATCACAAAAATCCCTAACGCCATTCCCTTTTCTTTGACTACCGTTAATGATGACGTGATCCGTCCTATCGAAAGATCGGACAGACCAGCGATCGTCTCTACCGATCATTTGCAAGAATCGAGCACGTGTCCTCAGCGTTGTACGTGCAGCCATCGCCTGGACACGCGGCCGGCGGGGTTGCATCTGTGCGTCCATTACCGCCTTAGAGCTCCAATCTTAACCTTAATATATTGAAAACCAGGAAAGAAAAAGGAAGCCAATGCAATATTCCTTCTATAACTTCCCCTACTAATCTCGAGCCATTTAGCATCAATCAAGGTACTTCATCACCCGATTCTTTCGCTTCTATTCTTTTAAATATCCAGTTCCATTGTGTATTATTATTGTAATGTTGAGATTAAGTATTCATACTAAGTTTAGTTAAGATCAATTTAACTGATCAATCGATCGAGTGAATGGAGACGTCTTCGTTTTCACGAGTTTGTAGATCTAGGGTTTATCCAGATCTTCGATTTGGACCTTCTCTAATCCAGATAAAATCACCTTCGAGAGGGTCTTGATCTGGGTTGGCCAGTACCACCGATTTGACGCCGGGATTTTGAACCCTAAGCGTCGAGGACTTTGGAGATCGGACGTCAAGAAGGAGAAGACCTCGGGTTGGGCTGAGTCGACCCGAGCCCGACCCGCGTGTTCCGAGGAATGCGTCAGCTGGATGCGTGGCGAAATCTTAGTGGACACATGTCTGAGGTGGGACCCACAACTGATCAACCGATCAATTCTGTCTCAGATGTGGGCCCCACCCACCTGGTCAGCGTGTATTAGATTGTCGTGTGTACTTCTGAGGGTCCCACCTGCAGACAAAAACAAAAATAAAAATAATTATAGTTATAATAATTAAATAAACTTTTAAATAAAATACATATAATAACTCTTATAATACTTCTATATATACTAATTTACTTAATGTATAATATGTATATATGCATTTTAAATAAACAGAAAAGTAAAAGTAGATAATTAATAATAAATAATAAATTATACATATATAATTAATACAGAATTAATTATCTTAAAATAGAAATATTTAATACTCATAATAAAATAATTCAATTAATTACAAGACTTTAAACTTAAATAACTCATAAAATATTTATCCAAATCACACAAATAAATATATTAAATTAATCAGCAAAAATCAAGAAATATTTTAGTACCATCCAAATTTTAAAAGGATTAATATTTTAAATAATGATATTTTAGGATATTTAAAGAATTACAAAAATAATACAAAAACTTAGATTAACCACCTAAACATACCAAATATAGGTCTCAAAATACTCAAAAAATCTAAGGAACATTTTAGAAATATTGATTTTGATATTTGGATTAAATTTAGACTTCACAATTATGACATAACCCTAATTAAGCCTTTAACCCTATAAACTTCAAATAGCCATAAGTAAGTCAATTTAGCTCCAAATTAAGTGATCCAAATATCAATTTAGATCAAAAAATCATAATTTACAGTAAACTATAAAATTATTTAGGATCCAACAATTTGATCTCCTAATTAACCATAATTACTCTAAATCTTGATTAGTAAAAATTAGCAAATCTAATGAAATTAAGTAATTTCAGTTTCAGAGAACTCATAAAGAAGATTAGAACCTAGCTGCATAATTAGTTTAGTAATTTTGTGATTAATTTCACTAATCACTCACTAATCATATTAAATCTTAAAAATTAGATTAGCTATAACTTAGTCAATACATATCATATTTTGATGATTTTAGGTTTTATGAAAACCTTAGGACATAATCTATAATAAACTAATAGTAATTTTAGATTTCATTAAGGGTAAAATTACTAATATGCCCTTATAAGGTCAAATTCCTAATTTGACCTTATAAGGCATAATAATTACTTAAAATTTAGTAACTAAATAAATTAATTCAAATATTCATTCTATTATTTTAAGAAGCCTAATATTACAAATTATAAGCATAAAATAGTAAATTAATGAATTAAATTATTTTGGCAGATCAAAGGAATTGATTTGATTGTGATTGTATCAAAAATAGTCAGGTACGTAAATCTACTTATAAGTTTTATTTAAGTATTCTTATTTTGAGCTATTTTCATTTGAGTATTATTAAACTGCTTACTGCTTTTAATTTGCAAAAAAATATTATCAAATTAGCATGTAATAAAAAGATGAAATGTGATATATATTATTATGATGTTTATCTTTGGAGGATGGAAATCAACACTGAGAATCTGTACAGATTGGGCCTGCTAGCAGCCCCTGGGAGTTATATGGAGGGATTTAGCCATTTTTAAGAAGTTGGCAAACCCAGAAAAAAGACACACCATCAGTTTCTATTTTGAGTAAGCTACCGACAGGTAGTGAGAAAAGCTTTCCACAGGTTATGCCTATGGGTTTACTCATTTGGGCTCAGGAGTCTGCGGACTCGACTTATTGTTACAAATATTTTTGATAAAATTTATATATTTCATGCTGTTGAATTTTAAAGCTAACATGCAGGGCAATATTTAAATTTGAGAAAATTGCTTTTCTTTCATAAATAGTATATAAATATTTCATTCAGTTTTAAATTTGATTTATGCCTATTATAGGATGCTAGAATTACTCACGATTTGCGTACTCCTACCTGACTGGTAACTGAATTTTTCAGATTTTGAAAGTTAAAAGAATTGAAGATCTGCCTAAATAATAAAATAAGAGAAGAGATAAAGAAATGAGAAATGGAAAAATATTTAAAGCTTTATTGTAAATATTAAAATTATTGTAAATTTCATATATGAATGGCTCTGGATGTAAATATGAATATTCATGTATTTTATTTTCTTTATTTTCATAAATGAATATTTTCAGTATATGAATCATTCTTTTGAGACTTTCGAACTTTGATACCCCGGTCACCACACTAGGGCTCAATTTCTGGAGGTCCAAAAGGCGGCGACAGAAGCTGGCCTGCAAGCAATGGGAAGAGCTCAACGAGCTCTTCCTAATGGTGGCAACACCAGGGCCTAAGGTGGTTCCTAGTACGAAAATATCTAACCCTATATACTAATGGCGAAATGAAGAGGACAAAATTGTAGAGCACTGTATATCACATGCAAAAATTGAATGATCGAGATTGATAGGGTTCAATCAGATGCTAATATTCTACAATCTTGTGCATAAAATAAAGTTGTGAAATTGAATCGAACATAATGCACAAAGAAATAGGAAGGATCGAAGGTACCTGAAGTTGAATGGCTGAAAACTTAGGTTTTGCAATAAGACGAAGGAGGATAGCTCGAACGTTCCCGAAGTCTCCTGATTGCGCAAAATAACCTAAGCTAACAGATGGGAGGTTAATGGGGGCATTGGCGAATCCTCCAAGGCGGCTCCCATGGAGATTGCTCGCGTGTCGCGGCTCTGCGGCACGCAGAGCCTATCCTGGGGAAGAAGCGCCCTAGCCGTCCTGAATGGATGCGCCGTTTGAACAACGAACGACATGAAGAAATTTGGGACGCCGCCGTTAGGGAGATTAATTTAATATATATTAATTATTATTTTAAAATTCTTAATTTCTTAATTAAAATTAAATGATTAAATGACTTCTAAAAATTCCAATAATTCACTCATTGCTAATTAAAGGGTGAGGAATGCAATGATAAAATCAGATTTCGATTTCAATAATTATTTTTTTTCCTATTTTTCAAGATATTATAAATATATTAAAATATTTGATAAAAATCTAACAACTCCCAATTGCCTCCAAAACATCACTCATAGCTAATTTTTAGGGTGATGAACGTAATGATGAAGTCCTATTTTTGATTTAAGATAAATTTAAATATGTTAATTTATAGGATTTTTAAAATTCCATGAATTAGGATTTGATCCATTTGACACATGAATTGTACCAAAACTTCAGGATGAGATCCTAATAACTTATGGTAACTTCTTTGAGTTGTTATAAAGTGTGAGTGTGAACCATTAGATTCTTAAGAGATTAGTACCTTAGATTCATGTTTAAAAACCAATTTGGAGTTTAAACATAAAATTCTTATATCTTGATTGGCCTCATCAAGATTGGGTTAAGTCATTATAATATAATAATTAAGTCATTGATTAACTATTTAACCTTTATAGTCGTCATTTCTGATTATGAATTAGAAAACTTATTAAGTTCTAATGTTAACCTTAATGTCGCAAATCTGGGATTACACTTGATAGTTAAAGATCCTAAGCTTGTACTACCTCAGAGTAGATAAAATGAATTAAAATTAGACAATAGTAGATATCTCATATATTTAGTAGAGTCTATTGCTTACTTAATTATTCTGGCTTTTCATGCCTTGATTATGAGCTTTACACTTTGGACATACTAATTTGATATAGGATATTTGATGAGTATCCTCTGTAGATTTAAATTGCATAACATTAGTCAATCTTAATCGGTACAATCAGTTCTTCAACTTTCAGTTCAGTAGAATGCGTCTTAGTTAGTCTGCCTCTTTAGTTTAATTCTTTTGTGATATAATTGACTCGGATCCACCCATGATAGAATTTGGATGATACATGTTTGATTTTATAGTTCGACTCGGATCCACCCATGATAGGGGTTGGATATTACATGTGGGACTTTATGTACAATGGCCCTATTTTGGCCTGTTTCTATTATGATAATACTAATTTAGGCACATTGCTACTTTTCAATTCAGTTACTTGTTTAGCCATATGTTTTCAGTTATACTTTACTATTTTATGCACATTTTTATAGTTCATTTTAACTCAATATTTTCAGTTCAGTTTTACTTAGTTCTTGCATATGCTAGGATGCCAGTTTTGTTTCAGTTATTTTTATACTTTAGTTCAGATTATTTTTATGAAAATCAATACGTATTCATACGATCATAAATATATTAGGATGAGTTTGCTTTTAGTGCTTTTCAATTACTTACATATTTACTGCATAACTTTGTTGTAGCTTCTGATTGAGGTATGTTATTTTGCAAATTTAGTTTTGCTTATTTATAACTATCATGTTCTTTGATGCTCATGACACCTTTAAATGCTTATATGTTAGTAAAATATGATATCTTAAATATACTGTTTCATTTAAATTTATTTAAAATGTACTTAGACAAATTATCTAACTGTATATTTTTTTTCTTAGCTGGGGCCCTGACATTATAATATCGACAATGTCAGATTCAAAGCTTTACATAGAGATTTCTTCAGTAGATGAGTTTAGCTAGGAGGAGGACATTTCTGCTGCTGAAGGTTAGTTAGATTTCTTTCAAACTTGTGAGGATGAGTGTTCATCCTTATTTTAAATTCTGTCTATAATTATAAAATATTCTGGATGTATTTATTTTTTACATTTTCATATTTAGTTGAGTTATTATCTTTACTTTTTCTTACTGTGCTACGGATGTGAATGCTATACATTTACTTGCTTCTGCTACTTTAATATTTTGATGTATGACTTTCAATATCAGGTGACAAGTCTTCCAATTAAGGCGAATTTGACTCCTACCTAACTCGATTATGATTGGGAGGGTTATCACAATTAATATCACATATATCTTAATATACATCCGGGGTACTACAGAGGACACCATTTGTAGAAAGTGGAGGAGCCCTAATGGACCATGGGACCCAGCAGTCAGACCCGTCGTGCAGTCCAGCATGACAGAAAGTATCGAGCCCACACAGACCATCGATGTAGAGTGCGGGCGACTGTGAGAGCGAGTACGCAACAAACTGGCAGCTAAAGCATCGTCGAGACACTGAAGCGGTTGAGAACAGCACGGTGAATTGGTCACAGGAGGTGAGTGTGGCCGGGAGCAAGCCCCAACGAACACATATTTTCATGATGGCTTTCGTGTAGCTGCAATGGACCACAAAGTGCTCCCTGTTCTTCTCTAAGTCACAGCCCCAAGCACATGCTATTGACTGAGTGAACCATCATTTAAGTAACCAACACCTTGTAGATTACTCAAAATATTATTGATAATGAATATAATAAAAAATCAAGGCCAAAATAATAAATATTACTGAATGATGTATAGTTCATTGGTTTGAATTTTTAAATTTAAATTATTGACAAGCAAATAACTCAAATCTCACAAACTATATATCTTATAAAACTTAAATTAAAAAAAAAATCGGATTAATTATAAAACATATATATAAATCACACGTGAAACGCTAGAATTCAGATGGAAGAAAGCCGAGGTTTAAACAAAACGTCGATCGTTGTATTGTTCTGCCAAACAAGCAATGGCTCCCAAGAAGCAGAAGCAGCTGCAGCAGCGCAGTGGGAAAGCCCACTTAAAATCTAAGGGCAATTGTTCAAACCCCAAATCCGCTCCAAAGCTACAGATATCGGCCGATAACGAGCGTCGCCTTCGTCGCCTTCTTCTCAACACTGAATCACCGCATGCAGATACTGCACCATTGGAGCCCTCTGTCGCCGCGGCTGACACCGTCGGAACGCGAGCTCAGAAAGTTAAAAAGCTCCGCGGTGTTTACGACAAGCTGTCTCTCGAGGGTTTCACCTGCGATCAAATTGAGCATGCGCTTTCCGTTCTGAACGTTTGATATTGTTTATCCATTTTAGTTATTATTATTTTTTCAAGACCTGTTCTTTTGTTTAATTTACCTCGGATTTATAGGAGTCAGCAACTTTTGAGTCTACATTAGACTGGCTGTGTTTAAATATACCTGGAAATGAGCTTCCTCTGAAATTTTCTAGCGGGGCAATATCTTCTGCAAATGAAGGAGGTAACATCGAACTTCTTTGCATAGCGCATAATCATGATGGCCAAACTCACCCCCGTAACATGTAGAAGGACTTTTCTGAAAACCTTAGGGCTTGGCTGGTTATTGGATATCAATATTATTATGATGTCACATCATTTAGTTGTTAATATCTGTAAGATGTTAATGCTATTAATATACAAATAGCTGTTTAGCTTAGGAGTTGTTTGGCTTGTAGTAAAACAGTGTTCTCCCCTAACAAAAGAAAAAGCACCATGATGGGCGTACATAGCACAAAAATTCGCTATCCGATTCGCATTACATGAATTCTGGGAAAAGATAACACGAGTAAAGTCGAGCAAGAAAGCGAGGTGATCTGCATGACGCTCTCCGCCTTGTGAGTGGAGTGTCCTCTCTCAAAGACGTTGGAGCCTCTGGACTGCTCTTAAGCAGTCACATTCTATGATGACTTCATCAATATTCACCTCCGTAGCCAGGAGGGCCTGCCGCATAATGGTCATGACCTATATCTTTTCCTGAAGAGGAGACTGTGCCTGTAAGATATCTCCTGCAGCAACCGGTAACTGTCCATCAGTGTCGGTTACCGTAGAAGGTGGAGGGGTACCATCTGTAGAAGGTGGAGGGGCCCTGATGGGCCGTGGGACCCCAGGAGTCAGACCCGTCGTGCAATCCAGCACTAACTATGGCAGAAAGTATTGAGCCTGCGCAGGCCATCGGTGTAGGGTGCGGGTGACTGAGAATGCTCAGTCCTGCTCCTCCATGACTGATAGAGCAAGTACGCAACAAGCTGGCAACTAAAGCGGCGGCATCGAGACGCTGAAGCGGTTGAGAACAGCGCAGTGAACTGATCCCAGGAGGTGAGTATGGCTGGGAGTAAGCCCCGACGAACAAAGAACTCCACGATGGCCCTCGTTGTGCAGACCCGATACCGGGTCAATGGGAGCTAATCCAACACTTGTTCTTATGCTAAGAAGTCTGCTCTCTGCAGGGGTCTTCCCGTGACTGTAGCCCTGATGTATCTAAGGGACCTTCCTTTGTGGAAACCTAGCTGGATCGCTACCATTTGCTGTCGGTAAGCTGGGGTCTGTCGGCTGAAAATAATTTGACTTTCTCGAATTCACAGACTGCCCTGTCCAACTCCCATACTCTGCCAGAATCTGCTGGTCATCACAACCCGCTATCACAGAAGTCGATGTAAACAGGATCAAATCATTCGCGTACATAAGATGGGAAAAGGTTGGCCCACCTCTGTCTAACTGTATACCGATCGGTCAACTTATCTGCTGTTGCCGCCTGACTAGAAGGGAGAAGAGTTTCGAGCACAAAATGAATAGGTAAGGGGAGAGGGGCACCCCTGCCCGAAGCCTCTTCGCCCCACTATCCATGGGAGTCAGTGCTCACCAACCAGGAATGAGAACCTGGGGGACTCCACGTACTGCATAGCCCAATCTGTCCATCGCTGTGGAAAGCCAAATCTTCGAAGAACCATGTGTAAGCGTCCCCACTCCATCCGGTTGTAAGCCTGCTCCATATCCACCTTGATGGCCATATGACTGACCGTTGAGGTGGAGTATGAGAGATGAGTGAGGATCTCTTGGTCTGTGAGGTAGTTCTCGCTAATATCTCTCCTGGGAACAAAGGCTCCTTGTTCACGGGAGATCAAAGAAGGCAGCACTGTCTTAAGGACCATGACCAAGTTATTGGCCACCACCTTATAGACAGTGTTGTACAAGCTGATGGGGCAGAAGTGCGTCGAAGTGGAGGCCCCTGTTCCTTTGGAATAAGGATTACTAGAGTACTATGCTAGCACTATGGCATTGGCCCACCATCAAAGAAATGGTGGACAGCTGCCAGGGTGTCATCCTGGGTGATCCTCCAGTAGCCCGTAAAGGAAGAGGGGTAATACCATCAATCCCAGGTCAACGGTTAGGGCCAAGGTCCCTCAGGGCTGCCCAAATTTTTGCGTTTGTGACCGTACATTAAAAGAGCAGCATCTACATCACCAAGTATACGATCTGGAATCAAATCATTTGGGCAATCACCTACGGGACAAGAGATGCCCCACTTTCCTCAGAAAAACTCAAAAAATACCTGGCAAATTCGCTGCGGGTCTGAAGTGAACTCTCCGGACTCCTCCTGTAGCGCGAGCACGATGTTCGACTTACGACGCTGCGTCGCAAGCTGCTGAAACACCGCAGTGCTCCGGTCTCCCTGAGAGAGCCACCGTGCCTTGGCTCGCTACTGCCACTAGCTCGCCAACCTCGCCTCCACCTGAGAGAGCTTCTGCGTGGTGGTTCGGAGCAGTCCAACATGCTTTGGGTCACCACTTCTGTCCGATACCATGTCCTTTGTTTGGAGCTGCGTCAGAGTCATCGTGAGCTCCATCTCCCTCCTCCTCAGGTTCGGGAGCGTGTTCCGTCCCCATTTCCACAGCACTTGGAGAGTGCGAGCCAACTTGTGGTTGAGAACTGAGTACGGAGAGCTGCGAGACGGCCATCCCCAAGTCCTCTCCACCACAAAGAAGGCTTCAGGGTACTGTAGCCACATGTCCTTGAACTTGTACCGCGCACTAGTACTCTGGAACCTAAGGCAAGCATCTGTTAAGATAAAATTACCCTTGCGAAAGATGCATGTTCTTAAAATTTTCTTAAACTTTCCCTTTTTATACTAAATTCTTAACTATACTTTTACACAGCATTGGAGGAAGTAGACACGACCTTACTTTTCCCAACAAGAGAAGGTGCAACGTCATCTTGCATTGCTGCCTAATATTGCTTCGTCTTGGAGACATTACCTCTCCTTGTTGGGTATCATCTTGCTTTGCAGGATGCCAATTTGTTGGTGCCGCAACTGTTTTGCCCTTTTCACTATGATGAAGGACACATTGACTACTACTTCAAATTTCATTCACATTACCTCTTGGTTTTGCTACCACTCTCTCCTCAATGGGTGCAATAGTATAATCTAAACTTCTTGTTAATATTTGGTTTGGACAACATCTTGGTGTTGACTTTTTTGATACACTATTAAATTTGAAATTGTTTATAAAACATGCGAGGGAACCAAAGACATGAAATTTTCTAGTAAAATTGCATAATATAACATAATACGAAGATGTAAAAAAAAAAGCACATAGATGTCATGCACACTAGATTTTACTTTGTTTTTATTCTTGACTTCTTGCAAAAGCTAGTGTTGGACGTTAAATGGCCTAGGATATACTAATATAACATATGATGAGAGCTTGATTAAGGATTATTGTAGCATCTTGAAGATGCTGCTACATTACATTTATATTTGAAGTAGTTGTGAAGTAATTGTATGAACATGAGTGGTATTGTTTGAAATTCATTTGTTGTTGTGCTGTGCAGAATGCAAATTACTTGTGCACTATCTTAAATGGCCGGTGGTGACAAATGACTGGTATTTTTAGTGGGCGGCCCACTAGCACGGGCTAGCAACGGCTGAGGATGGCGGGTCAGTGGGGGAGAAGATTATGACTAGTGGCTGGGAGCGGTGATTCGTGGTGGCAACTATGGCGGTGGGGGTTGGGTGCTCTGTCGTTGGGCATGGGTGGTGGGGGCTCGCAATTGCTATCTTGGTTGGGAGGGCAAGGAATAATACTGTAATTTTATGTTCAAAACAGTAGGAATCTACTGACTGTATTTTGATTTGTGCTTCCTCTGAAGATGCTTTTTGATAGGGTATTTTTTATTAAATAGGCAAAATGTAACCTCCATACATAAAAAAATTAAAACCTTTATATATAGTGAAATAACTATAAAGTTATACCAAATAAAGGATAAAACATGTAAAGCTATAATCAGTATTTGCCAACTAATAGCTTTAGCATAACTTTACACCTTGATTTACCACAAACAATAATGTTAATATGATAAATTTCCATTAAAATCATTTTAATTTTGCTATTATACATTCATCATCCTTTTTTTAATGGTTTCTTTTTAGTCAAGTACTCAAATCTATCTGTTATAGTTAATTAACTTTAGTTTTATTATTTTTATTATGTCTTATGGTATTATCTTATCCATATATATTCCTAAGCAATTTTTATTTTAATTACTTAGTTTAAAATGTAGAAATTTTACTATCCCATTATTTTCTTATAATATTTATAATAGGCTTAAAATCACTCAACTTGGCCATAATTTTGTCTTTTGATAATTGTTTCAGTGCATATCAACTTCTCATCCTTTAAAATTTTATATTGGACCATCACATTTTGTTTTCTAATCCTAAGCTTGACATTTTTTAACATGATCCTCTATTGTTCTCTACCAATTACCTTACTTTTAAAGGAGTCTTACTTTTCAAAACCTTTGCACCCTTAACAATATGAATGCAATAGTGTCTAACTATGAATATCTATTATAAGTTTCTCCATTTATATGGTTTGAAGATTTTTGATCTCAACAATTACTTTATGATGAACATTTTTTGATATTATATTTTTAATAAATTCAATATATTTTGAAGCACTCTAATTAATGCACAACAAATAATATTTATGGTAATCATTGATTTTTTAAAAATACTAAGCTTTAAAGATTATTTAATTACTCACGATACTTCCATTAATGTTTAATAATCTCTAACCATAAACTTCATAGATGTTTACAAAGATGCCAACATGTCTGTTTACTTTATGATATACATGTGCTACATATCTTTGTTGACATTGAGTTCCATATCCATGATCTCATCGTAGAGTTTTATTTGTCTCACATCAAATTTGGGATATCCTTCCTTAGGGTTGCTACCGGGAGGTGACTCAATTTTTGTCTTGCTTTTATTTATATTTAGGTTGAATATTTAAAAACTCTCTTTAGAGATTCCATTAATAATGTCAGTTTTTTAAATTATTTGGCATACAGTGCCGAATACTTCCAGGACATGGATTCACACTTGACATGTAAGGGATATGTCAAGTATGCCCAAAACATGCCTTACAAATATTCTTATTGAAAAATAAATTGATTTGTATGTTTGAGTTATTGGATACACAGACACGACCTTTATGACATTCTACAAAGTAAAGAGAATTATTTCCTAGACATCTAAATCTCACATATTAATCCAACTCAATTTTTTTGATATTTATAACATAAATATTTAACAATTGAATCTCATTAACTTTTAATGATTTGAAGAGGTTAAGTTAGATAATACTTTTGATGTAGTAATTAGAGGATTTGGATGATAATTTTGTAAAACTTAAAATTAGTTGTACAATATGTCAATAAGAAAAACTTAAGCCATTTATGTGAAAATTTCCCAAAATAAGATTAAAATGCAATCATTGTGGAGGAATAAAATTATGCCATGACACATTAAAAAATGTTGATTTTATTTGCTTGATGTTGCATTTGATGCTATTTTTGTTTACTTTTTATTTTATTTTATACTAATATATTTCTTTTTGTTATTCTTTTTTTATCACATTATCTTTTAAGAAATTGTGCTAAAGCTAGAGCATCCCTTATAATAAAGTGTGCAAAGGCTGCCACATCAATGCTTGAGTGTAGTGTCAAATAAGCATGAATTTCTATATTTTGGATGAATGCATGTAAAGAAACGAGTTTGCGATACTAAATTAAGAATATGTAGTTGGAATATTGGCACACTTGTTGGCAAGCTTTTTAACTGGTAGATATTATGATTGATAGGAGAATAAATATTTTATATCTTCCAGAAATAAGGTGGGTGGGAGAGAGTATTGACAAAATTGATAGTTGAGGTGTTAAACTTTGGTACTCAAGTAAGAATCATTCTAGTATTGGCATATGTATCAACCTTGGATAAGAATTCAAATAATAGTCGAAGTTAAGTGTTGAGAAATAAAATAATATATTTAAAGATTATAATTGAAGGAATAGATTATAATATTATAAATATTTATGCCCTTGAATATGATTGAAAATGAGTATAAAGGAAAATCTTAGCTCGATTTGGAGGAGTTGTTCAAGAAATATCTCAAGAAGGGATGCTATATATGGGATGATATTAATTGGACATGTTTGAAGAATGACTGAAGAATTTAATATTATTTATGATATTTTTGGTTTTAGAGAAATTAATGAAAAAGAAAGAATAGTTATAGGGTTTACTTTCTAATATTTACATTGAAAAAAAGAAAAAGATAACATTAACTATAAATATAAAGCCTCTAAAACATAGATTAATTGTTTTATTTTTAAAGAAGAGATCGTATATAATGGAAGGATTATAAAATTTTTTTAGGTGATTGTTTGATGACCAACATCGATTATTAGTTTTTGATTTAAAAATAAGGAGTTAGAAAAAATGACAATCTAAAATGTATTAAAACTAGTTAGCTAAATCTTAAGAAGGGTAATATACATATTCTTAGGAGCAAAACAAAAAATTTGGACAATGAGATTTGAGGGTAAGAGTAACTTTATGTGGAAGTCTATTGCTTGTTGTATTCATAAAATGGCTAAACATATGTTTGGTGAATCAAAAGGAGAATCATATAATGGTAAAGTACTTTGTGGTGTAAACTAGATATTTGGGTTAAGATTAATTAAAAAAAAAATGGTATGAATCATTTTAGTGTAAGAATTATTAGAAAAAATATATCTTAGTTTGTTATGAATCCAAAATATTAGGTTGTGAAACTAAAATGGTATTGATTTCTATGATGAATAAAAAGATGCTAATATATATATATATATGGCCGGGCTGTTGTTTTTCGACGCGACTCTTCCGGTGCCTTTTGCTTGTTACTGCAGGCATCGTCTATTGTTGGAGGTTTCCCCTCGGGCCTGCATCTTCGCTAGAATCAATGCGAATCCCTACCTGGCACCTGTGTTGTGGTTATGTTTTGGGAAATACTCCTTTGGTTGTTTCGTCTCCTATCCCTTATTTGGTCTTGGGATGATCCCATCGATTTCGACATGTTCCAGACTATTGGCGGGATGAACAACCTCCCTAATTTGCATGTCAAGCAAAGTGTCAGAGCTTCGACACCCACATCATTCATTGAAGTGTTGGAGAATACCTTAGTTGCAGCTTCAATGGAATTGATTTGCATCTAATCGATTGCATTGTTTCGAGGTAAGCCAACTCTACTTATTTCTAAAGACGAAACACTATAGTTGGCGAAACCATTTGATATATTCTCTGGTGGGTAAATTCTCTTATAGTAGGCTGACGTTGGCTGCCATTAGAACGTTTCTCAATTTTTTGGGTTTGTTGGGATCTTGGGCAAATCAATTTTTGACTTATACTTATTAAACTTTCAAATCATATTGATTACACAAGGATGCTTGGTCGAAGTTATTAATTCATTGAGAATTTTCATATGAAATTACTGAAATGAACCATCTTTTGATCTAAAAAATGAACCTCCCATTGTGCCGGTCTGAATCAATTTTTTGTTTCTTAAAGCTCACTTAATCACTCAATCCTATTTTTGTTGGGATCTTACTTTGAGAAACCACTTAAAGTAGATTTGCTACTGCCAACCTATTGAGGCTATCTGGAGCACGGGTATTGGTAGATATTGATCTCATTGAAAAATTTGAATTTGCTATCTGAATAGGGGATGAAGAGGAGGTTATTTTCAGTAATACTTTTTTGATGGCATTAAAAAGTATTTTTCTCACTTTGACAATTTTTTTAAACTACATCTGCATCATAAAGAGAAACCTAAGTCAATGATACTTTCCATCCCAAAGGCAACTAAGAGGATGAAGATGGTCTATGTGCCAAAAAATATCCTCCCATTGGAACCTTTGCATCAAATGGTTGAGATAGAAGCTCCACAACTTAGCCTAATAATGGGTGACACAGAGTTACTATCGGATATAATCAATGTTGTGACTAATTTGCTGGTTAATACAGTAGTGACCAACAATTTTGAGAAGCCTGAAAATTGCCGGTTAGTGAGTGTGTAGAGGGGCACAAATGTTTTTGAATCATCCGTGATCGTGGAGAATAAAAACTTGGTGGAAGTAGAATCAAAACATGCAAATGAAAGCATCGTGGCTGATATTTTGGCGAAAGTGCAGCTGACCCCTTAATACTAAAATGATGACTCAGCTCCAAATAAAGAAATCACCATCTTATTGGGTATCACAAAGGGGACCAATGAGGATGTAGTGGAGGGGGATTGCTTAGATCCACCTTTTATGATGACATCACTAATTCCTTTCTTCTAAAAGTGGCGAGTGTAGTTAAAGAGGTTATAAAGAAGAGAAACTTGTTGGAGGCTTCCTCGTCGGATGGTTTGAATAACATTAATTCGGATTCACATCCTTGTGGTGAGATTCATGTTGTGGAATTCTCAGAAGATAATGCTGGAACGATTGAGAAGAAATCAATACTTACTCCTTTTGCTAAGAAATTTCAACCGAAAGATTTGGGTAGATCACTTTTTATGTTATTTGCGGATGCTGGTTTAAATGCTTCAAAGTCTAATTTGGAATTGGAGAATGAATCGATATTCGATGACGATTTGATATTGGATAATGAATTTTAATAGTTTGATAAATTCTTCATAAAAAAAGGGAAAAAAAGTAGAAAGTTTCAAAATCAGCAAATAAAAGGTTTCGACATACTTATCTCAGTAGAAGAAATTAACGTTTGGCTTAACGAAGGAGCTCATGGATAAAATTTTTGTTTTCAATAGCTCTAGAGATCTTTGTATTTAATAGGTGTTTTTGGGCATTCATTGGCTCATCATTTTTGGGGGAGATTGGAGATTGTTTTTATTTCTTTTAGTTTTCTATTTTTCTTTTTTTCTTTTTTTGTTGTTGTTAGAGGTCTCCAACCGTTTATGTTGTAATTTTTTCGGTGAAATATATAAATTCCAGCAAAAAAAAAATCTATATACATATATATAGATATAAGCAAGGCAATTTAATAGATAGAATATTTAAAACTTGATAAAGTAAAATATATTAAAGAATTATTAATTTTTTTTAAGAATGAAGGTTCTTGATATAAATGGATAAATAAAGTTGGAGATTGTTTCTTAAGTTCTTAAATAAAGTTGTACCAAAGCAATTAATATGAATGACTTTATTTATTATAAAAAAAATGTTAATTGTACTTTCATTTGGTGACTTAGTAAACTTTAGATTTGGAATACTTTATAGAGGATGAACATATGTTATAGCCCATTATACATATCTTTAATAACATCAATACCCGCCCCACAAATTTCAAAACTAAGAGAAGTTTTTAGTACTATATTAAAAGTCTTTTCAAGATCATTATAGATCAAATAAAGATTTTATTTACTTCAAATTTTTCCATCAAATGTCTTCGCAAATATTTGGCTTTCATGGTAGATGTACTTGTCTTAAATAGTTCGAATTTCTCAAATAGTAGGACAAGATACAATCCTAGAAAAAGAAGCTGTTGTTGAATTTTATTGAATTTTTCTCATTAGCTTGGGTCCGTTGTCTTCCTATTTTTTCATCTTCTGAGATTCCATTTTGGGAATCTCTCATGGGTGGCTTGATGACTGTCTGATATTTCTTCTTTCTTTTCTTTTTTTTATTTTATTCTCTTACTTTCTTAAGAGGTCACTAATTATATCTATTGTAACCTTCTTTAAATATTTAAATCTAAGAGTTGCTCCCTAATATATATATATATATATATATTTTTTTTTTTTTCTTATGCGTGATCGGTGGGATTTGAACTCATGACCTGGGATAACAAATCTTGAGCCTCAACCACTGGACTACAACACCATTCACCCTCCCTAATATATATATATATATATATATATATATACATATATATGTAATTTTGTACTCGAACATTGCGTCTACCACCAAGCATCTTCACTATTAGATACTCTTTTTTTCAGTTCACCAAATATTTGCTTAGCTAACTTGCAAATACAACTAACAATTGAATTTCACATAAAGTTGATTTCATTCTCAAAATTTCATATCCAAGTTTAAAAATTTTTCTTATAAAAATATTTACATTACCTCTCATAAGATTTCATTATCTAATTTTAGGATATATTTTAGATCTAATATTACTTTTCTTATTCCGTATTTTTAAATATAAAACTAATAATCAATGTTAGGGCGTCAAATAATTATTTGGAATAGTTTTACAATCTTTGCAATATAAATGATCTGTTTAATGAGATTAATTATTTTGTATTTTAAAATACTCATTTTTATAAGAGATAATATGCTCTTCTTTTTTCTTAAAGTATTAGTAATCATAAGATCATAAGCTAAAGTAAATTTTAAAATCTTCATTTTTGCTTCATTACTCTCTTTAAAATCAAAACTACAATGAAATCTATTAACTTCTTTAGTCGCCCTTTCATTATGCCCATATAATTCTTATCTTATAAATAACGTCTCATTATGGAGTTTATTTGAATTGATTGCTTCAATTTCACTTTCGTTGTTGAAAATCATAATTTCAGGTTTGAATATAAAAAATTCAGTAACGATTGTCTTTAGGTAGAGGAGCTTTAAATCCATGTGGATAATCGTATTAAGATTTTAATTTAAGGATTACTAAAAGAAGGCTGAAAGTGAAGCGTAGTAACTGGCGTTTTATTGAGGAGATGCGAATTAAAGCCTAAAGATATATTGTTTTGCCTCAGGATATTCAGGATTATGAAAGTCTATTGTTCCTACTTTCCTTTTTGATTTGATGTTCATTTATAGCTTGATGAAATTAACGAGGCTACATTAGCTTTGCTTACTTGTAAAGGCTCCAGAATTGGAATTTTCCATCCGCTTCTTTATAGAAATGAAGAAATTTGTTCACTTGGATCTTATAAAATCGTTTGATGGCATGTATTATAATACTATGTTCCTTGATCTTTTTTGTTAGGGTTCAATTATATTATAGGATTAATTCGATTGAAGACTCTTTGACTGATTTTTGCAATGCTCAGTTTTATTACATTTTGTTAATGCTATATTTCTGGGTTATGAATCTGAATACCTTTGCTCACATGGATTATGAATCTGAATACCTGTGCTCACATAACCATTCCCTAACAGATTGTTCGGTTAGAATCATATCCACAGCACGAGCAGATTGGGTTCCTACTAAGCATTTTTTAGAGGAACTGAATGAAGGCAGTTCTGGAGTTAGTGTTCTCTTTAAAGGGCAGCGAGATGATGCATCTTTGGATTTTGGAAAATCACAAGCCGCCTGGATTCGGCAGTATGTGGAGCAACAAGATGATGAAGAAGAAGATGAACACAAGGAAAAAGAAGAGGTTTGTATAGATAGGCTTTTTTCTTGCATGTTGGATTTTAAAATTCATTGATTTTAGCAGAAGTAAATGTTGGTGCGCTTAAGTCTGTGGAGCAATTTTGGTTCTTAATTTCTGATGCAGTAATTAATAATTGGTGCCATATGGCCTTAACGGTTTTACAAAATAAAGACACCAAGATCTATATAAGCGCACTTTCTCTACATAAATCTCTCCACAAAGGTACTTGCGCTTTATGACCTTTGTGACAGTGCAACTGTGATTAAATAGTATTTGAAGGCTGTTGTTCTTAATATTTATGTTATGACACGGATAGCAAGATTTTAATGGTGAATTGAAGTTCTATATAATGTGGATTTGTACTAAGCTTTGACAGTTTTGCTGATGATTTCAAGTTTAGGTAGTTGACCCAAGCGCTCTTACTGTTTCCATCACTGAAGAGTATCGTCAAGCAAGGTTGGGAGCTTTACAAGCAAAACAAGAGGGAGACAGGGCTGTTCAGAGACACTACAGTGAAATTATCAACAAACTAAAGCAAGAATTCTCATATCTAGGTTTCACATTTGCATATTTGATCTTTACTTTTTTAGTTACATACGTTTGTTTCACGAAGTTATGTTTGATTTGACTTTTTTTTCAGGCATATCAGAAAGAGATTTAGAATTGAACTTGCAAAAAGAAATTCTTAATCAGAAAATGCAGGAAATGCCTTGTGACCCCCCACAAGGTCTATCACTTGAATCAAATCCGCTGGATGAATACAAGCTTGAAAGGCAAGGTTCATTTAGTGCATTTATGGTTGATTTCCCCAGTTTGGAAGAACATAATCGTGCTAGTGGTAGTTTGACCCATGCTATTCTTGAGGTATGTGAACAGAAAGAAGAGACTGAAGAGTTGGAACTTGATTATCTTTTTTCTGAAGGAACCTCTGCCAGTGAAGCTTTAGAATCAGAAGGCTTGAAGCAACAAAAGAAAAAGGAATTGCTACAACCTGCATATGGACATATTTTAGGAAACTTTGAAGAAATATGGAAAAAGGTAATGCCTTGAAGTACTTATCTCTTTTGCTTTTTCTCTCTCTACAAGGTTACCCGTATGTCTATAAATGTGCATATATGATTATGCATGTGAAGGTAGCTTTATGTCAGACAAGAAAACATATTTTTTGTATCTAGAAACTGACTCATAAATGTAATGATATCTGTATGTCATGCCACATGAACTTGCATCCAAATCTTTTTATATTGTGCTCATTTGCTATCTTTTATTTGTGCTACATATGTTTGTGATCGTGTCAACATACTAGTGTCCATTTTTATCCTCATCTTATAATTGTTGTTAAATCATTCATTCTTGCCATTTGTTTTTATGATGCCCTAATTATTGAAAATTTTTTGTGGTTATTTTAATAATTCTTTTATTATTTATGTATATGGGGGATATTTGGTTCCCTATCATCTTGATGCTATACTATGCTATTTAGGGAGAAGATATGTTATTCACACTGTTGCTTTTTGTAAGCTACACTAAAGGATGGAGTGTACCATTTCAAAAGTTAGAAATAGACCTCCACCTTTAAGCTTAATGTGAATGTTTAAATTTAAGTATGATTCTATGTTCTTATTAATTATCCATAAATATAGGATCATATTATTATAATACCCCTTAACAATTTTATGTTTATCATATGCGAAACAAAATAAAAAAAAAAGCTCTAAATTTCATATAAATTGAACTTAGAATGGATTCTTGATGATTTTTTGAATGGATCTCATATTTTGTAATTCCTTAAGTCTATTTATATAATCCACCTGGCCCCTCCCTCCATTTGATTCACTCGTAGAGTTCGAGCCGCTGGAGACATGAAGAATCATGGAAGGGACTATGCTGCTTAACTTCTTCTCCAGTCTCGTCTCTCCTTTTCTGGATCTGATTCCCTCTCTCTCATGACAAGTAAAGACATCTGCCCCTTCTCCTACTTTCAACCGCACGTTTCTAGCTTGTAGGACCGTCTCCAGCTTGTAGGATTGCATGTACATTCTCCCAGACGGCCTTCTCTAGCACATACCTCTTCGTCAATTCTTGCAATGGCTGACAATTTTTCTCACACTAGCAAGAGCAGCATTCTTGTTCTTCCTTAACCCTAGGAACCTATTTGGAAGGTTAGCTCTTGCCAAATCCTAATTTCAACAAAGACCTTGACGATGACTTCGTCTTAGATCGTTCCTTACGTCCCCAATGACAACACTGAGGTAATAATCTTAATTCCCCTCGGATAGCTAGCAAATTTCTAATTGTGTGTTTACTCTTTTTCGATTTAAGGTTTCAAAGGCTTCCATTATTAAGGTTGACATAAATCATCTCTTACGGCCTTCCAATCATTACAAGGTAAATAAAATCAAAGGGTTATTTCTTTTTTTTGAATGGAAAACATACAGCCTGATTTTATATTAATTATTTTTGCATTATAGGGTTTATTAAGAAATCATATCCAAAGATACATTGTATCCAATTTCTTCCTGTTAAGTTGACATCAAAGAATTGGCAAGTGACAACCTTTAAAGATCTAATTTGCCAGGCATTAGATGATCTGAACTTCAAAAGTAGTAACCTTATTTCTATTTCAAATATCATTCTCCTTTTTTTGAAAACCATTATATAATATAGATAAAAAAATGCATATAAAAACTAACACATTGGTTCAATGATGAATAAATTTAATATATTTTCTTAAAAACATATCTCATATTAATAAGTAAAAGTAGATATGAATGATGATCAAATATTTGATATATTGATTGCATTTACTATATAGCAAGATGATTAATTATTTATATATATTCTTATATTCATATTTTAATCATGATGAAGATTATAATGGAAGCATTTTCATCATATAATGGAGATCTTAAAGGATGCTCTAAATTAGTTAATTTAATACTTAATTATATTTATTTCTAAATAAAAAAGCTACGTATACTACTTAAGGATAGATGATTACTTTCTAAAATAATGTATGCATATGTATAGTAGTGTATAGAGCAAACATCATATAATACTGAATGGGAAATCGTATTACTGGTAATAGTAATGGAAATGAAATGATAATCATAATGAAAATGGTAATAGATTTTGACAGCAAGTTCCTTAAATTGAGCACACAATAATATTATGTTTGCTTCACTATATTTTTATAAAGTGTCAAATGAATAATTATTATTTATTATGTACGGCATACTAATGGATCATAAAGTTACATGATTAATAATATTATAAAATCAACATTTGTTTTCTTTTTTTTTTTCACGTTACTGTGAATATTTTTTAGGCTTTAATAGAGAAATACCAAATTGATGATGCTAGTTGCCTTAATTGGATTCCACTAAATTGTATACTTGTTTAGTTTGTTCTTACTTGTTTTGTGTGGTATTTTATTCATGAATGTTTATTGATGATTGGGCTGTTTTTTGTATTTTGGAAAATTATTAGTTTGATTAAGTAACTATATTGAAAATGCAAATTCTATATTTTAACCATTCGACTTTCATTTTTTGGTCTTGCCTGGCTCGGTCACGACAATTTTCTTGAAGGATAAACTTGATTTTCATTATAATATTTAAAAAATAACAAAGGTGATCCAATTGTTTTTTTCTTAGCCATTTTGTTTCTACATAATATTTGTTAGCAAAATTTATATAGTCAAATTTGTAGGTTTTCTATTAAGACTAGATCTCTATAGTTAATTACATTATGAAATTGTGCTTTTGAAAACTCTTGATTAAAAGCCAAAGATAATATGGGTATATTATTGGGAATTTGGGTAGATAATTTAAATTTGAGGCTAAATATGTTGTATTTAGCTTTATATATAATTGGAGATTAATTTTATGTTTTTGATCTGATCATTTTATATAGAAAGTTAGGCTTTAGAGAACTATAGATAATCATGTGTCTAGGGTTAAAGGACACATTCCTCAAATCCTTGATTTAAGATTGTGGACCCATTGCCAATATGCATGGGTATTGTGGTGACCCGATGCTAGCTCAGCGGGAACTGTCTCGGCATTCTGGTGTTCACATACCGCAGGATCATATTGAGTAATTTAAGAGAAAATAAAATACACGTACAAAAGCCAAGAAATGTTTCTCATTCATTCAATATTTCATATTATAAAGATTTCCAACGTTCCTCTTTACAAAGATCATAAAAGATGAACTAAAACAAAAGAAAAGAAAAGAAAAAAAATAAAAAATAAAAATAACAATAAAGTTCTCGTTCAAGCTCTCTCAGAAGTAACTGACCTGGTATTGTACAGAAAATAATACCGAAATTGGAATTCCTAGTAATTAGAGAATACTCTAAGTACCGCAGTAAACAAAATAATATTACATTTTTATAATAGCAAATGTGCGATTAGCAGATATAAGGATTTAATAAAATGCAGGAAGAATAAGGAAATAGCGCAAACTAGATAAAATTTTCCTGCAACAAATACTATCACAAAGATGTTGATTACTTGATGTCTTTTTTTCAATAACTAATTGCGAATATTATTGATGTCATTTTTCTAGTAACAATCACAAATAAAAAGATGTTGGTTATTTGATGTCTTATTTTCAATAACCAACCATTGATCTAAAATTTATTCTCATATAAAGGTATTTTTGTTTGTCCTAATTTGAAGTTCCCCGGGATCTTGATGTTAGAGTCGGGATTTTGACTTAATTTGCGAAGTAATGATATTGGGTCGTTACAGGTATGTTCTTCTAAATTCTATACAGGATACTCAACAATTAAGATAAGCTCTAATATACATAGTTTTCAATTAATTGTACGAGTTCTTTTGAACAAGTGCAAATTATTAGTTATCCAAGTGAATAATTTGCACAAATCTTATAAGACCAACATTAAGCAATATGGATAATTTTTAATTTATTGTGCAAGTTCTTTCGAACAAATGGAAAATATAAGTTATCCAAGTGAATTTTTTGCACAGATCTTATAAGACCAACATATGAATCAGTCCTTAGGATCTTTTAAGGCTTACATCTAAAATCATATTTAGTAGTAAATAATCTTAATAAAATTTGGGTTTTCAAAACTCATTAAATAAAAAAACCCACATTTATAAGTATATTACATAAATGTATTACTTGTCAACCAATATTTTCAAGATAGAAATATTTATAAAACCAAGTTTTGGATATTTCATACTGATAAGTTGCATTAATTTAGATAATTATTATAACAGATCACTAAATCTAGATCCATTACCTACATGTCTATTTTAATTAATGCAATCAATTTGATTGGCTCAAATTAATTGGTTGCATAAATCATTATAACTAGTAAGTAGTCAATTAGCTATTTGTTGAGAATGTTTCCCTCAACATTTAACTAAATATAACAAAATACGAATAAATATCAATTGTAAACACTCAATTAAGCTATATTTAAAAAATTATATATTTATAATATCTTTTAGAGTATTTCCAAAAATATAACTATGATGTGCTTCATGATCTATTTTATATCAAACTTTCTTTATTGATATTTGAATACAAATAAATTTATGGACCACAAACAGCGTTTATCTTATATGATTTCCTTTAAATTAAAGGCTGATTTGGTGGCGTAATCTTCAAATATTTAGATCCCTTGGATTATAATCTAATTAAAATTAAGAAATTTTGAGTAAGGTTCAATTTCCAAGAGATTTTATAAAGTTTAGTTTGATTGAACAAATCTATACTTAAGAACATCATGGACATGGCTCATTTGAAAGAGGAATCTCCAAATGTTAAATGAATTGCTTAAATGGCCCTCACTATTTTGGAGCAAGCTAACTTTGTAGCTTAAGTTGGGTTTACATTCTTTCAGCCAATATGTAAATCGAGACTCCACACATTCAGATTTGCATTAGCAGGCCCCTTAGGCATCCCTATGATATGCTATCATTGTGATGCTTTGCATTACTGTGGTAGTATAAACTGTCGATTAGTGGTTATATTAGCAAACCACCTAAGTTCACACTAGAGCTTAATGCTATGGTTACTATGAAACTTGTGCAAATATTCTATTTGAATTTATTAATCGATTACAATTGCATATAAAATTTGTGAAATTGATTGATTATATTTATGTTGATTATTACTATTGCTAATTTATAAACTTGTATAATTAGCTTCGGTCTATTGATTTTTAAAATCCTTAAAACTTTTGATTTTTAAATTTTTTTATTATTTAAAATTTTTATGTTTTTTTCTTGGAATATGGTTTTTGTACTTTATGTTGTTAACATGTTAGGGAATGTTGCTTAATGTGCTAGGACATATCGGTTCCCAGTGCATGCAGTTGTACCAGTAAGGTGATTGTTTAGAGTAAAGCTCTCTATGGGTTAATTTCCCAAAATACCTCATATTGTCTAGTTAGGAATCATCTAATTTAGGATAAGATATCTATTTTCTCTACGCTTAGACGTTCTACTAAAGATGTATAGGATGTGAAAATAAAGAAGTTGGGCGTAATAGTGTGTGAAAAGACTAGTGTATATACAAATGAGGACTTTGGGTTAGGGTACCTCACTAAATTAATGTGGTGATGTTTTACGGTACCTTTTGATTAAAGTGAACTTCTCCTACTCCGATTTCAAGAAAGCTCCAAGAGAATGTACCTGCCAAGTAAGAAATATCCCAATTATTAATTGCAGTATTGATCCAAGATGTACAGCAAGCTTTATGAATATGAATAAATGGCGTGGGATATGCTTTTAGTCATTTTTGGTAATTTGTCATGATTCTTGGTTTGCCAAAGTGCAAATGGTGAATGTCTCACAATCGATTTATTACATGTGCATTTATTTAATATTCTCTCCGACCATATTAATTCGCATGCATCTAGCTCATAATTGACCTATGAAAAGGGATACTATATGCGTAGTTTTACTTGTTATGCCAACATTATTAAACTCTCCAGCCTGTGATCACCATGACATTCTTCATGCTATGCTTAAGTAAACACGGGAATGCAATGATTAAATAAGCACCATGACTCAGTTGCAATTGTAGAGTGATTTTAGATTTGATAATATTTAACCTTGATGATTTCAAGGTGAAATAATTAATATTTTATTAAAAGTAAATCCAATTAGAAGTTAATATGGATATTTAGGATCATTAATCACAAGAGGGACATTTGCATATGAAAACACAATGATAGAAAAAATTAATGCCCTTATTAAATTTGAACACTTGATTGGGATGAATGTTGAAATGAGCAAGGCAATTTTGAATGGGGAGGCTTATTGGAAATAAGAAATAAGATTCAAGAAAAGCCACCCTACTAACATACATGTATTAACCTCCTAAAGCTGTTGAAATTAATTCCACTAGGATAGAAAGATTATTTTGAGGGAATGGGATTAGAATGATCTGATGACTTAAATTACATATTATTTAAATTTACTTTAGATTTGAGATTACCTATATAAGGAAGAAGGAAAACATGTACACTAGAAGAAAGGGAGAAGTCTCATCACAATATGCTGATACTTAAGAATTCGAGCTATTCATGTATATTACTTAAGTCATTATTTGCTGCTGGAGGGCTGGTAGCTGATAGGGGCTGAGGAGGAGGGGCTGGCGGGGAGCTGCTGCTGCTGGGAGGGGCTGGAATTGCAGGAGGGAGATGAGGGCTGGCTGTGTGGGGAGAAGAGGGAATGGGAGCTGCTTAAATAGAGAAGGAGGGAGAGGAAGGGGAGTAGGGGGCATTTCCCCTGCGCATTCAATGCGCAGGTCGCGCATGCGAATCATGGCTAGGTTGCTTCTTTCGCCGGAGGCGGAAGAAGTCGCACGGGTCCTTGTTGACGGGGAATAAGAATTTCTTAAGGAAATTCTTAAAAACTACTTAAACTTAAATTAATCGTATTTTTTCGCTGTTTGGTGTCCAAATGCAACGAAACTTGACATCGAGCTGTGTTATGACATAGCGAACACCCTCGCGCCGAAACTTTTTGATTCAGAGTAATATTTTATTTTATATTAATTTTTGAGTTTAAAAACTTCACAAATTAACCACGATAAAACCGACGCTCAAAATTTGATGAACATCTCGAGCAGCCTTTAAACAATATACTTAACACAACGACATTGAAAATAATGAATTTGGACACGCATTCCAATGTCTCGATTTCTAGAATATAATTAATTCAGAAAATAAAGCGGGAGTTTTCGTTATTCGGAATTCTCCCAAATTAGGGCAGTTTGATCTTTTAAATTATTCTTATCTATGGTATTATTGTTTGCCCTAATTCGAAATTTCCCGGGATCTTGATTTCTAAGGCGGGATTTGACCTAATCGCAAAGTAACGACTTTGGGTCGTTACAGGTTGGGCGTGCAATTGTTGGGAGTGTGCAACAACTTGTTATCCTTTTCTTTGGACAAGAGATTGTAGGTAGAGGCGGTTGCAAAGATTCCTGCATAATAGTGGGAGACATGCAACTGTTAAGGAGTGAGGGAGTATTTTTGGGCTTAGGTTTCTTCTTAAAAATATATGGGTATGATTTGGTTTTGGGTGTTAAATTTAATAGTGCTGGGCTAGATATACTTAGATTAAACTGATTAGATTATGTTAATTTGGGCAACATTCCTTTTCTTAAGAAATTTTATACAAATCAATTAAGTCAAAGAACCTGCTCAACACTACTAGACATAGCATTTAACTATTATTTTTGGGAGAGGCAACTATATTTTCTGCTTTGCATATAATGGGTAGCATGCAATGCACACGCATGTTAAAAACTCGATAAAATCATCACAGATGCAGCTAAAGTGGGACACTATCAGCCATATAGACACAAGCACATACTCAATAAGCGACATCCTATACTATCATAATATCATAAAGTATTACATCTCTAATCTATCCTAGGAATTCTTAGGGGATCTGCTAGTGCAAAGCTAAACATGTGAATTCTTGATTCACATTTCATCTGAAGGACCTCACATTCAATCAAAGTCACAATGGGGGTTGCTTCAAGATAGTGGAGATCATCAGAAGTCATCTAACATTTGAAATTCTTCTCTCAAATGATTTGAAGGGAAGGTCTATGGACAAGGAGAATTTGGTGAAAGAGCGGAATCAGCATCCTTGAAAAAATTGAGAGTGGGGGAGTTATGACTAGGAGCATGCAATAGGTTTATTTCCTTTCTTTGGACTATGAGATAGGAGGCAATAAGAAATGTAAGTCTCATTAAGCACCGATAAGCATAATACTCAAACATCAAGACACCTTTAAGATAATGGTTAAGTTTCTCTTAAAAGCTTTAAATTTATGCATGCATGTAGTAGAACATTCTTAGGATAGGTGACTCTCTTGGAAGTTATCTTTTGAGGATAAAGCAACAAGGTTACTTGGACCAAAACAAGCAATACTTTGATAGTTAAGATTTTGAACTATTACAAATTCTATCAAAGCTGTACATTGTGTGTTAAATGAGAGATAGGTGCCATGCATGATAAAGAGACTCACCATGGGAGCAACATATTTAACCCATGATAGGATAAAGTACTATATGGTGGGGTTTATCTCGTGAGCTTGTTATACCATTCCTCTATTGGTTGATGATTCATGAATTTGTGTATGGAGCTCAAGAGGATGTTAGTTGCTTGTAATAAAATCCATGGAGTTTTATCTACCGATTGATGATTCATGGATTTGTGTACGGAGCTTAAGAGGACGTTAATTGCTTAAGTGGCAGAGCTTATGAAGCTCCGTATGTGCTGTTATGTTGAACTCTTAAACACCAAAATAATTTTTGAGGTAAACAACAATGTTTTTATTAAGAACTCTAAAGTCAAGCTTGCTTGTAGTAAAGAACTTCTAGAATGGATGACCATTTCGGATATTATCTTTTGAGAACAAAATTGTAAGATTTATTAAAAACAATGTGAACAATATGCTGATACTTAAGAATTCGAGCTATTCATGTATATTACTTAAGTCATTATTTGTATTATTTATATATCTAACACTCAATCCATACATACTACAAAATTGCCACCTATATAGATTCTCAATTATTACCAATGGATGAGATGGCATGGTTAAATGGTGATTTTGTATATATTAAGATTTGGGTTTTTGGCATGTAAATACTTGGATTTTTTGTGCTATGTAAGAAATGCGTTTTTTTAAACTGTTTGATTCCTTCAATTTATGGCTTGACAATGTGGAGTGCAGAAATGATCATTATGATAATGGTTTGATGCAATTTTTATGAGAAAACATACCATGCTTCCTAAGACGCCTAGTAGGTTGACATTCTATGCTTCCTAAAATAATATAAGCTGTTATGATCTCTCGACAACATGTTGATAACATCTGTTTTGTTTGGTGCTATGCTATCTTAAGTTGCAAATATTTACTACAATGACTACATTTAATATATAATAGAAAAAAATTGCTTACATCTTTGATTTATGCTGGCGAATTGTGTGAAATTATAGTTTGAACCGCCACCACCTTTGTCATTAGAGTCCATCCTCAAGCCTACTTGTCTCCTTCGTTGCTATTATTTGCTCTGTTTATTAGCGTGCACAGTTAGTAGTTTTTGCTCATCTCTTTGTATATTTGTTAAAAATATAAAGAAAGGAAAAAAAAGGTTGAATTTTTGCTTTCTAAAAATATCATATCAAAATACCTAATGTACAAATAACTCTTAACCAAATCGACATTGTTATCTGGATGACACTGCACAGTTAGTAGTTTTTGCTCATCTCTTTGTATATTTGTTAAAAATATAAAGAAAGGAAAAAAAAGGTTGAATTTTTGCTTTCTAAAAATATCATATCAAAATACCTAATGTACAAATAACTCTTAACCAAGTCGACATTGTTATCTGGATGACACTGTCATTATAATATGTTATTTGAGTATCATGCTATTTTATTGATATTTAAGATGACTAGAGCCAAACAGCCCCTTGGCGTACCTTGAATTTATTTATTATTCATTTTTTTTTGCATTTTACAGGGTGATTTGGGAAAAATTCCCAAGGCTGTTCTACAAAGGTTGTGCCAGAGGCTGCGATGGGAAGCACCCAAGTACAACAGAGTATCAGAAGTAGAAGATAATTTCCTTTATTCTGTTAGTGTTTTGCGTGCAGCAAGTGGACGTGGAAAGGCCCGTAAAGCTGGAGGTTTGATAACCTTCCATCTTCCTAATCAAGAAACAGCTTCTCAATCGTCCGAGGTTGCTATCTTCACTGTTTGGAGTGTTACATTTTTGTGCTTAATGATATGTACAACTTTTTTAATCGTTTATTCTTTTCTGAACTATGTTACCTCTTTCTTGAAAAAAAATTCTTCATGTTGGGTATATGCTTAAACTGCTATTCTATTTTTAATTATTTATTTAATTGTTATCTTTATAACACTTCTATTCAGGAGGCACAAAATAAAGTAGCAGCCTTTGCTCTTTATCAACTGTTTCCAGATCTCCCATTTAATCGCCTTCTTGCAGAACCGTATGCTACATTTATTACAAAAGGGCTGGCAGGTAACCGTTTCAAGTGCAGAAAATTATTGTCTACATGTGTTGCATTGTCTGAGATATGTTTTGCTTAATATACACATTTTGTCCTGAATGATTGGATAGAAAATGATGTTTTGACAAAAGTGGAAGACAATGAGGATATCCGTAGATCTGGATTTGTGGAGTCTCTGTTGTCTGCTGGGGTTTCTCAACCAATAGTTTCCAAAGATGCTATGGAGGAATCTGTGGGTAGAGAAATGCTTGTTGATCAATTGTGCAAAGACAGTGGACAGAGTTTTTTGACTAACACAGTAAAATTGACCACTTTAGAAGGCAAGTTGTTCTCTCTTTCTGAATTTTATCTTCTTCATGAATCACATTACAATTGCGTTGGTAAACTGGATGCCACTGTTTTTAAGCTTTGGAAACCCAGTGTATGCAAACTAGCATTCAAATAATTTCTAAGGGAATAGAAGAAATAGATCGCATGCGTGCAAATTTTTTCATGTCTTATGTTTTATTGGGTGAAGGATTTCAGGAGCTATTCTCACAAGGCTGTATATTCATAGACAAACGTTCACAAAAATAGATAAATAAATAATTAACATGTGCATGTACTTTTACATAAATTTTGTTTATTGCTGTATTTATGCTTGAGTTCTGTGCCAAGTCTTTAATTTTCGTATGTTCGCCAGATCCACTCGTATGACCTTCATTAGCGTGAGGCTAGAGACTCGTCATTGCCTGGACTGTCTCGACATCAATCCACATAGAAACTTGTACCTCCCTTGAAGGCTTTGGAGGAACTTTTTCCATAAGAAGCTACCTGATTGCGTCGATTTTAAGGAAATCTACGCTTTCTTCTAAAATTTTATTGAAATTTCCAATCAAACTCTGGATTGATGCATCATTCAACGTCATCTGGCCATGTAAGATGCTGTCAATAGCAGTAGATAAAAGGTAGTTGAGTAATGGTCCAACGCTGCTTTCTTTTATGACAACCTCCCTGTCAACAGCGACGACCGCATTAGAATTCTGCTCGATATTGCTATCCATTGCTAAGGCAATATGAACCGGTTCGTTAATTTCCACCACAATCGGTGTATTACCAACATCAAAATTATTGCAACCTTCTACATTGACATTTATTCCCACCACATCTGGTTCGTTAATTTATGGAAGGTTTTTATTCAACCTTACAGTATGACTTTTGGGAACATCAATTTGTTTGATCAACTTGGCCTTTTGCACAGTACATTCCCTTGAAACATTTTGATCTCTCAAGTGAGATAGTAATTTAAAACTTGAAGAGATGTCATGACCAATTGTTTTGCAATAAGTGCAGTACAGGGGTAAACTTTCAAAGACAACTTTCCGGAAGTATTCATCTTTTTCACTCCCAACCCAAATGGACGATTCAAAAGTGTGCTAAATCAACTTCAACCAAAACTCGGGCTATGGACGGTCGGAGAAGGTTATCTGTCGTATAGTCGACCTTAAAGGGTTTTCCAAATTAAACCTCAATGAAAACAAGATAAAGTGGTGTTCAAATGAACCTTAAATAGTGGGAAATTTATCCAAACATTAACTATAGGCGATTCATGTTTTCGATCAAAAGATGCGGTTCATTTTAATAATTTCATATGAAGGTTTTCAATGTAGTAGGAACCTCGAGCAAATAACTTTGTGTAATCTAACTCATTGGAGAGCTTGATTAGTATATGGCGAGCATTGATTAGACCAGTGCCATAAAAGCCTGACAATCCCAAATTACTAGGAAATTTTTGAATGACAATCATGGGAAGCTTGCCATTAGAAAACTACTCAACAAGTGAGAACTCAAAAGGTTTAGCCAACTTTTCCATTTCATCCTCTGAAAGGAGAAGGGCTGGTTTTTCCTTTAAGAGATGATATGGGTTTGATACCAACCAAACCACCCACCATTTGTGAGGGATTCAACAAAGAATTTTGGAACATACCAGCTATTGTTCTTCTTAGTGTGTAGGTTTGGAAGGCAAGCCAAGTCTCCATGACCCATCAGCCTGACCACCAAAAGTACCGACACCCATAGCCGAGCCATCATGACCTCCAATAGAAGCAGAATGACCGTCAAAGGTGGGTCGAACATCAATAGGAGAGGAAAGAACCTTGGCAGGCTGTTCGGACATTAGCGCCAACAACATGACCGCGTGAAGGGTCGGATCAACCACCGCCTGATTGGGTACACTTTCATCAATCCAATCTTTTGTCATCTCCTCTATACTCATTTATTATGTAGTTATACTACTTATTTGAGAATACTTTCTTATGTTCAAGGGGAGCATTTAACTATGAGGCACGTGCCCATAGAGAATCATAGACCTTAGACCTAGATAAATTTTGATTCTTGTAACTGGGAAGAGACTAGTTAACATACTCAAATTGATCTCTAGGAAAGTCAATTTCTAAAATCTAGCCTAGGTAGATTGTTTTTCTTGCTTAAATTCTGGATGGATGGAGAATGTTAGTTAAGAGATTACAATGGGGGCTGGTTCTTGTCATTTTTTAGTCTTTTGCATGATTTATTTACGTTTTAGCACAGATCACAACTTAAATTTATATTATGCCAAAGAATAAACAGCCCCAGTATAAGCCTTCTAATTTTGATCAAATTCTCTGATTTAAATGGCTTCCTTTCACTGAGAAACGCAACTGTGCACTTAAACTTATCTAAAAACAATTTTTTTTGATTTGTATGTAGCCAATGCGAACAATTTGTTACATTAAATATTTAAGGATGCTTTCTATTTCAGTTGTTGAATCTTTACCCATAATGTTTTGGCTTGTCTCTGGTTACCAATGCTCCGTAACTCCGATCACCAACACACTTGTTTGCACGTCACCTATGTACACATTTGCATAATGTTTACTCTTAAAAATATGATATATTTGAAATTATTAATTTTCTTTCGTAGCTTTTAAATGTCTTCGTGTTAGTTTGTTCTCTGATTGTCTGATATGATCTGTAGGTTTAAGCTACCAGGAAAAATTGGACAGCAACCTCTTAAAGGCGGAGCTACAAAATAAAATGAAGAATCCTAAATACATGGTCAATTCTTGATCTTGCTTTTGGTTGCTTTAGCATGAAAACTCAAAGTAATGTATTCAAATAAAAATCATGTTCTGATTTGATTCCTTTTGAGATCTTTTACTTATTTGTTGAAAGCATAAATGAGTGATTTTGCCAAAATAGTTCTTGATTATTTTAGGTAGACCAGTGTACTTAAGACTTCAATTTGTTTGAATTAATCCGTAATTATTCAATTTGAGCTTAATTTAGACTACATTTCTCATGTCTTCAGGTTAAATTGGATTAAATTTAATAGTTGGGTATTAAATTGACAGATTGAATATCTTTTATCAGTCTCAGACTAAATTGGCTAAACCGAAATAGCCTACAGACTCTTTGCAAATTTCTCGAGCATATACTATTCTGAAAATTGCGCTAAACCTCTTTTATTTTTTATTTGGATGTTCATTCGAAACTTTTTGTTTAATTCTTTTTCTTATATTATTCATGGTATTTAGTGGTCTATTATTACAGGAAATGCTGGAGATCAGGGCTGCTCTTCCTATAACTAAGCTAAAGGATATCCTTTTACAAGCTATGCAAGACAATGATGTAGTTGTTGTTTCTGGGGAAACTGGTTCTGGTAAAACGACTCAGGTGCGTCTTGTAGGTAGTGATATAATTAAGGAATGAGTGTGTGGTTTGCACACCACTTTTAAGGGCATGCCTTATGTTTATAAAATGCTATGAGAAGAAGCTGTTGTAAAATCCATTAGCAGGAAAAATTGTCCTCTCAACATACATCAATGTAAATTAGGAATTGTTTGGTTAACCAGAGGTTATATGAAATCAATTAATGGGGAAATAATGTCCCCTCAGCACCATCACATTAATGAAAACTGGGAATTATTGGATAAACCAGAGGTTTTCTATATTTAACAGTTATAATTTTTAGCATGAATAATCTAGTTTCTCAAACACTTGTATATTCAAATCACTGCAAAACATTTAAAATTTGGTAGTTTTTGCAGATGGAAACAAAGAATGAACTTATATTTTAATTTTCCGTTCTAGAATCAAACCAGGACATATATTGTCTAAATTATCTTTTGAAATACATATTTTTCCATTTTGAGAATGGCGTCTGCTCAGTATTTGATTATCGTAATCGACTGTGAAACCATTGATTCAGTTTTAAAAAAGAGACCATTATATTTCCCCCAACTGAAAGTAAATTTTTATTTTTTTTGAGTTCTGATAGCAATTCTTCATAACCTATATAAGGTTACCATGGTAAATTTTAGTTCTCTTTATTTTTTGGATTGAAATGTTGATATTCGTTGATGATAATATATATATATATATATATATATATATATATATATATATATGAGAATTAACTTTCATCTATTCTTTTTATACTTGTTGCAGGTTCCTCAGTTTATTATGGATGATATGATTAAATTGGGATTTGGCAGCCGTTGTAACATCATCTGCACACAACCTAGGAGAATTGCGGTATAGGTTCCCTTTCAGCCATCTGTTTATTCCATTTCTATTTGTAATATTTTGTACCATTGGAAATTATGACAAAATTGGGACTACTACTAACATTTGCTTTTTTTCTCTTGCCTCCATATTCTTAAATCGTTTCCATGCTAATAGGATTTCTTGCTACATATTTATATGTTTGGGACTTTAAGAATTACTCAAATGATTGAATGAAAACAAGTTTTCATAAAGTCAACCTCAAAATATTTAGGATAAGACCATTGATGATAATGTATAGATGATATTTAAGATCGTAACATGAACTGAATAATGGCCTGTGTAATGTACGCTTGGCATACAAATCTCTGGCTTGCTGCTATGAACTTGACACAATTTGTTATGCATTGTTCAATCTCTTGAATTTTGTACCCTTTTTAATACTAAAGATAGGGATTACATAAATGGTTGGTCAAACACAAGAACCAACCAAACTACCAGAGTAAATTAATTTATACCCTTAAAATTGACGTTATGTAAAACCTAGGTACAGAAGAGAAGAAATGTAAAAACTATAATGGTGAAAAAATTAAAAACAGTTACCAAATGTCCTGTCAGCATAAGCAGACGACCAGCACAATTAAAAGTATGTGTCCGGGAAAGCAACCCAGTTAGCAATAACAAGGAGCTTGTTGTAAGTTTTTCAATCTTTCAGATCCTGATCTACACTTGAGTTTCGTAATACAACCTTTGAAGCAGCAATACCGGTTTGAAGCAAATAAAGTAGCTAATGAAACAACAATTTCACAGCTAGACTTACAAATATATATCAAATTTCATGGATACCATATGCAGGAGATGGGATAACCTTAAGGAAAATCTATGGCTATGGGCTTTAAGGCGTTCCATGGCTACTCTATGCATGAGATTAGTGTTGATGGTATTTTGAAAGTAGGATAAATGGTTGAGAGCCTTATGGGAGCAATGAGTTTAACATAAATCTTAAACATGATCAATGCGTGGGTGATTTAACAACAAAAATGAGTACACATGTTTCAGGCTAATGGTCTCTGCACCCTTGTAAATTAAATATATAAAATGATCATATTAATGATGTTCATAAGTGTATTCATTAGAATTCTTAAATTATCAAAATAAAAATAGTTGTTTTTGAGTAGTTAAACTTTTATTTGGTCTCACTCAGCAGCGGTATCATCCAGCATTCAATAACTACTATGTGTTTCTTGCAGTCGAGGGATGTATGACTGCAGTGGGAGTGAAATAATGTTTTTAACATAGCGGAATTTAAAATTTCAATGTTATCCTTTAAGAACGAATTAAACTTGCTTGATTCGGTCATTAACTCTAGTCTAGGTAGTATTTTAGCTAAACATTGAACCTTTTTTTTGTTTGAGAGATGAGTTCATTAACAGCACTGTCTTGAGTAGACATTTAAAAGGGAAATTCCATTATGCTTTAAACATTCACATTTACTGTCAATTTTTCTTAATTGCATGGTGTTTTTTGCATATCTTATCTATTGTACAGAGTCCTATGTCAGAATCTTATCCTCTATTTTGTAATACCAATTTGCAGGCTGTATCAGTGGCTGAAAGAGTGTCTGATGAACGATGCGAGTCCTTTCCAGGGGGCGAGTCTTTAGTTGGCTATCAAGTTCGGCTTGATAGTGTCAGGTGAAACATTTTCTTTTCCTCCGATAATTGATGATAGTTAGCCAAGCAAACTAGTTGGGGTAAGAATGATGTATAGAATGATGATAATTAATATTGAACTGGTGGCCTCAGATGTAGTTTCCTTGAGTTTTGTTCTATAATTTCTCAATCGGATTGATTTATTAGTCCATATTTTTTTTGGACAAGAAAATCATAATTGGCAATTATCTAATGCCGTCCTACTTTTGTTTGCAACTGGTGAATTTATATGTGGGATAGGATTTATGCTAGAATGATTACGATGTTTTAATTGATGACAAAAGGTTTGATTACCATCTTTTATGCTCAAACGTTAATTTTCATATCTTAAAATTTTTCTTAGTTTATTAGCCTTTCATATTTAATGTGGTATTTAAAAATATTAATGGCTATCTCTTACAAAATTGTCTTATTGCAATTGGTGAGAAAGATGGCCTGGATTAATAAATAATTTTCAATTGAGAAGTGTACCAAAAAAAGAGATCACAAAGCTGAAAGAGTATTCGTTTTATTAATCTTGCACTCAAAATAATTCATGTTTATATATAATACTTAAATTAATTTGAGCGCCTTTCTACTTAAGGGTACTAGTGTGCCCTTCCAACTAAAAAGGGAAGACTTTTGCTTAAAATTTATGTAGCCTTGAATGTGCATATAATAGGTCGTTAACATGCCAGTTCTCCCTACCCAAAATTTGGGTAGATTTATAGATTTTCTAGCTCACACGTGGGATAGTGTAATTAACCATTCTGAGGTGGGTTTTAAACATTATTTTTTTTAAAACATGTGGTTCATGTATATTTTTGATTTATGCATCTTAAAAAACATACTAGCTTCCATAAAAACATGAATTTATCTTTCTAAAGTATAAACAATGAAATTTGGATTATTATTATTATTACTATACACACACACACACACCTATATATATATATATATATATATATACATGCACTATTTTCTAATGTAATGTATAAAACATTTAAGGGATATAAAGCTGGGTGCTTCTAAATGCTCTAATTGTAAAATTTTGTTTAATCTCATTTAGTACTAATTACTAACATACTATGGATACTTTCTGAATGTTCTTAATTTGTGCCACTTATTGTCCCTGTATGGATTAATTTTTGGTTGTTGAAGGCTCACAAAATCACCCACACAGTTCTCTTCTTCCTAGGTATTACTTTGGCAAGCCTTTAAAACTTGACACAACCACTGGTAACCTCTTGTACCCCCGGTGGCAAGGGTGTTGGTGGAATTTAATTTAATTAAAACTTTTGAGCATGCAATTTGGATTGGTGAGGAAGATGATGGTTATTTTCAAGAAGTGAAATTTGAGAATTTGCCCAAATTTGCAAGCATTGTGGAATTTTAGGCCATGATATTTGTACATGCTTCAAATTCCATCCGAAACTCCATTACAAGGTGGCTTCTACGAAGGAACATGTAGTGGTTCCTCTTAAGGATCATTTAATATCGGCTGGACATGTTTCCATCAAATTTGTATATGCCCAAAAAAAATACTGTGGTTGCTGAGAGAGTTCTGTTTCCTATGATCTTTTCTTATGAATTCCAGCTGGCTGTAGCCCATTTGGATGCAACCTTACAATCTGAATCCATTCAGGCTGAAGCTGTGCTGAGAGAAGAGGCTCTAACTATTTGTGGAATGCTTTAGTTGCTACTGCTGTTATTTCAAATGATGTGAGAGCTATGGAAACTGCTTCAAATGCTATGGTGTTCAATGAAAATGCAATGATGTCCTCACCCCATTGCTTTGTGGAGGATGTTAACGTAAGTCCAACAGCAGTTGATGAAGTGTCTACCAGTGTCCTAGCCGCATCCACACCATCAGTCCTTGGAACCGGGGAGGTTTGTGGTCAGGCCATTGTGCATAATATTGAAGATCCCCAGTCCCCCAATTGGATTGAGTTAGCTAAAGATTCAAAGCCATTTGTGGTTGAAGCCCAAATGATTAAGGAGATTGAGAAGGTACTAACTTGTAATTTGTTTCCTACTATAGAGCCCTTGCTGAATCCATTGATATATTGAGGCGACGGGATGCGGTTGAGATTGATGATTTTTCTAATGCCAAAGGCTTAATGGGAACACCCTCGTATATGCTTCAAGAATTTATTGAGGACATCCTTATAGTCCTGAGTGAATGACTAGATGATGATTCACCTACAGAAGCTTACCCAATTCTGAATCCATCCGCTACAGAGTTATCAAATGAAGGGGGCTTAGAATCGGAAAAAGACGAGGGTGACAAAAGATCATTAAAGGACATATCGGTACTCAATCCTTTTGTCGAGGCATTCACTCCTTCAAAGGTAGGGCATCTGATCCTATTGGGAATGCTGAGGAGGATTCCGAGCCCGATGCAAAAGTGGCTTTTTCATTATCGGAAAACAAAATATGCTGGTATTGAAGAGAGTTGGAAAACAAAAGGTAGGAAAATGAAGAAAAAAAATAATGGATCTAAATCCCGTTGTAAGCACATATATCTAAGGAAAAGCAATCGCTAATCTCACTCATGAAACCTAAAAATTGTCAGATATGCAATTATTTTTTTATTTGCTTTATTACTTGTAATGAAATCTCTTATATGAGATTCATTTGGGAGGTTGATGACCATTTTATCTTTTCATTGATTTTATCTTTAAAATTTTTTTCTTTCATCTTTATTTTGAGGTCACCAAACGCTTTTGTTGTACTATTTTTGGTAATATATAAAATTCCAGTAGATGTTATTAGAAAAAATACTAACATACAAAATAAACAGTTAAATGACTAATTATAATAATTTGGAAATTGGTGTTGATGGAGTGGGGATTTGGTTAGGCAATAGAAAAAAGCATTTACTATTTTGGATGTTTCTTATGCCTGTTCCTCATGTAAAGGGGTTTTAAAAGTTGGCAACGGCTGTGGGTTTAATAAGAAACTAATTACTACCCTTGAGAATGATGATGGTCGTGATAATAACAAATAATAATAAGAGAAATTTGACTAAATAGTCCCTTGATTATTTTTATTTTGCCAAGTTAGTTTCATACTTATCATTTATCTGATCTCTTTCAACCAATTCGTTTAATTTAGTCCCCCAACTATTCATTTTAAGGTCACTTTAGTCTCAAAAAAATAGAACTTTAAGTATTGAGTTGATCTTTAAATAAGTAGTTGAGGCACTAATTAGACTTATTTAATAGTTGAGGATTTAAAATGAAAATTATTACTTGGTAAAATTAAAATTGTTTAGTGACTATTTTGACAAAATGCTCATAATTATAATAATTCTAGTATACAGTGCTTAGTATCTTTAATAATTTAAACATGCAAATAATTTCTTTTGGATTTCTCATTTGGATTAAATATATTATCAAAATTTACAAACTTGATTGACACTTGTTAAAGTAAAGTCATAAGTCTTAGTTATTTTGACTCTCTTCTCAAAATCAGTTTATTTTTGTTAATTTTATCCAGATCTGTTACTTAAATAATGATAAAGTTTGAAATGATCCTGACGTCATTTTATTACAACTTCTTAATCTTCATCAAATTAGGAATGAGAGGACAAAGCTACTTTTCTGCACAACAGGCATTCTTCTTAGGAAACTTGCTGTAAGTTTATATATTGCTAGAATGTATAATTTTTTGTTCATTTTTATTTCAATCTCTTGAATTCATGGTTTTGTTTGCTTAACTATTAAGAATAAGTGTGACACCGAGATGCAATCCTAATTCTCATCTCAACGATTGTCTATTTTAAAATACTATATTGTGTCTTTTTGAAGACCACTTGGCATATGTTTGAATGCATCACGGATATTCTGGTTTTTTCTCTTTCCAGCATTGGATAACAACTTTCTTGGGCTAAGATTTAGGATGCTTACTTGATATGGATGGATGTATCTTACCTTATATATAACTGATTAAATAGGCCGTGCAATATTTGAAGGGGATACACTTGGCTGAAAGCATTCTTAGAACTTGAGCTTAAGATATATGGCGACAATGTCATATTAATTTGTATCAACTAATGGTACCTTCTAGGCATGTATCAACTATTTGCACCTTCTAGGCATTTTAGAAAAGGTTATGATTACAATCATGTTATTGTCCTCTCTTATATCATTTATTTATCTTAATAGATAGCACTTTTGTCACTATCTAGCATGGTAAGCTCAGGATGCCCATGATGGTAGTGAAATTTGGAAGCCATAAAGATTTAAAACTTAATTTCTTATATTAAAATTATCATATAATCATTTATAATTAGAGAAGAATCTTTAAATTAAAATACTTTATTATCCATCCAAAGTAAAGAATCCAAAATTTGTACATCACAATAATCATATTGGGTATAATTGCAAAATATTTTGCTTTACTAGATTAAATCTTCTTATAATAATCAACAACTCTTTGGTTAAATAGTCCACCTAGTGCTTTTCCTATATGAAATTATTACCCTTTACACTATGAGTATTTGTCATAAATCTGTGAGCATATCCAAACTTTGTAAAGTAGTACAAGAAAATAGATTGGCATTGAAAAGAAAGTTAGGCAAGTAGTGCTTTGCAAAGAATGGTATATAAAATTGTTTTACTGGCATATTAATATTTGCTGTATATATATATTAAATACTAATATTTTCATTTTTCATTTCATTCTCTTATTATTTTCTTGTAGATAGATAACCCCAAAGTATCTTAAACACCTCATTACTTATGGTTAATAATGAATGCTCATTTTTCTCTAAAAGTGAATACTTCTTCTTGAAACTTTCTATAGGCTTGAACAAGCTCCACTGGTCAAAACTAGGGGGCATATTACATAATTATTCTCCACATATGTGAGGTGGTGTAGCACATCATGGGGTATTCTTTCCTGAGATTTTCTAAAAAATGATTTCTTCTTAAATTTGATAGCCTATGTTGTTAATGATTAATGCATCTTATGTGAACTAGCTTGCATGAAAATACACTTAGTATAGTACTTTTTTTACAAAATGCATGACTTGGAAAGTTGGTTAATGGTCAAATTGTTTGACTTTGTTCACTTATAATATATGCAAAACTTTCAAGGTGTGTAGGAATCCACACATAGGATATGCAAAACTTTCAAGGTGTGTTAGGATTCCACATAAGATATGCAAAACCTTCAAGGCGTGTTAGGATTTCAATTAAAATTGACAGGTCGAAAATTGGCCAGCCGTTTCAATATTTCTTAAGTCTGTAAACTGTAACATTTGAAATATTGTAAATAATCCCGTGCACTTTTAATTTGTAAAAAGTAATCATAGTAATATAAAATTAAGTGCATCAAAATTCACTTTAGTTATATAAAGAATTAAGGGAAAACAAGAAATTGCTTTGAAAAAAATTATAATTACACTTTAATGGTAATTGAGTTGCTGAAATTTTTAGCCTCCAATTTTATTCTTATGTTTTTAAAAAAATATTAATATAGATTATATTCTTAAATTTTCATATATATATATATATTTATTTTATTTATTATTCTATTATTATTATTTTTAAAAGAAACCTATGAGTTTTATTGATACTACTAAAAAAAAGATACAAAATGGTGTTGGTGCTATTCGTTGTCGGTAAACAGGGGTTTTTTGGTTGAAAACAATCTGTGACTTTCTCGAATTCACAGACTGTCCTGTCCAACTCCCATACTCTACCTAAATCTGCAAGACCTCATGACCCGCTGCCACTGAAGCCGGTGCACACAGGATCTAGTCATCCTATACCGATCGGTCGGCTTATCTGCTGCTGCCGCCTGACTAGAAGGGAGAAGAGCTCTGAGCACAAAATGAATAGGTAAGGGAAGAGAGGGCATCTCTGCTTGAAGCTTCTCCGCCTCACTATCTGTGGAAGTTGGTGCTCACTAACTAGGACTGAGAACCTGGGGAGCTCCACGCACTGCATAGCCCAATCTGTCCACCGCTACAGAAAGCCAAATCTCTGAAGAACCACGCGTAAACACCCCCACTCAATCCGGTCGTAAACCTGCTCTATATTCACTTTGATCGCCATACGATTGGCCGTTGAGGTGCAGTGTGAGAGACGAGTGAGAATCTCTTGGATCGTGAGACAGTTTTTGCTAATATCTCTCCCGGGAACAAAGACGCTGTATTCTCGGGAGATTAAAGAAGGCAGCATTGTCTTAAGGCGCATGGCTAAGATCTTAGTCACCACCTTATAGATAGTGTTGCACAAGCTGATGGGGCGGAACCGCCTAGGAGTGGAGGCCCCCTCTTCTTTCGGAATGAGGATTACTAGAGTATCGCGCTAGCGCTACGGCATCTGCCCACCATCAAAAAAATGGTGGACGGCCGCCAGGGTGTTAGCCTGGGTGATCTTCCAGTAGCTCGTAAAGAAAAAGGGGGTAATACCATCAATCCCAGGGGAACGGTTAGGGCCAAGGTCCCTCAGGGCTGCCTAGATTTCTGCCTTCGTGATCGTACATTGGAGAGAGACATAATCTATGTCACCAAGTATAGATCATCTAGGAAATCCTTTATGGGACAAGAGGTGTTTCACTTCCCCTGAAGAAACTCAAGAAATACCTAGCAAATTTGCTGCGGGTCTGAAGTGAACTCCCCGAACTCCTCCTGTATCGCGAGCACGGTGTTTGACTTACGACGCTGCGTCGCAAGTGCTGAAACACCGCAGTGCACCAGTCACCCTGAGAGAGCCACCGTGCCTTGGCTCGCTGCTGCCACCAGCTTGCCAATGTCGCCTCCACCTGAGAGAGCTCCTGCGCGGAGGCCCAGAGCAGCTGAACAAGCTCTGTCACCACCCCTGTTCGAGACCATTCCTCCGTCTGGAGCTACATCAAAATTGCTGTAAGCTCCGTCTCCCTCCTACTCAGGTTCGGGAGCGTGCCCTATCCTTATCTCCACAGCGCTTGAAGAGTGCGAGCCAACTTGTGGTTGAGAATTGAGGACGATGAGCTGCGAGATGGTGGCATGCATCCAGTACCTCATAGAAGTTAGTCTAGCAGTTGTACTCTGGAACCTGAGACAAGCATCCATCAAGAAAATCGGGCAGTGATCAGAAGCTACCCGGGAAAGGTGGTGCACGATTGCACCCGATAGAAGGTCCATCACCTCCGTGCTGAGAAGGAACTGGTCCAGACGCTCACAAATGCGGTGCACACCCTCCCTATTGTTGTTCCACATGTAAGGTCGACCAACAAAGCGAGGGTCGTGAAGGTGGCATGCATCCAGTACCTTATAGAAGTTAGTCTAGCAGTGGTGATTCTGAACGACTTTCCACCACTCTTCTCCTCCTCAGAGAGAACGCAGTTGAAGTCTCCACCGAGTACAAGCGGCACCCCTCCACCCGCACAGTAAGGATCATCTGCCACAACTCCCTTCTCGTGTATAGATTAGTGGACATGTAGATGGTGCCAAACTGGAAGCAGGTCCCTGAGCGCAAGGTGACGGTGGTCAAGATCACCTGGCTGCAGGAGAAGTGAACCTCACATTGCAAAAAATCAGCTTTCTAGGCAAGAATAATACCTCTCAAGCATCTTGAAGAAGGCCGAACTGTGAAGCTCGACAGCTGGGCTGGTCTCGCGGGTAGGTGGGTCGTGGCTGGGCCTGCAGCAGAGCTGGGTGAGGCGCGCGGAAGCCGGGCCGGGCCTGCAATCTGCTCGGGGCAGTGATCTGGGTGGTGGGCTGATGGGCCGCAAGAGGGAGGCTTGCTATCGGGCTAGAGGGCCGAGCCAGGCATGGGCTGCCTTGGCCCGGGCTGGTGGGGCTCACCCGAGGATAGGCAGGCTCGGGCAAGGCTGCAGGGGGTTCCTTTGTGGGACATCCCTAGGTGGTTGCAGTCGGGATTTGTCCCGGCGAGAAGATCGGCAGCGCAAAGGTTCGTGAGACGGGCCGATAGCCGGGCATTTCCGCCATTGGATGAGCCAATCCGTGGCAAGTGGCTCTACCGTCGCTGATTTTGGCGGGGCTGTACTTGTGGAGGTTGCATTTGTGATGACTTTAGCATAGGATTGAGATGAATAATCCTTGTGTCGGATACCGCCGTGGTTGGAAAAAGGGAGAACTCTTCATATTTTGCTGGCTGGTTAAAAGTAGCATCAATATTTTGGATTTGAACTGAAGAGTTCAAAGCGTTCTGGAGGTTAGCCTCAACGCAAACGCGGGCAAAGGCACATGGTTTGCCACTAGACGTATGTGCATCAATATAGATTATCTTGCCAATCTTTGAGGCTATTCAGGTGAGGTTCTGGTTGCTCCACAAATCAAGTGGAAGACCCGGAAGGCGGATCCAAACCGGAATGAACCATCCCACGTCCATACTTGGGAGACGTTTGGCACCCATATTGCTATTCCAAGAACTTGGCCACTTACGTACCAAGGACTGCCAACGAGGACTTTTGAACATGCCGCATCATTAGTGAATTTGACGAGGAGGCAATCTGCTTCGATAGTATGAATCGTAAAGTTTCCAAATTTACTTCATCGTAAATTGAGTTCTTTCACTACACTTGTATATGGAATTCGCCTTTCGAAAAGGCGGATGATAAGAGAGCCTTCAAGTTTTACCTGTTGGAGTTTAACATCTGCTTCATGTATTATAATTTTCCCATTTAATCCAACAAATTGATCAGTGATGGGCTTGCAGGAATGGACTCCCAAGCTGCAGTTTTTTTTCAAAACTTGCAGTCATTGTTGAGGCATTGAGATCTACAGTTGGCATGCAGTTTCTTGAGATAGAGAGATCAGGTTCTTTTTGCAATGGATGAGTGCTGTCCGGTAGCAACCCCATAGTGTTCTCCTTCATCACCTCTATATTAATTACAACATTTTCAATTTCAAGAATAGGATCAGCAATCAAATATGATATTTTTAGCAGCTTAGCATTATTTTTTTGAAACATCTGCAGGTGGAATCTCTGCAGTTCTTGAGGAAGAAGTCTCCATGAAGGCCAAGAGACTACTTGGTGCCTTTGCAATGTCAGCCGCAAGGCCAACCACAGTCGCAAAATCTTTAGGATACTTGGTGCACCTAGCCGAGTCGAAGACGGATTGCTAGAGCATGAGGCAGCTACCTTGGGTGAGCCACTTGATTCTGATCCCGTCGCACGAGCGGGATCCTTCTTCCTAATCGGTGCCAATGTAATGGACGCATGTGCTTCCGCAGCGAAACAGGCAAAACTTGAAGGCTCCAACAGTGACTGCAAGTTTTGAAAAAAAAAACTGTAGCTTGGGAGTTCATTACTTGCGAGCCCATCACTGATCAATTTATTGGATAAAATGGGGAAATTATGATGCATGAAGCAGATGTTAAACTCTAGCGGGCAAAACTTGAAGGCTCTCTGATCATCCGTCTTTTTGGAAGGCGAATTCTATATACAGTTGTAGTGAAAGAACTCAATTTACGATGGAGTAAATTTGGAAACTTTACGATTGAGGAACATTTTCCGAGTAGTGTTGATGTGGGGATTGTTCTTCCAGAGTCGGGGTTACTTTTCTTCGGATCATCTTAAAATCAAGCTTAAAGCTATTCATGATATCCTGAAGATGCGTGCTGAAATGAAAGATGCCTTGGATAGGACTCTGTCCCAAATCTGTGGAGTGGCCATAAAGTGTATAAATTGGATGCAAAGTTGATGGAGGTTACATTGGATATGCTTCAAACTATGGTTAATGAAATTGCAAATGTTTTGAGGGATAGAAAGAACTAAAGGAGGTATCAAACCTCACTCTTTTTGCCGAGGATTTCACTTCATTAAAAATGAGAGCAGCTGATATTTTTGGCTTAGAAGCGGAGGGGGATTCTTCATCATCAATTTATGATTTTGATGTATTTGAAGATATATCTTGTAAAGATAAAAAGAAAAATTAAAAAGAAATTTAAGAAAGGTCGATAACCAGATATTACTTTTGAAAAAAAGGCCACTAAAATTTGCTGGTGGAGACTCTAGATTGCATAAATTTGCGTGTCATTTTTTTTATCTCTTATACTGGTATCTTCTGATGAGATGTTCATGGGGAGTTTGGTGGCCATTTTTGTTTTCATTATTTTCCTTAGTTATTTTATTTTTCTTTTGATTCTTCTTTGTTTGGAGGCCCCCAACATGCATGTTGTATTCTTTTTATTGTTTAATAGTAAAGCCAACAGATGCTTTCACAAAAAAATTATATATATATATATATATATATATCCCTCATCCCTCATCATCCTGGTAATAAAATTTGTGCGGTTTAGAGAATATAACGAATAAAACATGAGCAAAGAGTAGTTTAGTACCTTACGCAATTATCTTCATAAGCAAATAGAAAATTAGATTTATATTTTTTTTTCTTAAATCGTTGGAATTTGCTAATTTTTTATCAACGAAAGCAGTTACATACGCTGTAATTATCTTTATCAGTTATATAAGCGTGTGCGCCGTTTAGAAAAAATTCTAATGATTGAATGTTCTTTGCAGGGCGACAGAGATCTGACTGGTGTCTCGCATGTTATTGTGGATGAAGTTCATGAGCGCTCTCTGCTGGTAACAACCTTAAATCACGATATATTTTATACATCTGCTATTTATTTTTTGTATATTTCCAAGAATTGATATATTTTAAGATCCCTTTTATTTTGACTTATTTTTTGTGGAGTGAAATTTGTTTGAAAATACGTAATTGTAGCAGAATTACTATGATGCCAATATTTTAAATTTAAAGAGTTAATAGATAACATTAGAAGGGTTAGGTATCCAGTTTATTTCTGGAAAATAATTTTTATTTTGTAAAGCAAAAAAAATACTTATTTGCAGAAAAATAGGAGTTAAGAATGTGAGGTACTTGCTATAATAACTTTCATTGATTTACCTGATTAATATTATTGGAAAGGATTGTGTTATATATGACATCATTACTATCAATCCGTCATCTTTATCTTTATAACAGCTATTGGTGGCAGCATTTTTCAGTTCTGTTTTTTTTTCATTTGTTTTAGGAAATTTTTACTAGAGCCATGCTACGTCTAGTCTTACACGTTCTGATGCTGATCCTAAATTTTCAGCTTTTGTCTACGGACTACGATCAAATATATCATACTTTGCTTAAAATGAACTTGTTTTTTCTCTTCCTTTTGTAGGTAATCGTGAAAGGAAACGGTATGCACATAGGTTCTTATCCTGATCTTCCGGCAATGAATATTATGGCAGTAGAACGGAGTGCATGAGTTGATAAAAGTATATATGTATAAGATTATAAATTGCCTTCAATAACATGATAAAAGTATCTAAAGTTTATTTATTTGAGTGAATTTATCACCCAAAGTTTGATTAAAATCTAATTAATACAAGAACTCATTTAAGAATGGATTATAAAGAGTTAAAAATATTCATCACTTTCCACTAGCATGAAGAATGAATTTATAAACTTAGACAAGGTCTCCAATTTGGCTACATGGAAAATTTGCAGACTTTACTTTTTGAGTTTTCAGGAAATTTGCTTAGTTGAGAAAAGTTTTTGTCAATATGTATCTTCTGGTAGCAATACATATGTTTAATAATGCCAAAGATTTTTTTGTATTGAATCAATATGTATAGTAAGCATCCTTGCAGATAGCCTCCACCTGCAAGCTACCAAATTGGGCATAAAACGGTATGTACTATCCCCCTTTGTACATATTGCAATCTAGGTGACTGCAAAATCGACTTGTGAAGAACCACACTCTACTGATCTTTAGGAGCTGCTTGGTTTGAGGAAAACTAGAGTAAAAAAAAAATTATGTTAAAGTTAGGTTACTTGCATTTGCTTTGAAGTAAAATGGGTGAATTTTTACAGTATAAATCAATTTTACGTTGATATATATAGAGACGGGATATTCGAGTTCCGCCCGAATCGGGTGTAACTCGAAATTATTGGGGTCAAGTAGCGTAGCAGAGTCGAGAGCGATAGCGGCGTTTGCTCCAACAAACGATTTCGTTCGAAGGGACCAATGATTTCCAACGAAGGAACGATCGATTTTCGGTGATCGAACGGATGATTTCTGGCTATTGAGTTCATTGCTCATCTTTTTCGGCGAGGTTGTTGGTTGTCTCTCCTGCGAAAGTCGATATTTGAATTTGATTTCCAACGAAATCGATTTCGTTCGAATCCATTTTGAATGAAATCGATTCGAACGATTTTTTCCCATTTAATCCCTAAATTTTTTTTTGAGGTAATTTACCCCTCCCATTTTATCTATGTTGATCTTGAACTCTTCTCAAGGACAAGCGAATAAAATGAAGAAAAGAAGCGGTCGTTGATTTCTTGGTTTGGAGATCTCTAGCTTCTTCTCATTTGCAGATTGTCATTTATTGCAACCTCTTATTGGTGGCTTCTCTTTTGGGAGTTTTGGCGACCGTTTGGTTTTTATCTTATGTTTTTTCATTTTTTATTTTTTTTTTCTATTTTTGTTTGCATGAGGTCACCAAATCTCATGCATGTTATATATTGATCATTATTTATTTATAAAATTTGGCATATTTTTCTAAAAAAAATCATAATGAAAAGATAGTAATTATGATAAGCGTATCAAAATTTGAGCTATCTATATCTATTTGAATGATATGCTAAGGGTTACCGTTGTCATCCTTCTGAATTTTATCATGCTAATAGTATTGATAATAATGTTTAGCAAATTAAATAAAGCTAAAAATGCAGTTTGTTCTAATTACTTAGATTTAATTGGTTTTTGTTGAATTATATTAAAGCAATTTGGTTCCTAGTAAATTTATGCAATTCTGGTTTTCTTAAATTTAATGTTCTTCTTCTTAGTAGATCTTATTCATTTTAATTAAATTATTTTAAGTTTAATTGTTTGATCCATATAAGAATATGCGTGCCTAGTTAAATTATGTCATTTACTTCTTGATTTAAATAATCCAAAATTTAAAGCTATATTATTCTTAATTAATTTAAAATGCCTTAATTATTGACACTAAAATAGAGTTCTGATTCTAAGTTGATCTTGTAGGTCCTAGCCAAATTGTTCCAATTAAAATGTTAGATTTCTGGATGATCTAAATGGCTCTAGTTTTGTCTTTGTACATTTAATTATATAATTTGTAGTTGATCTAAATGATCATAGTCAAGTTATGTTAAACTAAATTAATAAATTCTTAGTATATTTAAAAGATACTATTTGAATCACTTCATATTTAAAAGATTTAACTCTTAGATAATCTAGTTTATCCTAATCTGCTAAGTAGGCTAATTCTTAGAATATCTAAAATGGTTCTATGTATATACATATTAGGTCTCCTTTCTAAATTATGAGGTAGTGAGACCCGCAACCCAAACATTTAAAAGTATGTAAGATCCCATCTTAAATTAAAACATAAGCAATCAAAAGAACGTAAGATCTATTTTAAATCTATGCCCGAGCATTCCAAAAGATAAATAATTTTATCTAAATTTGTCAGGCTATTGTTTGAATTTTATGATTTAATTTATTTTGTATTGGCTAGTAGAAAATATTAACATTGCACATTTGAATTGCATATTCCTTATTAAAAGCTTTATAAAGAAAATATTATGCTATCTGCATGGCGTGTGATATTTTCTTGCATCATTGTGTTCGTGTTGTGTCCGTGTGATATTTTCTTGCATCATGATATTTTCTTGCTAATATTTGTGCTTCGTTGCTTGTGAGCCTTATCTAAGTAATTTTGTCCATTTTTTGGATATCAAATGGTTCACTTGATTTATATAATTGGTGGTTCTAGCGCTTACTGATGGTAGAATTTATTCTGCTGTAGCATAAATTTTTTATAATCAGAGTTCTAAATGAGTGTATCTATAGATCCTTATCTAATATATTTATGTTTTTCTAAGATTAATACTTCTATTGTTTTTGATTTTATGAGATAATCATTTTGGTCCTTTAGAACCAAAACTTGTTCATGGAGTCATTTACTTTTTCAAAAAACATCAATGCCAATTTTTTTCCAGGGTGACTTTTTACTCACTGTTTTGAAAAACATCCTGAAGAGGCAATCTACTTGCAGCAGGCGCAGAAGCAAGCTTAAAGTGATTCTCATGTATTTATTTTAAACAACATTTACTCGTTTATAAAAAATGTGACTTCTGTTTTTTAAAAAAATGACATTCTATTTTTTTTAATTAATTCATTGTTAACCTGTTTATTTCTGTTTCAAATTTATTTGCTGTTTTGCTTAGGTCTGCCACAGTTAATTCAAGTTTGTTTTCGAAATACTTCGGGAATTGTCCTGTTCTTACTGCAGAAGGGAGAACGCATCCAGTTTCTGTATCTTATCTTGAAGACATCTATGAAACATTTGATTATCATCTTCCTTCAGACTCCATAGCATCTGGGACATTAGTGATATCCAACAGAGGGAAAAGGGTTTGTCTTTTCTATTTGAATCTATGTAATTGATTTGATTTCAATGCTATACGATTTACATTGGCTTTTTTATTGTACCTCGGTTTATCGTAAGAGTGGTAACTCCTATGTTAGTGTAGCAAATTGGAGATTAGTGGACAATATACAAATGCAAAGTATTAACTTATTTTCAGTACGACATTTTTTGTACGACCCTTAGAAAATTCTAAATGGTGTTTATCACGATGGTTCGTTCGAATTTGGATATAAAATGATTTTTTGACATCAAAGTTATTTCACAATTTTTTTTAATCAATACGCTTTATTAATTCCATATAATGACCAAATAGGTTCATTGTGCTCTACAATGAATAGGCTCTTTGTGCAATAAGGACAATTTAACTGCGTGAGATTGAACATTGACATTAGTTGCTTAGATCAAAGCCTCCATTGCAAGGATTTCAGCTTGTCATTTTTAATTAATTTATGTTTGGAGCTTGACGCTCAAGAAATTGGCTAGACTTAGTAAAGTTAAATATGTATCACAGCTTTATCTTCTCTTGCAGCTAGCCTACTTTAGTTGCCCACTTCAACTTTTGTAATGCAGAACTTTTAACCACTACTGTAGTGATAGAATCACGTCTTTACTCTGTCTCACGCATAACACGCTCTTTTTCTCAGTCTTCACCTTTGGTCTTGCTTCACTTATGTTGTTTTTATCCCCTATTTCATATGTTGATAAATTCATAGCCACCTTTAGAGCAGTTTTTTTCTAAGCGCAATGTGCAATGTGATGCACAATGATCTTTTCTTTCCTTAGTGCACAACACAATGTGAAGGGCACTTTAGTGAATCATGCAATCATCCAATAACAATGATTAGACTTGTCTATAGTCATGACATTACTCTAATAGTTCTATAAAACTATTCCATTTTAAAATATTATTTGAGATTTTTACAGAAACAATGCAGAAAGAGAGAGCAAGAAAAGGAGAGAGGAATGTGACACACAAGAGAAGGAAATTGTTTTTCTTATTACAATTGGGATTACATGAGTACATATATATATAGATGCAATGAGTACAACGAGTGTCCTGATTAAATCAAATTTTGAGGATGGGCTGAGATGTGTTGTGGTGGTTATTATCCTCCACAAACTCATCATGAGTATAGTGATGGTGACGTTATTTCTAAGTGAGTAATAGCTAGCAATTAGAAGCTGTTTGGTGAGTATTCAGCAGTTTGAGCTTCTATGGGGATGTAGAAGAGTTCTGCTTCCTTGAGATGCAATTTTGTATGAAGTGACAATCCACTTCAACGTGTCTGGTTCTTGCATAGAACCAAAGTTCAGGTAAGCTGATCCATTAGTGCTTTATGTTCATCGACTGTGGCTAGTTGGTAATGTTCTTGGGTGGTTGTTGCCATGTATGAGGTTGGTTCTTGTTGTGGTGGCATGCTGTGGAATAGTTTGATAAGGGATTTGGGTTGTATGATTCTTGTTTGTAGGCATCTTTGCATTGAATGGGTGGATGGAGATGGTGTGTTTTTAGTTTTGTTTTGGGAATGGGTTTGCAGGAGTAGGTTTGTGGGAATGGTTTTCTTGTGGTAAGAAGTGGCTGGAAATTTTAGTTGGGAGAGTTCTGTGTGGGGATGTTATCGGCAGATGAGATGGTGTAGGTGTTCTGCGGGGATAGAGGCACATGTGTGGTTGGTATTGGAAGTAGTTTTTGTGGTGGTCTGGGAGAGGTTGGGACAAGGGTGAGTGGTGTGAAGGTGGATTTAGAAGATGAGTTTGATGCTGCTGTTTTGGATGAGATAGAGGGGTTAGAGTAGGGGAACTTATTTTCTATGAATTGGACATGACAGGAGATTAAAGTAGCTGAGGTTCTGTGATTATATAGCATATATAGCCTTTGTGGTTTGGCGAGTAGCCAAGGAAGATGCAGGGAAGAGATTTTAGTCCATGTTTGAATGTTTTTATATAGGGAATGAGAGAAAAACATAGACACCCAAAGACTTTTAAATGGTGATAGTTTATTTGGGTGTTGTATAAGAGCTGAAAGGTGAGATGTTGGTGTTTGAAGAGGGTAGTTAGCTAATGAGAGGTTGAGGTGAGAGCAGCTTGAGGCCAAAAATTGTTGGGTAGATTGGCGGTTTGTAGGAGTGCATGAGTGGTTTCTAATATATGATGTTTACACTTCGTTACTCGTTTTGTTGCAAGGTATATGGGCATGATATTTGGTGATGGATGCCAAGATTCTTGAGGAGATTATGGAAGTGGTTGGAGTTGTATTCTCCTCCTCCATCCGATTGGAGGATTTTGATGCGTTTGTTGAATTGGCATTCAATGTATTTGTAGAAGTGTATGAATGTTTGCAGAGTTTCAGATTTTTGTTTTAGTGGGAAAAGTCATATATAGCGAGAACAATGATCCACAAAAATCAATCACAATGAATTTGTGTATAATTCCTTTGAAATTGTGGGGGCTGGATCCCATAAATTAGTATGAATACATTCGACTACATTGTAAGTTCTAGAAGATTGAGTAGGAAAAGATAAGTTGTGGTGTTTAGCAGTGATGCATGTGGAGCTGCTGTTGTTGATGGACGGTTGTTGCTTTGTAAGAAGATGATGAATTTCTTGGTTTGGTTTGCCTAGATGAAGGTGCCATGGAGGAGCTTTCGGTGTTGATGAGGATCGCAGGATGAGCTTGGGAGGTGGAGCTTGTAGAGACGGGTGAATAGTGTAGGGTTCATTGATGCAGTGACCTTTTAGGAGAGAGTGCTCGAGTGAAGATCCTTGATAATGAATCTGGTTGGAACAAAGGTGATGGAGCAGGAATCGTCAGTTGCTAGTTTGTATATGGAAAGAAGATAGTATTGACATTGAGGAACATGAATATTATTGTTTAGTAGAAACATACGATGAGGTATGGGTAGAATATCATCGCCGTATCGGATATTTGGAGTGTTTGACCGCCTACTGTGACTCGGTTAGAGCCTTGGTATGTATCGGCCATGGAGAGATTTCTGATGTCGTTAGTGATATGGCTCGAGGCACCCGAGTCAAGGTACTAGTTGTTGTCACCTAAGACGTTAGCATGAAGAGCGGTGGGATGATGGGAGATTTGATTTGGAATGTTGTAATTGTGGTCCATTCAATGCCAAAAGTTCTTGGTCGAGTGACCCGGTTTATTACAGATTGACATTCTATGAATGAGGATCTTGAATTTTTGTGTGTTGTGGATGTAGGGATCTGCCTCCGCCTCTAGGTGCCATGGATGTGCGGCCCCTTCCACGGCTGTTGTTTTTGTTGTTGTAGAGTGACATGGTGGTTTTGGTTGATGGATGACTTATTGTGTAGTTGAAGTTCCTTTTGGAAATCTTGTTGGATGTTGATCTCTTTGTTGCATAGAAGGGAGTAGAGGTCATCCAAGATGATTGGGCTGAGGCTTGTTTGTATTGCTGTTTTGAATGCTTGATTAGTGGGTGGGAGACTGTTTATAATGTAGACTATGACGTCTTCATTGTCGATCTTGAATCTAGCTGTTGCTATCTTGTCCACTATGATTTGGATTTTTGATAGGTATTTGTATGTGGATCTTGCTTTTAATGTTAAGTTGTGGAGTTCGTTCTCGAGTTGAATGACTCTAGGCGATTGGTGGATTGGATTATTTTTTCAAGAATGTGCCATATGTCGGTACAAAAATCGGCCTCCAAGATATAAGGGAGAATAGATGGAGATATGTTGGGAGTAGAGGGCAACAATCAGATTCCTGTCGGCTGAAATCCTAGAGTAATTGTGGTTGAGGGTCACACCCGTCAAGGTGTCCTTGTTAGTTGTTGGCTTTGAATAGTTGGAGTATTTGGGCTCTCCAAATAGGGTACTTTTTGATGTAAGAGGAGAATGTATTATGTTCTTGATGTTGGACATCAAGAATTTGAGATCTTTTGAATCGATAATGATATTTAGATTGCTGTAAGTGCTCGTGCTGTTGTTCGTAGATTCCATGGTTGATGGACCTTGGTGGTTTTTGATTGGGAGATAGGCTTTTTGGAGGATGGTAGGCCTTGGTTGTGTGCTTCTTAAGGAGCTAGAGAAGAGGAATGTGGGTTCTTGATGAGGTGTAGAATGAAGGCAGAGGTAGCTGGGAGGGTTGGGTTGTTTCTTGATGTGGGGGTTGCTATTCTTGAGAGGTTAGAAGAGGTGTTGGCTCAGCTGAGATTCAAAGGTTCTCTAGGAAGGTTGGAGGAGAGGTGGTTGATGGTGCAGTAGCAAGAATGCTCTAGTACCAAGTAGAAAGAGAGAGAGAGAAAAGTGTGAGGAATGTATCACACAAGAGAAGGAAACCATTTTTCCTATTATTGTTGGGATTACATGAGTATATATATATATTAATAAAAATATGCTGACATTATATATATATGAATGAAAACAATACAATAGATGTGGTTGGGAGAATCTTGAAATGAAAATGAAAGAAAAATAAAATAAATAACCTAAAAGAAAAAAAGAAAATGGTCCCCAATCTCTAGAAAGAATCTCGCGTGAAGATTCTAATACAAGAAAAAGCTAAGAAATAGTGATTACCCTTACAACCGAGATTTTAATCCCTATATGAGATTAGTGGTCGCTTCTCTGATATTTAAACTTATAGCGGGATTTGGATCCACTTTTTTTTTTTTTCCATATTTTTGTTTTCAAAATTGTTTTTAATGTCAGCATATTCTTTTCCTAACAACGAAGGGTCCACCTCAGCATTGGGTTCGGAAAGCTCCACTCCAATTGTCTCATCCTTTGAAGGAGTGAATTCCTCGGCAAAAGGATTAAGGTCCTAAGTATTCCTTAATAAGGTTATACTTTTAGGGTTCATTGTTTCTTCTATGGGGATTACTATGGGGATTAAGTTAGATACTTCCAAGGATAAAGCTACCATTGATTGACCAACCCCCACGAGCTTTCAGAATGTTAAAAGTTTTCGTGGCTTAGCTATATTTATAGGAGGTTCATTATGAACTTTAGTTCAATAATTGCTCCTATTACTAACGTTCTTAAGAGAGAAATATTTGAGTGGTTCACTAATGTTGAAAGGGCCTTTAGCCAAATTTAAAAGTTGATGACCATAACTCTTGTACTTAGGTTACCAAATTTCTCCAAGTGTTTGAAGTGGCATGTGATGCTTTTAGTATTGAGATTGGGAAAGTTCTGTCCTAGGACAATTAATTCATTGCTTATTTTAGTGACAAGTTAAAAGAAGCACAACAACATTATTCCAATTATAATTGTGAGTTTTATGCGATTGTCAATCACTAACATTGGAGGCTTTATTTATTACATCGAAAAGTTATTTTCCAGACAGACTATCATGCACTTAATTCATTAACTTGAAAAAGAATATGAACTATGGACATGCCAAGTTGGTAGAATTTTTATAAGACTATATTTTTGTTCTCAAGCATAAGCCTGGTGTTGTAAACAAACTCACAAATTGGCCATCCTCTCTCGATCGACGGGCCGACTTTCAATTTTGGGCGATGTGAATATGCGCGCATTTGTGTTGAGGTGGACCTTTCCAAACCCCTTGCTCTAATCACGATCACTGATGCAAATGGTGCCTTTGAACAAAGAGTTACCTATGAAGGTATCTCAATTGTATGCAAAACTTGTTTATAAGGTGGCCATAAAGAAGACTATTGCATGCACCTTAACACTGCAAGCGCTCCACCCACCACCGCCATCGCCTCACCACAACCCCAAAGCAATGAATGGATCACTGTCCAAAGGCAAAACACCCAATTCCGATCTGCGAACCTTCTTAGGGTCATCCTTCACTATGCCAATACTCCCGCTGCCGCCCGACTGTTTTGTGACCAGCCCATTCGCTGGGCTCTCCTCCCTCGGCCAACTGGCCCGAGTCTCCTACATGATTCCAACTTGAGCCTCCCTCCGTTTTCCGGCGATCCTAATCCTAAATGTGAGAGGAGATGGAAAATGATAAAGAAAATGAGGGGAAAATTTTGCAAATATTTTCTTCATTCTTTTTATTTTACTTTCATATACTTAATAAATCATTATTATTAAATTAATAAAGTAGTCATTCACATTATTATTATTCTCATTAATTAATAATGATGACAAGACAAATGTTATTAAATGATAGTATTCTAATACTGTTAAAATTCAGGCATTTTCATTTTTGCAGTCATTTTCATTTTGTTTTTATTTCATTCATATATTATTATTATCATTGAAATAATGATAATACTAATATTATATCAAATATAATTGCTACCCTCAGTGATTTAAAAACGTCGTCTTCTATCAATAGAGATAATGAAAGAAAGACATAATAGAAAAGAATAAATCAGTAACATTGAAGCTTGGTTGGTTATTTGAAAAGAACATATCTTTAATAACATGGTTGTTACTGGAAAATGACATCAGTAACATTAAAGCTTGGTTGGTTGTTTGAAACCAACATTCTTTTCATAACATGGTTGTTACTGGAAAAACGACATCAATAACCTACATTTTGTGATAATACTTTTCACAAGAAATTGATTATTCCTTTTTGAGCTATTGCTTTACTTTTCTTGCATGTTTATTACACCCTTATTTTTGCTAATCGCATCTCTGCTTTTATAAAAATGTAATATTTTATTGTTTATTGCAATACTTAAAGTATTCTCTAATTATTGAGAATTCCAATTCCGGTATTGTTTTTGTTACAATACCAGATCAGGTGCTTCTGAGAGAATTCAAACAAGAACCTTAATTCATATATTTTCAAATTTATTGATGAATTGATGGTGCTACTTTAACTTTTATTTATCTTTTATTTTCTCTTTATTTCTATAAAAGTTGAACAATGTTCATGGTGTACGATGAAGATATTTGTAATACGAAATTTTGAAATGAATGAGAAATATCATTTTGCTTTTATATATATTCCTTTTTTTTCAAATTGCTCAATATGATCCAGCATTATGTGACCACCTGAATGCAGGGGCAGTTCTCGTTGAGTCGACATCGGGATATCACACCAGGAGTTTGCGATCCAAAAGTAGGGAGCATCCACCCACTCCCCTATGAACGACATTCTTACTTGGAATTGTCGTGGCGTGCGGATGCCGATGACACATCACCACCTTCCGCCGCTCATCTCGGAGCGTAAGCCGGGGCTAATTGCTTTATTAGAGACTCGGGTCAAGTCCTTTACTCGTCGAGATGTGGATTGCCTCTTTAGGAGGCATTGGAGCTTCGCCGTTCAACCTTCTGCGGGTCGCTCCGGATGTATTATTCTAGATTGGCAGGACAATTTTTTGCAATGTGAAGTCCACCTTTTTTGTAGTCAGGTAATCCTCACCACCATCACCTTGCAATTGAGGACCTGCTTTCAGTTTGGCACCGTTTACGCGTCGACTAATTTGTATATGAGGAGGGAGTTGTAGCGGACAATCTTAGCTGTGCGGGTGGAGGGTGGCGTAGACTTCAATTGCGTTCTCTCTCAGGAGGAGAAACGCGTTGGAAGGCCGTTCATAGTGTTACTGCTGCTTTGACAGGCTTCCAGGAGGTTTTGATGCATACCAACTTCACAACCTAGGTTTTATTGGACCACCTTACACGTGGAATACCAAAAGGGATGGAGCTTGGTGTATCTGGGAGCGCTTGGACTGGTTCCTTCTTTGCATGGAGGTGATCGACCTTTTGCTGGGGGCAGTTGTGCACCACATTGCCCGAGTAGCTTCTGATCACTGCCCGATTTTTTGACGGGTGCTTGTCTCAGGTTTCAGAGTACCGGGGCACGGTACAAATTTGAGGACACATGGTTAATGTATCCGGAGACTTTCTCTATGGTGGAGAGGACTTGGGGGTGGTTGTCTCACTGCTCGCTGTTGTCAGTCCTCAACCACATGTTGGCTTGCACTCTCCGGGCGCTGTAGAGATGGGGACGGGACATGCACCTAGATCTGAGGAAGAGGGAGGCGGAGCTCACATCGACTCTGACTAAGCTCCAGGCGGAGGACATGACCTCGGACAAGGGTGGTGACCCGGAGCTCGTCCTTCTACTCTGGGCCATCACACAGGAGCTCACTCAGGTGGTGGCAAAATTGGCAAGGGTGGCAGCAGCGCGCCAAGGCATGATGGATCCCTCAGGGTGACCGGTGCACCGTGGTGTTTCAACGGCTTGTCACGCAGCGTCGTAATCAAACATCGTGTTTGCACTACAGGAGGATTCTTGGGAGTTCTCTTTTGACTCGCTGCGGATTCGCAAGTATTTTTTGAGTTTTTCCTGGGAATGTGGGGCATCTCTAGTGTAATGACCCTAGGTCATTATAAGGTAAGCATTGAATTTCCGATTCGCTAAATATCCCGCAATTATCTGTTTCCCGTTAAAACTCCCACTGAAAAATTCGATTTTTCAGTTTTAATACCTAATTTAGAAAGTTTTCGAAGTTTGACAGTTACGACATTAAAGCAAATTACGCCATTAAGGAAAATTACCGTAGTAACGCAACTGTCCTAAATTTGCGAGCTTTTTAGGAATGCGCCAGCCGGTCCAAAACAGGTGTGCGTTACGCACGCACACCTATATAACCAGGCGTATGGCGTCAACCCTTCAACACACTCGATTCATCTTCTCACCTCTCCCTATCCTTCATAGGAGCGTACCTGAGCCGAGCCTGCGCCGATCGACTGCCCAACTTTTCCCGCACCTCTCCTTTTTTCGCTCGACGGTAAAAGGGCGTACCTGAGCGGACTGGAGCTAGCGCACAGCAGACGACGCGGCTCAGTCCTTGTGTCCGACGAATCCCTCGCGTCGGCTTCCTTGCGTCCGACGGATTCCTTGCATCGGCCCGATCGTTGCAGCCGACGATTCCTTGCGTCGACTCGATCTCTGCAGCCGACGGGTTCCTACCTGCGATCCTTCTCTGCGCCGGCTTCCTTGCGTCGAGTTCTCCGCATTCGGCTAAGGTGAGAACTCTGTCGAGCCTCGTAGGAACAGAAAGCATGTGTCTATATGTAGAAATATATATATATATATATATATGTATAAATGCATATATATAACACTACAGATATATCTATCAATATATATATATAATATATATATATATATATATTTTAAAACAGTAATAATCATAATAATAGTAATAATAATAAAAAATAATTTTTATAAATAGACTAAGAAATTTATGTTGATATCATTAAAATATATATATATATATATACTCTTAACATTATAGTGATATAAACCTAATCATTATCAATAATTAGTTATACTTAAGTATTTAACCTAAGACTAGGTTGTTTAATGATTAAAGTAATTTGTTTACCTTTGGATAGGAATTTGAGTGAAATCAATCATAATATAATCATAATTAAGAGGTAGATGGAAATTGATATATGAATTTTTGCAGTACTATGATTAGGTCATACTAGCTAACATTAGGAAGACCTCAAATTAGTTATTTGATAAATTCTGAAGTAAAGTTATAATTTTTATTTGTTTTTAATCTCCTATCCTAGCTTATACTTTAATGAACATTAAGTCTTGAGTTCATACCAAATTATATCATAAATAAATAATTCAATATTTTTGAAATCTTGCTTGAATGAAGCTTGTGTTCTGCCCTATCATAATAGATGAGTTCGATGTGGATAAAAGAAGGGTTTAGTAGAAATATTAAATTCAATTAGACATTTTCATTGTATAATCTACTCTTATAAGATTTAGATATAAGTAACCATCTAAAGGTAAACTAGGGAACACGAATACTAGTTCTAAATCTTGTAAATAGATAGTTTCATAGTTTAATAAAGCCTCAATTATAATTTTTTTTGCAGACACCTCAAGTTGTGAGTGATTCATCTAGTTAAGTTAAACACAAAAGGTACACTGGATATTACTTTATATGCTTTTACTTTCATTTGCTGCCTATGCATCGCTTTGAACCTATTTTGTATTTAATACGTTATTCTTACTACTAATGAGGTAAGAGAAATTGAATGATGTTTATGTGTCTTGTGAATGTTGCAAGAAGGGTTCCGAAACGGAGCATGATTAGGTTAGGGACGGGGCTAGTCCTCGGGAGCTATAAGGGTGCCATCTGGAGCCTTTGAGGGAGGCACAGGTGAAGGTTGCTTAAATGCACGTTGCCATCTGAGATCCTTAAATGGGTCCAGGTGAAGGTTTATGCTTAAATGCATATGAACCCAGCCTCATGGTTCTGGCTTTGCCCAACAGAACCGCTATTATTGCTTCATGATATCATAGACATAAACATAAACATAAATTTTTATGCGATTATTGCTTTCTGTTTGAAAACTTGGCATGTGCAAGAACAGTTATTTTGCAGGAGACATATTTATCTTCTTGTTTTTGAAACACATTATTTCCTGCAGTTATTATCATTTTGCTTCCCGCTATGCTTTAAGTATATTTTTAATATCCATTGTATTTAGAATGTGCACTAAGGCATTATTTTTATAATGCCAGATCAGATACAGTTGGAGGCGGTTGATATAGCCTAGAGGCGTAGCGCGGGAAAATAACTGCCCCTTCCAGGATTAATAGTTTGATGTATATGAAATTTTATGTAATAATTTCTGGATGTTATTTTTATTTTAAATTGAATGAATATCGTTTCTTTTATGTGAATGGCTTGAATGTTCGTTAACTACTATTTTATCTAACTGCCAATATGATCCTGCGGAAATATGCATCCGATGTTAGTTTGGTTCTTACCAATCTAACATGGGTCATCACATCTAGTCCCATAGAGGATTGCCCAGATGATCTGATTCCAAATTGTATCCTTGGAGACGCAGATGCTGCTTGTCTCCAATGTGCGGTCACGGACGCAGAAATCTGGGCAGCCTTGAGGGACCTTGGTCCCAACCGCTCCCTTGGGATTGATGGAATTACCCCATCTTTTTTCACTAGCTACTGGAGGATTACCTAGGCTGACACCCTGATAGCCAGTCATTCACCGTTTCTTTGACGGTGGGCGGATGCCACAACACTGGCGTGATACTCTAGTAGTCCTCGTTCAATAAGAGGAGAGGGCCTCCACTTCGAGGTAGTCCGCCCCATTAGCCTGTGCAACACTGCTTATAAGATGGTGGTCAAGATCTTGATCATGCACCTTAAGACAGTGTTGCATTCACTGATCTATCGAGAACAGGGTGCCTTTGTTCCCCCGGAGAGACATCAACGAAAACTGTCTCATGGTCCAGGAGATTCTCATGTGGCTCTCATATTTCATTTCGATGGCTGGTCATATGGCCATCAAGGTGGATATGGAAAAGATTTACAACCGGATATAGTGAAATGCTTATGTTTAGTCCTGCAGAGATTTGGCTTTCCGTAGTGTTGGACTGCCTGGGCCATGCAGTGTGTGGAGTCCCCCAGGTTCTCAGTATTGGTTAGCGAGCATCGTCTTCCCTGAATAGTGGGGCGGAGAGGCTTCAGGCAGGGATGCCCCTTCTCCCCTTACCTATTCATCTTGTGCTTGGAGCATTTCTCCCTTCTTGTTAGGCGGCAGCAACAGTTGGTCGCCCGATCGTCATCAGGTTGGATCGTGGTGGGCTTATTTCCCCCACCTCATGTACGTTGATGATTTGGTTTTGTTTGCACCAGCCTCTGAGACAGCAGGGCGTGAGGTTCAGCAGATTTTGGCAGAGTACGGGAGTTGAACCGGGTAGTCTGTGAACTTGCGCAAGTCGCAGATAGTCTTTAGCCGCCAGACCCCAACATACCATCAGCGTAGGGTAGCGATTCAGCTGGGCTTTCGGAGGGACGTCCCTTATATACCTTAGTGTTACTGTTACTGGTAGACCTCCGCGGAGAGCATATTTTTCAGCTGTTGCATAGCAAGTTCGAGGCAGCCTATGCTGTTGGAGTAGTTGCCACCTCTCTCTCGCCGGCAGATTCTGCCTGATCAGGTCAATGCTTGCTAAAATCCTTGGCTACCATATGCTGGTGGCCCCGACACCGGACTCCTGCCTCTCTGACATTGAAGCTATCCACCGTAAGTTCCTTTGGGAAGGAGCGAAGGCGTGAGGTTCAGAAGATTTTGGCAGAGAACCGGGCAGTCTGTGAACTCGCGCAAGTCGCTGTTAGTCTTTAGCTGCCAGACATCAGCATACCGTCAGCACTGGGTTGCCATTCAGCTAGGCTTCCAAAGAGGACGTCCCTTAGATACCTTGGTGTTACTGTTACTGGCAGACCTCTGCGGAGAGCATATTTCTCAGCTGTTATCGAGCAAGTCCGAGGCAGGCTAGGCTCTTGGAGCAGTCGTCACCTCTCTCTCGCCGGCAGATTGTATCTGATTAGGTCATTGCTTGCTAAAATCCTCGGCCACTGGATGCTGGTGGCCCAGATACCGACTCCTGCCTCTCTGACATTGAGGCTATCCTCCGTAAGTTTCTTTGGGAAGGAGCGAGGGGTAGCGATCTACACTATATGAGATGGCAGAAGGTTTGTTAACCGCTTGAGTCTGATGGACTCGGGATCAAAGATCTGTGGCTCTAGAGGACGGTACTAGTCTCCCGCCACACTTTTAGCTACGTTAGCAAAGAGGATCTCCTCTGGGTGAGAGCCATGGAATTCCCCTACCGCCACCGTGGCAACGATTTTACTGTTCAGCCAGCTGACTTTGTAGTCTGGAAGTTTTTGGGTTTTGGGTGGTTGCTTGTTCAGCGCCATACATTGCTTGGGGAGGGGAGATTGTAGTCGCAGGTTGATGACTTCACTGAGAGTCGGGCCAGCCATATTTACAAAGTTGAGAGCGGAGTTCAGTCCTGGCAGTTTGCGCCCATGTGGGATATGGCCTTGGGCCTGAGGGAGGTTTGTTTCTTGCGGAGGTTACTCATCGACGCTATTCCAACTATATGTTGGTTGTTTAGAAGAGGGCTCACTCAGTCCGCTGCCTGTGTCTGGGGCTGTAATACTGAGGAGGACAATGAGCACTTTGTGGTACACTGCAGTTACACTAGAGCCATTTTGGAGACTTTTGTGCATTGGGGCTTGCTTTTGGCCACTTTAAATTCTTGGGACCAGTTTACTGCCTTATTTGCGACTGCCACCGCGACTCGTCGGCGTTGCTTCAACTGCCAGATTGTGGCCTGCTCTCTTTACCAGGCTTGGAGGAGCAGGATTGAGCTTTCATGGCCTCCCTCACCCGACTTCGTTGGGTTGTGCAGGCTTGATTCTCTTTGTGTTGGTTAGTGTTGGGCTGCACAACGGGTCTGACTCCTGGGGTTCCACTGCCCACCAGGCCCCCTCTACCACTTTCAGATGGCCCTCCCCCCACCCCGACTTGTTGGCTAAAGGCCAACATTGATGCTTCTTACAGTTATGAGGAGCTTGCTGCGTTTGATGGTGCTGTGGTTCGGGATTGTGGGGGCCCCTTTCTTGCTGGAGGAACCCGTTTCCTGGGCTTGTCTCCTCTTCAGACTGAGATGCAGGCGAGTACTATTCTACGTCAGGCTTTTCTGACTACTGAGGCGGATACGGAGGGAGTCATCAATGAGGGTGACTGCTTTGGAGTGATGCAGAGGCTCAGACGACATTGGGAGAGGATTCTCCGTTCACGAGGTGGAGAGCGTCATGCCGATTACCTAGCTTTCTTGTTAGATCTTCCTCGTGTTATCTTTGTCCACCGATCGAGAGATGTGAATCGGGTGGTTGATTTCTACTCTATGTATGCCTGACAGGGCGATTTCTCTTTTGTTAGGGGAGATGTGCTCCATGGGAGATCTTTGAACCTTCTCGCTGATAATATCATGGAGTTTGATCCCTGTTGATATTGTATTGAAGATTTTATATATATATGCTTAGACTACGACCGTCTTTCAGGATGTGATGAAACTACAATACGGGTAGAGACCTTCGCATAATTGGAATTCACCTTATTTGAGTGAAGATATTATTTACATCCATATTTATACTCTAGTTAAAGTATTACTTTAATAATTTTCTTTTTGCTAGAAACCTTACATACCAAACACTATGAATTTGTAAGTCCCGGGATTTATAATACCTTGAAATCTTGCATTCCAAACCGACCTTTGGGCAAATGCTTACCCTTAAGAATTGATCTTCCTTGCATTGAATCAAATTAATGATATGAAACAACTCATTATAATGAGTTCGTTCGCTCTTTCTCAAAGCTTCAAAATATGCATTACCTATATATAAGCTTATAGCAAATGCAAAAGCTCTAAAATATTGGTGTTGGAATAATACATGACTAAGTACATCACAATGACAAAGTTGTGATTATATTCTTTATAATAACTATTACATAATAGATCCAATGTATAGCTCATAACATAAAACATATTCAAAGTGACCTTGATTTCTTGCATCATAATCTTAAATAGTATAAATAATTGATTTGGGCATCTTAGTACTGTATGGAACATGCTATATTGAACAATTTGAAATGTATAGGTACAAGAAACTTAGAATTTGAACTCTTTGATGCAAAAGAAACTTGCACAAGGGCTTGGATTTGTGAGTTGGTATGGCACCCCGCCCCTTAACCGCCAACACTCAAGGTTAAGGAGTAGTGTGCCACTTTGGAAAATCTCTCACTTATCTTTAAATTAAGGTGTAATTCTTCAATTCACTAATAAAGGAAGGATGTGTCCCGAATAATGCAGCGGAATCATTCACTAAGTATATATATTCATCAGAGTGCGGAAGAAAAGACAATAAAATATGCTACATCCAATCCACCATAATACAAGTAAGAAGTAAACATACATCTCAGAATAAAATAGTATAGTAAAAAAATATATATGGGTACCTGAATTATTACATCAATTTTAAGATAAGTTTAAAATGAAATAAATCACTCGTCCTCACAAGCAGAATAAAATGACAGCTATTCTACCGATCTTTTGCCCGACCTGATGCTCCAAGAGTGGCTCCTCTTCAGGCACAAGGTCCTTAAATTGCCCAGAATCTGTCATTGTCAGTTTCACAATGACAGGGCCCTAGTCAAAGAAAAGAAAATTTAGTTAAACATATTGTCTAAGTATATTTTAGGTTGTTTAGGTTCATGAGTTTTATGATATCATCATTTTTCTTAGATTATAAAACAAACAAAGCGTAAGGGTGCAACAAGCATACAATGGATATAGAAAGTTATAAATACAATATTTATAATTGAACAACATATGAGTCAAAAGAACATACCTCAATACTAAATTGTGACAAGGTTATGCATATATATATAAATAAAGTAAGAAAAGTACTGAAAAAAAAAACTCATTCTAAATATGCTAATGATCATATGAATTATGTAAGTTTAAAAGTAAGTAATCTATCTCTGATATGTATAAGTAAGCAGTAACAGGAATTAGCATCCTATAAGTAAGTAAGTAGGTAAAGTAAAGCTAATTGAAGTAAAAGGCCACAGTAAAACAACAAGTAGTAAATATTAAATAGTAAACAGTAAACAGTAAATGAGTATGTAATGACTGTCATATCGGAAGGAGGGCTAATCTAGCCTGCTGCAACAAGTATATTTTTAGCGTCATCTGAGGCTAAGTCGGTAAATAACAAGGATGAAACTGAACTCAAGATGTAATATGTACAAATGCAGTAATATTTTAGTTATTTACTTTACTTATGTGAACATATCTAGAAGTAGTTGAGGAGTCAAACACGTCTGCAAGACTAAGCGGGTTCCAACTTAACACAACACTCCTCATTGAGTAATGCTAAGTAATCCTTATTTCTCCTTACCCCTGCCCAGTAGGGTAAATGCCCATGATCAACAAGTAACTGAACCCTATGCAAATGTTATCCTGATTATTCTAAGTTTTCATTTCATGCATCAATGTTCTTATATGACATGTTCAAGATAAAGGCACAAAGTACAAGAAATGCAAATGCAACAATAATTCAATAGTAAGCAAGGGACTTTACTACACATGGTGATGTCAGTTGTTATCTACTTAATCCGTACTAACTATTCTAAGTTATACAAGTTAATATAATCAAGATAAATTATATTAAGCACAATCAAGTTTAATTGAATGATTTTCCTAATCTTAATATAAAGTTGAAAGATAAAATAATTAGAATTAAAGTATGAAAATCTGGAACTAATAAAATCAAGGTTCAATTTATTGAATAACTCACTTTATTCAATGAATGAAATCTAACATAGCATTTATTCTTAATCTTAAAGAAAAGATCCTAGGTGAAGTGTATATTCTTAAGAAGCTCCTAATAAAGGACTTAGGGGATTTTAAAAATTGATGATAATTATTATAATTTATCTTTTTGTGCTGTCCTAATTTACTCAAAGAGGTGTGTGATTAGGACTAAGTTAGAAGACATTAATTTTACTTAAGATTTCAAGACTTGAAATGAGAATTTTACCAAATTACTTAATTATGAGGTTAAGGGTTCTAAATTGATTCCAAATCAGTTTTATTACTAGTTTTAATAATTTAAGTGATATTTTAGAGGTTAAGGGCACTTAGCCTAAATTTTGGGCAAAATGATCGTTTTGCTCTTACTTAAGGGTCTAAAATGCTATTTTTTGATTAAGGGCTTCAAATTGAATTTTGTTGATACCAAATAATTCTTTGCTGTCTAATATGAAGATAGACAGTAGATACATCAAATTTGGACAATTATTAAGTCTTATGAGTTCAATTTAAAGATTTTAACCTATAAGGGCATTTTGGCGATCACTTAATGAAGTCTAAAAATTCAGTTAGTTTATTGTTGTCTACTGTTCAAGAGTTCCATAGAGTTGAAAAAGACTAAATTTTGATGTCTACTGATTAAGTTATGATCGTTTCAATGTTAGGATTTTGCTTAAGATCATTAAAGGTTTAAGGGGTAGGTTTCATGTTGAAAATCATCTTCAAATCACACAATATTTACTTTTACTAAATTCAGGTTCAATTTTGATATATTTTGGCCCCAATAGGGTTCTAGAGTCATTAAAATACGAAAAATAACAAATATGGGCAATTTCGGACAGTTCTCGGTAGTGCCTTCTGGCCGAGAGCTAGGCGCTACGGCATAGTTGTGAGGACCCAATGCAGGGTCAGCGGGAGCTAATCCAGCACCGGTTTGCTTGTGGAATAGTAATAGCAACAACAACAAGCAACGACAAGTCCTCTAGCCGCAGGATCATATTGAGTAATTTAAGAGACAAATATATAGACATCAAACATAACTCATTTATTCATTAATTCACGAGTTTTTAGTACATAGATTAAAATAAAAAAAAAATTACAAATTTTTTAAAAGTAGATAGAGTAAAAAAAAAGCGGTGGATCAGCAGGTAGCAGTATCAACACTGCTCAGTTCTTTAACACCTTTCTTCAAGGATGAACTTCTGATCTGGGCACGTTTCAAAAGTGCGGGCATTCGAAAACCAGTTAGTTGTGAAACTAAGTACTGATAGTTGTCATATTTACAAATATTAAATAATGAGCAAAATAATCAATATTTGACAGGAAATAAAAGTTGTACAAACTTATCCTTGCAAACCTGTTTCAATTGCACTTGAAACTTAGCATAAAAATAATTGCAGTCACCAAAATAAATACAGAATTTTTAGCGCTTGATATCTGAGGCAAAATATAATTTTGTTGGGCAAGTACAAAATTGAAAAAAAGGGGGGTTCATTTTTGTGTAACATATCTCAATTTCCCTCTATACCTGCCCCCTCAAAGGCTTATCAGTATAGGCTCCTTATGACTCCCGATGTCGGACAGCCCCGTACTAGCAGTTGTCTGATCAGACAAAAAGTATAAAGCAACATGGAACCCTTGCTTCTCACTTATCCAAACTTATTCATATAGCATTTTATGTGACTTTAAAAAGCACTTTTATCAAATTTGTGCGATGCTGAGCAGAAAAAAAGCATATTTAAACAGAAGTAATAAAAGACATCTGGTACATTGTTCTTTTAAGTTCAAAGTTTAAACAGTTCGACAGTTTTGATGAGTGACAGTTCGCTCAATCTGCATTTAGGTTTTGGATACTTTTAAATTAGTTCTTAGCCAATATTTTTAGGAGTAACATTTATTTCTATTTCGATTATGTCCTTCTTTCGCTTTCTTAATATGATTGAAGACTGATCTTTAAGGTACTGCGATGGCAGTAATATTTATTATAGCATTTATTAATTTGCTGATGATAGCAATCATATTTGATACAATATTATTGTTATCATTATTTTAATGATAACAATAATATAAGAATGAAAGAACATAACCAAAAATGATTGTTAAAATGAAAATATTTAAACTGAAATTATAGTCATTTTATAACATATGTATAGTTTTCATTATTAATTAATGAGAACCATATTAATGTGAATGACGATATTATATTCTCATTATTATCATAATAATAAGTTTTAAGTAGGTATAAATTAAAAGAACATAGAAAAATCCTCCTCTTTTCTCTCCCCATTTTTCTATCTTTTAAATTATAAACTTACCTTTAGGATTAGGATTGGCGAAAAGCGGAGGGAGGCAGGAGCGGGGTGGCCGGACGGCTGGTCGGTGGCTGCAGCAAGCTGGCAGCGACCTGAGGGGGCTGCCGGGTGGCCGGCTGCGCTGGAGGGCTGGCCGGGGGCCCGACTTGCTTGCTGGTTGGCTGCTGGAGAGGGCTGGGCTGCAGCAGGCTGATGGGCGGTTGCCGTGGAAGGGGGCTGTTGCTGGGCTGCTGTGAGGGGGAGGAGGGGCTGCAAGAGGGGGAGGAGGGGTTGCAGGAAGGGGGGCTGGCTGTGAAGGGAAGGAGGGCTGTTGTGGGTTAGGAAGGGGGGAGGGGTGGGTTTAAATAGAAGGGAGGGAAGGGATGGGGGAGAGAGGGAGCTGGCCGGCCAATTTGGCCGACCATTCCGGCGCCAAACGACGCAGGAGCCTCTCTGGCGCGGAACCTTTCGCTTAGAGGCGGAAGAAACCGGGAGGAGGGGAGGGAGGTTCGCATAAATAAAGGAAAAAAAGGAATTTTCCTTTTAAAAAAGATTAATATTACTTAAAGTTAAATTATTCGCATTTTTCCGCCGTTTGAAGTCCAAAAATAACGAAACTTGACACCGATGTGTGTTATGACATAATGAACACCCACGCACCGAAAAAATTCGGAAGTTTAAAAACTTCAGAAATTAACCACGATAAATCTGGCACTCAGAATTTGATGAAACTTTTCGAGCAGCCTTTAAATAATATACTTAACACAACGACACTGAAATCGATGAATTCTGACACTATTTCAATGTTCTTGATTTATTGGATTTAATTAATTTCGAAAATAAAGCGGGAGCTTCCGTTATTTAAATTTCTCTCAAACTAGTGCACTTTGATCTTAAAAATTATTCTTATCTAAGGGTATTTTTGTTTGCCCTAGTTTGAAATTCCCCGGAGTTTTGATGTCTGAAGCGGGCTCTGACCTAATTTTGAAAAATAATGACATTGGGTCGTTACAGTAGCCAACCCGAGACGTGGGCGCTACGGCGCGCTGCAGCGCTTTTAAGCGTGCGGGGGTTTTCAGCGCTGTGGCGCGCAGCAATGCTTTTAGGCGCTGCAGCGCGCTACGGCGCCCAATTTCCCGAGAGTTAGATGCTACAGCATGCTGTAGCTCCCCTTGGCCGAGAGCCAGACGCTACGGCGCTTCGTGGTGAGCTACGGCGGATTCAACCCGAGACTCGAGCGCTACGGCGCGCTGTAGCGGCCGACGGTGATTTCGCCTGTGCGAAAATCGTAACGGGTTTACTTTCGCACTCAAATATTCTCAATTTATAGCACCTCACGTGCGGTGCCATATATTGATGGAAAAATATTTCTGAGAACTTTCCATTGATACCAAAATCGGCACGAAATGATCATTTTAACAATGCAAACAATGAGGTTAAAGGTTCGGGTATACAGGAAATCATATTTGCAGAACTTGACTTTTACCCTACATTTGAAACTTTAACGATCTCTAATGGCTTCCATACTCAATCACAAATTCTTAGATACGCGAGATAAGCATGAGAATAAAAATGAAGTAGTCATTGGATCATCCAATGGGGGAAAGGGAGGTACCTTGGCTTGGAGAAGATCGAGTCCTGCGACCTTTAGGGCTTGAGAGGAGAAGCTTCTTCTTCTTCTTCAGCTGCTAGTAAGAGGAGGAAGAGGCTCAGGGTTCTCCTTTAGCTTGGGAATAAGCTTGGAAGGGAAGGAGCTTGGGAAGAGGAGAAGAACTTAGCTGGCCAAATGGAGGAAGGATAGGGCTTATGGTCCATCTTATAGGAAGAGGAGAGGGATGGCTTCGGCCTTGAGTCAAGGGATGGGATGAGAAGGAGCCATCCCATCCAAGGCATGGAGGAGAAGACTCCCCTCAGTAGGAGGGAAGGCCCTTGCGTGCGGCAGAATGGGAGAGGGAGAGGCGCAGGAAATTGAAGAGCAGGTGGGTCCCAGGCGCAGAGAAGAAAAGGAGGAAGAAAAAGGAATTAATTTAAATCAGATTAATAATATTTTAATTAAATCAATGCTTTTAATTAATTAAAAACAGATTGATATATGTGCTCCGAAAAATCTCAAAAACTCACTCCTAGCTAATTCAAGGGTGAGGAATTCAACGATGAAGTCGGATCCGATTCTGACGAGTATTTAATTTTCCTATTTTCGGGGTATTTAATTACATTAAAATATTCGCGAAAATTCGACGACTTCCAAATACTTCCAAAACATCACCCTTAGATAATTTGGGGGTGACGAACGCAATGATGAAGTCAGATTTTAATTTCGAGGTCAAATTAAATATCTCAATTTTCTAATTAATTAAATATTCCAATATTAAATTGAGCTCTGAATTGCTCCAAATCTTCGGAGATTGATTCTAATGATTAGATGAACTCAATAGAATGATAATTAGGATGCAATTAATCTAAGTAACAACCTAGGGTTGTTACAGTTGGTGACTTTGCAAGACCAACTGCACTCCATCAAATCTAAAGGATATAAATATGTGCACTGCATGGTACCTTGTAGTTTATTTGAACTGCGATTTAACAGGTCTACTAGTTGCCTCGCGAAAGTTGGGCTAGGTGGCATTGATTGTGAGATGTTTGGAAGTTGTTGAGGATATATGTAGAGGTGAATATTTTTGTAAGCCTACGGTTAAGGTGCAAAGAGTTGGAGCGGTTCCTGATTGGGATTGGATATTAGCCAGAAAAAGATGTGCAAGTTGTGTAAGTGTTGTAGTAAGTTGATGGCTATTGGGGGATGGCACAAGGGTGTCATAAAACAGCTCGTAGAACTTCTAGGGCTTGAGCCTAGAAAAGTAGTATGTGGTCTGTAGATCGAAGGTTGAAAGAAGTGGGGCGAACAATCAATTTGGGAGGGAAATTAACTGGAATTGTTTATTTAAAATAGAGAGGGGCTTTTGGTTTGTTTTAGGAAGAAAATTAGAGAAACATGATAGTTATGTGGGTGTGGAACAAGGGTTAAATTAGAAGTGCGCCAAGGGGTGCTGTGGTCTCTACAAGGGAAGAGGTCTTTGTCTTGGTGCTACTCAAGACGCAAAACCTGGCAGTGACTGGGACGGTTCAGTCAGTGCAGATATTTGAGATGTGGGGACAGCCTACTGAAGGCTTGTTTTTGTTATGTTTATATATTTGAACTATATTTTGTCTGACTAATATATGCTTAACATATTACATAACTGTGATTCAAGCATGATTAAAAGTTGTGTTTTTGTCTTAGAAATGGGGTAATAGAACATCAATGTGATAACTAACAGTTCAGCTGTCAGTTTCTTAGAAGGTTGGATAAAAACATACTTTTTTTTGGGAATTTTCCTTCTTTTTGTGTGTTTCTGAAGAGATTATTTGTCTTCACCACTTACGATTGCCTTCTAGTTTATTAGGACCATCCAAGAGACTGGGATCATTCTATGATTATTATTATCTGTGAGTTTTTGTTTCTATGCGATTCTTTCTGGCTAAATAACTGCACAGCTTCTTAATATCTTTTTCGTTTCTTAAGCTCTTTGCCAAATAAGTTTAGTTTGATGTTGCTAGATGGGTCCCACTTGTTAGTTTCTAACTGTTCTGACGTTTATGTTTATCTGAAGCTGGTGAAAGGTTCTGTTGATAATCATAGGGGAAAGAAGAACCTTGTTATGGCTTCATGGGGAGATGAATCATTACTTCATGTAGACTATGTCAATCCCAATTATATACCAGAGTACTATCAATCATATAGTGAGAGGACGAAACAGAATATTGTGAGTTCAAACAATTAGATTATGAATCATTTTTTTTCATTGAACACCTGTATATTTATAATAAACCAATTTTACCTGATTGTGCAGAAAAGTTTGAATGAAGATGTGATTGATTTTGAACTTCTGGAAAATTTAATTTGCTACATTGATACAACATGCCCGGCAGGAGCCATTCTTGTTTTTCTACCTGTAAGTCTATTAATTTGAACGTTCTACTTGTTTTTGCTTAGATGCTCTTGTAATATTTTTCTCATAACTTTTGCACTCTTTTGCTTGATTGTGATCATCAGTGTGATTAAATTCTTACTTTCTCTGCTCACATGTAAAAAATCTTACAAAATTTGCTTTCTTTTTTTCTTACATATTTGAATTGTTCCAGGGAGTAGCAGAAATTGACCTTCTTGTCAACAAGTTAACTAATAATTTTCAATTTCGTGGACTGTCATCAGATTGGGTTCTTCCATTACATTCATCTCTTGCTTCCATTGACCAACGCAAAGTGTTTCTGTCCCCACCTGAAAATATACGCAAGGTTTCATTCTTCCTTGGACATATTTTAAGCAAAAAGATGAATAGCAGTGCTCATGCATTTCTTTAATCTGCAGATTGCAGTTTTGGAAACATGTTGGAACGTATGATTCTAGCTATAAAACTAGTTTCTTTAGAGAAATTCTATGCGAATTTGAAGCATTCTTTGTTTGTCTGCCCTCATTTTTTTTTGTCTTAGTTTGGCATCAGTAACTAAGTACAGGGCTGACAAAATTAATACAAATTACCTGAATCCATCATGCTCATTTATGGTGAAATCGTGTTTATTCCCTGAACGTTTGTAAGAACTGCTTAGTGCTCCGTTTATTGTTTGATTTCTCATGCAACAAACTTATTATTTTCACACTGATTGAAAAGGACGAAAAAACATAAACACCGTCTTCTATTATTAATACTTATCTTTTGCTGTCTTAAAAATCTGGCATATTAACTATTTTGCTTGCTTATGAATTATGCAATAGAATGGCCAGTAGTGTTGTGCATGCTTTATGATCCTGATCGTCAATTGTCATGCAACTCAAGCTTCAAAACTTAAGGATTCTATGGGGGCAAAGTAAATCATTTACAGAATATGCTCGGATTAACTTTTGTCTATTTTGTTTTCAAACTTCGGTTGGGTTTAGAATTGAGATTGATCAATGCTTTAGCTGGATTTACATTTATCTGCACAGTAATTTTTTTCTTGTATGGTTCCTTTCTTTCATCTTGCTATATGTAAAAGCGGAAGCAGAACTGAAGTATAGGGGATATGGGTACAATAGGAGGGGAGCCAAGGTTCCTTTTTTTCAGAACGTAGTAAGATGTCATTTCTTTTTCCCTGGGTTGATCGCATGTCTATTTGGTTGCAGGTTTCTTTCTACTTGTTCAGTTGTCTATTTCTAGTTTGAGCTATTAGCAGATTTTCCCCGTGTTACTAGCGATGTAGTTTAATCTAAGTAAAGATAACGAAAGATGGTAATCCCGGTATGAAGTCTTATGAACTGCCAATGGAGAGGGCAATAGTTTAAATAATCTATAAAATAATATAGAATAAAAAAAGGGTAATAAAAAAGAAACTTTAATATCAAAACATCCGACAAAGAAATATAATGTCCGGCATCAAACCAAAAAAGCAGTAGGATTGTCAATTGTCATGCAACTCAAGAATGCCCTGCCAGTGGGCTTATATGCACTTTTTGAGGTTGTATTGTATGAAGTTTTGCAAGTAAAATAAAAACATGATATACAAGCCCCTTTAAAGATCGAGCTAAACTATAGGTATGCCGGCTTTACCTTTTATTGAACTCGTATCCTCTTGAAAAGTTATGGGACTCAAACTTGTGCAATTATTTTGATAGGTGGGGGATGGGGTTTGGTTATACTTCAATAATAAAAAAATATGCATTACAATTCTGATTGCTACTGCAGCATTGCTGTTTTTTTCAAATGTTAAGGCACTAATTATTTATTAAAATATAGTGGTTTTCATCATTTTTCTTTCTGTTTTTTCCATAGGTGATTGTGTCCACCGACATTGCTGAAACCAGTCTTACTATTGATGATGTTATATATGTTGTGGACACTGGAAAGCACAAAGAAAGCCGTTTTAATACTCAAAAGGTTTGCTTGAAAAACTTGCTGTATCTGCAATATGATTTATATCACTTTATGTCCTTGGGCATGCATGTCATTGGATTGAATCACAAATGCTCATTCTTTACAATGATTGCTGTTGTTCAACAATCAGTCATACTTTGTAATGTGCCCAAAACTATGAATTCTATTAGACTGGAAACAACAGGAACACCAAGCCTTAGTTCTGTTAGGTGGGGTTGGTTACATGAATAATTTGTTTTCATTTCCTAAGTTTCAATTAGAGAACAACCTGTTAGACAAGGCCTTGCTTTTTTTCTTTTACACATTGTTTGAATACAAGTGTTTCTATACGGATAAAATACTGAACAAAAAAGATTGAAAATGTTTTCACTAATTAGGTTTTATTACAATTATCAACCATCTTTTGATACACATCTAAATTTAATAATAAAACAATAATAATAGTAACTAACAGTAATAATGTTAAAATAATAACAATAATAACACTGTACTTGGAGATTCAGCTGTAAAATTTTTTTATCAAAATTCATATTTGAAAATTGACGTTTAAATTTGGGTGATATATTTTCTTTGGAAGTTTTAACAGTAGTAATGGAGATCTCAACATGGTCTCAAAATGGAGAAATCGAAATTCCCCGAAACCGATTTTTGAGGTGGGAAATTAACCTAATTTGCAGATAAAGACATTGAGTTGTTACACCCTAATTCTTAAAATTTTCAATCTTATGGATAGATCCATGGCGTCGTTTTGCTTATCTTTTATCTTTATTTTATTTTTCTCACTTTTGTACGAGATGTTCGATGAAGGATCTTGTAATTTGAAATATTGAAATAAATAAGAATATCTTTTTGTCTTTACATGTGTATCCATTCTCTCTCAATTTACTCAATAGAATCCTACGGTATGTGAACACCTGATGTCGGAACGATTTTCGCTGAACTGACGTCGGGACATCATAGTTAGTATCAGAGCATGATTGAGTACTTGTGGAAGAAAATAATATACATGTAAAAATAGGGATATATTCAATTTAAGAAGATTAGAATAACTAAAGATAATAGTATCATGTTTATCATTGTGATTAGAAGCATGGAAATGCAAGAATAACATTTTTATTAATCATTTATTTTATAGATGGATTCGAATGAAGTTATGATCAAATATTTTGGGGACAATGGGAGTGACGGTAACTCCTCACACTCTGGAATATCTGATCCTAGCGTAAATATGGATACCCCCGCTGCAAAGACGAAGGATGGCGCGTCAACAGAAAAATTGAAGGAAGTGGAGAATACCTTAGCAATGTGGGTATCGGCATCTAGAAACCAGATTCTTGAGTTAGAAAAAGAAGTTCAGGAGCTTAAGGGTGTCATATTTGGGAGAATATTTATGATGGAGTGAGAGCTATTAAGAAAGGACGACGTATAAAAACGCCAAGTTCACCAGCTTTAGGATGAGCTTCATAACTTGAAGAAGCTCATCAAGACCGACGATGCGATGACTTCTTCTTCCAAGGGGAAGAGGAAAGCTAAAAACCATCTTGAGTCTGCATCAAAGAAGAAGTCAACCGTTCTGACTCCTCCGATGAGTATGGGATTTAGTATAATATCTTGTATATATACCATGTAGAATTATGCAAACCCTTTTTGTATGAAAATCTTTGGTTAAATGGAAACATTTGTAAAACAATTTATTATAAATAAAAAAAAACTTTTTGGAGCAAAAAGTTGAAATCTTATTTATCATTACGATTATCTGTTTGTGTATTCAGTTAGTCACCGCCTCTTCTAATCTCAAAGTTTATTTATCATTTCCAATGGATAGAATTTGACGAAGCTTTCCTCGCAGTACCTTCCGCGACCCCGTCAAGATGACAATATCTGCATCATCAAATAATAAAATAGACAAACTACTCGAAGCGGTATTGCTAGCCTTTCCAAACCAAGGGAGAGCCTCTTCCTTCTTGGTCGCACCAGAACCCCATCAAAGATTGCGAGTAAACGATGCCTTGCAAGCTATTCTTAAGCTAAATCCTCCTACCTTCAATGGCACAGCCTGACCCATGGAAGCAGAGGATTGGATCCAAGCTGTCGAAAGCAAGTTAGACAGCTTAAGGTGTCCTTCACGCGAAACAATAAGGCTAGCAAAATATCTGCTAGAAGGCGAAGCTGAAAGATGGTGAAAAATCACTTATGAAACCCTCTTCGAGGGCATCAGTCTGGAGGAAATACAGTGGGCATAATTCACGGTGTCATTCAGAATTTGCTATATTCCTCACTCAACTCAGATGATTCTTGAGAGCCAATTTATAAAAGTAGCTCAGGGCGACCGATCTGTAGCAGCATTCGAGATAGAGTTCACAGAACTCTCTCGTTATGCATCGAAGCTGGTAGATTGCGAAGCTTCGAGGTGCAGTAAGTTCTTGGAGGGTCTAAAAGACAACATTCACACTAACTTGATTTCTCTTAGGCATACAAAATTTGTCGATCTTTTGGAATGTGCAACGATGCTTTAGCACAATGAGTAGGTGATCGCAGAACGACAAGGGAAAAGACCGATCACTTTTGCTAGGAACCAGGAGACTTACAAACGTCCCCGTTACCCTCCACCAGCCAGGGCATACCAAATATTCGCAGAAGCTCCCAGGACCATCGAAGGGTAGCATGTGATCGACCTCACCCGGGCGGGAGATGCTATTATGGGCAGAACTGCTGCTTTATATGTAGGCGCACCGATCACGGTTATCATTTCTGTATAGCCCAAAAGACGGTAGACGTAAATATTATCCCTGGGGCAAGATTTGCCCCAAACCAGAATTTAGCACCCCCCCACCAACAATCAACGAAGAGGAGTTGCTTCTAGGCAAGTCGCTTCAACGGCTGCGCCTACCCAACGACAACAATGTGGTGGCAGGTACATTACCCTTCTCATTTTAAAATTTATCAACACGCTTGCATAAACATTTTATAATAGTTGTTTCCTTTTTCTAATTAGGCGCCATACAAATTAATAGTGAATCTTTTAGCGTTTTGTTCGATATGGGAGCAAGTCACTCATTTATTTCGGAAAATTGCGTTAGTGCCCTCAATATTCTCGTGTTGCAGTCTAGCCAGCACTCTTAATATTGGGTTGCCCTCCGATGCCACCATATCGCTTAGCAATTTTGTATTTGCAACATCCCAATCAATGATGTAGTATATGAGGCTACTATGCAAATCCTCCCTATAATGAACTTTGATATCATTTTAGGAACTAATTGGTCGAGTATGCATGAAGCAGTCATTGATTGTCGGAAGAAGAAGATTACCCTTAAAAGGGAAGGAAAACCAGGTGTATTCATAGGCAGATTAGGTATTAACGCCTCACTAATCAACGCACTGAAGGCGAAAAAGCTAATTTGAAGGGTGTGAGGCTTACCTAGTCTCTATAATGAGTGAATCAGAAAAGGACATCCCTCTAGCAGAACCAAAGTAGTCAGTGAATTCCCTGATGTCTTTTCGAATAAGCTTCCTGGTCTACCTCCAATAAGGGAAGTAGATTTTGCTATTGACCTAGTACCTGGGTCATATCCTCTGTCAAATGCACCTTATCGTTTAACTCCAATATAGCTGCAAGAACTTCACGAACAACTGCAAGAACTAATGGAAAAAGGCCTTATTAAGCCCATCATGTCACATTGGGGAGCTCCAGATCTTTTTGTGAAGAAGAAAGATGGCTCGATGCGCATGTGCATCGACTACCGAGAGCTAAACAAAATACCCATAAAAAATAAATATCCGCTTACTCGAATAGACGATCTATTCGACCAACTCGCAGGGGCAGAAGTCTTCTCAAAGATATATCTGCGATCATGTTATCATCAAGTCCGAGTGCGAGAGGACATTCCAAAAATTGCGTTCAGAACTCGTTACAGACATTTCAAATTTTTGGTAATGTCATTCGAATTAACCAACACTCCATCAGTCTTCATGGATCTAATGCAGCGAGTTCTTAGAACCTTCCTGGAAAAATTTGTGATCATATTTATCGACGACATTCTTATTTACTCAAAAAGTGAAGAAGATCACGAAAATCACCTAAGACTTGTGTTGGGCACAATAAGGGAGCATCAATTGTTTTAAAATACACAAAGTGTGAATTTTGATTTAAATCTGTTGCCTTTCTTGGTCATGTGATGTGGCGCCCCGCCCAACAACTTGGGTTGTTACATGTGATCAATGCTGAAGGGATACAAGTTGATCAGAATAAGATAAGCACCATTCAAGATTGACCGCAACCCTCTTCTGTGACAGAAATTCGAAGCTTTCTGGGTTTTGCAGGCTACTATCGAAAGTTTGTCAAGGGATTTTCTCTATTAGCCTCACATCTATCAAGATTAATTCAAAAAGCAGTACCTTCGTCTAGAGTCAAGACTGCGAACAAGCATTCCATAAATTGAAAGAAGTGCTGATCGCCGCGCCAATCCTAATCTTATCGCAAGAGGGGATTAATTTCAAGTGTTCACTGATGCATCCAACACTAGCTTGGGATGCGTCTTAATGCAAGAAGGGAAGGTAATTGCCTATGCCTCAAGGCAATTAAAGAAGTACGAAAAGAATTACCTAATTCACGATTTGGGGTTAGCACCGGTTGTTTTTGCCATAAAAATATAGAGACACTACTTGTATGGGGTGCGATGCAAGATCTTTTCAGACCATCAAAGTCTAAAGTATATTTTTACCCAGAAACAACTGAACTGTAGGCAAAGAAGATGGCTTGAATTAATCTGCGATTATGATCTTAGTATTACGTCACCCTGGAAAGGCCAACGTTGTAGCTAACGCTCTCAGCAGAAAAGTATCGCTAAACGAGTTAATCATGAAAAGTCCCTTGATGGGAGAATTCCAGAAGTTATGGATAAAACCCATTTCCGACAAGCAGCTAAACGATCTACTCCAGATATGTACCGCCGAACCTACGCTCCTGCAACAGATATTATCGCTCAAGAACAAGACCCGGTGTATTCAAAGCTAAAGAATGACATAGAAAATGGACGTCGATCGGACTTACAACTTCAGCAAGGGATTTATATTTATCACGGAAAAAGAGTTTGTCCCTAATATTGCATCCATTAGAAACCAGATATTAAGCGAAGCTCGCAACTCGGGATATACAGTTCACTCCTGAAACAACAAAATATATCGAGATTTAAAGTAAGTATTATGGTGGCCATGACTCAAAAGAAGTGTGGCTGAGTTTATTGCTAAGTGTCATGTGTGCTGCTTAGTAATAGCTGAGCATCAAAAGCTAGGTGGGCTCTTGCACCCATTAGAGATCTTGGAATTGAAATGGTCAGATATTTATTTGAACTTTGTCATGGGATTACCTAGGAGTCGTTCAGGAGCAGATGCAATTTGGGTAAAAGTGAACAGACTGACTAAATCAGCCCATTTATTTTTATCAAGCAAATTGACATCGTTGAAAGGTTAGCCAAACTCTATACAAGATAGATAATCAGACTTCATGGGATTCCAAAAGTCATAGTCTCAGATCGGGATAATAGATTACGTCCCGATTTTGGCAAGCGGTACATCGTGATTTGGGAACCGTGCTAGCTATAAGCACTGCTTTTCATCCACAAACTGATGGGCAGACTGAAAGAGTTAATCAAATACTTGAAGATCTGTTGTGGCTAAGCATTTTAAATTTTGGTGGTAATTGGGAGATGCATATACCTTTAATTGAATTCACGTATAATAATAGCCACCAAGCGAGTAATGGGATGGCCCCTTATGAAGCCTTATATGAAAGAAAGTGCAGTACTCCGTTAGCTTGGACACAAGTTGGAGATGTACAAATTTATGGCTTTGAGTTGATTGAAGAAATGAATGAAAAGATAAGGCTAATCAAGAGTCGAATTGCGGCAGCCCAGGACCGACAAGAAGTATCACGACGCCAAACATCGGATGCTAGAATTTTGAGTTGGTGATCGTGCCTATCTAAAGGTTAGCCCAATGAAAGGTATTCATCGCTTCGGAGTTACTGGTAAGCTGAGCCCCAGATATGTTGGACCCATTGAAGTAACAACAAAAATCGGAAGCTCGACTTACAAACTTAAACTTCCAGAAAGATTTTCTGTCGTGCACAATGTTTTCCACATTTCAGCACTCCGCAAATGCCTCCAGGAATCCTCTCAACAAATTTCTGATTCGACAGTCGAAATTCAGCTTGATTAGACTTATGTCAAAAAGCCTCTTCAAATCATTGAGAAAGACCGCCGCAAATTAAGAAGTAGAACGATTCCAATGGTTAAAGTTTAGTGGCATAATCATATTGCAAATGAAGCCACATGGGAAAAGGAAGATGTTATGCAGAGGAAATATCCATAGTTTTTCTTAATTAAGGTAACTCAAAGCTCTCTTCTAGGCCTTATTTTATTCTTAATAAATTTTCGAAGTTTAAAACATCAGAAATTAATCTAAAATAAAATATTGCTCCGAATTGAAATTTTTTTGGCGTGAGGGTGTTCGTTAAATTATAACACAGATCAGTGTCAAATTTCATTATTTTTGGACGTCAAACGGTAGAAAAATGCGAAAAAGTGCCTATTTGCCACTCCCCTCCCTTCTCCGCCACATCTCCCACAGCCCTCCTTTTCTTCCCACAACAACTCCCTTCCTGCCATTCCAGCCAGCAACTCCCTCCTCTCCCCACACAGCAGCCCAGCCCTCTCTTCTCCTCCCTCTCCCACAGCCAGCAGCTCTCTCCTCTCCCCACACAGCAGCCAAACCCTCTCCCTCCTGCCAACCAGCCCATCTGTCGCTGCCAGCCGGCCAACAGCCACCTCGGCCAACCATCTGACCACCCCACTCCGACCTCCCTTCGTTTTTCGGCGATCCTAATTTTTAAGGTAAGATATATTATTCTCTTAACTTTTTTTTTTAAAAATGCTGTAGGTTATTTTTCGAAGAAGGATTCTAACGCATATTACATTATGAGTTGAGGCAAGCCAAGTCGAGCTTGAGTTGCTTCCGGCGTGAGCTTAAGCTCGATTTGTTAATTGAGTTCAACCTCAAGCTCGAGCTAAATTTTTACGAGTTAATCAGCTTACGAGCTGGTTAATTTGTAGTTAATGGGTTAAAATGACTTCTCCTTAATGAATTTAAGAGCAAAATTGTAAAATATTAATTAGAGACTTAAAAAAGATAATATTTATTTCTAAGAATATTGGGTAAATGCTAAAATTTCTGAAACTTAATGCATATTGAGCGAACTATTACTCATCCGAACTTAAAGAACAAAATGTATCCAGTACATGACAAATATTACATTTTGCATTTTTTTTACAGTTGCTTAGTCTCGCTTTCGAGCCAAATTCATGTTGTAGATCGGTTGGTTGTTCAGAACCAATATTCGGGGTTGTTATTAGAAAATGATATCAGTAACGTTCGGTGTTATTACTAGAAAATGACATCAGTAATATTCGGGGTTGTTACTGGAAAAATGACATCAGTAACCTACATATTGTGATAATACTTATTGCAGGAAACTTTTACTTATTTTACGCTGTTGCCTTACTTTTCCTGCATTTTATTATCGCCTTAATTCCGCAAATTGCATCTTTTAAAAGTTTAATATTATTGTGTACTGCAGTACTATGAGTATTCTCTAATTACTAAGAATTCCAATCCCGGTATTGTTTTCTGTGCAATACCAGGTCAGGTGCTTCTGAGAGAATTTATAAAATTTTCAATTTTGCTGATAGATTCATGGCGCTGTTTTGCGTATCTTTTATCTTTTTATTTTATTTTTCTCACTTTTGTACGAGATGTTCGATGAAGGATATTGTAATATGAAATATTGAAATGAATGAGAATATTTGTCTTTATATGTGTATCCATTCTCTCTCAATTTACTTAATAGGATCCTGCATTATGTGAACACCCGATGTCGGAACGGTTTCCGTTGAACCGGCGCCGGGACATCACATTTACCTTGAAGGGGTACAATAGATTTGATCCCAATCAACACTTCTGATGAGGAGGAATTAGTCGGGGTGTCTCGGAAAGATCTGGGAATCGAGGTGCTCAACTCACGTTTGGAGTGAGATGTTGTATTGCAGACCTCCAACAAACATTCGAGCTTTCCTCGCAAGAAATGGCTAGAACGACTAACGCAGACTGTTGCTGCTTGGGGTGGCCAGGGTCGCAAGGTCAGGCAAGGCAGGCATGGAGAAGTTTGTCATTGAAGATCTCAAATCTGCGAGTGTATCGCCTCTTGATTCCACGTGGGTTCTGCTCTCGACACAACGATTACTTTTCAATTTAATATATACTTATGTATTGGGGAATTTGTTGAAATTTTATATTTAAAGGTGGGTATGGATAGATATTGGATGGTAACTATTAAAGAAATTAAAAGCAAAAAAAATATAATAAAAACTAAAAAAACAATATGAAATAATGGTTTGAGGAATCTTGTATATACATATGTATTGGGGAATTCTGTACCTCCCCGAAAAGCTGAACGGCAATTGGAGGAGCAATTTTCTTCATAAGAAACTGCCACATTGCGCTAATTTTAGGGAAGTCGCCATTTTCTTCTAAAATTTTATTAAAATTTCCAGTTTGACTCTGGATTGAGGCATCATTCACCAACATATAGCCATATAAGAGACTATCTATAGCACTAAATAAAAGGAAATTGAGCACCAGTCCTTATGGGGTAAGATTACCCCTATCATTTTTTCTTTGACTTTAGGTATAGTTCGAACGAAATCGATTTGAACAAATCAATTCGAACGAAATCGAAATTGTTCGAAATCGATTTCGTTCAAATGATTTCGAACGAATCGATTTCGAATGTAATCGATTAGAACGAAATCAATTTCATTCAAAATTGATTTAAACAATTCAGAGACCTTTGCCGTGGACTGAGAAGGCTTCCATTTTGAACGAATTCGATCGTTCAAAATTAATTCAAAGTTGTGGACGGAGCAGACCTTCTTTGCTCGCTCTCTCGCTTGTTTCTCCGCTTCTTTCGCGTAATCTCAAGTTCGGGCGTAACTCATTTACGCCATTTCTATATATATAAACCCAAAATCAGATTACAATGTAAAATATTTTTTCCCATTTTAATTCAAACAAAACACAGATAATATCATTTTAATAAAAAAAATATATTTTATTCTTATTTTAGTTTAAACAAAACACCAATTCAACCATCAGCATATAAACATTTGAAACTTAATTTCTTTCTAATGGATGGCCCGTTTTTAACTAGGTTGGCTTGAGGCTACAACCCAGAATCTTCGGCACTTACTAAAATTCGGGATCCCTGTCACCGTAATGGCGTCTGCCGTGATTCTCCCAGCATCCCTCTCAATTCCCAGACCTTCAAATCGATCCCTATCTTCCTGGAAGGCCTTTTCCAGCTAAGATCTCTTCCTCCCCTTCTCCATCTCCTCCTCCGCCTTCAATGTCTCCGGCGGCCTCGCTTCGCAGACAGCCATCCGAATGGGGGGAGGCCCCCGCACCTACCCCGGAGGCGTCACTAAATGGCAGTGGAAGCGCATGCAACTGAAGAAGGCGAAGCAGATTCTCAAAACTCGGCTGTCCCAGGAGCGCCAGCTTTACGAGATGCGGAAGCGCGCAGAGCTTAAGATCTCCTAATCCGAACTCGAGCGGCCATGGGAGCTCGTGGAACGTGCCCCCAAGCTCTTCTCCGTTTCCGCAGATGAACAGATCAAGGCTCTTGTGCATCGCTTCCAGCGTCCTGACGGATTCGATTTGTGGTCCGAACGGGATGGCCCCTGCATCTTCCGCTCTTCCGATGATCTCACAGTAAGGATCGTGAGAATAAGGGCGTTGTCGAGCGCGAGTTCCATGTAAAGTGAGCGATCCGTTCCTCCAAAATGCCTGTCTCAGGAGCTTGGGCTTGCTGATTTTAGGAAAGCGGACGGCAAGAGGATGGATGGAGTCCAAGGTTGGTTCAGCAGGAATGGAAATGGCATTACCAAACAGACATGACAACCTGAAGCTGAAGCTCGTTTGAGGATTGAAAAGCGAAGGATGGCTGGCAGCTTAGGTTGGCGTTCTTATGGATCGATTCATGCTGGGTCGAGAATGCTGAGACAAGAGAAGAACGTTGGCTTTGATCGGAGCTTTAGCCATGGTGGTCGAATTGATAAGTTTGGCTCTAATCGATCCCACTGTTGTGAATTTGAGGATGGAGAGGGTAGAGCTTGATGGCGCCTTCTGTGAGTTGGAGTTCATATGAGGTTGTTATTACTAATTTGATGACATGGCAGACACAGTCGAGGTTACAGCTATGGGAGGACGGTTTCGTTGCGGCCAATGAGGAATGTCAAAAAGGAGAAGGAAGAGAGGCAAAGGGGAGGAAGAGATCTTGGCTGTCTGCAAAGCGAGGCCGCCGGAGACAGTGAAGGCGGAGGAGGAGATGGAGAAGGGGAGGAAGAGATCTTGGCCGGAAAAGGCCTTGCAGGAAGATAGGGATCGATTTGAAGGTTTGAGGATTGAGAGGGATGTGGGGAGACTCACGGCAGACGCCATTACCGTCAATGTTGGACCTTCGAGACGAACCCTAGTTTTTTGATCCCGAATTTTAATAAGCGCCTAAGATTTTGGTTGTTTGCCTCAAGCCAACCTTGTTAAAAAAGGGCCATTCATTAGAAAGAGATTGTTTCAAAAGTTTTTATGGTGATGATTGAATTGGTGTTTTGTTTGAACTAAAATGAGAATAAAATATGTTTTTTTTAATTAAAATGATATTATCTATGTTTTGTTTGAATTAAAATGGGTAAAATTTTTTTACATTATAATCCGATTTTGGGTTTATATATATAGAAACGGCGTAAATGAGTTACGCCCAAACTTGAGATTACGCGAAAGAAGCGGAGAAACAAGCAAGAGAGCGAGCAAAGAAGGTCTGCTCTGTCCACAACTTCGAATTGATTTGGAACGATCGAATTCGTTTGAAATGGAAGCCTTCTCAGTCCACGACAAAGGTCTCTGGATTGTTTAAATCAATTTTGAACGAAATTGATTTTGAACAATTTCAATTTCGAACGAAATCGATTCGTTCGAAATCATTTGAACGAAATTGATTTCGAACAATTTCGATTTCGTTCGAATCGATTTGTTCAAATCGATTTCGTTCGAACAATACCTAAAGTCAAAGAAAAAATGATAAGGGGTAATCTTACCCCATAATGATAGGAAATTCACGCAATGTTGTTCTTTTGTTTCCACACCCATTGTCTTCAACTTCGAATTGCTCGACGAAACCTTTTGGCATTTAGGCATGTAAATTTGTTTGCTTGACTTGCCTTTCAATATTGTTGGATCTTGTGGGGTAATTTGATCTTTTAAGTGATGATGTAATTTGAAACATGGGGCCATTTCATGCCTAACATTATTACAATTTGTGCAATAAAGAGATAAGTTTTTGATGACAAGTGAACACTCGACATCGGAACGGTTGCCGCTAAACCGGTGTCGGGATCTCACAACTGATGTTCATATACCTATTCATCTCCAACATTCCCCAATATCTACCCCATCTTCATCCTCAGTCTGCCCCACCATTTCTTCCACAGGTTTGCTACCTACTTCTACATACCCTTGTTCACATCTAGCTTCTACATCCCACCGACTTCTAACATATACTCGTAGGAAATGGCAAGTCCCTCCATGTGCTCCCAACGATAACCAACTTCTACTCAACCTCTAATTACATCACCCACATCTTTCTATTGTTTCTCACTCATCCACTTCTACATCTCTTGCTACTTGTAACGACACAAAGACCGGGGTTGGAAGATTTCGAGTAATAATTCAAGAATAAATATTTATCACAAAAATTACTAAATAAAATAATATTTATATATCACAGAGCCAAAAATTTAAATTAAAGTTATACAAAGTATCTTAACTTGAATAAATATAAAACGATATAAAATTTAAATAATGAGTCTCCATCTCACTCTTTATAATAAAATCGTTTTTAGCTTTTGAAATCAAGTTAGCTTATGCTTCCAATTATCACGATTTATATTAATTATCAATATTATCAATCAGTCATGAGTACGTAGAGCATCTAAAAATATTAATTCTTAACATCTTATATAATTACAAAATCAAAGCATTAAAGTGTAAATGAAATATCATAATTATAATTTGAGGATTATGCTAATTTCAACAATAAGTAACTGACAATACTCAAACGGCTCAAAAAATTTCAAAAAAAAATATAAATTGATATGAATGGAAATAACTTAGCAAATTAAATTGGCATGAATGAAATAACTTAGTATAAATTACTATATGACATAAATATATCATTTTAGGCCGAGGACCCTCAAGCTTCACTGGGAAACTTATATATTAGCATCAAAATTATTCTAGGAAGGTATACAATTACTCCCTTGATAATTATTCACATAAATATCATTTCGGTGAGTCTTTTCTCTGGATCTTCTGCCCCTTTCTAGTGGACTAGTTTCCTCCTTATTTTTTCATAAGTTGTTAGCAGACCCTACCTGTACAAGTTCAGTTTTGTCTACCTCAAAAGGCTCTCACCACATATATTTGTCACAAGCATTTATGAAAAGTAAGAAAATGAAATTTAACTTAGCATAACACTAGGTACATGTAATGGTTGTATACATTCAAAGAAAATAAGCTCAAACATTAAAAATAATATAATTAGAATAACTCTACGTATCTGATCTGTTCGTTTACTCAACAAAATTTTAGTATATAAATCTATTAAAAATTAATTCTCTTACATTAATCTACTATTTAAAATTTAGGAAATTATAATATAAAGGTTTAGGTTAACATTACAAAGTTTGAGTGAAAACTTTAAAATTGATTAGGTGATGTGATTAGGATTTTAGTAAAATTTGGACACCTAAATGAAGGTCCAAATGATATTATCAGCTACGTCTAAATGAAAGTTGTTACTAATGGATTATATATTAAGCATGCCAAATTTTTGCTGCTGGTTTAAAGCATTGTAAAAGTTAAGAGTGTACAAAGTTTGGAAAAAAATTTAACTGTTTCTGAAAGTTTTTAAGAAACAATCACATTATTTGCCAAATTTTGAACTTAAATGGCAAATTTAGGTTCTGTGTTCAACATTGAAGTTGTTACAAACATAACAGAGAGTAATCATGCCAAAAAATCAGCTAAATCCGACAGTTGGATTAAAAGTTATGACCACAACAACATAGCAAGAAAATTTCTAAAATTTGTCAAAAACTATTTTCTAGATTTCAATGGGTGTTTGTTGATGTATGAGTGCCTAAATGGTGACCTTAGAGTTCAAATGTACCAGTGAGACCTTTTGTCAATTTGTTTACAAAACATAGGAAAGTAAATATGCAAAGTGACAACACTCAGATACTAGTGGTTGAAAAGTTACAGCTCTTCAAAGTTGACAAAAAATAGAAATTTTTGAAAAAGTTATTTAAATAAAAATAATATTATTTTTTTAACTTTGGAGTGATTTTTGGTCCACATGTAGGGTGGACCTACAAAATTTGAATCGTGAAGGTGGCAGACATCTTGGACCTCGTGGAAGCTCGTTTGAGCAGCGATAACTCTGAACAGCTTCCCACCGTGTTTCTCCTGTCGGGAGAGAACGCAGTTGAAGTATCCTCCAAGTACAAGCGGGCAGTCCTCGACCCGCACAACTAAGATCATCCGCCACAACTCCCTCCGTGTGTACAGGTCAGTTGACACGTAGGCGGCGCCGAACTGAAAACAGCTCCCCGAGCTCAGCGTGATGATGGCGAGGACCAACTGGCTGCAGGAGTGATGAAGCTCGCACTGCAGACTTCATCAAGCCAACAAGGATAATACCTCCAGAACGACCCGCAGAAGGCTGCACGGCGAAGCTCCAATGCCTCCCAAAGAGGCGATCCATGTCTCGACGAGTAAAGGACACGACCCGGGTCTCCAATGATGCTAACAATCCCGACTTGCGCTCAGAGATAAGTAGCGGAAGGTGATGCCGCGCCGTCGGCTTTAGCATGCCACGGCAGTTTCAAGTGAGAATTCTGTTCATTGGGGAGTCGGAGGAATCTCCCTACTTCTAGAGTGAAGGTTTCTAGGTGGAGGTATCTCCATGACGGGGCGGGGCCTGTGAGGGCAATTCAGCGGTGGACTGGCTGGCTGCCTGTGCGGGGCCGATGGCTGCAGGAAGGGTGGAAAGAGCTGTAGGAGCAGTGAGCTGGATTGGGGGGATGTGCAGTGCAAGCTGGGGCTGTGCTTGGAGAGGTGGCGGTGTAAAAGGTGGGCAGGAGCTGGAAAGGCTGGGCGCAAGATTCTCAGGAGCTACGGGCTCGGGCGGCTGAGTCCGGGCCAGATGCCCCCATGTCAATGTTACACTGTCCATGTTGTTACCCATTTTTCCCAAGCATTTCAATATCCTGAATGGTTTGCTGCTATGAACATTGAGTTCAATGCCTTGATCAAGAACAACACATGAACTATTGTTCCCCGGAGCTCTGATATGAATATTGTATCATGTAAATGGCTATTCAAACACAAACTGAATCCGGATGGCACCTACCAAACACAAAGCCCGCTTTGTTGCCTAGGGCTGTCATCAACAAGGTCTTGATTATGAGGAGACATTTAGCCTGGTCATCAAACACATGACAATCCGAGTGATTCTTACTCTGGCTGTGACTTTTAGCCCGATCATTCAAAGAGCTCATATCCAACGTTGTCACTTCAGTCGTGCTGCACTTGAGGCTGTATTAAAATAAATTGTATTGGTACTTACCTAAACCGGTCGATACGTATTTCGCATGGCGCAACTATTCCTGCCTTGCTTCTTTCTATTTTCCAAACAATATGCTACTTTTTCGAGTGCTATATGTATGGGACAGAGCCTGTGATATCACTAGCAATGAAAGAATTAAGAAATCACGAGTCTTTTGCTTTGTCTGTCTTTCTCTAACCGTATTAAGAAAATCAAAGTTTCTTAAATGTGTGTTGGTTTCTTGCTTGAATCCAATAAGCCAAACTCGAATCAAATCAAGATCAAAATGATACACCATACTATAAAATGCTTCTCTGATTTTTTTTAAATCAAACAAATTTCAGTCTATCCAGAACCGGGGTAAAATTGACTCAAGATTGAATTATTCGTAGCCCTAAATAACCCTCCTTTGTATTTTCTATTTTAACTACTACTCCCACTGACCCTCCTGAACCGCATTGTGCATTGTAATTGATCTGTCAGTGTCACTTGTGAATTCTGTCTCTGTGCTTTCCCCATTTTGAATGAGATGCCAGATTTTGCTACTCAGACTTGAACCTGGATCCTCTGCCTTTTACTGTTATAGGTCTATTTTGCTTCTCAAATAAAGTTTAATCGGCATACTTGTATCTCACATCTTCTTATCAATGAAAGCAGATTTGATGTAGAAGAAACTGTGAAGAAATTGAGTGTTATTGAGCATCAGCTGGAACCTTTGATCCAGTGATATTAGCGAAGATTTTACTCTTTGTTTTTTTAATCAGGTCTGTCTACATATAACAAACTGATGTCTTGGAAGACTATTGGTCCTTGTCGGATATTGATGCATGGGCCTTCTATGGCATCTTATTTTTCATTCTCCTTCGAGTTGTTGCAATGGATTTTATTTTTGGGTGTACAAAAATCATATATTTCTATTTTTTTCTACCTTTTACTCATCTTATTTACTATTCTTTCGTCTGAAAAGTTCTACGAAAGCATTTTATTTACAGCAAAATAAAAGTTCACAGCAAAATAAAAGTTCACAGCTTTCACAATCCCATATAATTGTTGTAAAGCTGGTGATGATGATATGGGTTTGCTTATCTTGTTTTTGGCTGAATGTTGAAGAATGGAAAATGTTGAAGCTTAAAAAAATAAATATATAATATCTCTATTACTATTCATCATATGCAGTTAAAAATTATGGTTTTATATTTTGTATGTATTTATTTACTATCATATATTGTGCAGAAAATGTCGAGCATGGTTGAGGATTGGATATCCCAAGCAAATGCAAAACAAAGACGAGGGAGAGCTGGCCGTGTAAAAGCTGGAGTTTGCTTTTGTTTGTATACTCTTTATAGGTTCGAGAAACTCATGCGCCCCTTTCAGGTTTTTCTTTCTTTATCCATGACATTATTGCAAATCTTCAGTTTTTGCTGTCATTAATTTCTTAAGAACAATTTTCAATGCAATTATGGTGGTGCTTGGTACTGCGAGTATTTCAATTATTAATTCAGTAACATGTTTTTTCATTCTGCTTTTTATTTTAATTTGACACTGTTAATTAACCTGTTTTTTATTTTGTAAAAAGATCTGATAAATTCTCTTTAGATGCATACATTGGACAAATACATACTCTAGTTAAGAAGAGCTGCTGCTAATTTAACTGTTAATATTCCAGTGAATTTCTATTGCCATTTTGAGAATGTGTAATTGATTTAACTAACAAGTAGAAAAGGCGCCGTTTGGATGGGTATGTAGAATTCATGACTAAGGATTAGGAAGAAGGCAATCCTGATGCAACATTGATAGATATAGTGAGACTTCAAGAAGAAGAATGACCCGTATGAAATTTTTTTAATTTTTTTATTGTATTTTTTATTGAATCTGAAGGTTAGATTTATTAGTTTTATTTTAACTTTTATTTGAGTTGTAAAAGGAGTGAATTAATTAAATATGAGAGAAATATATTTTTTTGTGAGAGGTAGCTAGTTTGGTAAGTGAATATTTTTCTTGTGTTTTCTTTTTAAGGGATAGGCTAGTTTGGTAAGAGATTATTTTATTTTCTTATGTATTTTCTTTTTGAGAGATAGACTAGTTTGGTAAGGGAGTGTTTCTTTTCTTATCATTTTTATTTCTTTTAAATAAAGATATAAGCCCTCTTGCAAATGACCCTGTATGATAATAAAAATTCTGAAATTTTCTTCTAAGTTTTTTATGTTTTGAGTTCTTATTTTTCTTGGCGGTGTAGACAATCGACCAAGGCCTCGGGGTGTGGACAATCCCGATGTGCCAAAGGTGTACAACCGGAGGCGTGCATGGTGCGTATAACCCACAACATTTTCTCGTTTGCTTCCGCTCATATGCCCCCGTCATTGCTTCCAAACGTTCGCTTCACCGCTTCCCTTGATCGTCGTTTGCTCACCCACACGAAATGCTTGGACGCACAACCGCTGCTAAATTTGGTGTCTGAGCAAAAATGTCCTTAAACATTTCAAGCGTGTGCCCATGCATGTGTTCCTGCCACGTGTGCTCCGCCCGTTCTCCCCTACGCGCCCTGGCCGCTTGTGCACTTTTGTTGTGCGTGCCCACTCTCGCCTGCAGCCTTCGTCAACGACATCAACCAAGGCAACGCGAAGACTCTTCAAAATGATTGGTTATTTGTTCGCCCTTCATGTATGTATATTCTTGTAATTTCTGTGATTTTGCTCGTCTTTTGTGAAGTTTATGAATTCACTTTAAATTTGGACGTTTTGCCTATCAATTGCAAGCTCGCTTGTTGGTTAACTCCAATAGTTAACTCCATCTCATACATAAACTGACCACTTGTCCGAAAACTTACCCCAACGCACTTGCGCGACGCCCATGCGAGTGTTCCACTAGAATTGAACACCAAACCTAGTTTGCTAGTCTAAAATTTTTCTTTGAAAAAACAATACATTTAACATTTTTGGAAAATTTTATTTTGGCAAGAGAGTTAATTAGTATGGAAACTTTGTGATTTTCAGAAACTATTTTGAGCTTTGTCAACATGGTTTAAATTGTCTAAGGAGATCTTGGGGCATAACCCCCTTCATCACCTCGAAGGTAGTTTATAAGATTTCTACATTTAAACATAAAGTTACCTTTCTGTCATTTGTTTTCCTTGATTTGTTTCCAAAATCTTAAGATTGTGATTCTTGAAAGTAAGTGCAATAAGAATATCTCATTATGGAAGGGAATGACGTAGAAGATCTTCATCAACGCATCACAACCATAGAAATTGTAGTTCAAAGCGTTGTACAATGTTTGGACCAACACTTCCCAAACCCTCCACCTAGAAGGAAAACAAGTCCCCTTTCTCCATTCCGATTGAAAATTTTGAACTTGAAACAATCTTAGATACCGTAGGCACCACTATTCTCGTGATGATTCGGGTGATTTTGACTCTGATCATAACTCTGAAACCAGGAATAGACTCAATTACCACTTGAACCACCCTTGAGTCGAACATACACCTAGGAGAACCAATCGTTTTGAGAAAGAACATTTTAAACCTAATCCACTCTATAGGATTAAAGTCTAAGAACCTACCTATGATGGATCTCATGACCCGAATAAATTTCTAGATTGGCTAACTGAAATTGATGAATTTTTTGAAAGGCAATGACCTTAGCAGTTCACAAAGAGTAATATTTGCTCAAATGAAATTGGTTGGACATGCTAAGATCTTGTAGAACAATTTTTGCAAAAATACGACAAATACGGTAGAAAAAGATGGTCCTGTGAAGAAATGTGAGAAATTCTAAAAGACAAATATTGCCCTAGGTACCATCAGAAACAACTTCACACTAGAAATAACTTAATCATGCATCACTTTTTGTCACTGAAGATATCAACACTTTTGAGGATCTCTTGCCTCGCACTAACATTCAAGATTCTGACTGGCAACAGGCCAACAAATTTGTTTTTGGATTAAGAGCTAAAATTAGAAACTAAGTTGAATAGAATAATTCTATGATGCTCTTTTAATTGAAGCTTAAAATAAGGTCTTTTCATCTAAAGTCAAATTCTCCCAAATCGCAGCACCTAGCAAACTGGCTCCCAAGCCTTACACCTCATCAACCCCTGTTAAGGATTTCGGAACCTCAACAATCAAAATCCCTTGAAATGTTATTTGCTACAAGTGCAATAAGAAAGGGCACTACAAACATGAGTGCAAATCTATCTTAACCACCCACATCACAGTGGAGGAAGATGACGAAGTAGAAGAAGAACTTTATAATGGAGAAGCTGAGACAGATGAACTAGATCCAGAGGAAACTCACCTAGGAGTTGTTAGATGCCTTCACTTCAATGGGAGAAGACTGGAGGAGACATTTTTAGTGTAGCAATGACTTATAATGGTGTAGGCTGAGGTTAGTAATTGATGGAGTGCTATGAATGTAGTTTCCACTCAATCCTTAACGAAAGCTAAACTCCAAGCTGAATTTCACCCCTACCCTTTCCATGTTAGTTGGGTCAACACCACTTTCCTACCTGTAACACAACGTTGTTTACTGTGCGATGAATCCATAAATTATATCTCAAAATAAAGGAAAATTTAATTCATTTCTGATCTTAAAACTGCATCCTTAATCAAATTCTGTTTATATTTTCAGGAAAAAGGCCTATTCAAGGAATTCTGAGTCATTTGTGCAATTTTCCAAATTTTTTCAAAGGAAACCGCTACAGCGCACTGCAGCAAGTCATTTTGCAAAAACGGGGGCTGTCGCGCGCTGCAGCGGTTCAGTTTGCGAACTACGGGCGCAATCGCGCACTGCAGCGGTTCAGTTTGCGAACCGCGGGCTCGATCGCGCGCTGCAGCGGTTCAGTTGGCGAACCGCAGGCGCGATCGCGCGCTGCTGCGGTTCAGTCTGCAAATGCGGACGCGATCGCGTGCTGCAATGGTTCGGTTTGCAAAATGACTCGCTACAGCGGGCCTCTTTGCGAAAAACGGACGCGATCGCACGCTGTAGCGGGACTCTTTGCAAAATTGTTTTCGTCATAGCGCGCTGCAGCGCGCCACAGCGCGCTGCAGCAGCCCGCCACAATTTTGTCTAGCAAAGGTATTAAATGCGGCTGGGACAATACCCCAACCAGCACCTTGTCTCCAGCCATCATTCCCTCTGCAACTACTACGTTTTTAAATGAAAAATGGTCTCTTGATGTGATGAGAAGGATAAAACAATGGAAGGTATTGGTCACCTCACCCATCAATTGGAATTTGCCATCGTTACTCCAGAATTTTTAATGGCATTACTGGTTTTTGATCTTTAGTATGAAGATGCAGCCCCTCATCTATAAATACTCTCTCTCTTAACTAGAGGAGGGTTCCAAAAATTGCTCATTTCATCTAAGTAAAGAGAGGGGTTGCATAGAAGAGAAGAAGAACTCTCCAAGGGTGGAGAAGCTCTACTTGCTAAGGAGAAGAAGGAGAAAGACAGCACTAGGGAACTAAGAGAGGCACTTCAAGTAAGGAGAAGAAGAGTCCGGAGAACTTCCCAAGGAACGTTCCTAGTATTTTCTAAACTCTTATTTTGTAATTTCTCTTCTTAGTTGATTATGAAAGGGTCTTTATCCATGTATGTGTTTTTTTTCATCTCTTTTGTAATGGAGAGCTAAACCTCTTTTGGGGAGGGTTGGGGTAATCCCATATGTTTGATAGTTATTTTAATTTGTATGATATTTTCCTCAAGTATTAATAAAACTTATGAACTCAATGCCTTGCTCAAGAAATGCATAATATTACTATAGTCTTGATTGTGAACCAAAGGAAAATGGACAATGAACTCAAGGACGAAAGTGTCTTGTGCTCCATAGCTCATCTTGGTTTAGATGCTAGATTTATGAGTGCATGAGAGCTTAGAACTATGTGAGAACGTTCTTGAGCTTAGTGCACCTTAATCGAAGCTCAATTAAAGTGTTGATGCGTGTGATGCTAAGATCCACTAATTGAGTTCCTTTGCTCAACATAATTAAGGGAGGGAAAGAAATAGTTGTGTTCTCATGAACGAGGTGACATGGTCATTGAGCTCAATATATTTAATCCCTCATCTCAACTATGTGTGATGCGAGTGACGCTCTTAGTGGAATTAATGCTTATAAGATCTTAAAAATTAGTAATCCTCATCTCCTTGATCAAGAGATAAGATGAAAACTACAAACCTAAAATCTTATAAGAATCTTTGTGCTGAAATAGAATCGACTGTGTATTCATTTTGTGCACAAGATTTGAACTTATGAATCCTTGAGATAAAATGCAAGGAAGGACAATGTGCACTTGATTTAAAGCTAAGTAAATGAAAGATAAATGTTTGAGGAATCATCATGCATAAGTGACCTATCATGATATGTGGGAGAAACCCAACTCTCCTCTCTTTTATTTGACTTATTCTCTACTAAATGATTGTTGTGCTTGTTCTGGAACCAACTCAAATAACACACTCATAGCTTAAACATTAGTGATAATAGATACACCTTAATAACAAAACATCCGATTCTGTGGTTCGATAAATCCCGGAAACTCAAACTTTTCATTTATTACTTCAGACCATGTACACTTGCGTGCAAGCGCAGACGTGTATTTACAGTCTGTCAGTCAACACCACTTTCCTACCTGTAACACAACGTTGCTTACTGCCAATCAAAACGGGTAGCTGCAAAGACCGTATTTGGTGTGATGTTTTGCCTATAAACGTATCCCTTATTCTTTTAGAAAGACCTTGGCGTTATAACCTAGATGTCATCCATTATGGGACAGACAACACATATAGTTTCAAAATCAATGGAAAAGCAATGAAATTCTTTTATACTAAGCTCATACCTAAGAAACCAACTCAAAACTCTTTTTGAACTAGCACTCCTAAAGCCATCACCCCACATCAAATTCTTAAGAATGACAAAACTCAATCTAAACACGGAGCCAAGCTTCAACTCATCATCATTTCCCCTTACACATTTCATCCTTCATCTGTTGATAAGTGAAGATATTTTCTTTACTCGCATTTGAGGCTTTAAAATTCAAGAGACTTAGGAAGGAATTTTCTGATTTACTAACCATCCATCTTCTCCATGTCAAAGAAATCTTCCCCAACCCCTCTGAAATTCCTATTCCGCATGTGATTGTTGAACTGCTTAAAGAATACCCTAAAATCACCCTGGAAGAGTTACCTGACCAACTACCTCCTCTTAGAGACATCCAACATGCCATTGATATAGTTCCTGATGCTTAGCTTCATAATCTATCTCACTATCACATGAACTCCACCGAACAAGCTGAACTTCAAAAGCATGTCAACGAACTTCTCCCAAAAAGCCTCATTAAAGAAAGTTTAATCCGATGTGTCACCTTGCCCTTCTAACCCCTAAGAAAGATAGCTCTTAGAGAATGTGCGTGGATAGTAGAGTTATCAATAAAATTACTGTCAAGTAATGATTCCCTATTCCTCATTTAGGTGATATGTTGAACCTGGTATCCGGATCAAGCTTATTTTCAAAGATCGATTTAAGAAGTGAATACCATCAAATTCGAATTAGACCAGGGAATGAATGGAAAAATGCTTTTAAAACACTGGAAGGATTGTATGAATGGCTTATCATATCTTTTGGCATGTCAAATGCCCCAAGTACATTTATGAAATCAACGAACACAGTTCTAAAACCTTTCTTAAAAAAATTCTTGGTGGTTTATTTTGATGATATTTTGATTTTTAGCCGTGATGAAAAAAGTTACTTATCTCGCATTAGACTTGTGTTGGACAAATAAGGGAAGAATAACTTTGTATCAATAAAAAGAAATATTTGTCATCCAATAAGAAGTGATACTCTTGGGATTCATTGTTTAATCTTCCAGAAACAAACTCGATACCATTAAAGTGCAAGCAATCTATGCTGGCTAACCTTTAAGAGCTTTACTGATATTAGGAGTTTCTATAGATTAGCCACATTTTACCGTAGGTTCATTAAAAACTTTAGCTCGAACATGGCTCCAATAATTAAAACCTTGAGAAGTAATAAGTTCCTTTTTACTCCTGCCGCAAAAAAATCGTTCACTCAAATCAAAGGACTTATGACAGTTGTCTCTGTTCTTAGACTATCTGATTTCTCCAAAATTTTTGAGGTTGCCTATGATGCTTCAGGGGTAGAAGTAGGAGTAGGAGTACTTTCACAAGATGGCCACTCTGTTGTCTACTTTAGTGAGAAATTAAACAATGTCAAACAGTGTTACCCACTTACGATCTGGACCAACACATTTGTCATCATTGAGGGAGAAAACTGTCATCTTAATTTCTTCCATAGTGGAATGCTTGATGAGAAAAGCATTGTCTTCCTCAGAGACCATATCAGGGATAATAGAAGCATTGAATTCCTGGTTTCCAGCTTCATTTAATGTATAAGCATTAGAGAAAGAAGAGATAGCCAAAGCCTTAATTTCCTCTTAGGTATAAAGCCAAGCACTTTCTATTTTGGTTTTATGAATCCAATTTTTAGTTTTTTTATGTTTAACAAGAGTTAGAAAACACTTAGTGTTTCTTTCTCCTTCTCCAAATCTTTTAAGGGATGCTTTTTGATGCCAATACAATTCTTCATGATCAAGAAAATGAGCTAAATTGCCATCGCATTTTTCCAGGCACATCAATCTTCTAGCAGGACAGTATTAAGATAAGAGCTAATCTCTCTGCTTCCTTTTCAGCTTTAGAAACCCGATCAGAAATATTCCCAAAACCGTGCAGTTCTAGTCACAAGGATCTTTCTGAAGTCTATATAGTTTTTGCCAAAAAGCAACACGAGGCTCTCCATTGATTGGAATAGACCAGTTAGCATTCATAAAATTCAGATAGCCTTTATGATGGACCAACATATTTTGGAGTTTAAAGCTAGAGTGGAACTTATTAGCAATAGGAGAAATAGAGAAAAAAGAGGTTCATGATCAGATCTAATTCTGTTTAAGTGAGAGATTTGGGAGGTGGAAAATTTTTTACTTCAGTGATCATTATAAAGAACTCTATCAAACCTTTCCCAAACAACCGTTGAACGGATAACCCTAATATCTAGCATCCATCAAACGATTACAATCTCACATAATAAACTCCATGAGAGAAGAAATGATTGTAATCATCTTCATGAAACCTTTTAACTAGAATGTCTAGCATCATTCAAGCCCATTGTAAATTTTACCACCAAACAAAGATCATTCAAGAATTTCCTTATCTTCTGCATAAAACATTTTCCATTTGAAAATTTCCCAACCAGGGTATATGCAAATGGTTTTGCGAGTGCAAAAATCTCTTCATTCAAAAGCTATATAATAGGTTTTCCCCTATGAATAGCAATAGGTTTTATGCTAATGACATTCAAACCTCCTTTTGCAGTACCAATTAGGGCTTCTACAATAGATTTAGGGTTATTAGTAACAAAAGTTTTGGTCGATTGCTCTGAAAATTAGGTAGAAAGCCCAAGGTGGTTAGTAAAGGAGGAGCACTACCCATGTGAGTACCGTTCTCCATACCAATCCTCAAGCTTATGCATCAACAAGTGGTACACCCTGGGACTATAAAAGAGCAAAAAAGAGAGAAAACATTAGAGTTTTCTTAGAAAAAGATAATTAGATGAACAATTTGAAACTTAAAACCTGAAAAATACAGCAAGACCCAAGATCTACCCCAACAGAACGGATAGAACCCAGGAGCAGTATGCCTTAGCACCGCATGGAGATGAGATCTACCCACAGCTGCTCGAATTTCAAAAATATCACCACCAACACTAAGAGATCAGGTTGGAAAATCGAAAATCCGAGAAATAATTAGGCGAAACCGCGAAAAATTGGTGAAAATAGAAGGAGAAAGCTATTAGCTTACAAGAGACCTGAAATTGCCCGCAAAGTTGCACCATTGGGTGAGTAGTTTAAGAGAGAAAAGCGTGTGAAGAATGGCTTTAATTGTGGTTAACTCTGAGGGAGCACTGAACAACAATGGAAAAATGAGAATCATATTTCCCAAATGTTGACATAAAGCTAGTGATGTTGATGATGGTTGTTATGATAATTCATGCTATTAGTCCTGCAATCAATTTTCTATTTTCTTCCGTATGTTGTAGCCACTCCTATGAGGTTTCCTTGTTGTTACTCACTTTGATAATTAATGAAGTGATCAATATACTTGGCTATTTGCTCCAAAACCCTATGTATTTTTTCTTAGTGATTAGAATATTAACATTTCTTAGTTTTTTCTTAATAAATTTGGGCAAGTTTGTCTCACTTACATAAAAAAGTATTACATAACCATTTCTAAATTTTAAAACATATACAAGAAAAAATAATATTGAAGAAAGTTATTTGTGTGCATTAATAAAGATCCACATACTCGTTAGAAAAGTTGAATCCTTAAGATGGGTTGCAGGGGATGCTTTAATTTTGTTATCAAAAGACAGCTTTTGGAGTCGTGAATATGCAAGATTAAGAAAGAGGCATTCATCTCTTCAAAGATTTATAAAATATTGAAGGTAATAAGAGAAAGTGAACTACATGGGAATAGTGAAAGTAACTATTGAGGCCGAAGGCCAACTGAATTTAAAAAAAGATTTAAGAAAACTACAAATTGCATGTCAATCAAAGCATTATATACACTTTATGAACAATGCTCATTAAAGGAGAAAATACACAATGAGCACTATTGTGATACCCAAACACAATAAAGTTTGAGGATTTATTGTTGGAAGGTTCCGAGCAGTAACAGTAGCATACAAGGCAAATTTATGAAAATCCATTGCTTAAAAGGCTTGGATTAAATTCAAATCAAAGTGAATTATTAATTGTAAACATTATGAAAATTAATTGATGTTTCTATTTATAGGTCTCAAAATATGCTGCATTATTAGCTAGATAAAGAAGAATTAGAGACGTTAAATTTGACTTTTGCTCCCCCTATTTTACATTACAAACAATGTCTGTGTCAGATAAATATAAATGGTGAAGTAGCTTATTTCGATATAAATGGTGAAGTAGCTTATTTCGATGAAAAATAAAGATATAACAAAGACGATGCAATTGAAAAACCACATGTTGATTGAAATAGTTCACATGACTGATCATGCTTCCTCAAACAATATTTTGAGGATCGAGGAGCATAAATCCTATGTCATCCTCTGTGAGGGGCTGATGCCAGTTCGGTAGAAATCGTTCTGGCATTGGGTAACTGCTCACTGCAGGATCATATCAAGCAATTTGAGAGAAAAGAATGCGCATATAAAAGTAAATTATATTTTTCATTTATCAAAAGTTCTTATTACAAGTTTCATCATCGTACAAAAAAAAAACAAAATAAGCATTTCAGCGCCGTTGTTGATCTTTTGAAAGCTAAGATTCTTGTTTAACCTCTTCTAGGAGCACCTGACCTGGTATTGTACAGAAAACAATACCGGGATTTGAATTCCCAGTAATTAGAGAATACTCTAAGTACAGCAGTATACAACAACAAATTAATTTACGAAAATGCGTTTAAAAGAGATAAAAATGCAGGATAGGTAAGGCAACTGCGTAAAATAAGCGAGTAACTTCCTGCAACAAGTATTTATCACAAAATAACGGTTACTGATGTCATTTTCCAGTAACCAACCCCGAATGTTACTGATGTCATTTTTCCAGTAACAACCTCGAATGTTATTGATGTCATTTTCCAATAACAACCCCGAATGATACCGATGTCATTTTTCGGTAACAACCCCGAATGATACCGATGTCATTTTCCGGTAACAACCCCGAATGATATTACGTTGGTTCCGGACAACCAACCAAGCTTCAAAACGAAATTTGGCTCAAAGCAAATATGCGAAGCAAAGCAGTAATAGAAAAATTGCAATATGTAATGCAAGTCATATACTGGGTACCTTTAGTCTTTTAGTTCAGAAGTTCAACAGCTCGTATGAGTGACAGTTCGCTCAATCTGCATTTTAAGTTCCCGATATTTTTAAGTTAGCTTTTTTTTTTATTCTTTTATTCTGTTTGTCTTCTTCTGCTTTTGAAGTTCAATTAAATTAAGCTGCTGTTAGAGCAGTTGTTAAGGTGTCTTTATGATTATCATACTAATGTATGACGAAAAAGTCAGAATAATCGACGGAATTGACAAATAGAAATTAGTTGTCATTTATAACACATTGAATCGTTCTCATTATTAATTAATGAGGATAATTCTATTGTGTATGACTAGCTATAAATTTGATAGTGAGAATAATTAGATTAAGAGAAAGCGAATGAGTTCTTTCAAATTTCTTTCCCTTACCTTAGATTTAGGATTGCCGGCACACGAAATGAAGCTGGAACGGGTTGGCAGAAGGGTTGCTGGAGCCGCTGCGGGGGCTGCCGGGGGATGCAGGGCTGCCGGAAGGTGCTGCCGGGGACTGCCGGGTTGCTGGAAGCTGCGGAAAGTGGCTGTCGGGGGCTGCCAAGCTGCTGGAAGGAGGCTGGAAGGGCTGTCGGGCTGCCGGAAGGAGGCTGGAAGGGGCTGCCGGGCTGCTGGAAGGAGGCTGTAAGGGCTGCCGGGCTGCTGGAAGGAGGAGGGTTGGCTGATTTGAGGAGGGGAGAGGGGAAGAGGCTGCTGGAATGAGTGGGGAGAAGAGGGGAGGGGATGGGGGCTTTATAGGCGCACGCAGTGGCGCCAAACCTGCGCCAAAACGGCGCCCGGTCGGTGCCTGGCACGCGCCAGAAAGCCTCTGGCGCAGAAGCTTCTCCCGCCAGAAGGCGGGAGTGGGGTCAGGGGGGAGTGGTCGGCCCTATGGGCCGACAGCCTGCGCCAAAAAAGGCGCAGGCAGGCGCCGAATGTGCGCCAGGCTCCCGCCTGGCGCGGAAGCTTCTCCCGCTTGGCGCGGGAGAAATGATCGCACCGTGCGATCAAAAATAGGGGGGGGGGGCGCATGAAGAAAACAGAGGGAGAAGAAAAAAAAATAAATAAAAAAAAATAAAAACTTAAATTTAAAATCTTCTCAAATTTCCATTGTTCGTCATCCGAATACCACGAAACTTGACACCGAGGTGTGTTACAACATGACGAACACCCTCGCGCCAAAAATTATCGATTCGGAGCAAAATTTTATTTTATTTTAATTTTAGGGGTTTAAAACTTCGAAAATTTGCCACGATCAAATCGATGCTCAGAATTTGATGAAACTTCTCAAGCAACTTTTAAATAATATACTTAACACGCCGACACTGAAAACGATGAATTCGGATACGTATTTCACTATTTTTGATTTTTAGAAATTAGAAAATTCGAAGATAGAACAGGAGCTTTCGTTTTTCGGATTTCTCCTGAATTAGGGCTCTTTGATCCTTAAAGTTGTTTCTATTTATTGGTAGTTTTGTTTGCCCTAAAGAGAAATTCCCCGGGATCCTGATTCCTAAGGTGGGGTTCTGCCCTAATTTGCAATACAACGGTTTTGAGTCGTTACAAACTCCCCTACTTAAAAACGATGTCGTCCTCGACATCACAAGAACAAAAAGAAGATTTAAGGGAAGTTCTGGGTTACCTCAACTAGAAAATAGCTCTGGATACTTTCTTCGCATAATATCCTTTTTTTCCCACGTAGCTTCTTTTACGGTATGATTGTGCCACTGTACTTTAACCATCGGGATCGTTCTGCTTCTTAGTTTTCGGCGGTCTCCTTCAATGATTTGGAGTGGCTTTTCGACATAAGTCAGATCAGGTTGAATTTCAACTATTGAATCAGAAATTTGCTGAGAGGGTTCCTGGAGGCATTTGCGAAGAGCAGAAACATGAAAAATGTTGTGTATGGCAGAAAATCTTTCAGGAAGTTTGAGTCTATAGGCCGAGCTTCCAGTTCTTGCGGTTACTTCGAATGGTCCAACATACCTGGGGCTCAACTTACCTGTAACTCCAAAGCGATAAATACCTTTCATCGGGCTAACCTTTAGATAGGCACGATCACTAACACAAAATTCTAGCATCCGGTGCCTAGCATCGTGATACTTCTTTTGTCGGTCCTGGGCTGCTGCAATTCGACTCTTGATTTGCTTTATCTTTTCATTTGTTTCTTCAATCAAATCTGAACCGTAGATTTGAACGTCTCCCACTTGTGTCCAGGCTAGTGGAGTGCTGCACTTTCTTCCATAAAGGGCTTCATAAGGGGCCATTCCAATACTTGCTTGGTGGCTATTATTATACGCGAATTCGATTAATGGTATATGCTTTTCCTAACTACCACCAAAATCAAGAATACTCAACCGCAGTAGATCTTCGAGTATTTGATTAACTCTTTCGGTTTGCCCGTCTGTCTGCGGGTGGAAGGCAGTGCTTAGAGCTAGAGCGGTCCCTAGATCGTGATGTACCGCTTGCCAAAATCGGGATGTAAATCTGCTATCTCGATCTGAGACTATGACTTTTGGAATCCCGTGAAGTCTGATTATTTCTTTAATATAGAGTTTGGCTAATCTTTCAACGGTGTCAGTTTGCTTGATAGGAATAAAATGGGCTGATTTGGTCAATCGGTCTATGATTACCCAAATTGTATCTGCTCCTGAACGACTTCGGGGTAATCCCATGGCAAAGTTCATCGAAATGTCTGACCATTTCCATTCCGAGATTTCTAAAGGACGCAAGAGTCCTCCTGGCTTCTGATGCTCAGCTTTTACTAAGCAGCACACATGACACTTAGCAATAAACTCAGCCACACTTCTTTTAAGTCATGGCCACCAGAACACTCTTTTTAAATCTTGATACATCTTATTATTTCCGGGATGAATTGAATATCCTGAATTGTGAGCTTCACTTAGTATCTGGCTTTGAATGGGTATGATATTAGGGACCCACACTCTTTTTCCGTGATAAATATAATTCCCTTGACGAAGTTGTAAGTCTGATCGACGTCCTTTTTTATGTCCTCCTTTAGCTTTGAATACATTGGGTCTTGACCTTGAGCGATAAATATTTGTTGTAGGAGCGTAGGTTCGGTGGTACTTAGCTGAAGTAGATCATTTAACTGCTTGCTGGAAGTAGGCATTATCTCAAGCTTCAGAAATTCTTCCATCAAAGGACTTTCTGTGATTAATTCATTTAGAGATACCTTCCTACTGAGGGCGTCAGCAACAACATTGGCTTTACCGGGGTGATATGAGATATTAAGATCATAATCACAAATTAATTCAAGCCATCTTCTTTGCCTACAGTTTAGATGTTTCTGGGTAAAAATATATTTTAGGCTTTGGTGGTCGGTAAAGATTTCGCATCTTACCCCATACAAGTAGTGTCTCCATATTTTTAAGGCAAAAACAACTGATGCTAACTCTAGATTGTGAACTGGGTAATTCTTTTCATGCTTCTTTAATTGCCTTGAGGCGTAGGCAATCACTTTCCCTTCTTGCATTAGAACACATCCTAAGCCAATGTTGGACGCATCAGTGTATACTTGAAAATTAATCCCTTCTTGAGGTAAGATCAGGACTGGTGCGGCGGTCAATAATTCTTTCAACTTCTGGAATGCCTGCTCGCAATCTTGACTCCACACAAAGGGTACCGCCTTTTGAGTTAACCTTGAAAGAGGTGAGGCTAAAAGTGAAAACCCCTTAACAAATTTTTGATAATAACCTGCTAGACCCAAAAAGCTACGAATCTCAGTCACCGAAGAGGGTTGCGGCCAATCCTGAATGGCACTTATCTTATTCTGATCAACTTGTATCCCCTCAGCACTGATCATATGGCCAAGAAAGGCAACAAATTTAAGCCAAAATTCACATTTTGTATATTTTGCAAACAATTGATGCTCCCTTAATGTGGTTAACACAAGCCTTAAGTGATTTTCATGATCTTCTTCACTTTTCGAGAAAATAAGAATGTCGTCGATAAATACGATCACAAATTTGTCCAGGAACGGCCTAAGAATTCGTTGCATTAGGTCCATGAAAACTGAGGGAGCATTGGTTAATCTAAACGACATCGCCAGAAACTTGAAATGCCTGTAACGAGTTCTGAATGCAGTTTTTGGAACATCTTCCTCTCGTATTCGAACTTGGTGATAACCTGATCGTAAGTCTATTTTTGAGAAGACTTCAGCCCGAGCGAGTTGATCGAATAGATCATCGATTCGAGGAAGCGGATACTTATTTTTTATAGTTATTTTGTTCAATTCCCGGTAGTCGATGCACATCCTCATTGACCCATCCTTTTCTTTACAAAAGAACTGGAGCTCCCCATGGTGACGTGCTAGGCTTAATAAGACCTTTTTCAATTAGGTCCTGCAATTGCTCGTGAAGTTCTTGCAGTTCTTTTGGGGCTAGACGATAAGGTGCTTTAGACAGAGGCTGCGACCCAGGTACTAATTCAATAGGGAAATCTACTTCCCTTATTGGAGGTAGACCAGGTAGTTCATCGGGGAAAACATCAGGAAAATCTTTTACAACATTGGTTTTTGATAAAGAGATGTCTTCACCCGGCTTATTTATCAAAGAGACTAGGTAGGCCTCGCACCCCTTGTGGATTAACTTCTTGGCCTTAAGTGCGCTGATTAGAGAAGCGTTAATACTTAATCTGCCTAAGAATACTTCTGGTTTCCTTTCTTTCTTAAAAGTAATTTTCTTCTTCTGACAGTCAATGACGGCTTCATGCATACTTAACCAATCGATCCCCAAAATAATATCGAAATTCTTTATAGGAAGGACTTGTAGAGTAGCCTCATAAACTACATTATTAATAGGGATGTTGCAAATACAAAACTGTTGAGCGCTCATGGTGGCACCGGAAGGCAACCCAATATTGAGGGTGCTGGTTAGATTGCAACACGGAATATTTAGGGTATTAACGCATTTTTTTGAAATAAAGGAGTGGCTCGCTCCCGTATCGAACAAAACGTTAACAGGTTCGCTATTAATTTGTATGGTGCCTAATTAAAAAGGATATAACTATCACAAAAAGTTTAAACAAGCGTGATGATGAAATAAAGAAAAGTGTACCTGACACCACATCACTGTCGTCGGGTGCTATGAAAGGGGTAAGAGTGTATATCCTTACTGGAACGGTGGCTCGAGGGGCCTGACCATTCCTTTGGGTAGGTGCTGCCGTCGAAGCGACTTGCCTGGGAGCAGTTCCCCTCCGACGATTATTGGCGGGGGAGGTTATTGGTGCTGAATTCTGGCTTGGGGCAGATCTTGCCCCATGGATAATATCACCATCTACCGTCCTTTTGGCGATACAAAAACGGTAACCATGGCCGGTGCGTCCGCAATTAAAGCAGCAGTTCTGCCCGTGGTAGCATCTCCCACCAGGGTGAGGTCGATCACATGCTCCGCCTTCGGTAGTCTTGGGAGATTCTGCAGACATTTGGTACGCCCTTGCTGGAGGAGGGTAGCGGGGACGCTTGAAAGTCTCCTGGTTCCCATTAGAGGTGATTGGTCTCTTCCCTTGTCGTTCCGCAATCACCTGCTCGTTGTGCTCCAGCATTGTCTCACAGTCCAACAGATCCACAAAATTTGTATTCCTCAAAGAAATTAAGTTAGTGCGAATGCTGTCTTTTAGGCCTTCTAAAAATCTACTGCACCTTGAAGCTTCGCAGTCCACCAACTTCGGTGCATAACGAGAGAGTTTCGTAAACTCCGTCTCGTAGGCTGCTACAGATCTATCACCCTGAGCTACCCTTATAAATTGGCTTTCTAGTATTCTTTGGGCGGAATGGGGAATATAGCGACTTCTGAATGCGGTTGTGAACTCCGCCCACGACACGTCCTCAAGACTGAAGCCTTTAAAGGTTGTCTCGAACGTGATTCTCCACCATCTCTCCGCTTCACCCTCTAGCAAGTATTTTGCTAGTCTAACTTCCTCGCTAGATGGACATTTCAAGCTGTCTAGCTTGCTCTCCACGGCTTGGATCCAGTCTTCGGCCTCCATGGGTCTGGCCGAGCCGTTAAAAGTAGGAGGGTTGAGTTTGAGGAAGGCCTGAAGGGCATTGTCCACTCGCACTTTTTGCTCGTGAGGGGCTTCTGCTGAGAGCAGGGAGGTGGAGGCTTTGCCTTGATTGGAGAGGGCTAGTAAGACAGCTTCTAGTAGACGATCCGTCCTATTGTCTGCTGCCGAGGAGGAGATCGTGGTTTTCACTGGGGTTTCGGCAGGTACTGAAAGGATGCCTTCCTCGGAATCCATCTGTTTGGAGTGATAAAGTTTGAGTTTTAGGGGCGGTTTGAAACTTGCCGAATATACAAACAATTAATCATGATATATAAGATTTCATCTTTTAGATTCATACAAAACTTTATCTAATAATAAATTTGTACAAAAAGAGGATTGCATTAACAGTAAGACTTATTCCTTACTGAATGCAACAAAAAGATAAAAAAAAAAGAAAAAATCTAACTTCTTATTTTGACTAACTGGAGGATTCATGACTACATTTCCTCCTTTTTGAGGACTCCCCGAGGTCCTTGACTATCCCCTTTCCTTTAGACGTAGCGGCAATCATGTTGCCAAACTTTATGAGTTTTCTAACTTGATAAAGCTCGTCCTGAAGCCGAATGATCTGACAATTTTTCACGTCATCATTTCTCTTGACCTCCCATTCAAGAGCGGTCATCCTCCCCTGTAGCGTCCCTTTCAGCTCTTGTACCTCTACCTCTAGATCCCTTATCCTGTTCCCATATCTTGATAACCACCAGGCTAATGTTTCTTCTACATTCTTCAGCTTTTCTGTTAGGACCTCAATCTTAGATTCCTCTGCAGGAGTCTTCAGGTTGACGCTAACATCTGTAATTTCGGAGTCAGAGGGATTACGGCCAATCTCCCAATCATCGTAGTACTCGACCATTTTATCACGAGGATCCATCTAAAAAGATTAACACGTACATGATGCTTTAGCATTATCATAATCAGATCGCAATGAAGCATTATATATCTTCTAATTTGCTTAATGAATATACTTTTACTTCCATATATATATTTCTTCCTCTCAGATATGCTTAATCCTGCTCTGATACCAACTGTGAGGGCCCGATGCCAGTTCGGTAGAAACCGTTCTGGCATTGGGTAACTGCTCACCGCAGGATCATATCAAGCAATTTGAGAGAAAAGAATGCGCATATAAAAGTAAATTATATTTTTCATTTATCAAAAGTTCTTATTACAAGTTCCATCATCGTACAAAAAAAAAACAAAATAAGCATTTCAGCGCCGTTGTTGATCTTTTGAAAGCTAAGGTTCTTGTTTAATCTCTTCTAGGAGCACCTGACCTGGTATTGTACAGAAAACAATACCGGGATTTGAATTCCCAGTAATTAGAGAATACTCTAAGTACAGCAGTATACAACAACAAATTAATTTACGAAAACGCATTTAGCAGAGATAAAAATGCAGGATAGGTAAGGTAACTGCGTAAAATAAGCGAGTAACTTCCTGCAACAAGTATTTATCATAAAATAACGGTTACTGATGTCATTTTTCAGTAACCAACCCTGAATGTTACTGATGTCATTTTTCCAGTAACAACCCCGAATGTTATTGATGTCATTTTCCAATAACAACCCCGAATGATACCAATGTCATTTTTCGGTAACAACCCCGAATGATACCGATGTCATTTTTCGGTAACAACCTCGAATGATATTACGTTGGTTCCAGACAATCAACCAAGCTTCAAAACGAAATTCGGCTCAAAGCAAATATGCGAAGCAAAGCAGTAATAGAAAAATTGCAATATGTAATGCAAGTCATATACTGGGTACCTTTAGTCTTTTAGTTCAGAAGTTCAACAGCTCGTATGAGTGACAGTTCGCTCAATCTGCATTTTAAGTTCCCGATATTTTTAAGTTAGCTTTTTTTTTTTATTCTTTTATTCTGTTTGTCTTCTTCTGCTTTTGAAGTTCAATTAAATTAAGCTGCTGTTAGAGCACTTGTTAAGGTGTCTTTATAATTATCATACTAATGTATGACGAAAAAGTCAGAATAATCGACGGAATTGACAAATAGAAATTAGTAGTCATTTATAACACATTGAATCGTTCTCATTATTAATTAATGAGGATAATTCTATTGTGTATGACTAGCTATAAATTTGATAGTGAGAATAATTAGATTAAGAGAAAGCGAATGAGTTCTTTCAAATTTCTTTCCCTTACCTTAGATTTAGGATTGCCGGCACACGAAATGAAGCTGGAACGGGTTGGCCGAAGGGTTGCTGGAGCCGCTGCGGGGGCTGCCGGGCTGCCGGAAGGTGTGCTGGGTTGCTGGAAGCTGCGGAAAGTGTCTGTCGGGGGCTGCCAGGCTGTTGGAAGGAGGCTGGAAGGGCTGTCTGTCGGGCTGCCGGAAGGAGGTTGGAAGGGGCTGCCGGGCTGCTGGAAGGTGGCTGGAAGGGCTGTCGGGGGCTGCCGGGCTGCTGGAAGGAGGCTGTCGGGGCTGCCGGGCTGCTGGAAGGAGGAGGGTTGGCTGATTTGAGGAGGGGAGAGGCTGCTGGAATGAGTGGGGAGAAGAGGGGAGGGGATGGGGCTTTATAGGCGCGCACGCAGTGGCGCCAAACCTGCGCCAAAACGGCGCCCGGTCGGTGCCTGGCACGCGCCAGAAAGCCTCTGGCGCGGAAGCTTCTCCTGCCAGAAGGCGGGAGTTGGGTCAGGGGGGAGTGGTCGGCCCTATGGGCCGACAGCCTACGCCAAAAACGGCGCAGGCAGGCGCCGAATGTACGCCAGGCTCCCGCCTGGCGCGGAAGCTTCTCCCGCCTAGCGCGGGAGAAATGATCGCTCCGTGCGATCAAAAATAGGGGGGGGGGGGCGTATGAAGAAAATAGAGGGAGAAGAAAAAAAAATAAATAAAAAAAAATAAAAACTTAAATTTAAAATCTTCTCAAATTTCCATTGTTCGTCATCCGAATACAACGAAACTTGACACCGAGGTGTGTTACAACATGACGAATACCTTCGCGCCAAAAATTATCGATTCGGAGCAAAATTTTATTTTATTTTAATTTTAGGGGTTTAAAACTTCAAAAATTTTTCACGATCAAATCGATGCTCAGAATTTGATGAAACTTCTCGAGCAACTTTTAAATAATATACTTAACACGCCGACACTGAAAACGATGAATTCGGATACGTATTTCACTATTTTTGATTTTTAGAAATTAGAAAATTCGAAGATAGAACGGGAGCTTTCGTTTTTCGGATTTCTCCTGAATTAGGGCTCTTTGATCCTTAAAGTTGTTTCTATCTATTGGTAGTTTTGTTTGCCCTAAAGAGAAATTCCCCGGGATCCTGATTCCTAAGGTGGGGTTCTGCCCTAATTTGCAATACAATGGTTTTGGGTCGTTACATCCTCATTGCCAAAACAAAGACTAAATATGAGAGATTTAACAAGAAGACCCATGTCATGAAGAGGAACTTGACAATACCAGAGTGGCTTAGGATGTCCTATTATACTTTCATAAACTATGCAATATCAGTTGAATATTTGTGACAAGAAGATTAATAGACTGCATAATCAACTCCATGAGATGAATGGCCTAATGAAAGATCTTTTTAGTCAACTTTGGTTGATTACCAAATAACTAAATAGATGAGAGGATATCTAACACAATGCTTGAGACAAGTGCTAATTGGACACCTTTACTCAATCAAATCACTAAACTATATGTTTTGATTTCTAATTGATCTAAATGATTCTTGTTGAGTTACAATAAAATATAGTTTTGATTCTTAGTTTATTTAATATATCTATTGATTTATTTTAAATCTAAAGATATGATTTGATCTTAAGTGATTCTTGCCAATACATTCTAATGTTAAATTAAACAACTTCTAATAGATCTAAATGTTTACAGTTAGGCTATTTTATAGAATTTCTAATTGATCTAAGTGATCTTAATTGAATAGTGATCAGATTAAATGGTTTAATCACTATAAGATCTAAGAGATATTAAACATACAACTTGGGTTACATATTCAAATTATGAGGACATTAAACCCGTTAGATGGGTATTCTAATAGATATAAGTTTATCACTTATTTAAAATTTGGGATTTCCAAAGGTTGCAAGTTCCACTGTAATTTCAAATTACCAATCTAAATAGATGTTAGCCTCTTTCTAAATCAAATCACAGTACTTATAATGGATGTATTCCTTTATACAACTTAATTTGGGCTAGAACTAATGCTAACAAGATTTCACTCACATTAAAATAAAGTACATAACACAAATCTTAATGTTTTAGATATAAGTTTGCAAGTTCAACTATGACTCTAAGCAAACTCTTTAACTGTTGTATGCCTTAATTTTCAGCGGTCATATTTAGAACTTCTGAAACTTAGCGTTTATGCTTTACAATGTTTGATTACTGAGTCAAAAAGGTATGAACAGCTCTTTGCTATGCTTCGAACAATGCTAACTCTAAAATCGTTCTCAAAGAAAATCTACTCCTAAAATTAATCTAGATGGTGGAGGGTCATACACTTTTTTGAGTGACCGATGTTAGTCAAGATGTGGAGACCGGATGTCCAAAAATCGTTTATTTTTTTATATCATCCAAGAACTTTAACTGATTAGTAAAATTTTTCTTAAGCATAACATAACATGCATATAGTCCTTGACACATTAATAAGACTTCTGAAAGAAAATTACTTTGAATAACTTCATATTTTACTTCTTTTTAAGTACTCTCTCATCATTTGCAGGTCTGCTCTTTTCTTCATTCTACTTAAGATTTACTTGTCCTATAGTTTCTATTATCTGTCTAAATAGCTAAGAGAGTATTATATGCAAGCTAATTAAAATTAAAAAAGCTTGGAAATAAAATCCTTATTACAAAAAATATTGTAGAGGTAAATCTTTAGAAATAATAAGTATTGCTTTCTTGTTGATTTAGTCTCATAATTTATTTGGGTGAGCCTAGCTTTTATTAATTCTATTTTGATAGCCTATTATCATTTATAGGTGTGTGATAGTATTCCTCATCATCAATTCTTGCTTATTTATATGCAGTTATGTGGACTAGATTATTCATGCACAATTATTAGAATTTGATTACTGCCTAAAATTTTTAATTCAGAAATAAAATAATTGTATTTTGTATAAAATTTTATTAAATATGAAAAGGCTGTTACATTTAAACATTGGCCAAAAGGAGGGACATATTCTCTCGTTTTGGTGATCTATCTACTGCCCCATTTACAGTAGTGAATGAGGCTCTAACTGGGATAACCCGACTTTATTAACTTTAAATATAGTGATTCAGAAGTCCAATGTATCCACAGGAACGGCAGCTACATTGCTATCATGGTTAGGAACCAAGTTAAAAGTTGTTGATTGAGGCTCATGTTTTGTAACTTAATTGGTGACGGTGGAAGAAACTCTGCCGACTACTTGACATGCAAATATATCAAATCTGGAAGATTATTTGAGGCTTAAATAGAAATGATTTAAGTCCCAGAAAACCCCTGCTGAATTGTTCTTGGAATTTGAATTGCTTGTGCTTTTAACTCGAGCATAATTGATTATTTAAGATTCAATTTATTTGATTTTGAAGCAAATATATCACAAAAGGAGGTCATCTTTGGACTCAGATGAACAACACCAATTGATGATGAAAATTGATTGGAGGAGAAGAAAGATCACCAGATATATAAAATGTATCCGAATATCTGTGAATAGATTGTTGGAATGTATGAAAACCTTCAACTTTTTCAAGAGTCAAAGCTTCCAAAAGAGATCATTTAGAATTTGTGTTTATCCATACATATGAGTTCTTAAAACTTATAATAAATTCTAGCGGAAGACCAATTCAAGAAACAGTGGAAAATCATGTGTGAAAACCAAAGCTTATGTTGGTTTTTTATACATAAAAAATAATTAATGATTTCTCCCATTTTCTGATCATAGCAGCAACACAACTGAGCTTGATTCAACTTTTATTGCAAGAGATTCAAATTTTCAGTAAATTTAAATTTGTCAAAGAAAGAATCATATTTGATGAATTTTATTGAGATAAATCATTCTCTCTCTGCCAAAGAAAAACTTTGGAAATGTCACACTTAGTGGCATTTTGGCCTGCTATTTTAAGAAATATACTATATTATAACATATTTTTCCTTACTGCATCAAAACGGCATATGAATTGTGACCTTATCATTTCTTTAGGGGGAGAACAAGTTATTGAAGTGTTGTCAACTCATCGATACCTATTGTAAATGAGGATGTTTTTGCAAACTCTAGCGAGAAGAATTTTTCACCGGCAATTTTGGAAAATAGGTGGACGTTTACTAGTGAATCCTTTTAAGGATGACAGAATGTTCCCTTGCACCATACTCTTATATCTCTTCTCTTACATTTACTTAACAATATACCTTTCACTTCCAAGTTATTTCAGTGAAATGTTATTTATTATCATATTCAGGTGCAAAAGTTTTTGGTAACTTATATTAATTTGATTTAGGTTCTTCAATAGTTAATTTTCTTTTTTGAATTTCTGAAGGTACCAGAAATGCTACGAATGCCACTTACTGATCTGTGTCTACAGATCAAATCCCTTTCTTTAGGTGATATAAAATCTTTCCTTTTGGAGGTCTGTTGATTTTCTTCTTCCATTTTTTAATGTTAGTCTTTGGTAAAATATTTTTTCTTGTTTCTGTGTATTGTAGCAATAGTACTTGTACAAATTCTGTTTTTGTTTTTCTAGGCAATAGAACCACCGAGAGAAGAGGCAATTTCCTCTGCAATTGACTTGCTATATAAAGTACGACAATGGATTTCCTAACAAGTATATACTTGTTTTTCATTTTTTAATAGGAGTTTATGTTCCTTTTGGTTTTTTTGATTTGGCAGGTTGGAGCCTTTGAACGATATGACAAATTGTCACCTCTTGGTTACCATTTGGCAAAACTTCCTGTGGATGTCCTTATTGGAAAGGTCTTGTTTATTTGGTTGTTATTTGAATTTAAATCCTTATCTTATATCTGAATCATATATTTCCTAAAATTATCAATATTAAACTTTTATTATTGATTGCTGGAAAATTTTATCATTATATGTTTAGATTTTCTTGTCAATCCATTTTTTTTTTCTTTTGATAAGGACCTGTTCTGTATATTTTCTAGCCTTAAATATCAGCTTAAATTTTTTAGAAGAATTTATAATTTTTAACAACTCTTGCATTCTAGGTTTGATAGTAAGATCAGTGTAGATTAGGAAACAGTCATATGGATGACATTGTTTGGCTTTTCCATTTTCCAAATCTGTTACCAATGATATTTAAGATTTCGTGAAAACCTCTTTTTCAATATTCTGATAATTTCTTCTATCACCACAAGGTATCTATGGCTACTCCCAAAATAGCAAGGGAGGTGGGGATGTAACTTCTTAGTTATCTCCACTAATTTAACTATTATTTTGAGGAAATAAAAGTTTTCCTTGAAATAAATTTTGAAGTTTAGGAATTTTTATATTTTTCTACCATATAAGAAGTAAAAAAAATTCTTTGTTCTCTTTTTATATTAACCCTAAATGGGATTATTTGATTCCTTGTTTTTCCTTGTTCCTCAACTTTATCACTGTCCTGCATTCAATCCTGGGAGGTGTTTACCTCAACCGCATGTTATTGGAAGATTGTCAAATTCTTCTTTGCATGTCATCTGAATTATCTTTCACTTGAACTCCCTCCCAAACTTGTTTGAGAACTAGATCTTTTCCCGCTTCATTAATTGTGCATTGATTTTTAGAGGTCTCCATGTTTCATTTTTCTCTCTCCTGTTCATTCTATTCTTCACTATCTATTTCTATGCTTTCTACTATTGCCATATATTTATTTATTAATCCAAATCAGACTTGAGCTATTTATGTTTGATTTGCCCATTTTAGACTCACTATTCAGCAACTAACTGAATTTTATTCCTATCATAAGTCAAATTTTCTAAGAGAACTAAATGATTTTCTTATTCTGCGTTGTTAATTTCAATCTACTGAAACGCTTAAGCTCCTCTTATTTATTATTAACTTCTATTTATTATCATTTATTAGAACTTGAGTCATTTTTTCATTCATAATATTATAACGACCTGGCCTAACAAGAGTCGGGAAATGAAGTTGGATGGCAAAAGTGTAAATTTTGCATTTTCTAACTCCATATTAAATCAGATAAGAAAATGAAATTAATCATCAAATAAATACTTCATGATTAAAAGACCTAAAAGTAGTAAGAAATGGAATAAACAGTTAATTATGGCAATAAGCTTCATCAACTTAATCATTATCCATAGCCCTAAAACTTGAAAAATGTTGAATGCCATAAGTTACATTATAATTTCATAGGTTTATGCTTTTCTGAATCACAAAAATATAAAGTAAAAGAAAGCAATGTGTATGTTAATTTCTTAATGCTAGAAATCATGTAACATATATATTATTTGAAAATATTTTATATTTACTTTTGTCATTATCATTTTATCATTGCCATTTACCCATTATCATAAGATTATTAACTTTATTTAACTTTCATTTTCTCCATACCAATTTATAGAGGGTTTTGCTCTATTGACTATTATACATATATACACATAATTTTTATAAAATAGTCATTTATCCTTAAGCAACATAATTATATATATATATATATAACATTATCTTGTATATGCTATTGATATATAAAATATTTGATCATTGTGAATATTTGATTTTATCAATTTAAGAATAATTTTAAGAGAATATTTATATTTATACTTGTAATTTATTCATCATATTAGTTTTCCATGCATATTTATCTTTATTTTGCAATGATTTTTAAAAGAGAAAGGATGATATTCTGAAATATAAATAAATATTACCCACTTTGATAGTCTTATCATCGGGACAGTCTCGATTTCATCAGTGTTTGTGTCCCTTCTAATTTAATCCAAATCTAATGCTTAAAATCATATTTAGGATCTTTATATGATTATCTAAATAAATAAAAATCAAAATTACAAAAATTACAAAAATTGGTACAATCTTGATCTTTAACCTTGGAGTTTGGTAGACCGCTTAGGGGTTGATGCAGTCGTGCTTGTTGTCACTCAAGCCTATTTTTAGAGCAAACAATTATAGTTTAATGATTGCAAATTCTTGTTTAATTAATAAATTGTGATTTTCTCACAAATAATATCTCGTAAGGAGTAAGGAGATATATTTAATGAGAGCGTGAATTGACTGGCTTTTTTGTTTTTTTGGGAGTCTTCATGTTATTTTTTTGTTCTCATTAGTCTGAAATAAAGATAATTGTTTGCAAAATAATTTTTTTGGGAGTCTTCATGTTAATAGATTTAGTCTCTTTTTTACTGTCATGCTATATAGTATTCCGCTTCCATTTTGTTTGCCTTTCTACATGCATTGCATGTTGGTTTATTTTTATTGGTTAGATTCTCCTTCAATTGACACATGGGTTATTTTTTGTTTCTGTTATGAGTGATGAGTGTCCTTGTAATAAGGGTTCTGATGCACTTTTATTTTTGTTTTGAGAATCATGTTCTTTGATAGAGAGTTTTGTATTTTGATACGTACTTTCCATATATTTTTGAGGCTAATGCTTTGAATGCTATATGTTGATTTACTTTCTGTTTTGCTGTGTTGGAATCATCTAAACTTGAGTAGATTTGAGGTTTTGATTTTGACGGTCTCTTTGGGGTTTTGTGTGATGAACATAATGCAATTGCATAAGAGGGAGTGTGTAGTATTATCACAAAATGTAGGTTACTAATGCTGTTTTTTTCCAGTAATTCATCACGAATGTTACTAATGCCATTTTTTAGTAACAACCTCGAATGTTACTGATGTCATTTTCCAGTAACAACCCCGAATATTATTGATATCATTTTCTAGTAGCAACCACGTTATGTTGGCTCCAAACAACCAACCAGGCTTCAATATGAATTTGACTCAAAGCGAAGCTAAGCAGCAGTAAAATGCAAAAAGTAATATTTGTTATGTACTGGGTACCTTTGTTTTTTAGGATCCAAAATTTGACAGTTTGAATTTTGGATCTGCATTTAATTTTGATATTTTAAATTAGCATTTAGGTAATATTCTTAGGAATAAATATTATCTTCTTTTTCATTCTGTTCTTTTTTTGCTTTCTTAGTTTTAATTGAAATCCAATTTTTAAGTTACTGCGATAGCAATAATATTTATTATAACGTTATTATTATGATAATAATATATGTAAGTAAAAGACAATGGAAATGATTGAATTTAAATTATAGAAAATGGAAATAATAGTTATTTTTATAACATTCTTACTGTTATTCATTATTACTTAATGAACACAATAATGATTATTATGTATATGTAAATAAATAAAATTAAAAGAATGAAAAAATAGCAAAATCTCTTCTCATTTATTCCTCTTTTTTCTTCTCCACTTGCCTAAGTGTTATTGGATAACGGAGGCAGGCTGGACGTGGTGGTCGGAGTAGGGTGACCAGGGCAGAGGGGCGGCTGTCGAAGACTGGCTGGCAGAGGGAGGGATGGCTGGCTGGAAGGGGGGCTGAGAAGGTTGGTTGAGGGGAGGAGCTGGCTACTGTGGGGGAGGTTGGCAAGAGAGGGCTTGATTTGAGAGAGGAGAGGAGTTGTGGAGGAGGGAATGGGGGGAGTTATATAGGCGCAGGGTGTAAGAGGGCCGGCAGCCTGCGCAAAAAATGGCGCAGGATTGAGAGCTACCTGACGCTCTGGCACGGAAGCTTCTTCCACCTGCCAAAGCAGGCGCCAGGCGCAGAAAATCTGGAGGGAATCGCAAGAAACAAGGGGGAGAAGAAGGAAAAAAAAATGAAATTTCTTAAGGAAAAATTAAATAATTATTTAAAATTAACTTTTTCGCATTTTTTTGCCGTTTGGCGTCTAAATATAACGAAATTTGGCATCGATGTGTGTTACGTTGTAACGAACATCCTCGTGCCAAAAATTTTTCGGTTCGGACAAATATTTTATTTTTAATTAATTTATGAAGTTTAAAACTTCAAAAATTATTTGGCGCCGAATCGAAGCTCAAAAATTGATGAAACTTCTCGAGCAGCCTTTAAATAATATACTTAACATAATGATACGAAAATCGATGAATTCGGACACGTATTTAATTTTCTCAATTTATTGGATTTAAATAGTTCAAAAAAAATTAAAGTGGTATTTTTAGTTATCCGTATTCTTCCAAACTATGACACTTTGATCTAAAAATTATTTATATCTAAAGGAAATTTTATTTGCCATAATTTGAAATTCATCAGGGTCCTGATGTTTAAGGCGGGATTTGATCTAATTTGAAAAGTAACGACATAGATTTGTTACAAACTCTCCTACTTAAAAATGATGTCGTCCTCGACATCAAGAATAAAAATAACGTCTTAAAGGGAATTTTGGGGTACCTTAATTCAGAAATAGTTATGGATACTTTCTTCGCATATCATCTTCTCTTTCTCACGTGGCTTTCTTCGCAGTATGGTTATGCCATTGAACTTTGATCATCAGAATCGTTCTAATTCTTAATTTTCAACGATCTTTCTCAATGATTTTAAGAGGTTTTTCGATATAAGTTAAATCAAGCTGAATTTCAACTGTTGAGTCTGAAATTTGCTGAGTGGATTCCTGGATGCATATGCGGAGTGTTGAAATATGGAATACGTTGTGCACAGCTGTGAATCTTTCAAGAAGTTTAAGTATATAAGCCGAGCTTCCAAATTTTGCAGTTACTTCGAAGGGTCCAACATATCTGGGACTCAGCTTTGCAGTCACTCCAAAGCGATGAATTCATTTCATAGAGCTAACATTTAGATAGACACGATCACCAATGTGAAATTCTTGCCTCCGGTGTCTTGCGTCGAAGTATTTCTTTTGTTGGTCTTAGGCTGCCGCAATTCTGCTCTTGATTAGCCTTATCTTTTCGTTTGTTTCTTCAATCAACTCAGATCCATAAATTTGCACATCTCCAACTTGTGTCCAGGCTAGAGGAGTATTGCACTTTCTCCCATATAAGACTTCATAAGGGGCCAACCTGATGCTTGACTGGTGGCTATTATTGTAAGCAAATTCTACAAGTGGAAAGTATTTCTCCCAATTTTCACCAAAGTCTAACAAGCATAAATGCAAGAGATCATCTAAAACTTGGTTGACTCTCTCTATTTGTCCATCCGTTTGAGGGTGGAATGTCATGTTCATGGTTAAAGTGGTTTCCAAATCTTTGTGTACTGCTTGCCAAAATCAAAGTAAACATGTTATTCCGATCTGAAATTATAGTTTTAGGAATTCCATGCAGTTTGACGATCTCCCTAATATATAGTCTTACCAGTTTCTCCATTGAGTTTGTTTGCTTTATTGGGATAAAGTGGGCTGATTTTGTTAATCTATCAACTATGACACAAATGACATTCGCTCCTGATTTTCCTTTTGGCAAACCCATTACTAAATCCATGGAGATATCTGACCATTTTCACTCTGGGATTTCTAGTGGGTGTAGAAGTCCATCAGGTCGTTGGTGCTCTGTTTTGACTAGGCTATAAACGTGGCACCTAGCCACAAATTAAGCTATCTCTCTTTTGAGTTTTGGTCACCAGAAGATTATCTTTAGATCTTGATACATTTTGTTGCTTCCGGGGTGTACTGTATTGCCTGAGTTGTGGGCTTCATTTAATATTTGATTTTGAATATGCGAAATATTCGGGACCCAGATTCTATTACCATTATAAATATGAATTTCTTTTCGTAGCTGCAACTCTGTTATGCGACCATCTTTTATATCTGCTTTCAGCTTGGGGTATTCCTCGTTGATTTTTTGAGCATCCAATATGCTTTGTACTAAGGTAGATCCTGCAGTATTAACATTAAGCAATTCATTCAACTGATCTTTAATAATGGGTCTTATATTAAGCTGCTGGAATTCTTCTTCAAATGGACTTGTTGAGATTAAAGTACTCAATATTTCCTTTCTACTCAAAGCATCTACGACCAAGTTAGCTTTCTCAGGATGATATTGAATATCCATGACATAGTCGCTGAGTAGTTCTAACCATCTCCTTTGGCGACAGTTTAGTTGAAGATGTATTTTAAACTCTGATTATCTGTAAAGATCTCACACTTTACTCCATAAAGATAGTGCCTTCAAATATTTAAAGCAAAGACTATTGCGGCTAGCTCTAAATCATGATCGTGGTAGTTCTTTTCATGAATCTTTAATTGCCTTGAAGCGTAAGCAATGACTTGCTTGTCTTGCATGAGGACACACCCTAGTCCTGTTAATAAAGTGTCCGTGTATACCTTATAGTTCTTCTCTTCTTGAGGTAGGATTAGGGCATGTGTAGTGGTGAGGGCTTGCTTTATTCTTAGAAATGATTCTTCGCAGTTCTGACTCCATGCAAATGGTGTTGCCTTTTGAGTTAGCTGAGTTAATGGTTTGGCCAGATTTGAGAATCCTTTGAAAAACTTTAGGTAGTATCCTCCCAGTTCTAAGAAATTGTGAATCTCAAACATGGATGATGGTTGGGGTCATTCTTGTATGGTAATGATCTTTTTTTAGTCTACCTTGATTCTTTTAGCATTTACTACATACCCTAAAAATGCTATTGAGTCCAACCAAAACTCACATTTTGAGTACTTGGCGAATAATTGATGCTCCCTAAGAGTTCCCAATACTGCTTTCAAATGAATCTCGTGATCTTTCTTAGACTTGGAATGTATTAAGATATCATCGATGAAGACTATCACGAATTTATCGAGAAAGGGCCTGAGGATTCTCTACATTTAATTCATAAAGATAGAAGGTGCATTTGTGAGTTCAAATGACATGACTAATAACTCATAATGTCCGAAACGAGTTCTAAATGCAGTCTTTAGGACGTCTTCTTCATTGACTCTCATCTGGTGGTATCCAGACCATAAATCGATCTTGGAGAATATTTTGGCTCCAGTTAGTTGATAAAAGAGGTCATCGATGCGGGGTAGAGGATATTTATTTTTCACTGTTATCTTGTTGAGTTCTCTATAATCTATGAACATACGCATAGATCCATCCTTTTTCACGAAGAGTACTGGGGCTCCCTAGGGGGACATGTTTTGCCGAATCAATCCCTTGTTGGTTAGCTCTTGAAGTTGTTGGTCTAATTCTTGGAGCTCTTTTGGTGCCATACGGTATGGTGATTTGGACTTGTGTTGGGTTCCCGGAACTAGTTCTATTGAGAACCCAATTTCTCTTACGGGTGGTAGCCCCATGTAAATCTTCGGGGAATGCATCTTTAAAATCTCGAACAATGTGTATTTTTGATAAAGGCACAATTTAATTTCTTTCTCCCATCATAGTTACTAAGTATGCGCTACATTCTTTCTGAATCAACTTTCTTACTTTTATCGGGTTTATTAGGGATGCTAACAGGCTTTGTCTTCCTATAAAGACTGTTGATATTTTACCACTTTTGACTATAACATTTTTCTTCTGATTACAGTATCATGCTTGCTTAACCAATCTATTCCTAGAATAATGTCAAAGTTGGTGATGGGTAGAATGACTAACGTAGCTTTGAATATTTTGCATTTGATGAGAATATTAAAAATACAGAATTTATGAGCTTCCATGCTAGCTCCAGAAGGTAACCCAATATTTAGTGTTGTTGCCAAATGGGAGGATGTTAGTTCTAGTGTGGCTGCAAGTTTTTCTGATATGAAGGAGTGGCTTAAATAAGGTGTCACAAGATACATCATTAATGAATAGCGTGCGTAAATATGAACTATGAGCATTTTGTATTAATATAAATGCAAAAGAGAAAGGAGAACGAGAAGAATGAAATACCTAATACTACATCGTTGTCTCCAGGAGCTAATACTGGAGTGAGCGTGTAAATTCTTGTTGGAGCAGGGTTGCGTGGTGCGGGTCCTTTCCTCTGATTGGATGTTAGTGCAATTGGTGGCCTTGGGGCGTTTTCTGATTCTGGGACAGCTCCTCTGGTTTGGGCACGGAACGGGGTTACATCTGCTGTTGTGTTTGTGCCTCCTATAATGGTTACTCTGTCTACGTTCTTAAGGGTCGACAATCCAGAATTTGGTGGTCGGGCTTGCCGCACATAAAACACCTTTTGTCGTCGTGATAGCACTTGCCGTAGGGATGAGATCTTCGACAATCTCCTCTCATTCCTTGACCGAAATTCTCAGAAGTTAGCTGAAAGATTTTAGCAGGTGGGTTGTGTTGTCATCATTTGAAAGTTTCTAGGTCCTTTGTGGGATGATCATGTCTCTTCCCTTGACCTGAGTGGTTAGAGGGCTTGCTATTCTCTTCGTGCTCCATGATTAAAGCACATTCTAAAAGTTCGGAGAAACGAGTATGTCTAAATGGAAGAAGGCTCCAACGAAGCTTGTCCTTCATCCCTAACAGAAAACGGTTGCACCTTGGTTTCTCTGTACTTATCAGGTTCTTAGCGTACTTTGATAATTTTGTGAACTCAACCTCATAGTTGGCCATTGAGTTGCTACCCTTAACCAATTTTATGATTGGTTCTCCATGATATTTTGGGAAGCTTGTGGGATGTATTTGGCTCGAAAAGCTTCTAAAAATGCTTCATAACTTATATTCTCCAATTATATGCCAGTGAAATCAGTACTGGCGACGGATTCCCACCAACGGCCAGCTTCATCTTTAAATAGGTGGCAAGTCACACGCACTGCTTTTTCAATTGGACACTCCATACTGTCTAGTGTCTTCTCTATCTCTCTCAGCCAGTCTTCTACCTCCATAGGTCAAGTAGTCCCATGAAATACTGGTGAATTTAATTTGAGAAAAGATCAGAGGATTCCCTCAGAACGATTCTTTTGGGGTGATTGAACGGAGTTTGATAAAGCTGCTTTCTTTTGATTCGCTATGAGCTCTAGGACGGCTTCCATGAAGCGGTCGTTGGTACTTTCCGGAACCTCCATTGATATAGGTGCCTTAATTGGGGTTTTTGATTGGGTGCTTAAATATCTTTTGTCTGAATTCATTTTTTTTTCCTAAAAGTTGAAAGCTTAAATTACATATGTTATGTTATCCTTCTCTCTTCTCAAAATGAATTATAATTTGACATTTATATGTTATCTCTTAAATTTACACTAAATCCTGCTCTGATACCAACTGTGAGGATCTGGTGTTGGGTCCGCGGGAGCAGATCCTGCACCGGTTGTGTGAATAACAAGTCCTCTAGTCGCAGAATCATATTGAGTGATTTAAGAGATAAATATATAGATATCAAACATAACTCATTTATTAATTAATTCATAAGTCTCTTGATTACAAGGATCAAAATAAAAAGTTACAAACTTTTAAATAAGTCAAAAGAACAATAATTCAACCGGAAACAGTGTCAACGCTGCTTAGTTCATAGCACTTTTCTTCTAGGACGAACTCCTTATCTGGGCACGATTCAAAAGTGCGGGCATTTGAATACCAGTTAGTTGTGGAATTAAGTACTGATAGATATCATCTTTACAAATGTTAAATGATAAGAAAAGTAATCAATAATTTGATAGAAAATAAAAACTGGATAAAATTATCCCTACAAAGCTGTTTCAGATGGTCTGAAATTTTAGCATACAAGTAATTACAGTCACAAATATAAATATAGAATTTTAGCATTTGATATCTGAGGCAAACCATGATTTTGTTGGGCAAGTACAAAATTGAGAAAAATTGGAGTTTATTTTTGTGTTACATATCTCAACTTCCCTCTATACCTGACCCTTCAATGGCTTATCAATATAGGTTCCTTATGACTCCCGATGTCGGGCAATCCCGTGCTAGCAGTTGTCTGATCAGACTAAAAATATATCAATATGGAACCCTTGCTACTCATTTATTCAAACTTGTTCATATATCATTTTATATGACTTTTAAAAGCATTTTTAATTTATGCGATGCTAAGTGAAAAAAACATATTAAATAAGAGTAAGGAAAGACATCTGGTATATTGTTCTCTTAAGTTCAAAAGTTCAACAGTTTGTTAGAATCTACATTTAGATTTTTGAAATTTTAAATTAGCCTTTTAGCTAACATTAAAATGAAAGTGATATGATATTTTTTTAGATTTTTACTTTATTCTTCTCCAATCTGCCTTTCTTTTATTTTTTTATATTAATAGAGACAATATTTTAAGTCGCTGAGGGTAGTAATTATATTTTATATAATGTTATTATTATTATTATGTAATAATAATAAGGATAATAATAATATATGAAAAAAGGATAAAAATGAAAATGACTGTAAAAAAAATCTGCAGAAAGTAATAATAATAATAAAAATAATACTAAATAAAGGAAAATGACATAATAAAATACTTGAATTGAAATAATAGTTAATTTATAATATTTGTACAATTTTCATTATTTAATTAATGAGAACTGTAATAATGTGAATGATGTAATTTTATCATTATTATTTGCATAATAATGATTATTATGTATATGTAAATAAATAAAAATAAAAGAACGAAGAAATAGCTAAATCTCTTCTCATTTATTCCTCTTTTTTCTTCTCCACTTGCCTAAGATAGTGTTGTCGGATAACAGAGGGAGGTCGGACATGGGGGTCGGAGTAGGGTGGTCGGGGCAGAGGGAGGGAGGGATGGCTAGAAGGGGGGCTGAGAAGGTTGGTTGAAGGGAGGAGGAGCTGGCTGGCAGGAGAGGGCTTGATTTGAGAGAGGAGAAGAGCTGTGGGAGGAGGGAATGGGGGGAATTATATAGGCGCAGGGTGTAGGAGGGGAGGGAATCGGCCAAGAGGGCCGACAGCCTACGCCAAAAATGGTGCAGGATGGGGCGCTGCCTGGCGCTCTGGCACGGAAGCTTCTTCCGCCCGCCAGAGCAGGCGCCGGGCACAAAAAATCGAGAGGGAATTGTAGGAAACAAGGGGGAGAAGAAGGGAAAAAAAAGAATTTTCTTAAGGAAAAATTAAATAGTTATTTAATTAAAATTTTCGCATTGTTTCGCCGTTTACGTCCAAAAATAACAAAGCTTGACACCGATGTGTGTTACGTTGTAACGAACACCTTCGCGCCAAAAATTTTCAATTCGGACAAATATTTTATTTTTAATTAATTTCTGAAGTTTGAAATTTCAAAAATTAATTGAGCCCGAACCGGCACTCAAAAATTGATAAAATTTTTCGAGCACCCTTTAAATAATATATACTAACATAATGACATGAAAATTGATGAATTCAGATATGTATTTAATTTTCTCAATTTATTGGATTTAAATAATACAAAAAAAAATTAAAGCGAGAGTTTCAGTTATCTGAATTCTCCCAAACTAGAACACTTTGATCTAAAAATTATTTTTAGCTGAAGGAATATTTGTTTGTCCTAATTTAAAATTTTCCGGGGTCCTATTATTTGAGGCAAGATTTGACCTAATTTGAAAAGTAATTGTATATGATCATTACATGCAGGCTCTCAAGAACTTTCTTCGCTACGTAAAAGGCACCATTCATCATTGTTATGCCATTCATTTAGCTCCTCATCGTTACATTCAGGCATATACCGATGTTTATTGAGCTAGATACATGATTAATTAGAAATCTACGGGTGGATACTGTATTTCTTGGACCCACAATTATCTTTGTTCTTATAAAATGCAAACTACTATTGCTCGCTCCAGTATTAAGTAGAATATAAAGCTATAGCTAACACGACTAGTGAAGCTCTTTGGATAGTCCATCTTTTACAAGAAATTGGCTTCTCTCATGCTTCATTACCCGCAGCATGGTGCGACAATCTCGGGACAATCTATTTAGCTGCAAACCCTGTGTTACACACTCATGTGAAACATGTGGCACTTGATATTCATTTTTTCGCAAGCTAGTTTCCAAAAAAGAAGTTAAAGTGCGGCATATCTCATATGAACTACAACTTGCAGATATTCTCACAAAGCCACTATCTTTTAAGAACTTTCAAAAGTACATCTTAAAGCTCGTAATTTCGTTCGACACGCCTCACTTGTAGGGTGTAATAAGATGACTATGCCCACATGAGTTTAATCTCATCCATTAATCACATTCTTGATATGTGGATGTGATCATTTGTTTATATTTATTGTTAGACTCTCCCTATTTAAAGTGAGTTGCACTTCTTGTAAAGATCATGTGTGAAAATAGATTCTAATTCAAAATTTCTGCTGTCTCTCAGTTCTTCACAGTAGCGTGATATTGGTTGTTTAACAAACATAGTTGTGCACATACTACTATTTTTCTTATCGTGTTTGCAAGGGGTGATGTTACTGTCTGGAAGTTTTCCGGATGGCTTCAAATGGTTCAAAGGTGCAGCGGATAAGCACAAACCTCTGATACAGGTGTAGCTGACATTTTCAATGTTTTGGCGAAGAGGATATACAGGAAAATGAGGAAGTCTTTTGCTGCCTTTAAGGAAACTGATGGCCTAGCCATTTTGACTCTAACGGAAGATCAATGATTATGTGTTGTTGTGGATTTGAATATAATTTCTTATACATGAAATTCCTGCTATTCGGCATCCTTCCTTTCTGCCACATGAAAATACACCTTGATGAGATAGACTGCTGTCAATGGATCAACTGGAGCCTCTTGTTGCTTTGCGCTGATTTCGTTATTTAATTTCATTTCTTTCATTAGCATTATATTTCAACTCTAAATTTTCCTTATTTTAGTTGTACCCATTTTTATAAGCATATTAATTTAGGGGTACAAAAGTTTTCTCCTTAAGAAAAAATTTTGTATTTGAAAGAATTTTTTTCCATTAAAACTTCTTTGTTTTTTAACGAATCTGTCTTCACGAGGAATAGTCCAACTAAATTTTTTCTGTCATGTTGGAGTCTTCAGAATTCTGCCATTTATTTTTTATTCTTTTAAAGAATCTCTCAAATTTTTATGCTTAAACTTTTCGTTGGCTACTTTTCTAGGTTGCTTCTTCGTATCCTGTAAGTTCATCAGTTTTGGCATTTTCTTTTGATCTTCATTTTACTCTTTGTAGTAGATTTAAGGATACATACAGAGATATGTAAGGATCTTTTCCTATCTCTTGTCGCTCTCTTTTGGAATGAAAGGAACAGCAGATGTTTTTCTAACAATATTATCTCCCAAGACGTTTCATGGTGGGATCTCACCGTGGTTAAAAGGCCAATTTCTTGGGCATCAGACGGTTTCTTACCCAACAGTCCTATTTATTTCTAGCTTCTCTTTTTGACTGTTATTAATCTTTCTCCTTCTTTTGTGGCTCCCTTTTACTTTGTAACATTGTAATTTTATTTCTTTTCATTTACTATTCCTTAACTTATATTTGAAAAAAAACGTAAATAAAAGGTTAAAATTTCTTTAGCAATCTATCCTACTGCTGTCGTAAGCATAACTAAAACGTCTTTGCCCTATGCTACTTAAGGGGTTTGTGTACCTTTATCTAAGCTTGACCACCTTTTGAAATGCAATATGGACGTTTGGTAGTAATGGATTATAGAGTGCATTGTGAGCAAAAAGTATTTTGAACTTGTAGTACTTTTTAACGCTTTTTTAGCAGTTTCTTTTTTTTCTTATGTCTTAATGCATTATATATGTGTTAATCGATGTACCATGGCTGAATGTATCATTTGCAATATCGTTTCTACATATATCACTTTAAATAGTGATTGAAATTCAGATATTTGATTCTATTGAGTGCAGTTTTAGCCTTATTTATTTATAAATGCTAACGCAGTCCATTTGCAGATGATGTTTTATGGTGCAATTTTTTGTTGCTTATCTCCAGTCCTTTCAATTGCAGCCTTTTTGAGCCACAAATCTCCATTTCTTAATCCCAAAGATGAGGTTTCTTATCTTTAACTTCATAAGTACTGTTAGTTGGCTGAGATTGAGGCAAGTTATGTTTTATAAATCTTCTATTGCAGAAGCACAATGTTATACGAGCAAAATCATCTTTGTTGACTTGTGGGCTTGATTGTGGGATCATAGCTGATGAAAGCAGCAAGCAATCGGATCACCTATTATTGGTTGTTGCTTACAACAGATGGGCTAGGATTCTACATGAGGTTATGATGCTAAGGAATTCTTCTTTGGCCTTGTGTAATTATATTAATTGTTTCTGCTATTCTTGAGTTATTATATACACTGTGTTAAATTTGCTCAAATTTCAAGCATTGCATATCAACTTCAACTAGAATGATGTAATGTATTTTTCTTTGTACTTGATTGAGTATTACATCCTTAATTGAACTTTAAAATTTTTTTGATGATTTTGCAGAATGGGTCAAGTGCTGCATATCGTTTTTGTAATACATTTTTTCTGAACAGTTCTGTAATGTACACTGTAAGGTTAGACATGCTCCCTCATCTGTTGTCTAATTTTTAGTTTTAGCCTATCATTTTGCAATATGGTAAATATTGAGTAGTGAATAGGAAATTTTATTGGATATGACATTTATAATAATAAATCAATATTTGAAAAAAGATTTACTTATGATGCACAGATAAGGATGTGGCACAACATGGACGAGACATGACTATTATTGAAAAAATAGGATACCGGCATGCATTAGACAATGCAGTATATATTAACTATTTATATTTATTATAGTTTTTGTTTAGTTTATAAAAATAAAACTATAATAATAAATATACATGTGGATACTAAATATGCAAATACTAGTTTGTATTTAAGTAAATTAAGTAACGAAAGTAGCATCAACAATAATGTCATGCTAACTAAATTAATATTATATTCATTATGTTATGATGTTTTTAATTTATCTTTATTTTTTGTATCTTTTATTTTATTTTTTGGATAATTGTTTTATTAACTCAATTTCTTATTTCCATATTTTTATCCTTACAAAATAGCCTCGAGAATCCTTTTAATCCCAACAAAATTATCACCTCAATTGACTTCTTGCAATTATTTTAAGAGAATAACATTTTAGATATAGGTGATAACCTTGTATTTAATAATTGACTATATAAATATACAAAATTTAGATGTGGTGCATATAATTATTTTTTATTTTCTAATTCCCGCGTGTCTCATAGGTGTCTGTTAAAATATATTATTCAAAGTAAATATATGATAGGTTTTGGACATTGTTGTGTTTATGGCATGTCAGGCAAGTATCAATATTCAAGAAGTATTTGAGTTGACACAACAAGCATTTTTGATATGTCTATATATCATTGAAATATAGTGATATCATAGTGTGATAGTCTTAAAATTTAGATCTATTAAAAGGAGGAATTATTATATATGGTCTAGAACCAAAATATGAAGCTTTGGGAATGATTACTGTCATTTAAAAATCTTATGTAGAATGAAACTACGGTTCAATAATATATTTTTTAGTTTGATATGTTGGGTGATAAGAATGTGTGATGTCCACATGCGTAGAGTTGCAAATTTCTCGAGCTTTGTGTGGTAGAGATGTTATGATGGTTGAGGCAAAGTTGTTAGTTTATATTGGTAAATTGATCATGTTTGTAGAACTACATTAATCGCACCTTTAATGATAATTTGGTGAAAAAAAGTCAATGATGTGTTAATGTGGAAATGTTAGTTGATGATTAACTAGTATGACATGCAGATAAAAGTAATATGAATGGAAAAAGGATAGACCAAAAATAGTTTGAATAGAAGTGATACATTACCCTTGGGAACTTGTTGTGCTGAGGCTGATGATGATCATGTGTCTGTTTGCATTTTTAAATAGCCATCTTGCCAATCTACTTATTTAATTGCCTGCATGACATAGACTCTTAGCATTTGATTTTTGATTAGCTGTGAGCTATTGCAGGATTCAGTGAGTTTGTGCGCACAATTCATAGCATCAATATATGTATCGATCAGTGACTGCATGAATATCTTAATTATTTTATTTGTCAAAGAAAATTTTAATTGCTATGGCCTCCTGCTTTATTTCAGAATTTGGAGTTGTTCTTCCCAATAGTGAAACTCATGTTTAATACTCGAATTTGTACACAGAAATTTGTGATCAAGTTCACTCAAAAGTTCCAAACGAAATTCAAGCTTTTTGTTACAATATTTGAATACTATATGTGGTTCCTGTTTTGGATTTTTTTACCAATTCTACAAACGTTTTATAACATGACAGGGACATGCGCATACAGTTTGGTAGCTTGTTAGCTGATATTGGACTGATCTCTTTCCCAAAAAAAGTTCAGGTATAGGTTTTGTGGTGAGCCCTTTTGTCTTTGCTTGTTCTATATTTTCTTAAAAGTAGAATAATTCTGGTTTCTTTATCATTGAAAATTGTCGGTCACTTACTGAATCCATATCTTGTGATGGGCTCCATAATCTTGTATACATTTTACCTCAATTGTGGTGTGAGTTATCCAATTTGCGCACCAGAGTATGTTATTTTTAATCAAATTTAATCATATGCATACATTTTGCAAATAAAAAGACATTCATTGATCTGCTTTGAGAATATATTAAGCTAAAGAGTAAGAAAAGAGTACAAGAAAATGAGGAGCAATGGTGGAGGGTAGTTGCTGATTAAGTGTAAGTTAAAGATGTTTAGTGCTTATGGGTGATTCTTGATATTGGTAAGAGGAAGAGGACACTGTGAACCAAAGGATTATTAAGACATAATGTGGGAATTACTTTTTGAGGAAGTAGTGGTTAACTCCAAGAAGTGGATTTTGAACATTTTCCAACCTACTTCTCCCATTGTAGAATAATTGGACACACGATAGAACATTCTTCCGAAGAAATCCTACCTTGCATCGTATTAATGAGCAGCCAAATAATGACTATAATGTAAATTTCAATTTTCAATAAGTTGAATAGAGAAAGCAATGGCTATGGCCCCAGAAGAATTTGCCTTAAGGAATAATATTAATCAATCAAATTTGGGAAGTTGAAACACTCAGGATTATGCTACTCTACTAGGTAACGTGAATATCAATATCACCCTAGATCCAACTCTTGGTCCCACATTACACTGACGAATTTTTATCAAATCCAAATAATGACTCCCTCTCTTTTTAATGCCATTGCTCAAAACACTTGAACCCGATCTTCCTCATCCTAGTGAAGCTCCTCTCCCTTTTGATTCTAATTGTAGGGATGTTGAGGTTGTTTGTTTGAATGATGTGGTTGATAATGAGAATGTTTTCCTTAAGGAATCTCAAAACTCACAAAACACATCTACTGATAGCCCGTAATTGTTGAGCCCCCTCTCCAAATAAATTCCTGGGAAAATTAACAAATACTCAAAGGGTTAAAAGTCTTGCCTCTCATTCTAGATGTTTATTGAAGACCAGTGATACTATCTTTGTTTTTAACCATGATTTGGAGGAATTTGCTCCCCATCCTGACTTCTTTAAAGAAACTCCTATGAGGATCTGCTACACTTGAGGATGATTTTATCTAGGCTACCTATAAAAAGAAAGGGAAAAATAAGGGAAAAGCTTACTTAATCCCTTTAGTTTTATCAAATAAGTCCTTAAAGCTACTAAAATGTTTCAGTTAGGTCTTTCAGGATCCTTTCGCTCCTCCGCCACCAGAATCTCGTCACCCTGTACAGCTGCACATCCCACCGCAGACGCGAGCTCCTTCTCATCTACAAGTTTGTCCCAGTCGGGAAGGCTACTGATCACCTCCACGGCTCGCGCTCCTCACACTCCCTCTTGCTGTGGCTAGTTTGGCTGAACTTTGCTATCGACTGAAAACTCAAATTATTAAAACCAAAAAACAATGCATAAACTATATCGGCGAACTTATGAGTTAAAACTTGTCATGTGGGATGAAGTGCTCAGCCATCTCTTGTTGACAGTATTCAGCGAATATGTCGAAGAAATGCGCTTCAGCAATCTCTCCCGTTTCCTTCCATCCAACCCCTGTAAAACCCTCACCAATATTCCTCCCAGCTTTCTAATCCTTTTCAAAATCTCCGCCACTTCCTTGATTCCTGGTCTAACTCCCCTCTGCCTGCAAGCACCACAACCCCTCCTGCCACCTTGCTAATCATCACCTTATTCCATAATCCAGATCATAGCCCAGCCTTCCATTGGCAAACTCGTGCAATTTTCCTGCCTTGATCTTCTGAATCGCTAGACTCACTAGATTCACCTCACTCCTATCCCTGACGATATCAACAGCCGGCAAAGACAAAATGAGCTCCATTAGCAAGACCCCGAAGTTGTACACATCACTCTTGTTCGTCAGCTGATAAAACTAATGGTACTCTGGATCAACGTACCTAGCGTGCCCTGTGGGGTCATAGAAACGTGTGGCATCAAGCGGGAAGAACCATGAGAGGCCGAAATCTGCAACTTTGACGCAAAATCTATCATCCAGAAGGATGTTAGTCGTTTTAATGTCTTCGTGGATGATTCGCGGCTCGACGGAGTGCAGGCAGCTCAACGCATTGGCCGTGTCCGATTTGGGTGTAACTCGATTACTCCATTTCTATATATACTAACAAAAAATTGGATTACAGTGTAAAACTTTTTTGCTCATTTTACTTTGTGTCAAATGCCGGTAATCTCAGTTTACCTGAAAAAATTTTACTTTACATTTTTTATACTTCAACCCAAACAGCACCTATATCACCTAATGAATCAGAGTTTGTTCAGGATAGATTTATTGGCAATAATGTTTTACTTGCGCAAGCGCTTATCCAAGAACTAAATAAAAAAATGGTAGGTGAAAATATGGTTTTAAAAGTTGATACATCTTAAGCTTTTGATACCATTCAATGGGATTTTATTTTGTGGTATAATTTCTTTTTGTTTTCTACCAATTTTCTTAATATTATGCACAATTCTGTAACTAATTGCTGGTTTTGTATCATCATTAATGGGAAAGTTGATAGTTTTAAACCTTTGCCAAGGGGACCCATCTCTCAAACCTTATAATTTATTGGTGCTGATTATATTTCAAGGAAGTTGCTGAAATAGTTTTCTTCTTATCCCTTTATGTGCTACAGGACCATTGCTTCCTTTGTCTTATTTAGCCTTTGCGATGATCTCTTGGATTTTTTTAAATGGGAGAAACACCTCTATTTGAAGACTTATGAGTTGCTTAGATCATGTGGAAAAAGTTTATGACCTTTAAATGAAAAACTTATTTTGTTACTCCTAAACACTTTAATGAGAATAAGCGATTATTTATTTCAGGTCTCATATCTTTCACCCATAAATCTACCTAACACTTAACTTGGTGTCCCTATTCTTAGAGGAGCTAATTAAATTGTCTATTATGATGAAATTATTACTAAAATAATGAAAATGCTCGAAGGATGGGACTCAAAAATTCTTTCTCCTAGATGCAAAATCGCTCTTCTGAAGAGTAACCTTTGTTCCTAGACACTGCATCTAATTCAAATCCTTGATCTTCATAAAGCTGCCTAAAGTTGTATGGAGAGATTTTTAACACTTCATCTAGGGTTCTAAATTAGGTAAACAAAAACATTGTTGGTGTAAATGGAATTGTTTTTGTGAGCCGATCTTTGAAAGTGGCTTGGGTTTTAGGAAGATAAAGGATCTTGTTAAGACCTTTACTTTCAAAAGATGGTAAAATTTCACTCAAACACTAGTTTATGGGCTAAGTTTCTTAAAGAAAAATATTACAAGTGTCTTTACCCTTCCTTGGTTAGGGCCAAAAAGTGTGACTCCCTTATCTAGAAGAGACCCTTAAAATTGAAAGGTATTTTTGAAAATTACTTAGCTTGGAAAATTGGTAATGGGAAAATTTTTTTGTGGTTCGATTGTTGGTTTGGAGAACAAAGCTTGATTGCAAGATTCTCAAATCATAGCCATTCTTTGTGTAAAGTTTCTGAGTTTTTATGGTAATTCTTGAAATTTAATCTAGCTTTATAAATTTGTTCCCTGAAAATTGCAATGTTGTTCACGAAATTGCCTCCATACCTTTTACTTTTGAGATAAGGATAGCCTTCTTTGGAAAGACCCTGCTTCAGAAGAAACAAAGCTTGTTTGCTAAATCTTAACATAGGTGGTAAACACTTTCAAGCAAGTTTAGCAGTCTACCTTTAATAGAGCTTGTACAATCTTAGGTATATGGTGCTTATCTTGCCATTCTAGTGTCTATAGATTGTAGAAAAAATGTATTTAAAATCACTAATCTAGGTGAAGGAGGTTTAAAATTTGTCGAGATTGAGGGATTAACCCTATGACATTATTTCACTTGAAAGCATTCAAATCATTTAATACAGGACATTGGATGGTTTTAGCTCAAGTGAAAGCTTTACTAAAGAAATAAAGAAATTTAGAAATTCTAGTTGTTAAAAAGTATCTAAAGGTTTTTCTTGAAGAGCTAGCAACCGTACATTCATTTTGAGACATTGATCTTACTATTGATCATATTCCAAAATTTGTTCTGATATCAAGTACTTGTCATACAAAAAGAGAGTTATATGAATTGAAATCTCTTTTGGAAAAATTATTGAATAAAGGCTTAGTATCTCTCCATAGAGTACTCTAGTACTTTTTGTGAAATAGAAGAATGGCAATCTAAGGTAAGGCAAAAACAAATATTGCATACCACGTATAGATGATATATTCGATAAATTTAAAGAAGCTTCAATATTCTCAAAAATCAAATTGAGATTAGGTTGTCACTATTTAAGAGTTACAAAATAAGTGCCAAAGGTAGCATTTAATACAAAATATGAGCATTATGAAATTGTGGTGATATTCTTTAGCTTGACAAATACCGTAGCCACATGTATGAATCTCTTTGATAGAAATTTTAGGCTATTTGTTGATTCCTTCATCATTAAATTTATTGACAATATACTTATGTATTTTGGAGATGAAGATATGCATGCCAGTCATTTACATGGCATGTTGCAAATCCTCAAGACTAATGAGTTGTGTAAAATTTTCTAAATGTGAGGTTTTGTTTAAGTGCATTTCTGTTTTTAGTAATTTTATAATGGTGAAGACATTTCTATTACCCAAGAAAAGTGAAACCACAAATTGGCTTTCATTGACTAATGTCATAAAAGTCAGAAGGTTCTTGAGATTAGCTGGATATTATAGAAGATTTTTTATAGGATTTTAGAATTGCATCACATCTCTCTAGATCCATTTGTAAGGTGACAATGATCTATTGGAATGATAAATGTGAAGAAACTTTTCAAAGATTTAAGATATTTTGATGACTAATCCAGCATTACCTCCAAGGGCTTCTAGATTTATAGTGATGGTTTGTTGAATGGGTTTGGATGTGTATTGACGCAATATGGTAAAGTTATTTTGTATGCTTTAAATAGTTGAAGAATCGTGATAAGAATTATCCTACCCCCATGTTTTGGAGTTATGATATTTTTTTTAAGGTATAACTTCATTATTTATAGAGTTGATGTAAGGTTCCATAGATCATTAATCTTTAAAACATATTTGTTCATTGAAAGAGTTGATTTTAATTAATAAAATATTATTATTTTGATATTTTAATACCATCATGAAAAGGTAAATATTATTGCAAATGTTTTGAGCTGAAAAGCCTCCACCAGTGCAAGCTAGCTAATCACTCACAGGTAGTTAATTGAAGATAGTATTAAATTTGAATTAAATGTTGTTTATTATAATGATGAAAAAATGATAGTTCAATCTGATTTGAAGGATAGAATTTAGGAAGCTTTGCTCAAAGATGCTGAATTTTAGAAAATCGTAGATCTTGTTAAAGCAAGTTATATTGAAGAATTTAAATTTGATAAGGTGATTTCCTCTCGTACAAAGACATGAGTTTTACTTTAAATGTTATTGATCTGAGGAAGGAATATAGATTATATGAAGTACATTAGTCTGGTTACACTATTTATCTAGGAAGTATTAAGATGCATTAAAAAGGAATGGCAAAGTATGTTGCTAAGTGCCCCACTTACCAAATGGTAATTGATGAACATAAATGACCAAGTGGATGGTAACAACCCTCACCAATTTTGGAATGAAACGAGATGAGAGTAATGGATTTTGTTGTGAATTAGCCCAAATCTAAAAATAATCATGATGGTATATAAGTAATTGTTGACAGACTAAGCCAAGTTATTGTTTACTGATCAGAGAGATAAATTGAAAAACTAGCCAGAGTCTACATTAACGAAATTGTTAGATTGTATGGTGTGCTAAAACCTATTGCTTTAGATTTTGATGGCAGATTTACATCAAGGTTGTGGAAGAGTGTTTAAGCAACATTGGGGATGAAAGTTGTACTAAAAGTCAATCTGAATGGACCATTCAGACATTGAAAGACTTCTTTTGATTTTCTTTTAGATTTTTGAGGCAATTGAGAAACATATTCCTTTATAAAGTTTGTCTATAATAACAGTTCCCAATCAAATATTAGATAGATCTCATATAAAGCACTCTATAGAAGGAAGTGTGGAACAAACTGATATTATTCGGCATAAATTTTGACATGTATATAATTATAGAGTAATGTACATATATATAGTTATATATTTAAATTAAATATTCAAATATTTTATTAAAACATTTCTGTTATAATTTCTCCTCTCCTTCCCCTACGCCTCAGACAGCTAGAGAAAGACAAACAAACCTAAAAGAGAAGGGAATGAGGAGGCTAAGGCTTGAATTACGGGTCCCATCCTAGGGTTTTTGGACACTACGGTCAACATTGAAAGATTATTTCGACCAACTTCTCTTATTTCTACCCTCTAGATTTTTGGAATGTTGGCTGGTTGGGTTTTTTTCAATATAGATAAAATTCTTCCGAAACTTCTTCAATTCTTCAAAAAACATTCCTACCTTTTTTTAATATCCTATTAAAAGATTCAATGACATTTAAGTTTGTAAGCTGGATTTATTTTGTCTCAAAGTACTAAAACTGTAGTTACTGAGAGGCCTGAACATAATCCAAGTGCTGTAAGTAATATTCATATGGCCCTTATTTGATATTTGTATATATTGACTGAGACAGTGGTTTAATTCTTACTCATTTGGATGCTACGGTTGTACATCTCGAGCATAAAATATTAGCATAATTATTTTTTTCTTTCCTCATAAATTGTGTTTTGTGTTCTCTTTTGGTCTGGTTCAAAGTTCTCATGGTCACACCTTTTTATTCTTGTCTTTCCTTGCATCTCACTCTTTTCTCCTTGTATTGTTGCTGCTAATTTTTAATAAGTTGGGCGATGATAGAAGTAAAGGAAAACTTGATGATTGGCTTGCTGATATGAAACATCCATTCAACATGCATGCCATGCATTCTGCCGTTATTAAGGTAATTGTATTTCATTTTGAAATGCTTAATTGTTGTTGATTTTGTATTGTATTTATTTACCATAGTTAAATGATTTCTATCCAGTTTTCATACTTCCTCTCTTAGCATATTTTCAGATTTCTCTCTTTGATGTTCTCTTTATTTTTCTTAAAAATTTGTTGTACCTTGGATTCCATAAGAAATGATGCTAATGACAGTTGTGCAGTCTATTTTGTGTGCAGGCCTTTATCCCAATGTGGCTGCAACTGTAGAGGGCACTGTTGGGGTACCTCTTAGAAGCAATAAAACACCATCAAACAAAATTCTTACAAATGATTGCCCTCTTTGGTTTGATGGGAAAAGAGAAGTTCATCTTCATCCATCCTCAGTGAACTATAACATTAAAGGCTTTCAGTATCCATTTCTTGTTTTCCTTGAAAAGGTAATGTAAAATTCTATATTCCCTTAGGTTTTCTTTTTGTCTGAATTAAAATGTAAAAAATTGAACATTAGCAGCTCTCTCTTCTTATAGGTAGTTATTGTGCTTATCGTTATTTCTATAATAATATTTTCTTTGTATTTGAATTGTATTAAACTTGTTTTCATTTACTTAAAAAATTTAAAATTAAAATTTTATTTTGAAACTAATTAGGGGGATCCTTTACTTTTAATTTAGATTTAGATTTTTTATTGAAATTTAGCTTGCAAATGCGTTACTTCTATTGGAAGGTGGATATCTTTGAATAAAATTAAAATTTGTAAGCTTCTTGAGATGTGCTCCTCTTTTTTTTACAGTTTCATTGCAAGCATCTTTATCTTGGTTTGTGTAACCTCGGTCACAATTCCTCTCCTCTCTTTTTATTCCCCCTTTTTCTCTTTCAATCCCCAATCTATTTCTGCTCCCACCAGCATATGGCATCAAAGTTAGGTTTTAGAGGACTCTTTGTATCTCTGACATTTAATTTATTTCTTGATTCTGCTACGACTTCTATTTTAAATTTGTGCTCTCTAACTTCAAATTCTACAACAAATCTCTCAAAGACTCCCTCCACATCCATCCTCCGCAATTTTGGCTTTCTTCACCGATCATTAATCACACTCACATGCGACGTGCAATGCTGCTTTTCTTTCCTGCAAAGGATTGTTCTCTGGTGATGCCTTGTGAGCCAGGGCAGGAACCACCCATCTTTCTCCTTGGTCTCAACGTGTCATTGTGCATCGAAATTGTGAACATCTTACATGAAACTGCCATCACACGTGTGTAATACATTTTTCAAACTAACGACATTATTTGTGTCCTTCCTGCATATACTCTGGTTTGTCCCTTCAATCTTCCCCAACTAAAATCTGCACCTGGGTTAACAATAACTAAACGTAATCTGCACAAAATATATGTTGAACGTCATAAGGAGCAGGAAACAGTGAGGAGAAGAGAGATGGGAGGATAATGTATCCTGCAACAGTGTCCTATCTATACTTGTGTACTGGCCTGGCGGTTACAGGTTGTTCAGTAGTTGGCATTTAGGAACGAATAATAGTTCACTTGAAAGATGGTTCTAACCAAGACACGTGTTGAAGAATTAATTACTTAAAATGTTAAGGGAGTCATTGCCTTAGAAACAGTTGAAGTTCCAATATGGATGGGTCATCATTATCTTGCAGAATATGATCAAGTGTCGTATCCTAAAGGGTATTCAATTTTGTAGTTTAACAAATTCTCAAAAATAGAGAATTTTAAGCAACATCTGGCACAATTTGAGGCCATTTACGGTAACATTGAAGGAAGTGATGCCCTACTTTTATGATAATTTGTAAATAGTATAAGTGGCACGGCGTTTGAATGATACTTCGCTCTACTGAATGATTCAGTGCAAACTTTTGTCGAACTAAAAATGATGTTTATAAAGAGATTTGATGGTGCAATCAAAAAGTTGACAATCGTCAATCTCACCCTAGAAAAGAAACAGAAGACAAGACATGTACCAAATACATAACTAGGTGGTGGAATCTCAGTATGAAGTGTGAGCAGTAGCTTAAAGAGAAACATGTTGAATTATTGATGGGAAATATAAGCACCAAATAACACCTTATTTTTGCTTGAAACAATTAACACATTCTAGGAATTGCTAGATCATGTGGCTAAATTTGAAAGGCTGCAAAAACCTAAAGGCTACAACTTTCTTGTTGCACATGACAATGGCTCTGTGAGGACCCGATGTCGGGTCAGATGGAGCTAATCCAGCATTGGTTTGTTTGTGGAATAGTAATAGCAACAACAACAAGCAATGACAAGTCCTCTAGCCGCAGGATCATATTGAGTGGTTTAAGAGACAAATATATAGACATCAAACATAACTCATTTATTCATTAATTCACGAGTCTTTGGTACATTAAAATAAAAGAAAAATTATAAACTTTTTAAAAGTAGATAGAGTCAAAAAAAGGCGGTGGATCAGCAGGTAGCAGTATCGGCACTGCTCAGTTTTTTTTAGCACCTTTCCTCGAGGATGAACTCCTGATCTGGGCACGTTTCAAAAGTGCGGGCATTCGAAAATCAGTTAGTTGTGAAACTAAGTACTGATAGATGTCATCTTTACAAATGTTAAATAATAAGCAAATAATCATGACAGGAATAAAAGTTGTACAAACTTATCCCTGCAAACCTGTTTCAATTGCACTTGAAATTTAGCATAAAAATAATTGCAGTCACAAAAATAAATACAGAATTTTTAGCGCTTGATATCTGAGGCAAAATATGATTTTGTTGGGCAAGTACAAAATCTAGGAAAAGGGGGGTTCATTTTTGTGTTACATATCTCAACTTCCCTCTATACCTGCCCCCTCAAAGGCTTATCAGTATAGGCTCTTTATGACTCCCGATGTCGGACAGCCCTGTCCTAGCGGTTGTCTGATCAGATAAAAAGTATAAAGCAACATGGAATCCTTGCTTCTCACTTATCCAAACTTATTCATATATCATTTTATGTGACTTTAAAAAGTACTTTTACAAAATTTGTGCGATGTTGAGCAGAAAAAGCATATTTAAACAGAAGTAATAAAAGACATATGGTACCTTGTTCCTTAAGTTCGAAAGTTCAACAGTTCGACAGTTCGAATGAGTGACAGTTCGCTCAATTTGCATTTATGTTTTGGATATTTTTAAATTAGCTATCAGCTAATATTTTTAGGAGTAATATTTATTTTTATTTCGACTATGTTCTTTTTTCGCTTTCTTAAAGTCTGATTTTAAGATACTGCAATGGCTATAATGTTTATTATAGCGTTTATTAATTTGCTAAGGATAATAATCACATTTGATACAATATTATTGTTATCATTATTTTAATGATAACAATAATATAGGAATGAAGGAACGTAATAGAAATAACTGTCAAAAAGAAAATGCTTGAACTGAAATAATAGTCATTTCATAACATATGTATAGTTTTCATTATTAATTAATGAAAACCATATTAATGTGAATGGCGATATTATATCATTATTATGACTATTAAGTAGGTATAAATGAACGAAGACTAGCAAACAAAAATCAATTCTCATGTTTTCTTTTCCCTTTTTCTTTATCGTAAACTTCTTATCTTACCTTAAGATTAGGATTGCCGGAAAGTGGAGGGAGGCTGGAGTGGGTTGCTGGCCGGAATGGGGTGGTTGGGTGGCTGGCCGAGGTGGCAGCAGCAAGGGGCTGGCTGGAAAGGGTTGTTGGTGGCCGTCGAAGGCTGCCGGAAGCTGTTTGGTGGTTGCTGGAGCTGCTGGAGGGGATTGCCGTGGGGAAGGGAGGCTGGCTGGGCTGCTGTGAAGGGGAGGAGGGGCTGCAGGAGGGGGAGGAGAGGGCTGGCTGGCTGCTGTCTAGGGTTTGGAGGAGGAGAGGGGTTGTGTGAGGGAGGAGAAGGGGGGGCGTTTAAGTAGAGGAGAGGGTTGGCTGAGGGGGTCGACCAGGTGGGCCGATCAGCCTGAGCCAAAAACGGCGCAGGCGGCCCTCCCTGGCGCGGAAGGTTCCGCGCCAGAAGCCCTGTCGGGCGTGACACGGGAGCAGGGGCGAACGGGGGGGGGGGGGCAGAAGGAAAATAATAGGGAAAATGAAAATTTAAAAAAAAATAAGTACTTAAAGTTAAATTATTCGCATTTTTTCGCCGTTCGGCATCCAAATACAACGAAACTTGGCACCGAGGTGTGTTACGACATGATGAACACCCTCCGCCAAAAAATTTTGATTCGGACAAATATTTTATTTTTAATTAATTTCTGAAGTTTGAAAACTTCAGAAATGAACCACGATAAATTCGACGCTCAGAATTTGATGAAACTTCTTGAGCAGCCTTTAAATAATATACTTAGCACAACGACACTGAAATAGATGAATTCTAACACGTATTTCAATGTTTTGATTTTTATGATTTAAATAATTCCGAAAATAAAGCGGGAGCTTCCGTTATTCGGATTTCTCCCAAACTAGGATACTTTGATCTTAAAAATTATTCTTATCTAAGGGTATTTTTGTTTGCCCTAGTTTGAAATTCCTCGGAGTTTTGATGTCTGAAGCGGGCTTTGACCTAATTTTGAAAAATAACGATATTGGGTCGTTACAGGCTCTGCCAAAGGGAAGCAGGTGAAGTATGATTATAGTAGGACTAAGATTAATACAACATTCACATTTTTTGTTGATAAAATGGGAAACCAGCTCTAATACTTCGACAAAGTCGAATAAGACAAGAGGTAAAGTGAAGAAAGCACTGACACTCTAGAAAAAAATAAATAAACAATATTCATTCAAAAAATAATGCATTGTTAAATTTTTTTGACATGTATTAAAGCTGGTCTTCAGTTACCGGAGTTGCATCAATCGGAGCAAATCGATAAGGTCAATGACCCAATTTGTAGTCTATATCACATGGTGATAAGTCACCCATTTGATTGTTTCATTTTCAAAGATTGGGGTAGAAAAATGTTACTAGAATTATAAACTTTCAGCATCGGACAATATGTTAATAAAACCCTAAAAAGAAGAAAGACAATGTGATTTTATTAGTTTCAGCTAAGCAAAGCGAGAATCAAAATGAAGAATTGGAGCCTTGCATTTCCAAGAAGACTAAAGTGCTAATTTTTTTTTTATTAGAACTTGATCCCATAGTCTTTTGAGATCAAAATCTCCTTTGAAACATCCCTTGTTATATAGGGGGCAATTTTGTGACAAATTTAAGGCACCATCTTCTTCAAAACTAAGAAGTCAAGGAAGAAGAGGTAAAAGAAGCCTGAAACTAAAACTGAAATGTTCATCAAAATACTTGATGAATATCAACAACTAGCTCAAAAGTTTTTCATATTGAAAGAATATGGCTAACTTGTTGCTTGAAGATGAGGAGGAAGTTAAAAATGAAGAACCCTTCTAGGAATCATGCAGGGTCGTCAATGCCCGACATGTGAGGAGCTTAATGAAAGAGTTTGAAAGAGGTGTTTACAGAGGTGGCCTACCTTATCAGTTGTGTAAAACAGCGACACTCTTAACTGAATCAAGAATCAAAAGAAGAGCCTAAATTAATGGCAAGTGTCTAATGTCCCAAGCTGGGCAATTTTGATATCTTTAAGAAGTCTTCATTTTGACACAAGTTCAAAGCATTTCAAGATGATGATAATTTTTCATAAGAAGACATTAAAGAGATCAAGCCAAGAAATGGTAAGAAAGTTCCATCTCTAAATAAAAGGAAAGGAAAAAATAAAAAGAGAAATATTCATATGAATGAGGAAAATTTCTCTTAACTTCCTGGCAATTAAAAGAACCTCTAAAGTGATATTGAATTATAATGTCCTCACCCATCTCTACAAACTTCCTGTATTGCTCAATATTTATGATGCTCTCTTAATGTCGAATGACTTAAAGAAACACTAATAAAAACATTGAAAGAACTTGAGAAATGAGTTATTCTTTGTTGAAAAGAATTTGAAGGAAATGATGTGTACTCAAGTTCATCAAGTGTCACGTTTGACAAAGGTGATATCTTGCTTGGAATAGGTGAGCATAATTTATCGTTCTATTAAAATGCCTAGAGCAATGTTCTACAGCTAATATCGAATCTTGATTGATCCCAGAGCTCATCAGTAAATCTAATGAGTGTTAAAACATTAAGGTGGATGAGTTTAGATGTTCAATAACTAGATAAAGATAAAGCTTACTTGCATGGCTTAAATGAAGAAGGTCAACACACTTAAATCCATTATTCTATCATTGAGATTAGAATCGTTGTACATGGAGGCTAAATTCTACATGATTGACTCATATACTTCATTCAAGGAACTCTTAGGGAGGTTGTGGTTACATGAGTATAGTATGATTCCTTCAACCCTCCATCAATGTATGAAATACAGCTGAAATGGAGAAGAGCATCAGATCAATGATGATATGCAACTATTTGTAGTTCACGAAGTGAAATTGTATGATGATGTAAAACAGTATATTAACAAAGAGTCGAAGGCTGACATATAGAAGGTGAAACAAACCATTCAATCCCCTAAGACACGGATAGGATATACCGAGTCAGAGATCAAAGATCAACTACAATCAAAGAAAATTAATTTTAAGAAGGCTCATCTTCCATAAGAGAAGATATTCCCTCCCTTGGGCAGTGGCAGCGAAGAAGGTGAAGAATTTCCTCTACAACCAAAAGAAGTTTTAGTTGTTAAAAATATTAATGAATCCAACACTTAATTTACAGATAAAATGAGTAGAGCCTCAATTATTTTGATAATAGTGGTAGGATTTTAGTCTTCCAAGAAAAAGATGATAATGACTCTAATGCCCCTATGTTACAAAATTTTACTAGCTTGTCCACAAGTTTTATGTGTTGAGGAATTAAAAATCCTTATGCCCCTCATTGAAAATATTGCAGAGAAAGGGATCCTATGTTCTATAAATCACCTGGGAAATGAGAATCAGTCGGGTATGTACTAGGGAAAGAAGGCGCTACATACAACGAAATAATTTTGTTAATAGGGGCAAGAATTTTCTCCTACCCTAAAAATGGTTGTTGAGAGGCATGCCCCCATGTGGCAAAGTCAAAGACAAACCCATCATTTTATAAATTGTGGAGCAGAGATAACAACCAAACAGTTAATCTGATTGACAAATTTAATATTTGAGGTCTCGTTTATGATCAAATATATTGACATAATTAGAGAAGTTTGCTACACAATTTTACAAGCAATTGATGATAACTCTAACTAGTTAATAATAGAAGTTTAAAATGCCTTGAGAAGCTTGAAGATGGTGGTCAGGCTATAGAAGATAATCTTCAAAAAGTTTATTTGGGTATAATGATGAAAAGCAAGCCTTCAATCATCATTCCTCTTACTAGAAAGTGCTAAATAATTTTAATCATAAATTATTTATAAATCCAAAAATAAAGTCAGTAAAACAACAGTCAAGATGAATGAGGCTTGATGTGGAAGAACAAGTTACTACCAAGACTAAAAAGCTCATCGAAGTTGATTTTATCCGGGAAAGAAAAGTATACTGATTGGATTACATAATCTAATCTTATATTTATGAATTTTATATTATTAAATTATTTTATATTTATTAATATATATTACCGAGCTGACTTGAATCGTATTCGAGTCAGTTTGAACTCGATGTGTTCAAGTCGAATAGAAAATTTCAAGTTCAAGTATTATCTAACTCGATCAAACTTGGCTTGATTCCAACCGTACATTGAATCATTATCAACATCCAAACTCTAGAGCTTGTCAAGCATCTACTACCCTTTGCCTACTACCTATATATAAGTACCAATGATCAATATCATATTCATATGAATGAGTAACATAAATGTATGAAAGAAATTGTACAAGTGCTGAAAATAGTAAAAACATCATGTATGTAAAGCATATAGCAAAGGTAACACAAAAATAATCAAGGGTACTCAACCTCTAGTAAAAGTTAAATGGTTCTGGATAAACTACCGAAGGTTAAACTATAATATTTTTAATGAATATTTATGATCCTAGATTGATCCTAGGTCAACCCTATGTCCATAAGCTAGATATGTTGAATGGTTGATCCAATTATTCAAATCATCGTATGCCCAAAGCTCACCATTTATAATTGATCTAAACAGTCCTAGTATGTTGTGGTTAGCCAAATTGGTTTATTTTTAGTAGATCTAATATGTTCTAGTTGAATTAAATCAGAATGGTTGAACATCGAAGAATTGATTATAGCTAAAGCAGTGATAAATTATTTGATATTTATGCAGATCTAAAGGAATTAAAATACATATGCATTGGGCAATCTTCTCTAAATGATAAGATTGAAAGACCCAGCATATTGGGCCACATTGTTTATATGATAAGGCTATAAGACCCACCATATCAGGTCATCTTATTTAAATGAATAAAACTGTAAGACCCACTATTTTGGACATTTCAACGAATATCAGTCCCATCCTAAATCAAATTTGTGCATTTCAATGAATGTAAGCTCTCAATCGATATAAATCTTATCCTAAACTAAGATCAGGCATTCCAAAGGATATGAGGTCATTCTAAATCAAAGTTGGGATGTCCAACAGATTTCCCAACCCCCAAACTTCAAAATAATTGGTTAAACCTCAAAATTATATCCTCAACATAGAGTCAATCTGCTCAAAATTTCTTAGATGCCGTAGCCCATGGTTGCTAATCAAAATCCTAGATGTTACGGACAGATCCCTCTGACATTGGCAGACTGGATCGTAAGTCAACATGGGATGACAGAACCATGAGATCTTTATCAGGTTTATTTCCATTTACTCTGATTACACTACTTGTTGAAAAATAATAATACTCCTTAATCGAGAGTAATCTCCTAAATAATTAGAAGAGGCAATTAATTATAAAGGTTTGCGTCTATAGGAAATCCTCAACCACATATATAATTGAACCCTGAATCATATGCCAAAGGAAAGTATGGTTAAAATTTATACCTACGTTACAAAGGTCTACTCCAGAAGCCTAATTTGGAAGGTGGAGATGTACTCATTTCTTTGGGTGATCAATCTTAGATGTGAAAATATTGGGCAATATGCTTTGTGAAAACTTCAACAAGTTGATCTTTGGATAGAATGTGGTCAAGAATAACCTCTCATTTTGTGAGACAGCTTTGTTATAGTGGTAGTCAACCTAGAATGTTTTGTGTGGGTATGGAATATGGGATTGTTTTCTAGTAGTATGGTGGAGATGTTGTCACAGTGAATTGGTGTCAGTTGAGTAGTGTCAGTTTAGTAGTGTCAACATCAAATTCTTTGAGACATGTAGCCAAACGATTTTGGTAGACGCTGTAGTGAGAACTATATATTTAGTTTCTATAGAACACTTGGCTATCGTTAAGATCTACTAAGCAGCCTAAAGTTTGTAACCTACTCAGTACCAAAACTTTATTACATACAAAAAAGCATTTTTTTCTAAAGTATGGCATCTCATATTTACTTTTAAAGAAATTTAAGATTGGGGGAATGGTAGAGCTTTTTTGAAAAGTATTAAATTTGGGTGCTATGTATGTAAAAAAGTTCATATATATATGGCAACCATGATGAGAAAAACAAATTTGAACAGTTTTAAGTACCATTGACTGGGTTCTTTAAATTTTATGCCATGTAATTAGGGATATCGATTAAGCGGTAACTCTTTTTAACTCTGATACTTGAAATAGCTCCAAAAGTTTAACATGTTGAAAATTTTGCATATTTGTAGTATTTAGTAGTACTTAAAAAATAAGGTGTTTTATTTTGTTCTCCATAATTAATGCTTTATACATATAAAAAGAGCTATGTATCTCCAAGTATTTGCTTCCATGTTGAGAAAAGCAAATTTGAACAGTTTTAAGTACCATTGACTTTGGTTCCATGTTTCAGGTTGAAACCAGCAGGGTGTTTCTGAGAGACACGAGTATTATATCTCCTTACTCTCTTCTCCTTTTTGGTGGCTCCATTTGTGTTCAACATCAGGTTAGTCTTTTAAAATTTTTTGATTAATGTTGTTTTTTTATTCTCTTCAAAGAAAATTAAGTGTTTACTTGTTTCTAGTCACACAAGCGGTTTAAATTTCTCCACCTAGAAAAATTAATTGTTTTTGTTCTACTATAAACCTAATGAATGATCTCTGACTTGAATATTATTAAGTTTGGTAGGTTTACTGCAGTTTTCATTTTCATAATACATTATCTATAATGAATTGGTGTGTTTGCATTTACATACTATTCTTGAACTTGAGGTTCATCGTTGGTGAAGAAGGAATTTTTTAGCTTACCAAGTTAATTAATGTTATTTTTAAGACAAGATATCAGATGAGTGAAGAAAGAATATTATTAGTATTCATATTTACAAAAATAAGGGTGATACTCAAGACTATAAATTATAGAGGAATCAAGCTAATATGTCATATGTTGAAATTTTGAAAGAGAGTAAATAAATGCAGATTACAAATGGATCCTTGTATTCTCTAAATCAATTTAATTTTTTGCCAAGTAGATCTATCATGGAAGTCATTTATATTTTAATAGATTTAATATAGAAATTTAGAGAAATAAAATATCTTTATTTTTATTTGCTTAGATCTTGAAAATGTTTATGATAGAGTAGCAAGAGAATTTTCTTGGATATCTTTGGAAAGAAAAGGGATTTGTGTTGCATATATTGATGTTATTAGAGATATGTATAATGGGGCTGTAGCATGTATTTGTTTTCTAGGTGACTTGTCTAGTGACTTTACTAATACTATTGGATTACATCAAGACCCAACTCTGAACCCATTTCTTTTTGCCTTAATTATGGATGCTCTTAGTGAGCATATTATTTACAGATGAATTTCTATTTATCTAGAATATTAGAAATGGAATTCAATTGTATTAAAAGATCAAATATTGAGCACATATCTATTGAGGACCGTGTGAAAGAAGAGCGAGAGTTTTAAATACCTTTGTGAAGACCCATTTAAGTAGTAATAAATTAAACTCTTAAATATCAAGGCGCCTTTTCAGATAACGGTGGAGTTCCTGATAAGAACTCCTAAGTTAAGCGTGCTCATGTGGGAGCACTCCCAGGATGGGTGACCTACTGGGAATTTATCTTCTGAGGGCAAAACCATGAGGCATTTCAGGCCAAAGCGGACAATAACTTGGTGCTTAAGAGTTTGGGCTGTTACAAATGATATCAGAGCAAATCATAGGGTGTCAGATAGGAGCTAAGTGCCATACAGGACAAAGTACCACTTCATGTGAGCAGCCTCTTGAACCCATGATGGTTAAAGTGCTACATGGTTGTGGGTACCTCTTGCACCTGTAGGGGTAACCTTTAGTCCTATCTACCCAATGGATGGTTCTTGGATTTGTGTAGATACTGATAAGAACGTTAGTTACTTAAGTTGGGGAGATTGTGAAGACCCACTTAAATAGTAATAAATAAAACTCTTAAACATCGAGGTGCCTTTTCAGATAACGGTGGAGTTCCTAATAAGAACTCCAAAGTTAAGCGTGCTTAGGTGGGAGCACTCCCAGGATGGGTGACCTACTGGGAATTTATCTTCTGAGGGCAAAATCGTTAGGCCTTTCAGGCCAAAGCGGACAATAACTTGGTGCTTAAGAGTTTGGGCTGTTACAACCTTGGTTTAATTATTCAACATCGAGGCGCCTTTTCAGATAATGGTGGAGTTCCTGATAAGAATTCCAAAGTTAAGCATGCTCAGGTGGGAGCACTCTCAGGATGGGTGACCTACTGGGAATTTATCTTCTGAGGGCAAAACCGTGAGGTCTTTCAGGCCAAAGAGGACAATAACTCGATGCTTAAGAGTTTGGGCTGTTACAAATGATATCAGAGCAAACCATAGGGTGTCAGATAGGAGCTAAGTGCCATACATGGCAAAGTACCCCTTCATGTGAGCAACCTCTTGAACCCATGATGGTTAAAGTGCTACATGGTTGTGGGTACCTCTTGCACCTGTAGGGGTAACCTCTAGTCCTATCTACCCAATGGATGGTTCTTGGATCTGTGTGTGGATACTGACGAGGACGTTAGTTACTTAAGTTAGGGAGATTGTGAAGACTCACTTAAGTAGTAATAAATGAAACTCTTAAACATCGAGGTGTCTTTTCAGATAACGGTGGAGTTCCTGATAAGAACTCCAATGTTAAGCATGCTCAGGTGGGAGCACTCCCAGGATGGCTGACCTACTGAGAATTTATCTCCTGAGGGCAAAATCGTGAGGCATTTCAGACCAAAGCGGACAATAACTTGGTGCTTAAGAGTTTGGGCTGTTACAACCTTGGTTTAATTATTCAAAATAATGATGAAATAGATAGCGATGTGATTAATGAGATCCAAGATGGTTGGATGAATTGGAGGAGCTCATCTGGATTGTTGTGAGATCAAAAATCCCCTCAAAATTAAAGAAAATCTTATACAACAGTCATACAGCCAACTATGTTATGGGGGCTGAACGTTGGCCAACAAAGAGAAAACTTACCAATAAGATAAGTATTATAGAGATAAGGATGCTGAAGTGAATGAGTGAGTATACTAGTATGAATAGAATGAAAAATGAGCTTATCCTAGTAAGGTTAGAGTAGTTTCAATAGTGTGGATAATATTAGAGAATGTCGCCAATTATGGTTTGGGTAAATTAAACATAGAACATTCAGTACCCTTGTTAAAAAAATTCGAGTTTATGAATTTTGCCAATATTAAAAGAGAGGAAGATTTAAACAGACCGGGAAGAAACCATTAGAAAGAATTTTTTCTATTTGGAACTTAGGAAGAGGCTTCTATTTGATCGTGCACAATGGAAACAAATGATTCATATAGTTGACCCCAACTTGTGGGATTAAGACTTGGTGTTGTTGTTGTTATATAGATATATTCTAAGATTGTGCTAACATTATTCAGTACATTTTTATAAGTAACTATTCAGAAGTTTGAACCCAAGTAAATTTTTTGTTCTTGCAAAGCTTAAGGCTAATTAGGATTCGTTAGTGTTGGTGCGAATAAGCACAACACTAATAAGGCAAGTTCATATATGGTGTATTCATACATAGAAGGTACCAAATCTACTAATCTTCTTAGACATTCTGATAATGTTCTTTCTTAAATTTGTAATAGATAATATTTGTAGGAGCCAATTACAGAGCGCAACATTGATACTGTGATACATTAGTGGGATCCGTTGGAGTGTTGCCTTTATGTTAATCTTAAGTTTTATTGGAAGTTTTAATGATTAAATATCTTAAACCTAGCTGGCAAATAATCTTTTAATGTTGAATTTGATGTATACCTAATCTAATTGGAAAATCTTGGGCACTCCTCACAACTATTTTATTAAATGCGCTCTTCATATCTTTAATTGCAAAATCATACTTCGGTGTGTATTTTATTTTTTTAATAAATATAATTTAAGCTCTCGTGCATATTGTTTTTCAACATCATTAAAAACCATTCATTGCTTGAATTATGACGGTCATGTTTAGAAATCTTCGTGGCAGGAAAACTTCTATTGGTTTATTTAGGTCAGTGTTAGAACTTTCTTCTCTTCACCTCAGTAGATTATGTTTATTGCTTTTGATATTTTACCAAAGAGTATAGAAATGCACAATATGTGCATGCTACTTATAAGATGGCATGCCTTAGATGTTAAAACGAATTGGTGAGATGTTTGGGTCATAGCTATACCTCTCTTCACATTTTTAATAAATGTCTATCTAATTTTGGATTGTTTGTTGGTACATTTTGCATTTTTCTTCATGGAGATAGGTGCAGCTTTGTGGTTGTTGAAATAACAAATAAACAAGGTCGTTTCCGCATTTTCATTCACAATTATGGTGCACTGCAAACACTTTCCTTAACTTGATTTTGATACTTTACTAGTCCGGATAACACCTGAGATAATGTGAAAAATTCAGAAACTGCACAAACAGAAACCTAGTTTTATACGGCTGCTGGATGAACTTGTTCTGAACTTACCAATAGAAAAAATCAATTTCATCTGATAATTAAACTTTTATTGTAGTACTATTTAAAAAATGTTTATTATATATTTAATTTTCCTGCAATTATGGATTACAGGTGGGTTTGGTCATCATAGACAACTGGTTGAAACTAAGTGCACCTGCACAAACAGCTGTTCTTTTCAAAGAACTTCGTTCAACACTTCATGCCGTTCTAAAAGATCTCATTCGCAACCCAGCGGTACTTTATTGTTTCTGTTTAACTAATTCTAATCTTTTATATATATATATATATATAGATATATATATATATATATATATATATATATATAGAAAAATGCTTGAAGCATCTCGCGAAAGCCGCCAAGGAAACCCTAAATCTGCTACATTGCTCGCGTCTGTCGCGTCGCTCGAAAGCCGTCCGTTACATTAGGGTTTAGGTGTCTCGCTCGCATCTCGCTCGCCTATATATATTAAAACAAAACAAAAAGATATGGCAAGAAATGAAAAAACAGCTGAGCACCATAGAACAACACAGACCAGCTCACAAGCTACACATAGGAATTAGCACCAGAACAAAAACACAAATTAGCCAACAAAAATATATGCGTGGATAGTACAAACACAATAGCAACCCATAAATTATCCAGCAGAACCAATCAGACACTGCCGCCCACAAAATGATTAGCTCGCAACCTCAAAATTCAAAGCACCAATGACGACGAATCCACCAGATTCTCAGTCCGATGGGCAAAGCACAAACTATCAACTACAAATAGCTTGTGAACAGTAACCACCAGGACATGTACTCACCAATAGTGAGGATTAAATTCACTGCTCCATCGAACACAGTCTAGCTGTACAGGAGGTTGATGTCTAAAGGATCTACATCTATGAGGAACAGGAGGAACTGGAGCACGAACAGCTATGCATCGATAACTGACTACCAAAGTCCATCCACCTCTTGAACAAAAGACAAAAAGGAACAGTTAAAGACAGGAAAATATCATGTAGTAGCAGGCCATCCAGCCTACTAGGGTTGCACGAACCAAAATTGTGCCTGCCACATACTGGTTGCACGAACCAAAATTGTGCCTGCCACATACTTGGTTGCACGAACCAAAATTGTGCCTGCCACATACTGGTTGCAATACTACTACGCATCGAATAAAAGATCCTTTGTGCAAACTCAGCAAGATAGTACTGATTAAATGCCTCTTGACAAACTGCAAGTCGAACACTGATAAGAGCAGTAAAGCCTTCTCCAAATTTAGAAAAGTCGCCCAAACACATCACTATCCAATAGTGATGCCTCTAGCTTGTAAAAATTCATCAGTAGAAATTTAATTGTGCCACACCTGCCAAACAACAGAGAAATGGTATGAGGGATATTTTAATGCAAGAAAACCTTCTGGTGAAATACCAAACCCCGTCCCTTACCATGTTCCGAGCGGCACCCATGTTAAAATCCAGAAAAAAATCGAGATTGCAAAAAATAAACCTCCCCCTCATTTATATCCATCATCTCAGCAATAACATCGCTATGCACAATGTATTCAAGAATATCAGTATTCCAATTGTTGTTAGTAATCACCTCATGTTTCTTAAGATTAGCAATCAGAAGGGTATTAAACAGAGGGACATGGTTGTACCAATTTTCAAACCAAAAGAATATAATCTCTACCTGTGTTCCAAGTAATAAAGGGGGTTCGATAACAGCCTGATCATTTAACATATGCCTCCAAGTGAAAAGAGTTGATGACTTGTTCCTTGCACAATTGGGGTGCTTAATAGAAGTGTTTGGCAATTAAGTGGTTCACCCAAAGACATCTCTACCTTTATATTGCCATCAAATTTTGGCATTAAATGCATAGTTAAATAATTGAAATTATTGATATCCAAACTATCCTCATTAAAAGGAAAGTAAATTTTTTACAGATAGACCAAATAACTGTAGATAAATTCTCAGGGTTACCATACCAAAGGAACTTATTTAGTGGCACACCAATTTTGTTAACAACTCTTTTGACGAAGCTAACAACATCAAGCCAATAAATAGAATGGTGTTCAGCACAAATTTAGTAAGTATAAGCTGCCACCATGTGTTAGGTATTAGTTCTCCAAGGTAATGATTCTATTAAGTATTTTAATATAAATACTCAATAAGAGTTTTGATTATGGCCTTTAAACATAAAGACCCTATGATAAATAAATGGGAATTTATCTTTTTGTTAAACCCTACGATATTTTTAATCCTTCTCACTTTCACCAACGGAATGGAATCTCAGAACATATGAAGTTCGATTTTCTAGCATTTAATTTTAGACCTGAGTTACTTTGGAAATTCACAAGAAAATTCTTGAGAATTTTGATAGTTTTTAAATCCTGTTTTAAAAAAGCATAAGATCATCCGCATACCCTCTGAAAGAAACAACTGTTATGCTTTTAAAGTTAAAATGAATACGAAGGTCAATCAAGAATTAGATGATTAAGGCTTCTTAAGAGATATTCAGCAGTTAAAATAAACAAATAATGTGGCAAAGGGTCTCCTTAACGGATGCCTCTAAAAATGTGGAAGAAGCCATGAAGATTATCATTAATGATGACTAAAAATCAAATATTCTTAATGATGCCTTTGAGCCGATCCACAACTTGAAAGAAAAAACACATTTTCCTAAGAATGCTAAACAAAAAGGACAAAGAAAGTTTATCATAGGCATTTTCTATATTTAAATTTTCTAATCAAATTTTTGCTTCTGTTTAGCATATAAAGTGTGAAAAAGCTTTTGGAAATTAAAATATTATCTACTGATGTTGCCGACAGGTGTGAATGCACATTGATTTTCTTGAAACAATATTCGGCAAGTAATGGTTGTCAAGTGCGTAATGGTTGCCAACTGCTTATTAAAGAAGAATAATATTGTGGTGACTCATCCCTATAAGTTGGATGTTATAAAAGATTTTAAACTTTTTTTACTGTAAAATTTAACTGCTTGAATAGTTAATAAAATAATAAAATGACAATCGATTTTTTTTTCTCATCTTTTATCTTACTAATTTCATAACCAACACATTATTTACTCCAAACTTAAACATCCCATGGATTGAAATCATTTCATGTTGGCTGTGAACTGTCTCTAAATATGTGAGCATATAACATCTCTATAATAGTATCGAGGGAATAAAAATAGATACTAAAATATATGCTGTTGAACTAAAAAGAATCTCTCTTTTGAAAAGTTCCAAAATTTTGTTAAATGTTCTCTTGTATTAACAAAACATAGATATATAAGTATATGCAATTTTATTTGCCTTCCGTTGACTAAGGAATTGCACTCACTGGAATTACTTACATTGTAAAGTTTTTCCAACATGATTTCTTTGATAGAAAGTACTGCGTATAAGCTATAGTGTATCATCTCTAATGTTATGAATGTAGCATTCATATTGAGAAATTTTGAAACATCTGGAAACTGCTTTTGCCTTGATGTTTCACTGGGCATATAATATTTCCCAACCTGTACTAAATTTCGTTGCTAATTTGCTATTTTTAATTTGTTTCTTCTAAACCTTAATTATAAAGCAAATGGCATTTCGTTCAAGTTGATGACCTTTTATTGTCTAGATGATGAGTGTTGCCAGTAATGAAGTAGTGAAGTCCATAATTCACCTACTGCTAACGGAGGACGCTTCTGGTCGTTCTTGAAGTTCAGGTATTGCTTTGATTTTTTCTTTTTTAAGAAGTTAAGCCTCAATTAAGCAATTATGTGACCGGTGGAATTTGAACTCTTGACCTTGATGCCAAGGATTTAAATCCAATAACGCTAACCAATGCGCAGCAACACAATTCACTTTGCAATTTATTAAAGTGTGCTGTTTCTGATTATTGTTGTGGTAAATCTGCAGCCTGTGTTTTCTTTTCTATGAATGCGGTAAATCTGCAGCCTGTGCCAAAGTGTAAAGAAGGAATTAGTTTGCTCTTTTGTACGTCAACCCACCAATCTCTATTCTAAAAAAGTGCTGATATATAATGACTCTCAAATAGCTTTCAAAAATATAAAATATTTTTCTCACAAAAAAACATGACAAGTCGTTGAATTTCTTGAGAAGCTATTAGGAGCTAAATAATTTGCTTCCTCCCAAAAATACTTCCCCCTCTCAAAATTTGGGAGTTCTTGTGAAATAATTCATGCTAAGCTTGACTAATTTGGTGTTGTAGTTTCTGTAATCTCAGATTTGGCCTAGACTAATTTTGTGTTATAGTTTAGCAGTTGAGATTCAATATCTGATAGTTTAAATAGGTTAAATAAATAAATTATATAATTATACATCCTTGAACATAAATTTAAATATAAATATTCAAAAACGTCAGACTCCACCATTTACTATCAATTCGGCTTTATAGTATACTATGCAGCTTAATTGTAATGTCCGTTAATTAAAATTATCTGATTTCCGATTTAATGTGATTTTGGGCATTTTTGCAAAAATGATGGTTTTGCCATTGTAAAGTTTTCTTGCAAGAGTTAAATAAAAATTCAAATGTTTACCTCTTTCTAATTTGCTAAGCCTAATGCCCCCATGGTAGAACCCTAGCCATCCCCCCTTAGCCACTGTCATCTTTCCTTTCCCATGTCTCTCCTCCAAAATAGCCCTAAAGCAATTCTCCCCTTTCCGTCGCCATTCCCGTCATTAAGGTGTACAGATCCCTTGTATTGGCGTGCACAGGGTGCGTTGTGGCTTGCATTGAGGAGCTGGTTCTAGAATGCGAGCTCGTCCTCGTCAGCTTGGCCATTGGCGAGCACAGTACGGAGAGGGAAAGGGAGGCCATCTCTTGAAAGAAGAGAGCTTGATGGAGGCAGCATCAGTGGATTAGTGGATGGAGGTGGGGGCACAACACTTCAATGAGCCCGCATCTACCACGCTAACTCGCCAATTACTGTAGGCAGCGAAGGTGGGGGAGCTCTAGAAGGTGCTAAATGTCCATGTAGCGAGGCTCTCAAAGACAGAGTACATGGCAGGGGAAAAGTACAGCCTCAGAGCCGTCAATCCCATCACTTGAGCCCACTTGCTGATCGCCGTCACCCACACTACTCCCTCATCCACGCCTAGCCGAAGAAGGTTCGATTAACGATGAATAATTTTAAGGAGGAAAATACTTCAAATATCCCAATAAATTTTTTTATTTTTTTTATTTTTTTGAAAACTTAAGGGCATTGCCCATTTATATTCTATAAATAAAAAGCTGTTACAATGTTTCTCAGAATACTAAATACAAATGTGGCAAACCGAAAAGATGACAAGTAAAAAGAGGGAAAAAACAAAGACGACTTTAGACAAAGAGAGGAGGGTTAGGGATTCAAATCCTCCAAAATGAGGCCAACATGAGACCGATGATCCGTTGGGCAGCAAACTGAAGACCAGTGTAGTATCAAAGTAGTATCTGAGAAAGGCAACAGTGCCACCAGCAGACAAATGGGGTCTCTGATTATATCACAATCTTTTATTGCCCAAAAACTTTCGGACAGCAATAAGCACGAAAAGGGCCAGGATCAGAAAAAAGTAGATAAAGAACAACAGCCGACCGTAATTTCCAATTAAAAACATCCAAAGTGTAAAAATGAAAGCCCAAAACCAGCAGCAAGCCAGAACCACCGAGCCTGAGGAACCAAAGTGCCAAGAAAACAGAAAAAAGAAACTCAATATGCGACATCAGCAATAAAAATTTAAATAAAATCAGCAAATTGCCCCCAAATGCCTAAATGAGAGCCCAAAAACTGGATAGAGATGGGGCCATATAAGATCATCAAAAGAGAGAGTTGATCAGAAAAGAAAACCGGACATTATACCAGTAGAAAAATCAGCGCAGGAAGGAGTCACTATGACCGGAAGGCAAATAATCCAGCAACAATAGAAAACCAGCCATTAAGCCGCAGCACACCAATATACAAAGAAATCCAGCAAAAGTCATTGCCTTAGACTAAGTTCAGTACACCATTGAGAGAAAAATTCAGAGTCTTTGAATTGCTTCTAGTTTTTGATAAGACTAATAAGGCTCAGTTTGATATTACTAATGATGCAAGCAATGTTGGTTTTAGAATTGTTAAAAAGGCGCGCATTCCGTTCTTTCCAAATGCCGTCAAGAGATAAGCCAAGAGCCGAAAGGATCCTCTGCTTTTCCCCCAAATAGAGACTTGTAGTATCACAAATTATTTGACTAATAGAGGGTGGAAATAAGTAACCTTGATTTCTCGGCATAACCTTTTGGAATATATGAAAAGCAAAATCACACTGGAAAAAAAGGTGGGAATGAGATTCTTCCTCAGTAATACATAAATGACATAAAGAGGAGCAATTGATTCTATTTCTTAGAATATCAGCCGTTTTTAGCCCGCCATTTAGGACTTTCCAAATAATACATTTATACTTTAGTTTGTCTCCTTTGATCCAAAGACTGGACGACCAAGGCACATCCGACCAATTTAAAAATTGCAGGTTGTGAGCATCTTTAAAAGCGAAAACAGCTTTAAGTTGAAATAAGTAAAGATTTTTGGAACAATCAAAACTAATAAATTGAGTAAGCAGGCCAGCAGTTTTGATTAAACTTTTCCAAAAAGGGGAGGAAGCTTTGTTAAGTTGAGTCGAGCTGTTATTAATTCTTAGACAATTACTTTTCCACCAAGTTGTGAGAAGAGAAATATTACAAAGAATGAACCAGCATAGAGATATTTTGAAGCTCGTTAGAAGTTTTGAAGGATAGATAATGCCCAAGCAACCTTTTTCCTAAGGAGATGCAACCTTAAGCCAAGCGATAGAATGAAGTTTGTGATTCAGAGAACCATGATCCAGAAATTTCGCACAAAGCTTCCTGATGAGGTGGATGATGCTGCAGGAGATCATAGTAGGTTTAAACCAATGCAAGAGAAAGGGCCAAACAGAGAATTTTAAAAGCTGAAGACGATCGGCCATAGGAAGGGAGTTTTGCGCCCAACCCGATATCCAAAGATGCTGTTTGGATGTAAGATGGGTGAATAACGCCATTTTTGGTCTATGGGGCAAAATAGGGAGTCTCAAATATTTCATGGGAAAGTGACCAATTGGGAAATTCCAAATTCTAGAAAGCTCATTAGCATTATTAACCAACTTGGAAAAATAAATGTGAGATTTATTCTCATTAATACTAAGGCCCGAAGCCTCAAGAAACCCATCAATACATCTTTTAAAACCAGCCAAATTATCAAAGTCAGCTTTCCCAAAAAGTAAGATATCATCGGCAAAGAAGAGACGAGAACAGCTAAAATTACCGTAAATAAAGGGCTAAATTAAGTTGCATTGCACAGCTTCTTCCAAGGAAGAAGATAAAAAATTCATGCCAATAATAAATAGAAGGGAGGAGAGAGAACATCCTTATCTAAGGCCTCTAGATGAGCCAAAATAATCATGAGTAACAGCTTGAATGTTGATAGAAAAGTGAACATTTGAGATGCAAGCAGAAATCCAGTCGATCATTTGCCTTGGAAAATTAATGCTAATGAGAGCATTAATAATAAAATTTATATTGATGCTATCAAAGGCTTTCCGTAAGTCGATTTTTGCACAGAAATTCTTTTCAGCGGGCCAATTAAAAGTTCTGATAATTTCATTAGCCAAAATAACATGGTGAGAAAGTTGCCTGTGTTTGATGAAAGCAGCTTGAGCAGGGTGGATTAAGTTCGGGAGCAGTGAAGAAACACAATCTGCAAGAAGCTTTGAAATAGTTTTATAGATGGTGTTGCAAAGAGCAATTGGCCTGAAAGTATTAATAGAGTCATTTTCAATTCCTTTTGGAATAAGAGTAATAGGAGTATAATTAAGCCATCTTGGCATAAAGCACTTTTGGAAAAAATAAGAAATAGCAAGATAAGTAAAACTACCTATGATGTTCCAAGCCTTTTGAAGAATAAAGAGGTGAAACCATCCGGCCCAGGGCTCGCATTATCCTTAATTGAGAACATAGCACTTTTAATGTCTTCGTGAGTAAATGGCCTGCAAATAATGTTATGTAGAGCTGTGTCTATCAAGGCATAAGGAGAGGAAATAATATTATCATGGCCCTTGGTGTCATTAAGCAAGAGTTTAAAATGAGAAATAGCTTGCTCTCTAGATAGAAGAGAGGTGGGGCTTGAAAAGTTCTTTCTAATAGTCATTTAATTGTAAAAAAATTTCAATTATCTTCCCTAAGGGAGAGCCAGTGAGCCTTGGATTGCTGCTTTGCCCAAGAAATTTCATCTCGAATTGCATCTTTAAGGGACTGCTGAAGGGACAAGTAGTGCAAATGATGAGCTTCCGACCAATTGTGGTTACTAGACCCATTAAAAGCCTCCAATTGGGCAATACGCAGCCTTTTGGTTTCAGATGGGTTGGCAATATGCAATTGATTTTTCAGTTTGAAGACCTTCTTCAAGTGAATAAGTTTTTGATGTAGTTCAAAAAGAGGATCCCCGTCATAAATTTCATTCCAGGTAACATAAAACAGCATATTAAAATCTGAACAGTTAGACCATAAATTTTTGAAGCAGAATCTGGTCGGGAGCTTAGAGACGGAAGGCCCAATAGTAAGGAGAGGCGAATGATCCGAGGTTCCCGAGGGGAGAACTTATAAAACACTTTCGGAAAGACATTAAACCAGTCATTATTACCCAAACATCTGTCTAATTTAGCCTTAATTGGATAATCCGGTCTATGATTATCCCAAGTACGGAGAGGGCCAGGAAATTGCAGATCGATCAAGCCGACAGTGTTTAAGCAAAGATTAAAAGAGGAGAGGTTGGAGATCGAAGGAGGATGACCTCTCGCTTTTTCATAAGAGTATCTGATGCAATTGAAATCTCTTGTGATAAGCCAAGGACCACATAGCCCCTCATGAATGTGAGTCAAATCTTCCCACAATTTAAGTCTCTCCGACTCAATATTTGAAGCATAAACAAAAGTAATCCAGCAGTCAATATTATTATAGAGAAAACGATCATGAATGAGTTGGTGGTTCATGACACTAGAGGAAAATGAGGAATTAAGAGGATTCCATTTGACCCAAATTCTGCCAACATTGATATCATTGAAGTTGTGGCAATGGTCTTCAAGGAAGAACATGTTGAACTTTTTGAGGTTGTAGGCAGAAGAGATATCAGATTTATTGATTTTAGGTTCAAGAATACCAAGAATATCAGGACAAAGATCCCTCATTTGGGATTTCAAGTTTGCAATACGGATGTTGGAGTGCAACCCTTAAACATTCCAGGAGAGGATTTTTGAAATCATTTAAGCAAAAATTTTTAGAATGAGGGGGGAGGAGGAAGGAAGAGAAGAGGAAGGGTAATTATTTGGGGCAGTTTCTAAGAGAACGGCTACGACCCTCAAGCTTTTGGGAGTCAGTCCCAGATTTTAGATTGGGAAATTGGCCAATATCACCGTAAAAAACAAATTCCTTTCCCTTGAGAGAAGAGGTAAGGGGATTCTTATCAATAATATTAAGGGAGGAAGAGGAGGATTCAAGAAGGATTTCAGGATGTTCATTCGGAGAATTAGGACCATATGTGAGGAGAGTATCTGGAAAAGCATTGAGATCCTGAGAAGGCCTCAGGCTTGGGATAACAATGGGAGAAATGGGGTCAACTCTTGAAGCAGAGGGGGCTGAGGATTCCACTATATCAGAGAGAGGTATGGAAGTTTGAGGAGGACTCGGAAGAAGCAAAGTTGTAGAAGGAGGTCTAGAGGAGCGAGCTCTACCAGGTCTGGCTTGCCGGGAGCGGCTACGACCTCTAGCCAAGGGGGAAGGGGAGGCCGGACAGAAGCAGCCCGCATTTTTAAATAAATTGCATTTTCCACATACAGAAGGAATCCAATCATATTCAACCTTTTGGTTTATGATTGAACCACCAACCCTAATTGAGATTGTAACAGGAAAGTTTGCAGAAGTGGAGACTTCCACACAAACCCTAGCAAATGTGAGTCTTTGTTTTGAAGCTGTAAGAGAATCCGCCATAATAGGGATGCCGATTTTGCTTGCAAGTTTCGAAATTGTACCTTCCAACCAAAGATGCAGGGGAAGTTCCGGGAACCTGATCCAAACAGGGAGGGACTTAAAGGAGGAGGCCGAAGGAATGAAATTCCTATTCCAAGGCTTAACAAGAAACGGAGTGATGAAGAAGAACCACAGTCCTCCTTGAAGAATTAACTGCATATCCTCATCATAGCAAAGCTTGATCAAATAACAATTTGAGCTTAAAGAAAATAGAGTAAAGGAACCTTTTAGCTTCCAGGATTTCGTCATAGAGTCAAGAAGAGCTTTGTAAGAGTGCTTATGACCAAGGCTGAAGCTGACAACGCAATGCTTCCAGTGCTTCTCACCATCTAGTATTTCGTCTTCTGAAATATCAATAACATCTTCCACGGAAGGAACATACGAGAGATTAAACGCTTGCTTCTCTTGGATGCTGAATCAAAGAGAGATCTCCAAGAGATAGGAGAAGAAGATCCTCCGGATGTCGGCGCAGCACCAAGAATGCCAGAGAGAGGGAAGGAGGAAGAAGGTGGAGGATGGGGGTGGGGAGATCCCATCGAGGGCCAGGGGCTCCCCAGGAGGGGGAGAAAATAACGCAGGAGCGCACGGGAGCAGCTAGGGTTCCCTCACAGGAACGCACGACTGCGGTCTTTTTTAATAATGAAGTATCCCAATAAATATTCCAATATTTTTTTTAAGTTATTATTAGTTTTTAATAAATGTTTAATCATAATTTTAACTAGTGAATCATATTTATTATGAGTTAATCATTAATTTTAAATATATTAATGATTGTGGGATATTGAAGGATGTATATTTGAGGTATTGTAGGAGCTTGATTTGAGTTTATGTGAATAATATTAAAAAATCATGTGTTTTATGAATCTCATAAAGATTTATTTAACATTTTTATCATCTAAATTAGGTTACATTGGAACTGCAAATATCTCTCCCAAAGGATTTAACTTTATATACATATAATTTTATGAAATAAATGTAATTTTTTTTTAATTTGCGATTTTTCTTTTATTAATTTATATTAATTATTTATTATAGATATAAAAAATAAATAATAATTGAAATTCTAAAAATTCCTATTTAGAAGTAAGCTCAAAACAATTTTATGTAAAGTTTTTTAATGAAGAATTATGTAGCCTCTTTGAGTAAACGGGTACAAGATATTAAGAAAATAAAACCCCTTGGAAGAAAATCACACATTTGCTTGAGCACCAAAACCAATAGGAAGAAACAAAGGTTGGAATCTCTTTTAGAACAAGAAAACAAATCTAAGGCAAAAAATCTAAAGTCATTTAGGACAACAAATCTTGAGAAAATCACCACTTTTGAAGAAAATTTTTTGGAATCATTATTATAACCGAAATATAAATAAATGGATGGGGTCACTTTCCTAGTTAACTAGTAAGAGTTATTCGGTCATTGAATACCACCTCCATTTCTTAAGTAAAACGATAAACTAGAGTCGAGGAAGTAGAAGCTTAGGTGAGAGGCAAGGGACGTCAGTGTCGAGAAAGAAAAGCACTTCCTACAACAACAACAAAAAATGACAAAAAACTGTATATGAAGCAGTTGCACAATGCTATCTATTGTCTACTCTAAATAAGAGAAAGCATTGTCACAGTCATTTGTGAGAGGGCAAGTTCCCACGCAAGAAGAAGCCCTCAAGTTTCACATTTATGGTAGATTGCCCTCATCAGGTGCACTGCTCAACTATGATGTTGTTTTATGGATGGTCAACACAGTTAACAATTTTGGATGTGGAGTACAATTTTGATATTTTCTACTATCTAGTTTCATTGGTGTTTATATATACTTTTGATGTTTGACTTATCATTTAGTGGAATAATTGTAATTCGTCATTATTGATTTTGGTCTACATGTCGGCCACTGCATGATCAGAGAATTTGGTGTGATTTTATGGACATGCCTATGGTTTTTCTATCAATTGTTGGCTAGATACTAGAATGTTTGGTTCTGTAGCTTGGTTCTTGGATCTCTTTTTAGAAACTAGTTGCTATGCTCCTGGAGACCATCATCTAAAGCATTGTTGTTTTGAATTCGATGTGCTTATTTTTGTAGTTGGCTTTTTGGATCTATTGTTGCAAGTGGTGCACTACTATTGATCGTTGTTGCATAAAACTTCTTGTTGCTTGTTATCTGATATATAAAATTTGCTACGACCTTAGTTGCAGTGATATGTTCTACAGTTGAAGATGCCCATATTTGGTGATTCATGGAAACTTGTCTTGCAATGTTGGAAATTAGACCTCTTCTCACATGGAACCACTTTAATTGGCATTCATTTTATTGTTGCATTATTGTTTATACATTGATTATCATTTGTTGGAAAATTGACTTGTGGTGTTATAAGTGGAAAAATGTGTAGTTGTATTTTGATCTGGTGTTTAGGTTATGGCAATGAATTTTACCGAGGTCTAAGATAATTGGAAATCGTGATGTGTTAGCTTGCTTCTTTAACCACTGTAACTTTGAATTGTTGTTGATGCCTTAAAGGAATTTTAATACTTTTATTCTTGAATTACTAATAACACTGAACTCTTATTGATGTTTTAAAATTAATTTAGATACTTTTATTGTTGAATTGCTAATCAAGATGAATGTTGTTATAAAGAGCTGTAGTTGTTGTTACTCACATTAAGCATTAAAAATATTAATGAATCCTACTTAGCAAAAACATAACCACAAGTTTAAATGTTACATATTGGAAATGAATATATATATATATATATATATATATATAATAGTAGAGGCATCAATAATGTAGTAGTCTCAATCTTGCTTTAGTTCGCCACCTTACTGTTTTCTCGGCATTCAAATTCTTCCTATGCTATTTGGCCTGGCACATGAAAGGTACCATGGAATTATAGATCCAGTTACCGTGATCCAAGTACTTAGATATTAGAGTAATTTATAATTAAATCTAGAGGTGAAACACAATACATTAAATGAAAATGTGGAGTAATGCAATGGATAGTCTCTCTTTGCATGAGAATCAAAGGGGACCATATGCTATAGAAGATCATTTGGATATCATTAATTTTAACTAAATTTTTTCCAAATCATGCCATAAGTTGTCAATGAAGTATGCAGGACAACTTATACTAGCAAGATAGAAGTAGGTTATATAAACTCTCAATATGTCATATTGTACAAAAATTAGTTCATATACATATTATCAAAAAATATACACCAAAGATTCAAGTTATTATTATCATGTCTTATATACTAATGTGAGTTTCCAGAAGAGCAATTAAATTCGAGTTTAATTTATTTATTAAAATTTTACCATCTTGGGTATGAACATCAAAGTTCAACTCTCTAACATTTGAAATGACAATATGAGATTCAGACATTACAGGGGCTTGAGGATGGGAGTGGCCCTGAATTATTTTTTTGAAGGAGGTTTTGAGTTCTTTTGAGTCACCTTACACACTAACAAGTAGATTTTATAAGTTTTTCCTGAGCAAGAATTGTAGATTGAGAGAGATTAGGAAAAGGTATTGATAAATGGAGGAGCATTGAGGTTCAATGGATCGGGTGGAATTCTTGTAGTGAAGGAGGATATATGCAAGGGATCTCTAGTTAGTTGAAAAGATGAGGTAATAGCCATAGTATGTGAGGGGATAGAGGTAAAGACTAGTGGTGGGTGGACTGTGGATGAGGAACTCGGCTATGATGGAATGTGAGCTGGTGGAGGGGCTGGTAAGCCCTCGGGAATTGAATTTCATACAAATGGAGGTGTGGAAAACCTAGTTTTGGATATATCTCTTCTCACCTGAGGACGATTGGATATGCCTTTCCTGGAGAGAGTTTAGCAAAAACATTATCCTAATGCACAATGAGAATTAGAGTAGTAGGTGCAATGCTCCAGCTTCCATTCATACTCTACTTTTTTATGGACAATGCTACCATTCAATATGAGGTCAATTCACTCAGGTAAGGTGGAGTTAAGAATAGATTCAATACAAACATGAGTGAAGGTAAGCCTTTTTCTGGCAATAGTGAGAGATTCTGCCATTAGTGGGAAGCTGAGTTGACTGGTGATTTTGGACAAGGCTTTATATCTTCATGGAACAAGAGGGAGGTTTAGGAATCTGACCCAAACATGTAACAAATTGAAGAAAATTTTTCTAGGCAAAAAGGAATTATACCACTTTAGAAAAGGAAAGGTGCAACTAAAGAAGGAATGTGAGCCTCCTTCAAGAACAAAGTCGAAGTCTTTCTAGCTAGAGAACTAAAGTACAATGTAACCACCAACCATTGAGTGCAGATAGAGGTTACCTTTAAGCTTCCAAATATTTTTCACTGCTATGATGAATGCATGATAGGAATTCTTTTTCCCAAAACGAATTTGTTAAGATAGGAAACTTAGAGTTGAGAGCATGCGTCAATCTCTTCTTGATCGAAGATGAAGGTGGAGTAATTCAACGGTTTGAAGGAAAGCAGAAAGTTGCCATTTGACTTGAAATATGAAGGAAAAAGTGCTTTCCATGAGGGTAAGTGGAGCGAAGAGGGGGCAAGGAAGGTAGCTGAAGTATACCCATTAGGGGAAAAGGGGGAGGAGCGAAAGGGAAAGGAGAGAAAAGAGTCATAACCCTAGATTGAGAAGAGAACTTCCAATGACTATACTAATTCATTCCTCTTCTAGTCTTTCATAAAAATTATTATTATTATTATTATTATTATTAGTTAAGTATTTATGCCAAATCGACTGGTTTATCAAATTACATGGAGCTCCTGTTCGTGTGAAGCAGCGAAACAAAAGGCATGCAAAGACTAGTCGAACCTTTGCACCTTTCGATTTCGTCTTCAACGGCACATATCCTAATTTCACGAACCTTCATCAACGTGAAGCAACAAAGGAGTCAAAGAAAGCCACACAAACATTTGAGCTTCGTCGAATCGAACCTTCGAGCAAATTGCATGATTCATCGAAATGAACCTTGAGGAAATCACACTGTTTGATCAAATTGCAGGCGTCAAATCGATCCTTCGCCATAAAATTCTTAAATTGGATTCAGAGGGATAATAGTGTGAGTTCTTATTTTTTATATAGGCATTGTGTAGTTGTCTATACTTGTACATTCAACCCTGATAGATTGCCAGTTAACCTTTCAAGCTAAAGTTTTCCTTGCTTCTATTTCAGCTGGCCAAATAGAATATGTATAAGTTCTTACCTTCTTTTGTCCTTTTAGTGCATTGATCAGCATTATGTCCTTTTAGTGCATTGATCTGCATTATGTTGCATATTATGTTGATGACTTTGAGTAATGCATGCTACTCATTCAAATTTATTTATATCATACTATTTTTTATCTTTATTTTATGCCTCTATCTCTTTAACGGTGATGAAATAGCTAGCAATAGTTTAATGGTAAATGCTCAAGTTGCGGTCATATACATGACATTTTAGCTTTCTTTGATTATTACCGTTTTATTTATGAAAAATATGATGCATGGATGAATAAGAATTGATGTTTTTATGGCTTGTTTTCTTCCTACCCATGTAATTGCTTGTCTTCCATGTGAACGTATTATAATAGAAGCTATATCAAGAATTGGATCTTTGTTGAGTGCTAACAAATGTGTAATAACACATATCTTATATTTTGAAGAAATAATAATACCTTTTTAAGACTAACACTTCTCCTTATTCAAGTAGTTTCTTTTGAATTTTATTCAAAGTACAAATAACATGTATTAGTTCAAGAGTTATGTCAAGAATTATATATTTGTTGACAAAATAGTTGTGTAGCATGTTTCATTGTTTTCTTAAAAAACACTATACAATATGCATGAAATGTGATGATGAAAATAAATGGCAAGCAAAAAGAGTTCAATGTTAGAATTATTATATCGCATTTGACTTGAGGTTACCAAAGCAAATACACAAGATCACATAATTATAATGCAAGCCATAAACATCTAAACACAATGATTTATATGAAAAACTCAAAACTTGGGAAAATTCACAGTCACACCACCACAATAAATCTATTATATGAAGAATACAATATTAAAGAGTACAAATCAAGATTTGAATCTTTGGAGGAACAAGAAGATGACAAACTCCGCCTATGAACACACCCAAGCCCTGTCTCTCTTCAATGCCCTTTCAAACACTCTCACTAGTATTCTCCCAAAAAACACTATGTTAATCTCAAGAGGAACTAAGATCTTATCCTCACGAATTAGGGCTTCCAACAGGCCTTAAAACAAGTCCAATATCACTTGAATTCGCCACAAATGCCAATAGGACTCCTGTTCTTGCATCTGACTTGTCACAGGCGCTTAGACACCCAAGATGATGTTTCACTGGTGCCTAGCCTTTGGGTCCAAGGGCTGTATGGCACATCGGGCACATCGGGGCCGGAATTTCTCCCGACTTGTCCGAAACCCATCGGAACTCCATCAGCACCTCCTTTGGTGATCCAATTAGTATCCACACCTTAGCAATCATCCTCTTGGAGAATAATTTCAATCAACCTATCTTCAATTCTAAAATTTCTTCTCATTGGCTTCAATCCTTATAAAGGATGTGGTGTGGCTCACCCTGCCTTTGATCATGTACCAAGGCCAACTAAAGCTACTCCTAGCTTCAGTTTATATGACTTCACCACTTCCTTACTCATATGACCACATCTTCTGTGCTAAAGACCAATATTAGTGTTTTCTTCCGCAATAAAATCAGATGATTTATTACTCACATAAGTCCATTTCATATTGCCCTGAGCTATGACCAAAATATCTCTTGTCACTTTCCATGAGTCTCTGGTGAAGGTTGTAACATAGCTTGCATGGGCTATTTGACTAACATATATCACATTTCTCTACTGACTTGGAACATGTATAACATCCCTTAGTGTCCATACTGCTTTGTTCAATAACCAGATGTCAACATCTCCCTTTCCAACAATCTTGTATGTCTTATCATCTCCCAAATAGATCTTTCTTAGATTACATCGAGTGTAATTTATGAATACCTCTTTTCTAAGAGTTTCATGGAAGGATGCACCAGAATCCACAAACTATGATACTGTAGTCTCTGAAGATAAAATCAACACATCTTCGACGTCATATGTCGTACATTTGTAGAATGATTCACATCTTAATTTCCTATATTTGACTTCTTCAGGGTGAAACAGTTCTTCTTCAATTGCCCTCTTTTTCCACAGTTCCAGCACTCAAACTTTCCTTTTTCTAATTTTGGTTTTCTCCTTCTTTTGCTTTCAGGACTTAGGGCTGAACTTGAAGTTTCATCGCAAGCCTTCTTCCGAATTTCAAACTCACATTTCTTGGTGAGTTACTAACCGCGGTAACCAATCAATCCCAACTATCTTGTATTATAATAACCCTAGGTTATTATCATAGTTAATCTGGGCTAAACCAAGCTCTAACTTTTGTTCAATTAGACTTAAATAGTCATTATGACCTAACCCTGAAAATTTGGGGTCAATTAAATCTCAATTGGATCAATCAGATATTTTGCCAATTTTTGGACCCATAAAATTAGCTAAATTAATTTGATAATCAAATCAAAATTTTATTTTATTTTTGAATTCCTCACCCCAAATTAGTTATGTGTGAATTTTTGAAAATTTTTGTAAGTCATTTAGTCCTAAATTGAATTTAATTTCATTTAAATTTATTAATTGAATTAAATTAAATATTGAATTTGTTTTAAAACCCAAAAGTCGACAGATCACTTAAATGCCCGCCATCCCATGTTTCTGAGCCATAATCGGGTGATTCGCATTGAACGTTTGATCGGGTCCTTCGACAGCCGTTAGATTGTAGTCACGATCCCAAGGCTATAGCTACTTCTGCGATCAGCCATTAGAGAAGAGCATAACAAGGATGTCTCGTCTAACTAGCTAATCAATCAGATGTATGGGACACAACCAATCGCTGTAGGCCTTCGTCCCGATCGATCCCATACAACGTGGTCCCTCCGACAGCCTCAACGGCTCGTCCACATTGGCAATACAGGGAATTCTCCTTGTCCCCGCCTCCAACGAGATCCCAACGGCCTTGTTGCTCCACTCTTCTAGGTCTACCCCCGTCATGTTAGGCCCAACATTCTTGAGACCCTAGGCTGGCCATTAATGGCCAGCCCTTAGCCTCCACAGTCAATTTGTAAATAGCCCCAAAATTTCTCAATGAGCCCCTTTTCTCTTTGGGAAATATCCTTTGGATCTTCTCTCACGTTCAATTTGTTGTTGCCCCATTGCAAGTCCTCCAATCAAGCTTCTTGTCTGCTTCCTAGTGTTTCTCCAGTAGACCAATGGGAGTGGCTTGGTGCTAAAGCCCCCAGTCAATTGCAGAGATCTCAAGGGAATATTGGAGAGCAGTCTAATCCTCTGGAAGACACTTGAACACTACCAGCTAGTCCAATCCACCCAGAAATTATACCACTCCCTGTATTGAATCTCAATTGGATCAATCAGATATTTTGCCAATTTTTGAACCCATAAAATTAGCTAAATTAATTTGATAATTAAATCAAAATTTTATTTTATTTTTGAATTCCTCACCCCAAATTAGTTATGTGTGAATTTTTGAAAATTTTTGTAAGTCATTTAGTCCTAAATTGAATTTAATTTCATTTAAATTTATTAATTGAATTAAATTAAATATTGAATTTGTTTTAAAACCCAAAAGTCGACAGATCACTTAAATGCCCGCCATCCCATGTTTCTGAGCCATAATCGGGTGATTCGCATTGAATGTTTGATCGGGTCCTTCGACAGCCGTTAGATTGTAGTCACGATCCCAAGGCTATAGCTACTTCTGCGATCAGCCATTAGAGAAGAGCATAACAAGGATGTCTCGTCTAACTAGCTAATCAATCAGATGTATGGGACACAACCAATCGCTGTAGGCCTTCGTCCCGATCGATCCCACACAATGTGGTCCCTCCGACAGCCTCAACGGCTCGTCCACATTGGCAATACAGGGAATTCTCCTTGTCCCCACCTCCAACGAGATCCCAACGGCCTTGTTGCTCCACTCTTCTAGGTCTACCCCCGTCATGTTAGGCCCAACATTCTTGAGACCCTAGGCTGGCCATTAATGGCCAGCCCTTAGCCTCCACAGTCAATTTGTAAATAGCCCCAAAATTTCTCAATGAGCCCCTTTTCTCTTTGGGAAATATCCTTTGGATCTTCTCTCACGTTCAATTTGTTGTTGCCCCATTGCAAGTCCTCCAATCAAGCTTCTTGTCTGCTTCCTAGTGTTTCTCCAGTAGACCAATGGGAGTGGCTTGGTGCTAAAGCCCCCAGTCAATTGCAGAGATCTCAAGGGAATATTGGAGAGCAGTCTAATCCTCTGGAAGACACTTGAACACTACCAGCTAGTCCAATCCATCCAGAAATTATACCACTCCCTGTATTGAGCTTGATCAGTTCAATACTTATCAATTTAGCTTCACTCCATTATTGTGGTGGTGCTTTCGTTCTAGAATCGAGTAGCCTTGGATTGGACCTGGCCTGGGGCTGACAACGATCATGATAGTGCAGAGCACTGTTTGGATTGGGTTGGGACCTAGTGATGAAGGTTCAATCCCTCACTGAGAATTAATACTCTATTGGGTCGTCTATTTCCAATAAGGGTTATCCCGTATCATTCCCAGTTGATCGATACATTGTAGCCAATCTAGGTTCGACCAATTGGATGTCTCCTACTCGAGGCTGCCACAATATTGAATGATACTAGGCTCGAGTAGGGACCCGTCATCCCAGCTGCTCCTAAGCCTAGCCATCTTAAGGCTTAGCTCCATATCAACACGATTGATGTGTCAATATCAAGAGCCGACAATTTGGTAACCTCCGTGGGGAGAATTAGCTCCCCATAGTAAACCTTAAAATTCTACATTTAGGTTGATTAGGGAATCATCCTATCTGATGATCTAAACGCACTAGTTAGGGTTTTTTTGTGTGATCAGTTGCCCTGGTGTGAGGCTGATGTTGCGATCGTGATCAAGGCATGAAACTGTCGATTGATCAGGAATTCATCTAAGGAGCCTAACCCTAAATTGCAAATGTATGTGAATAATTGTGGGGAAGAGGAATAGTGTTGGGTCGGGTCGGACTCTGACTCTCGCATTTTTGTGAATGGGTTATTTAATCGGTCGGTTTTCTTGAATTAGTTTCTTTGAGAAAAATGGATCAATTATTCTAATATTGGGATGTTACCTTAGCATCTAATATCTACTTAAAAAGAAGCTAATCAAACACTAGATGCCAAGTGGCCAAGTCTCTTTATGAGTAGTTGTCAAGTTAAAATATTTGCAATGAAAGCAATAGAAGATATATGAAATATTGTAAGTATAAACAATACAAGCAATAAATATCCACTCATTTAACCCAGGCAATTACAAAATAAGTAATCACAATACAGATACATAGGTAGGTAAAAATAACTCAAGCAGTTAAAGTTTAGTTATTACAATTTTATTTAAATAAAAGGATAAGAGAAAATATTATCACTCTCTTACTTAAATAAAAAGTGCATGTAAACTTTAAAAATAAGCGAAAGCCATTCATTTAAGCTTTTCAAGCACTAAGACCTGCATTTCCTAAATCAAATAGCTCTTGATCTATCATATTTGGTATTTAAATATAATAGGGCAAAGCCAATAAAAGAAGAAGTATAGTTAGACTAAACAGTCTAAGTATATTTTAAGATTGGCTACTTTTTAAGTTAATAGGATATCACTAGCATAAATCACAATTTAAACTAAGATGTGGAGTAATAAAAGCTTTCAAGTAGGGAAAAGAAAATAGACATAACTATAAAGAAGGCAGAATGAAATAAGTTGAGTAAGAATACTCACTTGTATTTGGTTCTAACCTGCATCCAAAAATGGTAAGGGAAAAGTATCCAAAAATGCTAGAAATTATTGTGTGCAATTAAAGTAAATGAAATGAAATTAATACATGTTTAATGATATTTATGCTAAGTAAGCAAATAGAATACAATGAAGCATTCTAAATGAATTGTAAGTCCACAAAACACATTACTGAAAATAAAGAGTGCAAAGTATAAAAAGTAAAGGAAGTATCTTCAACTCTTGGTCAAAGATATACATAGCCTTGCACTATGTGTAAGTAAATAGCTAAATAGCTATAATGAGACCTTACAATCAATGAAACTGTAAAATAACTCATATGTTATTAATTTAAGCTATGTTAAGAAATTATCTCATTCTGCGGGCATCTTTTACAAAATAGGACGAAGAGTTAAGCACGTCTGCCTTACTAGTTTTGTGGGATTTGAATTGATTCAAACATTCTCATTCACCCTCTCTAGAATGTGAAGTTTAGTAGTAGCATTGACCTTTCAGCCCTGTTTTCCCTCAAACAAACCTCTATAGTTTTATGAAACTTTTATTTATGCACAAAAATCTCACATATATGTTTAAGAAAATTAGGCTCAAAGCTAAACAAGCATTTAATAAATTTCAATAATTGTAAACTATGTGATATCCCTTTGTTATCTAAATTTTAATGATCTACTTAATGTTTGGAGCCAATTGGGCTCCCAATTGACATATAGATATTGATCTTTAAATCAATTGTAATTAATAGTAGAGATAAAAGAAGTTTGGAAAATATCATTTTCAAGTAATTGGAATTCATCCTATACTAGTTCTAAGCTAATCAAATCAAATATATTAATGATTAAAGTTTAAGGAACTAGTAATGGAGAGTAAGATTTGTAGTTTGCTAAGCTAAAAGTAGTATAAGCTAAAGGAAATTCTATTAGCTTTATCTAATTATCTTACAAATTAGAAAGTATCAAATCAATTTAATCATGAGCTAATCTAAGATTAATTGATGTTGAGTATTTATGTGTAAGGAAAGAAATATATTATTTCCTACAACTACTAATTCATTCATAATTATAGACTAATAAAAGTCTATTAGATTATGGAAGCATGAAAGGAAGTTATTGTTCTCTAGTTTAAATCAATAAAGAACTAAATTGGAAAATTAAAGACTAAAAGAGATATGTACTAATCATCTAATTGATTGATTGGGCACTAGTCTAATCATGAGTTCTTTTAAAGAACTATAACTTACAATTTGAAAGTATTAAGTTGATTATAACATAAAGGATTTGAATGATTCTCGAGTTAATCTAACATGCACTTAAAGAAGAAGTAGAAACATGTAGAGACATAAGAATCTTATTTCAATTCTAATAATTTTAACATGAACTCTATTGTATTTACTTAAAAAGAATAAATAGAATATTAACATACAAGTCTTATATTCATTAGAAAATTAAATGGAAAGATCAATATTAAAGAGTTAACATTAAGCTAATTCAATACATAAAATATTTATTCCAATTGAAATCTAACACGACAAATGTATTTGAAATTACATTTTTAAAAATCATGATTACAACATTCTCCAAATGAAATAAGACATGAGATGATTATATAATTTCTCAACTTACTAGAAGATGGAATGGGAGAATAATTATTTAAGGAACTATCACTAACTTAAATTAAGGTATAATATACTAGTTCTAATGAAGTTCCAATCATAAGCAATTACATGTAACTTTTTATTCAAATTTTATGGAATATGAAAATACATTCAAATTAAGTATTCCAAACTCCATATGAAGTATATTTGAGATAGAAGAATTAAACTCAGCATATACTATACAATTATTCATGCTAAATTCACAACATTTACATTACATAAGTTACGAAAACTATCTTCAATAGTAGAGATTATTCTAATTTAAATAATTTCATACAATTTATTCTATTCAAATCATTCATACCATTATTCTACATATGAAGATGATCACTTATAGAAAATTATAAGCATTTCCAATTCAAAACTTACATTAATATAAGAACTATCAACAATATTATGAACAATCTAATTAGAAAAGATACATGCATTTCATTCTAATTAAATCATTCCTAAATAATTCTGCAATGGAAGAATTCAACTTAAATGAGCATTAGACATTTTCAATCATCATATCCATGGAAATGTAATACTTAAACATACAATTTAAAACTATATGTGAAATAATAAAATGAAACAAGTTCGTTGTCCTAGTGTTCAATAATCCTAAAATAAGCATATGTGAATAATAAAAATTTAACATTTTACTTAAATTAAGGAGTTAAATACCTAATGTCCAAATATTATCCAAATGATTTAATATACATGTTAATGTGAACCTTATACCTTCAGGAGTAAAATGACACTAACTAGGTTCTATTTATACAACATTAAATTTTCTAGGATTTTGGAGGGGTCTTAATTAGGCTTGAAATGTCATTAAGAGATTTAGGGTTTAAAACCTAAATTTGATCTCATAATATTATTCTTCACATTTTTATAAGTGAAATGGACTATTTAAATATCCTATTTGAACAAATATATATCAAGTTATGTCACATATAAATTTGAGATTTAATTTGCAATTATTTGATTATTCTAAATTAATGATTAAGTAAAATAATCATCAAAATAGAATTTAAACAACAAATTATTAATATACACAATATTTGCGATCAAATTATATATAATATTCTATATATTGAATAAGTATTTTGTAATTTACAAACGAAATAAAATTTATATTAATTTATTCATAATTTCATTTAATTACATTCTGTTAATTTAATTATTCATTTAATCATTCTTTTCGACGCTTTATTTCAATCGTTAACACCACGTCATTTGTGGAATACGACACGGTTTAATATTTTTGAACCGGCCGGTTCGAGGACTACGGCTTATGAGTCCTCGTCCTCCTCGACGAAGTTCTGCGCCCTGGCGATCTAGGGCATCGTAGAGATAGCATACTGAGATTCCACTATGCACATTTGAGCATCTCAAATGATTGAATACCTTACAAACTTCCTTTTAAAATCAGTTTCTTTATCTAAGATTGACTCTTAGGCTTTCAGAATTGATGCCCTAATATTTTCTTACAGGTAAAGTGAAATTTTATATGAACAATTAGCCAGTCGAGTTGGATCGAATTTGTTTAATTCGATCGAGCATGAGGGTCAATTTTTATTTTCAAATAAGCGAGTACAAATTTTAAGAAGGGGCATTTGATTTATGGAGATATAATTTGTAAAACGATATGAATAAAAGAAGAATATGGGGAAAGTGCCGATATTTTTAGTTTGCTAAAGGAATTCTATAAGAGTATAATCTGTGTCAACATGACTTGTCCAACTAAAATTAAAATTCTTATAATGATAGAAGGAGCGAAGATTACAACATTTGAGATTAGAAGTTCGTTCAGATTAGGAATTTATCTCGATCATCTTCTCAAGGATGATCGTATTTTATTTGATTCTATGAATTCTAATGAAAATAAATTATACCACAGCATTTAATCATTTATAAACCTTAGGTAAGAACTCTTGGCTGAATTCAATTCAAAAATCAAGCATTTAAAGTATAGAAATCGAGTTCTTTAAAACTCAACTCAAAAAAAGAATTGACAGCAACGTGGAAGAAGAGGTAATTATTGAATCTTAAATTTTGAAGAAACAGAATGTAACAATGAAGATGGCACCTATTAAAAACCCTCTTTGGGTTAGGTCAACAAGGTTCAAAATCATAGAAATTCCAAGCATGCAAAGTTCAAAACGTCATCCCTTAGCTCCCAGTTTCTTCGCAAAATAGCAGGACGGAAGATGATCCGAAGGAAAGAGTAGTGGTTCTGAAGGAAGGTTAATGGTCCGTGCAGATAGCTGGAGGCAAGGATGGGCATACACCTGCAATTCTCAGACCACGATCGAAGAGAACGGGGAAGGCGTACAGGAATTAAATCATGAGCATTGGATCGTAGGGTCGATCCAATGGCTGAATTTTTTATCCCTAAATTCGTCATTTGATCTCAGTTATTAGTTGATCAACGACTTGGATTAAGACGGTTCGCTGTTTGGTGATCCGAGGAAAGCAGCGGATCTCCGCTTTAGTGAAAAATGTCGTTGGAATAATTTAATTTAGATATAAAATTAATTGTTTAAATGTATTATTTAATTATTTCATTTATCCTATTTATTTAATCAACTTTAAATATTAATACACACTCTGAAAAATTCCAAAATTTTCATCCTTACCTAATTGAAAGATGATGAACTCAAAAATGCGATCGGATTTTTGATTGGAGGTATATTTAATTTTCCTAATTTTCCATACTACACCAACCAATAACCTGGATTCAAACAATTTTATTTAATCAATAAGGATTTATCAAGACTATTAATTCATATGCGAAATAGGTAAGTCTTATACAAGGCTCCAAGAAGAGGGTGATCTAGGATCACTAAATATGGGTTCAACCACAAAAAAAAAGTGTCATCCTAATATCTTAAGTGATTCCTACCATAAGGGGATAAGATCAACTTCTAAGGTTAAGGGATCATCTAATATATTGAGATACTTAAGATCTCATACTTTTAATTCTAAAGCTAGCATATTAGGTTCCATTTAATAGTTAGGTTTGAAGTGATCAGATCAGATGATTGAGTCATTTGATCATATCTTATTCTAAGGTTATGGGATTTGAATCAAGGATATTGTTACAGTCAGATCAATTATTAAATCAATTTAGTTCTATTATCTTCTTATGCTAGTTGTCTTATTTAGGAAAAAATCAAGAATCTAAAATTTAGATTGAGATTAATCAATCATATAGATTTATCAATAATCTTAACATGTCTAATTCAAATATTTAAGATCAATACCAAATCAGGTGTATTATTGGAATAATATCAATTTCATTATCTTATAATCAAGTCAATTTAATTAAGGATTTAAGAGTTTGGATCTTAATCAAATATATTAGGGTTTAACCCCTTACTCATGCCTTAATTAATATCAAATCTTTATTTATAAATCAAATGTCAAATCAATAAATTTGGGGTGTATTATTGGTGATAATCTTAGACCTAGATCAAAACTTAATAGCTTGATCAAAGTCTTAAGACTTCTTAAGGTTAATTAAGAGGTTTAAGTTCTCCATTTTGGATTTATTCAATTTATACATCATAAATTTGCACATATAATTTCAATACATCTCCCTTGGTGTTATGAGCCATATTAATAGAAAATTTTCAAAAAATAGAAAGTAATTAGTGTTAATCAAACCCTAAATCAATCCAAAGGATTAGGGCATAACTACAAATCCAACCATCAGAATTTCATGCAATTTGACACATAAGTTCTATTTTACCATACAATTAATCAGAGACTAAGTTTACTAAGATCCAATGATTACAAACCCTAATTTTCACTAATCATGATTTAATAAGATTAGGGCATAACTTGAAATATAGAGATCAAAAAAATAAATCACTTAGCACATTTATTTTACTCTACATAAGGAAACTAATGGCACTCTAAACATTCAAATTGGTTAAATATAATTGCTAATCCATCCTAATCAAGTTGTGTAATAATTAGATTAAAATAGAAAATCAAGCAATTAGATATTCAATATTATTTTATATTTTTATTTCTGAGGATTTTCTAATCAATTTGATATATGATATCATAGGGTTTAGACTAGTGGATTGAAAGTTATTTCATTAATACATTCTATATTTTTATTTAATTAAATCCCTATGATTGGAATAATTAAATTATTTTCCTTAAGAAAAATAATTCCAATTATTCGAATATTTATTAAACGGGCTCGGCCCGTTAACCGAAACACGTGGGTCGGCCAGGGCTCGAAGACCCGGGACGGTCACACCACGCGGGTCACCGGTCGGCCCGATCCGCACTGGGCTTCGTCCCCGATCCTTTGTCCTGACGGAAGGATCCGATTAGAGGAACCCTAATCGGCCAATTCCGGCGCATCTCGACCATGGCACAACCAACCAACGATCGCTACACATTCACCATGGTGTAACAGCCCAAGTTGTTACCTTGGTCAATTAGGACTAATCTTAGTCTTAATTCTAATCATAAATGCTAATTAGGTCAATTGGAGTCAACCTCTAAGATCTAGTCCAAATCAGGAGTCAAATGGACTGAATCCTGTTTTCTAGAAAATCTAGAAACCCTAAAATTTGACATATTTAAAATAACCTCAAATTGAAAAACGGACTTCGCCATTGCGCTCATTGCCCCCAAATTAGCTAGAGGCGATGTTTTCGTGTCAATCAGAGGTTGTCAAAATTTAGACGAATATTTTAATAATATTTAAATACCCCGAATAATGGGAAATTAAAATACTCATCGGATCAAAAATCTGACATTGCCATTACATTCCTCACCCCTCAATTAGCTAGACGTTAATATTTGGAATTTTTTCTGGAATCGATATAATTATTTAAATTAAATATAAAATAATAATAATTAATTTAATACTAACGGCGCCGTCCATTTAAAATGCGCGCCGTCAGTTTTGTGCCAATGTCGTTGACCTCCCGTATGATCAGATCAGGCAGATCGGAGCTGTCCGATCGGGGTCATCGAATGGCTCGGGCCCTCCTTTCTCTTCGACCCCTCCGTCGTCTCCACGCGGCAGCCCGCCGCGTGACTGTCCTCTCCCCGCGCCCCGCCGCCTCGTAGGCTCCTCCCCGCGATGCTTAAAATCCAAAGCACGCATGTCTCGTTATTTTGGACTTGAGCTGGAGTTTCAGAGCTGCCGATCGAGCATTCCTTCCCCGAGCCCTAAAGCCTTGACTGGTCACATCCGTAGGTTCAGGTACCTTCTCAACTGTGTCTCTTCTTTATGCAAATGTCCAACTACTGTATTGCATGCCTATTTCGTGAGGTAGATTGCACTATGAATGACTCGGATCGATCGATCGATCGAATTTAGGTGAGTCGCCACAGTGGAAGCCGTTACGGCTCATGACCGAACCCTAGCTTTCTAGGGTTCGCATTTTTCGTCCACTTCCGGCCACCTCCGGGGCTGGTCACGGTCCCTATGGGTAAGCCTCGCCGGGGTCTACTCTCGGCCATGCGGGCCGGTGCCTCAAGCCGCCGGCATCGTCGGTGTTTTGGAACCCTAGGTTCCTCGGCTCGGGGTGAAGGCGAAAACCCTCGGGTCAGGCTGGGTCGACCCGGGTCCGACCCAGATGTGTCCGGAGCGCGTCTGCCGAGGGTGGGGTCCGCCTCATGCGTGTCGTGCGCCGAGTGCGCTGCGTGGAGCGTGTGGGGCCCGCCGATGCGTAATTTTATGCGCGGCAGTCTGTTGGCCCCGCAGTCACACCGACTGTCGACAGTGGGACCCACATGCAGAGCAGCGACCAATCTCGCGCTGCTGCGTGTCCCTGTGGGTCCCAACCGTCTCCTCAGCCGACGCCCGTTGATACCGCTCCAGGGGCCCGCGCCAATCAATGGCCTCCACGTGTTCTTTGTGGGCCCGACATCTACAGAAAATAAATAATTAAATAATAAAAATACACATAATTATTATATAAACTTAAATAACAGTTATACTTAACTTATATGTTTATATATATATATATATATATATTTATTCATATATATATATATATGTATACTTATATATATATATATATATATATATATATATATAAGTTCATAAACAGAAAGATAAATCTTATAAACTAATAAATCAATATATTAATTAGACAACTATAAATAGTATAAGATTAAATTTTAAAAATAGAAACATTTAAATATATTTATATTAAGATAATTAATTCAATTAATTATCAAACTTTAGACATTCACAACTCGCAAAATATTTATCCAAATTATGCAATCAAATATACCAAATTGATTAGAAAAATATGAGGAATATTTGGACACTATCAAATTTCCAATTGGAGATGTATATCAATTAGTGATATTTAGGAGCCTCACATTAAACCCTTGGTGATACAAAATATTCAATTAGGCATAACTTTGTATCTCTTAATCCAAATATAGCCAATATAGGTCTCATTTTACTCAGAAAAATAAAATTGATCAAATGACATAATGTAAAAATTAATTTTGAGGTACGCATAACGAAGTAGCATTTTAGGATATATTTAAGACCTCATAACTTTTGACCAAGTTGACCAAATATAGTCAATATGGGTCTTAAAATACTCAGGAGAATAGCCCTATCACTATAGTAGTATTAGTTTTATCAATTAGACATCAAGATAAAAAGTCAACCCTAGAACTCACAGTTAACTTTAGTGAAAAATGACCAAAATGTTCTTATGATTCAAATAGCCATAACTTGGTCAATTCAACTCTAAATTTAAAAATTTAAGATACTAACTAGTTTAGAATTTCAATGTCATCAATAAACTGAAATAATATTTAGGATCTGAACCATAAAATTTTAAAAAATGTTCAAAATACCTCTAACCTAATTTTGGTCATAACTTGACCCTTTGAAGTCCAAATTAGACATACTTACTGTCTATTTTTAAGTTAGACAGTGATAAATCATTTGAAACTAAGAAACTTTAGTTTGTACTCTTAAATCAAAAGTTGACTTTTTAGACCCTTAAGTAGGGGCAAAATAGTCATTTTGCCCTAAATTTAGGTTAAGTACCGTTAGCCTTTAATTAGTCTTTTAAAATACTAAAACCTATATTATAACTATATTAGAATCATTTAAGTGAGTAAAATCAGTATCTAGATCAAGAACTGTAAAATCCTTAGAAGCCCTTCTAAGTCTTTTCCTTAGGATTGTACACATCACATAAAGATCATTCTTGAGACTAGGATTAGATCATTGGTTAGAGTTCATTCATTGGGTAAATGGGTTACTCAATAGATGAAATCTTAGTTTTATTAGTTTTTAGAATTTTATAACTTATTCTGATTATTTTGTTTTTTAATCTTAGAATTAAGATAGGAGATTCATCCTATTAAGTTTGATTACTTAATAGGATTTGCCTTAATTATTAGATCACTATTAAAATAAAACTTAGAACTTAGGTCTTATCCTTTTGGGTTATGTGATTAAGCCCAATTCTCATGGTGTTTAATCCATAATCTATAGCTTAGAAGATCTTGATCTAATCTCAGATAGAACATTTAAATTCATAAAAATTAGGATGTATGATTTATTGATTTAACTTATAGTCATCATATGATTGAGCTAGATTAGAACCTGATTAGTTCTAATCCTTTTTAACTTATAAGGATGAATTTCTAAGTTATACTCGATAGTAGAAAAATGGTAATCCTGAACTTGTGTAACTTGGAATAGTTAGAATGGTTTAATTAGAAAACAAATGATATCACTATATTAGCAGAGTCTCTTGCTTACTTTTGATATTTTATTGCTATGTATTCCTTAATGTTTGAGCCATTTTCCTTGGACATGTCATATAAGAAAATATGGTTGCATGAAAATGAAAACATAGAAAATTAGGAAAATATTTGCATTTGGGTTCAATTTATGGTGGATTATGGTGCACATTTACTCTAATAGATAGGGGTAAGAAGAGATCAGGATACTTAACACTACTCATTGAGGAGAGTGTGTTAAGCTTGGGACCCGTTTAGTCTTGCAAATGTGTTTGACTCCTCAGTTGTTTCTGAAATTATTTACAAAAATAAAAGTAAAATAACTAAAAGATGTTGCACAGTATTATCTACCTCTTCAGTCACATAGTATAATTGAGATATGTTGCCCTAGCCCAGAAAGGCTATGGGGATGGATATATATATATATATATATATATATATATATATATATGGGCCAGATTGGCCAATTTTTTTGATATGGCAATTAGTACACAGAGATTTATATATAGTGTTGATATTTGGCTTACTTTTTAGTATTTTTATTCAGTCAGTTATTCCTTTGTTTAGCTTAAATATATATATATATATATATATATATATATTAGGATGTTAGAATTTTGCTGCTATTATATGTATCATTGATGAGTTAAGTTATTTAATTTATATATTTTCCTTGATCACCAACATGTTTAGGATGTAGTATTTTCTTTCAGCACTTGTATAGTTATTTATATATGCCTACCCTGTTTAGCTTATATATGAGGCATGTCTTAGCCTCATTTTTGCTTAAAGTTATAAATGTTGGTTATAGCTTTTCCCTTTCTTATTATATTGCTAGTCGCTCCTATTTTTGATATAATTGTTGCTTAAAAAATGTAAAATGGTGATATTATAAAACACATAAAATTCATCAGCTTAAAATGTACTTAGACAATTGTCTAACATAAGATTTTTCTCTTTTTTGGCTGGGGCCCTACATTGTGAAATCGACAATGACAGATCTGCTTCAGTAAGATGATCAGGAGCTAGGTGTGGAGCCTTATCCAGAGGAGGAGCCTTTGGAAGAAGCAGTTATTTAGCTTTATTTTATGTGAGGATGAGAGCATTTTACTTTCATTACTTAAACTTTAAATTGATGTAATAATACAGGTACTCTTGACTGTGTAATTAGATTTCTATGCTTATATTCTGAGTTTTATTTCATTCTACTTATGCTGTGATGCTTGGATATTTCTCATTTTTTTTTAATTCGCTTCCACACTCTGTATGTTATCTTAGATAGTGACTACTATTCGATTTTGCGCTTGATACTTCCCTTATTAAGTAGATTGTGGATTTCATCATAATCCAATGATAAGTGAGAGGTTAGCTAGAGTGACACACAACCCCTTAGCTTAATCATGTGAATTAAGGGGTGGGGAGCCACACATGGTCAGGCGCACCGAATGAAACCCGAAGCCCTCTCTAAGACGGTCCGGATCGGCCGGACCTTACTCACCCAATGGCTCCTTTAATGGAGCTACTGTGGGGAGAAAATTCTCCCCACCGAGGCCACGCCAGACCCAGGGCTTGATTCCTACACCCGGCCTGAGGTGGGCTGGAACGCTATGACCTTACTCACTCAAAGTGTTCCTTAAAGGACTTAGCCCGATCGATCGATTCGACTGATCGGGGCTAACTTAGGACTCAATTATGATAGCAGTGGGTTCAAAACTACAATACACATCTATACACATCAAAAGAAGGGAGGTCAGAGCCTCATTGGCTCGAAACCAGCAAATGGGGGTACCTAGTTTGACGGGGGAGCTCGGGACAATCGACTGAGGGATCGGCTGACCTTAGCTGAGCTTCCAGGTGATACAAATGATCCTAAGCTCTAGGAGAGCCTACTATCAGTGGTTCGAGAGCTTCTGGGATCGCATACACAAGCTCGGATAGACGGTAATGGCGGAAGAGGGTAAGCGAGTTCGATTGATCAGCAATGATCAGATGGAGAAATGCTGAGACTATTTATAGCCTCAGGTGAGTGCAGGGAAGGTTACAGAGGGTTGAATTGGGCTGGGGGGGACCCGAGAGGTCGGTCCATGGCCGAGCTCTTGAAATTCCATTTCGAGCTCAACCGGGCCACGAGGCCCAATTGGGTTCCTTGCCGAAACACAGGAGGTCATAACGACCTGCTGAGGTGGATGCGGGAGTGAGGGACAGGCTGGGCAGCTGGCACTATAGGGAGATTTTCCTTGTCAAGCATGGCGAGAGGAAGACAAAGGTCCACGGTAGTGATCCAGGCCACAGGATCGGTCGGGCAGAACCAATGCTCGATCCGCGGTTCTGTAGGATCTGATCCTAGCCGTCAGATTCTCGGGGGGGAACGACAGATAGGAACGGTGTTTCGCTGTCGCGTGACCCGGGCTCCACAGCGGATCGCCCGTGGTCCGCACAGCAAATCCCGGCCATTTAAACGGTATAGGATAGATTTGCAAAATCAAATTGTTGGAAACCCTAATATGCAATTAGGTCAATTTAATTAAATGTGATTTATGGCCTAAATGATATCTAAATTGCACTAAACTTTCACCCTTAGCTAATTTGGGAGTGATAAATTCAAAAATGTAATCAAAATTAAATTCTGAAATCAAAATATTTTAGGTCTAATTTAGGGCATCTAGACTGATCAAAAATACAATCTAGACTTAGGGTAGTCCAATTGATTTCAAATTTTTAGAATATGCTCAACTTGATGTTTTAAAAGTAATAATATTGAAATTAATGTGTAATTAAGCTATATATTATTAGAGTAACAACCTTAGGTTATTACAACAACATTCCAAACTGAAGAATGTGGCCCCAATTTCATCATCATCCATCATTGTCTCACATTAAAAGTTCATCAAAATCTAAATCCTAAAATTTAAAGCAAAACTAATAATCAACCTTTAAAGATAAATTAATGGCTTTTAAACATGCTCTTTGAAAATCAAATAATAATTTATAAAACTGTTGGTTTGCTTCTCATAATCTCATTAAATGAACATGATATTAAACTAACAATTTACCTTTATATATAAAAGCAACATACATTATAGATAAAATGAAAACAATAATATTTATAGATGTTATCTGAAAATCAAATAATAATTTATTAAACTATTGTTTTGCTTCTCAATATCTCTTCTTATGAATAATTGAACATGATATTAAATTAATAATCGACCTTTAAAAAAGAAACAATAGTATTTAAAGATGCTCTATGAAAATCAAATAATAATTTCTAAAACTATTATTTTGATTCACATAATTTTAACTAATGAATATGATGTTAAACTAACAATCAACCTTTAGAGATATAAACAACAACCTTTATAGATAAAATGAAAATAATAATGTTTAAAGATGTTCTAAACAAATTAAAAAATAATTTTTAGAATTATTATTTTGCTTATCATAATCTCATATAATAAACATGATGATGAACTAACATGCACCTTTAGAGATGAAAATAATAGAATTTAGAGATGCATTCTAAAAATTAAATAATAATTACCTTTAATACTGCAATTTTGCTTATCATAATCTCATATAATAAACATGATAATAGGCGACAAATGGACTCTTAGACTTTATATATGAAAATAATGATATTTAGAGATGCATTCGGAAAATCAAATAATAGTTCTGAAAATTGCTATTTTGCTACTCTTAATCTCATCCAATAAATATGATGACAAACTATCAATGGATCTTTATAGATAAAAATAATGATATTTAGAGATAAATTCTAAAAATCAAACTATAATTTAGAGAACCGTTATTTTGCTCATCATAATTTCATCTAATAAACATGATGATAAATACCAATGGATCTTTAGAGATGAAAATAATAATATTTAGAGATGTATTTTAAAAATCAAATAATAATTTGAAAACTATTATTTTGCTACTCTTAATCTCATCAAATGAATATGATGGTAAACTATCAATAGACCTTTATAGATGAAAATAATGATATTTAGAGATACATTCTGAAAATCAAACTATAATTTTGAGAAATATTATTTTGCCTATCATAATCTCATCTAATAAATATGATGATAAACTACCAATGGATTTTTAGAGATGAAACAATGATATTTAGAGATACATTCTAAAAATCAAATAATAATTTTGAAAATTATTATTTTATTACTCTTAATTTCATCTAATGAACATGATAGTAAACTATCAATGGACATATAGAGATGAAAACAATGATATTTAGAGATATATTTTGAAAATCAAATGACAATTTTGAGAATTATTATTTTTCCTATCATAATCTCATCTAATAAATATGATGATAAAGTATCAATGGATATTTATAGATGAAAATAATAATATTTAGAGATGTATTCTAAAAATCAAATAATAATTTTAAAAATTATTATTTTGCTTATCTAATTCAATCCAATGAACATGGTGGTAAACTACCAATTGATATTTAGAGTTGAAAATAATGGCATTTAGAGATACATTCTAAAAATCAAATAATAATTTTGAAAACAATTATTTCACTTATCATACTCTCATCTAGTGAACAAAATGATAAACTATAAATGGACATTTATAGTTAAAAATAATAGCATTTAGAAATGCATTTTGAAAATTAAACAGTAATTTTGAAAATTATTATTTTGCTTATCATACCCTCATCTAGTGAACATGATGACAAACTACTAATTGACCTTTATATATGAAAATAATGGGAGTAAGGGATGCATTTTAAAAATTAAATAATAAAGTTGAAAGTTATTGTTTTGCTTATCATACTCTCATCTATTGAACATGAATGTAAAATATAAATTAATCTGTAAAGATGAAAATAATGATAGTAAGAGATGCATTCTGAATTTAATCAAATAATAATTTGGAAAATTGCTATTTTGCTATCATACTCTCATATAGTGAACATGATGGTAAATTACGAATTGACTTTTAGAGATAAAAATAATGATAGTAAGAGATGCATTCTGAAAATCAAATATTAAATTTGAAAATAGTTGTTATGCTTATCATAACTCACATTTTGTGAACATGATGATAAACTACCAATTGATATTTAGAGTTAAAAATAATGACATTTAGAGATGCATTCTGAAAATCAAATAATAAATTTGAAAATTACTGTTTTACGTATCATACTCTCATCTAGTAAACATGATGATAAAATACTAATATACTTTTAGATATAAAAATAATGATATTTAGAGACGTATTTTGAAAGTTAAACAGAAATTCTAAAAATTGCTACTTTGCTTATTGTAATCTGATCCAATGAATATTGTGGTAAACTACCAATTAACTTTTAGAGACGAAAATAATAATTGAATGACATATTGAGATGCATTTTGAAATTAAACAATAATATTTAAAATTGGTGTTTTGCTATTTTTACTAATCGAAAAGCTATTGTTATGTTTTTACCGACTGAGAAGTGGAGAATAGAGAATTAAGAATGTACCAACCAAGTAACCGACGAAGCCAGCCGACACCAGACAGGGGTTCTCGATCGCAACGAAATGCAAAAAAGAAAAAGCCGAATATGTTAAGAAGAAAATGACGATCGCATCGCATATTCGCATATATGTCGTTCGCACTTCACAAATCCCAGCGTCGATTTTTAATCGCACACCTCGTTTGCGATTAAGAAGAACTGGACGATTCTTTCAAAATTGGTCTAGTTTTATGGTTCGGCGGTCGAACCGTAAAACCGGCCGATTTTTTTCCGGAGCGACGTTATCCGGTTTTTTTCTCTTGTTCGGACCGGTAATATGGCCGGTTTGCGGTTGAACCTGCTAGTCCGATCCGATTTTTTAAACATTGTAAGAGAGAACAAAAAATGAATTTGGGGTTATCTCTCCCATAAATACTTGAAAAATTATACTCGTCATTCCAAACAAAAAAAATTAGATTCCCTGAAACATTTGAAAACGATATGTCATCGTGTCCACAATTGCATCAATATGGTTCTTTTTAAAATATATTTTGGTAAGTTGATGAAGCTTAATCTTTATTAATAATAAAAACTAAAATAATCTTAAGATATTATCATATTTTTAAGAGAAATATTATTTAGACTCGCTGTAGTAGCACCTAAAAAGTCCATCAAATAGGATTTGAACATCATTTCAATACAAACTTTAAATTTAATAATTGTATTATTTTAATGTAAATAAATAAACACTAATAAAATGATATTCAAATCCTATTGAATGAATTTTTTTGATACTATATTAGGCATTTTGCATGAATCATATTTTAATATTTCAATTTTTGGTTTTTTTTTTCTTGTGCTCAAATTAGGATATTGCTACTGATGCTTTTCTAATGTCTTCGACTGCAGCAAACCCATGAAATCATCTCTATTCGATGATCAAACAAGCTGGAAGCTTTGGATAACACAACAATCAGTTTCATCTAATCAAGATGATAATCTTGTGTAAGGGAACTAATCCAGTTTGAAATGATACAATCCTGCACAAGCATATAGTAACAGAGATACACTGAAGACAATGGCTCAATCATATAGCATTCAATTACAGAAATATGTGCGGGTTGTAGGGCTCGCTTCGAGTTCGAGTTCGAATCATTTTAAATAGAATTTGTGTCGAGACGTATGACTCGAACTCGTCAAAATGTCTTGAGTTCGAATTTAGAATTTCATGCCTGAGCTATTGCCTCGAACTAATTAGAATATATATATTTGAAAATATAAATATAAAATATTTATATTTGTAAGAATAAAGTAAGAGTAAATAATACTTTTAATATAAAATATCTCGAAGAAAAACCGGCACTTTCGCGGCGGCTCTCCGGTTTTGAAACGGCTCATCATTATACCGTCAGTCGCCTCCCCAACCACTCGCAATCCCTGCTTTAATTATTCTAACTCTTAAGACAAAATCCATGCAATGGAATCCAAAGGAAGCACGCCAAAAAAATATATATATATATTCTTCATGCATTATATATGTATAGCCAACGCGCATCCATATGTATTATTTCATGTATATATGCTAAAATTATACCACTTTTCTTCGTGCATCCATCTCATGATATTTAAATCTATATTAATGCATGCTCGATGACAAATACTATAAATTATTTGCAAACTATAACTTTTCTTACATATATTAATATCATTTAATTTAAAATATATATTCTTACAAATCTCCCAAAATGCAAATTATATATAAATTAGCCGGCTGCCAATTATATATATATATATAAGAAATGAGAATTAGAATAGCAACTGTAGAAAAAAAAAATATAGGTGATTAAAATTTAAAAAATTAAGTATAATAATATTTTTTTATTTTTTTTAAAGAGTTAAATAATATTTTTCTATATATATATATATATATATATATATACACACACATCACGCCTACCCTGAAAATAATATTCCTCTCTAATTAATTTCTTACCCATTCATACATAGAATATCATCCTTCCGGCATCCTTCCTTACACCTTTTGTCTTATTCCCAGGGCTTCTAATAATGAGAAACGTGGAGCCTCATTTTAATAATATGTTTTTATTTATCAAAGAATAATTCAAATTATTTTATAAAATTCATTTTAATTTCTCTTTTTGATAAACATTTATAATAATTATGTGTTCGCAGTGCAAATAAATGATCTTTTATTTTAATGATTAGATACTTTATATTTCCTAATAATCCGAGTATTATAGTAATTATAAATAAAATCAATTAATTATATAAAAAAAAATAATAAAAAGATCACAAATTCCAAGATCTGTTCCCCAAAGTCAGCAGTAGAAATAAATGGCAAAAATCGAATAATTTTAGCTTAAGTGATATTTGAGTACGAGTTAAGAGTTCAAATCCAAATAATTACATGTGGTCTAAATAAAAATGAAATTAAATAAAAAAAAAGAAAAAAAAAAAAGAGAGCGCCATTATCCATTTAAAAAAATTTGGCCCAATCTTGAATCTTAACCTTTTCTGAAATCAAATCTGTTAAAATGACGGTCTCTTATCCCCCCCACGATTTCCAGTGGCACCTTTTATATTCCTCTCAGTACGTAAGGTTTGAATCTGTCGGGATTCAGGTTGGCCATTAGCACAATTATTTAGTATTTTCCGGAGGTTGGGCCGAAGCTTCCCCCCTTTTGTTCCTCGATATTATTAATTATAATTAAAATACGCGTAAGAAAAATTGAAAGAGCAGAGAAATACAGCTTGAATGGTGGCAGACAGACTAAGGCCTGGAGAGAGACTTGTTTCTCTGCGTTCCTTTTGAAAAGGTAAGAAAATTCCCTTCAGAAAAAATAAAACTCTAAGAAATTTCTCCCCGAGTGGTTGATTGGATGAACATGTCTCCTTTAATTTTGTTCAACAGATATAAAATAATTTCATAAAAATTATGATCAAAATGTGAGATCTTTTTCCATGAGAAAATAATAACACAGAGAGAGGTCCGGAACTCGATTAATGGCCTGCGCTTAGTAACTTTGACCGGCTTCTTATAGTGCAGATTAATTATATCTTTTATTTGCAAAATTAGATTGATGAATTAGAAATATAGTTTTCTTGGATTTCTTTTAATAATAAAATGCTAGGAATTTTGCCAAATTAGCAAGCAAGTAAGAATCATGGCAAATTAGAAAAGATTCCTCCCTGCTTATTTATTTATACCCGCATGCTTTCCGGTTGCCCCTCCCTCCTCCTCCTCCCTCCCTTGGCAAAATGAGAAACAGAGAGATGCAAGGAGAGTTCGCGGACGACCTGCTGAGCCTTAGTCTCAGCACAGGGCAAAGCAGAAAGAGAAGGAGAGCAGAGGGCGGCTCCCCTTCTCCTCTGCTCCAGCTCCTCCTGCTCTCTGCTTCGGCCGCAGACCGGGGGGACTTCGCGTCCGCGCTTCAATCCCTTTTGCGCCTCTGCCCTCGGCTATCCCTCTCAGGCGACCCCTTCCAGCGCGTGGCCGCGCAGTTCTCAGACGCCATCCTCTCCACCATTTTCTCCTCCTCCCCACCTTCCTCTCCCCAAGAGGAATTCGCGGGCCTTCGCCTCCCTCTACAGAGCCTCCCCTTACTTCCAATTCGCCCACTTCACTGCCAACCAAGCCATCGTCGAAGCCTTCGAGGCCGAGGCGCCCCGCAACGGGGGATCCCTCCATGTCGTCGACTTTGACGTCGACGTCTCCTACGGCTTCCAGTGGCCTTCCCTGATGCAATCTCTGGCCGACAAAGCCACGGCCGAAGATCCAATAGAGCTTCGGATCACCGGGTTCGGCAGGAGCAGAGCGGAGCTGAAGGAGACGGAGGCGAGGCTCTCCGGTTTCGCCAAAGGATGCCGCAACCTCTGCTTCCAGTTTCAGGGGAAGGGCAGAGGGGAAGTCGATACGTTGCAAGATTTGACTTTGAAGCAAAATTCGACCGTTGTGGTGAACGCCGTGTTCAGCTTCCATATGCTGAAGGGATCCACGCTTCAGTCGGTGAAGCTTTTGAATCCCTCCCTGGTGGTTTTGGTGGAGAGAGAAGGGGAGGCGGCAGCAAGGCCCAGCTTTCTATCTCGATTCGTGGAGTCCTCTGCAGCACTTCGCGGCGGTGTTCGATTCCTTGGGCGAATGCATGTCTGCTGAGAGCAAAGAGAGGCTGAAGATTGAGAGGAACTATCTGGGAAGAGAGATCAGAAAAGTGGTGGAGAGAAAGGGAGAGGACGATGAGGAGGTTTTGGTGAAGTTTGGGAGGTTGGAAGCGTGGAGGGGAGCCATGGAAAGAAGCGGTTTTGAAGGGGTGAAGATGAGCTCCAGGTCTGTGAGCCAGGCAAAGCTTCTGCTGAAGATGAAGAGCCATTCCTCTGGCTTGGAGGAAGAGCGGGGAGGAGGGGCTGCTGGGTTTCGAATCTTTGAGAGAGAAGAGGGCAGGGGGATATCCTTGGGATGGCAGGAGAAGTACTTGGTTACTGCGACTGCTTGGAAGTGCAGTTCTAACTGATTTCATCATTAATCATTATTGCTTGTGCTTCATTTTTTTATTTTTGTTGTAAAAAACAAGAACTTTGTTGTTTGGATAATGAATTTTTGTCTTGGCTACAATTCTAATTATTATGTCAACTGGATTTATGTATGATTATGCTTGTGTTGGTTTTTTAATTAATTTAAAATTATCTAACTGTAATTAAAAACCAGTGAATAATGCTGTTGAGAATGTAGTCTTAATTCTCATAAAATTATGCTATGAACATCTTATGTTTTGGATTAAAATTGTGTCCCTTCCATCGATGGAATAAACAAATCAACTAAAAATTAATGAATAATGTTTTTGCAAATGTAGTATCATAAAATACTATAAAATATTAGTATTTTAGTAAAAATTGTAGCATTTTATAAATTTTTCTTAAAACTCTTACTTACAAAACAAACACTATGAGAGATTAGTTTGGTGATCAAATCGCTTGATGAAAACAATGGAATATCATAGTATTTCATCATACAAGTCATCAAAGCTTGACACTAATTACTTTAAATTTGAAAATGCTTAAAAGAGTATATAGATTTCTTGCCAATCAATGATGCAATGTGCTCAACATTATAAGCATATCGGGATGATTTTCATAATAAAATGGTGATCTAATTATCATTTAAATTTTGAAATAAAGCACATTTCGATGCAGTGTCATTATCAAGATTGTTACAATCATTGTCAATACCAATGAGATTCTTCATAAACTAAATCAATTAGATTATATTTGCTAAACATATTCTTCACCAATGAGGCTTCTCAAGATGTGCATCATATAAATTCTCTGATAGTGCTACAATATCGATGGCTTTATACTCTTTAGGAGTTATTCCAATAATATGGAAATGCAACTAATAGCAAATTGTCTCCAATTATTGTTGAACTTATACATAGTACAATTTATTTTTATCAACAATTATAGTCTTTTATTTCCAACATTTGTACACTTGTCGATTTATATTCTGAACAATACTCCGGTAACCGTCATATTTTTATGTGATTGACAATAACTCCATATTTTTCTTTAAAATTTGTATTAAATAAAATACAAAATGTGGGAGTAGCATTCATTTTTTATAAAAATAGTATATAATGAATAAGTAGACATCTGAGTATTTGTTGAGTAAGAAAATAAGCAATTAGGGCAAAATTTTGTTAAAGAATGGCTCTCAAATTCTAAAATGCTTGTAATATGAGGTCATGAAATTTTATAAATCACTTTTTAGACTATTAATGCGAACTCATATAGAACATAAGATAATGTATATATTTCCACTTTATAATAGAAAAAAATACTCTCATTTTCAATAAAATAAGAAGATATAATGCACGTGAAAAAACAACATCAATTCAAAAGGAACCTAAATTTTGAGATGTTTTTGTTGTATGGTAATAATTATAAATATCTATAGTTACAACCATTAAGTAAATAAACATATAATTAGGGCAAGAAAATTATTAAAGAGTACTCAAATTTTTTGCAAGGTGAATAAGGCAAAAAAAAAAAAATTTAATTAGGGCAAAATCAGGATTTCAAACAAGTTCAAAATTTGGCCAAATTAAATATACTGTTAGAAAGAATATATTTTGTGATCTTAATGCCCATATTTGGAAGCAATCTGATAAACAGATACTGCTCTATTAATTTTTAAATTTCTTAAATACAAAAAATTAGGAAAATAAAATATATTTTCAAATTCTAAAATTTTAGTGCCGATGGCTTTGTAATAATAAAAATGCTGCACAAAAAGTTTCATCGAATTTTAAGCGCTAGATTATCCTTAATTAAATTTTGAAGTTTTTACATTCAAAAATTAATTAAAAATAAAATATGGCTACAAATTGAAATTTTTTTGATCGAGGACGTTCGCCTAGTCAAGATGAACCTCCTGGTCAAGTTTCGATAAATTTGGAAATCGGACGACAAAAAAATACGATTAATTTAAAATACAATTTTATTTAAAATTTTAAACCCCTCACTTTTTCTCTCCCCCCTTTCTCTCTCCGGCAGGCCCCTCCCCCTTTCTCGTGCCTTAAGGGCACGTCATGTACCCTTACACCCGGGCAAAGCCCACCCCCCCCCTCTCGTTGGGGGGCTGCTCGGTCACCTGACCGGTGGGCAGTCCAGCCGATTAGGTCCCTCCTCTCCCCTCCTTCCCCTATATAAACCCCTCCCCTCCCCTTTATTCTCCATCACAGCCACCTCCTCATATACCTCTGGCAGGCCGCAGAACTTCCTCCCCCTTCTTCCTACATCGTCGGTAACTCATAACCTCCTTCTCATCCCCCCTCGAATACGCCAAGCCTCCCCCCACTTCCACTCTTCTTCTCCTTCCCCGGCCAACGACCACCCTTTGCTCATCCACCTCGTAGTGCCGACACCTTGCCAGCACCCTGCCCAAATTCATTCCCCACCTCATCGACAAGTTGTTGCCTCCCCACGGTGAACCGCACTTTAAATGTGAAGAATGACCATAAAGACAAAAAAATGTGAGAAATTTTTGGGGCAAATTAAAACATAAGAAAATTATAATAAAAGATAAAAATAGCTAAATATTAATTTTGACTCATAACATCAATAACCTACTAAGCACTAATTTTTATTTTTGTTCATGACTACTAACTTTTATTTCTGCTCTTAACATTATTTTTATGTTTTATGTTCTTTTATTTTACTTAAGTTTTATTTTATTTATTTATTTTTATTACAATTATATATACTATAGTATAATTATTATATAATATTATAGTTATATTATTATAATATATTATTTATATTACTAATACCATTAATTTGATATTATTATTATTATTATTATTGAAAGTAATAATAATAAAAAATAATAATAATTCCTAAATGTTATAATTATTATCATAATAATAATAAATAAATTATTTTATTTTTTCCATATTATCACTAAAGATAATAATAAATCATAATACTGATAACTATATAAATTATTATACTTATTTGTACATGTATAATAATAATAATAACATTATTATTATTATAAATATAATAATAATAATAATTATCTCTTAATATTATTATATTATTATCTCTCTATTATAACCTTCTAGTAATAATAATAATAATAATAAATATATTATCTTACTTATTATTATTATTATTATCTTCATAATACTAATTTTATAATTATATTATTAGTATAATATTCTCTCTCCATTTATATTAACAAAAATAATGATAATAATAATAAATATACTATTATACTTACTATTATTACTATCATGATATGAATAATAATAATAATAGTATTGATATTATTATTATTATTATTATCTTATTATCATCATAATATTATCTCTAAATAAATATAAATGCATAATATTATCATAGGAAATAAATGATATTATTTTCTTCTTATTATCATATCCTCTCTCTATAATAAATAATAATAGTATTATTTACATGTAAATTATCATATAAATAATAATGATATAATAAAATAATAATAAGAATAATAATAATAATATTATTATTCCTTATTATTCTCCATACTTCCCTCTATTAGTAGATATATATATATATATATATATATATAATTTCTTTTTATTATTATATTCTCTCTAAATAATAATAGCATTTATATTTTTATAATAATATTCTTATCTTATAAATAGAAATAATAATAATAATATCGATATTATTATTATTATTATTATCACTATTATTTTTGTCATCATTAATACTATCTAGGCTATCATCATTTCAATCATCCTCTTCTCTCCCTAATTATATTTATTCTTGTTACTAATAGAGAAAGAGAGATGGAGAGAAATAGAGATAGAAGATAATAAACAATAATGTTTTTATGAAAAGTCATTCATCACTTTGTTAATAAAAAATTTTACACACAGATTTCCAAGAGACCAACTTAGCAAAAAAAATAAGTACCCTGATATCATGATGTGATATCCCCCAATTCTCAAGTCAGTGAGGACACATGATTTGGGGTTTGTTTGTCTTGCTGAGAATTGTAGTCGGGATTCAGAATAATAATATAATTTATCGCATGCATTCATTCATCCAAATTAAAAATACAAAAAATGATATTTTATTTCAGCATTTTATAATATTATTACATTCGTACGACTATTTTATTTGAATAGATAGGTAGCTAAAAATTATAAAATAACATAAGAGCGTAGCGGTTGAATATCTCAGGGTTGATCTAGTTCTTCCTCAAAATCTTGACATAGCATTTACAACAAAAAAGCTCGAGTTGAACACCCATTAGAGAATGCTCTAAATACTTTGAATATCATTAATTACATCATATATAAGAGGTAAGCAATGAAGCAAATGTTAGTAGAATAGAATAAGGTTCAAAATTTTGTAATATACATTCTGTAAAACAAAAATTATAGTGTGACAATATAGAACAAGTAAAGATGTACAATTGCTAAATAAATAATTCATATACTGTCACAATAGATAATTGTTACCATTTTAAGATATTTAAAATATTAAAAGAGATATACAGAGTTTTTTGTAATACTAATTACACCTTATATTTGTATGCTTTGCTTCCTTATTTTGGATATTTATAATTGTGACACAGTAGATGGAACATAGGCTATTTGATGAATATTCTATGTTGAATTTGAAATATTCATAAAGCATATTCATAAATAAAGAGATAATTGAAGTAATGAATTTTATTAAAACTTTGTAGAATATGTCTTACTTTGTGGCGGCCCTGCCCCGCCGTGGTCCTGTTAACCCTTAAGTTAACATGATTACGGTGGAGGGGTCACCAAATGACAAGGTCCCCACTTAAGGTTGGATTAGACACACATTCTAATCCAAATTAAATAAGGATTTTGCCATTCAATCCAGAAATACTATCACTAAATGATCATACATGAACTCAGAGTGCGGAAGCATAAAACATAACATCCATCCAAATACAGTATAAATACAATAATACAGAATAAGTAAAGTATTGAAGGAGAATTATAACACTATATTATTACAACATTTAATGAGTTTAAAAGAACTGAAAGAAAACTCTCAATCTCACTGAAAACAAAAAACTAGGCTACAGATCTTCAGGAACGGACCCCTCCTCCAATGGCAAACTCTTCACTGGATCTGCTAAACCAACAAACTCAGAACCTACCATTATCAGTTTTATAATGGTAGGGCCCCAGCCAATAAAAGAAAAACTGGTTAGACAATAAGTCTAAGTACATTTAGGGCAAACAATTTTATTAAATTAAGAAGATATCACCATAGAAACAGAACTAAGCATAATAGGTGCAGAAAAGCGTACAAAAGAACAGTAATAAGTTATAAACAAATAGTTTATAACTAAAGCAACTAGGAAGTAATACATACCTCTTCCAAGCAACTGCAACAAAGACAGGTAAGTAAAAGAAAAGTAAAACTGTACGAAAATACAACCTAAATATGCATATGATCAAATAAAAATATGCTAAAGGACATACAACATTTAACAATGTGAAACTAAAATAAACTAACATCCTAAAAGCATAAAAAAACAGCAAGTAGAACTAGCATCCTATATAGTGCAGGAAAACTGTAAGTAAACTAATGCTACAATACAGAATATACAAGTAAAATAGTAACTGCAAACTGAAACTACAGTAACTATATAAGTCATCTGAACTGAACACGAACTCAGAAATTCTTAGCCTGATGAGCTAAGAAACTCTGAACTGATTATCACTGAAACTCTTAGCCTTATGAGCTAAGATAGAAACTGAATGTAAGTGTACTTGAATTAGTATAACCATATCAAAATCCTAACTCTATAGTCAGTAGGGTAAGAGTCTATCCATCCTATCCCATGGACTAGGCATGGCATAGACTATCGGATTGAAACCCCCTACAAGAAGCCGACCCCGAACGAGTTGATCGAAGAGGTATACTAATCAAGCTACACCTTACAAATCACTTGTGAAATAAAAACACAATGCTATTTATGAATGTTCAAAATTGACATAAGAGATTTACCAAATATCTTAAGTACATAATATATGTTCAAGGTATAAGGCTCAAAATCAAGGAATGCGAAGCATCAAAATCAAAGTGCAAGAAACTCTATCTAAAACACATGTGATATCTGTTGTTATCTACTTTATTCGTTCTATCTACTCTAAGTTACATAAGTTTCAGAATTATCAATTCTTACACATTCTGTAACTTAGAATCACGAATCCTACTTGTTGAAGATAATTAGGACTGGTCATGTCCTAATTATAACTTAATCAAAAGACGGCTATTTGATTAAAATGAATAAATCATCGACCTAGTTTTGTAATTTAATTCATCCCAACCACATCTTGATTAGCCAAATCAAGATGAAAAGATTAAGAATTAGACTCCAAATGATGGGGTCTAATCACTTAATCTAAAGGTATAATCTAATGGTCTAAGTTTAGAACTCAAAACTCACAGATTAAGTTAAGGCAAATCCTAATGATAAATCAATTCATTAGGATAGATCTCTATTCTTAATTCTAGAGTTTAAAGATCAAATAATCATTTAATAAACTAAGAAAAATCTAGAAACTAGTAAACTCAAGGTTTCATCTAATTGAGTAACCCGATTTACTCAATAGATGAATTCTAACTTAAGATCTATTCCTAATCTTAGGAAATAAGGCTCTTAATTATTAAGAGTATCTCTCAAGACACACATCCTAACTAATGTTATAAGACCTAAGGATGATTAAAGAAAGAGAACTTTACTTAAGACTTAGGAATTTTCCTTAAGAAACTAAGATTAAGATTTTAATCAAAGTCTTATTTAGACATAAATTTGATTAATTTCAGTTCTAAATCATTCTATTTACTGATTTCAATGATTAGAAATTGAATTTAGGGCTTTAAAAGGCTAAACCCTAAATATGGGCAAAATGACCATTTTGCCCCTCCTTAAGGGTTCAAAAGATCAACTTTTAATCTAGGGCTTAAATTCTGAAATTTTATTTTGGAAAGAGATTCTTACTGTCTAATATAAGATTAGACAGCAACTAAATTAATTTTGGATGATTATTAAGCCATATGAGATCAAATTAGTGAATTTGACTCATAAGGGTAATTTAGTAATTTGACCAAGTAAAAGTTAAATTTTCTCTTAGATTATTGTTCTTTACTGTCTAAGCTTTCTATAGAATTTTAATTTGCTAAATTCTGATAAGTATTGGCCAAGTTATGGCCAATACAAGATTTAGGTTTAAAAGGTTAATTAAGAGATCCTTAATTATAGGTCAAAAATCATAACTTTGTCAATTAGTGTCCAAATTAAGCAAAATTAGTGGCTATGAATTACAAATAGCTCGCTGATCATAATGACATGTGGTAGGCTCAATTTGGACCTAATTTGACTAAGTTAAGACCTAATTAGGGTTTAGGGTGATTAGTGAGTGATTAACAAAATTAATCACTCAAATACTATTCCAACTTTATAGATTGATTCTAAATGGATCTAGTAGTTCTCTGAAATTTAAATCTCTCAACTTGGGTTACTAGATTTGCTAATATTCACTAATCAAGATTTAGAGCAATTAAGGAAGATTAGCAAATCTAACCGTTGGATCTAAAATATTTTTGCATATTATTGTTAATTAAGTTCTTCTGATCTAAATGGACCTTTGGATCATCAAATTTAGAGCTCAACTGACTAAGTTATGATCAATTGAAGTTCTAGGGTTAATTAACCTAATTAGGGTTAGGTCCTAAATGTCATTAAGCAATTACTAATCCAAACAACAAAATAAACACTATCAAATTAATCCTTAGGGTTCTCTGATCACTTTAAGACCCATATTGGGTATGTTTGGATCAACCTACACATAGTTATGAGTTAAATAAGATTTGTGACATTTAATTTAAATTAAATTAATCATTGAAAAATCACTTTACAAATATTGATCGTACAGCAAAATTTTTGGTATCAATAAATTCCTCATATTTTTTTGATTAATTTAATATATTTAATTGTATAATTTGGATGTGTATTTTATGAGTTATTTAGGTTTAAAGTTTAGATTTTAATCTGATTATTAATTACTGATTTAATTAAATTAATATAACTGTTATTATACCAATAATTCAATTATAATTAACTGTTATATAATATATATATAATCAAATTATTGATTTTTGCAGGGCACGCGGCAAGCCACAATTGGCTGAAACAGGCATGTGGGGCCCACAGACGCTGCAGACCCCGACAGGCTCTGTCCCGCGAGACACATGTCCTCGCGGGAATGGCTTGTCGCCTGCACACGGGTCCCACCATTTATTACTGAGCGCCGACCGTGGGTGGTTCGACCGGTCCAGGTGAACCATTCTGGACCGAACCGGATCGCAATCGATCGGACCAGATCTGATCTAATCCTAGATCTAACGGCAGAAATGAGATGGCGCTTCATCTTCTTCGTTTACGGCTATCGACTTTTAGGGTTTCGAAAATCACGATCGGCAGAACCCACGCATAGATCTATAGCTTCAATCGATACATGAATATGATTGCAGTACTTAAGAAATAAAGATGAGGTGAAGAGGGTACCTTGAAAACTCGCAGATGATTTTAGGGTTCTACTCGGTCCTGCTTTGCTGCGCCCAAACTTGGTCAAACTAAGAAATGGAGTTCTCGAATCACTTAAATGAACACAGCTAAAGGGTTTTAAGGCAGCGGGGAGATGGAGAGGGATCCATCTGGCGAAGGAAGCCTTCGGCGCAGCTCAGCGGATGCCACGCGCTACGCGCGTGGCGCGCATCGGCAGAGACGATGGATTGATCGTCCGATTCAGATCAGACGATCAGAATTAGCCATCCAAACTAACCTAAATCGAACGAACGGCGTTCCATTGTTGACGGCGCCGTTTATTTTTAAAATAAAATATTATTTATTTAATTATTTTCAAACCTATTAAATTAATTAAAATTAACTAATTAAATGCATTCCAAAAATTTCCAATAAATCACCCCTAGCTAATTGAGGGGTGAGGAACGCAACGGTGCCCTCGGATTTTCGTTTCGACGAGTATTTAATTATTTGATTATTTAGGGTATTTAAATAATATTAAAATATTTGAAGAAAAATCAACGACTTCCAAATGCCTCCAAAATTTCACCCCTAGCTAATTTGGGTGTTCTGAATGCAATGGCGAAGTCAGATTTTTAATCTGAGGTCTAGATAAAAAGTCAAATTTCCAAGTTTTGGGATTTTCTAGAATTCTTGATTTGACTTTGTTGACTTCTTGGTTTGACCTAGGTTTTAGAGATGAGTTTCAAATCACTTGATTAGTGACTTAGAACCTTAATTAAGACTTAGATTAGTCTTAATTGAGCAAAGTAATAACCTGGGTTGTTACATACTTAGTCTGCCTTTACAATGTATTGACATATTTTGAGATGGTATATTATATAGGATATTTCTCCTAGAGGGTGATAATTACTTAGGATATTTCTCCTAAATGATTATACATATTTATGGACCTGTTAATCTGGGATATTTTTCCTAGTTAATCAGAAAGGTTTGATTAGTGATTTACTGTTTGGCAGGACTAAGTGAGAATATGTCCATATGAGATAGTAATTTTATTTAATATTTTTAGCTCTATTATTTATGTAGCACTTTTATTTTATTTATTTATAGTATTTTCTATAAATTTGTGCATATTCAGTAGTTTTGCTTACATATGAAAGCATGATAGGATGTTAGTCTTTTATTGCAGTTCTGTATTTTTATTTTGTATTACAAACCACTATATGTAGAATTGATCATATTACTTATGGTATTTCTTGTACTTAGTAGATTTTCATTATTATGTTGCTTAACCTTTTTAGTAACTTGAGTTGAGGTATGTGGTTACCTCACACTTTGTTTAAGTTATAATTAGTTAATTATAACTTCTACCATTTTCTTTGTTGCTTTATTACTCCTAAATTGCTTAGATTATTTATGATATCATTTAATACATAAAATGCTTTGCCTAAAATGTACTTAGGCATTTGGTCTAATCAGATTTTTATTTTTTGGCTGGGGCCCTATCATTGTGATACCGACAATGGCAGACTCTAAGTTATTTGAAGTAGAGCATTATAAAGAGCTTGTTCAAGAGAAGGAGCGCGCCGGTGCAAATCCTTATTCTCTTTTATATTATATTATGAGGCCGAGTGTATTTATTTTATGTTATTAAACTTTAAATGTTTTGTAATAATACAAGTTATAAATTATATTTTCTTTCCTGCATATGTATTATGAGTTGGATAGTTCTTATTTTATCATGGATGTATGGATGTTATTATTTGGTACTTTCTTTCGCACTCTGATATTTAGTATACTCATTTAGTGATTGTCTCATTTGCTCTAGTTGGGGCATATCTTTCCCTTATCAGTGGATTAGAAATGTTCATTCATAATCTAAGGCTAAGTGAAGGATTTCCCAATGATGACCACCACTTAATCTTGAATGATTAAGGGGCGGCCACCACATTTGGTATCAGAGAGCTTCATACGGTGTCAGATTGGAATTTGTATTCCTATCTACCTAATAGATAATTATCTGTCATACAATCACTAAATAAATACTTGAAAACATCCATATTACCATAATCTAACACTCAGAATAGTAGGCATAAATGAAAATACTAATATGTAAGATAAAATGCTAAACTACAAAATTTATATATTAGAGACTTTAAGAAATATAAACTACTCAACTAAATCAATTACACATGATTAAACTTATAGGATACTTAGATACTTGAGAATATTGGTCTAAGACTACTTCAGTAGATTTAAAGCCATATGGGAACTTGACTTTCAATTTAGACAACGTTATGGAAGGCATGTTGAAGGAGTATCTAAACAAGGAGTATAAGTACTAGATCGAATGCTTCATCATGCCATTTTTAGATGATTTGACCTTCCTCCTTTAGCCAATGAGTGGATAAAGTGCGTGAAATTTACTCTTAAGGCCATTGAGTGCCTCGATGATATTAGAATCGCATTGGTATCCATCATGCTTCAAGATCAAGCTGAGGACTGGTGGAGTGTCACTCTCCAAAGACACACATATGCAAAGGAGGGAACATTGAGAAATCACTTTTGAAGACTTCTGTCTTGCGTTCTCAGCTGAATATGTTAAATAAATGTCATAATAAATAAGTTTATGTACTCTTTCTTTATTTTATATTTTATTTTGAAATAAGTAGTAAAATAAGTTTATCTCTTTTAATTTTTCGTAGAATGCTATGCTATTCAAACTCAGGTACAAAATGAATCCTGGGCATTCATCTTCAACTCCTGCTGCATCTAGCAGTACTTCTTCTGAGCTCAATACACTTCTGGATATAGTTAAAACATTAATAGCAACTAATATCAAACAATCCAAGAAGATAAAAAGGCTAATTATAATGCAAATAATCACTAGCATCTGTAACCCCTGCACCTTATTATCTCTCTCAGTAGTATTATCACTCAACAGATGGACTATTACATAGTTTTATTAGATTAAGAACTCCTACTTTTAATGGAAACATGTTAGCAATGGATACAACTAACTGGCTGAAGTTAGTTGATAAAAATCTAACAATCATCAATTGTCCAGATGCTGAAGCCATTAGATTAACCACCCACATGCTTCAAGACGAAGCCAATAATTGGTGGGATAATCTTCGTCATACACTATTCATCAATTATTTTATTGAAAAAATTCCTTGGGAGGAGTTAATGGAAGCATTCAAAGTAGAATACATTCCTCCCTCAGTACATAATAATCTGGGAGATATGTTTCTTAGATTAAAGCAAGGAAACTGTACTCTTATTGAATATGAATCAAAATTTTTGGCTACTGGCTCGATTTGTGTCGAATCTGGTACAAACGGAAGGTGCTTGTTGCCACCGATTCCTGAGTGGATTACGTGATTCGATAAAAAATCACGCTGTGCCATTTAGACTGTCAAATTTTATTGAATTAATTGAGACATCCCGTGTGGTAGATCAACATCAGTTCCTGAAAGATTACAAGAGAACATTCAGTTCATCTTCATACAGGGACAATAATTCTAAGAAAACTAGGTTTTCCTCAGGAAAGGTATATCAGATGGAAGCATATTCCACACCATCAGATCCATACGATGGGTTTACAAAGCTCCACCCTTTTGGGAAATATTACCATAATAAACAATGTTGTTATACATGTGGCAGAAAGGGTCACTTTTTTTAGTAATGCAACTACGATACGACTATTTACAGTGCACGTATTGACCATCCCAGGCACAATCATGTTTTCAATCCAACTCCAGTAAATCTTAGAAGCCAACAACTAACAATTATGCCTCCTTAGCAATTTGCAACTCCAACTCCAAAGAAAGAAGGAGGTATTACATCTCAACCCAGCACATCCAAACCTCCTCAAAGGCATGCTTATAACAAGAAGCCCACAGGACATGCTAGGGTGTATACCCTTACTCCATTAGAAGCCACTGAAGATAATAACATCGTATCAGGTACATATATTTAATCATGAATTTTTGTTTCCAACATTTAGTTAATTGAATTAGTTATCGCTAAGTATGGTTTATTTAAGAACAATTTGTGTTAATGGCAACCCCTGTAAAGTATTATTTGATACGGGAGTGAGTCATTCTTTTATATCTGAGAGTTTGCTAAGAACTTGAATCTACCCTATTATAAGATGGCTAAAACCTTAAATGTTGGCCTCCCTTCTAGAGCCCAACACATCACAACCCAGTTCTACGATCTCCAAGTACCTTTGAATAAGAAGACATTCCAAGCTAGGTTGACAATTCTGCATATAACAAATTTTGATATTATATTAGGCATGAATTGGCTTAGTGCCCATAATGCTACAATAAATTGTCAGCAAAAGAAGATCACCCTTCAATCACTCGATACTTCTGAAACCTTCATAAAAAGGTTTAGCACCCAAAGCTCATTATTCAATGCAATTAAAGCAGAGAGGTTGGTAAACAAAGGTTGTATTGCATTCTTAGTTACTATATTGGGTGATAGTCAAGAAGATATTCCGCTTTCTGATATTAGAGTTGTTAAAGAATTTGCCGATGTATTCCCTGAAGACTTGCCTGGTTTGCCTCCACCAAGGGAAGTAGAATTTGCAATTAATATAGTTCTCGGTACACAACCAATTTCTAAAGCACCTTACAGAATGGCTCCTAAAGAATCGCAAGAACATAGCGAACAACTTCAGTAGCTTTTAAATAAAGGCTTCATTAAACAAATCATGTCTCCTTGGGGAGCACTAGTTTTATTTGTTAAAAAAAGGATGAGTCTATGCGATTGTGCATAGACTATAGAGAATTGAACAAGGTCACCATTAAGAAAAAAATATCCACTTCCTATAATCAATGATTTGTTCGATAAATTATCGGGCACGGTGGTATTCTCAAAGATTGATTTAAGATCAAGATATCATCAACTATAGGCGAAAGAATAAGATGTTGAGAAAATAGCATTTCACACACGTTATGGATATTACAAATTTCTTATGATGTCTTTTGGACTCACCAATGCACCTTCAATTTTTATGGACTTGATGCAGCGAGTCCTAAAACCATATTTGGATAAATTTATTATTGTATTTATTGATGACATCCTTATCTACTCTAAAACCCTAGTTGATCATAAAAACCACTTAAGAGTAGCCTTGGAAACCTTGCGTAATCATGAACTATATGCAAAATTCTCTAAATGTGAATTTTGTCTAAATTTTGTAGCCTTCTTGGGCCATGTAGTTGATGCTCAAGGAATTCATGTAGATCAACAAAAGATTTGTGTTATCCAAGATTGGTTATAACCAAAGTTAGTAACTGATATAAGAAGCTTTTTGGGTTTAGCAGGCTACTACAGAAAGTTTGTTAAGGGCTTCTCTCAATTTGCTTCTCCATTAACAAAATTGACTCAGAAAGTTGTTCCATTTATTTGGACTACAGAATGTGAAAATGTGTTTCAAACTTTAAAAGATGCACTTTCCTTTACCCCAGTACTAGTTCTACCAAAGGAAGACTTAAACTATCAAGTTTATATTGATGCTTCTGGTACTGGACTAAGTTGTGTCCTAATGCAAAAAGGAAAGGTTATTGCATATGCTTCTCAACAGTTAAAACCGCGCGAGAGGAATTATCCTGTGCATGATCTAGAGCTTGCTGCAGTAATCTTTGCGTTAGAAATTTGGCATCACAAAGCGAATATTGTAGCAGATGCCCTCAGTCATCGTGATACACTATTAACTATGATTGCTACAAGTTTGCTAAAGGAAGAGTTTTGAAAGTTGGAAATTATTCTAGTGCATGGTGACATGTTAAGCTCTATATTAACCTATATCAATGTAGAGCCCACCTTTCATAGAGATGTTTCTATCTATTAGATTGAGGATGATGAATATTTAAAGTTTAAAATTGATATTAAAGGTGGTCATCATCAAGATTTGCAAATGCATGGGACAGTAATTTATCCGGATAATCGTTTATGGATTTCCAAATCCATGCATCAATAAATCCTTACAGAAGGCCATAATTCTAGATATCAAGTTCACCCTGGGAGCACTGAAATGTATCAAGACTTGAAGAAATCATTTTGGTGTCATGGTATGAAAAAGAGTGTAGCAGAATTTGTGACAAAATGTCATGCTTGTAACCTTATCAAGGTAGAATATCAAAAGCCTGGGGGACTTCTTAATCCTCTAGCTATCCCAGAATGAAAATAGTTTGATATTTCCATAGATTTTATTTTGGGTATGCCCAAAACAAAATCTAGTGCAGATTCTATTTGGGTCATAGTCGCTCGACTGACCAAATCAGCCTATTTTATTCCAATGTGACCAACTGATTCGGTGGAGAAATTAGCAAGGTGTAACAACCTAAATTATTATCCTAGCTAATTATGATTAATCTAGGTCCTAATCTCAATCTTAGTACTCTAATCAGGTTATTAGGAGTCTTCCACAAAGACCTAGTCTAAATTAGGAGTCAAATGGGTCAAACCCTGATTTTGGGAAAAATCTAAAATCCTTAGAAATTGACCTATTTAAATTGACCTCAAATAAAAAATCAGACTTCTCCATTGCGTTTATTGCCCCCAAATTAACTAGGGGTGATGTTTTGGTGGCAATCAGAAGTCATCGAATTTTTGTTGAATATTTTAATAATATTTAAATACCCCAAAAATTAGAAAATTAAAATACTCATCAAATCAAAAATATGACCTCGCCATTATATTTCTCACCCATCAATTAGCTAAGAGTGAATATTTTGATTTTTTCTAAATTCATTTTAATTAATTAACTTAAATAGGAAATTAATTATTTTAATTTAAATAAATAATATTTAATTTCCTACTTAACGGCCATCGTTTGAATAGTAGCACCGTCTAGCCCTTGCCGTTAGATTGGACGGATCTCCCAAACCGTCCGATTAGAAGATCGGACGGGCGAGAGATCGCCTCTCCCACGAGCACTGGGGGCCCTACGCATGGCTCGGCGCCTCTGCCGCGCCCCAACCAGCTGCTGCGGACACCGCAGTGGCCTCGCAAGCTCCGTCGAACCCCTCGCATAACCTCCCTGGGTCGCTTACCACTCGAATTTTGCAAGCAAAAAGTCTTGGAGCTCTGACCTAGTTGAACCCAGCCTGTCCTTCGCAAACCCTAGTCGCGTCCGGCCGCTTCAGGTACCATCCCACCCCAGATCTTCATTCATACGCACTCGATAAGTCATGCAATTGTTCAATTATTGTCATACTATGAGCGATCCTCTTTTGATCGAAGCTGTGACATCAGTTGGGTTCGCCATTGCGAACATATGGTTCGTCTCGCCGAACCCTAGGAGTTAGGGTTAGCTCTAATTTGCAACCTCGGCCACATCCGGGCTCGGTTCGGGGCTTGTCGGGTAGGTCTCGCTGAGACCTACCCTTGGCCATGCGGGCTGCCACCTGAGGCTGCTGGGAATGCCGTCTAGGGTCAAGCCTTAGTTCTGAGTGTTGCAGAAAGGGCGAAGTCCCTCGGGTCGGATCAGGCTGGGCGCGACCCGCGCGGGACCCGAATTGCAGACCTCGTGTCACGCGCTGGTTGCGCGGGTCCCGCCTGCATCAGCACCCAGTGCGTGGGTCATGCTCGCAGTCCGCGTCCAGTCGGGTGAGGCCACCTGTTCATGGCGGGGCCCTTTGTGTCTCCTCAGTCGTCTACAGTGGGACCCGCTCCTCTGGTTCAACCAACCAGAGGGCGCCACATGGCAGGGAGGGTCCCACCTCCATTAATGCCTAAAGAAAAATAAATATATAAATATATATATTATATATTATATATATATACATATATATAATTATATATATATATATATATATATATATATTTCAAACAGAAACTTATATATGTAAAGTTAAATGTATATAATTACTATTAGATTAATTGCTTTAGTAAATTAATTATAATTATTAGTTAATTAATTTAGTTAATTTAGATTTAAGAGTAGCCTAATTTAAATTAATTGAATGATATATTAAGTTTTTTAGTTAAAAATAATAAATTTATAAATTAAAATAATTTAACTATTAACAGTAAGTACTAAATTAAATTAATTTAGTTAAATTAATTTATTTATTAACAGTAAATTAAACTCTATCAATTAATTTTGAGAGAAATTAAATTAATTTAGTTAGCATTTAAAATAATAAATTATTCATTTTAAATGTATATTATTCAAATAATTAAAGTTAATTAGTTCAAATTAAATAAAATTATAAGACCTCATAACTTTAAGAATAATGATCCAAACATATCAAACATATGTCTCATTTTACTTAGAAAAATAAAAGGAATCAAATGACGTAATTCAAAAACTCGATTCAGGGAATGTTTAACCCAGTGGCATTTTAGGACATGATCAAATACCTATAACTTTTTGCCTATTTATCCGAACATAATTAATATGGGTCTTATAGTGATCAGGAGAATAGTCCCATCACTTTGGTAGCATTAGTTTTCCCATTTATTCATTAGTTTATAAAGTGACATTTAGAACTCCCTCCCAAAAATGATCGAAATACCATTGGTTTTCAATTGACCATAACTTGATCAATTGAACTTCAAATCAAGAATTCATTGTGATAAGTAATATAGAATTTTAGTACCAATAGCAAACTAAAATAATATTTAGGTTCTAAACCATAGTAAATCAGAAATGACTAAAATACTCCTAACCCTAGTTAGGCTATAACTTGACCAATTTAAGTTCAAATTGAGTCTACTCCCAATTAAAGTACTCAGTATATTATAGGAAAGTTATAGACACTGAGTTTGCTGAATTTGGACCTCAAATAGAAAAGTTCAGTTTTTGCCCCTTGACCCTAGGAAAATTACCAAATTGCCCTTGAAATTTAGAACATCCATAACTTAGCCATTTAACCTCAAAATTAAGTATTATTGAACTCTATGGATTCCTTGAATAGCAACCAACAGTAAAGTGTATAAAAATTTAGATTCAATTAGGTGTAAATTATTAAATTATTCCTTAGGTCAAAATTTTTAATTTTGACTTATAGACCCATTTCTTATCCAAATTGAGTGTACTTACTATTTATCTTTATGTTAGACAGTAAGAAAGTTTAATTTGGAGCTTTAGATCAAAAAATAATATTTTAGACTCTTAAGTAGGAGCAAAATGATCATTTTGTCTAGAATTTAGGTTAAATGTCCTTAACCTCTAATATATCTTTTAAATTACTATAAGCATTTTTATGTCTATATTAGGATCAGTTAAGTGAATAAAATCAGCATTTCAATCGAATTAGTTAAATTACATAAAAATTTCTTTATTTTTTTTCTTGTAGGAATTTACACTTCACATTAGGACTATTCTTAAGACTATGACTAGATCATAGGTTAGATTTTATTCTTTGAATAACAGAGTTATTCAATGAATGAAACTTTGGTTTTATTTATTTAATAGATTTTACAACTTAATTTTGATTATTTTGTCTTTCAACCTTAGACCCAAGATAGGAGAATCATCCTATTGAGCTTGACTTCGCTCAAATAGGATTTGCCCTAATTTATAGTTCACTCTTACTAAAACCCTAAATTCCTTAGACTATACCCTTGGATTATGTGATTAAACTCAAACTCATGGTGTTAAATCCATAATCCCTAGTTTAATAGATCTTAATCAGATCTTAATTAGAACGTCTAAATTCATCAAATTAGGATGTTATAATTTATTACTTAATCTATAGTCATACTTAATTGATCTAGATTAGAACCTGATCAGTTTTATCTGTTTAACTTATAAGGATGTACTTCTAAGTTACACTCGATAGTAGGAATTGGAGATTCTGAACTTGTGTAACTTAGAATAGTTAGAATAGTTTAAATTAGATAACAAATGATATTACCATATTTAGTAGAGTCTCTTGCTCACTTTTGAATTTTATTGCTTACGCATTTCTTGAATTTTGTGCCTTATTCCTTGGACATATCATACAAGAATATTGTTGCATGAAAATGAAAACTTAGAATATTTAGGATAGCTTTGCATTGGGTTCAATTATTGGTTAACTTTTGCACATAGTACCCCAATGGGCATGGGGAAGGTGAGATAAGAATTACTTAACATCACTCATTAAGGAGTGTATTGTTAAGTTTGGAACTCAAATAGTCTTGCAGATGTGTTTGACTGCTCAGCTACTTTTGAAATTATCCACAAAAGTAAAATAAATAACTAAAATATGAATTACATGTGTTAATACTACCTCTCAATTCAGTTATATATATTTTCTGCCTTAGCCACTTATGTAGCTAAGAATATTTTTGCCCTAACCTCCTTATTGACGCTAGGAAATTTTGACGCCTTAACCTCCTTGTTGACGCTAAGAATTCTTTTGATTTCAGTAGGCTAGATTTAGCCTTCATATGTATGACAGTTATTACACAATTATTTTACATATAATACTTCCCAATTTTAGTTATACTTTTCAGTTTACCTTTACTTCAGTCAGTTGTTTTACTTACTTTACTTATATATTTTAGGGTGCTAGACTTGATGTTGCTTACTTATATGTACCACAGTTAGATTTATTTCTTTTAAATTTGCATCTCTTATTATCATAAGCATATTTAGAATGTAGTTTTTCTTTTCAGTATTTTATTTACTCATTTATACATATAATAACCCAGGTTGTTACCTTAGTCAATTATGACTAATCTTAGTCTTAAAACTAATCTTAAGTGCTAATTAGGTCGTTTTGAGTCGATCTCTAAGACCTAGCCTAAATCAGGAGTTAAATGGATCAAATCCTGATTTCTCGAAAACTAGTAACTTTAAAATTTGACCTATTTAAATTGACCTCAGATCAGAAAACGGACTTCGCCATTACGCTAATTGCCCACAAATTAGCTATGGGTGATATTTTTGTGTCAATCAGAATACGTCAAAATTTTGACAAATATTTTAATAATATTAAATACCCCGAAAATTGGGAAATTAAAATACTCATCGGAATCAAAATCCGACTTCGCCGTTACGTTCCTCACCTCTCAATTAGCTAGGGGTGATTTTTCGGGAATTTTTGGGACAACCTGAACTATGTAATTTTAATTGAGAAAATTTTGAATAAATTTTATTAAATAATATTATTTAATTTAAAATAAAAACTTTTCTTCCCTCTTTTCTTTCCTAAAATCTCACTCATACCCTAAATCTTACGCACACTATCGGCCGAACCCCCTCCCATTCACACGCCTCCCTCCTCGAGCGGCCTCGCCTCCCCTCCCCTTGCGCGACACGCGTCCCCCCTCTCCTAGGAGCCTCCGCCGCCGCACATCCTACCTATTGGCGCACCTCTTTGCTTCGTAGGCTCCGCCCTAGATGGCTATAAGGTTCCATCCGCGCTCAAGGCCCTGATCGTTTGGGCGATTGAAGTCTGCAGCTCGCCGAGTCTAACCATCCGCCAAGCCTCCTCCCCGCCTCCTCCTTCGTCGCCGGCAAGGTACCCCACTTCCCAACTTCTTCTTGTCTCAACCTAATCTAAGTACCCACATCACCTAAGTCCTTCTCTCCATGGTTAAGATGTATCATTTTTTTTTAGCGTGCTCTTGCAGTGCTTCTATTTTTTTGTTAAGTCATTTTGGTATTTTGATGAAGAAATATTCTATTATAAGAATAAAAAAATTCTATTATAAAAATGATCTAGTACTTACCGAATTCCTCTTTTAGTTTTCTTTTGTGGCCTATTGTTAGATAAAACACCTCATCATGGACCGGATTAAATACCTATAATGCATATCATGGTATATTAGAAAAAAAAAATTGATCATCTTGTATATTAAAGATACCGTCATCACCAACCTGCTCATCCGGTTAACAATAGGTATGGCGAAATTCCTTTGAATGTTTCCTGAGGTATGTTTTGAGTATTTCTACTTCTTCTCTCCTAAATATATCCCAAAGAGCTCCTCCATTGTGGATTTGATCTTGCTGTTCATATTCATTATTTAGAACAGGAAGTTCACTGCCATAATTGCCTAGCTCTCTTTCATCTTGATCTCTGTGCATCCTCTTCAGCCTTTCTATAGCATGCTTTTGGCCTTTACTTAGTAAGACCTCTGCAGTATGCATTAAAACATTCACCTATCCAATAAAAACCGCATATTAATAATAATGTAGCATTCAAATGGCAAACCGCATATTAATTTATTGGAGACTTGTATTTTCTCTCATCGTGATAAGAGAATCCTAGTGTAGGACCAAATACATAGCAAACAATATAATCACATGTACTTGCTAACCATTTGTTCGTACATATCTTGAAACACTCATTTTATACGAGTTAGCTGTTGATACCTTTATTTCATATTGTAATCATTTTATATATATATATTTTTTCATCAAAAGATCATTTCAGGAGCATATCATAATTAATTATAGAAGTAATTGGATAATATTAATATTAGTATTATTTCGGCTAAGCCACAATTTGATTACAATCTACATAATTTGTTCAATTTAGTCCTCTAGTTTTAAAATTCTTTCAATATAGTTGAGCCCATTTTTAACCACCAACATCTCATGCAAAGTTCGGAGTTTAATCAAAATTATACTATCAGCTAAATGTGATTCTCAGTCCTTAAAGCTCGCTAGGATGAGTTAATTAACTTTTTTTTATTATTAACTTTTGGTTATTAATCACAGCAATAAAAGATAGTTTCAAGTGTTAATAATGCTAGGTAAAGTTTAGCAATGGTGATGCCATTTAACATGAAAAAAAAAAGGGGTCTTCCTTTATTTTTTTATTTATCATGAAAAGAATAATGAAAGCACTACACAAAAATATTGTAGATGAGCTTTGGAGTGAAAATGATTTGTGTAGCAAATATTGGTATTATTAAAAATATGTATAATAAAACTGGAACATGTATTCAATTGCAAGGTGATTTTCTAATAATTTTTATGTTAGTATTAAATTACACAAAAGCTCTACACTCTCAATCCAATTTTCTTTTTGTTTTAATTATAGATGTTCATACCAAGTTCATTCAAGAGGATGTTCATTGATGTAAATTAGTTATACATGTATTACTCTTCAAACTTTATATCAAATCAATTGCAAAAATATGCAAATGCTAAGTTCATAAGAGGAATAATCAACTATGTTGCTGTCATATAAAGACTTATGTAAATTATTCAATTCTCTATTAAGGGATATCTACACTTGTATCAAGCCTCTCTTATATTTTAATACAATTATACATCAATATTTCTATAATGCATTTATTTCAAAATCTATAATTATTCAACTTAAATCTGCTTATGCTAAATATTGTAATAGAAGTTGTGTCAAAATTATAAACCTTAAACAATAATACAAAGTAGATAATAGATAGCAATGAGCAGATTGAATAGTAATGAGCAGATTAAATAGTAATGAGCGGATTGAATAGTAAAACAACGGATAGAATAGTAAAACAGTGGGTTGAATAGTAAAACAGTTGATTGAATAGTACTGAGCGGATTGAATAGTAATGAGCGGATTGAATAGTAAAATAGCGGATTGAATAGTAAAACAGCGGATTGAATAGTAATGAGCGGATTGAATAGTAAAACAATGGATTGAATAGTGAAAAAAACGGATTGATTAATAATGGAATTATGAGTTAAATTGCACCCTTTCTATGTGTAAAATAAATAAGTATTAAGCTTCAAGATGTGAAATTCATCTCACATCATGCCTTCACTAAATTTTATAATCTTTCAATTAAGCTTTTCAATAAAATTAGTTAAACTTCCTAAGATATTCTCTAAGTTTTTTTCTTTAGGATTGTACACCTCACATAAAGATTATTCCTAAGACTAGGACTAGATTATAAGTTAGAATTTATTTATTGGGTAAATGGGTTACCCAATGGGTGAAACCTTGGTTTTATTAGTTTATAGATTTTTCTTTTATTTTACAATTAGTTTTGATTTATTTGTCTTTTAACTTTAGTTTTAGGATAGGAGATTCATCATATTAAGTCTGATTAATTAATAGGATTTGCCTTAATAAGTAGATCACTTTTAGAATGAAACATAGAACTTAAGTTTTATCTTTTTTGGATTATGTGATTAAACCTAAATCTCATAGTGTTTAATCCATAATTTATAGGTTTAGAAGATCTTGATGAGATCTTAGATAGAACATATAAATTCACAAGACTAGGACATATGATTTATTGATTTAACTCATAGTCATTATCTGACTGAATTAGATTAGAACCTGATCAGTTCTTATCCTTTTTAACTTATAAGGATGATATTCTAAGTTACACTCGATAGTAGGAAAATGGTGATCCTGAACTTGTGTAACTTGAAATAGTTAGAATGGTTAAGTAGAAAACAAATGATATCACCATATTTAGTAAAGTCCCTTGCTTATATTTGATGATTGTTGCTACGCATTCCTTGTATTTTTGTGCCTTAACTCCTTGAGCATATCATATGAGATCTTTGATGCATAAATAAAATATTAGGAAAATATGGAGACTCCTTAGATTCCTTGTGAAAATATTAAAGTGGTTGATTAAAGATAATAATTGTATGTGTTAGAACTGCCTCTCAGTTATGTCTTCTGATTGCTTAGTCTCCTTATTGACACTAGGGGAAGACTTTATTTATGTCTTTTGATTGCCTAGTCTCTTTATTGATACTAGGGGAAGACTTTGTTTATATCTTCTATTTTCTTAGTCTCCTTATTGACACTTAAAGAAGATTCGTTGTGTGATGATTACCTAGTCTCCTTGTTGACACTAGGGGTACACAGTTTTGTGCCTTAGTCGTGATGGTGCTAAGATCTTTGATATTCAGTGGGCTAGATTAGCTCTTCTTTATATGGCAGTTGGTATACAGATATTTACATATATATTTAGTTTACTTTTTAGCATTTTTATTTAGTTAGCTATTCTTTTTGTACTGCTTATATATTTTAAGATGTTAGAATTTTTCTGCTATTTATATGTATTATTACTGAGTTCAGTTATTTTAACTTGCATATTTCTTTTGATCACCAGTATGTTTAGGATATAGTATTTTCTTCTAGCACTTATTTAGTTATTTATATTCATATACCTTATCTTGTTTAGCTTGCATTTGAGGCATGTCTTAGCCTCTCTTTTTGCTTAAGTTATAAATGATTGCTTATAGCTTTTTCCTTCTTTATTATATTGCTAGTTGCTCCCTTATTTGATATAGTTGTTGCTTAGAGAATGTAAATGGTGATATTACAAAATACATAAAAACTTGTCAAATGTACTTAGACAATTGTCTAACACAAAATTTTTCTTTTTTTTGGCTGGGGCCCTACATTGTGAAATCGACAATGGCAGATCCTCTTCAGTTAGACGATCAGGAGCTAGGTGTGGAGCCATATCCAGAGGAGGAGCCTTTGGAAGAAGCAGTTGTTTAGTTTACTTTTATAAGTGAGAATGAGCATATTTTTACTTTCATTACTTAAACTACAAATTGATGTAATAATACAGGTACTCTTAACTATGTGTTTGGATTACTATGCCTTTTATTCTGAGTTGCATTTCATTATATTTATACTGTGATGCTTGGATGTTTCTTATTATAAATTGCTTCTACACTTTGTATGAATTCTTATTAAGTGACTGAATGTTTGATTCTATGCTTACTCCTTCCCTTATTAGGTGGATTGTGGATTTCATCCTAATCCAATAATAAGTGAAGGGTTAGCTAGAGTGACACACCACCCCTTAGCTTAATCTTGTGGATTAGGGGGTGGGGCACCATAATACATGTATGCATAACTTTGTTTTTAGCTTTCTTTTGAGGTATGTCTTTTACCTCAACCTTGCTTAGTTATAAATGCTTAATTTATGACTTACCACTTTTCCATTTGATGCTTATTGCACCTATTTTATTTCTCCATTGCTTTAGGAAATATGGTGATATTAATAAATACATAACAAATTTTATCCTAAAATCTACTTAGATAATTTGTCTAATAAGATTTTTTTTTTATTGGTTAGGGCCCTGGCATTGTGAAACTGACAATGTCAGAATCTAAGCAGTTTGGAGATTCAATTCCCAAGGAGTAGCCATATCTAGAGGAGGCACAACAGATTGGAGCTGAAGACCTTTAGCTTCTTTTTATTAATTTGTAAGGACGAGTGATGCTTTTATTTCATTTTGAACTTTAAGTAAATTTTATAATAATGCAAGTACTCTTGTGATTGTGTTTTCCTTTTTTTGCATTATTATTTTTTGAGCTATATTTTATTTTGTCTCTAAGTTGATGTATGGTGAAATGGGTGTATTGTTTACTTTATATGCTTCCACACTCTGTACTTATATTTATTTAGTGACTGGTCGTATGTATTCATTATGTGCACATCCTTCCTTTATTAGTGGATTGTGGATCTTACCTAATCCAGTGATAAGTGAGGGATTTACCAGAGTGGCACACTACCCCTTAAGTCTGATCTTGTGGATTAGAGGGTGGGGCGCCACAGTTGGTATCAAAGAATTCCATAAGGTGTCAGATTGGAATCTGTATTCCACTCTACATAATGGATTGTTCTTCTGCCAATTTGTCACTAAATGGATACTAGAGTTACATCTAAAGCACTATAGTCATGAGCTCAGAATAATGGGAGTATAAAAATGAAAATGCATCTACAAGTAAAATGATATACTCAATTTAACAAAATAATGACTTGATTTGGACATCTAGGAATATTATTACTCAATTATATCTGTATTTGACTACCTTAAGCACTTTGAAGAAAGGTCAGAATTTGACATGTATTTAGCAAAGTGATATGGGAGAGAAGTCCAAGGCGTATCCCCAGCGGGTGCTAAAGTGTTAGAGATGATGCTGGAACATGCCATCTTCTGGGGACTAGATTTTCCCACCTTACCCAGGGAATGGTTACGATAAGTAACCAAGATGTTTGATGATCTGGGTTACTGGGATCATATTCGAGTCTGCCTTGTTGACATCCTACTCCAAGGCTATGCCGAGGAGTGGTGGGCACACAAGGAATGGGTATTCAAGCATGGATTTGCTCGTTTACACCATGAGATCACTTACGCCTACTTATACCAAGCCTTTTCAGAGCAGTATACAGAATAGGCCTTATGTTTTCATTTGCTATTTCTCTCTACCTTATCAATGATGTACTCTCATTCTTATTTTGATTAATAAAAGAGATGAAATATTGCAATCTCCTACTTTTTGGTTTTTTTGAGAATGACTTGTCTTTAATTCAGACTTTTGTGAAAGCAATGGATCCTGCACAATCTTCCACTCCTGCTACATCCGACAATTCTTCTGTCGAGATGAATGCTTTGCTTGAGACTATGAGGATGATTATTGACTCACAATCCAAGCAAGGTGAAAGAATGGAAAGAATGATGAATGTGTAGATGGTGCTGAACCATCGTTGTTCAAGAGATGGAACCCTAGAGAATCATTATGCCTTCTGATATTATATCCAATCTACAGACGGATACCTCCACAGTTTCCTCCGGCTTAAGACCCCCACTTTTGATGGTAGTTTATCTACTGCCGACACGACAAACTGACTAAAAATAGTCGAGAAGAACTTAACTAGCATCAAGTGCCCTGACACGGAGGTGATCAAGCTTGTAACCCATCCGCTTCAAAATGAGGCTGAGTACTGGTGGAACCACGTCCGGGGAACTTAGTTTGCAGATGTGGGCCTCGACGAGATTTCATATGAGGAATTTGAGGAGCTATTCCACGCCAAGTTTATTCCCTTATCCGCCCGTCGTAGCATGGCGGATGAATTCTTGAAATTACAACAAGGGAGCCGTACCGTAGTGGCATACGATGCCGAATTCTGCCATCTCGCCATATTCTCCACAAATCTGGTACCAATAGAGGAGGACCGTTGCCACCGATTCTAAAGTGGTCTTCTTGCTTCTATCAAGGGGCAAGTAGTGCCCTTCCACACGACCAACTATAGTGAGCTCCAAGAAACGGCCAAAGTCATGGAGCAACATCAGGTCGAAGAGGCCAAAAGAAGAGTAAGGTCCACCTCTTATCACCCGGATAACCCAAAGAAGGCCAGAGTCTTTCAAATAGGAGCTGAAGGCCCTTCTGGTGATCCTTTCAAGGGTTGTACTAAGCCGCATCTCTATGGGAGGTGTTATCATGGGCAGCGTGTCTGCTACACATGTGGGTGGTCGGGTCGCAGTTTCACTCAATGCCACATGACAGAAACCATTGACGGTGATCAAATTGATCACACCAAACGTCGACCAGTGTTTGACCTCTACTGCAAGAATACTCTGGTAACAGCTACCGCTCAACCTTCACCTCAGAATCTACAATGGGAGATAGTCATAGTGCCGCGGTCAAACGTTCCACGACCGCCACAACGGCAGGCATACAACAACCATCTTGCTGGCACTGCGAGGGTATACAGCCTCACACCACTGAAGGCTGTGGAAGACATCCATGTTGTCTCAGGTAGACACTTCTAAGCCAATCTAATTTTTAATATTACATGCTTAAAGTACCTAGTAAATTACTCCATCTGTAATTAGGTACAATCTATGTAAATAATAATCCATGTAGCATTTTATTTGATACTGGAGCTAGTCACTCCTTCATTTTTGAAAGTTGGATAAAATCTCTCAACTTTCCATTACACAATCTAGCGAGTCCTCTAAGCATAGGACTACCATATGGAGCTCAATTTCTAGCTTGTCAATTTTGCAAGATACAGGTCCCTATTGGAGACACAGAATTCGAAGCTAAACTCATAGTTTTGCTAATATCTAATTTTGACATTATTTTGGGAATGAATTGGTTAAGTCAACATGATGCCACCCTTGATTTCAAGAAGAAAAAGATCACCCTGGGTGATGACAGACATGCTAAGTCATTTGTTGGAAACTTTAGTACGAGAGCTTCTTTAATCAATGCCATCAAGGCTAAGAGATTAGTTGTAATAACCCAAGTTGTAATTTAGGTCAATTAGGACTAATCTAAATCTTAATTATGGTTCTAGTGCCTTAATTAAGTTATTAGAAGCTCACTTCTATGATCCAGTCCAAACTATGAATCAAATGAATCAAATCCTGATTTCTAGAAAATCCAAAAACTCTAAAATTTGACATGTCTTAATTAACCTCAAATCAAAAAATGGACTTCGCCATTACGCTTATTGCCCCCAAATTAGCTTGGGGTGATGTTTTCGTGTCAATCGGAAGTCGTCAAAATTTTGGCGAATATTTTAATATTATTTAAATCCCCTGAAAAATCAAATAATTAAATACTCATCAAAACAAAAATTTGATTGCGCTGTTATGTTCCTCTCCCCTTAATTAGTTAGGGGTTATTTATTTAAAATTTTTGGAATGTATTTAGTTAATAATTTTTGATAAATTAATTAAGTAAATTAGTTTAAATTAATAAATATTTTAAATATTTAAATTTGGACTTAAAGGCCGCCGTCAGTCCTAAGCTAACGTCGTTCCTTCTATCTAATTTTGCTGTTTGAACTAATAGATCTCCCGAACCGTCCGATCGGGAGATCGTCTTCCTCGCGAAACCAGGGCTCGCAGCGCATCCCGCGTTCGCACACGTGTCGGCTGCCTCCACTGCGTGGCTCGGTCTCGCTGATCCTGATGACTTTTGCCAATTTATTTGACCGCTTAAGAGTTAGTTTTAGACCCCTGACAATCCTTTGTCTTGATCTCACTTCTTCGAATGCCAAAGACGATCTAAGCATCCACTACAGAACCCTAACCTTCCTGATCTGCTCAATCAAGATACCTTCTGCAACCATCTTATCTTTTATAAGCCTAATAATCATTGATTGCTAAGAATTGAGGACTCGATTGCATAAAATCCATGATTGAGGATTTAGGGTTTTGCCGTTCGCCTAACCCTAAGAGGCGGAAGGCGAAGGGCCTCAATCGTTCGACCCGGACCAATATGGACGCATTGAACCCATCCGATTCGCACCGTCCGTGAACCAGCCATGGGTAAGCATTTCCTGAGGCGAGGGTAGGTCCCGCAAACTCCGTTGTCGTCCCTGTATTTGGCCACGTGTCGTAAGCGTTGGACGACAGTGGGTCCCGCTGTCTATCTTGACGTAAGGCGATGGGGCTCGCTAGTCTGCCTCCACCAAATAGCGCATCGATATGTGGAGCTGGGTCCCGCGGTGGTCTCATTTGTTTGCTGGTGTGGGACCCACGTGCAGAAAAGAATTAATATATTTAAGAAATAATCTTGAATTTAATTCAAGTCTTAGACTTATACTTTAAGTTATATATGTATATAGATATATATATATATATATATATATATATATATATATATATATATATATATATATACTCATTTATATAAAACAAAGAATTAATTAAATGTATTAATTTATAATAGATTAATTAATTAACAGAATTTAAATCAAGCTATTAAACAGTAAAATTAATATTTATGCAATTAAGTATATTCAATTAATTTTCAAACTTTAGGCCCTCATAATTTGCAAAATATAAATCCAAAAATATTAAAATTATATATCATTGAAATCAAAAAAATTATGAGGAGTATTTTGGCACTATCAAATTTTCAGTTAGAGCTGAGTACTACCTAATGACATTTAGGTCCCACATATTTGCCCTAAATATCTCAAAACTTCTATAGCTCATCACTTTGCCCACACTAGTCCAAACATAGTCAATATAGGTCTTAAATTGATCAGTAAAACCTTTAGAATAACTTAAAAGTGTTCAATTCTCTGTTTGGATTAGTATATGCTTAATCACTTTTGGGACTTAACCCTAATTACCATAATTAATATTAAAACTTCAATTAACCATAATTTGGTCAATTGAACTCCAATTAGGTCTTCTAATATACCATTTTTATAAGGAGACCTAAGTAATAGTAAACTACAAAAATATTTAAGATCCAATAGTTAGATCTCTTAATTATCCCTAATCACCTTAAAACTTGATTAGTGAATATTAGCATAATTAATGATCTAAATTGAGTAATTTTAATTTCTAATTACTCCTAGAGTAGAGTAAAACTTAGTGGTATAGTTAGTTTAGTTATTCTGTGATTAATTTTACTAATCAATCACTAATCACCATAAGCCTTAATTATTAATTCTAAAACTTGTATTGGCTATAGCATAGCCAATACGTATTAAAAATTTAATGAATTTTGATTCTATGGAAACCTTAGACAATAATCTTTAATAAATTGACAGAAAATTTAGGTTTTATTAGGTCAAATTACCAAATTGCCCTTATAAGTCAAATTCCTTAAATTGACCTTATAAGGCTTAATACTTATCCAAAATAAATGTAATTACTATCTAAACTCATATTAGATAGTCAGTAATCATTCCACTTTAACAAATTCTAGATTAGAGCCCTAATTCATAAAGTTGAATTTTAGACCCTTAAGTCGGGGCAAAATGGACATTTTGCCCAAATTTAAGTCTAAGCATTCTTAAACCTTAGATTCATAATTAAACCTCTAAAATCAATATTATGACTAATTTAGAATTATTTAAGATGTTTTATTTTATCATTTTGCCATTTTTTAGAAAATGCCTTAAAATTCACTTCAAAATCTCCTAAGTCTTAGTCTACCTCTTATAAGGTGAATTTAGATCAAAATCTTCCTTAAGTTAAATATATTATAATAATAGTTAAGTGTTATCATAATTAAAGCTTAATTATTCTCTTTATTCCTTTATTTCAAAACCCTTAGGATCTTATTTCCTTAGGATTTAGCTTAGAAATTTAGGTTAGAGTTCATCTATTAAGTAAATGGGTACTTAATAGATGAAACCTTAGTTTTATAGTTTTCTAGAATTTCATCCTTTATCTTTAATTATTTTGTATTTAAATTTTAGATTTAAGATTAGAGATCCATCTTATTAAGCTTAATTTTGCTTAATAAGATAGCCTTAATTATAGCTCGTGAGATTTGGGTTTAACTTTATGCAATTAGGATTAGAACATATTGGATTAAGAATGTTATTGGATTTTAACATCTTAATCCTCCAATTTTGATTTATATTAATCAAGATTGGCTTGGGATTCATAAAATTATCAATTAAGATGTTTAATTTATTATTTTAAACTTGATTAAGCATCATGTGATTTATAAATGTTAGAACTTGATTAGTTCTAACTTCTTTTAATTTATAGGATCGATATTCTAGATTTATACTTGATAGTTGGATATTGGAGATCCTAAACTTGTATAAATTCAGATAGATAGAATGATTTAATTAGAAAATAAATTGATATCATAAAGTTTGTTTAGTGTTATTTGATACCTTACTGTGTATGCTTGGCTTCCTTATTTTGGACTTTATACTTTGATACATTATATAAAACATAGTATACTTTTTATATTAATTTGATTCATTCATAAAGCATATTCTTAATTAAAAGAAATTAATGTAAGGAATTTCATGTAACTTATGATGGAATATGTCTTACATAGTCTGTCTGGATAGTGTGTAACAACCTGAGTTGTTACCATAATTGATTAGGACTAACTCTAAGTCTTAAACTCAATTATAAGTGCTAATTAGGTCAAGTGGAGGCAACCTTTGAGACCTAGTCCAAATCAGGAGTCAAACGGATCGAATCCCGACTTCTAGAAATCCAGAAACCCTAGAAATGGACCTATTTAAATTGACCTTCGATCAAAAAACGGGTACCGCCATTGCGTTCCTTGACCCCAAATTAGCTTGGGGTGAAGTTTTCGTGTCAATCGGAAGTCGTCGAAATTTCGACGAATATTTTAATAATAAAAATATCCCAAAAATCGAGGTATCAAAATACTCGTCGGATTGAAAATCTGACTGCGCCATTGAATTCCTTGACCCCAAATTAGCTTGGGGTGAAGTTTCCGTGCCAATCGGAAGTTGTCGAAATTTCGACGAATATTTTAATAATAAAAATATCCCGGAAATCGAGGTATCAAAATACTCGTCGGATAGAAAATCTGACTGCGCCATTGAATTCCTTGACCCCAATTTAGCTAAGAAAAATATGTTCAAAATTTTCTGAAAATTTTTCAAAAAAAAAAAAAAAAAAAAAAAAATAAATAAATAAATAAATAATAATATTTTTACTGTAGCTAACGGCGTGACGTTAAGTACTTAACGGACCCGTCACTGTAGCTGACGGCGCCGTCAATCTGGGCGGCGCCATCTCAGCCGTTGGATCGGCCCAGATCCAACGGCTGCGGAGTCGTCTTCCTCGACGACTCCGCCCGCGTGACACGTGGCGGCCCGTCGCAATTTCTGGCCAATCCGGCCGCATCTAGGCCTCGGCGAGGTCGCCATCCGGTCTATAAGGCCTCGGCCTACCCTTAGGCTCTGAGTTTTCACCGATCGGAGCCCGGATCGAGCCGGAATCAAGCCCGGAAGTCAGCCTTTTTTTTCCGCCGAAACCTTCGCCGATCCGAACTTCAGGTACCCCGATCTCCCTCGTTTACCGTTCGATTGTTGAAAAAATTGTAGGATAGGTAGATCAACATGTCCTCTTCACATCCACCATTCCGATCGGGCTAAAACACACCCGATCGGGCGCACCAGGTCCCCGAAGTGGGCTGGGTTCGGTCCGCCGAACCCCCGGAAGGCGAAGCGTCGCGCTTCCGGGCTGGGCCGGGTCGACCCGAGCCCGCCCCGTCCGGGTCGGGTTCGCGTCAGCCCCAGGTGGGGCCCACAGTGCCATGTGGCAGCCTCTGGCGGTGCCACGTGTCAAGTGGGGGCCCAAAGCCCAGTCAGCCGAGCTGAGTCAGCAGCCCGTGGGGACCAGAAGATATAGTAAAATTAATTAATTAATTAATTAAAAAGTGATTAACACTAATTACTTTGCTATAGTAAAATTAATTAATTAATTAATATCAATTAATAATTAATTAAAAATCAGAAATATTACATTTAAACTTTAGGAATGAACAGTAAAATAATTCAATTTGAATAAATGAATAGTAAAATATTCAAATTGTATTTTTGAATAGTAAAACTTAGAGGAGGCGTAGTAGTTGGGGCCAGAAGATATCTAGTCATTTACTGCCTGTGAGGATGAGTGGATTTTGAACATTTATTTTGTTAAATTTTAATTAATGTAATAATACAGGTACTTGTGACTGTGTGTTCAGATTTCACTATGCTATTTTTCTGAGTTATATTTCTCTTCTTATATACATTATGATTCTTGGATGTCATTTATTTATCGCTTCCGCACTCTGTATCTTTACTTATATAGTGACTGCTTGATTGATTCTGAGTTAACCTTTCTCTAATCAAGTGGATTGTGGAGTTTATCCTAATCCAATGCTAAGTGAGGGGTTAACCAGAGTGACACCCTACCCTTAATCTAAACCTATTGAGGGTTAAGGGTGAGAGTTGCCACAGTTGGTATCAGAGAATTCCATAAGGTGTCAGATCAGGATTTGCATTCTTATCTACCTAATGGATGATTCTTCTGCCAATTCAGTCACTATATCAGAATACATTAGAGTCACATCCAAGACATCACAGTATCATGAGCTCAGAATAATAAGAGTATAGAAATAGAAAACACAGTCATGGTACTACAGCTTAAATGAGTACGAACTTATGATAAATGAGTAATTAAGTAAACTAAATAAATCTTATAGGATCAAACCTAAGTATAATATGTAACTAATTCAAATTTAAGACTTTCATAAGAGTTACAAGATCAAGAACTTAAGATGTTAGGATTTAATTTTGTACAAGATATACGAATCCCTAAAGGATTTTAAACTATCAAATAAGTCTTAAATCGCTCTTAGGTGATTACCTTCCAATTTCTAAATTTTGTCTCATTAAAGATAACAACAATATAACTTAAGGCTAATAATACTTTGGTCAAACTACTAGAGCCTTAGTAGGTAATTATCTAAAGTAAGAAGGTTAGATTGAAAGACCATCCATTGTATCAAATCACTACTAGCATCTATGACTACTATTTCACTAATGCCTTCCTTCCTATGAGTCGAGATAGAAACCCAACAGACTGTATTATGAAGGAGAGAACTTCATCCATCTCATTCTAGTGGATAGCTACCTATTGTAGCTCTTACGCCAACCACATTATGATTAATAAAGTGCAAATCAATCTTATGTAATTCTTCTTAGAATTTGATACCTTGTTGCTTCTACAACTCCGATTGATCTATGGATCCTAGATCATCTCCTTCTTTTGCAGTCCCTAGCAGCTCCTCAACTGAGGCCACCACACTGCTAGAGGAAATAAGGGTCTTGGTCAACACTCAGGCCAAGCTATTTGAGGGAATGGAGAGAACGATAATCACACTCGCCAATCAAAATTCGCTCTCATCATCAGTAGCCCTACTAAATAATCCATATAACGGCTGTACAAAGCCCCATCCCAATGGAAGGTGCTACCATGGCACGAGAGGCTATTATACTTGTAGCTGACATGGTCATAACGTCCAACAGTGCATACATAATAAAACCATCGATGGCGCTTGCATTGATTGTTCCAAGCACCCTCATGCTACGGCATTGAATCGAAAGAGGAAACTGGCCAACACACCTCGACCCATTTTGGCTAGGCCTCCACAAAGACAGAGATGCAGCGATAGGCTTACAGGAACCTGCACCCATTTAGGAATGGCTGAAGGCAATGTTGTTATTTCAGGCACACCTATTTGATCGCCTAATTATTTTCATCATTTAAGTTTTACAGTCACTCCATTATTAATCCTTATTCTTAAGTCATCATCAAATCTTACTTATACTATACTAGGGTGTCACATTGGACAATTACTTATTCCTAGCTTTGGTAGTCAAACATTAAGATCTAAGTCATGCTTTCATGACTCATAGCAATAATTTCTCTATCGAGTAGCAACTTACCCAGCTAGGTAAATAACATATCACTCTTTAGATTAAACTAAACGATGGAATCTATTGATTTGGCAAGTCATAGTTGTGACTCAAGATGCCAATTTAGCATTTTCTTAGGCCTTTAACCCATTACTCCATTGAAGTGAGTAGTCAAAAAGTGCTAGTCTTTGATACCAAACCTTTGGAGTCTAATAGTATCCTATCATTTCCTTAACTTTGAGTAAGTCTTATATGACTTCGCCTAAAAAGCGACGCACGTTATTTAAGTATAGAACCGTAAGGATCCTTGACCCTTAGAATTATCCTATGCTTAGCATATGATATCACTTACTAAGCGATAGTCTTACCCATAACATTGAGTCATATTTTACAACTGAGTATTTAACCCATAGTCCCGGGAAGTTACATTCAACACAATTGAAAGTCAACTGGCCGCTTCTTGCCATCCTCACATAAATGATAGTTATCACTTAGATTAGTTAGTTCCCTCTAATCAGTAAGGTTAGATCCTGAAGGCCCAATCTTAAATCTTAAGTCTTAGAATTCTAAATGGAGAGTCATATTACTTCCTCAAAATTAGCATATCAAACTTACTACTACTTATTCTTTCCACTTGAGTGATGTCGAGGACGACATCGTTCTTAAGTGGGGGAGTCTGTAACAACCCGAGTTGTTACAATAGTTGATTAGGACTAACTCTAAGTCTTAAACTCAATTATAAGTGCTAAATAGGTCAAGTGGAGGCAACCTTTGAGACCTAGTCCATATCAGGAGTCAAACGGATCGAATCCCGACTTCTGGAAATCCAGAAACCCTAGAAATGGACCTATTTAAATTGACCTTCGATCAAAAAATGGGCACCGCCATTGCGTTCCTTGACCCCAAATTAGCTTGGGGTGAAGATTTCGTGTCAATCGGAAGTCGTCGAAATTTCGATGAATATTTTAATAATTAAAATATCCCGGAAATCGAGGTATCAAAATACTCGTCGGATCGAAAATCCGACTGCGCCATTGAATTCCTTGACCCCAATTTAGCTAAGAAAAACATGTTCAAAATTTTCTGAAAATTTTTCAAAAAAAAAAAAAAATAAAATAAAAAATAAATAAATAAAATAATAATATTTTTACTGTAGCTAACGGTGTGCCGTTAAGTACTTAACGGACCCGTCACTGTAGCTGACGGCGCCGTCAATCTGGACGGCGCCATCTCAGCCGTTGGATCGGCCCAGATCCAACGGCTGCGGAGTCGTCTTCCTCGACGACTCCGCCTGCGTGACACGCGGCGGTCCGTCGCCATTTCTGGCCAATCCGGCCGCATCTAGGCCTTGGCGAGGTCGCCATCCGGTCTATAAGACCTTGGCCTACCCCTAGGTTCCGAGTTTTCACTGATCGGAGCCCGGATCGAACCGGAATCGAGCCCGGAAGTCAGCCTTTTTTTTTCCACCGAAACCTTCGCCGATCCGAACTTCAGGTACCCCGATCTCCCTCGTTTACCGTTCGATCGTTGCAAAAATTGTAGGATAGGTTGATCAACATGTCCTCTTCACATCGACCATTCCGATCGGGCTAAAACACACCCGATCGGGCGGACCAGGTCCCCGAAGCGGGCTGGGTTCGGTCCGCCGAACCCCCGGAAGGCGAAGCGTCGCGCTTCCTGGCCGGGCCGGGTCGACCCGAGCCCGCCCCGTCCGGGTCGGGTCCGCGTCAGCCCCAGGTGGGGCCCACAGTGCCACGTGGCAGCCTCTGGCGGTGCCACGTGTCAAGTGGGCCCACAGCCCAGTCAGCCGTGCTGAGTCAGCAGCCCGTGGGGACCACAGTGCCACGTGGCAGCCTCTGAAGGTGCCACGTGTCAGTGGGGGCCCACTGTTGATTAATTTAGAAATTTTTATTAAAGTTAATTTAATTACTGTTTAGCCCTAATTAATTACTGTTAGTGGTCAATTAAGTTAGGGTTAGTACTAATTACTTTTAAATAATAACTTTAATTAAATAATTATAATTAAAGATTAATTAAGGATTAACTGTTAATTAAATCTTAAACAGTAATTAGGATAATTAATTACTTTTGAATAGTAAAACATAATTAATTATATTTAATTTAATATTAACAAATAATTAAGATTAATTAAAAAGTAATTAGCACTAATTACTTTGTTACAGTAAATTAATTAATTAATTAATTAATAATTAAATAGTGATTAATTAAATAAAAACTTTAGGAATGAACAGTAAATTTAAATAATTAAATATAATTAGAGATTAATTAAAATTAATTAAATAGTGATTAGCACTAATTACTTTACTACAGTAAAATTAATTAATAATTAAACTGTGATTAATTAAATAAAAACTTTAGGAATGAACAATAAATTTAAATAATTAATATAATTAGAGATTAATTAAGATTAATTAAAAAGTGATTAACACTAATTACTTTGCTATAGTAAAATTAATTAATTAATTAATACCAATTAATAATTAATTAAAAATCAGAAATATTATATTTAAACTTTAGGAATGAATAGTAAAATAATTCAATTTGAATAAATGAATAGTAAAATAATTCAAATTGTATTTTGAATAGTAAAACTTAAAAATTTAATAACTTTTGTAGGATGATCCAAACATAGCCAATATGGGTCTTAAAATACTCGAAAAAAATATTTAGGATCAAATGGCGTTATGTAAAATTTCGTTTCGAGGTACGCATAACGAGGTAGCATTTTAGAGCCTCTTTAAGACCCCATAACTTTTTAGCCGATTATCGAAACATAGTCAATTTGGGTCTTAAAATGCTCAGGAGAGCGGCTCCATCACCGTGGTAGTATTAGTTTTCCCATTTGGACATCAGGAAAAAGTCAACTCTAGAATTTAGAGTTGACTTTAGTGAAGAATGACCAAAATGCCCTCGGACTTCAAATGGCCATAACTTGGTCAATTTAACTCCAAATCAAAAAATTCAAGAAGCTACCTAGTTTAGAATTTCAATGTCATCATTTTCACAGAAATAATATTTAGGATTTGAACCCTAAATTTAGGGAAATGACCAAAATACCCATAACCTTATTTTAGCCATAACTCGGTCGTTTCTCGTCCAAATTGGACGTACTTACTGTCTATCTTCAAGTTAGATAGTAAAGAATTAGTTGGAGAAGAGAAAAATCAGTTTGGACCCCTAAATCCAAAGTTGATTGACCCGTAAAGTAGGGGCAAAATAGTCATTTTACCTTAAAATTGGAAATGCGCAATTTTAGCCCTTAATTAAAATCTTAGAATACTAGGACTAATAATGTAATCATATTAGTACCATGTAAGTAAATAAAACAAGTCATTAAATTGAATTCCAATAATTTTTCCTAAGTCTTAAGCATCCCACCTTAAGGACCTTTCCTGAGAGTAGGACTAGATCATAGGTTAATGTTCATTCATTGGGTAAATTGGGTTATCCTATAGGTGAAACTTTGGTTTTAGTAGTTTCTAGATATTATTTTGTCTTACAACCCATTATGATTAGTTTATCTTTTAACTTTAGATTTAAGATAGGAGATTCATCCTATTAAGTTTGATTACTTAATAAGATTTGCCTTAACTAGTAGATCACTTATAGTATAAAACCTAGAACTTAGGTCTTATCCAATTAGGATTATGTGATTAAACCTAAAACCTCGTAGTGTTTAATCCATAATCTATAGGTGTAGAAGATCTTGATCAGATCTTAGTTAGAACGTTTAAATTCACAAAATCAGGACGTATGATTTATTCGTTTAATTCGTAGTCGTCTATCTGATTGAACTAGATTGGAACCTGATCAGTTCCAATCCTTTTTAACTTATAAGGATGAATTTCTGAGTTACACTCGATAGTAGGAAAACGGTGATCCTGAACTTGTGTAACTTGGAATAGTTAGCTGGTTAAGTAGAAAACAAATGATATCACCATGTGTAGTCGAGTCTCTTGCTTACTTGTTATTTGTTGATACGCATACCTTGTAATTTTGTGCCTTATATTTTCTTTGAACATATCATATAAGACATTTGATGCATAAATAAAATGTTAAGAAATTATGGAGACTCCTTAGATTCCTTATGAAAATATTAAAGTAAATAAGTGAAATGATAATGAATTGACGTGATTGAGCTGACTCTCAGTGTTCTTTTGATCATACCGAATGTTGCCCTAGCCGTATCATGCTAGGAGTTGCCCTAGCCGTACTGTGCTAGGATATTTCGGTATGATAGCTGGTGACCTAACCGTATCGAGCTAGGAGTAGCCCTAGTCGTATCGTGTTAGGGCCATATATGTGACTGTTGTTGGCTTAGTCGTATCGAGCTAGGAGTAGCCCTAGCCGTATCGTGCTAAGATCTTCAGTTTCTTTTGGCGAGCTAGTGTAGCTCTTTTCTGTATGGCAGTTGATGTATTATAGATTTATATGCAGTTGTGGGTTGTTTCAGTATATTCTTTTTCAGTTAGCTATTTCCTTGTACTGTTTTATATATATTTAGGATATTAGAATCTTGCTGCTATATGTATATATCACTACTGAGTTATTCATTTTTAATTAGCATATTCTTTTTATTAATCACCAGTATGTTTAGGATGTAGAATTTTTATTCCAGCATTTATTCAGTTATATTTACACTTAAATGCCTTTCCTTGATTACTTGTTATGCGAGGCATGCTTCAGCCTCTTTTCTTTGCCTTGTTTATACTATAGAGCATAGTCTATAGTTTGCCTTTTTACTTGTGTTGCTTACTGCTCCTGTATTTACACATCATGCTTAGAAGTAAATGGTAAAATGATGATATTATATAACCTTATTAAAAATTCAGCTTAAAATGTACTTAGACAATTGTCTAACCAGATTTTCTCTTTTTTGGCTGGGGCCCTACATTGTGAAACCGACAATGTCAGGCTTAGAGCAGTTTGAGGAGCCTGCACCCGAGGAGGAGCCTTACTTAGAGGAGGTGCAGCAGTTGGGGCCAGAAGATATCTAGTCATTTACTGCCTGTGAGGATGAGTGGATTTTGAACATTTATTTTGTTAAATTTTAATTAATATAATAATACAGGTACCTGTGACTGTGTGTTCAGATTTCACTATGCTACTTTTCTGAGTTATATTTCTCTTCTTATATACATTATGATGCTTGGATGTCATTTATTTATCGCTTCCGCACTCTGTATCTTTACTTATATAGTAACTACTTGATTGATTCTGAGTTAACCATTCTCTAATCAAGTGGATTGTGGAGTTTATCCTAATCCAATGCTAAGTGAGGGGTTAACCAGAGTGACACCCCACCCTTAATCTAAACCTATTGAGGGTTAAGGGTGAGAGTCGCCACATAGTGTGACTTTACTTTTGCTCTAGGGTGTTTCTCCTAGATGCTCAAATGATTCTCTACTTTTGCTCTAGGAAGTTTCTCCTAGATGCTCAGCATATACTTTGTGACATTACTTTAATTTAGGATGTTTCTCCTAGATATTTAGACGGGATCAAGTGGTACTTTATTTAAATGGAATTTAAGTGATTTTGGATCTGGGATATTTCTCCTATATATTTTTAGATGGATTCTTTTAATAGGATTTTACTTTTTGGTAGAACTAAATAAGAATATGTTCATATAAGTTAGTTTATTTTACTTCACATTTTTAGCACATCTCTTTAATTACAACATTTTCAGTATATTTCTTCTTTATACAACACTTTATCTATATTCAGTAGTTCCTTTAGTACTTACAATTTTTCATATAAATTATATTATTTCAGTAGTTTGTTTTCACTTGATGGCATGCTAGGATGTTAAAACCTTACTTTCAACTCAGTACTTTTATTTTATATTGAAAACCAGCATGTATTAAATTTATCATATTACTTAGGAATGTATTATACTTAGAAGACTTCATTATTTGTTACTTAACCATTTTCTGCAGCTTGAGTTGAGGTATGTGCTTACCTCACACTTTGTTTGAGTTATAATTAAGTTAAATATAACTTCACCACTTTTCTTTATTACTTTATTGCTCCTACTTTGCTTAGATGATTGTGATGTCATTTGAAATTATAAAAAAATGCTTAACCTAAAATGTACTTAAACAAAATTTTTTTTTTCTTTTGGCCGGGACCCTATCATTGTTATACCGACAATGACAGACTCCGAATTGTTTAAGGAAGGACGTTCTGAAGATCTGGTTCAGGAGGAGGAGCATGTAGTAGAAGACTTTTAGTTCTGTTCTTTTATTTTGTGAGGATTGAGTGACCTTACTTTACTGCTTTAACTTTTAAGTTGTTTTGTAATAATACAGGTTTAAACTGCTTTTCTTTTCGTGCTTATGTATTTTGAGTTGTATAGTTCTTATCTGAATTGTATGGATGTTATTAATTGTCTTTCTTCCGCACTCTAATATATTATGGAATGCTCATTTAGTGATTGGCTCTTTTACTCTTCCTTATTAGGGGTTATCTTTCCTTAATATTTGATTAGGAGGTTGTTCCTTAATCTAAATGCTAAGTGAGGGTTTGCCCCGTTGACGACCACCTCTTAATCTTAGACGATTAGGGGGCAGCCACCACAGTTGGTATCAGAGAACTCTATAATGTGTTAGATTGGAATTTGTATTCCTATTTACCTAATGGATAATTCTTTTGACTTACAATCAGTAAATGAATACTAGAATAATATCCATATTACCTTAGACTCAGAATAATGAGCATAAAATACTAAAATACTTAAGATAAAATGATAAATTACAAAACTTATATATTCTAAACTTAAGAGATATAAATTGCTCAATCAAATTTATTGAACATGATTAAACATATAAGATATATAAGACTTGAGGAATGTCGACCTGGGACTATATCGGAAGATTTGAAACCATATGGGAACTGGACTTCCAGTGTGGACAACATTATGGAATATATATTGAAGAAGTGTCAAAACTAGGAGTACAAATATTGGAACAAATGCTTCGCCATGCCATGTTTAGAGGATTTGATCTTCCTCCTTTAGCCAAAGAATGGCTAAAGAGCGTGAAGAGCACTCTTAAAGCTATAGACTGCCCTGATAACATTTGAGTTGAATTAGTAATAGGGTTACTTCAAGATCATGTAGAAGATTGGTGGGATGCCACTCTTTCAAAACTTACATGTATACGAAGGAGAAAACATCGAGAAGTCACTTTTGAGGACTTCTGTGTTACTTTTTCAGCTGAATATATTAATAATGTTTTAATAAGCTTAATATACTTTCTTCTCATTATATGAGTCATCTTGAAATAAGTAATAAAATAAACTCATTTCTTTTGAACTCTCTCAAAATGCTATGATTTTTAAATACAGGTACAAAATGAATCCCGAACAATCATCCTTAACCCCTGCTGCATCTAGCAGTAATTTTGCTGAATTCAATACACTTTTCGATGCAGTAAAAACATTAGTAGTGACCAATGTCCAATAATCTAAAAGAATAGAGAGATTGATCACGATGCAGCATAATCCGTCCCTAGCATCTGTGAATCCTGTACCTTACTATCCTTCCCAATAGTATCAGCAGCCTACATACGATCTTTTACACAGCTTTATTAGATTGAGAACCCCTACCTTTAATAAAAATATGTCAGCCATGGACACATCCAACTGGCTCAAAATAGTGGAAAAGAATTTAACAAGTATTAACTGTCCATATGCTAAATCAGTCAGATTAGTCACTCACATGTTCCAAGAAGAAGCTGAATACTGGTGGGATAATCTTCATCGTACACTTTTTGCTAATTACTACATTGAGGAGATCCCTTGGGAAAAAGTTGTAGAAGCATTCAGAACATAATATATACCCCCTTCAGTTCAGAATAACTTAAGTGATATATTTTTTAGACTAAGGCAAAGGAACAATACACTCTCTGAATATGAATCTGAATTTAGACGACTAGCACAATTTGCACTAGATATGGTGTAAACAGAAGGTGCTCATTGCCACAGATTTCTGAGTGGACTTTGGGACTCAATAAAGGATCATGTGGTACCACTGAGACTGCCCAATTTTACTGAATTGATTAAGATAGCTCGTGTGATAGACCAGCATCAATCTCAGAAAGACTTTAAAAGGACATTCAGTTCATCCTTGTATAGGGATAATAATCCCAAAAAGACTAAACTTTCTTTAGGGAAAGTTTACCAAATTGAAGCAGATCTTACACTCTCAGATCCATATAATGGGTATATAAGGCCTCATCCCTTCGAGAAGTGTTATCATAATAAGAAATATTATTATACATGTGGAAGGAAGGGGCATTTCTATCAACAATGTAACTACGATGTGACAATTGATGATGCACGTATTAACCATCCCAAGAGAAATCAAGTTTTTAATCATACTCTGGTCAATCGTAGTAGTCAACTGACAGACTATAAATACACGTCTGCGCTTGCATGCAAGTATACGTGGTCTGAAGTAATAAGTGGAAAGTGTGAGTTTCCGGGATTTATCGAACCATAGAGAATTGGATGTTTTGTTATTAAGGTGTATCTATTCTCACTAATGTTTAAGCTATGAGTATTTGGTTTTAGTTGATTCTAGATCAAGCACAATAATCACTAAGTAGAAAATAAGTCAGACAAAAGGAAGAGGAGAGTTGGGTTCATCCCACATGTCATGATAGGTCACTTATGCATGATGATTCCTCAAGCGTTTATCTTTCATTTACTCATATTTAAATCAAGTGCACATTATTCTTCCTTGAGTTTTATCTCAAGGATTCACAAGTTCAAATCTTGTGCATGAAATGAACACATAGTCGGTTCTATTTCGACACAAAGATTCTTATAAGATTTTAGGTTTGTAGTTTTCATCTTATCTCTTGATCAAGGAGATGAGTATTATTTAATTTTTAAAATCTTATAAGCATTGATTCCACTAAAAGCATCACTCGCATTGCACATAGTTGAAATGAGAGATTTAATATATTGGGCTCAATGACTATGTCACCTCGTTCATGAGCACACAACTATTTCTTTCCCTCCCTCAATTAGGTTGAGCTAAGGAGCTCAATTAGTGGGTCTTAGCATCACACACATCAACACTTTAGTTAAGCTTAGATTAAGGTGCACTAAGCTCAAGAACATTCTCACATAGTTCTAAGCTCTCATACACTTATAGATCTAACATCTAACCTAAGGTGAGCTATGGAGCACAAGAAATTTTAGTTCTTGAGTTCATTAGTCCATTTCCTTTAATTCACAATAAAGACTAAAATAATATTAAGCATTTCTTGAGCAAGGCATTAAGTTCATAACTTATATTAATACTTGAGGAAAACTTCATACAAATGAAAGTAACTATCAATTATATGAGATTATCCCAACCCTCCCCAAGGGAGATTTAGCTCTCCATTACAAAAGAGATAAAAAAGACACATACATGGATAAAGACCTTTTGATGATCAACTAAGAAAGAAATTACAAAATAAGGGTTTAGAAGATACTAGGAACGTTCCTTGGAAGTTCTCCAGACTCTTCTTCTCCTTGCTTGAAGTTCCTCTCTTAGGTCGCTAGTGCTGTCTTTCTTCTCCTTCTCCTTAGCAAAATGAGCTCTTCCACCATTGGGGAGTTCCTCTCTTCCACTATGCAGCTATCTTCCTTACTTAGTTGAATTGAGCAAAAATTGGAACCCTCCTCTCATCAAGAGAAGAGCTATTTATATATGTAGGCTGCCTCTTTTTTCTTTAAATCCAAGAACTAGCTCATCCCTTTAAAAATCTGAGCAATGATGGCAAAATCCACTTGATGGATGAGGTGACCATTTCTTTCATTTGTTTTAGCCATTGCATCGCCTCATAATCCTCTTTTCTATTTAAAAAAACATAGCAGCTGAAGAGGGAATGATGGCTGGAGACAAAATGCTGGTTGGGGGTCTTGTCCCAGCCGCATTAAATACTTTTGCCAGAGAAAATTGCAGTGGGCCACTGCAGCGTGCTATGGCAGACACAATTTTGCAAAGAGGCCCGCTGCAGCGCGCGATCGCATCCATTTTTTTTGCAAAGAGGCCCGCTGCAGCGCACTGTGGCGCTAGTATTTACAAACTGAACCACTACAGCACGCGGTAGCGCCAGTAATTCGCAAATTGCTTCACTACAGCGCGCTACTGTGCACCCGGTCAGCAAACTGAACCGCTACAGTGTGCTACCACGCGCCCGGTCAGCAAACTGAACTACTGCAGCGCGCTATCGCGTGCCCGGTCAGCAAATTGAACTGCTGCAGCGTTCGATCGTGCCCGCGGTTAACAAACTGAACTGCTGCAATGTGCGATCGTGCGCACGGTTCGCAAACTGAACCGCTGCAGTGCGTGACAACGCCTAAATTTGCAAAATGACCTGCTGCAGCGCGCGACAGCGATTTTCTTTGAAAAAATCTGGAAAGTTGCACCAATGACTCAGAATTCCTTGGATAGGCATTTTTCTTGAAAAGATGCACATAATTTGATTAAGAAAGTAGCTTTAAAATTAGAAATGAATGAAATTATCCTTTATTTTAGATATAATTTATGGATTTATCACACCCCACACTTGAATTCTTGCTCGTCCTCGAGTAAGCTTAAAATAGTATTTTTTATTTTTTAGGTATGATAGTCAGCAAAAGATATCAATTTAGATTTTGATATGTAAGTCAAGACTTATGCTTAACTGAAGTGATCCAAGGCATTTGGCATTAGATATTCTAATCTTGGATATGAAGCAAGGCATTGATCAGTTAATCTCCAAGTATTTGATTTTTATGCATGTTACTAGGTAATGAGGAAGGTTCCATGGAAAACCTAGACTAGAGAGGTAGTGAAATACTCAAGAGTTTTGTGCCATATGTGCCACTTCTTATGAATCGCAAGGATGAATAGATTAAAGGAGAGATATTTTTTATCATCCTTTTTCATTTCTTTCAATTGGGAGAGATATTTTTTATCATCCCTTTTTTTATATATTTTTTTTTCTCTTTTTTTATTCTTAAGGAGAAATACTTTTTTTCATCCCTAATTCACCTCTTTGTGATCATGAAGTCCTACAGGAGCTTAGCACACTCTTTTAGTGTACTCACCAAAATCTATAGTCTTAGTCCAAGCTTTCCTCCACACTTAGTTCATAGCATGATTTAAATTTTTGAAGATTAAATTAACCTTAATTCATTCCTTATTTGATCAATGAATTTGATCACTTTTTGTTAAGCACCCTTTTACTTCATATCATTTTCTTTATTGATATTTTGTGACTTTCATTTCATTAAAAACTCAGAAAAAATTGTCATTTTTAAGTACTTTAAAAATTAGGGAATATGAGAGTTCATAAATTAAGATCTCAAATAAAACACACAAAATGAAAAGTACAATAAAAAAGAACTAATACAACAAAAAAAGAAAAAAAAAGAAAAATACAACCTATTTATTTTTCGGTTTCCTCCTCTTCTTCCACTTCTTCCACATACACGGATTCGCGAGGGTAGCGCGAGTCCGGAATGGGGGAACCAACGGGTGATCTTGGCAACATGGAAGGGTCCGATCCACCTTGCAAGCTCAAATCCTCGAACATCAACCCGAGGGCTTCAAGAAACTCAGACTGAAACTAATGCTGCTGAATGAGTTCTTGTTTAAAGAACCGCATATCGGTGGCCAAGACCTTGCTAAGATCGGCCTGCTGATTGTGGAGATACAACAGCAGCTTGTTGGTGAGAGTTTGGTCGGATGGAGCAGACATTTCCCCTTGCTTGCCCCTCCTTGTCTTGGGTAGCTTTCGTTCACTTGCCCAGGAGTTTAAATTTAAGGGATTAAGGGCTGAGCAGAGGGAAATGATGGTGTTGGAGGAGATGATTTTTACCCCTTGGGCCTCGCAAATCCCTGATATCAAAGACCCGAAGGACAATGCAGCGCAGGGTCGCTTGAGAGCCTTCCAGAGCTGCTCAAAAATAATACTCGATATATGAATCTCACCCGGCCTAACCAATGAGCACATGAGGAGTGCTCGGGCATGGGTCACTTCAGTCAAGTGACTCGTAGGCATGACAAAGCTGGAAATGAAAAACCAGCCATGCACTACTCGTATTTCTGAATGAGGAATGTTGGCTAATCCTCCCTCCCAGTCGGTGTCCTCGTGGATGAGTTTCGTAACGAGTTCATGGGAGTCTTGGTGAGACTCCAAGAGTTCAAGGTAAGAGCAAGAACTTACCTCCTCAACCCCTTAGAATTGCTCAATTTGAGCTATCCCAAGGGTGACACCCCTACCTCTGCAAAAAATCCTCTGTTCGGCCACATCAATAGCATTTGCATAAATCTCCTAGACTATAGATAGATACGTGGGAGATCTCTTTGTCAGCATCTCCCTCCATTCCCATGGGTCAATTTTCTCCACAGGAACATGCAAGTAGCCGTTGAAGCTCTTATCTGAAATTAACTTCCGCTGAGAAGTTATGGAGTAGAATCGGTGCTCGGCTTCCACAGAAGAGAACCTTTTTTTGTTAAAGGTTCCCCCGGAAGAAGAAGCTTCGACCTCCCTTCTAGGAATTGCCTTCTTGCTAGATGAAATGGTGAAGTAGCTAGAGGGGAGCAAGAGTTTGTTTAGGAAGTGAAAAAACTTAGAAGGTGCAAGGATAACCCCCCCCCCCCCCATTGCCTCCCTTATATAGCCAAGCAAATCCAAGGCAAGAGAGTATGGTCAATGGGTCTTCCCCAAGCCATAAATGTGGTGATCCATGTGAAGGGCGGGAGGGGGGGGGGGGGGCGCATCTTGTTTAGCCAACCTTTTGACTGCATGGGGAACCCAAATTTCATGACTTTTGACTGCATGGTTCCCAAGGTAGTAAAAAAATTTCTGCAGCTGGAGCAAACCGCTGCCGTGCACTGCAGCACGCTATAGCAGAATGTGCGCTGTAGCGCGCTAGAGCGGAATTTCTGCTATAGCGCGCTGTCGCAGAATTTCTGCTGCGGCGCGGTATTCCCGCTGCAGCGCGCTGTTGCGGTATTTTCGCCGCAGCGTGCTGTAGCGCTGCAAAAATAATTTTTTTTTTGGTTGGGTTGCCTCCTAATAAGTGCTTAATTTAACGTCTTTAGCTAGACTCGCTAATGATCAACTAATCGGATATGGAGATTTCTTCTTCCATAAGCTAAGGATGCTAGAGTGAGCACAAGCCTCATGGTGGCTCGAACCCTCGCCCTTTCTTGCTTAGGGGGAGTTTTCTTCTTTGTTTTTTCTGTTCTTGTTTTCATTTTCTTACTCCATCCTTGCTCCCCTTTTCTGAGGAAGAAGTCGAGCTATTATCAGAATTTTTCTCTTCTAGCATTAGATCTTCAAGAATATCATCTACCCATAATCTTTCTTCTCTTAATTTTTTCCTCACCTCTTCTTCTATCTCTCTTTATTTAAAGATAGAAGGTTTAAGGTCAATTAATTTAGTTTTCCTTTTGACTTTTACACTCATTGCCCCACAGCTTATATCAATAACAACTTTTATACTCATCAGAAAAGGTCTCCTAAAAATGATCGTGGAATTCTTATTCCATCGGTCCCACTCACACACAACAAAATCGACAGGAACGATAAAACTTCCCAATTCAACTGCAATATTCTTTACCATACTGAGAGGGGTAAGGGATTCTAGATTGGCAAACTCTAAAATCATGGAGGTGTATTCCATTTCTCATACCTTCAGATGTTTGTAAATGTGGTAGGGCATAACATTGACTGAAGCACTAAGATCACACAAGGGATCTAAAAATATTTCGTTTCTAATTATACATGGAATGCTCAACCTCCCGGGGTCTTCACATTTTGGAGCTGTGAGCTTCTCACATTCTGTGCCCCTTTCTCCTTCTTGTGCCTCTAGCTCATCATAAATTGCACTCATTTTTTTAGTATTTGTTCCCCCATACACCTCTTTTGAATAAATTACACTAACCAACTCCCTAAGGTTTACTTCAGTGGAACTGGGTAGGGCCCCTTGCTGTCGTATGGTCAGCTACTTGGAGATCTGCCCCAGTTGGGTTTCTATATTCCTAAGGGAGGATTCTATCCCTTGGATAGAGGCATCGTGGCGAGTGATAGTGGCTTCAGTGCGGCGCATGAATTGGATCGTTTCAGCCTTGAAGGAGTTGAAAGCTCCTTCTAAATTTGGGTGATGATTGTTATTGTTATTACTATTATTTATGCCTTGTTGGTTAGATGAACTTCCCCCATATTGATTTCTATTATTATTATTGTTACTCCATGAGAAATTAGGATGGTTTTTCTACCCTGGATTGTAGGTATTGGAATAAGGATTATTCATAGAGTTGTTATTTCTTAGGTAATTGACTTGTTCAGTATTTGTTTGTACAAAGGGGTTATTTAAATTACAGCTTTCACTATTATGTCTCCCTCTGCACAACTCACAATGTACCTCCAGACAAATATTAACATTTATTCTTTCAATTTTATCATTCAAGGCGTGTATTTCTTACTGTAACGCCGTTATTTGGTTGGATTTGTTTACCTTTATAGATTCTTTTTTTAGCCTTTCAGAAGGCCATTGATAAGCATTGTTAGCCATTTCTTCCAAGAGGTCGTAAGCTTCCGCTTGGGTTTTACCACTAATAGAGCCACCAACGGCTGCATCAATGAGTGTCCTTGTAGGAGCGTTCAAACCATTGTAGAAGGTTTGCACTTGCATCCACAAGGGAAACCCATGATGTAGGCAACGCCTTAGGCATTCCTTAAATCGGTCCCATCTATCATATAGTTTCTCGCCTTCCAACTGAGTGAAGTTGGTTATCTCAATTCTCAACTGAGCGGTTTTTGCCAGAGGGAAATATTTGGCTAAGAATTTCTTAGCCAAATCATCCCACGTTTGGATTGAATCACTTGGAAGAGAACTGAGCCAACTCTTGGCTCTATCTCGCAAGGAAAATGGGAAAAGTTGTAATTTAATTGCATCTTCAGAGACATCGTTAAATCTGAAGGTGTCACATATTTCAAGGAAAGTTGAAATATGTGAGTTCGGATCTTCAGTGGCCAATCCCCCAAACTGATTATTTTGAACCATACTCAAAGTGGAAGGTTTGATCTCAAAATTATTGGCTTATATATTAAGCCTTACAATTACATGGGGGATTTCCCTAATAGTGGGTAGTGCAAAATCTCTTTGTGCTCTTCCCCTAAGCTCTCCTAATGGCTCTCCTAGATTTTCATTATAGTTATCCATAACGGCTTATTGGTTCAAAAGGTTTTGTTCTCTCCTAGCCTGCAAGTAGGTTCTTTCAATTTATGGGTCAAACATATAATTCATGTAAACTCTTCTACTCATACACTACAATAATTAGGCTATCAAGAACAAATTTAGCAATAATATTCAGAAATTCAACAAAAATAAAAGAAACAGAAAAGAAACAGAAAAGTAAGTTATTAGTGCCTATAATTACAAAAATCAAAAACTTAAAGTATATGCAAGGAAATACTTACTTCACTAGTTACTTATAGATTATCCTTAATATGAAACAAGTTCCAATTCCCCGGCAACATCACCAAAAACTTGATTGACTGTAAATACACGTTTGCGCTTACATGCAAGTGTACGTGGTCTGAAGTAATAAGTGGAAAGTGTGAGTTTTTGAGATTTATCGAACTACAGAGAATTGGATGTTTTGTTACTAAGGTGTATCTATTTTCACTAATATTTAAGCTATGAGTATTTGGTTTTAGTTGGTTCTAGATCAAGCACAATAATCACTAAGTAGAAATATAAGTCAGATAAAAGGAAGAGGAGAGTTGGGTTCATCCCACATGTCATGATAGGTCACTTATGCATGATGATTCCTCAAGCATTTATCTTTCATTTACTCAGATTTAAATCAAGTGCACATTGTTCTTCCTTGATTTTTATCTCAAAGATTCACAAGTTCAAATCTTGTACACAAAATGAGCACACAGTCGATTCTATCTCGGCACAAAGATTCTTATAAGATTTTAGGTATGTAGTTCTCATCTTATTTCTTGATCAAGGAGATGAGGTTATTTAATTTTGAAGATCTTATAAGTATTGATTCCACTAAAAGTGTCACTTGCATCGCACATAGTTGAAATGAGAGATTTAATATATTGGGCTCAATGACTATGTCACCTCGTTCATGAGCACACAATTATTTCTTTCCCTCCCTCAATTAGGTTGAGCTAAGGAGCTCAATTAGTGGGTCTTAGCATCACACGCATCAATACTTTAGTTAAGCTTAGATTAAGGTGCACTAAGCTCAAGAACTTTCTCACATAGTTCTAAGCTCTCATGCACTCATAGATCTAGCATCTAACCTAAGGTGAGCTATGGAGCACAAGACACTTTAGTTCTTGAGTTCATTAGTCCATTTCCTTTAATTCACAATAAAGACTAAAATAATATTAAGCATTTCTTGAGCAAGGCATTAAGTTCATAACTTATATTAATAATTGAGGAAAACTTCATACAAATGAAAGTAACTATCAAACATATATGATTACCCCAACCCTCCCCAAGGGAGATTTTGCTCTCCATTATAAAAGAGATGAAATAGACACATACATGGATAAAGACCCTTTGATGATCAACTAAGAAAAGAAATTACAAAATAAGAGTTTAGAAGATACTAGGAATGTTCCTTGGAAGTTCTCCGGACTCTTCTTCTCTTTGCTTGAAGTTCCTCTCTTAGGTCGCTAGTGCTGCCTTTCTTCTCCTTCTCCTTAGCAAAATGAGCTCTTCCACCCTTGGGGAGTTCCTCTCTTCCACTATGCAGCCCTCTTCCTTACTTCATTGAATTGAGCAAAAATTGGAACCCTCCTCTCATCAAGAGAAGAGGTATTTATAGATGAAGGCTGCCTCTTCATTCTTCAAATCCAAAAACCAGCACATCCCTTTAAAATCTGAGCAATGATGGCAAAAACCACTTGATGGTTGAGGTGACCAATTCTTTCATTTTTTTTAGCCATTACATCACCTCATAAGCCTCTTATCCATTTAAAAACCGTAGCATCTGTAGAGGGAATGATGGCTGAAGACAAGATGCTGGTTGGGGGTCTTGTCCCAACTTCATTAAATGCTTTTGCTAGAGAAAATTGTGTGGGCCGATGCAGCGCACTGTGGCGCACTGCAGTACGCTATGGCGGACATAGTCTGGCAAAGAGGCCCACTGCAGCACGCGATCGTGTCTGTTTTCTTGCAAAGAGGCCCGCTGTAACCCGTTGTGGCACTAGTATTTGCAAGCTGAACTGTTGTAGCATGCGGTAGCGCCAGCAATTCACAAACTGCTTCACTGTAGCGCGCTACCGCTCTGCCGGTCAGCAAACTGAACCGCTTGCAGCGTGCGAGTGTGCCCGGGGTTAGCAAGTTGAACTGCTGCAGCATGCGATCGCTCTCGCGGTTAGTAAACTGAACCGCTGCAGCGCGTGATCACGCCCGCGATTCGCAAGCTGAACCGCTGCAGTGCGCGACAGTGCCTAAATTTGCAAAATGACTCGCTGCAGCGCGCGGCTGCAGTTTTGCTTGAAAAAATTTGGAAAGTTGCACCAATGACTCAAAATTCCTTGGATAGGCCCTTTTCTTGAAAAGATACACAAAATATGATTAAGGAAGTAGCCTTAAAATCAGAAATGAATGAAATTGTCCTTTATTTTAGATATAATTTATGGATTCATCATCAACCACTTACTATTATGTCTTCTCAGCAACCTACAATACCAGCTCAAAGAAAGGTTGGAAATGTTACAGCCCAACCAAGTACCTCTAATCCCCCTCAATGACAAGTCTTTAACAAGAAGCCTTTGGGACCTGCTAGGGTTTACACCCTTACTCAAAGTAGAGGCTACTGAAGATAACAATGTCATATCAGGTACATATATTTAATTTTGAATTCTTATTCCAAGCATTAGTAAATTGAAATAATCATAGCTAAGTATGCTTAATTTAGGAACCATTTGTGTTAATGACTATCCTTGCAAAATATTATTTGATACCAGAGCAAGTCATTCATTTATATCTGAAAACTTTGCTAAAAGTCTGAAGTTGCCTTGTTATAAGATGGCTAGAACTTTAAATGTTGGGCTTCCTTTTAGAACCCAACTTAGCACATCAGTTCTATAATCTCCAAGTACCCTTGAACAAGAAGATATTCCTGGCCAAGTTAATCATTCTACCTATAGCAAATTTCAATATTATATTAGGAATGAATTGGCTTAGTGCATATAATACCATGATTAATTGTCAACAAAAGATGATTACTTTATCATCACAAGATGTTGCTGAACCCTTCATAGGGAGGTTTAATACCCAATGTTCGTTGATTAATGCTATCCAAGCAGAAAAGCTATGTTGCATTCTTAGTCACCATGATTGGTGAAAGTAAAGGAGATATCCCACTTTCAGGAATCAAAGTTGTTAAAGAATTTCTCGATGTTTCTAGAAGATCTGCTTGGGTTACCTACACTAAGAGAAGTAGAGTTTGCAATAAATCTAATTCCTGATACACAGCCAATTTCTAAAGCACCTTATAGAATGGCTCCTAAAGAACTATAAGAACTTAGTGAGCAATTACAAGAATTCCTAAATAAAGGCTTCATTAAACCTAACATGTCTCCTTGGGGAGCGCCAATCTTATTTGCCAAAAAGAAAGATGGTTCTATGAGGCTGTGTATAGATTATAGAGAATTGAACAAGGTCACTATTAAAAATAAATATCCACTACCTAGAATTGATGACTTGTTTGATCAATTATCTGGTGCAATAGTAATCTCCAAGATTGATTTAAGATCAGGATATCATCAACTTCAAGTAAGGGATTCAGATGTGGAGAAAAATTGTTTCGTACACAGTACGGACACTATGAGTTTCTTATGATGTCTTTTGGACTCACAAATGCACCATCAATTTTTATGAACTTGATGCAGCGAGTCCTAAAACCATATTTGAACAAATTTGTTATAGTATTCATTAATGATATTCTCATCTACTCCAAGACTTTGAGCGATCATGAGAATTATTTAAGAACAGTATTAGAAACTTTACGTAATCATGAACTCTATGCAAATCTCTCTAAGTGAAAATTTTGGCTAAGTTCTGTAGCTTTCTTGGGCCATATAGTGGATGCTCAAGGAATCTAAGTAGATCGACATAAAATAAGTGCATCCAAGATTGGGTATCTGTAACGCCTCGCCCCGTCACCGCGCGCAAAAGACAAGTATACTCAGATCGGCGGCGGAGCGGTGCGCTACTCAGGGAGGGAGCAACTGACACCAGTATCTTTCCAAATAGGCTAAGAGACTGAGCCAAACTGAAGGCTGCTGACTCAAACCTAAGAGTAGGATCGAGAGTCAATACTTAAGATAAGAGTAGAATACTTGTCTTAAGTATTAAATTAATATGTACATTGGATTTAAAGAGGTAAATATGAATCCAATGTATGTTATCAATATATATTAGTATTTTTAGTATATTGATCACATCATAATACTAAGTATAGTAGTATAACAAAGTGTGGAAGCTAAAGCAAACCATCCAGAGTACATTCATCACAGAGCAGTGTAAATATTCTTCTCAGAAAAGAAAAAGTAAAATACATCCATAATTATTACAAACTAATTTAAAAGATGAAAAGTACAGTCTATCTGAAATATTGAAAATAAAGCAGTAAGTAAAAGGTGGAAGACTGATCCATTAAGGTCCCACTTATTCCTCCTGGATCTCCTGCAAGTCCTTCTGCCCTGTCTCGACAAGCTACTTAGGATTTAGTAAAATGTCGGATCCCAAAAGTATCCCGTGTTAGTCAAGAAGTCTAACACATTGCAACTAACTACGTATTTCTAAAGTAAATGCAATAAATAGTAAAATAAACATAACTGTAGAACATAATAGTAAAGGCGGTATGTAATTGAAACTGTAAGGACGAAGAAAAGTAAAACTGCACCAAAACTAAATACTGAAAGTAAACGAAAATATCAAATGCTCAGAAATCAATGTGAAAAAATGTTCAACGTTGTACTATGTGTCACTGGAATGATGCACCCAAATATATCACAACACAGTATGCCACGGTATAGAATAGAACTATCACTGAAAGGCTATGAGTTGTACAGTCCAATGTATACATACACCTAGTTGGGAAGACAGTATGGTGATGTCGATGTATTTTGAAATTCCCCAATCAATGTATGCAATATTCCGTAACCCATAATTCATCACTGATACTCAGATGTCGCCACTAAATCATTCGTCATGCTCATGCTCATGTTTATGCCCATGCTTCTATTCTATATGAGGAAAATTTGAAAATCCATAAAGCTTTAAATACAAATGATGAATTCAAGGTCTCCACTGTGCAGAATCCTGCTAAAGGAATTCTGACTCCTAGCTTCTAAAATGATAATTAGTTAAAGTTGAAGCTTTACTTAAAGATCAGTAGATGGGATAATTGTATACAAATATTTAGCATATTTGTAAGAAATGTGATTCTTAGCACTTAGTTTGATTAAGCCACCCTAACAAAGTGATCTTCAATAGGAGGCATTGCCCATTGGCGATTTGTATCTCAAGCTAAGTTATTAAGATGCCTAACTCACAATCACACTCAGTGTCTTAAGGAAGGTGATTATAATTACTTAGTTTGTTTGAGTCACACCTATTGAAGCGATCTTCGTTAAGAGGCATCGCCCGTTGGCAATTTATATTTCAATCAAACTAATGAATGAGTCCCTGTTTAATACACTCTTAGTCTTGGGAGATTTACTCTAACGGGACTGTATTCATCTAATCCCTCAGGATAGCATCTGCTCATAAGTCCACATTGGAGTGAATCAACTAATCCTGAATACTACTGAAGAAAACCAGTACTATCGGTATACCATACTGCACCAGCCAATGACCTGGGTTTAAATAACTCTATTTAATAATCAAGGATATATCAAGACTATTAATTCCTATACTTAATAGGTAAGTCCTATACAATGCTCTAAGAAAAGATGATCAAGGATCACTAAATATAGATTCTACCACTAGGAATAGTGTTATTAGAATATCTTAAGTTATTCTTACCACAAGGGGTTAAGATTAACTTCTAAGATTAAGGGATCATCTAAGCTTCTACCTCAATAAGTTATACAAAATTCTCTTACCTCAATATATATTTAAATTTAGGTCTTTAAAATATTTCAGAGACAATCTTATGCTGAGATACTTAAGATCTTACAGCCTTAATTCTAAAGCTAACATTTTAAGTTCTATTTAATAGTTAGGTTTAGAGTGATCAGATCAGATGATTAGGTCATCTTATCATACTTTATTTTAAGATTATGAGGTTTAAATCAAGGATGTTATTAGAGTCAGATCAATTATTAAATCAATTTAGTTCTATTTTCTTTTTATGCTAGTAGTCTTATTTAGGAGAAAATCAAGGATCTAAAGTTTATATTCAGACTAATCAATCACATAGATTTATCAATCACATAGATTTTTTTATCAATAACCTTAATATGTCTAATTTAAATTTTAAGATCAATACCAAATCAGGTGCATTATTGAAATAATGTCAATTTCATTATCTTATAATCAAGTCAACTTAATTAAAGATTTAAGTGTTTGGATCTTAATCAAATAGATTAGGGTTTAACCCCTTACTCATGCCTAATTAAGATCAAATGTTTATTTATAAATCAAATGTCAAATCAGTGAATTTGGGATGTATTATTGGTGGCAATCTTAGACATAGATTAAGTCTTAATAGTTTGATCAAAGTCTTAAGACTTCTTAAGGTTAATTAATAGGTTTAAGTTCTCCATTTTGGATTTATTTAATTTATACATCATAAATTTGCATACATGATTTCAATACATCTCCCTTACTATTATGAATCATATTAATAGAAAAATTTCAGAAAATAAAAAGTAATAAGTGCTAATCAAACTCTAAATCAATCCAAAAGGATTAGCACATAACTACAAATCCAACCATCAAAATTTCATGCAATTTGGCACACAAGTTCTAATTTACCATACAATTAAGAAATTAAGTTCGCTAAGATCCAATGGTTACAAACCCTAATTTTCACTAATCATGGTTTAATAAGATTAGGGCATAAGCAAAAATACAAAAATTAGAAAAATAAACTACTTAGCACATTCATTCTACTCTGCATAAGAAAACTAGTGGCACCCTAAACATATAAATTGGTTAAGTATAATTGCTAATCCATCCTAATCTAGTTCTGCAATACTTAGGTAAAAATAAAAAATCTAGCTATTAGATGTTCAATATTATCTTATATTCTTATTTCTGAGGATTTTCTAATCAATTTGACATATAATATCACAGGGTTTGGACTAGTGGATTGAAAGTTATTTCATTAATACATTTTATATTTTTATTAAAATAATTCCTTATGATTGGAATAATTGAATTATTTTCCTTAAGAAAAATAATTTTGATTATTCAAATATTAATTAAAATGGGTTCGGCCCATTCACCAAAACACGTAGGTCGGCTCAGCCCGAAGACCCAGGACTGTCGCACCGCGCAGGTCACGGGTATGCCAACCCGCACAGGGCTTCATCCCCGATCCTTCGTCCTGACGGAGGGATCTGATTAAGGGAACCCTAATCAGCTAATTCTGGCGCATCCCGACCATGGAACGACCAACTAACTATTGCTACATGTTCACCATGGTCAGGCGCACCGAACGGGATCTGAAGCCCTCTATGAGATGATCCGGATTGGCCAGACCTTACTCACCAGAGGGTTCTTTTAATGGAGCTATTGTAGGGAGACAATTCTCCCCACATAGGCCATGCCAAACTAAGGGCTCGATCCCTACACCATCAGGGAGGTGAGACTGATCGAAGCCCTTTGGTTTGAGGGCCTGAGGTGGGCTGGAATGCCGAGACCTTACTCACCCAAGGCGTATCTTAAGGGACTTAGCCCGATCCATCGATTTGACTGATTAGGGCTAGCTTAGGACTCATTTACAATAGCAGTGAGTTTGAAACTACAATATGCATCTATACACATCAAAAGAAGGAAGATCTGAGCCTCATTGGCTTGAAACCAGCAAATGGGGGTACCTGGTTCGATGGGGGAGCTCGGGACAGTCGACTGAGGGTTCGGCTGGCCTTAGTTGAGTTTTCAGATGCTGCAAAGATTCTTGAGCACTAGGATCGCCTACTATGAGCAGTTTGGGAGCTTTTGCAATCACCTACGCAAGTTCGGACAGACGGCAATGGCGAAAAGGAGGCAGTGGAGAATTGAACTCAATTAAGCAGCAAAGGGGTTGAAGGAGGATTGCTTAAGCTATTTATAGCCTCAGATAAGCTCAGGGAAGCTTCTAGAGGGTTGGCTCTGTGGGGCCCCCGTACTGACAATAAGGAAGTACGGTGCTCCAACTGTGGCAAATCCCTAACTTAAGTAAAGTTAGGTAAACCCAACCTGCCTTAAGCCAAGGACTTGTCACCAAGTACTATCACATCATCAATATACGAATATCAAAGTGGCGGAAGCAATAAACAATAGAGTAACATCCACAAGCATACATAGTAGGAAAAGAGAATGGAATATAGTAACTCATCATAATGCAGAAATAAAATACATCCAGAATTAATTATTACAAACTGAAGTTTAAAGAAAATGAAAATGTCTCTCAATCTCACTGAAAATGAAAATGCAATAACTATCTATTCAGCGGCAGCACGATCCTCCTTCTGAACTTGCTCCTCTTCGGCAACACTGCCCACGAACACGTCTGAATCTGACATTTGTCGGTATCACAAATGCTAGGTCCCCATCCAACAAAATAAAAAGGTTACAGTTAGACAATTGTCTAAGTACATTTTAGGCTATTTTAATGAACTGAACATTTAAAGATATCACATTTTAATTTAACTACACATGTAAGCAGTAAAGGTGCAACAAGCTATGAAAGAAATGGGTAACTATAAAATATCCATTTATAGCCAGCATACAATGCAAAATAAACAAGGTGAGGCTAAAAGCAAAAGTAAAAGCGACTACTGAAATAAATATGATCCTAACATGATTATGATCTCATTAAAATATGCTGAGTATAAAAGAACACAAGTATTGAACATGATAAAATTCTAGCATTCTAAATATGCCAAAATATATATAAGTAAGCCATATAAGTTTACATACAACATGCTAGTTATGAACAAGGAAAGAACATAAAATCCATTGAGACATGTGGCAAAAGCAAAGCAATTTAAGAAATATGAAGCCACTAAGACATGTGGCAAAGCGAGAAAATATTGAAAATAAGGCCACTGAAGCATGTGGCAAAGTAAATTAGAAAACAATATAATCCAGCTAAAGTAGCAATATGCCTAAGGCATAGTACTGCCATACCAGCCAATAGGCCATACAGGGCCTCCAATATCAATCAATCAATCCCCAGCCTAGCCATCCAAATATGCTAGGTCTGAGTCAGTCTATACAATATTACTACTGAAGAGGCAGACTAAGCTAGAATATATTCTACCAACTGCAAACAAGATAAAATTGAATGATATGCAATTCAAATACTAACTTAGGATGTATCATCCATATCCTAAGTTTTCCTATTATGCTTAAGGAATAGGGCTCAATAACCAAGGTAAGCAAAGTAATCTAGTCAAAGTAAGCAAGAGACTCAATCTAGACTATGTGATATCTGATGTTATCTAATTACCCAATCTAACTATTCTGAGAAGGTACAAGTTTAGGATCTCCAATATCTAGCTATCGAGTAGAATCTCAGATTTACGTCCTTAAAGTTGATATTAGAACTAAACAAGTTCTAATCCAAAATCATGTGACGACTATATGGTTTAAGTAGGTAAATCAATGACCTAATTAATTTATATTTTACTCTCTTACCCAAATCTTGATTAAGTAAATCAAGATTTAAGGATTTAGAACTTAAACCCTATGTTGAGTTCAAATCCCAAATCCAAGGTAATGGCCTAACTAGGATCTAGGGTTTGCACTTACAACCCCAAATTTAAGGTATAGAATCTTATAAGCTGAAGGATCCAGGAACTAAGAACTTATTGAAAGGTTATTCTACTAATTACTAGATAAAATAATCAATTAAGAACTTGAGAATCTAAGATCTATATTCAATCTTTAAGATAATTTCATTATCTTATTGATTGAATCAACCTATACTCACATGGAAGGTTTCAAAAGATTAAATAATGAATCATTAAAGAATTTTAATTGGAGATGGTTTAATTTCAAATTGAAGATCTAAGTCTAAGATCTAAGATCTAAAGATCTGAGGTTTGATCACTTTAGATCTCTAAATTAGAGTTTTATTTTAAGAGCTTTCATTTGTGATTCTCTTAAAATCTAAGTTCATAATTAAACTATAAGGAGCTTATTAAGGTTAGAATTGACAATTCTAAGCATTAGATTAATATTAAACTCATATTAACCTTTTTAGGGCTACTTAAGATCTAAGGATCTGATGTTTGATCACTTTAGACTCTAAGCTAAATTTTAACTAAGACTTTACCAATTATATTTCTTTTAAGGTTTAGCTCTTAGGTTAACCTTAATGAACTTATTAAGGTGATATTTAATTATCTCAATTATTAGATTCAAGGATTAATGCCAAATGACTCTTATAAGATCACTTAAGATCTAAGCGTCTTAATTAGGGATTAAGTGGATATTTCTTGAATTGATGATCACATTAATATTACTATTAGTCTAAGAGTTCAGAGAACATTTCTAATCTACCTTTGGATAGTTTACTGAAATTTCCAAGCTTTAAGGAGCATTTAAACATATTTTGGTCAAAATGACCAAAATGCCCATCTTAAGGCAAGAATTGGGATGTTAGGGTTTACTTATCTAAATTGATCCCAATCTATCTTAATGTGTTTCATATTGATTAATGAAGTGAGAAACACCCTCATCTCAGATTTTGACCCCTTAATTAAGGTTAATTAACACTAATTACTTAATTAAGCCAATTAGAGTGATTTGTAAATTTGAGCATCCTTAGGGCAATCCAACCTTATACTTAAGCTAATATAGACCTAATATGACATTATGAACAACCTCCATCCAAATCAAATGCTTAATTAGGGTTAATTTCACTAATCCTCATTTAAGATGATTAAGGAGTGATTAAGAAAGATATTTATCCAAAATTAACTTTAAGGGTCTGATATTGTTCCTTAGGGTACAAGGAGCAATCAGAGCCCTTAACCTCATAAATTGGATACTTAAATAATTTTATATGATTTAATTAATGATAACCAAGAGTTTGGCAAAAAAATTTTAATCCAACCATTGGATCTAAGATTTTATTTTATATTCAGATTCCTTAAATTTTTCTGATTCAAATGGTATATTGGATCATACCATTTGTATTTGTATAGCTAAAGTTATTTAATTCATTTAATCTGTATTTTTATTTAAATTGGAATCATAGGCTTTAATTAATTTAACTCATAACCATAGAAAATATCATCCAATAATTATTTAATTAGCCGCGGCCCAAAATTAAAAGGCGCGGGACGGGGGTCGGCCCGGCCCAGGACCCACGACTTCGTCTTCTTCCTCTCGACAGGTCCCGAGCCCGCAAAACTTCGGCGCTGAAATTCTCGGCGCACAGACGATGACGACGGCTCGGCTTGATCCCTACACGTTCCCTGAGTCAAGACGCATCGATTGGACCAAGAACTCCCATCTGGATCCCTCTGGATCGACTGGGTGCTACTCGACTGAGACGCGTTCGATACGGGCATCTCAGGCCGACAGTGTGGGGAAAATTCTCCTCACAGAGGCCTTGATTCGACCGGGGTTTGATCCCTACACGTTCAGGGGGACTAGACGCGTCGATCCCATAGCCTATCTTAACATGAGGCGCAGCTAATCGCTAGTTCCTTACTCGAACTCAGCCATTGGCTCGGCTGCTAGCTCAGTCGATCGATACGATCGACTCGAGCTAGCTTAGCCCCAGACGACAATCACATTGGGTTTCTAGATGGCTAAGGTAACCTAGACGACATCCAGGGCTCAATCCAGAGGACAGAATGGAAATGAGCTTAAGGAAAAGTCAATGGAGGAAGGATGTACTTATAATCGGGGTTACGTGCTTGGCCGAGGGGAAAGGAAGTGCTCCTGAGCTTCCTGAAGGATAGACGAAGGTTCACAGGGGGTTTGAATCCCAGACGGACCCTCTATCAGCGGTTTTAAGGTCTAACACTGGGAAATCACTGAGGTGATGGGAGCTCCAGCAGACCTTCAGCCAGACAATTGGGATTCACAGTGAGCAAAGGGACTCACTGTGAAATCCTGGTGGTATTTATAGGCTCCAACAGGTCTTAGGAAATGGAGGCTAGGGCTCAGGCTTGGGAATTGGCTCGGTCCGAGGCTTCTCCCTGGTTTCCCCAAATTGGGAGGGTCCAGGCCTCCTGGTTCATCCGGCTAGGCTCGGCCACTTACGGAAGGGAGCTAACAGTTTAGCTGACCTGGTGAGGGGAGTGGCAGACAGGGCTACGTGGCTTGATTCGACAGATTTTCTTCTGTTGGGTCGGGATCCTTTGGAGACGAAGATCCAAGTGTCGGGGGACTCTGGGACCGTCTAATGGATCGACAGTTGGCGTTGAGCGGTTCAGATCTCTCGACATCTAACGAACGATCGTGGATAAAAGATCAGCCATTGGATCTAATAGGGGATCTAACGGTTGATCGAGGGTATTTACGACGGATTGCTCAGATGCCGTCGGATCAGGATCTCGAAACCGCGGAACAGTTGAGATGAGACGGGGTTTGCTTTAAAGCGCGACCATTGGATCAGATCCGCGGAACGGACGGCCCGGATGGCGCCCGCGGTTTGGAATAGCCAACCGTTGGAAGAAGGATAAATTTGCAATTAAGGATTGTTTAAAACCTTAAAATGAAATTGAACCAATTTAAATTAAATCCAAAAAGTGCTTAAATGATCTCCAAAAATTCCCAAAATTTCACCCTTAGCTAATTTTGGGGTGGGGAATCCAAAAATGAAATCAGATTTTGATTCAGAGATCAAATTATTTTAGGTATTTTCTAGGGTTAAAAAATACCCAAAAATACCAAATTTTCCATTTAAGCTCCAAATGATTCTAAACTTCTAGGTTTAGGTTTAGATGACCCAATGAGTCCAATGGAATCAAATTCAAAGGTTGGTTTAGCTTGAATAATCCAGATTTAGCTGAGATAACAACTAGGGTTGTTACAGGCTCGGGCAGGGAAAGACCCAGAGGTCGGGCCATGGCTGAGCTCTCAATTTTCCTAATTGAGCTCGGTCGGGTCATGAGGCCCGATTAGGACTGATATGTCATTGAGGGAAGATCCTCAATGGCATGTTGAGGTGGAACGGGTAGGGGGGACAGGCTAGGTGTCAAAAAACCATAGGATTTCTTCGGTTGGTCGCGGGCATGGCGAAGACAAAGATCTATAGTGCGGGTGCACTGTGGGCCGTCTGAAGGATCGATCAAGACCGCAGAACCATCCTGATGGACTGGATCCTAACGGCCTGATCCGATCTGATCTAGGCCGTAGAATCCACGGGGTGGATCTGATGATGGATCTGCGATCCCACAAGATTAAATCCTAGCCATTATATAGGAAGGCACAACGGTGAAATGTGCGAGACTCCGCTGTCACTCGACCCGGGCTCCGCAGCGGATGATCGCCTGCGGTCCGCACAGCGGATCTCGACCGTTTAAACGGGTATAGGGTAAAATTGCAATTTAAAATTGTTGGAAGCACAAATATGTAATTATACCATTTTAATTAAATGTAAATTATAGCCTAAATGATTTTCAAATTGAACCAAACTTTCAGCCCTAGCTAATTTGGGGGTGAGAAATTCAAAAATATAATCAGAATTTAATTCTGAGATCAAAATATTTTGGGTCAAAATAAGGGAATCTATACTGATCAAAATATTATTTTAACTTAGAGAAGTCTAATGGACATCAAATCTTCAAGATAGGCTCAATTTGAGGTTCTATAAGCAATGGTATTAAAGTTTAGGTATAATTAAGCTATATTTTAATAGGGTAACAACTTAAGATTGTTACAGTATCGTACTACTAGACTCCCACATAGTCTAGAATCTGATCTGTTACTATGTCAACCCAAAGGGACTCTGGACACTCTATCTATCTCAGGACTGACTCTACTTGGCTCTACCACTCCTGTGCGTAGATAGGAAAGTCAATCCCTTATTATGCCATTTGGTGCAGAAGTTTATCCAATATTAAAGTTTCTTTTGCTGAAACCCCTTTAATCTTCCATTTGCTCTCTTGTCTCTATTTGAAACTATAGCTCCAAACCAACTCAAAGGCATCCAGATAATAGTCCAGGTACGACTCTTCATGATCCATTTGATCCTAATAGTAGAATGTACTAGTTTTTGTTAACTATAGATGACTAGATTCTTAGGATATGAGTATTTTCATTCTACCATTTTTAGAGAGTTACCGATAATACTATGTTATAGATGTTATATCTTGATGTTTGTACTTCAGAAGACTGGTCCATTAGGTAGAAAGGAATCACAGATCCCATTCTAACTCCTTATGGTGTTATCTGATACAAACTATGGGGCACAGTACTCTCCGCAGCCATGCTAATACTGATATTAGCATAAACACGGGGAGTACGGTGCTCCAACTGTGGAAAATCCCTAACTCAAGTAGAGTTAGGTAAGACCCAACTCGCCTTAAGCCAAGGACTTGTCACCTGGATTGTAAACATACATAAATATATCAAAGTAGCAGAAGCAGGAAACAGCATCGTATAAAAGAGTAAAAGAAATAGTAACTCAGCTTAAGTGCAGAAAGTAAATGCATCTAGAATTTAATTATTACAGACTGAATTAAAAGAAAGAAAAGTTCTCTCAAACTCACTACAGAAAAAAGGAAAAGAAAATCTAAGCGGCAGTAGAAAGATCCTCCTCTTACACTGTCTCCTCTTCTGCAGAACCACCAACGAACAACTCCAAATCTAACATTTGTCGGTATCACAAATGCTAGGGCCCCAGCCAACAAAAGAAAAATATTATAGTTACACAAATTGTCTAAGTACATTTTAAGCTATTTAAGTGAATTGAATATTTAAGAATATAACATCTAATTACTTTAAACATGTGAGCAACATAGGGTGCATCAAGCTACAAAGAATAGGATGGTTATACACTATTGTTTTATAACTGATCATCAATTATGTATAAAATATGAAATTAAAATAAGGTGAGGCTAAAGAGCAAAAATAAATGCAAGTATTGAAATAAACTGATCTTAACATGCTTATGATCAGAAGAAGATACGCTGATTTTATAAAAGTAAAATATACTGAAAGGTGCTGAAATAAACACACAAAACTAGCATTCAAAACATGCCAATATTTATTAATTACTCAATAATAACATATATACAAGCATGCAGATTTAATATATAAAAGGCCACTGAAGCATATGACAAAAGCAAGCTAAGAGCATAAATAAGCTAAAAAGTAAAGCCGCTAAGACATGTGGCAAAGACAACCAAAGCACTAAAAGTAAGGCCACTGAAGCATGTGTAAAACAAAACAAAGCACTAAAACTGAACTGAAGTAAAAGTAAGCCTAAAACATAGTTCTGCCATATCAGAAACAGGCCAAACAGGGCCTCTGAACAGAAAGTCCAACAAGTGTCCATCCTAGGCATCCTCAGAGGTAGGTATGAGTTGAACTTATAGAATAAGACATATATCCATCCTAGCCAAGCACTGGGCTAGGTACAAGTCTATTCTACAATAAATCTAGAACTAAGGAGGTAGACTAAGCTAAGACATACCTTACTGGATTGAATGCACTGAAAGAACTAAGTGAATATTATGCTTTGCAAATACTAACTTAGGATGTATCTTCCATATCCAAAGTTATCCTATTATGCTCAAGGAACAAGGCTCAATATTCAAGGTGTGCAGAGCAATCAAAGTCAAAGTAAGCAAGAGACTTACTTAGAATTATGTGATATTTATTGTTATCTAAATTATCCAAATCTAACTATTCTGAGAAGATACAAGTTTAGGATATCCAATACCCAACGATCGAGTATAATCTCAGATTCACGACCTTACTGTTAACATTAAAACTTAACAAGTTCTAATTCAAAATCAGTAAATAAATCGACAACCTAATTATTATTATTATACTCACTTAACCCAAATCTTGATTAAGTAAATCAAGATTAAGGATTCTGGATCCAAACTCCACATATGGGGTTCAATTTCCTGAATAAAAGGTAATATTCTAATGAGGATCTAGGGTTCACACTCAAACATAGTTTAGAGGTGCAAAATCATATAAGCTGAAGGATTTAGAAGCTAAGATCTAAAGGAAAAGTTATGATAGTATCATAAGATAAAATAATCATTCAAGAACTAAGAATCTAAGATCTATATTCACTCTTTATGATAATTATATTATTCTATACATTGAATCAATCCTACACCCACAAGGAGGTTTCAAAAGAATTAAATAATTAATCAAATAAGAAAGTCCAAGGAAGATTATTCAATTCAATGTGATGATCTAAAGTCTAAGATCTAAGATTTAAGATCAAGGATTTGATCACTTAGATCTAAATTAATAAGTAAGCTTAGGGTAATTTAAAGCTTTTGCTTTTGTTTTCTTTAAGACTATACTTCATGAACAACTTTAGTAAGATAACTAGGATTAGAAACTTTAACTTTAATATTGATTAAGCTAAGTCTTTTATGAAGGGTCTTAAGAACACTTAAGATCTTAAGAGTTTACTTAAGGATTTTAAGATTTAAACACTATGATCCATTCATGAGATGATATTACTTAGCAATTGATGTTAATATATTTCATTAATGATTTTAATCACTTTACTTAAGATTTCTAGGGAAGGGTACTTAAACATGTTTTGGGTCAAAATGACCAAAATACTCTTCTTAAGGCGAAAATTGGGATTTTAAGATTTTATCACCTAAATTGATTCAAGTCTATCCTAATGAGCTTTATATTGATAAGTGAAGTGGAATAAACACTTATCTTAGGATTTTGATATCTTAATTAGCTTAATTAGCACTAATCACAATTTAAGGCTAATTTAGGTGATTAAGGAAATTAAGGCATACTAGAATGATTCAAACACATTTATGCACTCTACTATACTTAATAAGACATTAGGAACTAGATTCACCAAAATCAGAGGTTAATCTAAGGCTTAACTCACTAATCTCATTTTAGGGAAATTAAGAGATGATTAGCAATTCTAATGGTCTATAATTGTTTTTAATAGCTTAAATAGGTTCTCTATAGTCTTATGAGCAATCAGAGACCTAAACTAATATTTTTGGACATTAAATGAATTTGTTATGGTTTAAATAAAAATAGAAAAATATTAGGCAATTATTTTAAATCTAACTATTAGATCCTTAATTTTATTTTATATTATTGTTCCTTGCATTTTTATAATTAAAATGGTATATTGGATCATACCATTTGGATAAATATAATTAAAGTTGTTTTATTAATTTAATCTATATTTTTATTTAAATCAAACCATAGGTTAATTATTTATCCCTTAATTAGCATAAGGAAATTAAATCCATATATTCATTTATTTATCCGTGGCTCGAAATCCAACTGCGCGGGTCGGGGGAGGCCCAACTCGATGCGCCAATGCATCGTCTATGCACCTAATGCCTGATACCCGCTCCTTTAAGGTTAGATTCAGACGCACAATTCTCCATGCACACGCCACGCCGTGCCTTGATCTCAATGGCTACACCTTCAAGGAACTAAGACGCATCGATTAAGGTAAGAACCCCCATTTGGGACACGTTGGATTGCCGGGGTGCTACTCGACCGAGACGCACTAAGGGAGGGAAGTTAGGGTTCACTGTGAGGGAGTAATTCTTCTCATAGAAGCCACTAATCGGACGTGGCTCAATCCCCACACCATCAGTGAGGTGAGGCAAGTCGAACCCCCAAGGTTTCGCATCCTGGGGTGCAACCAATTGCTTGGTCCTTACTCGGACTCAGCCATGGCTTGGACACTAGCTCAATCGATCGATACAATTGATTAGAGATATCTCAGACCCTGGAAACTATCGGGTTAGGTTCCTAGAGGCCTAAGGGAGCTAGACGTCCAGAGGCAATAATTGAGAGCTTAGATTGACGGACTGAGCTTACACAACTCAATGGGAAGAAGCTGCACTTGAAGATGGTATCGTTGGCACGGTTGAGAAAAATTGAGAGGCTCCTGAGCTCACCAAGCAGTAGGCGTAGGTTCATAGGGGGTCTAAACACCAGACGGACCCTCTATCAGTGGTTCGAAGCTTTGGAAATGCCAGGCAATCACCGAGATGCTGGGAGCTCCAGAGGACTTTGGCTGGGAAATTAAGGGTTCACAATGAGTAAGGGGACCCACTGTTAGGTCATGGGGGTATTTATAGGTTTAAGGGAGGTCTGGGGGTGGATACTTGGGCTCGGGCATAGAGAAAGGCTCGGGCCGAATGAGAGGTTTAGCCAACGGCCAAGGGCGATTCAGGGAGATTGCTACCGACAGGAGGTCGCGCCGAGGGTGGAAAAGGAAAATCAGGGATTTCCCGTACTCCCATAGAGGCTGGAGGTTGCCTGGTTGTCGGGGGGGAACCAGTGAGCGACAGGTTGAGAGGTGGATGAAGGTCCACAGCGCTCGGGTTGCTCCGGACCGTCTGATGGATCGACCGTTGGTTATGGATGGTTCTGATGGATTACTTAAGCGGATCGAAGATCTATCGTTAGATGTGCATAATGAATCCGACGCTTAGGATTATATCTTAACCCGGAGAAGATCCTGCCGTTGAATTAAATGTGCTGAGATGCGTGCTAATACATCAAATGGCTAGAAGCCATGCGCCATTGTCAGGACCCTGCAATGGATCAGTCGCAGTCCTGACAACAAATCCCACCGATATTTTTTAATTAAAAAATTTAATTTAAATAATATAAAATTAACTAATTAATAAAATATATTCTAATTAATCATAAATCCAATTTAGGACCAAATGAGTTCCAAAAATTCTCAAAAATTCACCCTTAGCTAATGAGAGAATGAGGAACTCAAAAAAGAAATTAGATTTTAATTTGGAGATTAATTTAATTTAGGTATTTTCCAGGGCTCAAAAATAGGTAAAAATACAAAGATTTTCAATTTAGCTCCGTTTGAAATGCTTCCTCACATTCAAGGCTCCAAATGAACGGAATGGCTTTCTGAGTTAACTTAGTCAAAGGTGAGGTGATTTGAGAAAAGCCTTTAACAAACTTCATGTAATATTTAGCTAATCCCAAGAAACTTTTGATATCAGTGACTGACTTAGGCTGAACCCAGTCCTGAATAGTGCTTACTATATTTTGATCTACACGAATATCCTAGGCATTGACTACATGTCCCAAGAATGCAATGGACTTGAGCCAAAATTTGCATTTGGAGACCTGGCATATAGTTGATGTTTACACAGAGATTCTAATATTGACCTTAGATGATCTTCATGATGTTTTAAGGTTCGAGAATAGATGAGAATATCATCAATAAAGACGATTACAAATTTTTTTAAATATGGCTTAAAAACTCGCTGCATCAAATCCATAAAGATTGATGGCGCATTGGTGAGTCTGAAAGACATTACTAAGAATTCAAAATGACCATAGTGAGCACGAAAAGCGGTCTTTCCTACATCATCTTCTTTTACTCGCAATTTATGATATCCAGACCTCAAGTCAATCTTAGAGAATATGATAGCTCCAGACAATTGGTCGAACAAATCATCAATTCTATGCAGTGGGTATTTATTCTTTATGGTGACTCTATTTATTTCACGATAATTTATGCACATTCACATAGATCCATCCTTCTTCTTTACAAATAGAATGGGTGCTCCCCAAGGAGATATATTTGGCCTAATAAAGCCTTTATTCAAGAGCTCTTGCAACTGTTCATTGAGTTCTTGAAGTTCCTTGGGCGCCATTCTGTTTGGAGCTTTAGATATAGGCTGGGTACCTGGAATTAATTCGATAGAGCACTCAATTTCTCTGGGAGGAGGTACACCAGACAAATCTTCTGGGAATACATCGACGAATTTCTTAACTACTTTATAATCAGCGAGAGGGACACTTTATTTTGCTTCACCCATCATAGTGACTAGAAAAGCATCACAGCCCTTACTGATCAATTCTTCAGCTTTAATAGCATTGATTAATGATAGTTATGTACTGACTTTTCCTACAAAGGTTTCGGACTTGCCTTGGGAATGAAGAGTGACTTTCTTCATAAGGCAATTTATCATGGTATTATTGTCACTGAGCTAATTTATTTTAAGGATGATATCAAAGTTTGCTAATGGCAGGATGATTAATTTGGAGTCAAACTTCTGACCATTTAATGGGATTTTGACATTACAGAACTTATGAGCACTGAGTTGGGCTTCAGATGGAAGTGCATTACTTAATAATTTTGCTAAATTGTATGAGTGTGGTTTAAGAATATTGGCAAAATATTTAGAAATAAACGAGTGACTAGCACCAGTGTCGAATAATATAGTGCAAGGCTGGTCATTAAAATATAGTGCGCCTAATTTATTCATACAATTGCATTAACAAAGTGGTAACACTTGCCATATGGATGAGGCCTACTACAGCCTTAAATTGGTTCAGCAGATGGTGCAGCTTCGATATGATAGACCTTTGCAGAGTGAGGTCTATGCCTTTTAAAGGCTTCATGTCGGTGAGGAGTTGACTGAATCTTTTGCTTGAGATCTCTTTTCGTGTAATGATGCTCAAGCACCTTGGCTGTCTCTACTAGCTCCAAGAAACTAGTCAGACGAAGTGGAATAATCAGATCCTTCAGTGAATCTCATAGCCCACTAAGAAAGCGATGGCACTTAGCTGATTCAGATTGGACAATCTCTGGGGCAAAACAAATCAACCTACAAAACTCTCTTTCGTAGTTGGCGACTGAACGACTTCTTGTGTTAATCTCAAAATCGTGTATGTTATGATGTTTTGTGCAGACGGGGGAATGAATTCAGCCTTGAATGCTTCTACGAATTCATCCCAAGGGATGTCTTCTAGTTCATAGTCAACAAATTTTGTATTTTAGATATCATCCCACCGGTATTCTGCTTCAGCATGAAATAGATGTGTCTTGAGACAGACGACTTCTGAATTTGGGATCTTCAGACTAATTAGATTCTTCTCGACTGCTTTCAACCAGTTGGCTGTATCCATTGGTGATAAGTTTTCACTGAAGGTGGAAAGCCTTAGTCTTAAGAAGTTATGAAGAAGACTATCCGTAGAGTTATAGGAAGGAAAAGGATAGTACTGAACGATCGGACATCTTCTTCTGCATTGCAAGTGCTTGTTGAGCCTGGTTCTCCAACAAAGTTGCCACCATTGCTCGCAGATGAGCTACTTCATTAAAAGAACTACTTGAAGCCACGATATTCTTGATAGGGCTAGCAGTAGGAGGTAATCCATAATTCATTCTAGATTGAGGAATACAAATCTAGATTTCAGAATCACTATAAGGAAGACAGCAATTAAATTTCTAATAGATGCCAAAAATTCTCATTACTTTTGAAATGAGGGATTATATAAGATTTAGAAAATACCATAAAATCATAATACTACTAGAATCATTTAATCAAGAGATGATAATTGTCCTAACTAACACTCAGATATCCTTAATGTACTCAACTCTAAATGCAACACAAAAATACTCGAAGGTCACTGCCTGATGCTTTCTCTTGCATTTCTGTTTGAGCTTTTTGATGGTATAATACCTCCAGACTCCCACATAGTCTAGCATCTGATCTGTTACTATGTCAACCCAAAGGGACTCTGGACACTCTATGTGTTTCAGGACTGACTCTACTTGGCTAAACCACTCTTGTGCGTAGATAGGAAAGTCAAGCCCTTGGTACGCCGTTTGATGCAGAAGTTGATCCAAGACTAGGGTTCCTTTTGTTGAAACTCCTTTAATCTTCCATTTGCTCTCTTGTTTCCATTTGAAACTATAGCTCCAAACCAACTCAAAGCCATGCAGATAATAGTCCAAGTCAGACTCTTCATGATCCATCTAATCCTAATAGTATAATGTACTGGTTTTTATTAACTATAGATGGTCATATTTTTAGGATATGAGTATCTTCATTCTACCATTTTTAGAGAGTTACCGATAGTACTATGTTATGGATGTTATATCTTGATGTTTGCACTTCTGAAGAATAGTCCATTAGGTAGAAAGGAATCACAGATCCCATTCTGACATCTTATGGTGTTCTCTGATACTAACTATAGGGCCCCAAACCCTCCGCGGCCATGCTAATACTGATATTAGCATAAACACGAGGAGTACGGTGCCCCAACTGTGGTAAATCCTCAACTCAAGTAGAGTCAGGTAAGATCCAACTCACCTTCGGCCAAGGACTTGTCACCTGGAACTATAAACATACATTAATATATCAAAGTAGCGGAAGCAAGAAATAGTATAGTATAACATCCACATCACAACATTGTATAAAAGAGTAAGAGAAATAGTAACTCAGCTTAAGTGCAAAAAATAAATACATCTAGAATTTAATTATTACAAACTGAATTAAGAGAAAGAAAAGATCTCTCAAACTCACTACAGAAAAAGGAAAAGAAAATCTAACTAAGCAGCAGTAGGAAGATCCTCCTTCTGCACTGGCTCCTCTTCTGCAAAACCACCAACGAACAGCTCCAAATCTGACATTTGTCAGTATCACAAATGCCAAGGCCCCGGCTAACAAAAGAAAATGTTATAGTTAGACAAATTATCTAAGTATATTTTAAGCTATTTTAGTAAACTAAATATTTAAAGATATCTTATCTAATTACTTTAAATATGCAAACAACATATGGTGCATCAAGCTATAAAGAACTGGATGGCTATACACTATTCTTTTATAATTGATCATCAAGTATGTATAAAACATAAAATTAAAATAAGGTGAGGCTAAAGAGCAAAAATAACTACAAGTACTGAAATAAACTGATCCTAACATGCTTACGATCATATGAAGACATGCTGATTTTATAAAAGTAAACTATACTAAAAGGTGCTGAAATAAACATACAAAACTAGCATCCTAAACATACCAATATTTATTAATTACTCAATAAGAACATATATACAAGCATGCATATTTAATATATAAAAGGCCACTAAAGCATGTGGCAAAAGCAAGCTAAGAGCATAAATAAGCTAAAAAGTAAGGCCACTGAGACATGTGGTAAAACCAACCAAAGCACTAAAAGTAAAGCCACTAAAGCATGTGGCAAAATGAAATAAAGTGCTAAAACTGAACTGAAGTAAAAGTAAGCCTAAAATATAGTACTGCTATATCAGAAATAAGCCAAACAGGGCCTCTGAATAGAAAGTCCAACATGTGTCCATCCTAGGCATCATCAGAGCTAGGTCCGAGTTAAACTTATAGAATAAGACATGCATCCAAAGTTCTTCTATTATGCTCAAGGAACAAGGCTCAATATTCAAGGTGTGCAGAGCAATCAAAGTCAAAGTAAGCAAGAGACTCAACTAGACTTATGTGATATCTGTTGTTATCTAAATTATCCAAATCTAACTATTCTGAGAAGATATAAATTTAGGATCTCCAATACCCAGCTATCGAGTATAATCTCATATTCACGACCTTACTGTTAACATTAGAACTTAACAAGTTCTAATTCAAAATCAAGTGACAACTATAAAGGTTTAAAGTAAATAAATCAATGACCTAATTATTATTATTATACTCACTTAACCCAAATCTTGATTAAGTAAATCAAGATTAAGGATTCTAGATCCAAACTCCACATATGGGGTTCATTTTCCTAAATCCAAGGTAATATCCTAATAAGGATCTAGGGTTCACACTCAAATATAGTTTAGAGGTGCAAAAGCATATAAGCTAATGGATTTAGAAGCTAAGATCTTAATAAAAGGTTATGCTAGTATCATAAGTTAAAACAATCATTTAAGAACTAAGAATTTAAGATATATAATTAATCTTTAGGATAATTATATTATTCTATAGATTGAATCAGTCCTACACCCACAAGGAGATTTCAAAAAGATTAAACAATTAATCAATTAAGGAAGTGCAAGGAAATGATTCAATTCATAGAGATGATCTAAAGACTAAGATCAAGGGTTTGAACACTTATATCTAAACTAATAAGTCTAAGATTAGGGTTATTTAAGGCTTTTGCTTTTATTTTCTTTAAGACTATAGTTCATGAACAACTTTAATAAGATAACTAGGATTAGAAACCTTAACTTTAATATGGATTATGTTAAGTCTTTTATGTAGGGTCTTAAAAACACTTAAGATCTTAAGAGTTTACTTAAGGATTTTAAGATTTAAATACTAGGACTCATTCATGAGATGATACAACTTAGCAATTGATGTTAATATATTTCATTACTAATTATAATCACTTTACTTGAGATTTCTAGGGTTTAAGGGTACTTAAATATATTTTGGGTCAAAATGAACAAAATACCCTTCTTAAGGCTAAATATATTTTAGGATTTTAAGATTTTATCACCTAAATTGATTCAAGTCTATCCTAATAAGCTTTATATCGATAATTGAAGTGGAATAAACACTTATCTTAGGATTTTGATATTTTAATTTGCTTAATTAGCACTAATTACAATTTAAGACCAATTTAGGTAATTAAGGAAATTATGGTATACTAGAATGATCTAAACATATTTATAGGCTCTACTATACTTAATAAGGCATTAGAAACTAGATTCACCAAAATTAGAGGTTAATCTAAGGCTTAACTCACTAATCTTATTTTAGGATAATTAAGAGGTGATTAGTAATTCTAATGGTCTATAATTATTTTTAATAGCTTAAATAGGTTTTCCATAGTCTTATGAGCAATCAGAGACCTAAATCAACATTTTTTTGACATTAAATGAATTTGTTATGATTTAAATAAAAATAGAGAAATATTAGGAAATTATTTTAAATTTAACCATTATATCCTTGATTTTATTTTATATTATTAATCCTTGTACTTTTTTGATTTAAAAGGTATATTGAATCATACCATTTGGATAAGTATAATTAAAGTTATTTCATTAATTTAATATGTATTTTTATTTAAATCAAACCATAGGTTAATTGTTTATCCCTTAATTAACATATGGAAATTAATTCCATATATTCATTTATTTATCAGCGGCCTGAAATCCAGCCGCGTGGGACAGAGGAGGCCCGACCCAATGCATTAGTGCATCATCCCTGCGCCTAATGCCTGATACCCGCTCCTTTAGGGTTAGATTTAGATGCACAATTCTCCATGCACATGCCACACCGCACCCTAATCCCAACGGCTACTGTAGCTCCCCGTCCCGTCGCCATGCGCAAAATACGAGTATAATTCATAGATTGGCGGCGGAACGATGCGCTACTCGAGAACGGTGGGCCATACAAGTAAAACCCATCGTCCCGAATAGGCTTGAAGAGGCAAAGCCATACTAAAGGCCGCTGACTCGAGCCCTAAGAGTAGGCTCGAGAGTCAATATTTAAGATAAGAATGGAGCACTTATCTTAGGTATTAGACTTAGTACGTACATAAGGTGCAAGGGAGCGGAGAAGAACCCATGTACATTATAAAATATATCAACGTTTCCAGTACGCAGATCACATCACAATACTATGTATAGTAATATAACAGAGTACGGAAGCGATCTTCATTAGGATAGGACACAACATTTAGTTTGATTACGCCACCCTAATAAAGCGATCTTCATTAGGAGGCACCATCCGATGATGATTTGTATCTCAAACTAAGCATTTAGTCACTAAACTCACAATTATACTTAGTGTCTTAAGGAAGGTAATTCCCCTTTTTCTTAGTTTCACTTAAGCCATACCTATTGAAGCGATCTTCGCCAGGAGGCATTGCCCGATGGCAACTGTCCTTCAATAAAACTAAGAAATGGGCACCCATTTAAAACACTCTTAGGATCGATTGATTTACTTAAAGCGAGATTATATCTGCCTAAGCCCGCAGGATAACAACAAAGATAAATCTCACTTAGAGTGACTCAACCAATCCAGAATATTACTGGGGACCAGTAATATGGGTATACTATACTACAATTACCCAATAATCATGGTTCAATCAAATCTATTTAATAGCACAAGGATTTATCAAGACTACAAGTCTTAGACTAATAGGTAAGTCCTATACAAGGTTTCACCAATCTAATGTGATCAGGGATCACTTAATATGGATTCTACCACAAGGAGATGTATCTCTTCTAGTGTCTTAAGGGATTACTACCATAAGGAGAATTGATCAAGTTCTAAGGTGAAGGGATTTTCTATACTTCTACCTCAAGGATTCATACAAGGCCTCCTACCTCATGATATATAAATTTAGGTATTTTAGATAATTTAAGATGATCTTATGATGAGAGCATCAAGATCTCTTCTTTAAATGTTAATATTGGACTATCAAGTTCTGGTTCATTATTGGATTCAGAATGATTATATTAGATGATGGAATCATCTGATCATACTTAGACTAAGATTATGGGTGTAAATCAAACATATTGTTAAGGATTTGATCACTTGTTAAAATCAACCTAGTATTAAAGGTCTTATTATGCAGGTTTATTACTTAAGAGAAAATTAGGGATCTCAAGGTACGATTCAGATTGTGAAATCACAAGGATTATTATTAACCTTACTTTGTATAATTCAAATATTTAGAATCAATAGTAAATTAAATGCATTATTGGAAAATGTTCAATTCAAAGTCTTGTAATCAATATAGTTAAGTTAGGGTTGTTATGGTTTTTAGATTTGCCTTAAGTAGATTAGGGCTTGACTCCTTCTCAAATCTTAAGTCAAATTAAGTGTATTTTTTAAGATCAATGTCAAATCAGTGAATTAATTATGCATTATTGGTGGCAATCCTAGGTCTAGATCAAGTCTTAAATGCTTGATCCAAATCTTAGGATTTCTTAAGTTAATTAAGATATTTAAGATTCTATAGTTTTAAATTGATTCAAGTATACTTAATAAGTTTATAAAAGGTGATTTTATTTCATTTGGTTTACTATCATAAGCCAAAATAATGATTAAAGTTTAACAAACAGTATTTTCTTAATGATAACCAAACCCTAATTTCAAGCAAAAAGGATTAGCACATAAATAAAAATCCAACCATTCAAATTACATGAAATTTGGCATGCAAGTCCAATTAATCATACAAGTAATCAGAGACTGAGTTTGCTGTGATCCAATGTGTATAAACCCTAAAATTCACTAGTTATAATTTGACAAGATTAGAGCATATCTACATTTACAGAGCTCAAAAAAATACTTTACTTGGGACATGCAATCTAATTAACATTAGTGAACTAATGGCACCCTAAACATGCAATTTGGATAAGTGAATTTGCTAATCTACCCTAATTAAGATTTAATGTAATTAAGCAATAATTTAAGATCTAACCATCAGATGTATGATATTATTCTATATTTAAGTTCCTGAGATTTTTCTAAACATTTTCATATATAATATCATAAAATTATAACCAGTGGATTAAAAGTTATTAAGAAAATATATTCTGTATTTTTCTATTATATTTTCCTAATTTCCTTAAGGAAAATAAATAATAAATTATTTATAAATATTTTAAACGGTGCCGGCCTGATCCAAACCGCCCGGGTTGTTCGGGCCTGCGGCCCGTTACTGTGTACTATTGATTTTAAAATGGCGCCGGCCTGATTCAAATCACGCGGGTTAATCGGGCTTGAAGGCCCGTTACTATTCGACAGCGCGGGTCACGGGTCGACCTGACCCGCGCTGTCGTCTTCTTCCCTGCGCCTGGCCCCGACTGAGAGCGATTGGGGCGAACCCTAATTGCCAAAATTCTAAGTCGTCGAGCCATGCCGGGCCGTAAGGACGACGACTTCACCTTCCTGGGGCCGAGACCAACCCTTAGAACCCTAAATTGCTAACTGGGATGGTCTAATTCCCCTGGACCTTATTTCTCCATTGCGCGTGAAAGGAGCTCACTATGAGGAGAAATTCTCCTCACAGGGGGCTTGCCAGGGGTGGGGTTTTATCCGTTCACCTTCAGGGTGTAAGCACAGATCGAAGCCCCATTTCAGGAGGCCCTGGGAGGCTCTAGATCCCTGGGACCTTACTCGGTCCCAGAGCTCTGAAAGAAGGATGACTTATTCGATTGATACGATCGAACGGACCCTCCCAGCGCACCAATTTTAATTGCAATGAAATCACATTAGCTAGAGGAGAGTGTGGGGATGGAAATTAGGCAGGAACTGAGCCCATACGGCTCAGTCCAGAACGTGGGGTACCTGGTTTTGCTGGTCTGAGCTGGTCTGGATGGCAGAGCCTGGCACGAAGCAGCAGAGGGGCTCTTAGGGGTCCTGAACTCCAGGAGTTACCCTCTATCAGTTGTACGCGAGCTTAGGAGCGTCGGGAGGAGCTTAGCAGAGCAGCAATGGCGATCAGAGAAGGAAATTGGAATTTAGCTCAATTCAATAGCAAAGAGCTCCAGAGGTGAGGTCTGAGGCTATTTATAGCCTCACAGAGGTGTTGGGAGGAACTGCTGGGACTGGGCTCGGCTTGGCTTGGCCCGAGAGCCCGGGTCAAGGGGAGCTCTCAGAATTTCCAAAAATGGAGATATCAGGCTGGAGAGCCCGTCTCAGAGGCCTCACAAGATTGAGGAACCCCTAACGGCTATGCTGAGCTGGCGGGGGACTGGGGGACAGGCTCTGCCTGTCGAGGATTTCATTTTTTGTTTTGTCGGGGGTATGAGCGAAGTGGAGGAGACGATGAGCAGTGCGGGGTTTACGGCAGCCATCTGATGTATCGATCGTTGACGCGGAACGGCTCAAATTCTTGGATAGGTAACAGCCGAACGCGGAGCGGGGATCATCCGTCGGATCTGGATCTCTGGATCTGACGGATGGATCGTGCTACTTACTATGGGTGGATGGGTACCGTCCGATCCTTTGATTGAACCGTGGAACGGCCCAGATGGGTTGATCCTGAGCGAAGGCGCGGGCCGCACGATCTGATCCGAGAAATGAACGGCTCAGATCGCGCCCGCTGTTTTAAAGACGACTGAAGGTATGTTTGCAATTTTTAATTGTATGGAGCCCTTAAGTGCAATTGCGCCATTTTAAATTAAATTGAATTATTGCCTAAATGAACTCCAATTTGCACCAAAATTTCACCCTTAACTAATTTGGGGGTGAGGAATTCAAAAATGCAATCAGATTTTAATTCCGAGATCAAATTATTTTGGGTCTAGACTAGGGCATCTAGACTGATCAATTTGCAATTTTTAACTTAGAGAAGTCCAATTGACTTCAAATTTTCCAGATAGGCTTAACTTGATGTTCTAAAGGCAATGGCACTAAAAGTTAAATCAAATAACCTGTAATTAACATGGTAACAACCTAGGGTTGTTACAGCTACACCTTCAGGGAACTAAGACACGTCAATTGAGGTAAGAAACCTCATCTAGGACACCCGGGATCGTCGAGGTGCTACTCGACCAAGATGCACTAAGGGAGGGGAGTTAGGGTTCATTGTGAGGAAGTAATTCTCCTCATAGAAGCCACTAAATGGATGGGGCTCGATCCTTACACCATCAGTGAGGTGAGGCGAGTCGAACCCCCAAGGTTTTGCAGCCTGGGGTGCAGCCAATCGCTGGGTCCCTACTCGAACTCAACCATGGCTGGTCCGTTAGCTCAATTGATCGATACGATTAATCAGAGCTAGCTCAGACCCTAAGAACAACTAGGTTAGGTTCCTAGAGGGCTAAAGGAGCTAGACGATATCTAGAGGAAATAATTGAGAGCTCATATTGATGGACTGAGCTTACGCAGCTCAATGGGAAGAAGTTGTACCTAAAGATGGGATTGCAGGCACGGTTGAGAGAAATTGAGAGGCTCCTGAGCTCACCATGCAGTAGGTGCAAGTTGACAGGGTGTGTGAACACCAAACGGACCCTCTATCAGCGGTTCGTAGCTTCAAAAATGCCGGGAAATCGCCGAGATACTGGGAGCTCTAGAGGACTTTGGCTGGGCAATTGAGGGTTCATAGTGAGCAAGAGGACTCACTATGAGGTCCTGGAGGTATTTATAGATTTAAGGGATGTGTGTGGGTGGATACCAGGGCTCGGGCATGGAGAAAGGCTCGAGCCGAACAAGAGGTTTAGCCAACGGCCGAGGACGATTCAGGGAGATTTCTACCGGCAGGAGGTCGCGCCAAGGGTAGAAAAGGAAAATCAAGGATTTCTCGTACTACCACAGGGGTTGGAGGTTGCTTGGTTGTCGGGGGGGGGGGGGGGGGGGGGGACCAGCGAGCAACGAATCGAGAGGTGGACGAAGGTCCACAACGCTCGGGTTGCTCCAAACCATCTGATGGATCGACCGTTGGTTATGGATGGTTGTGTTGGATTACTTAAGCAGATCAAAGATCTACTGTTAGATGTGCATAATGGATCCGACGCTTAGGATTAGATCTTAACCTGGAGGAGATCCCGCTGTTGGATTAAATGTGTTGAGATGCGGGCTAATGCATCGAATGGCTAGAACCCATGCGCCGCTGTCGGGACCCCGCAGCAGATCAGCCATGGTCCCTATAGCAAATCCCATCCATATTTTTTAATTAAATAATTTAATTTAAATAATATAAAATTAATTATTTAATATAATATATTCTAATTAATCATAAATCCAATTTAGGACCAAATGAGTTCTAAAAATTCCTAAAAATTCACCCTTAGCTAATTAGGGTATAAGAAACTCAAAAATGAAATCAAATTTTAATTTAGAGATTAATTTAATTTAGGTATTTTCCAAGGCTCAAAAATAGGCAAAAATACCAATATTTTCAATTTATCTCCGATTGACCCCAAACTTCTAAGATTATGTTTAAATGACCCATTGAATTTAATGGAATCAAAATTAACACTTAGTTTAGCTTAATTAATTTGATTTAGTTAGGGTAAGAACTAGGTTTGTTATAATCAAAGACATGGAGAACTTCTTAATCCTCTATCTATTCCAGAATAGAAATGGCATAATATTTTCATGGATTTTGTTATGGGTTTACCCAAGTCTAGATTAGGTGCTGATTCTATTGGGTTATAGTTGATCGATTGACCAAATCAGCCCATTTTATTCAAATGAGATAGACTGATTCCATGGAAAGACTGGCAAAGCTATATATTAGAGAAATTATCAGACTCCATGGCATTCCAAGTTCAATTGTTTCAGATCGTGATAGTAGATTCCCTTCCAAATTCTGGATTGCAGTGCATCAAGATTTGGGCACTATATTGGCCATAAGTACTGCATTTCATCCACAAAAGGATAGACAAATAGAATGAGTTAATCAAATTCTTGAAGTTCTTTTGTGTCTATGCATTTTGGATTTCGGTGGTTCCTGGTAAGGCCACATTCCTCTTGTAGAGTTTGCCTACAATAATAACTATCAAGCAAGCATTGGTATGGCACCCTATGAAGCTCTATATGGAAGAAAATGTAGCACTCCGCCTGCTTGGGCTGAGACTGGAAGTTTACAGCTTTTTGGATTTGATTTTGTTGCTAAAACAAACAAAAAAGTGCAATTAATTCAATAGAGAATTAAAGTAGCACAAGATCGTCAAGGCAAATATCAGTAGCACAAGATCGTCAAGGCAAATATCACGATGCTCATCATCGTTCTTTAAATTTCAATACTGGAGAACTTGCTTATTTTAAAGTCAGTCCTATGAAAGGAGTATTTCGATTTGGTGTAGTTGGGAAGATTAGCCCTCGCTATTGCGATCCATTTGAAGTCTTAGAAAGGATAGAATCTGCTGCCTATAAATTAAAACTTTCTAAGGACTTTTCTGCTATTCATAATGTATTTCATATCTCATCATTATGAAAATATCTTCAATATCCTTCACATTTAGTTCAACTTCCAGCCGTATCTATCCAACCCTATCTTATGTTGAAGAACCAGTCAAAATCTTACCTTACGATCAGAGGCAGCTAAGAAATCGATCTATTAAAATGGTTAAGGTTCAATGGAAGAACTATATGCGAGAAGAATGCACTTGGGAGAAAGAAGTGGATATGTGGCGAAAATGTCCTAATCTCTTTAATTCTGGTACTTTCTTAACTTCTTTTCATTTCAATTTGTCATTTCCACTATATCTTATTCTTCTCACTTTAGTGATGTCGAGGACGACATCATTCTTAAGTGGGGGAGTCTGTAATAACCAGGTTGTTAGTTAGGTTAATTAGGACTAATCTAAGTCCTAATTATGGTTCCAGTGCCTTAATTAAGTCATTGGAAGCTCATCCCTAGGATCCAGTCTAAATTAGAAATCAAATGAATTAAATACTAATTTCTGGAAAATCCAGAAACCCTAAAATTTGACCTAACTTAATTGACCTCAAATCAAAAAATGGACATCGCCATAGCGCTCATTGCCCCCAAATTAGCCCGGGGTGATGTTTTCGTGCCAATCAGAAGTCATCAAAATTTAGCAAATATTTTAATAATATTTAAATCCCCGAAAAATCAAATAATTAAATACTTATCGAAACAAAAATCTGATTGTGCTGTTGCGTTCCTCACCCCTCAATTAGTTATGGGCGATTTATTTATAATTTTTGGAATGTGTTTAGTTAATAAATTTTAATAATTTAATTAAGTAAATTAGTTTAAATTAATAAAATTTTAAATATTTAAATTTGGACTTAATGGACACCGTCGATCCTAAGCTAACGTTGTTCCTTCTATATAATTTTGTCGTTTGAACTAATGGATCTCCCGAACCGTTTGATCGGGAGATCGGACGATTGGGAGATCGCAGCGCTTGTCCTGCATTCGCATACACGTCGGCTGCCTCCGTTGCATGGCTCGGTCTCGCTGATCCAGATGACTTTTGTCGATTTATTTGACTGCTTTGGAGTTAGTTTAAGACCCTGGACCATCCTTTGTCTCGATTTCACTTCTTTGAATGCCAAAGACGATCTAAGCATCCACTGCATAACCCTAACCTTCCTAATCTGCTTAATCAAAGTACCTTCTGCAACCATCTTATCTTCTATAAGCCTAATAATCGTTGATTGCTAACCATTGAGGACTCAATCACATAAAATCTGTGATCGAGGATTTAGGGTTTCGCCATTAGCCTAACCCTAAGAGGTGGAAGGTGAAGGGCCTCAATCGTTTTACCCGGACCAATTTGGACCGGATCGAACCCGTCTGGTTCACACCGTCTGGGTACCGGCCACACATAAGAATTTTGTGAGGTGAGGGTGGGCCCCACAAGCTCCGCTGTCATCCCCGTATTCAACCACGTGTCATAAGCATCGGGCGACAACGGGTCACGCAGTTTGTCTTGACGCAAGGCGTTGGGGCCCGCTAGTCTACCTCCAGCAAATAGTGCATCGACACGTGGAGTTGGGTCCCGCGGCGGTCTCTTCTTTCTGTTGGCGTGGGACCCGCCTGCAGAAAAGAATTAGTATATTTAAGAAATAATCTTGAATTTAATTCAAGTCTTATAGACTTATACTTTAAGTTATTTATATATACTCATTTATATAAAAATAGAGAATTAATTAAATTTATTAATTTATAATAATTAATTAATTAACAAAATTTAAATCAAGCTATTAAATAGCAAAATTAATATTTTTGCAATTAAGTATATTCAATTAATTTCCAAACTTTAGGCCTTCATAATTAGCAAAGTATAAATCCAAAAATATTAAAATTATATATCATTGAAATTAGAAAAATTATGAGTATTTTGGCACTATCAAAATTTCAATTTGAGCTAAATATCACCTAGTGACATTTAGGATCCCACATATTTACCCTAAATATCCCAAAACTTACATAGCTCATAACTTTGCACACACTAGTCCAAACATAGTCAATATGGGTCTTAAAGTGATTAGTAGAATCTCTAGAACAACCTAGTAGTTTTGAATTCTTTGTTTGGATTAGTATTTGTTTAATCTCTTTTAGGACCTAACCCTAATTACCCTGATTAACCATAGAACTTCAATTGATCATAACTAGGTCAATTGAACTCCAAATTAGATCTTCAAATATACCATTTTAATTAGGAAGACATAATTAATAGTAAACTATAAAAATATTTAAGATCCAATAATTAGATCTCTTAATTAGCCCTAATCACCTTAAAACTTGATTAGTGAATATTAGCATAATTAATGATCCAAATTGAGTAATTTTAGTTTCTGATTACTCTTAGAGTAGAATAAAACTTAGTGGTGTGGTTGGTTTAGTGATTTTATGATTAATATTACTAATAAACCACTAATCACTCTAAACCCTAGTTATTAACTTTAAAACTTATATTGGCTATAACGTAGCCAATACTTATTATAATTTAATGATTTTTGGTTCTATAGAAACCTTAAATAATAATCTTCAATAAACTAATAGAAAATTTAGGTTTTATTAGGTCTAATTACCAAATTGCCCTTATAAGTCAAATTCCTTAATTTGACTTATAAGGCTTAATATATATCCAAAATAAATGTAATAACGGTCTAAACTTATATTAGATAGTTAGTAATCATTCCACTTCAATAAATTCTAGATTAGAGCCCTAATTCATAAAGTTGAATTTTAGACCCTTAAGTAGGGGCAAAATAAAAATTTTGCCCAAATTTAGGTCTAAGCATTCTTAAACATTAGATTCATAATTAAACCCTTAAAATCAGTATTATGACTGATTTAGAATCATTTAGGATATTTTATCTTATCATTTTTCCATTTTTTAGAAAATGCCTTAAAATTCACTTCAAAATCTCCTAAGTCTTAGTCTACCTCTTATAAGGTGAATTTAGCTCACCTTATATCTTCCTTAAGTTAAATATATTATAATAATAGTTAATTATTATCAAAATTAAAGCTTAATTATTCTCTTTATTCCCTTACTTCAAAACCTTTAGGATCTTATTTTCTTAGGGTTTAGCTTAGAAATTTAGGTTAGAGTTCATCTATTAAGTAAATGAGTACTTAATAGATGAAACTTTAGTTTTATAGTTTTCTAGAATTTCATCCTTTATCTTTGATTATTTTGTATTTAAACTTTAGATTTAAGATTATAAATCCATCTTATTAAGCTTAATTTTGCTTAATAAGATAGTCTTAATTATAGATCGTGAGATTTGGGTTTAATTTTATGTAATTAGGATTAGAACCTATTGGATTAAGAACTTAAAATCTAATACTTGGATTTTAACATCTTAATCCCACAATTTTGATTTATATTAATCAAGATTGGCTTGGGATTCGTAAAATCATCAATTAGGAAGTTTGATTTATTATTTTAAACTTGATTAAGCATCATGTGATTTATAAATGTTAGAACTTGATTAGTTCTAACTTCTTTTAACTTTTAGGATAGATGTTCTGAATTTATACTTAATAGCTGGATATTTGAGATTCTAAACTTGTATAGATTCAGATAGATAGAATGATTTAATTAGAAAACAAAGTGATATCATAAAGTTTGTTTAGTGCTATTTGATACATTAATTTGTATGCTTGGCTTCCTTATTTTGGACTTTATACTTTGATACATTATATGAAATAGAGTATACTTTATATGTTAATTTGATTCATTCATAAAGCATATTCTTAATTGAAAGAAATTAAGGTAATGAATTTCATATAACTTATGATGGAATATGTCTTACTTAGTCCTCCTGGACAGTGTGACTTTACTTTTGTTCTAGGATATTTCTCCTAGATGCTCAGATGATACTCTACTTTTGCTCTAGAATATTTCTCTTAGACACTCAGCAGATACTTTGTGACATTACTTTGATCTAGGATGTTTCTCCTAGATATTCAGATGGGATCAAGTGGCACTTTATTTAAATGGAATTAAGTAATTTTGGATCTCGGATGTTTCTCCTAAATAATATTAGATGGATTCTTTTAACAGGCTCTTAATTTTTGGCAGGACTATGTAAGAATATTTCCATATAAGTTAGTTTATTTTACTTTACATTTTTAGCACATTTCTTTAATTACAACATTTTTAGTATATTTGTTCTTTATACAGCACTTTCACTATATTCAGCAGTTCCTTTAGTACTTACAGTTTTTCATGTAAATGGTATTATTTCAGCAGCTTGTTTTCCTTTGATGGCATGTTAGGATGTTAGATTTTTACTTTCAGCTCAGTACTTTCATTTTATATTAAAAAACCAGCATGAATTAAATTGATCATATTACTTATGAATTTCTTATACTTAAAAGACTTGATTGTTTATTACTTAACCCTTTTCTACAGCTTGAGTTGAGGTATGTACTTATCTCACACTTTGTTTGAGTTATAATTAAGTTAATTATAACTTTACCACTTTTCTTTGTTGCTTTACTGCTCCTACTTTGCTTAGATGATTGTGATATCATTGAAATTATAAAAAAATGCTTAATATAAAATGTACTTAGACTTATTGTCTAACCAAAATTTTCTTTTCTTTTGGCTGGGCCCTGTCATTGTGATACCGACAATGGCAGACTCCGAATTAGTTGAGGAAGGACCTTCCGAAGATCTGGTTCAGGAGGAGGAGCGTGTAGAAGAAGACCCTTAGTTCTATTCTTTTATTTTGTGAGGATTGAGTGACCTTACTTTACTGCTTTAACTTGTAAGTTGTTTTGTAATAATACAAGTTTAAACTTCTTTTCTTTTCATGCTTATGTATTATGAGTTGTATAATTATTATTTGGATTGTATGGATATTATTACTTGTTTTTCTTCCGCACTCTAATATATTATAGTATGCTCATTTAGCAATTGGCTCTTTTGCTCTTCCTTATTATGGTATATCTTCCCTTAACATTTGATTAGGAAGGTTATTCCTTAATCTAAATGTTAAGTGAGGGTTTTCCCGTTAATGACCATCTCTTAATCTCAGACGATTAGGGGGCGGCCGCCACATTAGTAAATAAAGGTTGCAGCGCATTTCTAGTAATAATACTAGGAGAACAGAAGGAAGACATTCCCGTATCTAAGAATCCAATAATTTGCGAATTCACTGACATTTTTCCCGAAAACCTACCCAATTTTCTAGCTACACGAGAAGTAGAATTTGCAATCGACATCGTCCCAGGAACCCAGCCAATCTCCAATGCACCTTATCGAAGGGCACCTAAAGAGTTATAGGAACTGAACAAACAACTACAATAGCTATTGGAGAAGGGTCTGATCAGGCCTAGTTCATCACCATGGGTAGCACCAGTCCTACTTATCAAAAAGAAGGACGGGTCAATGCAAATGTGCATTGACTATAGAGAGCTAAAAAAGGTCACCATAAAAATAAATACCCGCTTCCCCGCATCGATAATTTATTTGATCAATTGGTCTAAGCAAAAGTGTTCTCCAAGATCGATTTGCAATTAAGATACCACCAGCTATAAGTAAAAGATTCTGGTATAACTAAGACAGCCTTTAGAATCAGATACAGCCACTATGAGTTTTTAGTGATGTCATTTAGATTAACAAATGTGCCCTCAATCTTCATGGACTTAATGCAGCATATTTTGAAACCCTACCTTGAAAAATTCGTCATCGTCTTCATAGATGATATTCTAATATATTCTAAGATGAAGAAAGAACACGAATGTCATCTTAAGGCAGTTTTGAGGGAACTACGTGACCACGAACTGTAAACCAAGTACTCAAAGTGCGAGTTTTGGCTTGATTTAGTTGTTTTTCTTGGCCATGTGGTGGATGCGCAAGGAATTAGATTGGATCAAAATAAAGTTAGTGACATCAGAAGCTTCTTGGGTCTAGCTAGGTACTACAAAAGATTTGTGAAGGGTTTTTCCCAGATAGCTTCCCCATTAACCAAGTCAGCCTAGAAAGCAGTACCATTTGTATGATCTTCAGCTTATGAAGAAGCATTTCAAGCATTGAAGGATGTTCTCACCTCTGCTCGAGTTTTAGTTCTTCCTAAGGAAGGGTTGAACTACCAAGTATACACTGATGCCTCTAGGTCAGGCTTGGGACCAGTATTAATGCAAGAAGGGAAGGTCATCGCATATGCTTTCAGTCAACTGAAAACCCACAAGAGAAACTATCGTATCCATGACCTCGAGTTAGCTACCATAGTGTTCACCTTGAAGATTTGGCGTCTACCTATATGGAATCTAATGTTTAATATTCACCAACCATTAGAGCCTCAAATATATATTCACTCAGAGGGAGTTAAACTATAGACAGAGAAGATGGTTATAGTTGATTAGCGACTATGATTTGGATATCCAGTATCATCTGGGTAAAGAAAATGTGGTAGCAGATGCCCTCAGCCATCATGCCACACTCACAACTATGATTGCCTCAAGCTCATTAGATGTGGGGCCCCCGTACTGACAATAAGGAAGTACGGTGCTCCAATTGTGGCAAATCCCCAACTTAAGTAAAGTTAGGCGAACCCAACGTACCTTAAGGCAAGGACTTGTCACCAAGTGCTATAACATTCATCAATATAGATATCAAAGTGGCGGAAGCAATATAACATAGAGTAACATCCACAAGCATACGTAGTAGGAAAAGAAAATGCAATATAGTAACTCATCACAATGCAGAAAGTAAAGTACATTCAGAAAGTTTAATTATTACAAACTGAAATGAATAACTGAAGAATGAAAGACTCTCGTCCTTACTGGAATAACAAGACAAAGCTAGCTAGACAGCAGCTGGAAGGTCCTTCTCCTGAACTGGCTCCTCCTCAGCGACACTGCCCATGAACAAGTCTGAATCTGACATTTGTCGGTATCACAAATACCAGGGCCCCAGCCAACAAAATAAAAAGGTTATAGTTAGACAATTGTCTAAGTACATTTTAGGCTATTTAAAGTGAACTGAATATTAAAGGATATCACATTTAAATTTAACTATACATACAGCAGTAAAGGGGTGCAATAAGCTATGAAAGAACTGGGATACTATAAACTATCTATTTATAGCATGCAACATATATGTAAAGTAACATATAGACTCAAAATAAGCAAGGTAAGGCTAAGAGCAAAATAACTGCAACTATTGAATAAACATGATCCTAACATGATTATGATCGAAGTAAAATATGCTAAGTATAAAAGAACACGAGTACAGAATATAATAAAATTCTAGCATCCTAAACATGCCATTTATACATATATCTAAGCCATAAAATATACATATAACATACAGATTAATATGAAAAGAAAGGCCACTGAGACATGTGGCGAAAAGGAAAGCAATATATAATAAGTGAAGCCACTGAGACATGTGGCAAAGCGAGCAAATACTGAAAATAAGGCCACTGAAGCATGTGGCAAAACAAACCAGAAGTCAAAACAATACAATACAGGTAAAGTAGTAATATGCCTAAGTTCTAGTACTGCCATACCAGCCAATAGGCCATACAGGGCCCACAATATCAATTAATCAGTCAATCCCCAGCCTAGCCATCCAAATATGCTAGGTCTGAGTCCAGTCTATACAATACTACTACTGAAGAGACAGACTAAACTAGGTCATATTCTACTAACTGTGATAAAACAAAACTGAATGATATGTAAATTCAATACTAGCTTAGGATACATCATCCTAAGTTCTCCTATTATGCTCAAGGGATAAAGCTCAAAATCCAAGGTATGCAAAGCAATCTAATCAAAGTAAGCAAGAGACTCAATCTAGACTTATGTGATATCTGTTGTTATCTAATTTCCAAATCTAACTACTCTGAGAAAGTACAAGCTTAGGATCTCCGATATCCAGCTATCGAGTAGAATCTCAGATTTACGTACTTAAAGTCAAATATTAGAACTTAACAAGTTCTAATCAAAAATTGTGTGATGACTATATGGTTTAAATAAGCAAATCAACGACCTAATTTTATGAATATTTTACTCTCTTACCCAAATCTTGATTAAATAAATCAAGATTTAAGGATTTAGAACTTAAACCCTATGTTGAGTTCAAATTCTTAATCCAAGGTGATACTAAAATAGGATCTAGGTTTCTCACTTAATCTCAAAGGTAAAGGTTCCTATAAGTTAGAAGATTTAGGAACTACGATCTTAGTGAAAGGCTATTCTATTAATTATAAGATAAAATAATCAGTTAAGAACTTGAGACTCTAAGATCTATATTCAATCTTTAAGATAATTTTATTATCTTATTGATTGAATTATCTTATACCCGCATGGAAGGTTTCAAAAGATTAAAGAATCAATCATTAAATAATTACAATTTGGAGGTGGTTTGATTTCAAATTGAAGATCTAAGTCTAAGATCTAAGATCCAAAGATCTGAAGTTTGATCACTTTAGGCATTAATTGGATTTTAGTTTAGGAGAATCCAATTGCATTTTCTTTAGTAATTAGGTTCAACATCTAGCTATGTTGGGCTTAATTGCTATAAGGGTTAATAGTTCTAAACATTAGGTTAACCATTAACTCATAATAATCTCTTTAGATTACTTAAGATCTAAGAGTCTAAGTTTGATCACTTTTAGATGTTAAGCTGGATTCTTAACTTAGACTTTTCCAATTCCTTACCTTTTGATACTAAGCTCTTAAGTTATTTTATCTGAGTTTATTAATGATACAATTGACAATTCTTATTATTATATTTCAATTTCTTTTTTTTCAAGTCAAATGATCCTTAAATGGAATGCTTAAGAGTTAAGCATCTTATTTAAGAATTAAATGAGGATTTGATGATTTAAGGATCATATGAATAATATTATTATTTTAAGATTTTAGAGAACATTTTTAATTTAAAGTGTATTACTGAAATTTTCAATCCTTGAGGGACATTAATCCATATTTTGGTCAAAATGACCAAAATGCCCCTCTTAAGGCTAAAATTGGGATTTTAGGGTTTACTTACCCGAATTGGTTTTAATCTATTTTAATATGTTTCACATGACTTAGTAAGGTGGGAAACACCCAAATTCTAGGTTTTGAAGACCTAATTGATCTTAATTAGCACTAATCACTTAATTAAGCTACTTAGGGTGATTTGTGAAATTAAGGCAATTTAGGGCAATCCAACTCTACACTTAGATTCTACTTGACTTAATATAAGGTTAGGAACAACCCTCACTCAATTCAAAGGCTTAATTAAGGTTAAGTTCACTAATCCTTATTTAGGGTGATTAAGGAGTGATTAAGAAAATTAATTATCCACAATCAACTTTAAGGGTCTGGAATTATTCCATAGGGTATAAGGAGCAATCAGAGCCCTTAATTTCATAAATTGGATAATTATATGATTTTATATGATTTGTTTAAGAATAGAAAAGGTTTGGCAAATAAATTTTAATCCAACCATTGGAACTGGAATTTTATTTTATATTCAGATTCTCTGAATTTTTCTGATTCAAATGGTATATTGGATCATACCATTTGGATCTGAATAACTAAAGTTATTTAATTAATTTATTCTGAATGTTTATTTAAATTAAAACTATAAGAATCTAATTACATTAAATCATAACTATTAAAAATACATTCCAAAAATTGTTTAATTAACAACGGCACAAATATCAAACCGCGCGGGTCGGCGCTCGGCCCGGCCCAAAATCGCATCTTCGTCTTCCTCCCGATGCGCCCGCAGCCCTAATTCCTGAGGCGGACTCCCAGCGCCAAATTCACCGCACTCCGGTCATGCCGCGCCGCGATTTTGATGGCTACACGTTCCCTGACCTCAGATGCGTCGATTGAGGTAAAAAGCCCTCACTGGGACGCTCTGGTTCACTGGATGCCTATTCGGCCTAAATCCTTTGGCTGGCGCACCTGTGAGGAGATAATTCTCCTCACAAAGAGCACGGGTCGCCTTGACCTTGACCCCTACACGTTCAGGAATCAAGGAGGAAGCCATAGGACGACACGCGAGGCTCTAGGGTGGTATGGATCCTTGGGGTCTTACTCCACATTTTTTGCCGTTCAGAGCTTCGACTGGATCGACCAAGTACAGTCGAATTGATCAATCTGGTCAAACCTGACCCTCGATACCAGCTTACAATTATTGCTCTGAGGGTTTCGATACCAATCAGAGGGCTAAATGGCTCAGGAGCTCGCCGCATTCGCGCGAATTGGCCCGACTGGCAGTGTGCTCCCAGACGGTGCTTAGGCCGTTTGGCGAACTACCAAGGCTCACTAGAGGTCCAGGATGACCGCTAGGAGCTAAAGAAGGGTCCTAGCACAACATCTATGGCTTGAGGAGAGGCAAATCGAGCTGAATTCAGCTCGATAGAGAGGAGGAAAGAGCTGTACCTCGGTTCGAAGATTTGCAGCGAATGCAGGCTGCCTCGAGTGAACTTAGAGGTTTCAGGAGCTCCGCAAGGGGGTCTGAACTCCCGACCTCACCCTCAATCAGCAGATGCAGCGGGTTCGATCACCGGGAGAGCTTGGAAGAACTGGGAGCTGCGAATGGAGGGCAGTGGGGAAGATGAGCCTCTCAGTGAGCAAAGGAGCTCACTGAGGGGTTAATGGGGGTATTTATCGACTGCTGGGAGGTCCAGGGTGGCTGTCGAGGTCTAGAACCATGGCTTAGGCTCGGCCCGAGGGGTCACTTGCCATTCCCTCTCAGGGAATGGCTCAGCCATCCCTGCGGCTCGGCCACAACGGGAAAGACCTCTAACGGTCCAGCTGACCTGGCAGGAGGGTGGCCGACAAGGTCGACTTGGCTGGGTACGGAAAATTTTCCGCGGTCGGGCTGAATCTCTCGGGGATGAAGGTGAACAGCGACCAGGAAATCGAGGGCCATCTGATGCGCGGAGACGTTGGGATTCGGCGGTTTGATGGAAGTCCTGGGTAACGGCAGCGCGGATTGAATCTCAGACGTCGGATCCCAGATGCTGATTGAGCGTATAAGATCAATTCACAAGTGGAGTGACGCGGGCCGCTGGATCCTGCGCTGTGATGCACGCCAGAGATCCTGCTGGCTTAACACCGTGCGCCGCTGTCGGGACCCCGCAGCGGATCTGCCGCGGTCCCGACAGCAAATCCCACACAGTTAATTTCTTAAATAATTTAATTTAATTAATTAAAATCCATTTAAATAAATATTAATTATTCCAAAATTTCCCAAATTCAATTTAGGACCAAACGAGCTCCAAAAATTCCCAAAAATTCACCCTTAGCAAATTTGGGTATGAGGAATTCAAAAATGAAGTCAAATTTTAATTTGGAGATCAAAATAATTTAGTTATTTTTCAGGGCTTAAAAATAGCCAAAAATACTAAATTCTCCAAATTAGCTCCAATTGATTTTCAAACTTCTAGGTTTAGGTTTAAATGACTCATTGAATTCAATGGAATCAAAATCAAGCCTTTGTTTGGCTCAGCTAATCTAGTTTTAGCTAGGGTAATAACCTAGGGTTGTTACAGACTCCCCCTCTTAAGAACGATGTCATCCCTGACATCACCCAAGTGAAGAAATGTCCTACTGCGACAATATGAGTTTTAGATGCAATTGAAGGAAAAGAAATGAATAGTACCTGAGTTTACAAATAGCTGGGGATATTTATTGCACATATCCACCTCTTTTTCCCAAGTAGATTCTTTTAATGATCTGTTTTTCCACTGAATTTTGACCATAGGAATTGAACGATTCCTCAGCTGTTTCTGATCACGAGCTAAAATTCTGATAGGTTCTTCGGCATAAGAAAGATCAGGTTGAATTTCTACTGCTAGGAGTTGAACGAGATGAGAAGGGTCTCGAAGACATCTTCTCAATGAGGATACATGAAATACGTTATGAACAGCTGTGAAGCCATCAGGTAGGCATAGCCGATAAGCAGATGACCCTACCTTGGCCAAGATTTTGAAAGGTCCTACATAGCGGGGACTGAGTTTCCCAGCTACACCAAATCTGAAAACACCCTTCATTGGGCTGACCTTCAGATAAGCAGAATCTCCCACATTGAATTCTAAGAGATGGTGGTGAGAGTCATGATACTTACTCTCTGACGATCTTGAGCTGAACGAATTCTCTACTGAATTAACTTGATCTTGCTGCTGGTTTCTTCTACCAATTCTGAACCAAACAGTTGAACACTTCCTGTTTCAGACCAGGCTAGCGGAGTACTACATTTTCTACCATACAAAGCTTCATAAGGAGCCATCTTAATACTAGCTTGAAAACTGTTGTTATAGGCGAACTCCACTAACGAGATGTGATCTTCCCAGGAACCAGCAAAATTAAGGATACAGAGTCTAAGCAAGTCTTCCAGAACTTGATTTACTCTCTCAGTCTAACCATCTGTCTGAGGATGAAAAGCTGTACTCATGGCTAGAGTCGTTCCCAGGTCTTGATGCATAGCCTGCCAAAACTTGGAAGTAAATCTGCTATCTCTATCAGATACAATTGACTTTGGAATTCCATGCAATCTGACAATCTCCTTGATGTAGAGCTTTGCCAACTTCTCTACTGAATCAATTTGACGAATAGGAAGGAAATGCGCTGATTTAGTTAATCGATCAACAATAACCCAGATTGCATCGACACCAGATTTGGCACGAGGAAATCCCATGACAAAGTCCATTGATATATCGAACCATTTCCATTCAGGAATATCTAGCGGATGCAGAAGACCACCAGGTCTTTGGTGTTCGGCCTTTACTAGATTACAGGCATGTCATTTGGCCACAAAGTCAGCAGCATCTTTCTTCATACCTGGCCACCAAAATGATTGCTTCAAATCTTGATACATCTTAGTATCTCCTGGGTGAATATGATACCCAGAATTATGGCCTTCGACTAAAACCTCTTGATGCATAGATTTAGGTATCCACAATTTATTGCCCTGATAAACTACACCATTCTGCAACTGCAAATCCTGACGACGACCACCTTCGATATCTGCTTTAAATTTCAGATACTCATCATCTTTGGTTTACGAGATGGAGACATCTCGGTGGAAAGTGGGTTCCACATTAATATTTGCTAATAGCGAACTCAGCATATCGCCATTAACTGGAGTAATCTCGAGCTTACGAAATTCAGGTTCTAAGAAACTGGAGGCAATCATAGAGGTTAGAGTAGCACGACGACTAAGAGCATCGGCCACAACGTTTGCTTTTCCGGGATGATACTGGATACTGAGATCATAATCACTGATAAGTTCCAACCATCTTCTTTGACGGAAATTCAACTCTCGCTGGGTGAAGATGTACTTCAAACTTTGATGGTCAGTGAAAATTGAACATTGTACTCCATACAAATAGTGACGCCATATTTTCAAGGCGAATATTACGGCTGCGAGTTCAAGGTCATGAACTGGATAGTTTTTCTCGTGGGGTTTTAGTTGATGAGAGGCGTAAGCAATTACCTTACCCTCTTGCATCAAAACACAACCTAGACCAATTCCAGAAGCATCGGTATATACCTGATAATTCAAACCTTCTTTTGGTAGAACAAGAACTGGAGCGGTAGATAGAGCATCCTTAAGGGTTTGAAATGCTTTCTCGCATTCTGGGTTCCAAATGAATGGGACAGCCTTTCAGGTTAGTTTAGTCAATGGAGAAGCAATCTGGGAAAAGCCCTTAATGAACTTTCTGTAGTATCCTGCTAATCCCAGGAAACTTCTAATATCGGTGACAGACTTAGGTTGAGCCCAATCCTGAATAGCCTTTACTTTGCTTTGGTCTACTCGAATTCCCTGAGCATCGACTACGTGCCCCAAAAATGCAATTGAGTTAAGCCAGAACTCGAACTTGGAGAACTTGGCATAAAGTTGATGCTCACGCAAGGTTTCCAACACTAACCTCAGATGTTCTTCATGGTCTTTTAGAGTTTTGGAGTAAATGAGGATATCGTCAATAAAGACGATTACGAATTTGTCCAGATATGGTTTCAGCACTCGCTGCATTAAATCCATAAAGATTGACGGTGCATTGGTGAGTCCGAACGACATTACCAAAAACTCAAAGTGTCCATAACGAGTACGGAACGCAGTCTTCCCTACGTCGTCTTCTTTTACTCGCAACTGATGGTATCCAGACCTTAGATCGATTTTAGAAAATATCACGGCTCCGAATAATTGATTGAACAGATCGTCAATTCTAGGCAGTGGATATTTGTTCTTTACGGTGACCTTGTTTAGTTCGCGATAGTCTATACACATACGCATAGATCCATCCTTCTTCTTCACAAATAAAACTGGCGCTCCCCAAGGAGACATGCTTGGCCTAATAAAACCTTTATTCAGGAGCTCTTGCAATTGCTCATTGAGTTCTTGAAGCTCTTTAGGTGCCATTCTATAAGGTGCTTTGGATATTGGCTATGTACCAGGAATCAATTCAATGGAGAATTCCACTTCTCTAGAAGGAGGTACACCAGGCAAATCTTCCGGGAATACATCGGCGAATTCTTTGACTACCTTACAATCAGCAAGGGAGATATTTTCTTTTGTTTCGCCCATCATGGTGACTAAGTAGGCGCTACTACCTTTGACAATCAACTGTTCTGCTTTAATGGCATTTATTAAAGATAACTGTATGCTAGTTTTTCCTACAAATGTTTCAGGCTTACCCTGAGAGTGGAGAGTGACTTTCTTTTTATGGCAGTTAATCACAGCATTATTGTCACTAAGACAATTCATCCCGAGGATGATGTCAAAGTTTACTATCGGTAGAACGATTAGCTTAGCCTGAAATTCTTGATCGTTTATCGGGACTTTGATATTGCAAAATTTCTGAGCACTTAGTTGGATTCCTGATGGAAGTCCGACACTCAATCTTTGTGCTAGGTTGCATGTGTGGATTTTAAGATTATTAGCAAATTGTTCTGAGATGAATGAGTGACTGGCACCCGTATCGAACAATACGTTACAAGGTTGGTTATTAAAATAAAGTGTGCCGAAATTACATAGTTTTGCATTAACAGCTTGAACAGATTTAACATACAGAAAGGCAATATGACAAGCGAGGTTTAAGAGTGTGTACCTAAAACCACGTTGTTATCTTCTGCGGCTTCCATAGGAGTTAAAGCATACACTCGGGCAGGTCCAGCAGGACAATTGTTATTTTGTCGTCGCTGGAAATTCTGAGAATTGGGTGCTGGGGGCAGGGTGTGAGCCACTTCAGAAGCAGGGGTTGGCATTATGGCTAGATTTGGTTCCCTCCGATTCAGTGGAGTTGCCCGAAACACCTGCTTCTTGTGATACGACTTCATTTGAACTCCGTCTATTGTTTCTGTGTGGTCGCACTGATAAAATCGATGATCTATGCGCCCACAATTAAAACATCTCTGGCCAAAGTGATAACACTTGCCATACGGATGTGGTTTGGCGCAGTTCTGAATTTGTTCAGTTGTAGGTGCAGCTTCCAATTGATATACTTTCGCGGGGTTAGACCCGTGCCTTTTGAAATTTCCTCGCTGGTTCAGATTGGGTTGCGCCTTTCGCTTATGATCTTCTTCGGATTGGTGATGCTCAATCACCTTAGCTGTTTCCACTAGTTTGAAGAAACTAGTTAGACAGAGTGGCACTGTCTGATTCTTCAATGAACTTATGAGTCCACAAAGGAAGCGATGACACTTTGCTGACTCAGAGTGGGTAACTTCTGGTGCAAAATGGATTAATCTACGGAACTCTCTCTCGTATTCCACCACTGAGCAACTTCCTTGCGTCAACCTCATGATCGTATCTGTAATCATGTTTTGTGCGGACGGGGGAATGAACTCAGTCTTGAAGGCTTCAACAAATGCATCCCAAAGAATGTCGTCTAATTCATAATCGATGAACTGGGTGTTCCTGACTCCTTCCCACCAATATTCCGCCTCGGCGTGAAACAGATGAGTGGTTAGACGGATAGCTTCAGAGTTTGGAATTTTCAGACCAATTAGATCCTTTTCTACGGCCTTCAGCCAATCGGCCGTATCCATTGGGTACAAGTTCCCGCCAAAGGTTGGAGGCCTTAACCTCAGGAAATTATAGAGGAGATTATCTGCTGTATGGTGTGAAGATGAAGCAGCTTGTGGAGAATAGACTGTTGGAGCAGCGACAGTTGCTGGGGTTACACGCTCATTCAATAATTTCTGCATGACTAGAGCCTGTTGAGCTTGGTTCTCTAAGAGTGTTGCCACCATAGCTCGCAGATGAGCCACCTCGTCATTAGAACTACTGGAGGCCACAGTGTTCTTCATAGGAGTAACAGTGGGTGGTGATCCAGAATCCATTCTAGTTTTAATTAAGAAAAGAACAATTCAGAATCTACTCTAAGGAAGGAAACCAAAATTTCTCATTAATTATAAAATTTTGAAATTACAATGTCAAACTGTAAATGAAGTTTGCCTGAAATTAAAATAACATTTAATCTAACTATTATTTAGACTTTATCAATGTACTCAGCCCTAAAGGCTACACAAAAGTCCTCAAAGGTGACTTCTCGCCGCTTCATATTACGCTTCTTCTCGAGCTTTGCCATAGTCTCGTACCACCATACTCCGGCGTAGTCCACCATCAGGTCAGTCACCATATCTACATAGAGTGACTCGGGACACTCTATGTGCTCCAAAAGGGACTCTACTCAGCTCAGCCATTCTTGCGCATACACTGGAAAGTTGAGCCCTCGATATACAGTTTGTCGTAGAAGCTTTTCCAGGACCAAAATTCCTCTTGATGAAACTCCTTCGATTTGCCAGTTGCTTTCCTGCCTCCATTTGAAGCTACTGTCCCAAGCACTCCTGAAGATACTCTGATAGTAGTCTATATCAGACTCCTCAGAACCCATCTAACTATGGGAGCAGAATTTTACTATATTTGTGTTAGACCTTAATTTAATAAATTTATTGGGTTGGGAGTATTCTCCTCTTTCATTGTGAATAGAGTTACTGGCACTACTATGTTATGGATGTCACCTATATTGATGCGTGTATTTTAGAAGAACAGTCCATTAGGTAGAAAGGAATCATAGATCCCATTCTGACACCTTATGGTGTTCTCTGATACCAACTGTGGGGCCCCCATACTGACAATAAGGAAGTACGGTGCTCCAACTGTGGCAAATCCCCAACTTAAGTAAGTTAGGCAAACCCAACGTAAATTAATCAGTCAATCCCCAGCCTAGCCATCTAAATATGCTATGTCTGAGTCCAGTCTATACAATACTACTACTGAAGAGGTAGACTAAACTAGGTCATATTCTACTAACTGTGATAAAACAAAACTGAATGATATGTAAATTCAATATTAGCTTAGGATACATCATCCTAAGTTCTCCTATTATGCTCAAGGGCTAAAGCTCAAAATCCAAGGTATGCAAAGCAATCTAATCAAAGTAAGCAAGAGACTCAATCTAGACTTATGTGATATCTGTTGTTGTCTAATTTCCAAATCTAACTACTCTGAGAAAGTACAAGCTTAGGATCTCTGATATCCAGCTATCGAGTAGAATCTCAGATTTACGTACTTAAAGTCAAATATTAGAACTTAACAAGTTATAATCAAAAATTGTGTGACGACTATATGGTTTAAATAAGCAAATCAACAATCTAATTTTATGAATATTTTACTCTCTTACCCAAATCTTGATCAAATAAATCAAGATTTAAAGATTTAGAACTTAAACCCTATGTTGAGTTCAAATTCTTAATCCAAGGTGATACTAAAATAGGATCTAGGTTTCTCACTTAATCTCAAAGGGTAAAGGTTCCTATAAGTTAGAAGATTTAGAAACTACGATCTTAGTGAAAGGCTATTCTATTAATTATAAGATAAAATAATCAGTTAAGAACTTGAGACTCTAAGATCTATATTCAATCTTTAAGATAATTTTATTATCTTATTGATTGAATCATCCTATACCTGCATGAAAGGTTTCAAAAGATTAAACAATCAATCATAAAAGAATTTCAATTGGAGGTGGTTTGATTTCAAATTAAAGATCTAAGTCTAAGATCTAAGATCCAAAGATCTGAAGTTTGATCACTTTAGACATTAATTGGATTTTAGTTTAGGAGAATCCAATTGCATTTTCTTTAGCAATTAGGTTCAACATCTAGATATGTTGGGCTTAATTGTTATAAGGGTTAATAGTTCTAAACATTAGGTTAACCATTAACTCATAATAATCTCTTTAGATTACTTAAGATCTAAGAGTCTAAGTTTGATCACTTTTAGATGTTAAGCTGGATTCATAACTTAGACTTTTCCAATTCCTTACCTTTTGATACTAAGCTCTTAAGTTATTTTATCTGAGTTTATTAATGATACAATTGATAATTCTTATTATTATATTTCAAATTTTTTTTTTTCAGGTCAAATGATCCTTAAATGGAATGCTTAAGAGTTAAGCATCTTATTTAAGGATTAAATGAGGATTTGATGATTTAAGGATCATATGAATAATATTATTGTTCTAAGATTTTAGAGAACATTTTTAATTTAAAGTGTATTACTGAAATTTTCAATCCTTGAGGGACATTAATCCATATTTTGGTCAAAATGACCAAAATGCCCCTCTTAAGGCTAAAATTGGGATTTTAGGGTTTACTTACCCGAATTGGTTCTAATCTATTTTAATATATTTCACATGACTTAGTAAGGTGGGAAACACCCAAATTCTAGGTTTTGAAGACCTAATTGATCTTAATTAGCACTAATCACTTAATTAAGCCACTTATGGTGATTAGTGAAATTAAGGCAATTTAGGGCAATCCAACTCTACACTTAGATTCTACTTGACTTAATATAAAGTTAGGAACAACACTCACTCAATTCAGAGGCTTAATTAGGGTTAAGTTCACTAATCCTTATTTAGGGTGATTAAGGAGTGATTAAGAAAATTAATTATCCACAATCAACTTTAAGGGTCTGGAATTGTTGCATAGGGTATAAGGAGCAATCAGAGCCCTTAATTTCATAAATTGGATAATTATATGATTTTATATGATTTGTTTAAGAATAGAAAAGGTTTGGCAAATAAATTTTAATCCAACCATTGGATCTGGAATTTTATTTTATATTCAGATTCTCTGAATTTTTCTAATTCAAATGGTATATTGGATCATACCATTTGGATCTGAATAACTAAAGTTATTTAATTAACTTATTCTGAATGTTTATTTAAATTAAAACTATAGGAATCTAATTACATTAAATCATAACTATTAAAAATACATTCCAAAAATTGTTTAATTAACTGTGGCCCAAATACCAAACCGCGCGGGTCGGGGTTCGGCCCGGCCCAAAATTGCATCTTCGTCTTCCTCCCAACGCGCCCGCAGCCCTAATTCCCGAGGCGGACTCCCAGTGCCAAATTCGCCGAACTCCGGTCATGCCGCACCGCGATTTTGACGGTTACACGTTCCCTGACCTCAAACACGTCGATTGAGGTAAGAAGCCCTCACTGGGACGCTCTAGTTCGCTGGATGCCTATTCGGCCTAAATCCTTTGGCTGGCGCACCTGTGAGGAGATAATTCTCCTCACAGAGAGCACGGGTCGCCTTGACCTTGACCCCTACACGTTCAGGAATCAAGGAGGAAGCGATAGGACGACACGCGAGGCTCTGGGGTGGTCTGGATCCTTGGGGTCTTACTCCACGTTTTCTGCCGTTCAGAGCTTCGACTGGATCGATCAAGTACAGTCGAATTGATCGATCTGGTCGAACCTGACCCTCGATACCAGCTTACAATTATTGCTCTAAGGGTTTCGATACTAATCAGAGGGCTAAATGGCTCAGGAGCTCGCCGCATTCGCGCGAATTGGCCCGACTGGCAGTGTGCTCCCAAACGGTGCTTAGGCTGTCTGGCGCACTGCCAAGGCTCACTAGAGGTTCAGGATGACCACTAGGAGCTAGGGAAGGGTCCTAGCACAACATCTATTGCTTGAGGAGAGGCAAATCGAGCTGAATTCAGCTCGATAAAGAGAAGGAAAGAGCTGTACCTCAGTTCGAAGATTCGCAGCAAATGCAGGCCGCCTCGAGTGAACTTAGAGGTTTTAGGAGCTCCGCAAGGGGGTGTGAACTCCAGACCTCACCCTCAATCAGTAGATGCAGCGGGTTCGATCACCGGGAGAGCTTGGAAGAACTGGGAGCTGCGAACGGAGGGCAGTGGGGAAGATGAGCCTCTTAGTGAGCAAAGGAGCTCACTGAGGGGTTAATGGGGGTATTTATAGGCTGCTGGGAGGTCCAGGGTGGCTGCCGAGGTCTGGAGCCATGGCTTAGGCTCGGCCCGAGGGGTCACTCGCCATTCCCTCTCAGGGAATGGCTCAGCCATCCCTGCGGCTCGGCCGCAACGGGAAAGACCTCTAACGGTCCAGCTGACCTGGCAGGAGGGTGGCTGACAAGGTCGACATGGCTGGGTACGGAAAATTCTCCGCGTCGGGCTGAATCTCTCGGGGACGAAGGTGAACAGCGACCGGGAGATCGAGGGCCGTCTGATGCGCGGAGACGTTGGGATTCGACGGCTTGATGGAAGTCCTGGGTAACGGCCGCGCGGATTGAATCTCAGACGTCGAATCCCAGATGCTGATCGAGCGTCTAAGATCAATTCACAGGTGGAGTGAATTGATCTTAGACGTCGGGCCACTGGATCCTGCGCTGTGATGCGCGCCAGAGATCCTGCTGGCTTAACACCGTGCGCCGCTGCGGAGTCGGGACTCCGCAGCGGATCTGCCGCGGTCCCGACAGCAAATCCCACAGAGTTAATTTCTTAAATATTTTAATTTAATTAATTAAAATCCATTTAAATAAATATTAATTATTCCAAAATTTCCCAAATTCAATTTAGGACCAAATGAGCTCCAAAAATTCCCAAAAATTCACCCTTAGCAAATTTGGGTATGAGGAATTCAAAAATGAAGTCAAATTTTAATTTGGAGATCAAAATAATTTAGGTATTTTTCAAGGCTTAAAAATAGCCAAAAATACTAAATTCTCTAAATTAGCTCCAATTGATTTTCAAACTTCTAGGTTTAGGTTTAAATGACCCATTGAATTCAATGGAATCAAAATCAAACCTTTGTTTGGCTCAGCTAATCTAGTTTTAGCTACGGTAACAACCTAGGGTTGTTACATTAGACGGCGAGTTCCGTAAGCTCAAAATTTCTCTTGGAGCTGGAGAAGCACTAAGTTATCTACTAGCTAACCTGAATGTTGAACCCACTTTTCACCAAGATGTTTCCATCTCGCAGACTAAGGATGATGACTACATAAAGTTTAAAATTGATATTGAGAGTGGTCGCCCAACTGATCTTCTTTAACAACCCAAGTTGTTACCCTAGCTAATTAGGGATAGTCCAAGTCATAATCTCAATCTTAGTGCTCTAATCAGGTCATTAGGAGTCTTCCACCAAGACCTATTCTAAATATGGAGTCAAATGGATCAAATTCTGATTTTTGAAAAAAATTTGGAAACTCTAGAAATTGACCTATCTAAATTGACCTCAGATCAAAAATCAGACTTCGCCATTGCACTCATTGCCCTCAAATTAACTAGTGGTGATGTTTTGGTGGCAATTGAAAGTCGTCGAAATTTCGTCAAATATTTTAATAATATTTAAATATCCCGAAAATTAGGAAATTAAAAAACTCATTGAATAAAAAATCTGAATTCGTCGTTGTGTTCCTCACCCCTCAATTAGCTAGGGGTGAATATTTGAATTTTTTCTAAATTCAATTTAATTGTTTAATTTAAATATAAAATTTATTAATTTAAAATAAATAATATTATTATGTTATAATGTTAAACGGCATCTGATCTGACAGCTAATCCGAGCTGTGTGATCAAAAGATTAAATGGCAGATTGTCATCTCCCTCGCGGAAACCATCCCGCGTGTCACACACAGACACGCGGCGTGTTCGCCGCGGCCGCCGCCCAATTTGCATACCCATGGCCTCGCCCACTCGCCTCAGCCTCTTTAAGCTTTATATCACCTTGAGCTGTCACGGGATCTATCTCAGGCGTGATCAGGAGTCGACGGTGTGAACCCAAGCAAACCCTAAACTTTCGGTCGTTCAATGAGGTACTCCCCGATCCCTCTACGTCCACTTTCGTTTTCGCAATCCGTAGTTGTGCAATGCTATTTCACACGTTAGATTAGGATCTAAACGGCTCGAGCAATTTTGATTGAACTTGATCGAGCAAATTTGTCGACTCGTGCACAGTACATATCGGTAGAACCCGTGCCTACCCGGACCACCGAGCCTAGGGTTAAGATTCATGAACTAACTAGACCACCTCCGGTGCCGGAATGCATACCAAAAGGAAGGCCTCTCCAAGACCTATCCGTTGGCATGCGGACCGTCGCTCGATGTGGTTGGGAAGCCCCTCAAATCCCCTCCCCTATCACCACCATCTCGGAAGCAAGGCGAAGACCCTTGGGTCGGGTCGGGTCAGGCCAGACCAGCACGCGACCCGACCCTGGTCTGCGTGTCGTGCGCAGAGGCCGCGGGGCCTACCTCTGGGGTCGTCGCGGCTGTCGAGCGTCGCCTCGTGTCCCTCATGGGACCCGCCCCGCGGAGCCGCGGCCAATCAGCGGCTACCCCGTGTCCCAGTGGGTCCCGCAACCAGTCGATTCCTGCAGAAGAAATAATTAAAACATAATTATTTAATTATATTATATTATTTTATTAATTAATTTGGTTATATAACTATAACTATAGGTATATTATTGTCATTAGATTAATTAAGTTAGTTAGCTTAATTATTATTCAATTAAATAATATTAATTAGTGATTAATAAATAATTAATTAGTTAATTAATCTATACAGTGATTAGTTTAATTAATTAGTAATTTAATAATTAAAACAAATTTAGTTAATTAAATTAATCTTAAGCAGTTAATTAGAATAGTTGAATAAATTAATAATTGGGTTAGTTAAGTAGTAATTAAGTTAATTAAATAATATTAATTATAAATAGTGGATTAGTGAATTCAGTTAATTAATATTATTTAAATTAATTAATTAAAAATAGTAAATTTATTTAATATTTATATATATGAATAGTAAAATTATTTAATTAAAAATTTAATTAATTTATAAGTCTTTAAAGCCTCATAACTTTAAAAATAATGATCCAAATATATCAAATATAAGTTTCATTTTAATCAGAAAAATAAAAGAAATTAAATGGCATAGTTCAAAAATTTAATTCGGGGATATTTAACTTAGTGATATGTTAGAACATAAATAAACACCTATAACTTTTTACCTAGTTATCCAAATAAAGTCAATATGGATCTTAAAGTGATCAGGAGAACAGCCTCATCACAGTGGTAGTATTAGTTTTCCTATTTTGTGGTTAGTTTGCAAAATGACATCTAGGGCTCCCTCCCAAAATGATCAAAATTACCTTAATTTTCAATTGACAGTAACTTGATCTATTGAACTCTAAATCAAGAAATTCAAAGTGCTAACTAGTATAGAATTTTAGTGACCATCTCAGGCACATATTGACAATCCCAAGCATAATCAATTTTTAAATTCAACTCCAGTAAATTGTAGAAGCCAACATTTAGCAATTATGCCTCCTCTGCAATTTGCAACTCCAACTCCAAAGAAAGAAAAAGGTATTACATCTCAACCCAGTGCATCCAAACCTCCTCAAAGGTAGGCCTATAACAAGAAGCCCACAGGACCTGCTAGGGTCTATACCCTTACTCCATTAGAAGCCACTGAAGACAATAACATCGTATCAGGTACATATATTTAATCATAAATTTTTTTTTCCAGCATTTAGTTAATTGAATTAGTTATCGCTAAGTATGGTTTATTTAATAATAATTTGTGTTAATGGCAATCCCTGCAAAATATTATTTGATACGGGAGTGAGTCATTCTTTTATATCTAAGAGTTTGCTAAGAACTTGAATCTACCCTTTTATAAGATGGCTAAAACCTTAAATGTTGAACTCCCTTCTGGAGCCCAACTCAGCATAACCCAGTTTTACAATCTCCAAGTACCTTTGAATAAGAAGACATTCCAAGCTAGGTTGATAATTCTGCCTATAGCAAATTTTGATATTATATTAGGCATGAATTAGCTTAGTGCCCATAATGCTACAATAAATTGTCAGCAAAAGAAGAGCACCCTTCATTCACTTGATACTTCTGAAACCTTCATAAAAATGTTTAGCACCCAAAGCTCACTGTTCAATGCAATTAAAGTAGAGAGGTTGGTAAACAAAGGTTGTATTTCATTCTTAGTTACTATATTGGGTGATAGTAAAGAAGATATTCCGCTTTCTGATATTAAAGTTGTTAAGGAATTTGCTAATGTATTCCCGGAAGATTTTCCTGGTTTGCCTCCACCAAGGAAAGTAGAATTTGCAATTAATCTAGTTCCCGATACACAACCAATTTCTAAAGCACCTTGCAGAATGGCTCCTAAAGAACTGCAGGAACTTAGCGAATAACTGCAGGAGCTCTTAATTAAAGGCTTCATTAAACCAAACATGTCTCCTTGGGGAGCACTAGTTTTATTTGTTAAAAAAAGGATGGGTCTATGCGACTGTGCATACACTATAAAGAATTGAACAAGGTCACCATTAAGAAAAAATATCCACTTCCTATAATCAATGATTTGTTCGATCAATTATCTGGTGCGGTGGTATTCTCAAAGATTGATTTAAGATCAAGATATCATCAACAATACGCGAAAGATTGAGATGTTGAGAAAACAGCGTTTCACACACATTATGGATATTACAGATTTCTTATGATGTCTTTTGGACTCACCAATGCACCTTCAATTTTTATGAACTTGATGCAGCGAGTCCTAAAACCATATTTGGATAAATTTGTTATTGTACTTAATGATGACATCCTTATCTACTCTAAAACCATAGTTGATCATAAAAATCACTTAAGAGTAGCCTTGGAAACCTTGCATAATTATGAACTATATGCAAAATTCTCTAAATGCGAATTTTGTCTAAATTTTGTAGCCTTCTTGGGCCATGTAGTTGATGCTTAAGGAATTCATGTAGATTAACAGAAGATTTGTGTTATCCAAGATTGGTTATAACCAAAGTTAGTAACTGATATAAGAATCTTTTTAAGTTTAGCAGGATACTATAGAAAATTCGTTAAGGGCTTCTCTCAAATTGCTTCTCCATTAACAAAATTGACTCAGAAAGTTGTTCCATTTATTTGGACTACAGAATGTGAAAATGTGTTTCAAACTTTAAAAGATGCACTTTCCTTTTCCCCAGTACTAATTCTACCAAAGGAAGACTTAAACTATCAAGTTTGTACTGATACTTCTGGTATTGGACTAGGTTGTATCCTAATACAAGAAGGAAAGGTTATTGTGTATGCTTCTCGATAGTTAAAACCGCACGAGAGGAATTATCCTGTGCATGATCTAGAGCTTACTGCAGTAATCTTTGCATTAAAAATTTGGCATCACTATCTATATGGAGTTCAATATTCTATTTTCACATATCATTAAAGTTTGAAATATGTCTTCACCCAATGAGAATTGAACTATCATCAGAGAAGATAGCTAGAACTGATCAGTGATTATGATTTAGACATTCAGTACCACCTTGGTAAAGCGAATGTTGTAGCAGATGCCCTCAGTCGTCGTGCTACACTATTAACTATGATTGCTACAAGTTTGCTAAAGGAAGAGTTTCAAAAGTTGGAAATTGTTCCAGTGCATGGTGACTTGTTAAGCTCTATATTAATTAATATCAATGTAAAGCCCACCTTTCATAGAGATGTTTCTATCTCTTAGACTAAGGTTGATGAATATTTAAAGTTTAAAATTGATATTAAAGGTGGTCATCGTCAAGATTTGCAAATACATGGGACAATAATTTATCAAGATAATCGTTTATGGATTCTCAAATCCATGTATCAAGAAATCCTTATAGAAGGCTATAATTCTAGATATCAAGTTCACCCTGGGAGCACTGAAATGTATCAAAATTTGAAGAAATCATTTTGGTGGCCTGGTATAAAAAAGAGTGTAGCAGAATTTGTGGCGAAATATCATGCTTGTAACCTTATCAAGGCAGTTTATCAAAGGGCCTAGAGGACTTCTTAATCCTCTAGCTATCCCAGAATGAAAATGGTTTGAGATTTCCATTAATTTTATTTTGGGTTTGCCCAAAACAAAATCTAGTGCAGATTCTATTTGGGTCATAGTCGCTTGACTGACCAAATCAGCCTATTTTATTCCAATGAGACCAACTGATTCGGTGGAGAAATTAATAAGCTGTAACAACGGCTATCGTTTGAATAGTAGCACCATCTAGCCCTTGCCGTTAGATCGGACGGATATTTCAAACCGTCCGATTAGAAGATCGGACGGGAGAGATATCGCCTCTCCCACGAGCACTTGGTGCCCTACGCGTGGCTCAGTGCCGCTGCCACTCCCCAACCAGCCGCTGTGGACACCGCAGCGGCCTCGCAAGCTCCGTAGGACCCCTCACATAACCTCCTTGGGTTGCTTACCACTCGGATTTTGCAAGCAAAAAGTCTTGAAGCTCTGACCTAGTTGAACCCAGCCGGTCCTCCGCAAACCCTAGTCGCGTTCGACCGCTTCAGGTACCATCCCACCCCAGATCTTCATTCAAAACGCACTCGATAAGTCATGCAATTGTTCAATTATTGTCATACTATGAGTGATCCTCTTTCGATCGAAGTTGTGACATCAGTTGGGTTCGCCATTGCGAACATATGGTTTGTCTCGCAAAACCCTAGGAGTTAGGGTTAGCCCTAACTTGCAATACCGGCCACCTCCGGGCTCGATTCGGGGCTTGTCGGGTAGGTCTCGCCTAGACCTACCCTTGGCCATGCGGGCTGCCACCTAAGGTCGCTGTAAAGGCCGTCTAGGGTCAAGCCCTAGTTCCGAGTGTTGCGGAGAGGGCGATGTCCCACGGGTCGGGTCAGGCTAAGCGCGACCCGCACGGGACCTGAATTGCAAACCGCGTGTCGTGCACTGGTTGCGTGGGTCCCGCCTACGTTAGTAGCCAGTATGTGTGTCATTCCCGCAGTCCGCGTCCAGTCGGGTGAGGCCAACTATTCCTGGCGGCCCCTTTGTGTCTCCTCAACCGTCTGCAGTGGGACCCGCTCCTCTGGTTCAACCAACCAAAGGGCGCCACGTGGCAGGGAGGGTCCCACCTCCATTAATGCCTAAAGAAAAATAAATATTTATATATATTATATATTATATATATATATATATATAATCATATATACATATATATATATATATATATTTTTTTTTTCAAACAGAAACTTATATATGTAAAGTTAAATGTATATAATTATTATTAGATTAATTACTTTAGTAAATTAATTATAATCATTAGTTAATTAGTTTAGTTAATATAGATTTAAGAGTAGCCTAATTTAAATTAATTAAATGATATATTAAGTTTTTTAGTTAAAATAATAAATTTATAAATTAAATTAATTTAATTATTAACAATAAATACTAAATTAAGTTAATTTAGTTAAATTAATTTATTTATTTACAATAAATTAAACTCTATCAATTAATTTTGAGAGAAATTAAATTAATTTAGTTAGCATTTAAAAGAGTAAATTATTCATTTTAAATGTGTATTATTCAAATAATTAAAGTTAATTAGTTCAAATTAAATAAAATTATAAGGTCTCATAACTTTAAGAATAATGATCCAAATATAACAAACATAGCTCTCATCTTACTTAAAAAAATAAAAAGAATCAAATATCGTAATTCAAAAACTCGATTCAGGGAATATTTAACATAGTGACATTTTATGACATAAATAAACACTTATAACTTCTTGCCTAGTTATCCGAACATAATGAATCTGGGTATTAAAGTGATCAGGAGAATAGTCTCATCACTATGGTAGTATTAGTTTCCCCATTTATTCATTAGTTTGCAAAGTCACATTTAGGACTCCCTTCCAAAAATGACCGAAATACCATTGGTTTTCAATTGACTATAACTTGATCAATTGAACTGCAAATCAAGAAATTTATAGTGATAACTAACTTAGAATTTTAGTACCAATAGTAAACTAAAATAATATTTAGGTTCTAAACCCTAGAAAATCAGAAATAACTAAAGTACTCTTAACCCTAGTTAAGCTATAACTTGACCAATTGAAATCCAAATTGAGTCTACTCCCAATTAAAGTACTCATTATATTATAAGGAAGCTATAGACACTGAGTTTGCTGAATTTGGACCTCAAATAAAAAAGTTCAGTTTTTGCCCCCTTGACCTTGGGAAAATTACCAAATTGCTCTTGAAATTTAGAACATCCATAATTTAGTCATTTAACCTCAAAATTAAGTGTTCTTAAACTCTATGGATTCCTTGCATAGCAACCAACAGTAAAGTGCATAAAAATTTTGATTCTATTGGGTGTAAATTATTAAATTGCTCCTTAGGTTAAAATTCTTAGTTTGGACTTATAAAACCCATTTCTTATCCAAACTGAGTGTACTTACTATTTATATTTATGTTAGACAGTAAGGAATAATTTGGCAATAAGAAATTTTAAATAGGAACTCTAGATCAAAAATTAACATTTTGGACTTTTAAGTAGGGGCAAAATGGTCATTTTATCTAGAATTTAGGTTAACTGTCCATAACCCCTAATATATCTTTTAAATTACTATAATCATTATTCTGTTTATATTAGGATCAGTTAAGTAAATAAAATTAGCATTTCAACTGAATTAGTTAAATTACATAAAAATTTCTCTATTTTCTTTCTTGTAAGAATTTACACTTCATATTAGGACTATTCTTAAAACTATGACTAGATCATAGGTTAGATTTTATTCTTTGAATAATAAGGTTATTCAATGAATGAAACTTTGGTTTTATTTGTTTTTTAGATTTTACAACTTAATTTTGATTATTTTGTCTTTCAACCTTATACCCAAGATAGGAGAATCATCCTATTGAGCTTGACTTCGCTCAAATAGGATTTGCCCTAATTTGTAGTTCACTCTTACTAAAACCCTAGATTCCTTAGACTATACCCTTAGATTATGTTATTAAACCTAAACTCATGGTGTTAAATCCATAATCCCTAGTTTAATTGATCTTGATCAGATCTTAGTTAGAACGTCTAAATTCATCAAATTAGGATGTTGTGATTTATTACTTAATCTATAGTCATACTTGATTAATCTAGATTAGAACTTGATCAGTTCTAATTCATTTAGTTTATAAGGATATACTTCTAAGTTACACTCGACAGTAGGAATTGGAGATTCTGAACTTGTGTAACTTAGAATAGTTAGAATAGTTTAAATTAGATAACAAATGATATCACCAAATTTAGTAGAGTCTCTTGCTCACTTTTGAATTTTATTGCTTACACATTCCTTGAATTTTGTGCCTTATTCCTTGAACATATCATACAAGAACATTGTTGCATAAAAACAAAAACTTAGAATATTTAGGATAACTTTGCATTGAGTTCAATTATTGGTTGACTTTTGCACATAGTACCCCAATGGGCAGGGGGAAGGTGAGATAAGAATTATTTAACATCACTCATTGAGGAGTGTATTGTTAAGTTTGGAACTCGAATAGTCTTGCAAACGTGCTTGACTCCTCAGCTACTTCTGAAATTATCCACAAAAGTAAAGTAAATAACTAAATTATGAATTGCATGTGTTAATACTGCCTCTCAATTCAGTTATATATATTTTCTGCCTTAGCCACTTATGTCACTAAGAATATTTTTGTCATAGCCTCCTTATTGATGCTAGGAAATTTTAACGCCTTAGCCTCCTTGTTGATGCTAAGAATTCTTTTGATTTAAGTAGCATATATTTAGCCCTCATCTATATGGCAGTTATTACACAATTATTTTGGATATAGTACTTTCCAATTTTAGTTATAGTTTTCAATTTACCTTTACTTCAATCAATTGTTTTACTTGCTTTACTTATATATTTTAGGGTGCTAGACTTGATGTTACTTACTTATATGTACTACAATTAGATTTATTTCTTTTAAATTTGCATGTCTTATGATCATGGGCATGTTTAGGACATGGTTTTCCTTTTTTAATATTTTATTTACTCATTTATAAATATGTGCATAGCCTTGTTTTTAGCTTTCTTTTGAGGTATGTCTTTTAACTCAATGTTGCTTAGTTATAAATGCTTAATTTATGACTTACCACTTTTCCATTTGATGCTTGTTGCACCTATTTTATTTCTCTATTGCTTTAGGAAAAATAGTGATATTAATAAATGCATAACAAATTTCAGCCTAAATGTATTTAGACAATTTATCTAATAAGATTTTTTTTTTGTTAGATGGGACTCTGATATTGTGAAACCAACAATATCAAAATCTGAGCAGTTTGGGAATCTAGTTCTTGAGGAGGAGCCATATTTAGAGGAGGCACAGCAGATTGGAGCTGAAGACCTTTAGCTTCTTTTACTTTATTTGTGAGCCCGTGTGATGCTTTTATTTCATTTTAAACTTTAAATAAATTTTGTAATAATACAGGTACTCTTGTGACTGTGTTTTCCTTTTTTTGCACTGTTAATTTCTGAGCTATATTTTACTTTGTCTCTCAATTGATATATGGTGAAATGGGTGTATTATTTACTTTATATGCTTCCACACTCTATAATTGTATTGATTTAGTGATTGATAGTATGTATTCATTCTATGCACATTCTTCCCTTATTAGTAGATTGTGGATCGTACCTAATCTAGTGATAAGTGAGGGATTTGCAAGAGTGGCACACTACCCCTTATATATGATCTTGTGGATTAGGGGGTGGGGCACCACACTATACATTAGAGAAATTATCAAACTCCATGGTATTTCGAGGTCAATCATTTCAGATCATGATAGCAGATTCACCTCTAAATTTTGGATAGCATTACATTAAGATTTAGGTACTACCTTGGCCATGAGCACCACATTTCATCCACAAACTGATGGGCAAACAGAACAGATTAATCGAATTCTTAAAGATCTTTTACATCTATGCATTCTGGATTTTGGTGGTTCCTGGGATGACCACATTCCTCTTGTAGAGTTTGCCTACAATAATAACTATCAGGCAAGCATTGGCATAGCAAATATCACGATGCTCACCATCGTCCTTTAAATTTCGATGTAGGAGATCTCGCTTACCTTAAGGTCAGTCCTATGAAAGGAGTGTTCCGATTTAGTGTAGTTGGGAAACTTAGTCCTCGCTACATCGATCCATTTGAAGTCTTAGAAAGGATAGGCTTTGCTGCCTATAAATTAAAGCTTCTTGGAGACTTTTCTGCAGTTCATAATGTATTCTATATTTCATAATTACAAAAATGCCTTTGAAATCATTCGCATCTCATTCAGTTTCCAGCAGTGTTTATCCAGCCATATCTCTCTTATGTCAAAGAGCCTATCAAAATTTTAGCTCATGATCAAAGGCAGCTGAGAAATTGATCCATTCCAATGGTTAAGATTCAATGGAAGAACCGATTGCGAGAAGAGTATACTTGGGAAAAAGAATCGGATATGTGCTACAAATATCCTAAGCTCTTTAAAAGCCCAGGTATTTTTTAAATCTATCTACCCTTTCAATTTGTTATATTTTGTTTTACGTATTATTATTCCTGCTTGAGTGATGTCGAGGATGACATTATTCTTAAGTAGAGGTGTCTGTAATGACCTAGGTTGCTACTTAGGTCAATTAGGACTAAACTAAGTCTTGATCTTAATTCTAATACTTTAATAAAGTCATTAGGAGTTCACTACAAAGACCTAGTCCAAATTAGGAGTCAAATAGATCAAATCCTGATTTTGAGAATTTCAGGAACCCTGGAATTATACCTATCTAAATTGATCTCAAATCAAAAATCTGACTTTGCCATTATGCTCATCACCCTCAAATTAGCTTGGGATGATATTTTGGAAGCAATCAAAAGTTGTTGAATTTTCAGCAAATATTTTAATATATTTTAATACTCGGAAAATGAGAAAATTAAATACTCATCGAAATCAAAATTCATCTTTGTCGTTGCATTCCTCACCCTTTAATTAGATAGGGGTAATTTATCGAGAATTTTTGGAGTGCATTTAATTATTTAATTTTAATTAATAAAATCAGTATGGAAATATTTAAATAATAATACAATTAAAATAAACTAATGACCACCGTGAGTCAAATAGTTGACCCCGTCCCTAAGTTCCGCTTCTGTCGTCAAATCAGATGGATCCCGAACTGTCTGATCGGGAGATCTGAAGGTCGAGAGACCGTCTCTCTCGCATGAGCCGCAGAGGAGTAGCGCGTGTCTTGCGGATGAACACACAGCGTCTAAAGCTGCTCTAGATGGCGTTCACCGCTTTTAGCACCTCAATAACTCCTAAAATGCTCTCTTCTCCTTAGATATCATAGAAGAATTTCCTTGAGCCGTGTAGTGATATCTGAAACCATTCACTATTTCCCCAAAGCTTCTGGACCATTCGTTCAAGGTACTTCTCGATCTCACTATCTTTATACACAATAATTGCATTTAATTTTCAAAAGTTAATTTCAATACTTGGATTAAAATTTGATTAGTTTGATCGAGCTGATTTGAGCCCGATCAGACATAAACCACAAGCAATCCACAGTAGTCCACAGTGAATCCTTTGTCCAAACGCATTGAATTTAGAGTTAAGGATTTAGGCCAACTAGAGCACCTCTATCAATGATTCATCCTCCGTTGGATAGATCCAGTCGATCTCCACTCATCGCCATATGGGTCAGGACCAACCGTCGCCGGGAAGGCCGATATTTTCCATGCCTTAGGTTGATCTCTTCAAGTGGTTTGTTGGAAGAAGGGGGTTTTTTTTGGGTCGGGCCGGGTCGACTGGACCTGACTCGCATATTACGGGTCACTAGCGTGGCATGTGGAGCCCGCATCTGTGAAGACCAGCGACAGCCATGAGACCCTCCATCCGTCCCTTCAGCCGCTGCAGCATCGATACGTGTCATCCGTCGGGTTTGCTTCTGCTGCTGATGCAATTCCATGGGGTCCATTGTCGGTTGTTTTGAAATTTGAAAATTTTATTTAAACTGATGATTAATTTAGTTTAAATTAAATTAAAATATTAATTATACTAAACTTTACATTCTCATAAATATCAATCCATAAGTCAAAACATACTGAAATTATATGTCATTTTGATCATTAGAATTAGAGGAATAACATGGAACTGTCAAATCTCTATTTGGATAAGTATTTAGCATAGTGACATTTAGGACCCTTAATTAATGTCCTAATTACCCCCAAACTTCCATTAGCCATAACTTTACACACACTACTCCAATCATAGTCAATATGGGTCTCTTTTTAATTAGGAAACTCTTAGGAATATACTGGTAGGGTAAATTTCTCTATTATAGTTGTATTTTTGACTAATCACTTTTAGGACCTAACCCTAATTACCCAATTAGCCCTAGAACTTCAATTTACCATAACTTGGTCAATTGAGCTCCAAAGTAGGTCTTCCAATGCACCATTTTGATTAGGAAGATTTAATAATCAGTAAACTACATAAATATTTAAAATTAGGTGATTTAATTTTTTAATTAGCTCTAATCACCCCAAAGCTTGATTAGTGGGTATTAGCATAATTAGTGGTCCAAATTGAGTGATTCAACTTTCTGCTAACTCATAAAGTAGATTAAAACTTGGTGGTGTGGCTAGTTTAATGGTTTTATAATTAATACTACTAATCACTCACTAATCACCTTAACACTAATTAAGCCATAATATAACCAAATGAAGTCCAAATTGGGTCTACTCCTAGTAAAAGTACTCAGTGGGTTATAGGGAAGCTATAGCCACTGAGTTTGCTAAATTTAGACTTCAAATAGAAAAGTTAGGTTTTTAACCCCTCTTAATAAAACCTAATTTACATATTTAACTCCAAATATTGATTTGCTTATAACTAAATCATTAGACCTCAAAATTTTTTGTTCTTAGACTCTATGGAATCCTTAAATAGTAAGCATTAATAAATCTCCTAAATTCTAAATTAAGCTTCATAAGGTGAATTTAAGTTACCTTATGTTTTCCTTAAGGTGATCATATCAGAAAATAAAGATAGTTAAGATTAACATGAATGCTTTAATATTTTATTTATTATAATCCCTTCTTTAGAATTCTCCCTTAATCATTAAGATCTTATTCGTTAGGAATTAGTTTAGAAATTTAAGTTAGAATCCGTTCATTAAGTAAATGGGTTACTTAAGAAATGAAACCTTGGTTTTATAGTTTTTGAGAATTTAATCTTTTTTTTTATGATTATTTTGTATTTTAACTTTAGTTTAAGATTAAAGATCCATCTTATTAAGCTTAACTTTGCTTAATAAGATAACCTTGATTATAGTTCGAGAGAGTTGGGTTTAATCTCATACTATTAGTTTTAGAATCTATTGGATTAAGAAGTCAAACTTAAATATTTGGAGTTTAACATCTTAATCTCCCAATTTTGATCTGTAATAGTCAAGATTGGCTTGGGATTATTTAAAATCATCAATTAGGACGTTTGATTTACTTATTAACTTAATAAATATCGTTGATTGAAATATATTAGGACTTTATTAGTTCTAATTACTTTTAACTTTATAAGACCTATATTTTGAGCTTATAGTTTATAGTTGGATATTGGAGATCCTAAACTTGTATAAGTTCAGATTAGTTAGAATGAATTAAATTAGAAAACAAGTGATATCATAGAGTTTTGTGTAGTACTATTTACACCTTATATTTGTACGCTTTGCTTCTTAATTTGGAGCTTTATAATTGTAACACATTAAATGGAACATAGGATATTTGATGAATATTATATGTTGAATTTGAAATATTCATAAAGCATATTCATAAATAAAGAGACAATAAATTTTATTAAAACTTTGTGGAATATGTCTTACTTAGTCTGCATTTACAGTGTGGTGGCATATTTTGAGATGATATATCTAGGATATTTCTCCTGCAAGGTGATAATTATCTAGGATATTTCTCCTAGATAATTATACATTTTATGGACCTGTTAATATGGGATATTTCTCCTAGGTAATTAGAAAGGTTTGATTAGTGTTTTACTATTTGGCAAGACTAAGTAAGAAGATGTCCATATGAGAAAGTACTTTCATTTCATATTTTTAGCTCTATTATTTATGTATCACTTTTATTTTATTTATTTATAGTATTTTAGTATTCACAGTATTTCCTATAAATTTGTGCATATTCAAGAGTTTTGTTTACATATGAAAGCATGTTAGGATGTTAGTCTTTTATTATAGTTTTGTATTTTCATTTTGCATTACAAACTAGCATATGTAGAATGGATCATATTACTTATGATATTTCTTATACTTAGTATATTTTCATTATTATGTTGCTTAAACTTTCTGCAGCTTGAGTTGAGGTATGTGCTTACCTCACACTTTATTTAGGTTATAATTAGTTAATTATAACTTCTACCACTTTCTTTGTTGCTAACTGCTTCTAAATTACTTGGATTATTTGTGATATCATTTAATACATAAAATACTTAGCCTAAAATATACTTAGACATTTAGTCTAATCAGATTTTTATTTTTTGGCTAGGGCCTTGTCATTGTGATACTGACAATGGTAGACTCAGAGTTATTTGAAGTTGGGCCTTATGAAGAGCTTGTTCATAATGAGGAGCGCGCTGGTGCAGATCCTTAGTCTCTTTTATATTTTATTGTGAGGCCGAGTGTCTTTCTTTTTGTTATTAAACTCTTAAGTGTTTTGTAATAATACATGTTCTAAATTATATTTTCTTTCTTGCATATTTATTCTAAGTTGGATAGTTCTTATTTTATCATGGATGTATGGATATTATTATTTGGCACTTTCTTTTGCACTTTGATATTTAGCATATTCATTTAGCGATTTCCTCATTTGCTCAAGTTTGGGCATATATTTCCATTATTAGTGGATTAGGAATGTTTATTCATAGTCTAACGCTAAGTGAAGGATTGCCCAATGATGACCACAACTTAATCTTGAATGATTAAGGGACAGCCGCCATACTTAGTTCAACTATTGTTGCACCGCACACCTTATGCTTGAGTCATTTTCCTTGGACATATTAGTTGACATAGGATATTTAATAAGTATCCTATGTTAGATTTGAGATTATATAAACATGATTTAACTTCATTCAGTTCATTTAATTTATTCAATTCTCACTCTAGTAGAGTGTGTTCTAACTTAGACTGCCTCTTCAATTTAGTTCTTTAGATATAGACTAGACTTAGACCTAGCTCTGTGCTTAGCTAGGGTGATACATGTCTGATTCTATAAGTGCAACTCAGACCTAGCTCTAAGGATGGCTAGGGGATACATGTTGAACTTTCTATATAGTGGCCCTTTTTTGGCCCTTTTTTATTATGGCAATACTACTATAGGTATACTTCTACTTTTCAGTTTAGTTTAAGTTCAGTGGCTCATTTAGCCATATATTTTACTTGCATTTTTACTATTTTCTATATGCTTTTGCAATTTATTTCAGTTCAATACTTTCAATTTAGTACTTTGTTTAGTACTTGCATATTTGGGATGTTAATCTTGTTTTTCAATTCTCTTATATTTCAATTCAGATATTTTTTAAGTAAATCAACATGTATTCATATGATCATAAGCATGTTAGGATGAGTTTACTTTTTGTACCTTTTAGTTCCTTATATATTTACTGCCTAACCTTGTTACAGCTTCTAGTTGATGTCTGTTAATCTACATACTTTGCTTTGTTTAGCTATAAATGTTAGTGTATAAATATCCCATTTCTTGTGGCTTATTGCTCCCCTTGATGGCTTAAATGTTCTTTAAATGTGGTATCTTAAATATCCAATTTCATTTAAATTAGCCTAAACTGTGCTTAGACAATTGTCTAACTATAAGTTTTTCTTTTCTTGGCTGGGGCCCTGACATTGTGATACCGACAATATCAGATTCAGCGCTATTCATTGAGGTTGCTTTTGGAGAGGAGCTTGGCCAGGAGGAGGACCTTCCTGCTGCTTTAACTTTGTTTGATTTGTTTTCAGCTATGAGGACAAGTGTTCCTTACTTCTTTTAAATTTAGTTTGTAAGAATTTCATATTCTGGATGTACTTATTTTTTGCATTTTTCATATTGAGCTGAATTATTGTTTCTACTTTTCTTATTATGCTGTGATGTGGATGTTATACTCTTTTCTGCTTCTGCTACTTTGATATTTTGATGTATGATTCTCAGTGACAGAATGTAAATACATGTCTACGCTCACACGCAAGTATACGTGGTCTGAAGTAATAAGTGGAAAGTGTTAATTTCTGGGGTTTATCGATCCTCAGAGAATTGTCTATTTTGACACTCTATCTATTCTCACTAATGTTTAAGCTATAATTGATTGGTTGAGTTGGTCCTAGATTTAGCATAATAATCACTATGTGAAGATAAGTTAGATAAAAGAGAGAGGAGAGTTGGGTTCATCCCATATGTGATGAGAAATTTATCAATGCATGTTGAATATTCAAGCTTTATCTTTTATTCTTTTAGATTTAATCAAGTGCAAATTGCTCTTTCTTGAGTTTTACCTCAAGGGTTCACAAGTTCAAATCTTGTGCACAAAATGAACACACATTCGGTTCTATTTTGGCACAAAGATTCCTATAAGATTTTAAGTTTAGTGTTTTTATCTTCTCTCTTGATCAAGGAGACATAAATTTTAAGTCTTTTAAATCTCATAAGTATTGATTCTATTATGAGCATCACTCGCATCCCACATAGTTGAGATGAGGGATCAATATGTTGGGCTCAATGACTATGTCACTTAGTTCATGAGCACTCAATTATTTCTTCCTCTACCTCAATTATGCTGAGCTAAGGAGCTTATTTAGTGGGTCTTAGCATCATATGCATCAACACTTTGATTGAGCTTAGATTAAGGTGCATTAAGCTCAAGAACTTTATCACATAGTTCTAAGATTTCATGCACTCATAAATCTAGCATCTAATCTAAGGTGAGCTATGGAGCACAAGACAACTTAGTTCTTGAAGTTATTAGTTCATTATCCTATTATCCACATTCAAGACCAAATAATAAAAAAAATCTCTTAACAAGGTATTGAGTTCTTTACAATTTAATTTTGCTTGAGGAAAACTTCATACATTAATAATAACTCATAGACATGGGATTTCCCCAACCCTTCCCAAGAGAGATTTAGCTACTCATTACAAAGGAAATGAAGAAAAACATATACATGGATAAAGACCCTTTCATGATCAACTAAGAAAAGAAATTACAAGAGTAAGGGTTATAAGATACTAGGAACGTTCCTTAGAAGTTCTCCGGAATTCTTCTTCTCCTTCTTCAAGCTCCTCCCTTAGGTCGCTAGTGCTACCTTCTTTCTTTTCTTCTTTAGCAAGAGCTGGCCATGCCACCCTTAGGGAGTTCCTCACTTCTCCTTATGCACTCCTCCTCCTTACTTAGTGTGTTGAGCAAAATTGTGAACCCTCCTCTAGTCAAGAGGAGGTGTATTTATAGGAGAGGGGCTGCATCCTCCTTCATCCTCTCCATATCCAGCTTTTGACAATTAAAAATTCTGAAGTCATGATGGCAAATCCAAAATTAAGCGTGAAATGACCAATATCCTTCTTTGATTATCCTTCTTATCACAATAAGAGGCCACTTTACATTACAAATCGGAGCTGCTACAGGGAATGATGGATGGGGACAAGATGCAGATTGGGGGTCTTGACCCAACCGCAATAAATGCTACTGACTGGCAAAACATGCGGCGGCCGCTGCAGCGCGCTGCGGTGCGCTGTGGCGCGCAATGCAGCAGGAAAAATAAGCTAAGTCTCCCACTACCGCGCGCTACCTCATCCACATTTCGCAAAATTACTCGCTGCAGCGCGCTATAGCAGTCCCTTTTGCAAATCGTACCACTGCAGCGCGTTGTAGCGGGAGCATTTCGCAAAATTCTCCGCTACAGCACGCTACCGCCCCCGCAATTCACAAATGTATCCGCTGCAGTGCACTACTGTGCCCGCGGTTCACAAATGGATCCGCTGCAACGCGCTACCGCGCCCGCGGTTCGCAAATGGACCCACTGCAGCGCGCTATAGCGTCCCCGTTTGCAAAATGACCCGCTGCAGCGCGCTGGAGTGCGCGGCAGCGAATTCCCTTGAAAATATTTGGAATTTTGCAAAAATTGTCTTAGAACTCCTTTGGATGCTATTTTCCTGAAAAATATAGATAAAATTTGATTTAGGAGCAGTTTAAAGGTCAGAGATGAATGAGTTTTCCTTTATTTTAGATATAATTTATGGATTCATCACTCAGTTTTAGGTGGTAAGTCTTTCAGCTAAGTTGGGTTGGGTTTATACCTGACTCGATGTAATTATGTTAATTTCAATATTAGCATGATTACGGAGGGTATGGGGCCCCACAATTGGTATCAGTGAACACCATAAGGTGTCATATTGGGATTTAAATTTCTTTCTACCTAATGGACTATTCTTCTGAAGTTACAGTCATCAAAATATAACATCTATAGCACAATACTCTCAGTAATTCTATGAAAGTGTAGATTAAAAATATCCATTTAAGATAATTAAGTTACCCTCCAAATTACTAAATAAACTTATAAATACTTTTGATAGAATGGGATGGAGTGTGAAAGATTAGAGTTGGACTACTACATTGTCACATTTGATATTGTATGGGAGCTCATTTACAAATGGCGACGAGAAAGTAAGAGATCTATTACTAGAGTATCTGCTCAAGGAGTCCTAGTTTTGGAAAAACTTCTTCAACAACCTGTATTCATAGGGATTGACTTCCCGATCCTAGCAAGAGAATGGTTATGCCGTGTGGAGTTAGTTCTAAACCATATTGAATGTTCTAATACTATCCGTGTGGATCTCATGAATTATTAACTTCTAGACTTTGCGGGAGATTGGTGGGACATTGATAGCTGAAAGCTCAAGAAGAAGTACAAGAGGAAGCGTCGTCCTGTAACATTTGAGGACTTTCGTCTCACATTCTTTACTGAGTACATTAAATAACACTAGTGCTAATTTACTTAGTGTGATTATGATTCTTTATCATCTTATGATTTCAGTAATTATATGAATTTCCTATTTTCTTTCATCGTATGCAAATCTTCATTCTTAAGTAATAAAATTTTGTGGTTGTCAATGGAATGCCAAACTTGATCTTGTTTCTTTTAACTAGTTCTAAAATCAAGATTTGTCTTGTTAAATCAGGATGAACCATAGATCACCTCCAAAAACTACACCTATTAAGTCTGCCATAGCTTCCAGCAGCTCTACTAATGAAGCAACCCATCTTCGAGGAATGGTAGCAACAATGCTAGAAATTCAAACCAAACAAGCTTTGGCTATCCAAAAACTAATTTCTATTCACCCATCACCATCAACAAATAATAATCTTGCACCAGCTATTCATGCCCAACATACATCTCTTTCCTCCCATCATTATGTTGATGGTCTTTTTTATAGTTTCCTGAGGCTAAGACCTTCTACCTTTAGTGAAAATTTATCCCCTATGGATACAACTAGTTGGCTAAAGATGGTTGAAAAGAACCTGATTAGTCTGAAGTGCCCAAACTCTGAAGCGATCCATCTCACTGCACATCTGTTCCATGAGGAAGCTGAGTACTGTTGGGAGAACATTCGAAACACACGATTCGTCGACTACGACATTGAGGATATAACATGAGACGAGTTCATATATGTATTCAAATCTGAATTTATCCCTTTGTCTACACATAATATTACTGAAGATATAATTTTAAGGCTGAAATAAGGAAGTCATTTTGTCTCAGACTATGAGATGGAGTTTAAAAGGCTAACTCATTTTGCCACAGAACTTGTTCGATCTGAATCTGTAAGGTGCCATCTATTCCAAAGTGGATTGTGTGATGCACTCAAGGATCACATATTCCACTTTGCTTTAATAGTTTCTTCGACCTTATGGAAATAGTAAGAGTGGTGGAGCACAACTAATCAGAAAGGGATCTTAAGCGTAAGATTCATGCAGTTCGAAACCGTCACAAAGCCTTCAAGAGGCACATACCTCAATTTGCTAAGGTCTATCAACTTAAAGCTGCACCTCTTGCTGAGCCTATTTAAGGCTATGATCAGCCTCATCCCTATGGAAAGTGTTACCACTTTGTCCATAAATGCTACACTCGTGGTCGTCCAAGCCATCTGTTCTATCACTACGTGTACACAGAAATAGTGGATGGTGTCCGTATAAATCATTTGCAAGGGAACCAAGTCTTTAGAGCAATACCTTTGAATAAGAGAGATCTAGGATTGACAATAATGCCAGCCACTACTTATGAAGCAGCACGGGAGAAACATATCGCTCCAAAGTTCCATAATAATTTCAAAAAGCAGGTGAATAATCTTTCTGTTGGTCCTGCACAGGTATATGCTTTAACACCATTTAAAATTGCAGAGGGTAACAATATGATTTTAGATACCCATTTCTTAACCCCTCTAAATTAAATTTCCTGCACTTGAAATATTACAATTAGTTAATGCAATTCGTATGATTAATTCTTAGGCACACTTTATTTTAATGATCAACCCTGCAATGTGTTATTTGACACTAGGGCTAGTCATCCATTCATCTCAGAGCATTTTTTCAATCTTCTTAAAATACCTACCTATATACTAGCTAAGTCATTAAATGTTGGACTTCCTTCTGGAGCCCAACTCATTGCTTATAAGTTTTGCGATATCAAGATTATGTTGAATAATCAGATGTTTGATTCTAAATTAATCATCTTTCCATTAGCAAATTTCAAAATCATTCTCAAAATTAATTGGCTTAGTAGTCATAATGTTATGATAAATTGCCTTAAGAAGAAGGTCACTCTTCATTCGCAGGGTAAGCTTGTAACTTTGTAGGAAAGATTAGTACTCAGGTGTCATTGCTATCAAAGCTAAAAAATTAATCAGTAAGGGATGTGATGCTTTTCTTATCACTATAATGGGTAAAGCGAAAGAAAGCATTTCTCTCTCTGATTGTAAGGGGGTGAAAGATTTTGCCGATGTATTTCCAGAAGATCTATCAGGAGTACCTCTGCTTAGAGAAGTAGAGTTCTCTATTGAATTAATTATCGGTGCTCATATAATAACCCTAGATTGTTACCCTATTTAATTTTCAGTTTAATCAGGCATTAATTCTAGTTCCATTACATTTATAATATCAACTAAAGCTAATCCTAAAAGTTTGATGTCAATTAGACCTCTTTAAGTCAAATTAGTGAATTGATCAGTCTAGATGCCCTAAGTTAGACATAAAATATTTTGATCTCAGAATTAAAATCTGATTGCATTTTTGAGTTCATCGCCCCCAAATTAGTTAGGGGTGAAAGTTTGGTAAAATTTGGAGATCATTTAGACCATAATTCAATTTAAATTAAAATGGTCAAATTGCACTATAGGGTTTCTAACAATTTAAATTTGCAAATATACCCATTTACCTGGTTAAACGGTCGGGATCCGATATGCGGATCATGGGCGATCCGCTGTGGAGCCCAAGTCATACGACAGTGGTGCTCCCGCTAATTTTGTTGTCGCACCTTTAGATCCCACAACTATGATTTAATCCTGTGGAATCAAATATCTATTGTTGGATATATTCGATGGATCCCATGGCTTGGATCATTTCAGATCCGGCCATTAAGATCCGGATCATCAGAACTGTTCCACGGTTCTGATCAATAGATCAGACGACCCACAATGCACCCGCACTATGGATCTTCATCCCCATATCGCCCGTGCCCGACTTATTGAATCCTGAGGATCCTCGATAGCTATCATAGGCCCCCATTACTCCCTCCACCTCAGCATGCCGTTGGGGATCTTTCCTCAATGGCATATCAACTTGATCGAGCCCTGTGGCCCGATATGCTCCTAATGGAGTATTGGGGTTCAGCCGTAGCCCGAGCTCTCGGGCCACCCTCAGCCTGAAGTAACCCCTATGGAAGCTTCCATATTCCCTACTGGGGCTATAAATAGCCTTAGCATTGCTCCCATGGATCTTTTGTTTTTTAATTGATCTCAATTGAACCTCTCCCTCCTAATCCTCCATTGCTGTCCGTCAGAGATTTCCCAAGCGTCCCAGGCGTTTGTACATGTGGCGGCCGCCGCTTAATCAAATAAGTGTTAAGAGGTGGTCGTCATTAGTACCACAGACATTAAACTAAAAACATATCCGTGATACTAATCAGGAGCTGAGCAAGATCCAACAGAAATAGACATATAGTATAGCAGTGCAGAGAATGAAAAGAAACATTTATACACAGTCCACATTTAATTCATTCACATACAATACATTAAATGTAGAACAGTAAGAATAAGAAAAATTAGTTATTACACTTTTACTAAATGCAGGCCAAGAAGGTGGAAACATATCTCCTTCAATGAGCTGCACTTTACTTTAACATGCTAGCAGCTAAATCCCCAAGCAGTGGATCTGACCTATACTCCTGATTTGCCATATGTACATATATGACAGGGCATAGCCAAAAAAAGAAAATCTAGTTAGACTTTAATAAGTCTAAGTACAATTTAAGCTATTTTAAATGAACTGATTAATTAAAGATATCACATTTGATTAATCTAACATGCAAGCAATTATGGGATGCAACAAGCTATACAAGAAATAGTGTAACTATAAACTATCCATTTATAGCAATCAACAAGTATGTGAAATAACATACAAAACATGAAAGTATGCAAGGTGAAGCTAAAAGCAAAAGTAACTGCAACTACTATAATAATTCTGAGCCTAACATGCTTATGATCACATTGAAATATGCTAAGCATAAAAGAACACAAGTGCTGAATATAACAAGAAAACTCTAACATCCTAAACATGCCAATATACATAGTTAATCCATAAGAGTATACATACAACATGCAGATTAATACAAAAGAAAAGACCACTGAGACATGTAGCAAAAAGCAAAGCAATCTGTTATGACATAAAACCACTGAGACACGGGGCAAAAAGAAACATAAGCAGATATGATATAAAGCCACTGAGACATGTGGAAAAGCAAGCAGGTACCGTAAGTAAGGCCACTGAAGCATGTGGTAAAGTAAAAATAAGGCTGAAAATTGAACTAGAATAGCAACAAGCCTAAGACATAGTACTTCCACACTAGACAATCAGCCATACAGGGCCTCCGAGATCAATCAATCCCCAGCTTAGACATCCAAATATGCTAGGCCTGGGTCCATCCTATACAATAATAATACTGAAGAGGCAGACTAAGTTAGGACATATTCTACTAACTGAAAGCGCTACAAGAACCAAATGAATGATATGCTTTACAAATACTAACTTAGGATGTATCATCCATATCCTAAGTTCTCCTAATATGCTCAAGGAATACGGCTCAACATCCAAGGTGTGCGAAGCTATCAAGTACAAGTAGCAAGAGACTCAATCTAAGCTTATGCGATATCTACTGTTGTCTAATTAAGTCGTTTTAACTATTCCAAGTTATATAACTTAGAAGTACGGCCTTATAAGATGAAAACAATCAGAACTGGTCAGGTCCCAATTTAATTCAATCAAAATCGACTATAAGTTAAATAATAAATCATCACATCCTAATTGATGAATTAAGATATTCTAAGCTAAGATCTGATTCAGATCTACTAAGCTAAGGATTATGAATTAAACACCACAAATTTGGGTTCAATCACATAATCCAAAGGTAAGCTTAAGATCTATGGTTCAATCTACATGTGAACTAATGATTAAGGCATATTCTATTAAGTAAAAATCAAGCTTAATAGAATGAATCTTCTATTCTTAATTTAAAGTTGAAAGATAAAATAATCAAATTGAAATTATGAAAATCTAGAAACTAATAAAACTAAGGTCCCATTCATTGAATAAATCACTTATTCAATGAATGAATCTAACCTAGTGTCTATTCCTAATCTTAAGGAAATGTGCCTAAGGTGAAGTGAAGTTCCTAAGGAAGTATTTTAGTTTTGACTCTAGGTTCTAATTCATATCTGCATAACTTACAATTTTCAACTAAGGTAATGTTTACTACTTAGTTAGCAAGAGTTCCTACTCTGATGTCATGGTTTTTACATAACAATAAAATCCTTAATGATGCTAAGATCTATGCAAGTGGTGTACGCACTGTACATAAAGCTCAAGAAAATAATATAATTAAAACAATACAGAACTCGATAAAGCTCTAAGTACGTAACGTACCTTTAAAGAGAAGCCTCATGACTATAGTCCCATAGCAAAAGATCCTTATTACAATCCCATTTTGGTCGACCATGGCATTAGCTGAATCAAAATAATAAAATAAGCCTAAATTCTGAATAGCTGATTTATTAATTCCTAAAGAATAAGAGTGTAATAGATAACAAAACCTTAATAAGGTCATTTGTGATTATTAAGGATAATCTCTTGAAATCCATTCATTGCTCTCAGCTATTTCTAATTGCGCATGATATTTACAAAAAGAACTATATTAGTATTTTTCAGGAGCATTAAGAAGAAGACTTATACATGCAGATAGGCTTCGAACAATTCATTTATGACTAAATCAAGTGATTGATAAAATAACTTTAGATTTTGATATACACATCTTAGTTTCTAATTCTAATGCCTATGATCATAAAGTTAGCATGAGATTGAATATATATTTGGATATTCATAATTACATAAGTTTCATTATTTTATTTCAGGTTTATAGAAAGTAAGGGAAACACATGAGTTCAAATGAACTTATAAGCATGCTAAAAGTGTAGGTAATCAATAAAGAGAAGAAATAATCAATGATTTGCATTTAAATTCTCTAAGGATGCTTGAACATGCTCTAATAGCATTTAGTAGAGATGAAATTAAACTCATCACTAAGCTAACTTCCTCATGCAAGTATTTAATGATAACTAAGATGAGAAATAATGAGTAGGAAAATCATGTGATTGATTAACAAATTATTTAACTATACTCTCATGAATATCCATTAAGAACACTTAATTGAGAGAACACACAACTCCCCATAATGCATGGCCTAAGCTTTGCAAAAGACGTATACGCGCACTATTAATATAACTAATTCTCACATAATTAATAAGATGAAATGAGGGCTGCATGCATGAGATTTGATAAGGACGACAATTAAGATCCTAATGAAAGTAAAAGTGTCATTCCTATGAGCGATTAAATGAAATTAACATATGAAACTAGGCAAGATGCTTACATACGACATAAGATGAAAGGAATCCATTATTATAACATCACAATAAGGTGGTTACAAGCATATATATCACTTACGGAAGCCATCCATGGTTCCAAGAATACATGCACTTTTATTAACTTAGCTCAGCATAATAACAAAATAAATTCAGATTTCATAAAAGTATTGGGTGTTACCCAAGGCCACCATTGACATAAATTCATGCAATTAAATGTAATTAATAGCGCTTATGATCTTCTAACCTTAAGATACTTACTTAATAACTAACTAAGCTTGCATTGAATAGATAAAACCATAATGATAATTGGATTCATAGGATTCAACTATAGTGATTATTATCTTGCCGAACTCGACTAGAACACTTGCTAATGAACAAGAGGGCTGCATACATATGGATCAACAATTTAACCTCCATTAGATATGAGTTACATGCCAATAGGTTCCGACCAAAAGTGCTAATAATCCACTAATTATACAAACATGCATTTGATATTAATTGCAAGAGTTAATCGAATATAATGGATTCAGATTTTTCATTCAAGCATCAAAAATAAATCAAGAACTTTAAACATTCAATCACAACCAACATTATTCTTAAGTGTAGATTTGTACCTCCAAAGTGTCAAAGGAAAGATCAATTGATGAGGTGCTAATCCATTTTTATGAGGGGAAGAAAATCACTGTTCGGCCATGGAAAGGAGAAGGAGTGCTCGGCCATGGAGAGGAGGAGGAGTGCTCGGCCATGGAGAGGAGGAGAGGTGCTCGGCCAAGAGAGGGAGGGCTGCTGCTCGACCGTGGAGGATGAGAGCTGCTCGATCTTGGAGGATGAGGGCTACTCGAGCTCAGTCGTGGAGGAGAAGAGGCTCTCCCAACCGCTCGGCCATGGAAGAAGAGGATGGAGGAGATGCGAAAGGTGAGAAGGAGGAGTTCGGTTAGGGAAGAAAAGAGAGGGGAAGGGGGGTTTTGGTTTTTCATGGAGGAGAAGGAGTTGACGGCTAGGAAAAATGATAAAATTTTGGATTGCTGATTTAGGGTAGAGCTCATTATATTTATGAGGCAAAAACTGAATTCTATCGCAGCCATTGAATCAAAATCCGATGGCTAAAAATTCTCAAGCCTTGATCTATAGTCAATTGAACTCCAAAAATTACAAACTTAATATAAAAATGATCGTCTCGACGAGACGAATGCAAGCGTTTAAAAATTATTGAATTTGGATGAGTATTTTATTTTATATTAATTTTTAGGTGAAAAACTTCAAAAATTCGCTATGATTAATCCGGAGCCCGAAAAATTATGAAACTTAAAACATAGTGTCCTCTTATAATGCTTAACTCAAATCTACAAAAATTTCTAAAATTTGACTTTTATTTTATCTTTTATCAACTCCGGAAGTTTAAACTTTCTAAATTTATTTAGAACGATCCGGGATTCGGATTGTGCTCAAATTTTGGTAGAAGGATCCCCTTGATGCACTTCATTAGAGGATATTTTTAATTTTTATCCAACTTAAATATAATTTTGAATTTCAACTTAATCCGCTCAGGTTTAGGTCTGAATGGCTCAATAACAGCATCGGGTTGTTACAGTACAACAGATAGAGGTGTCTCCTAGTGTTCAGGAACCCTAAGAGTCACTCAGAAAGCTAGCTAGGCCCTTGCATTGCCTCTATTGATCGATTCGAGCATGCCTAGAACCAAGTACCCTCTTTTGTCGAATTGAGCTACTGAAGCTCAATTCTTCTTCTCTGCTATTTCATTTTGACACTACTAGGGTAGCCGAGTGTATCAGAATGATTGCAAGCTCTATGGTGGATCCAATCGATCGAATTAATCAATTGGGTGAACCCCTCTCATACTCATTGGGTTCAAGTAAGGACCTATGGATCTAGCCCACCTCAAACCTTCAGGCCAGAGGGATTCAATCCACTTCACCTCCCTAAAGGTGTAAGGATCAATCCCTAGGTTAATCATGGCCTCTGTGAGGAGAATTAACTCCCCACAGTAGCTCCAGCTCAAGAGCTCTCATGTGAGTAAGGATCGGGTGAACCAAACCTCCTCACAGTGGGCTTCTAGTCCCAATCAGGTGCATCAAGGTTTGCGGATGGATTTTCAATTGACCGAAAGCTATGATGTGCACTATAGGCTGGAGATTTTGCAGATTTTGGTTTCCCTAATCAGCCTCTATCGAGAGGGATCGACGTGGGGATGATGGTACTGTGCAGGTCGGGTCAACCTGTGACCCGAACTATGCGACAGTGACGGGTTCCCCGAGCCCCGGTTGACCCTCACGGTTTGGATATCAGGCCGAGCCAGTTTTAATAAATTCGATTAATTGGATTTATTTTCCTTAAGGAAAATAATCCAATTAATTTAATCATAGGGAAATTTAATTAGAAAAATGCAGAATAAATTTTTTGAATAACTTTTATCTACTGGATTAAACCCTATAATATTATAAACCAAATTAATCAAAAAAATACAAAGAATCAGAATATAAAATAATATTGAAATTATAATAATTAGATTTTCTGATTTTTCCTAATCACTTCATATCCTAATTAAGATTGATTAGCATGTATACTTAGCCAAATTGCATAATTTAAGTGTCATTGTGTTCCTTATGCATTATAGAATGCATGTGTTAAGTGTGTTAATTTTTTTATTAATGTATTATTAATTATGCCCTAATCTTGTAAATCCATGATTAGTGAAACTTAGAGTTTTTGATTATTCAAATTTAGTAAACTCAATCTCTGATTGTTCATACGAATAAATAGAAAATAAATACCAAGTCTTATAAATTTCAAATATTTGGATTTGTAATTAGGTGCTAATATATTTGTATTAATTTAAGGTTTAATTAGCACTAATTACCTTCTATTTTCTTTCAATTTATGATATAATGCTTTCATAACAATAGTATGAATGTAATTAACTTGCACATGTATCTTGAACACGTGATTTAGCTAAATTGATTATAATGGCATAAATTCCTAATTAAACTTAAGAATCTTAAGATCTTGATCAAGTGATTAATACTTGGTCCAGATCTGAGATTACCATTAATAACACACCAATAATTCATTGATTTGTCATTGATCTATAACTCAACAAATGGTCTTAATTGGGTAAAGGTAGGCGTTAACCCTAACCTATTTGATTAAGGCTTGAACCCTTAATCACTTAATCAATTAACTTGATTGAAAGATAATTTAACTGACATGATTTCAATAATACATCTAATTTGGTAATTGATCTTAAATCATTTAATTAGAAATTAAAAGATTAATAAAGAACTTATGTGATTGAAACATTTAAATCTAAGCTTAAGATCCCTAATTTTCTCTTTTATAAGACTTTTAGCATGAGAATAATAAAAAAATTGTTTTGATTTATGAAATGATCTAATCCTAATAACATTCTTGATTTTACCCCATGATTATAGTATACGATATGATCATATCGGTCTAACTATCTGATCTGGTCAAATCAATCCAAGCTTAATAAGTGAACCTTATGAATTTAGTATAACTATTAGAGGTGTGAGACCTTGATGGTCTTGCTATAGTAGTGTTTTGTAATATCTGAAAGGCCTAATAAATATTAATATATTGAGGTAGAAAGATCTTTGTTGAACCTTGAGGTAGGAAATTAGATGATTTTCTCTTAGCCTTAGAAGTTGATCTTAAATCTTGTGGTAAACTTCACCAATGACATTAGAATGAGATTTATCCTATGTGGTAGTAACCTATATTGAGTGACCTTTTGGTCACATCCTTAGAGCCATGTGTAGAATTCACCCAAATAGAGTCAAAATGCATAGTTTTGATGAATCCTTGGTGGTTAAATAGAATTGACTGAGCTCGGATTGTTAGTTGGTTATGAGTACGCATATCCATGGTGCCGAGTCATTTAAGTAATATTCAAGTTTGGATGAGTCACTCCAATATGGACTTATGATCAGGGGCTATCCTGAGGGATTAGACGAATACAATCTTGGTAGTGTAAATCTTCCAAACCTAAGAGTATGAATTAGATTATTAGTTTGGGGAAGAATAATTGTAACAGAGTTCTGCGTCCTATCTTGGTGTGCCTTGATAAGTGCAGTTATAAACAAACTAAGCATTAAATTCACCTCTCTTGTAAACATATAAACTTGTGTATACAATCTTTCCAACTGATGATTTCAAGTAAAACCCTAAGTCACGGTAAATATAATTTTTTTGCTGCCTTTTGGGTATAATATTATAATTAGAAATTTTAGAGTTTGTATCATGTTTTTTCTTTCATAGTAGTTTATCCATTTTGTTAATCTATGTAACTTCTTTTTTGAGAAAGTAATAAATAAAATGATAATGAAATTTTATTATATTCATTGAATTCATACTTATATTCACAGTCATAAATCTCGGATCTCCTTCTGCCCTAACTCCGATTAAGAACACAGACTCGTCTTCAGGCGAACCCGATGAAATGAATCCTATGGCTAGTTTGATGAAAGATCTAATCAAGAGTAATGCGCAATAGGCGCAAGAAACTCGTGCCCTTATATTAAGCGTACACCAACAATTTCTTCCATAGTTTGGAGCTCAATCCTCCTCCCACTTCTCAGGAGACAGACTTCTACTCAGCTTTCTACGTCTAAGAATGCCTACCTTCAAATGGGCTCTAAACCCTATGGATACTGTTATTAGGTTAAAAATGGCTGAGAAGAATTTGTCCAGCATTAAATGCCCAAATTTGAAAGCTATTCGCTTGGTCACCCACCAGTTTCAAGGGAAGCAGAGTATTGGTGGGAGAATGAGCGGAATAATACGTTCGCTGATTATGACTTAGAATATATCCTGTGGGATATGTTCCTAAAAGCCTTCCATGAAGCGTTTATCCCCACATCGACTCAAGAGATTCTAAATGAACTTCTCCACCTTACTCAGGGAAACAGATCCGTGTTCGACTACAAACAAGAGTTTCAAAGACTATCACATTTTGTTCCAGACTTGGTTAGGACAGAAGTATCCAGGTGCCACCAATTCCTGAAGGGTTTAAGGGACTCTATAAAGGCTCATTAGTGTCCTGCCAAATTAATAGTTTTGCATAATTGATCGAGGCGGCTCGCCTCCAAGAATGATCTCAAGGTCAGATGAACCAGAAGTGTAAGGCTGCGTTTGTGCAGCCAAGGAAAGAACACTTTGGTCATCGCAGGGTGGCTAAAGTCTTCAATCTTGAAGCGAAACAGCCCTGGTCTTAAACTTTGAATGCAAGCATTCTCACCCATACGGTAAATGATATCATTTCGGCAATGTATGTTTCACCTGCGGCTGAGATGGCCACCGTTTCTTTTGGTGTGACTCTAAAACTGCTATCAACAGAGTTCTCATCGATCATGCTCATAGCAAAAAAGTGTTCCATCCGCAGATATTGAATAATCGGGCTCCAGCCTTAGTGGTGATGCCAGCTCCCGTGTCTGCGGCCAACAAAAATGCATCTGTTCCTGCGCCAAAACTGACCTATAAATTGCCAAGGCCAGTGGCCTCAGGGCAAATAACCATCATCTCATGTGAGAGTTTATATGCTAACTCTCGCATCTGCACCTGAAGACAATGATGTCATTTCAGGTATGTCTTAAATTAATTTTTATTCAGTCTTTACTATTTTGGTATTTTTGAATGTTTGAATAGCAATTCTTGTTATAAATGCTGTAATCATAGACTCCTTAATAATAAATGATAAATCTTATAATATTCTTTTTGATATGGGAGCGAGTCATTCCTTTGTATCGAAAAGCTGGGTTAAAACTCTTAAGCTACTAATATATCGATTAGCAAACTCGTTAAGCATCGGGTTACCTTCCGGATCCTGTATGTAACCCCAGCAATTCTGCAACGTTGATATTCTGATTGGTGAACAAAAATATGGAGCTAAATTAATCATATTGCCAATCGCAAATTTTGATATAATTCTAGGCATGAATTGGCTAAGCAAACACGGTGTTTCCATAAATTATCACAAGAAGAAAATCACTTTTGGCAGTGGAAGTCTGTCGCAATCCTTGGTAGAAATATTTAGTACCCAAGCATTATTGATTAATGCAATGAAAGCAGAAAAATTAGTCAGAAAGGGCTGCGATGCGTACCTCGTAATAATGTTGGGAGAAAAGAATGAAGCATTCATATTTCTGAGAATCGAACAGTTTGGGAATTTCCCAATGTCTTTCCTGAAGACATACCTAGTCTTGCTCCAGTTAGAGAAGTAGAATTCACAATTGAGTTAATCCCTGAAACCCAACTGCTGTCAAAGGTTCCATATCGCATGACGCCTAAGGAGTTGCAAGAACTGAACAAGCAATTTCAAGAGCTGCTAAAAAATGGTCTTATTCAATTGAGTTCAGCTCCTTGGGTATCTCTAGTTTTATTTGTGAAAAAGAAGGATGGCTCGATGCGGATGTGCATCGATTATAGGAAATTATATAAAGTAACCATCAAGAACAAATACTCGCTGTCACGTATTGATGATCTATTTGATCAATTATCCAGAGTTAAAGTCTTCTCTAAATCGACTTACAATTAGGTTATCTCCAGTTGTGAGTTAAGGTTTCAGATATTGAGAAAACCATGTTCAGAACTAGTTATGGACATTATGAGTTTCTGGTGATGTCCTTCGATTTAACAAATACATCGTCCATTTTCATGGATTTAATGCAGCGTGTATTAAAGGCGTATTTAAATAAATTTGTCATCATCTTCATCGACGATATCCTGATTTATTCAAGGAGTGAAGCTGATCATGAGAACCATTTGAGGTTAGTGCTAGAAGAGCTTAGAAGCCACGAATTATTCACCCAAGTATTCTAAGTGTGAATTCTAGCTTGACTCAGTTGCTTTCTTGGGTCACATCGTAGATGCACAAGGAACCAGAGTTGATCAAAATAAAGTTAGCGCAGTTCAGGATTGGTCACAACCAAAGTCTGTGACTGATATCAGAAGCTTTTTGAATCTGGCAGGGTATTATAAAAAATTTGTCATGGGCTTTTCGCAGATAACCTTTCCTCTCACAAAGTTGACTCAGAAGGTAGTGCCATTCATCTGGAATCCCGAATGTGAAGATGTGTTCCAAGCATTAAAGGGTGCTCTTTCTTTTGCCCCAGTACTAGCCTTACCTAAGGAAGATCTCAACTACCAAGTCTATACTGATGCATCTAGGATAGGCTTAGGATGTGTAATGATTCAAGAAGAAAAAGTTATAGCCTATGCGTCTCGTCAATTGAAGCCGCGTGAAAAGAATTATCCCATTCATGACCTAGAATTAGCCGTCGTAGTCTTCGCTTTAAAGATCTGGCATCATTATCTGTATGGAGTCCAATGTTCCATATTCACAGAATGTTCCATATTCACAGAATGTTCCATATTCACAGATTATCAGAGCTAAAAGTTTATTTTCACTCAGCGTGAGCTCAACTATTATCAGCAAAGATGGCTCGAATTAATATGTGATTATGATTTAAGCATTCAATATCATCCTGAAAAAGTAAATATTGTGGTTGATGCGCTCAATCTTCATGTTACACTTTCCTCAATAATAACGTCAAATTCATTAGAATATGAATTCAAAAAGCTCTATATCTGGCTAGTTTGTGGTGCTATGCTAAGCAAACTGATATCTATGAGTACCGTCGAACCCATGTTTCACCGCAATATGTCTATCTCCCAAACAAAGGATGAAAACTATCTGAAGTTTAAAATGGAAATTGAAAGTGGTCATCAATTCGACTTGCAGCTGCGAGGAAATGTAATATATCAAGAAGATTGTCTATGGATTCCCAAATACATGCATCAAGAGATTTTAGTGAAGGCCACAATTCTGGATACCTAGTACATCATAGTAGTACTAAGATGTATCAAGATCTGAAAAAGTCATTCTGGTGGCCTGGAATAAAGAAAAGCGTAGCAGAGTTCGTAGCAAAGTTCCATGCTTGCAATTTGGTTAAAGCTGAGCATCAGAAGCTTGGAGGACTTCTCCATCCTCTAGAAATTTCTCAATGGAAGTGGTTTGATATTTCTATAGAATTTATTATGGGTTTGCCTAAATCAAGGTCTAGTACTGATTTAATTTGGGTCATTATCGATCGACTGACCAAATCGGCACATTTTATTCCTATGCGTCACACCAATTCTGTAGAGAATTTGGCAAAGCTGTATATCAAGGAAATCGTCAGGCTTCATGGGATTCTGAGGCCTATTGTATCTGATCGAGATATCCATTTCACATCTAAATTCTGGAAGACAGTGTATCAAGACTTGGGGACTACCCTAGCTATGAGCATCGCTTTTGACCCTCAAATAGATGATCAAACAAAATGAGTTAATCAGATTCTTGAAGATCTTCTTCATCTCTGTATTCTAGGATTTTGAAGGTTTCTGGAAGATCATATTCCCTTGGTAGAATTTGCGTATAATAACAATTTCCAAGCAAGTATCGACATGGCTCCCTATGAAAGCCTTCTAAGGTAGAGAATGTGGTACTCCCTTAGCATGGTCTAAAAATAGCAGTGTTCAGTTATATAGCTCTGAATTGGTTGAAGAAACAAATAGGAAAGTACAGTTAATTCAGTAGTGAATTAAAATAGCTTAGGATTACCAGAGTAAATATCATTATGCTCATCATCATACTCTAGAATTAAATGTTGTAGATTTTGGGTACCTTAAGGTGTAGCGCCCCGCCCCATCGCCGTGCACAAAAGAGAAAAAAAGTAAGGTACCTCAACCTTGGCAGCGAAGCGGTGCGCTACTCGGGAAGGCCGGGTATACAAGCAAAATCCGTCTCCCTGAATATGCTAGTAAGAACTGAGCCATGCTGAAGGCTGCTGACTCGAATCCTAAGAGTAGGATCGAGATCCAATACCTAAGATTAGAGTGAAAAGCTTATCTTAGATAATAGGCTAGTATGTATACAAGGTCCAAGGAGGTAAATAAGAACCTGATATACGTTATCAAAATATATCAGCATTTCCAGTATGCTGATCACATCACAATACTAAGTATAGTAGTATAACAGAGTGCAGAAGCTAAAAGCAAATCATCCAGAATACATTCATCACAAGCAGTAATAGTCATTCGTCTCAGAAAAGAAAAGTAAAATATATCCAGAGTTTATTACAAATATATTTAAAATGCATAAACATGAAGATTCTATTTAAAATGCTGTAATGAGCTAATAAGTAAAAGTATGTTCACGATCCACTACAGCTCCACATGCTCCTCCTAGGTCTCCGGTACGTCCTCCTAACTTGTCCCCACAAACTGTTCAGGATCTAGCAAATTGCCAGATCCAAAAAGTATCCCGTGTTAAACAAGAAGTCTAACACATCGCAACTAACTATACAAAACTAAACTAAACATAACAAATAGAAAAGTAAAGCAAAACTATAAAAGAACTGAGGAAAAGCACATAGTAAGGAAAACGGTAAATGCTAAGTAAATAGAGTAGTAAAGGCCAATTAAAGTGAAGCTATTGCCAAATAAAAACTGAAAATAAAGTAAACACCATGATGAAAGAGATGCTATATGCTGCACTGTATGTCACCAAAATGATGCACACACAAATATGCTACACCACGGTATATCCCAGAACTATCACTGAAGGCTTATGAGTAGTACGGTCCAATATAAATACACTAGTTAGGAAGTCAGTATGGTGACGCAGATGCACCCTGAAATTCCCCAGTTTGTGTAAATCACATTTCGTAACCCATATAATATCACTGATACCCATGTATCACAATAGAAGGAGTGAGTCAAATTCATGTTTTTGCTTATGCTTATGCCACTATGTTGAATGAAATGAAAAAAATCCAGAAATTAAAGGAGAGTTTAGTAAGAAATGATAATGAATTCTAAGTCCCCACTATGCAGAATCCTTCTAAGAGGATTTTGACTCCTAACTTCTAAATCGATGATTAATTAAAGTTGCATATTTATTTAAAGATCACTAGATGGGGTGTTTGTATACACATATTCAGTACATTGCAAGAAAAGGATTCTTATTACTTAGTTTGATTAAGCCACCCTAACAAAGCGATCTTCATTAGGAGGAACCACCCGATGGTGATTTTGTATCTCAAGCTAAGTATTAAGTTGTTATACTCACAATCATACTCAGTATCTTAAGGAAGGTAAATCCCACTTCTTAGTTTACTTGAGCCATACCTATTGAAGCGATCTTCGCTAGGAGACATTGCCCGTTGGCAACTTGTCTTTCAATTAAACTAAGGGATGAGTACCCATTTAATACACTCTTAAGTTGGAATGATTTATTCTAATGGGACTATATTCATCTAATCCTGCAGGATAGAACCTGCTCATAAGTCATTACTAGAATGAATCAACCAATCCTGAACACTACTGGGGACCAGTAATATGGGGATACTATACTACACCACCTATTGATCAAGATTCAATCAAATCTAGTTAATAAAGCAAGGATTTATCAAGACTTTAAAGGCCTAAACTAATGGGTAAGTCCCCACTATGCAGAATCCTTCTAAGAGGATTTTGACTCCTAACTTCTAAATCAATGATTAATTAAAGTTGCATATTTATTTAAAGATCACTAGATGGGGTGTTTGTATACACATATTCAGTACATTGCAAGAAAAGGATTCTTATTACTTAGTTTGATTAAGCCACCCTAATAAAGCGATCTTCATTAGGAGGAACCACCCGATGGTGATTTTGTATCTCAAGCTAAGTATTAAGTTGTTATACTCACAATCATACTCAGTATCTTAAGGAAGGTAAATCCCACTTCTTAGTTTACTTGAGCCATACCTATTGAAGCGATCTTCGCTAGGAGGCATTGCCCGTTGGCAACTTGTCTTTCAATTAAACTAAGGGATGAGTACCCATTTAATACACTCTTAAGTTGGAATGATTTATTCTAATGGGACTATATTCGTCTAATCCTGCAGGATAGAACCTGCTCATAAGTCCTTACTAGAATGAATCAACCAATCCTGAACACTACTGGGGACCAGTAATATGGGCATACTATACTACACCACCTATTGATCAAGATTCAATCAAATCTAGTTAATAAAGCAAGGATTTATCAAGACTTTAAAGGCCTAAACTAATGGGTAAGTCCTAAACAAGGTCTCACAAACCATTTATAATCAAGGATCACTTGATATAAATTCTACCACAAGGATAATTATCTGTTCTAAGGTTCTTAAGTGATTACTACCACAAGGGGATAAGATGAATCTCTAAGGTGATGAGATCTACTATACTTATACCTCAAGGAGTCATACAAGGTCTCCTACCTCAGAATATATGAATTTAGGTCTTTTAATAATTCAAGATGATCTTATGAAGAGACGCTTAAGATTTTTCCTTCTAAATGCTGATATTAATCTCTTAGGTTCTGCTTCATAATTAGGTTTAGGATGATTAGATCAGATGACTTAGTCATTTGATCACAACTCAATCTAAGATTAGGGGATCTAAATTAGGAATATTTTTAGGACTTAGATCACTTGGTTAATCAATATGATTTTATGAATCTTCTTATGCAAATCCTCTTACTTAAGAGAAATTCGGGGATCTTAAGGTTTGATTCAGATTGAGAAATCACATAGGATTATTATTAACCTTAATTTGTCTAATTCAAATATTTAGAATCAATATCAAATCAGATGCATTATTGGAAAATGTCAAGTTCATAGTCTTACAATCAAGTTAATTAAGTTAAGGTTCTTAAGGATTTATATTCTCCTTAAGTAGATTAGAGTTTGATCACTTCTCATATCTTAAGTAGAATCAAGTGTATGTTTAAAGATTAATGTCAAATCAGTGGATTAATCATGCATTATTGGAGGCAATCTCAGACTTAGATCAAGTCTTAAATCTTGATCCAAATCTTAAGATTTCTATATTATTTTAGATATTTAAGATTCTCAATCTTTAGATTTGTTCAAGTATACTTAATAAGTTTATCTAGAGGAATTCACTGCATCTAACTTACTGTTATAAATCAAATTAATACTCAAATTTTGTAAAACAAGCAATACTTAGTGCTAATCAAATCCTAATTCAATTCAAAAAGGATTAGCACATAAGTATAAATCCAATCATCAGAATTTCATGAAATTTGAAACCCAAGTTCTAATTAACCATACAATTAATCAGAGCATAAGTTTACTAAGATCCAGTGAGTATAAACCCTAATATTCACTAATCATGCTTTAACAAAATTAGGGCATAACTAGAATTACATAGCTTAGAAAAATAATCCACTTAGCACATGCATTCTAATCATCATAAGTGAACTAATGGCACCCGAAGCATGCAATTTGGATAAGTAAAATTACTAATTTACCCTAATTAAGATCCACTGTAATTAGGCAATAATTAAAGATCTAGCCATCAAATGTATGATTTTATTTTATGTTTAGGTTCCTGATGATTTTCTGATCATTTTTATATTTAATATCATAGGGTTTTAAACCAGTGGATTAAAAGTTATTCAAATAATACATTCTGTATTTTTATTTAATTAAATTTCTATGATTTGATTATTGGGATTATTTTCCTTAAGGAAAATAATCTTAAGGAAAATAATCCCAATGATTATGATTTAATTTAAACAGCTCGACCCAATTCCAAATCGCGCAGGTCAACCGAGGCCCGGGAGACCAGGCACTGTCGCACAGCGCGGGTCGTGGATCGACCCGACCCGCACAAAGCCTTCGTCCCCGCGTCACTGTCCCGTACCAGGGACCCGATTAGGGGAACCCTAATCGCAAAATCCCAGTGCATCCTGACCACGGCACGACCAGGACTGGATCGATACTTGATCCCCATGGTCAGACGCGTCGAATGGGACTCGAAGCCCCCTGTGAGATGGTCTGGATCGGCCAAACATTGCTCACCTGAGGGCTCCTCCATTGAAACTACTGTGGGGAGATAATTCCCCCATAGAGGCCACGCCAGACCCCGGGCTCAATCCCTACACCATCAGGGAGGTGAGGCGGATCGAAGCCCTCTGGTCTGAGGGTCTGGGGTGGTCTGGATCGCCGGGTCCTTACTCGACCGAGGCGATCCTTAAGGATTCAATCTGATCGATCGATTCGATCGATCGGGGCTAGCCTAGATCTTAATCTCGATACCATTGGGTTCGAGACGACAATACGAACTCATACACATCAAAGGGAAGAAGGTTTGAGCCTCATTAGCTCAAAACTAGCAACGGGAGTACCTTGGTTGATGGGGGAGCTCGGGATGACCGCCTGAGGGCTCAACTGGCTCTAGCTGGAGTTTCGGATGCCGCAAAGGATCCTGAACGTCAGGAGAGCCTACTATCAGTGGTTCGAGAGCTCCTGGATCACCTACGCAAGCTCAGGAACATGGTAATGGTGGTGAATTGTAAAGGGCTCAATTGATCAGCAAGCCTCAATTGGAGCGAAGCTGGGGCAATTTATAGCCTTGGCCGAGCTCAGGGAAACTTCTGGAGGGTTAGCTCGGGCTGGGAAAAGCCCGAGAGGTCGGGCCATGGCCGAGCTCTCAAAATTCTATTTTGAGCTCGGCCATGTCACGGGGCCCGATTGAGGCTCCAAACTGTTATGGGAATGATCTTAACAGCTTACTGAGGTGGAAGAAGGAGTGGGGGACTCAGTCGGCAGCTTGCAGTATGGGAGAATCCTCTTATTGGGTGCGCGAGGGAGTGGGGACGACGATCCACAGTGCTGGGTGCCTCGGATGCCGTCTGATCTATCGATCAGCCGGCGTTATGGCTGGGATCACTCGGATCCTAATAGCCGACCGCGGGAGTGATCCTGGCCGTAGGATCCATGGAGTAGATCCAACGACGGATCCGTAGTCTAACGAGATCGAATCCTGACCCACGGTTAAAAAGGTGCGGCGGCTAAATGTGCGGGGCTTTGTTATCATGTGACCCGGGCTCCGCAGCGGATCGCTTGCGTTCCGCACAGCGGATCCTGGCCATTATTTTCGTTTAGGGATATATTTGTAATTATGAATTAATAGGAACCCTTAAGTGCAATTGAACCATTTTCATTTAAATTGAATTATGGCCCAAATGATTTCCAAATTATACTAAATTTTCACCCTTAGCTAATTGGGGATGAGGAATTCAAAAATATAATCAGAATTTAATTCTGAGATCAAAATATTTTAGGTCTAATCTAGGGTATCTAGAGTGATCAAATAATCAATTTGGACTTAGAGAAGTCCAATGTACTTCAAATTTTCTAGATAGGCTCAATTTGGGGTTCTATTAACAATGGTATTTAAAAATTGATTAGGTTACTTATATTTTTGCAAGGTAACAACCTAGGATTGTTACAGATTCCCCCACTTAAGAATGATGTCATCCTCGACATCATCTCAAGAGAGAAGACAAACTTGAGAAATTGAAGAACATAAACAAAACTCAGAAGATTAAAGAGTACCTGGAGTTTCAAAGAGACTGGGATATTTCAACCTCATATCCGCCTCTTTCACCCAAGTAGACTCCTCTAAGAGCGATTCCTCCACTGAACTTTTACCATTGGGATCGAGCGATTCCTCAGCTTCTTTTGATCATGTGCTAATATCTTGATTGGCTCTTCGGCATAAGATAGATCCGGCTGGAGAGATACCGTTGGAAGTTGAATTAAGTGGGAAGGATCACGAAGACATTTCCGTAGAGATGAAATGTGGAAAATGTTATGGACTGCAGAGAAATCTTCTGGAAGCTTCAATCGATAAGCTGCAAAACCAATCTTTTCTAATATTTCAAAAGGTCCGACGTAGCGGGGACTTAGCTTCCCGGCTACACCAAAACGATATACACCTTTCATTGGACTGAGTTTAAGGTATACAAAATTTTCAGCATCAAATTCCAGAGTACGATGATGAGCATCATGATACTTACTCTGGCAATCTTGAGCTGCTTTGATTCTTTGCTGGATAAGCTGAATCTTTCGATTGGTTTCTTCCACTAGATCAGAACCATAAAGTTGAGCACTGCCAGTTTCAGACCATGCTAAAGGAGTACTGCATTTCCTGTCATACAAGGCTTCATATGGAGCCATGCCGATACTTGCCTGAAAACTGTTATTGTATGCGAATTCTACAAGAGGAATATGATCTTCCCAGAACCCTCCAAAATCCAGCATACAGAGGCGAAGAAGATCTTCTAAGACTTGATTGACTCTTTCTGTTTGACCATCGGTCTGAGGATGGAAAGCGGTAATCATGGCTAAAGTAGTCCCCAAGTCCTGATGTACTGCTTGCCAAAATTTAGAAGTGAAATGACTATCTCGATCAGACACGATAAATCTTGGGATTTCATGGAACCTGATAATTTCCTTGATGTACAACTTTGCCAATTTTTCCATAGAATCAGTCTGCCGCATAGAAATAAAATGCGTTGATTTGGTCAATCGATCGACAATGACCCATATTGAATCAGCACCGAATCTTGCTTTAGGCAATCCCATGACAAAATCCATAGAAATGTCGAACCACTTCCATTCAGGAATTGCTAGAGCATGGGAAGTCCTCCAGGCTTTTGGTGCTCAGCCTTGACCAAATTACAAGTGTGACATTTTGCGACAAACTCCGCCACACTTTTCTTCATTCCAGGCTACCATAATGCTTTCTTCAGATCTTGATACATTTTGGTGCTGCTAGGATGTACTTGGTAACCTGAATTGTGACCTTCTACTAGAATCGCTTGCTGCATGGATTTGGGAATCCACAGACGATCCCCTTGATAAATTGCATTACCTCAGAGCTACAGATCAAAGCAACGACCACTCTCGATGTCAACCTTAAACTTCAGGTAATCTTCATCCTCGATTTGTGAAATGGAGACGTCTTGATGAAATGTGGGTTCAACTAAACTCATGGATATTAATGTGGTTAACATGTCACCATGCGCTGGCCTGGTTTCGAGCTTCCATAATACTTCTTCCAGAGGACTGGATTGTATTAAAGAAGATAGAGTAGCAAGACTACTAAGTGCGTCTGCTACAACGTTCGCTTTTCCAGGATGATATTGGATGTTTAGATCGTAATCGCTTATTAGTTCGAGCCATCTTCACTATCAGCAATTCAACTCACGCTGGGTGAAGATGTACTTCAAGCTTTGATGATCGGTGAATATAGAACACTGGATGCCGTAAAGATAATGTCACCAGATATTTAGAGCAAATACTACCGCTGCTAACTCAAGATCATGGACGAGATAGTTCTTCTCATGTGGTCTTAACTGACGAGACGCATAGGCTATAACTCTTCCTTCCTGCATCAAAACACATCCCAATCCTATTCTAGATGCGTCAGTATAGACTTGGTAATTCAGGCCTTCTTTAGGTAAGGCAAGAACTGGTGTAGAGGATAGAGAATCTTTCAGTGTTTGGAATGCTTTATCACATTCTGGGCTCCAGGCGAACAGTACTGCTTTCTGAGTCAACTTAGTGAGAGGAGATGCAATTTGCGAAAAGCCTTTGACAAACTTCCTATAATAGCCTGCCATACCTAAGAAACTTCTAATGTCAGTCACAGACTTTGGTTGTGACCAATCTTGGACTGCGCTTACTTTACTTTGATCGACCCTGATTCCTTGAGAATCGATGACATGGCCCAGAAAAGCGACTGAGTCAAGCCAAGATTCGCATTTAGAATATTTAGCATATAGCTTATGGCTTCTGAGTTCTTCAAGTACCAAACGTAGGTGATTCTCGTGATCCGTTTTATCTTTTGAATAAATCAATATATCATCGATGAAGACAATGACGAATTTATCCAAATATGTTTTCAGCACGTGCTGCATTAAGTCCATAAAGACGGATGGTGCATGTGTTAAGCCAAAGGACATTACCAAAAATTCATAATGCCCATAGTGGGTTCTAAATGTTGTCTTCTCAATATCTGAATATTTAACTCGTAATTGATGATATCCTGATCATAAGTCTATCTTAGAGAAGGCTTTAGCTCCAGATAGTTGGTCAAACAGGTCATCAATATGAAGCAGAGGGTACTTATTCCTAATGGTTACTTTATTTAATTATCTATAATCGATGCACATTCTCATCGATCCATCTTTCTTCTTTACGAATAGCACTGGCGCTCCCCAATGAGATGAACTCGGATGAATAAGACCCTTCTCTAATAGTTCCTAGAGTTGATTGTTCAACTCTTGGAGTTCTTTTGGCGCCATACGATAGGGAACCTTTGACAGTGGTTGCGTTCCAGGAATTAGTGCTATGGTAAATTCTACTTCTCTCACCAGAGGAAGTCCAAATAGGTCTTCAGGGAACACATCGGGAAATTCACAAACTATATGATTCTCATAAATAGGTACGACTTCTCTCTTCTCTCCCAACATTGTCACAAGGTAAGCGCTACACCCCTTCCTGACTAGCTTTTCTGCTGTCATCGCATTGATCAATGACAATTAAGTGCTAAACCTTCCAACGAATGATTTTGCTTTACTCCCACTCCCCAATGTTATTTTCTTCTTTTGGCAATTTATGGACGCGTCATGCTGGCTTAGCCAATTCATGCCTAAGATTATATCGAAGTTGGTTACTGGTAACATGATTAGCTTAGCCTCGTAGTGCTGTTACCCAATAGGAATTTCCAAGTTGCAAAATTGTTGCGACTGGATACGGGCTCCCATAGGTAACCCGATGCTCAATGAACTGGCTAATTGATAGGTTGGTAGCTTGAGATTTTTAGCCCAACTTTTTGATACAAATGAATGACTTGCTCCCGTATCGAAAAAGATGTTACAGGTTTTGGCGTTTATTAAGAAAGTGCCTATGAGTACAGTGATTTGATAAGGGTGTAAACCAAGCATATATTAAATACTAAAAGAATAATTACTGGGTACTGAAATAGCAAGAGCTGAAAGAAAAGTTTAATTTTAGGGTGTACCTGACACCACATCCTTGTTTTCTGGAGCAGAGGCAGGAGTTAACATGTATCCCCATGTTCAGACGCGTCGAATGGGACTCGAAGCCCCTGTGAGACGGTCTGGATCGGCCAGACCTTGCTCACCCGAGGGCTCCTCCATTGGAGCTACTATGGGGAAATAATTCCCCCCACAGAGGCCATGCCAGACCCCGAGCTCGATCCCTACACCATCAGGGATGTGAGGCGGACTGAAGCCCTCTGGTCTGAGGGTCTGGGGTGGTCTGGATCACCGAGTCCTTACTCAATCGAGGCGAACCTTAAGTATTCAATCCGATTGATCAATTCGATCGATTGGGGCTAGCCTAGATCTTAATCTCGATACCATTGGGTTCGAGATGACAATACAAACTCATACACATCAAAGGGAAGAAGGTTCGAGCCTCATTGGCTCAAAAATAGCAATGGGAGTACTTGGTTGACAGGGGAGCTCGGGATGACCGCTTGAGGGCTTGACTGGCTCTAGCTGGAGTTCCGAATGCCGCAAAGGATCCTGAACGTCAGGAGAGTGTACTATCAGCGGTTCAAGAGCTCCTGGATCACCTACGCAAGCTCAGGAACACGACAATGGCGATCAATTGCAGAGGGCTCAATTGATCAGCAAGCCTCAATTGGAGCGAAGCTGGGGCTATTTATAGCCTTGGCCGAGCTCAGGGAAACTTCTAGAGGGTTAGCTCGGGCTGGGAAAAGCCCGAGAGGTCGGGCCATGGCCGAGCTCTCGAAATTCGGAATGAGGAATATTGGCTAGGCCTCCCTCCCAGTCTGTGTTTTTATGGATGAGATCCACTACGAGATCATGGGGGTCGAAGTGAGACTCCAAGAGTTCAAGGTAAGAGCAAGAACTTACCTCCCCTAACCTGTAGAATTGCTCGATTTGAGCAATTCCAAAAGTGACTCCCCTACCTCTCACGAAGACCGTCCGTCCGGCCTCATTGATTGCATTGGCATACACCTCCTGGACTATGGATGGGTACGTGGGATATTTCTTTGTCACCATCTCCCTCCATCCCCGAGGGTCAACTTGCTCCACCGACATGGGCAAGTAGTGGCCAAAGCTCTTCTCTGGAATTAACTTACGCTGAGAATTTATGGAGAATAACCGGTGTTCAGCTTCAGTGGAAGAGAACCTTTTCTTGTTAAAAGTTCTCCCGAATGAGGAAGCTTCGGTCTCCCTTCTTGGAATCGACTTCTTGCTAGAAGACATAATAAAGAAATGAGAGGAGAGCAATAGTTAATGAAGAAGCAAGAAAATTTAGAAGGTGCATGGGTGATTTTCATTTCCACCTATGTCATACCTTCGAGTCACTTGACCGAAGTGACCCGCGCCAGAGCACTACTCTTGTGGTCATTGGTTAGGCCGGGTGAGATCCGTATAACGAGCATCATTTACGAGCAGATCTGGAAGGCTCTCAAGGGACCCTGTGCTGCATTGGCCTTTGGGTCTTTGATTTCAGAGATATGCGAGGCCCAAGGGGTCAAGATCCTCTCCTCTGACTCCATAGTTTCCCCCAGTTCCGCTCTTGCTCGTTCAAATATGAACGTCTGCGCTAGTGAACGAAAGCTACCCAAGAAAAGGAGGGGCGAGCAAGGGGAAACATCCACTCCGTCCAACCAAAATCTCACCAATAAGCTATTGCTATGATTCCACATGCAATAAGCTGATCTTAGCAAGGCCTTGGCCACTGACACGTGATTCTTTAAAAATGAACTCATTCAGCAGCGCGAGTTTCAGTCCAAATTTTATGAAGCCCTTGGACTAATGTTCAGGGACGTGAGCATGCAAGGAGGACCGGACCCCTTCATGTTGCTGCGACCGCCTGTCGGTGCCCCCATTCAGGACACGCGCTACTCATGCGACTTTGCCTATGACATTGGAGAAGAGGAGGGGGAGGCAGCCCAAGAACAAATAGGTTGCATTTTTTCTATTTTATTTTGCATCATTTATTTTTGTACTTTTATTTTTTGTGTTTTATTTTGAGGAATTTAAATTATGGATTATCATATTCTCAAATCTCTCTAGAATTTAAAAATAATAAATTTTTTTGAGTTTTTAAGAAATGAAAGCCACAAAAATATTAATAATGAAAATGATATGAAATAAAATGGGTGCTTAACAAAAAGTGATCAAATGCATTGATAACATTAAACCTTTGAACTAATGAATGAATTAAGGTTAATCTAATCTTCAAAAATTTAAATCAATTGTAAGAACTAAGTGTGGGGGAAAGCATTGGACTAAAAAATTAGTGATTACGGTAAGTAATCCAAAAGAGTGTGTTAGACTTCTGTAGGATTTCATAATCATAAAGATTTGAATTAGGGATGAAGAAAAATATCTCTCCCTAAAAATGAAAAGAGAAAAACATAAAAATATGGATAATAAAAAATATCTCTCTCAAATGAAAGAAATAAAAAAAGATGATGAAAAATATCTCTCATTTAATCTAATCATCTTGTGATTCATAAGAAAGAGCACATATGGTACAAAACTCTTGATTATTTCACTACCTCTCTAGTCTAGTATTCCAAGGAATCTCTCCCATTACCTAGTAATAAGCATAAATACAAATACTTGGAGATTAATTTATTAGACTTGATTAATAAATGTCAAATGATTTTGGTCATTTCAGTTAAGTACATGCCTTAAAATTACACATCATAAACTAATTGCTATATTTTGTTGACTTTCATATCTAAGAAATAGAAAAATACCATTTTAAACTTATTTGAGGATGAGCAAGAAATTAAGTATGGGGGTGTGATGAATCCCTAATTTATATTCTAATTAAAGAAAAATTTCATTCATTTCTCATATTAAAACAGTTTCCTTAATCCAATTATGCTTATCTTTTCAGGAAAAATACCTATCCAACGAATTCTGAGCAATATGGACAATTCTCCAAAATTCATAAAGGAAAACCGCTGCTGCACGCTACAGTGTGCTGTAGTGAGCCAAATTGCAAAATCGGGCACCATAGTGCGCTGCAACGGAGCACTTTGCGAAGCACTGGCGCCACAGCACGCTGCAGCGAGCCAATTTGCAAAATGGGGAGCCATAGCGCGCTGCAGCAGAGCACTTTCCGAAGAGCTGCCGCCACAGCACACTGTAGCGAGCCAATTTGCAAAATTGGGCGCCATAGCGCACTGTAATGGAGCACATTGCGAAGCACTGGCGCCATAGCGCGCTGTAGCGGTCCAACTTGCAAATCGCTGGCACCACATTACGCTGCAGTGGAGCACTTTGCGATGCGCTGGTGCCACAGCACGCTACAGCGGTGCCTTTTGCAAAATTGCTAGCGCTGCAGCGCGCTACAGCGAGTTGCAATGGCCCTTCATGGTATGAACCAAAACACCCCAGTACATCACAGTGCCCCACTTTGCAAATAGTTTCCACTATAGCGCGCTACAGTGGCCCGCCGAAAATTCTTCTGAGCAGAGCATTAAATGCGGCTGGGACAAGACCCCCAAACAACACCTTGTCTCTAGCCATCATTCCTTCTGTAGCAACCATATTTTTTAAGGGGAAAATGGTCTTCTTGAGATGATGTGGAGAATTATCAATGGAAAAGTAATAGTCTTTTCATCCCTCAAGTGGATTTAGCCATCATTACACCAGAATTTTTAAAAGACAAAAGCAGATTTTGAAATAAGAAGATGAAGAAGCAGCCCACCTCTATAAATACCGCTTCTCTTGACTTAAGAGAGGTTCCCAACTTGGCTCACTACAATCTAAGTAAAGAGAGGGCTTCAAATAGGAGAAGGAGAACTCTCCAAGAGTGGAAGAGCTCATCTTGCTAAGGAGAAGGAGAAGAAAGCATCACTAGGGACCTAAGGGAAGCAACTTCAAGCAAGAAGAAGAGGAGTTCGGAGAACTTCCCAAAGGAACGTTCCTAGTATTTTCTAAACTCTTGCTTTATGTTTTTTCTTAGTTGATCATGAAATGATCTTTATCCATATATGTATTCTTTTTCATCTCTTTTGTAATGGAGAGCTAAGCCTCCCTTGGAGAGGATTGGGGCAATCCCACATGTATTAATAGATACTATAATTGTATGAAGTTTTTTTCAAGTTTTAATAAAAATCATGAACTCAATGCCTTGTTAAGGAAATTAAAGGACTATTGTGACTTGAATGTGGACCAAAGGACAAAGGACTAATTGAACTCAAGGACTATCTTGTCTTGTGCTCCATAGCGCACCTTAGTTTTTATGCTAGATTTATTAGTGCATGAGAGCTTAGAACTATGTGAGAAAGTTCTTGAGCTTAGTGCACCTTAATCTATGCTCAACCAATGAGTTGAAGCGTGTGATGCTAAGACCCACTAATTGAGCTCTGTTGCTCAGCATACTTGAGAGAGGGAATGGATTTATTGAGTGCTCATGAACGATGTGACATAATCATTGAGCCCAATGAAATCACTCCCTCATCTAAACTATGCTTGAGGCGCATGAAGCTCTTAGTGGAATCAATACTTATAATATCTTAAGCTTTATAACCCTCGTATCTATAATCAAGAGATGAGATAAAAACTATAAATCTAAAATCTTATAAGGGTCTATGTACTGAAATAGAACCAACTGTGTGTTCATTTTATGCACGAGACTTGAACTTATAATTCTTTGAATTAAAACTCTTAGAAGAATAATGTGCACTTGACTAAAGAACTAATGAATGCTTGAAGAATCATCATATATAAGTTATCTATCATATCATGTGGGAGAAACCTAACTGTCCTCTTCCTTTTATCAGAAGTATTTTTTACTAAGAGTTGTCATGCTTGTTTAGGAACCAATACTAATCAATACATGTATAGCTTAAATATTAGTGATCATAGATATACCTTAGTAACAAAACATCCAATTCTCTATGGTTCGCTAAATCCCGGAAATTCAAACTTTCCACTTATTACTTCAAACCATGTACACTTGCATGAAAGCGCAGACATATTCTTGGTATGTCACTTCCCTATTCCCTACTAAGGCTATAAATAGCCTCAACATTGCTCTCTAGGATCCTTTGATATTTAATTGATCTAAATTGAAGCTCGCCCTCTTGATCCTCCATTGTTGTCCGTCTGAGATTTCCCAAGTGTCCCAGGAGTGTGTACAACTGATAGAGGTGTCTCCTAGTGTTCAGGAACCCTAAGGGTATCTCAGAATGCTAGCTAGGACCCTACATTGCCTTCATCGATTGATGTGAGCTTGCCTAGAATAAGGTACCCTCTTTTGTCAAATTGAGTTACTGAAGCTCAATTCTTCCTCTCTGCTATTTTATTTCGACATTACTAGGGTAGCCGAGTGTATCCAGAATGATTGCAAGCTTTGGGGTGGATCCAATTGATCAAATTTATCAATTGGGTCAACTCCTCTCATGCTCATTGGGTCTAAGTATGGACCCATGGATCTAGCCTAGCTCAGACCCTCAGGCTAGAGGGTTTTGATCTGCCTCACCTCCTTGAAGGTGCAGGGATCAATCTCTGGGTTAATCATGGAATCTATGATGAGAGTTAACTCCCCATAGTAGCCCCAGCTTGAGAGCTCTCGGGTGAGTAAGGTCCGGGCAAACTAGGCCTCTTTACAAGGGGCTTCTAGTCCCAATCAGTGCATCATGGTTCGGGGATGGATTTGCAATTGACTCGAAGCCATGGAGTGCACTTTAGACAGAGAATTTTGATGATTAGGGTTTCTCTAATAGGCCTCTATCGAGAGGGATCAAGGCGGGTACAATGGTACTGTGCGGGCCGGGTCAGCCTGTGACCCGTGCTGTGCGACAATGCTGGGTGCCCTTGGCCCCGATCCACTGGCACAGTTTGGATATTGGGCCGAGACCATTTTAATAAATCCAATTAATTGGCTATTTTTCCTCAAGGAAAAAAATCCAATTAATTGGCTTTTTTCCTCAAGGAAAAAAATTCCAATTAATCTAATCAAAGGGAAATTTAATTAGAAAAATATAGAATAAATTATTTGAATAACTTTTAATCTACTAATCCAAACCAAATGATATTATATACCAAAATAATCAAAAAATACAAGGAATCAAAATATAAAATTATATTGAAATTATAATGCTAAGATTTTTTAATTTTTCCTAATCACTTCAGATCCTAATTAGGGTTGATTAACATATATACTTAGCCAAATTGCATAATTTAGGTGCCATTGTGTTCCTTATGCCTTATAGAATGCATATACTAGGTAGGTTAATCTTCTGATTAATGTATCATTAATTATGCTATAATCTTGTAAATGCATGATTAGTGAAAATTAGGGATTTTGATTATTCAAATTTAGTAAATTCAATCTCTGATTGTTCATATGAATAAAAAAAATATAAATGTTAAGTTTCATGAATTTCTAATAGTTGGATTTGTAATTAGGTGCTAATCTACTTGTATTGATTTAAAGTTTGATTAGCACTAAATACCTTGTATTTTCTACAAATTTATGTTATATAATTTCATAACAGTAGTATGAATGTAATTAACTTGCACATGTATCTTGAACACTTGATTTAGTTAAATTGATTAAAATGGCATAAATTTCTAATTAATCTTAAGATCTTGATCAAGTGATTAATATTTGGTCTAGATCTGAGATTGTCATCAATAACACACCAATAATTCATTGATTTATCATTGATCTATAACTCAATATTTGGTCTTAATTGGGTAAGAGTAAGGGTTAACCCTAACCTATTTGATTAAGCCTTGAACCCTTAATTACTTAATCAATTAACTTGATTGAAAGACAATTTGATTGACATAATTCTAATAATGCATCTGATTTGGTAATTGATCTTAAATCATTAAAGTAGAAGTGCTAAGGTTAATAAAGAACTTATGTGATTGAAATATTTGAATCTAAGCTTAAGATCTCTGATTTTCTCTTATATAAGACTCTTAGCATGAGAATAATAATAAAAATGCATTGATTTATGGAATGATTTAATCTTAATAATATTCTTGATTTTATTCCATGATTGTAGTATAGGATATGATCAAATGGGTCTAACCATCTGATCTGATCAAATTAATCCAAGCTTAATAAGTGAATCTTATGAATTTAGTATAATTGTTAAAGGTGTGAGATCTTGATGATCTTTCTATAGGAGTGTTTTGTAATATCTAAACGGCCTAATAAATGTTAATATATTGAGATATAAAGATCTTTGTTGAACCTTGAGGTAAGAAATTAGATAATTTTCCCTTAGCCTTAGAAGTTGATCTTAAATCTTGTGGTAGACTTCACCTAAGGCATTAGAATGAGATTTGTTTCATGTGGTAGTAACCTATACTGAGTGACCTTTTGGTCACATTCTTAGAACCTTCTGTAGGATTCAACCAAATAGAGTCAAGATGCATAACTTTGATGAATCCTTGGTGGTTAAATAGAATTGACTGAGCTCAAACTATTAGCTGGTTATGAGTATGCATATCCATTGCGCTGAGTCACTTCAGTAATATTCAGGTTTGGATGAGTTACTCCAATGTGGACTTATGATCAGGGGCCACCTCGATGGATTAGACAAATACAGTCCTACTAGAGTAAATCCTCCAAACATAAGTAAGTGAACTAGATCCTTAGTTTAGGGAAGAATAAATATAACAGGGTTCTGCCTCCTATCTTGGTGCGCCTCAATAAGTGTAGTTATAAACAAACTAAGTATTAAATTTACCTCTCTTAAAAATATACAACCTTGTGTATACAACCTTTCCAACTAATGATTTTAAGTAAAACTCTAAGTAAGAGAAACTTATTATTGGAATTAGAACTAAGAGTTAGAATCTATTTAGATGGATTCTGCACAATGGAGACATTTGATTCATTATCTAATTTTAAAATATTTTCTGAATTTCTAGATTTTAATACATATAGTGTAGAGACATGAGCATGAACGTAAGCATGATGTATGAGTATTAATGATGATTTATGGGTTACGGAATGTTGCATACATTAGCAGAGGAAATTCAGGATGCAACTGCATCACAGTAAACTGTATTTCCCAATAGGATGTATGTAGACATTGGATTGTACGACTCATAGCAGTTCAGTGATATTTTAGTTGCATATCAGTGGCATACATTATGATGGCATATATAGTTGCATGACTTCAGTAGCATACAACATAGTAATACATATTATTTACTCAGTTTCAGATCATATATTGTTGTTATTCATTTTCAGTATTCAGTATACAGTCAACTTTACCATTTTCCTTACTTTCAATTTTGCACAATTTTATTTTCAGTTATTAAGTTACTTTTATAGTTTTTCTACAGCTCTGTTTTATGTTATTTTAAATGTTAAGTAAATGTTTAGAAATTTTTAGATTAGTTTCGATGTGTTAGAATTATTGTATAACACATGGTACTTTGGAATCCGACAATTTGCTAGATCCTGAGCAACTTGTTGAGCTAGGTTAGGAGGACTCTCAAAAGATTCAGGAGGATTTTATGGAGCTATAGTGGACCCTCCTTCAGCTTTACTATTCTTTTTATTTCTATTTCAATTCCGTATTTAGATTTTATTTTAGCACTATTTCAGTAAATCATTTGTAATAATTTCTGGATATATTTTCTTCTCTTTTCTGAGATGAATATTTATTTCAGATTTTGTGATGAATGTTTTCTAGAGGTATGCTTAGCTTCCGTACTTTATTTAGATTACTTATACTTAGTATTGTGATGTGATCGGCATACTAGAAATACTGATATTATTGGATATATATTGGATTCCTCATTTTTACTCTCATATTCTAATGTATGTATTATCCTAATACTTAGGATAAGTATCTTACTTTTATCTTAAGTATTAGCTCTCGAACCTCCTTATGGTTGAGTCAGCAGCCTTCCATTGTTTAGTTTCAGCTATTCGGGGAGATGGGTTATGCCTTCCCGAGTAGCACACCGCTCTACCACCTAATTAAATTATGTTATCTCTTTTTGCGCACGATGACAGGGCGGGACGCTACAACTCAATCTATATCTAAAACTCCTTATAGAATAGCACCCAAGCAACTACAAGAGATTCACAAATACCCTTGAGCAAAGGCTTCATCAGGTTTAACATGTGTCCTTGGGGAGCACCAGTTTTATTCATAAAGAAGAATGATGGATCTATGTGAATATGTATAGATTATCGTGAGTTAAATAAAGTCGCTATCAAGAATAAATATACTTTGCCTAGAATCGATGATCTGTTTGACCAGCTATTTGGAGTTGTCATACTTTCAAAAATTGATTTAAGATATGGATATCATCAATTGCGAGTAAAGGATGCTGATGTTGTAAAAATAGATTTTTGTACCTGTTATGGTCATTTTGAATTTCTGGTGATGTCTTTTGGACTCACTAATGCACCTTCGATATTCATGGACTTGATGTAGTGAGTCCTTAAGCCATACTTGGACAAATTTGTTATCGTCTTCATCGATGACATTCCCATTTACTCTTAAACTTGAACTTGCTGCTATAATTTTTAGCCTAAAGAAAGTTTGAACAATCATGTATACATCGATGCCTCTGGAATTGGTTTAGGTTGTGTATTAATGCAAGAGGGTAAGGTGATTACTTATGCCTCTCGTTAATTAAAACCTCATGAAAAGAACCACCCCATTCATGACCTTGAACTTGTTGCTATAATTTTCACCTTAAAAATCAGGCATTATTACTTATATGGAATTAAATGTTCTATTTTCACTGATCATCAGAGTTTGAAGTATACCTTCACTCAGCAAAAATTGAAATGCCAACAGAGAAAGTGGTTGGAGCTCATCAACAATTATGATCTAAGTATTCAGTATCACCTATGTAAGGCAAATGTGGTGGCCGATGCTTATAGCTATCGTGCTCCCTAACTGCTATGATTGGTTCAAGTTCATTAGAGGAAGAGTTCCATAAACTCAAAATTTCTCCAGCATGTGGCGATATGGTAAGTTCACTTCTGGTTAATATCAATGTGGAACTCACTTTTCACAGAGATGTCTCCATCTTGCAAACTAAAGATGAAGACTATCTGAAGTTCAAAGTCAACATTGAATGAGGTCACTGACAAGATCTGTAGATGCATAGTAATGTAATGTTAATTCCTAAATTCATGCATTGTGAAATTCTAGTAGAAGGCCATAATTCCAGATATAACGTTCCTCTAGGCAGTACTAAAATGTGCCAGGATTTAAAGCAGTCTTTTTGGTGGTCCGATATAAAGAAGAGCGTAGTCGATTTTGTAGCTAAGTGTTTGTGGCTAAGTGTACAAAACCAAAACAAACTATATAGCATAGGAGCAGTAAGAATACAAGGAACATGATAAGTTATAAATACAATCATTTATAACTAAACAAGATTTGAGGCAAAAGGCACACCTCAAAGTAAACTAAGCAAGGATATGCATACATATATAAAACAATGAGTAAAAGTACTAAAAGAAAAGTTTCATCCTAAATATGCTGATGCTCATATGACATATGCAGATTTAAAATAATAAATCTAAAAGTGGTACATATTGTAAGCAGCAAAATCTAGCATCCTATAAGCATATACAAGTGAGCAGGTAAGTAAAGTACAGTTGATTGAAATAATATGCATCATTAACATAGTAAGTAGTAAACTGAAACAGAAACAGATATGTACAACTACCATATCAAAAAATTGGCCAATCAAGACTAGACAGAAACTCCCAAAGCCTTTCTGGGCTAGGGCAAATAGAACAAAACAACAAAATTGAAGAGGCAGTAAATACAAATGTAGACTATTTTAATTATTTTACTTTTATTTTTGTGGACACATCTGGAAATAGCTGAAGAGTCATGCACGTCGGCAAGACTATACGGGTTCCAAGCTTAACATACACTCCTCAATAAGTAATGTTAAGCATCCTTATTACTCTTTACCCTTGTCCATTGTTGTAAATGTGCATCATAACCTACTAGAATATAACTAAACCCAAGCTAACTATTGTCCTAATTATTCTAAGTTTTTATTTCATGCACAAAGTTCTCTTACATGACATATTCAAGGAAAAATAAGCACAAAATTCAAGGAATACATAGCACAAATATCAAGTGGTAAGCGAGGGAATCTTCTACACATGGTGACACTGTTGTTGTTTAATTAACCATTCTAACTATTCTAAGTTAGACAAGTTCAAGACCTTCAATTTCTACTATCGAGTGTAACTTAAAAGTATGGCCTTGTAAGTAAAAAAAGTAATTAAAATTGATCAGGTTTTAATTTAGTTTAATCAAAATTGACTATAAGTTAAATAATAATCATTACAACTTAATTAATAAATTTAGATGTTCTATAATAGGATCTGATCAAGATCTACTAAGTTAGGGATTGTGAGTTAAACACTGCAAGATTGGAGTTAAGCTCATAATCTAAAGGTAAAGTCTAAGTATCTAAGGTTTCAAATTCTAACTGAACTAATGATTGAGGCAAATTCTATTAGGCAAAGTCAAGCTTAATAGGATGATTCTCCTATTTTTAATCTAGGGTTGAAAGATAAAATAATCAAAATAAAATTATGAAAATCTAGAAAACTATAAAACTAAGGATTCATTCATTGAATAACCCCGTTATTCAATGAATGAAATCTAACCTAATATCTATCCTTATACCTAAGGAACATATCCTAAGGTGAAGTGAGGATTTCTAATGATAAGGCTTAGAGAAAATCTAAGAGTTAATTGAATTTATTTACACTTGATGTTGTATTTAATTAAGGAAGGTTAAGGGTACATTTTAGCTAAATAAGGAACATTCTCCTTAGAGATTTTTAAACTTTTATGGAGGATTTTAGATAATAAATCAAATTATGGAATTTATGACCCAAATTGATCTTAAATCTATTTTATTACTAATTTTATTAAACTAATTGATATTTTAGGGGTTAAGGTCACTTTACCTAAATTTTGGGCAAAATGACCATTTTGCCCCTACTTACGGGTCCAAAAAGCTACTTATTTACATTATAGCTCTAAATTAGAATTTCTTATTGCCAAATGATTCCTTACTATCTAACATGAAGATAGATAGTAAGTACACCAAATTTGGATAAGAAATGGGTCCTATAGGTCCAAACTAAAGTTTTTGACCTAAGGGACATTTTAATAAATTACACTTAATTGAATCAAAATTTTTATACAGTTTATTAGTGGTTGCTATTCAAGGATTCCATAGACTCTAAGAACACTAAATTCTGAAGTATATTGGATTAGTTACGGCCAATTAAATTCTAAGGGTAAATTATGGAATGCTAAAAGGGTCAAAAACCTAACTTTTTCATTTGATGTACAAATTTAGCAAATTTAGTGGCTATAGCTTCCCTATATTATACTGAGTATTTTAACTAGGAGTAGACCCAAACTGGACCTCAATTGGTCAAGTTATGACCTAACAATGGTTAGGGGTATTTTGGTCAACTTAGGTTTTCTAGAGTTTATAACCTAAATATTATTTTAGTTTACTGTTGGCACTAAAATTCTAAGCTAGTTAACACTTTGAATTTCTTAATTTGGAATCTAATTGACTAATATATGGCTAAATCAAAATCTAGTATTTTAAGGGTGATTATGATAGGTCCTAAAAGTGATTAGCCAAACTAAGTGCCTAATAGCAAAACTAATACTTTTAGGGTGTTCCTTATATTCTCCTGATCACTTTAAAATCTATATTGACTATGTTTGAGTCCCTAGGTACAAAGTTATGAGGGTTTGAAGTTTTGGTACAAGTGAGAGAATATCCTAAAATATCACTATATTATCTAGGCATCCTATGGGAAAATTAATATTACAATTAAATTCGTCTCATTTTTCTAATTAAAATGAGATATATATTTGCTATATTTGGCTTGTGGTTTAATAGTTATGAATGATTAAGGTTTTGTAATTATGCAATTAAATAATAACATTCAGAATTTGAATTAATTTAAACAGAACTTATTTAATTAAATACAGCATAATATATATGGTGGTGGGACCCACGAGATGCCACGCGACACCCTCAGACTAGCCAGATAAAGTGACAGGGCCCACACTGCCACGTGGCGCCACGATAGTGGACTCTGCGCCTGCTAGTGGGACCCACAGATGCAAGCTTAAGGGCCCACAGCCCATGCGACAGAGCTGCAGAGGGCATCACGCTCTTGGGTGGGGCACACTGCCTCAAATAGAGGGGACAGCGGCGGGCCCCATAGTGCATCAGTCTTGATGCGCGGATGAGCCTGCAGATAACACCTCTGTAGTGGGGTCCACCTCCCTCGAGAGATGCGGCCAATGCGTCCAGAACCATGCTGGTCGGGTCGACCCGACTCGGGCGGGATCTCGCCCTCGCCCCGAGCGGGCACGGCTAGGGCACGGATCTTCACGCCCTTCCCGGCGGAACCAGGGTCTGGCCCGTACGGTGCTGACAAGAGCTTGACAAGGCTGACCCATCAAGGGTTGAATCATTGCACTGGGTGGATCGAACCTGTGACAAATCCCAACCCTAGAAACCTAGGGTTAGGGGACGGAGGGCTAACGGTATATATTGTATACCGAAGCCCAAATTCTATCGATCGGCCAAGCCTCACTGAGATCAGGACCGATCGATCTTCTATTAGGCATGTGGAATAGGCTTTCATATGCTATAGATTGAGAATGCGATAACAAATGATGGGTGATCGAGGTACCTGGATGTGCGGGTGAGGGAAAATTAGGGTTCGGGCCCTCACGTTGTTCCGTTGGCCTCACTTTGCATGAACGGTCTGTGCACGCACGAAATAGTCTCGGGAAGGTTATTGAGGACTCAGTGGAGCTCGCAAAGTCACCGCGAGTGGAGATTGGCAGCGACCGTAGTGGGACTATCGCGTCGTGTGATGGTAGCGGGGTCGGAGAAGATAAGTCCTGAGTCGTTCGATCGAGCCAATCTAACGGCTCCAACCTTTTGCACGAATAGACGGTGGGAACAGATGGCGTGTGTGCAAGCAGATGGCGCGGAAGAATCCCTGATGGCGCCATTTCGAAATATTAAATATTATTTAATTAAAATTAATTAATTTCCTATTTAATTTAAATACTTTATTAAATTTTAAAAAATTCCAAATATTCACCTATAGCTAATTGAGAGGTGAGGAACGTAATGGCGAGGTCAGATTTCGATTCGACGAGTATTTTATTTTACTAATTTTTGGGGTATTTAAATATTATTAAAATAGTCGACAAATTTTCGATGACTTCCGATTGCCTCCAAAACATCATCCCTATCTAATTTAGGGTCAATGAGTGCAATGGCAAAGTTAGATTTTCAATCTAAGGTCAATTTAGATAAGTCAATTCCCAGGGTTTCTAGATTTTCCAAAATTAAGGTTTGGTTCATTTGACCCCTGGTTTGAACTAGGTCTTAGTGGAAGACTCCTAATGACTTAATTAGCACTTAAGATCAAAAATTAGGACCTAGGTTAGTTCTAATTAGCTTGGATAACAACTTGGATTGTTACAGGCTCCCCCACTTAAGAACAATGTCGTCCTCGACATCACTCGAGTGGAAAGAAAAAGGCATGATAAAAGAAAAATGAATTGAATTGAAAGATTAAGAAACTAAGAAAGATACATGGATCCTCAATAAGATTAGGATACTTAGCTTTCATATATGATTCTTTCTCCTAAGTGGCTTCCACGAATAGGTGATCCTTCCATTGCACTTTAACCATTGGGATGGAACAGTTTCTGAGCTTCTTTTGGTCTTTCTCCAGAACTCTTACAGGTTCTTTAATGAATGATAAATCTGGCTGGATCTCTATTGGAGGAATAGAGATTAGGTGGTGAGGTTCTCTTAGGCATTTTCTAAGGGATGATATGTGGAATACATTCTGTACAGCAGCAAAATCTTCAAGCAGCTCTAACTTGTATGCTACTGACCCAATTCGCTTTAAGATTTTAAATGGTCCAATGAATCTTGGGCTAAGCTTTCCAGTGACACCAAAATGGTAGATACCTTTCATAGGACTAACCTTGAGGTATACTAGATCTCCTTTTTGGAACTCTAGAGGACAACGACGGGCATCGTGGTACTTGCTCTGCCTTTCTTGAGCTGTCTTAATCCTTTGCTGGATGAGTCTTACTTTCTTGTTTGTCTCTTCCACTAACTCAGAGCCATATAGTTGAACATCGCCTGTTTCAGACCATGCTATAGGAGTATAACACTTTCTACCATATAGAACTTCATATGGAGCCATCTCAATGCTTGATTGAAAGCTATTGTTATAGGCAAATTCAACCAAAGGGATGTGATCTTCTCATGATCCTGAAAAATCCAACATGAAGAGACAGAGCAGATCTTCTAGAACCTGATTAACTCTTTCTGTTTGACCATCTGTTTGTGGGTGAAAAGTAGTGCTCATTACTAATGTGGTACCTAAATCCTGATGCGCAGCTTGCCAAAACATGAAAGTGAAATGACTGTCTCTATCGGATACAATGGTTTTGGGAATTCCATGCAACCTGACTATCTCTTTGATATATAGCCTTGTTAGCTTTTCAATGAAGTCAGTTTGATGAATTGGAATGAAATGCGCCGATTTAGTGAGACGGTCGACGATGATCCAAACTGCATCGGTACCAAATCTTGCATGAGGCAACCCCATGACAAAGTTCATGGATATATCTGCCACTTCCATTTTAGAATTTCCAATGGGTGCAGTAAACCACCTAGCTTCTGATGTTCTGCCTTGATTAGATAGCACACGTGGCATTTAGCAACAAAATCCGCTACACTCTTCTTCATTCCTAGCCACCAAAATAACAGCTTTAGATCTTAAGCATTACATAATGGTCCCTTGTCCCCCACTTTGTAAACTATTGTTTATGAATTTCTAAATTGAGAGCTGCCCCCTTGTCCCCCACTCGCGCCTCCAGCTCAGCAAGCCGTTGCTGAGTTTCCCATTATGGCCGAGGGACCCCAATCGGCCTCATGGCCCAGCCGAGCTCAAATTGGGAATTCGAGAGCTCAGCCATGGCCCGAACTATCCGACCCTTCCCAGCCCCAATTGAAGGCTCTGGAAGCTTCACTGCACTGCCCTGAGGCTATAAATAGCCTCAGCTCTCCTCCATTTGATCCTTGCTGGTCAGTTGGAGTCAAGCTTCCTTCTCCACCATTACCGATTGCTGAAGCTTCTTCCAGGCGCTCCCAAGCTCGTGTACCGCTGATAGGAGAGTCTCCTGGAGTTCAGGAACTCTCAGAGAGGTCTAAGGCAGTTCAGTAAGCCCGGAGGAGATCTCTTCACCGTTTGCAAACTCTCGGGCAAAACAAGGTATCCCCCTTACTGGATTCGAGCCAATGAGGCTCGAACCTTGCCCCTTTTGATGTGTCTGAGTCCGTATTGTCATCTCGAACCCATGGTATCGAGATTAAGATCTAGGCTAGCTCCAATCAATAAAATCAATTGATCAGATTAAACTGCTTAAGGATCGCCTCGGTCGAGTAAGGACCCGGCGATCTAGACCATCCCAGACCCTCAGACCAGAGGGCTTCGATCCGCCTCACCTCCCTGATGGTGTAGGGATTGAGCCCGGGGTCTGGCATAGCCTTTGTGGGGAGATATCTCCCAACAGTAGCTCCAATGGACGAGCCTTCGGGTGAGTAAGGTCTGGCTGATCCAGACCGTCTCACAAGGGGCTTCGAGGCCCAATCAACGCGTCTGACCATGGTGATCGAGTAGCGATCTAGTACTGGTCAAGCCGTGGGCTGACTACGCCGGAATCTGATGATTAGGGTTTCCCTAATCGGTTCCTGGCTCGGGACGACGGAGCGGGGACGAAGGCTCTGTGCGGGCCGGGTCGACCCACGACCCGCGCTGTGCGACAGTGCCGGGTTTCCCCGGGCCCCGGTCGACCCACGCGGTATGGTGAACGGGCCGTGCCGTTTAATTTAATTATAATTATCGGAATTATTTTCCTTAAGGATTTTGATTAAATAAAAATATAGAATGTATTATTTAAATAAATTTTAATCCACTAGTCTAAACCCCATGATATCATACATGAAAATGATCATAAAATTCTCAGGAATCTAAATATCAAATAAAATCATGCATCTAATGGTTAGATCTTTAATTATTACTTAATTACAGTGGATCTTGATTAGGGTAAATTAGTAAAGTTACTTATCCAAATTGCATGTTTAGGGTGCCATTAGTTCACTTATGATAATTATAATGTATGTGCTAAGTAGAATATTTTTCTGAGTTCTATAATTCTAGTTATGCCCTAATCTTGTTAAATCATGATTTGTAAATTTTAGGGTTTATGCTCATTGGATTTTAGCAAACTTAGGCTCTAATTACTTGTATGATTAAGTAGAGCTTGCATACCAAATACCATGTAATTTGAATGGTTGGATTTATACTTATGTGCTAATCCTTTTTGATTGGGATTAGGGTTTGGTTAGTACTAAGTACCCTCTGTTTTATAAACTTTGATTGGTAATCTGACTTATAACAGTAAGTTAAGTGTAGTGAATTAATTTAGATAAGCATATTGAGTATACTTGAATAAATCTGAAGATTTAGAATCTTAAATATCTTAATTAACTTAAGAAATCTTAAGATTTGGATCAAGCTTTTAAGACTTGATCTAGATCTGAGATTGCCACCAATAATATATAATTAATCCATTGATTTGACATTGATCTTTACATACATACTTAATTTTACTTAAGATATGAGAAGGGGTCAAACCCTAATCAACTTAAGGAGAATCCAAATCCTTAAGAAACTTGACTTAATTGATTTGATTTCAAGATTATGAACTGAACATTCTCCAATAATGCATTTGATTCATTATTGATTCTAAACATTTGAATTAGACAAATTAAGGTTAATAACAATCTTTGGTGATTTCACTATCTGAATCAAACCTTAAGATCCCTGATTTTCTCTTAAGTAATAAACTTGCATAAAAAGACCATTAATGCTATATTGAGTGAATAAGTGATCAAATCCTTAACAATATGTTGATTTAGATCCCATAATCTTAGTTCAAGAAAGATCAGAGGACTTAATCATATGATCTAATCATCCTAAATCTAATTGTAAAACAGAACATAAGAGCTTAATATCAACATCTAGAAAGGAGATCTTGGGTATCTCTTCATAAGATCGTCTTGAATTATTTAAAAGACCTAAATTCATATATCATGAGGTAGGAAGCCTTGTATAACTCTTTGAGGTAGAAGTATAGAAGATCCCATCACTTTAGAAATTGATTTACTCTCCTTGTGGTAATAATCCATTAAGGCACTAGAAAAGATATTTCTCCTTATGGTAGAATCCATATTAAGTGATCCTTGATCACACTTGATTGGTGAACCCTTGTATAGGACTTGCCTATTAGTTTAGGACTTGTAGTTTTGATAAATCCTTGTTCTATTAATTAGACTTGATTGACCCCTGATCATTGGGTGGTGTAGAATAGTATACCCATATTACTAGTCACCAGTAATATCCGGGATTGGTTGAGTCACTCTAAGTGAGATTTGTCTTTATTGCTATCCTGTGGGCTTAGGCGAATATAACCTTGCTTATAATAAATCAATCGATTCTAAGAGTGTATTAAATGGGTACCCGTTCCTTAGTTTAATTGAAAGATAAGTTGCCATCGGGCAATGCCTCCTAACAAAGATCGCTTCAATAGGTAAGGCTCAAATAAACTAAGTAATGGGATCCACCTTTCTTAAGACACTAAGTATGATTATGAGTTTAGTGACTTAATACTTAGCTTGAGATACAGAATCATTATTGGATGGTGCCTCCTAATGAAGATCGCTTTGTTAGGGTGGCTTAATCAAACTAAGTGATAAGAACTCTATTCTTGCAACATATTTAATATGTGTATACAATCACCCCATCTAGTGATCTTTAAGTAAATAAGCAACTTTAACCAACCCCAAGAGATTTGGAGTCAGAATCCTCTTAGCAAGATTCTGCACAGTGGAGACTTAGGATTCATTACTGTTTCTTACTATATTCTTCATGGATTTTGGGATTTACATTCATCCAACATAATGGCATAAGCATAAGCATAAACATGTATTAGACTCATTCCTTCTATAGTGACACATGGGTATCAGTGATACAGTATGAGATACGGAATGTTATAAACACAGACTGGGGAATTTTAGGGTGCATCTGTGTCACCATACTGACTTCCTAACTGTTGTGCTTACATTGGACCATACTACTCATAAATCTTCAGTGATAGTTCTGTGATAAACTGTGGTGTAGAATATCCTTATGTATTGTTTCAGTGGCATATAGTGCAGCTTACAGCATCCTTTTCAGCATAATGTGTGTTTTACTTTTAGTTTTATTCAGTGATAGCTTCACATTTCATAACCCTTTTACTGCTTTGTTTACTCAGTATTTACAGTTTTTCTCACTTACATATTTTTATTCAGCTCTGTTACGGCTTTACTTTAGTTGCATACTTTGTTATGATTAGTTTAGCTTTGCATAGCTAGTTTCGATATGTTAGACTTCTTGTCTAACACGGGGTACTTTTGGGATCCGTCAATTTGCTAGATCCTGAGCAGTTTTTGGAGACAAATCAGGATGATGTACCGGAGACCCAAGAGGAGCATTTGGAGTTGTAGCGGACCAAGCATCTACTTTTACTTACTAGCTCTTTTCAGCATTTTAGATAGACTCTTTATATTTCTGCATTTAAATGGTTTGTAATAAACTCTGGATATACTTTTACTTTTCTTTTCTGAGATGGATATTTACTACTGCTTGAGATGAATGTATTCTGAATGTTTTGCTTTTAGCTTCCGCACTCTGTTATACTGCTATACTTAGTATTGTGATGTGACCAGCATACTGGAAATGCTGATATATATATATTTTTTATAACGTACATGGGATCTTCCCCACTTCCTTGAACCTTTTGTACGTACTAGCCGAATACCTAAGATAAGTATTTCAGTCTTATCTTAGATATTGGCTCTTGATCCTACTCTTAGGATTCGAGTCAGCAGCCTTCAGTATGGCTCCGTCTTTCTAGCCTATTCGGGGGATGGGTTTTGCTTGTATGGCCTACCATTCCCGAGTAGCGCACCGTTTTGCCGCCGAAATATGTATTACACTTGTCCTTTGCGCACGGCGACAGGACGGGGTGTTGCAGTCCCCTACCAAATGAAGGAGAAAGCTACAGACAAAGAAAGATGAGAAGAATAGAGAGCAAAGAGCTAAAGATATCCAATGAGGAGATATCCAGGTGAATGTGAAAATTATTCTCTATGATTGTTCTCTTCCTTTACACCTTTTGTTTCTTTGTAAAGCCATGCAAGGGCTTAGTTTCTATGGCTTCTCTCATTACATTTTTCAATTTACTGGCATTTTAAACCCTTATTGGGGAGGGTTGGGCATGGGCATATAAGAACATATGAATGTAATGCAATGTACTCTTCATATTATTAATTGTTATTTAGAATGTTGAATGTGTGAATGTTGTTTAAATAAGAGATTTGGAATTATTATGATTCATTATATAAATATATACAATAAATATATTTTTATAGTATAACCCTCATAGAGCTTATTGAGTTCCTTGTCCTAAGGATGAGCATGATTGAGCGTTAACACCGCAAATATCTGTGACAACATTTGATGTGCAAAAAATAGCCCATGCACAACCTTGGACAAGGCTTGATCAATCAATCCATGAGAAATGAAAACACTCTCTAAGCTCCATAGCTCACTCCTTATTTATGCGAGGTGATTGTTGCACATTAAGCTTTGAGCTATGTGACAAGTTCATTTAGCTTCGTAGAACATTGTCTTGGCTAAATCAAGAGTAGATGCATATGAGCCGAGAGCCACTAATTGAGCTCCATAGAACGAGGTTATTGATGTTCAAAGTGCTATGGGTGATGTGACATAAACTCATTTAGCCTAGTAGCTCATTTCCTTAGTTAAATTAAGAGGGGATGCATGTGGGCCATTAGTGGATTCAAGTTCATATGATGCTCAAATTAAAACATAGATTTCATAATTTAGATATAAGAAATGAACTCATAAGATAAAGATCTGATGAATATCTATGTGCCGAAATTGAGCCTTCTAGTATTTATTTCAGAGCACTAAACAAGACTTAGTAAATCCAGTCATTTTATTAAAGAAGACTAAGTATCTTGAATAAGAAATACAAAATTAATCCATTTCATTCAACATGATGTTAAAAAGAAGAGTGCATGCATGAACTCATATGAACTTGCATGTTAAATCCCATCCCTCCCTAATTTTTCCAAAAGTAATTTAAAGTCAAGACCTCTGAAATTGTCATTAGGACCAATATCAACAAACTACATTAACACTTAAATATTATTGAAATTAGGTATACTATAGCAACAAATATAACATTGTTCCTAGTAGACGATAATCTCGGGATCTCACCATCCCATATTATTTCAGACCACGTACACTACATATTTTCGACCTGTCAACTATCAAATTGGCTAGCAATAAAAGTTTTATAATTTTTGGAGCTAAAATAGATGAGTTGAGCTAAAAATACATTTGAAATTAAATTAATCAAATTATTTAATTATTTAATTATTTAATTCAAAAAAAAATTAAATCGTTAATAACGATGGCAAACATCATTAAACAACGTTTGACCCCGTCTGGCGTTAATGACAAATACAACAGACCTCACCGTTTGCTGCTGAAACCAATGGCATAGATCGTGCCAGTGATCTAACTTCATTAATAGTGAAAGCAATGGGTGTAACTATGATGAGCTAGTGCCATATTAGATATCATGACCTAATAATAAGTACCATTATAGTACTTAATACTAGATTAGTGTTCCATAATCCACTATTAAACACTACTAAGGCAAATGATCTATAAGATATGGAACACAAATGTATTTATAAGAATGGTAAATATACATTTCATTACATTCATTCAAAAAAATAAAAATAAAACATTCATCCCAAATTTAACAAATAATACATTCCATATACTTTAAGTTTACAATATTTAAATAATAATGAAATGTAAATTCTCTCATCCTCATCAAAAAGAAACAAAAATAAATAACATCCAAGACCTTCAAACTTTCTCCTCGATCTCCAGCTTTTCTTTTGGCTCACAAGCTAACTCCAATCTAGGCTCTTGATCTACTGTATTTTGTTTTTAATATGATATGGCACAACCAATAAAAGAAAAACAAGTTGTTATAATTATGAAGTCTAAGCCCATTTTAGGGTTTCTAACTATTTATGTTTAATGATATCACATTAGGTTAAGCAGTAAAGTGCATAAATACAATAATAAAAGTAAATTAAAATTGGAAATGAAATATACAATAAAAGGACATTAAAAGTAAAGCAGTATTTATGCTAAAGTACACTAAGTAATCATGCAAAAGAGAGGTTAAGCAAACATGGCATTTATTTTAAGAACTATATAAGACATTGGCTAGCATCCTACATGCAAGTAAAGAAATAAAAGACTATTTCTAGCATACTATAAGCAAATAATGAAGTAAAAAAATAAGCTAAACAATAATAAGTAGAAATGATTGAAGAATAATATTTAAGCAATTAATTAATATTCAGTATTTTATTAAGTTATGTTTTGTGGGCTCATACAGAACAAAAAGATGAGTTAGGAACTCTACCCAACTATCTGAGATGGGGTCTTTTATATAGCCACACACTCTCCCTCGAGAACATGTGTGGTTTCCTAATCACTCCATAGACAACCCTAACTCAAATATTAGTACAGACTAATCCACTAAAGTGAAACCCCTTATTTAGCTGTAATTATTATTATGTAATATTTATGATCAATTGAAGAATATTTCAAAGCATAACAACATTCAAGAAGATTGCTACAGTAGGCTAAGCAAGCGATATCTGTTTGTTGTCTAATTTTATTTATCTATCTTAATGATTGAGGTTAATTGATCCCCCAATTGATCTAAGACATAGATCTTAAATCAATTGATAAGTATATATATATATATATATATATATATATATATATATGAAAATATGGTTTTATAGGTTTGAAAATAATTTATAATAATAAAAAACACAAGACTTTCTAACATAATCCTAAGATTACCATCCTCAAAATTTATCTCTAGATTACTAACTAAGCTTCTAAAATGAAATGATCGAACTTAAGAATCCAACTTAAGTTTTTAGGATTTAATCTATTTCAAGGAGCTTCAGGGGCTTAAAACCTCATAGGTAATTTCTCCTAAGCTAAGCAAACCTCAAACTACAATGATATTCTCAAAGTCTAGAAGTTACCTAAATATTCCAAAATGTTAAGCTAAATAGCATAATGCCACTAACATAAGAATATATATCTGAATGTCTTAGTTATTTACTGACATATCATTATATTATAGATTCATCATTCATTTCAAATGAAATTCTCAATCTCCATCACACATCGCTCATGACCTAATTTATCAAGTATCTCACCACACAAATTCTATAAAATTCACCTAAGGGTTTATCACCATTACTCCCTCTTCTAAAATGATTAAATAGACTGAAAGATGCGCAAGCTACTCTACTCTAAAATTTAGAGATCACACTATTAGCAATCTTATCTTTATTCAAAAATCACTAAGTGATTTGACTCATAAAGGTCAAATCCTAAATTCAATATCACATTTGAATAAAATCAGTATGATTACACTCCTTATAGCATAATACTCACATAGACAGTGAGTATGTTCAATTTGAAATTGATTTGAATAAATTAAATTTTTTGACATAATTGAATAAAGTACTAAAATATCATTAGAGAAACTAAAATCCTAAATACAAAATAAATATCACCATAATAATCATTATATTTTTGTGAATATTTTAAAATATAACATTGATATATTTGGATTAGTACATGAAAATATATGAAGCTTTAAAACTTGAGCTATTTTAATTTAATTAACTAATTCTACCATTACTGTTCCTAAGCTTGGCATGATTGCACAGTTGTTTCGCGTACAGGCTCACAGCCAAGCGCACCCACGCGTTGTGTGAGTCTGGGGCGTGGAGCCATGCGGGTCAGCCCAACTTGGTCTAGCTCGTCCCGTAGCCCTTCCATGTCGAGGCGACAGGGTTCGATCTAGGGCATCAAATTGCCCGATAATCGGTTGGTCCTAGGAGGAGTGCAACATAACAATTGAAAGGTCTCTCTAAATTTTTTTTATTGGTACTTAAATCTTTAACCAAATCTTTCTTAAACATCACATTTCGTGATGCCCTAATTCTAAGGTTCTCGATCAAGCGAATGATCATTTGAAACTTAATGGAATGAAATTGCAATTGAAAATTAAGGAAACGTGGAGTACCTCATCTCTGTCGATCATTGGTTTTGGTAGACTTGATCTCTACCTAGACTAGCTTCCTATGTTCTCACTATCTTATAATCCACCAAACAGATTGATGGAGTGAGCTTAGCCTGGCCTGAAGTCGGTGAATCGACACCTCTATCGTCAATCAAAGCATAGGCGCGCTCCAGTTGCGCCTTCTATCGAAGACGGCCAAATTTTATGTGAACCATCCATCTGACCCTGAAGATCAACGATCCGCTGATCTTCCTTCGTCTGATGAGTCCCTACGACTCTAATAATTTGAAAATTAAATTTTAAATAATTAATTAATTTAGTTAATTTAATAATTCCAAATATCACTCAATTGATCTCCACAAATTCACAAAATTTTACCTTTAACTAATTTGGGTGTGAATAACTCAAAAATGAAGTCAAATTTTTTATTTGACATCTAAATAATTTTCTAAATTTTCCAATTAATTAAATTGATCAAAATACTAATTGTTTTTCAAACGACTTCCAATTTTTACCAAAACTTTAGGGATTGATCTTAAGATTATTTTAAGACTAATTGCGAGGTTCTTAAGCTAATTTGGTGATTAAAAATTCAAGTAATAATAACGGGTGAAAGCGATGGGTGTAACGTCGTTAACGGCGCCGACGAACCCGTTTTTGACATTGTTAACTGTAAAAGTGACGGGTGTAACGGTGGTAATGATGACATTAAAGGCGTTAATGATGATGTTAAAGGCGTTAACGATGATGTTAACGACGTTAATGGCACCGATGAATCCATTTTTGATCAACTTCAAATCCAAATTCTGGGGCAATCACTTGACCAATTTGGACAATTTTAGTGTTTATGGATTTCTGTGTGGTGGCCGCCCCTTAATCATCCAGATTAAGGAGTGGTTGTCACTTAGCACATCCCTTGCTTAACATTAGGTTGGAAGATTAAGACTCCAATCCAATATTTAGAGAAGGATGAGCCCTTTTTAATAGAGCAAAGAAGAATAATCACTTAATGAGTATATTATGTAATGAGAGTGCAGAAGAAAAATGAACAACTATAGTAACATCCATTCATCCATAATGAAAAGTAAAACATCCAACTCATAATATAAAATGTAGAAAAAGAAAAGTACAATTTACACCTGTATTTTTATAAACATTAAAGTTAAAAGACTGAAGTAAAGGTCTCTCATCCTCACAATGCAAAAGTATAAAGAAACTAGAAAGCATAATCTAAAGGTCTTCAGCAACCTGGACCTCCTCCTGGATCTGCTCCTCTGAAGGCTCTATCTCTTCAAATAGCTTGAAATCCACCATTATCAGTTTCATAATGGTAGGGCCCCAGCCAACAAAAGAAAAATCTAGTTAGACAAAATGTCTAAGTACATTTAGGGTAATCTTTTTTATATGTTTATTGATATTTCAAACTAACTTAAGCATAAAAGTAGCAGTAAAACAATAAAGAAAGAAGGCAAGTTATAATAATAAATTTTAACTTAAAAAAGTGTGAGGTAAGCACATACCTCAACTCAAGCTGTATAAAAGGTAAGTCAAGTGCTAATGAAAAATCTCCTAAGTACAAAGAAGAGTCCTAAGTAATATGATCAAACTAAGCATGCCAATGTGTAATATAAAGTAAAGATACTGTACTGAAACGAGAACATCTAGCATCCTAACATGCTTTTAATAAAGAAAAGTGACTGAATAAAGAGGATTACAAAAAATTATGCAATACAAAAGAACTACAGTACAGGAAAGTTTAAAGAAAAGTGTATTGAACTGTAAGGTAAAAGAAAATCAGAATTGTAAGAAAACTATAAAGTAACTGTAAAGTAATTGTAAAGTAACTGAAAAGTATAAAGTAAAGCATGGAGATACTCCTACTTAGTCCTGCCAAAAGTAAAGTCCATCTGATCATCTAGGAAAGTGTCCTAGATTAAAGTATGCCACACTAGGAAAGTGTCCTAGTCAAAAGAAGTAACACGCACTAGGAATGTGTCCTAGGAAAAAGTAGCACACACTAGGAAAGTGTCCTAGGCAAAAGTAACATGCACTAGAAAAGTGTCCTAGGCAAAAGTAACACGCACTAGGAAAGTGTCTTAGGCAACAGCTGTCTCAAAAGTAATGTTATACTAAATGACAGACTAAGTAAGACATAACTCATAAAGTGTAGTAAAGTTTATTTCATTAAGTTTTCTTCTAAAGTTATGAAAATGCCATATGAATGTATTCAAAGTTTAACATAGAATATTCATCAAATATTCCATGTTCAATGTAATATATCCAAATGTGTAATGAAGCTCAAAACAAGGAAAGCATAGCATTACAAATTCAAGATAAGTAGTACTTCATAAACTTTATGATATCACTTATTTTCTAATTTAATCATTCTAACTACTCTAAGTTACATAAGATTCAGAATCATCAATTCTTATACTGTCTATAACTTAGAATCACGATCCTATGAGTTGAACATAATTAGGATTAGCTAAGGCCTAATTATAACTGAATCAATGTCGTCTAAATGATTAAGCAATTAAATCAATCGTCCTAAGTTGTTATTTTATATAATCTCAACCCAAATCTTGATTAGCTAAATCAAGATTGAAAGAATTAAGAATTAAACTCCAAATAATGGGGTTTAATTCTTAATCACAATGTTGTCCTAAGGACTAGGATTTAATCACATCTCACTGATTAAATGTTAAGGTAAATCCTATTGAATTAAGTTAAACTCAATAGGATAGATTTCTAATCCTAATTCTAAAATTAAAAGATCAAAAAACTAAGGTTTCAACTAATGAGTAACCTACTTTGCTCATTAGATAAATTCTAACATAAGCTCTATACTTAGTCCTAAGAATGAAGGCTCTTATGTACTAAGAGTAGCACTCAAACACATATCCTAACTAATGTTATTAGGACCTAAAGGATGAGCTAAGAAGTTCAAAGGAAGGGAAAATAACTCACACATTTACTTAGATTTTAACTTAAGAACAAATTTAAGATTTTCCTTGAAGCTTTAATTTAAGACTTATAACTACCTAAATTAAAGTCTAAATTACTTTAATTACTTGATTATAATGTTCAGATAATGAATCTAGGGCTGAAAAGTGTTTAACCCTAAATTTGGGCAAAATTACCATTTTGCCCCTACTTAAGGGTCTAAAATTCAACTTTGTGAATTAGGTTTTAAATCTAAAATTTATTGAAGTGGAGTGATTACTTACTATCTAATATGAGTTTAGACAGTAAGTACATAATTTTTGGTTAAGTATTAAGCCTTATAGGGTCAAATTAAGAAAGATGACCTATAAGGACAAATTAGTAATTTGACCTAATGAAATCTAAATTTTCTGTCAGTTTATTAAAAATTAAGTCCTAAGGTTTCCATAGAACCTAAAATCATCAAATTTTGATATGTATTGGCTAAGTAATAGCCAATACAAAATTTAGGGTAAAATGGTAATTTAGGGGTTCTTAATTAAGGGTCAAAAATCTTAACTTTTTCAATTAATATCCAAATTGAGAAATCTAATAGTTGGATCCTAAATATTTTTGCAATTTACTGTTAACTAGGTTTTCTTGATCAAAATGAATATTTGGATCACTTAATTTGGAGTTGAATTGACAAACTTATGGTCAATTGAAGTTCTAGGGTTAATTGACCTAATTAGGGTTGAGTCCTAAATATGATTAGTACAAATCTAATCCAAATAGTAAAATAAACACTATTAAATTAATTCTTAGGGTTTGCTGATTACTTTGAGACCCATATTTGATAGGTTTGGTTAAGTGTGTGCAAAATTATGAAGGTTTGAATGAAATGGCAATTTTTGTAATAAATTAAATACCTAAAATATCACTAAGTGATATACTACTCCAAATGGAAATTTAATAGTTCCAATAAATTCCTTGAATTTTTCTAACCAATTTGGTGTATTTGATTGCAAAATTTGGACATGTATTTTATGAGTTACGGATGTCTAAAGTTTGGTAAGTAATTGAATTAATTATATTGATATTAATGTTTTAATATTAATATTTCTATTTTGAAATTAATTCTATGCTAATTATAATTGATAGAAATTATTAATGCATTATTATATTTATTAATTATATATATATATTGTCTGCAGGTGGGTTCCAACTAATGAATGCGGCAGAGATGCGGGACCCACAGCGCAGCATAAGGTGGGCCCCGCAGCCTGTGATAGCTGCTGCTGTCGCCATGTGGCCCTGCGAGGAGGTGACATGCAGAACAGAGGACCCCCCACGCTGCCACGCCATCGGTTCAACGCGAACGGACGGGCCGAGGTTCGGCCCGGTTCGAAGCAACCCGGAGTCGCTTCACTTACCCGAAGATGTAGGCGCGATTTTAGGGTTAGAGTTTTTCAGTGATGTGATTGATCGATTCAATCGACCGTATCTCAATATTAGGCATAAGCGATAGCATAAAGGACCATAAGGGTGCATAAGTAAAGATTCAGGATGAGTGGAGAGTACGTACCTCCTCTAAATGGACGTAGATAGCTCTAGGGTTCGATCTCCAAGTCGCTCGACCTCTTAGTGATTTGATTTGTGTAAACGGGAAGATGGGTTGGTTGAGGGATTTAAATGAGGTCTAAGGTGGTCGGGAGAAGTGGGGATCGACGCGTGGAGGCCTCTGTGCACTGCGTGTCGCCTCATGCGACACGCGTGAGCTGCGCGGGGATGACGACTCCAGAATCGTCCGATCTTTTGATCGGACGAATCAGGAGATCCGTCAGATCAAATGGCCATGGAATTTGGAAGGGAATGGCGTTACCTTAATGCAGACGGTGCCATTATTATAATAATTATTAAATTGTCATTTTAATAATTTATATCAATTTTATTAATTAATATTAAATATCTAAATGCATCCCGAAAATTCCCAATAAATTGCCCCTAGCTAATTGAGGGGTGAGAAATGCAACGGCGCAATCAGATTTTTAATTTGATGAGTATTTGATTATTTGATTTTTCAGGATATTTATATATTAATAAAATATTCGACGAAAATCCGATGACTTCCAAATGCATCCAAAACTTTACCCATAGCTAATTTGGGGGTGGTGAACGCAATGGAAAAGTTAGATTTTCAATCTGAGGTCTAAATAAAAAGTGAATTTCTAGGGTTTGAGATTTTCCAAAAATCCAGATTTGATCCAATTGATTCCTAATTTGACCTAGATTTTAAAAATGAGTTATAAATGACTTATTTAGTGAACTAGCATCATAATTAAGACTTATATTAGTCTTAATTGACCTAGATAACAATCTGGATTGTTACATTATGTCACCGAGATTTATAATTTGGAACCTTCAATTTAAATTTTGGAGGTACATATTTTATTAATTTTGAGAAATACTTAAATTTCATTTTTTAGTCAAATTAGACAAAATTAAGCCATAATTTTTGGGATTTTGCATTTAAACCACTTTATTAAAGGCACCAGCTGATATTTCGCAAAAAATATTCTTAATTAAGAAAAAATTTAAGTCAAATTATTTTGAGTTATTCAAATTCCATCTTGATTAAACTTACACTAATGGATCTTTGCTAAGACCTTATAGGCACTTCTAGAATTTTTAACTCTAATTAAAAACTTAAAATTCTGCCTCCATTTTTTTCTTACCTCAATTTGTAAGCATTTGTCAAGCCCCATTCTCCTTCCTCTTTTATTCCTCTCCAAACCCTAAGGACTTCATCCTTAATTAAATCCCACATCAAGAAGAAGATCTTGGAAGCTCTAAATTGCCTAAGGAATGAGGATCCAAGCTACACCCTTTCTCAAATCTCTATCAAATATTTTTCTCCAAAGTAACTCTTATATTATGTTCACCGCTCTTTTTTTCTCTTATTTTGTTTTTCCCTTGAGAAAAATGTTTATATGATGATTTATGTTATTTATCACTTCAAACATGCACAATAGCTATTTTTCTTTATATTTCTAAGTTTGCATGATTTTCATTTAATGATTTCTCTCAAAAGTATTTCTTCAAATTTTATTATGTTTTTCTAACTTTGCACCCTCATAACTTGTATTTTAGCAGCTGTTAGATCATAAGCCTTTACACACACATTCTCCTATATATTGGTAACAAATCACAATGAGACACCACACCTTCTTCTTACCTTTAAGATGTCCAAAAATTGCTTCAAAGCTGGGGGAAAAATTATATTTTTATTTAAATATTTTTTCAAAAATTTCTATTTTTGTTGTCAACTTTGGAGAGCTCTAACGTTTCAATCGCTATGATCCAAGTGCTGTAACTTTGCATGTTTACTCTTCTATATTTTGTGAACAATTTCACAGAAGACCTTACTTATTCATTCAAACTCTAAGGTCATTTTTTAAGCACTCAAACTTTAACAAATATCTATTGAAATCCAAAAAATAGCTTTTGACAGATTTTAAAAATTTTATTACTATATTGTTATTGTCATAACTTTTAATCTAACTGTTGAATTTAGTTGATTATTAGTGTAGTTACTCTATGTTATGTTAAAAACAATTTCAATGTTGAACATATAACCTAGTTTTATAATTTAAGTCTTCATATTTATGTCCAAATGCCAAAAAGTAATGTGACTTTCTTACTTTGAAAATTTAAGAAATAGTCAATATTTTCCTAAACTTTGAACATTCATAATTTTTAAAGTATTTTGAACAAGTAGCTAAAATTTAGCATATTTAATATCCTATCAGTTAGGAATAACTTTTATTTAGACATTAGTAGCTAAAAATATTTCTTGGACCTTTTTTTAGGTGTCCAAAATTCACCCAAAATTCAAATCACATCACCTAACCTAACCAAATTTAGAATTTTAATCTTGACTTTGTAATGTTGACCCAAAATATTTATATTATTTTTTCTTAGGTGTTTAAATATTAGGTTAATATATAATAATTAATTTTTAACAGAATTTTATAAAAAAAATTTTGTGGAGTAAACGAACAGATTATGTATGTATATTATAATTATATTATTTTTAGTATTATTTGAGCTTATTTCCTTTGAATGTATATAACCTTTGCATGTATCGTATTGTTATACTAAGTTAAATTGTATTCTTACTTTCTATAAATATTTGTGACAAATATATATGGTAAAAATCTTTAGATGTAGAGCAAAATTAAACCTGTAAAGGTAAGATTTTCTAATAACCCATGAAGAAATAAAAAAAGATCTAGTCCACTAGAAATGGACAAAATATTTAAAGAAAAGACTCGCTAAAATAGTATTTTTATGAACAATTATCGACAGATAATTGTATATCTTCATAGAATAATTTTGATGCTAATATTTGGGTCTCCTAGTGAAACTTGGGGGTCCTAGGCCCAAAATAATATATTTATGTCACACAAAAATTTATGATAAATTATTTCCATTTATGTCAATTTATATTTTTGCCTTAAAATTATTTAAGCCGCTTGGGTATTACGAGTTACTTATTTATGAAATTAGCATAATCGTCAAATTGTAATGATGATGTTTTCTTCACAATTTATTGCATTGATTTTGTAAAATATATAGGACGCTATAAATTAATAATTTTAGATGATCTACATACTACTGCCTGATTGACAATGCTGATAATTAATGCAGGTCATGCTAATTAAAAGTGAAAGATAACTTATATCAAGTGCTAGAAAGGATTCTATTATCAAGAGTGAGATGAAGACTTATTATTTGAATTTTATATCATCTTTTATTTATTTGATTTAAGATAATTTGTATAACCTTAATTTAAATTTCTGATTTTGTGACGTATGAACATTATTTTATCTAGTAATTTTTATGATTAATATTTATTATTGAATTATTAATTGAAATCTCCCAACGAGATCTTCGAGTCGTCACACATAACCAATAAAATTTTTTATAACTGTAATTTAGAATTAAACAAGTAAAAGTGAGGGCAAAAAAATGTTAAGAATGTCTCTCAAATTCTAGAATACTATAAGAATATTTTTACTCTTTCAAACTATCAATATGGGCTCATATAGATTAAAACAATTATAAAGCTAAAAATTTGACTTACTTAGTGTCATTCTTCTTCTTATACTATAAGGAGTTCATATTAATGCATATTATTTTATTTGGATAATATTTAGTGATTTAAAATTTTTGGCTCTTAACTTAAAGTAATTTTCATAATTTCTATTTTTCATAAATTGCATATTTTAGGTAATTGAACCTTAGGATAGCAAACATGTCATATTATTTTCTTCCTATGTCATTTTAAATTGTATGATTGAGCTTAATTCTCATAATTTAGATGCTTGGATGATAAGCAAATTATTCGATTTATCTTTCAACCTTAGGAGAAAGTTATATTATTGATTTATAACTCGAATTATAGATGATCCTTAGAGCTAGTAATTGCAGGAGCACCGCCGCAAGTGGCTATGGGGCCATCACCGCAAAAGGATGTCACCCTCATCTCTCTGCAAGACCACCCACTCCATCTCACGATTGGAAGCTGAAAACGTCACATTCTCTGTAAGACAGCTTTCGTCACCTACACCGAAAAGGATGTTGCCTTTGTCTCTTTGCAAAGCTGTTGCCTCGTCTCGCAGTCAGAAGAGTTGAATATCTTTGTTTTCAAACTTCAAATGAAATTGGATTTCAAAAAGCCAATAATAGAATTTAATACAATTTAAAATGTTGAAAGTTAAATTGAACTTTTTTAAATGTTAGGGTTCAATACATTTATTAGGTGATATATTTGATTTTCTTAATATTATAATGATATACAGTAAAACCTGTCTAAAGTGATATTGTTGGGACTAGAGGTAGGATATCACTTTATACAAGTTATCACTTTATGTAGGTACAATACATACAATATCATACACACACGTTTTCTTTTTTTTTTTATCGTTGTCGTTTGTACCGATAGGGCATTAGTTCGTGGCTGCTCGTACCCGCGTGCCGGGGGAAGTTCCACAGAAAAAAAACCCCTGTTTGCGTGTGGGTGTATCGGAGTGGTGCGAAGGAGCACGTCGTCATTTGCCCTTAGCAAACGGAACTCGCTGTCCACCTCAGGAACCGCGTTGCAAGTACCACCCCGTCACATCCTCGTGCGCAAAGTCTTCACCATGCCGAAGAAAGGTCAGCAATACACCACGATGACGGACGAGGTCCGTCTCGCCCTATTACGGTACAAGAAAGATCATCCTGATGCCACACAGAATGAGCTGATCAAGTGGCTGGAGGACACTCATCAGCTCAAGGTCAGCCAAGCAACGGTGTCGGGCACACTCAAACGGTCGGCGGAACTGCTCGCCAAGGCCACCACCTCCAACCTTAGCTCCAAGCGTCAGAAGACGGTGAAATTCCCTGTCATGGAGGCTGCCTTAGCTGAATGGTTCCTTGCCAACCAGGAACACGTCAACCTGAGCGGGGACCTCATACGTGAGAGCGCAATGAAGATCATTGACTGCCTGTACCCGGATCACTCGCCGTTTGAGTTTTCAAATGGCTGGCTTGAAGCTTTCAAGGTCCATCACGGGATCAAGAAGCATCACAGGTTCGGGGAAAGCGGTTCAGTCGACATGACTACTGTTGTAGCTGCCCTTCCGGGAATTCGTCAAGTTCTTGACGCATACGAATGGCGTGACATCTACAACATGGATGAGAGTGGGTTATTCTACTGCATGCATGTACTGTAAGTTCAGAAAGATATCAAATGAGTTTGCCCCTGGCTAACTAAGCATCTTCGCCCGCATTGCAGCGCGGACAATTCCCTTGCGACAAAGCAGCTCAAAGGCAGGAAATAGAGTAAGGAGCGCTTGACCCTGGCACTGTGTTGCAATGGCGACAGCTCTGACAAGCTCCCACTGTGGGTGATTGGCAAGTTTAAGAACCCCAGGTGTTTCAAGAACATCAACGCCACGTCACTTGGGTGAGTATACAGGAACAATGCGTCTGCGTGGATGACACAGATCATCTTCCTGGAGTGGCTCCGGGCATTTGATCTCCATGTTTCCGGCCGGAAGGTCCTCCTGATCCTGGATAACTTCAGCAGGCATACTCCGATGGAGAAGATTCCAGATCACATCCGCCTCCGGAACACGACCATTCTCTACTTGCCTCCGAACATGACCTCGAAGATTCAATCGTGCGATGCCGGCATCATCCGCAACTTCAAGGCCTACTACCGTCGCCGCTTCAACCGTGCTCTCCTCCAGCGCATTGAGGACAAGGTGCCGGAGCCGGAGAAGGTCGACATTTTGGGGGCCATCCTTTTTACCGTCCCCGCGTGGAATTATGAAGTCAATCCAATGACGATTACCAACTGCTTCCTACACTGCAAGATCCGGTCGACAGAACAGGCTGAGGCAGTTGAAAACGTCACGGAGGACGACCTGGTGGACCACGAGGTCATCGCGGATCTACAGTCACAAATCCAGCGCTTCCGCTATAGGAACCCAATGGACATCAGGAACCTGCTCAACTACCCGGAGGAGCAGATCACGTCATACACGCCGGATCTTGATAGCATCATTGAGAACCACCTTGAAGAAGCCGGACTTGCTCCAGTGCTGCATGAGGAAGAGGACGACAGCAAAGAAGTGCCTGCCATGAGTGCCGCTGACGCTTCCGAGATGCTGGATAAGCTTGTGATCTTTTTCATGCATCAACAGGATGCGGACGAATCTTGTGTGAGTTCCATCCATAAATTGAAAGATAAGGTGAGTATGATCCGTACCAACCGAATGGTTCAGAAGAACATTGACAGGTTCTTCAAAGCGTATCTAGCTTGTTTTGTAGTTTTTTTTGTCTTTTATTTTTTGAAATGTACTGAATATCACTTTAGATAAGGAGTGGGACTAATAAAAATTATCGAGTATCACTTTACGGAGGTTTATCACATTTTGTATGGGGCCCGAGTTGGGACCAAGTCGTGTTTATCACTTTAGACAGTATCACTTTAGGTTTTACTGTAGAGGTAATATTTAAAAAATAAATATTTTGTAAATAATTACACTAATTTTTGTTACACCAGTAAAAATCCCATTTTAAAATTTGGTGACAACAGAGGTGAGCCCTAAAATTCTCAGCCTCTTTCCTCTCTGATATCCTCGGCCGCCTCGCCCTTCATTCCCAATTGCAGTTTCTCACCGTGTTCTACCTTTCTGTAGCCACCGTATTCCTTGCAAATCCGTCGTCAGTTTTGTGGCCACGGGCTATCTCGACGATTTCTTGCGTCGTTTTTTCTTTTTTCTATTTCTATCCATTCAAATTTGCACGATGTCTTTAAGAGCTCAAGAGTTGTTCAAGAAGTTAGTGCGTAAGGTAGGCAAAGACATGTCGGAGAACGTGATGCAGCAGGTGAAGAATCATTTTCCTAACAAAAAGATTATCATGAACCGAGCGAAGCGTGGCATCTTCGCCGGTCGTCACATCCAGTTTGGCAATAAGATCAGCGAGGATGGTGGAAACAAGTAATTTTTTCTAACCTCATTTCTTTCGAGGGTTCTTCTGTTTCATTCGCTTTGACTTGTAGCCATTTTTAATATCGAAGATAACGACGAAGACGTGATAATGTATATGATTATGATGCTCTTGAATCATATTACATAGATTTTACTAAATTTTTTAGAGTTGGTATGGGTTTTGTTATTATAGCATTGTAAATTTGAGAGCTGGAATGGCAACCGAGACAAGAATGAAAAATTTGTTAGTAATGGAACTAGTATTAATTATGTAATCGCTGTAATAATGATGTAAATCATAAGTGAGAAAAGTGTTTGGAAGTTATAAAACGTACTGCACTTAGATCGAGATGAATGCAGAGAGAATGCAGATGAAGAAGAAAGAATTCAACGGTACTTCTCTACCAGAATTCAACAGCCAACAACGTCCTCAATGTCAATGTGAAAAAAGGCTTTTGAGAGCTCTGTAAGGAATCTCTGAGTGTATTCCTTTGCTGGAACTTGGAAGACATACCAGAAACTGAGTTTGCAAAATAAAATAGGTGCCAAACGATACTTATAGGGGGTGACTATTATCTACACTTGAGGGTTGTTGTCAAAGGATGTAAGAGGAAGCTGAGCTGGATCCAAAGTTTTGTTTGTTGGAAGTGTTGGAGCAGAAAATTTTTGAAGACATTGCGAATTTGACAATTTACAGGCAGCTATAATTTGTTGGTGATAGCCATTGCATTTGAATATTGGAAAGGCACATGGTAGCAACCGCTGAGTTTACATTGACTTTCCTTTGTCAGTATTGGGCAGTGCTACAGTGTAGTTTTGTATCTTATGAGTTTGATTCAGAAATTGCTTAAAAATTTGCTATCTCAATTGGAGATGATGGTATACAACTTTCCTCTGTGCATACTTGGTGAGTTTGCCCTTGGCAACTATTATGGTGGATTTATTATTACAGGGAAAGTATTGCAACTAAATTTTTGGTAATATTTTTTCAAAATTGCTTAGGAACTGTTAGAGGTTAGAGAAGGCCAATTGGTACCGTTGTGAGTCATTTGGAAGCTTAAAATATTGATTTGGCTAAAAAAATTTAAGTTGATACATAAGTGAAAGTAATATGTATTCCTTCTTAATCTTTACTGGGAGGTTTGTTGTATCTTTAGAGAAATATATTATTTATTTGGAGGTTGTTGGAGGATATAGTTGCAGTAGTCGATGATTATGTTTGGAGTGATGAATGAGGGAATGTGTGTGGATCATTGAGTAAACTGTTAGCCAGTTGAGAAAAACTAGAGTTGGTGGTTTGGGATTTTCAGACTTAGTGAAACATATGAGGGAAGCAATGATAATGATAAGGGTTGATGTAGGTTTCAGATAGTCTGCTATGATGAGAATTGAATAGGGTATATGCAGCTTTGTTAGCTTTCCTGGGGTTGCAATCAATGATATAATTAAAGTGGTTTTTGAGAGTAAATGGTACAGCAAGTTTTGCAGCCTCTGCATTTTGAATGCTTAGCTTAAAAGTATTGATGTCATTTAGAAATGACTTCTGTTGTAGAGAAGAATTTGCAGCCATACTCTTTGCCTTTTGCATTTTGGGTTTAAATTCCTTGCTGGAATAAAGCATTGATTTCCATTATTGATGTAGGGCATAGCTAATTCCTGCTCTGGAGGCATCTGTATTCACAATGAATTGATTGGAGAAGTTGGGGAGAGCTAAAATTTGGGGTATCAATAATTCTTAATTAAGAGTGGTGAATGGTTCTTTGGCATCGTGTGATTAATGAAAATGCCCTCTTGTAAAAGTGAAGCGCTAATCAACGTCGCAACATTACGAGCAAAATAGTTCAATTAACATCAATAATAGTTTTCTTTGGATGCTTGTGTCTATGGCATTCAACCTAAGGCTCACAATCAATCCAAATATAGTTTTTTGATGAACCCTTAGGGACTATGCTTTACCTACTATAGGGGGGAATATCATTTGCTATAGTTAGACCAAACATACAAGCAAATAACTTTGAAATTAAACTAATAACCCTACAAATGATTCATAATTCTCAATTTTATGAACTTCCTAATGATGATCCAAATATTTATATCTCAAATTTCTTAGAAATTTATGATACATGTAAGTACAATTGTGACACTGATGATGCCATAAGATTGAGGTTATTCCCATTTTTTTTAAAAGACAAAGCTATGAGTTGGCTAATCTCACAGCCAAGTGATTTCATAAGTACCTGGGATGAGCTGGTTTAAAAATTTCTAGCTATATATTTCCCGTCAAAATTGCTAGACTTAGGAATGAAATACAATCTTTCTGAGGAAATGGCTACCAATTCGTACCAATGGCTTACTGAACAATTGTACCAAAATAGGAAATAGCCAGTTAACTCTATAGAGAACAATCAACTGTAGAGGGAGATTGCATCATTAAATCAAAGATTAGCAACCATGATTTTTAATGCAGCACAGGAGGTAGTGTTGAATTGTGCGGGGGAACACACATGAGTTTGAACTACAATATGAACAATTCCTTTGCACCCTCCGGTACTAACCAAGTAAATTTCCTGATGAATAACAACAAATTCCAATAGACCCACTACAATTTTTACTCTAATACTTACCATCCTGGCTAGAGGAATCGTTTGAATTTCTCATGGAGTAACAATAATGGTGTAGCTACATCTCAACATCAACATAATCATTCTCAATCCAATCCTCAATTAGGTCAGTTTAGCAGTATAGGCCAACAAAATTTTAAATATCTTGAGTGAACCCTGGAGAATTTATTCAACTCATTTAAGACTTGAACACTTCAATTCATGTAGCGAACTGAGGCAACAATGATTTATCATGAATCCTCAATACTATGAAACAAAGTGACCAAGCACAACGTAGAACTACAGCTAGGACAAATATCCCAATAGTTAGCAAATAGACCTCACGACACGCTCCCGAGTTCAACAGAAATTAACCCTAAGAAAGTGGTGAGCACTACCCAAACTGAAGAATTCGAAGTGGGAGGAGAAAAAATTAAGCAATTTGAATCAACCAATGAATATGCTAGCAATAGTGGATTTGTTTATCTACAATCTGATGAAGGAACTGTGAGTAAATAGAAGAGACAAAGATTGAGAGAAATAAGAATTGCAATTTTGAATATTTAGTTCATACAGACCATATGCCCATTAAATTAAAGGATCCATCCCTTGTGTGACTTAGGAGTATCAGTGAACATTATGCCATATCACATATATAGGCAATTATGTTTAAGAGAACTTCAGGAAACTCTTGTGAGCATCCAATTTGCAAATTTGGAATCTATAACACCTATTGGAATACTTGAGGATGTAGTGGTTGAGATAGGAAGTTTTAAAGATTCTATTGACTTCATAGTGTGTGAGCTGGATGAGTGGAGGAAGGATAACTATTATCTTTGGTAGACCATTTTTAGTAACCACTAGAGCTATTATTGATGTACAGAGAGGAATTATGAAGGTCAGAGTGCACAGTAAAGAGGAAGAAATTAATTTGCTAAGTGTGTGATCAATCGGAGGTAATTGCAGCCAATGAAAAACTTTTAGAAGGGTTAAAACTTGGCAGAAACGAGTTGATATGTGATAGCTCTACAAATGAAGAGAAGAATTTCTCAGAAGGAATAAATGATACTAATAAAAATATTTTTATTAAAAAAATAGGTGAGGAAAAAGGAAAAGCAAAAAAGATAAACTGGTTAAAATTGATAAAGAACAGAATGTAGGAATCTCTTGGGTAAGAATAGGAAAAGATAGCACAACTACCGAAGTTCAAAAAAATTTAATTAAACAAGCTAGTGCTCACCCAAAAATGAATCAAAAAATCTGAAAAGAAATTATTAAAAAGTAGAAAAATCACTGAATCTCAAATGATCAAGCTGATGACATTAAATAAGTGCTTTTGGAAGGCAATTCATTTGTTTTTCTTTCTTTTAGTTTAGTTTTTTTTTTCTGAATTGTAGTGGTAATTGCTATTTTTTTTTTGGGTAATTGCTATTATATATATATATGTACATACATATTTAGTCAGCTAAAACTCAAAATTTAAGACTTCATAGAGAGCTAGGTGCTACGGCACATCACAACGCCCTTCACCGAGGATTAGGCTCCCAGGCTTGTCGTAGCGTTCCTTCACAGAGGGGTAGGCACGCTAGGGTGCCTATATTCTAAAAACTAATTAATGGGGCTTAGGGAATTTTAGGCAGGTGGAATGCCATGTGGCTCGCTAGAGCGCGCTAGAAACATTATTTTAATTGTGGGGGTCAAAAAACAATAAATTTCTCTTTCTATTAACCTTCCCAAGGATATTTGATTGAATTAGATGAGATTTAAGGCTGCATGTGACTCTTTGTTGATCACCCTATGAGAACTAGACATGTTAAAGGGTAGGTAGAAATTTCTGGAAATAATAATTGCAAATTTGTCTATAAAACCTTTAGAAATGAAGTGAAATTCACAAGCCCAGAATTTGCAAACAATTAGAAACCTCTCACTACCCTCACTCTATTATTCAACACTTCATTGAAATGGTCCCTAAACAAAAAGTGTGTGGAAAAGGCTGCAGCTACATCTTCATCAACAGGACATTTCAAGATTTGCGTCATTAGAGGCAGAGCAGCGAGTCACCCAGATAACCTAGAAATGGAAGATAATTATGAAACACGGGTTTGCTGAACCATGCTCTGTCCTAGCAAATAAAATTTTTAGTAAGAAATGGAATAATCTGTGCGGACACCCTGGACCCATCTGCACAACCTTAGTCCAAAAAATCTACTTTTATGCCATCAGTGCTAGGAGAAGAAATATATTCGTTAGAGGGAAGGGCGTGGAGTGTAGCAACCGTGCAATAATGCTTCATTCTGGAATAGTTTGTTGAAAACTGTTCCTATAACAGTTATTTTAACAACAATTTTGACGCAGCTAGGGTGGCACTTGCACTAACATAACGTAACATAACATGGAGATGGGACAACGCTAATTTTTCTAGCACAATGCTCACATCCACGTCCCGTCCGTGGCATATTCTTACCTCAAGTAAGATAATGCCAACGGGGCATCTTAGTAATGTTACGAGGGACCGTGAAGTGCTGAATTTTGCAATCCAAAATCTGGGGTCGATCGATGTGGTAACACTTATTTTTTACCAGCTTTGGAATGTGTTAAAGGGAATTATCAAGTTTTTGGGTCCCTCATCACAGAGTTGTGTTCAGCTCAAGAACGTTCTTGGCAAAGCAATACCAAAAATGGCGTAGAGCAGCTTACGGGGAGGAATCATCTGCAGCAGCTGAGAAGAGAAGAGAGCTTATAAATTTACATAGGCGAATGGGATGGTTGGAGGAACATTAGAGACAAGCTCGGAGGTGGATCAACAAAAATATGTCGTATGTGCGGGACACTATGCGCAACCAATTTGCTTATACCAACGAGTTCATTAGTGCTCTTGGTAATATAAACAAAAATTAGCACCTAGCTCTCTATGAATTAATATATGTAGTCTAATAATCGGGTGTAATTAATATGAGATTTTTATCTTTCAAAATCTGAGTAGGAAGTGGAATTAATTCAGTAGATTCTAAGGAATCGGGTATGTGATGAATGTTCAAAACAAAAGAAAAACCACACATAATTGGGTTAAGTGAAACAAGCTTGAAAACTAACCAACATAGATCCTCAACTTAATCAAATGATGAAATAGGCTAAGTGTGGGGGAGTTGTAGCTGAGAAGAAATGACTAAAATGATTTTGAATTGGGTGTGCTAGGCTTCTGAGTACTTCATGAATATTATGCACATGCTAAATGTGGCATGTTAAAAAAAAAGAGAAACTCAAGAGATGATGAAAATTATCTCATAAATAAAAGCATTATGTTTCATAAGAAGAAACACATATGACTCTTAAAAATTCTCAAGACAAGAACTACAACCAGTCCTTTCTGAACAACTATCAATTATCCAAACTTGGATCTAAAGTAATAATAATATTAAACAGAGAAAATTGAGGTCAGCAGATAGTGTGTTTCATGAAACTTCAAAGTGATGGTAGTAAATTATAAAAAGCATAGATCATAATGATCCATCCCCTAGATTTACACTGAATTTAGTTTAGCAAAACTAACTCAGACTAGCAAGATCTAACTTTGATTGATATAACATCATTTTATCAAAATACTGTTAGATTCAGCTTACTCGAGGACGAGCAAGAATATACACGTGGGGGTGTGATGAGCCCCATATTTATAGTAATTTTGTATGTTAATTTATGGGTGTTTAGATAATTAGTATCTTTTTAAAGTTATTTTTGCATGTTTTTATATTTTTTTAGCATGGGAGAGAAAAATCCAGCAAAAAGAGCAAATCTTCAAATTCAAAGAAACAGAGGGCTAGGCGCTATGGCGCGCACCTCAGCGCCCATCACTGAGGGCCAGGCGCTATGACGCGCCATGACGCCTATTCTAGAGAGCCTTGCTCTACGACGCGCGCCACAACGTCCCCTGCTCGAAACATAGGCGCTATTTCCCTTCACAGCGCGCCTTCAAACAAAATAAGAATCCAGAGCATTCAATGCACAGACAAAATCATGTGCGCCTAGGTGCTCCCTAACCCACTATTCTGAATAGACAGTAATCCTAATGCTCAAATTAATAATGGGGGTTTTTTAATAAATTTCATGTAATTTCAGAGGAAAGAGGAGAATAATTAATTAGCCCCTTCAGCTCCTTTTGCAGATTGATTGGAAATATATTTATAGGGAAACAGGAGAGAGTCAAGATATATTTAAAGTTTTTGAAATGCAATGCTTTTATTTTTGGGAGAGATACTTTTCATCATCCCTTAATTGTTTCATGTAATTTATATTCTATTACAAGCAAATCAATTACCCAATTGACATGCGCTTGATAATTTATGTGCTTTGATTTGAAGCAATCCTAGAGTAATTATTTGGTTTGATATATACATAAGCTTAAGTGTGGAACTTGTTTTTAATTATATAGTGACTGCAACAACGCTGTAATGGAAAACATGGAAATAAAGGAACTTCTGTTAAATTATATAGTTACTGTAACAACGCTGTGATCGAATATGCACAGAATCGAGCTTCTTTGAGGTAATTCTAGTCTCCATGAGAGGAAACAAAGATTTAAGAAAGGAAGAAAGAAAGGCATTTGCACGAGCTCAAGGAAAATATAGAGAAAATGCAGGCAAAGAAAAAACGGTTCAATACTCTTTTCATTTATACTATGTGCAGGCTATATTAGAAAATAGAGAGATTTAACTGACTTCCCAATAAGATTAAGGCTCCCGTACATCTAGTTAAGAGGGGGTTTCCTTCAGTTGTTATCCATGTCCATGAATTCACCCTAAAAACCGAATTGTCTAGCTAGAAATTATCTAATCTTTTTTTTGGAAAATCGGCTATCGCTCATTTATATATCAAAATAAAAAGGAGCAGCTACAAGTACAAGTTTTCCTAGAATCCTTTTGAAGAATGCTCAAATAATTATTGGAATATTATTCCCTCCAAATAACTGAAGTTTCTGCTGTGCAAAAAAGCACAATTTTGCAACGAAGTTACAATCACTTGGTTCATAAACAAATTAGATGCTTTTAAACAAAAGCAGAAAGAGAAAGCATTATGGTTAATATCTGATCCAATATTCTGCCTCAAGCTCTACTAAATGTGCCTGACGATTTATGGCATAGATGTAGTCACTCTCAATGATGATACCATTCAGCCACCCATCCCTTCTCTAACTAAGTGTCTTAGGAGAATGACCCCATGTATCTTGATCCCCAGTTGGGAGGTAGCATGAGCACTGCATGCCTCTAACTACTAGTCTCTTTCTCATTTAAAGATGGCAATGCGGCATCATCCCTCATCAGATAAATTATTCACAGGCACATAAAGCGATGTTGTTGTTTCAGTGATAATTGTTGTGTACCTTTATATTTAAAGGTAGAAAGTGTTAATTTTGCTCATATATTATAGTACATTTTGCTTTGAATAAAATTGTGTCAGATTTTGCAGAAAGTTATATGCAGCCTAAATTAGGCAACATCTAGATATAGATTTGAGAAAATGGCTGCATTGGGATAATAATTTAACTTGAAACACGCACAAATTTTGATTCTAACTTGAAGTACAATAAAAAATTCAAATTAAACTCAATTTTCTTAAGTCAATTTTGAGTCCATATTTACTTTAATAAATATTTGAGCTAATTGGAGGCAATCCAACTTTAATTTGAACTCAATACAAAACATGCCCTAACATAGTATTTGATAGATGAGCTTTGTCCCAAATATTGTATTGAAAGAATTTGCAAATACATTTGTAAAAAACAGCTTCATTAATTATGTAAGACTTTATGAGGCCTGGAGCCACTAAAACTTGCTTGAATTTTGATTCCAGTAATAATTGAATTGACTAAAATTCAAGCTAAACTTGAGTTTTTTCAAGCTTTGTCGAGTTCAAATTGACTTTCAAATAAAGATTTTAGTTAGCTCATTCTAAGTTATATTTACATGCATTGCGTGCAAAGAATCACATGGCACGATCATTCTTAGTAGTGCTATGCGAAACTTTTGGCATTTGATTTGAATCTATTCAATTGTAGATTTTTTAAATTTAATTTTTGAGCTGGCCCAAATCCATCTTGAGTGCTCGAAATCAAATTATTTTGATTCGAATCGATTTCAAGTTTGAATTGAGTTCAAGCTTAGTTAAATTCAATATTTTTGAGTTTGAGTTTAGCACAAATCTAACTCGAACTGGATTTTAAATCTGATTCATTATTTGGTGGATAATCTTTGTCCCAAATACTGCATTGAAAGAATGACATTGCATCTTAGAAACATAGATAAAGCAAGTATACACTTAAAAAAAGCAGCTACAGTATTGTTTATTTAAGGCTTTGGGTATCCATTTGATAGGAGCAAATGAAATATCTATTTTCAACAATTATAATTTGAAATTCAAGGTTTAGATTAGTTGATGTTTAAATAAATTAATTATTTATCCTTGTTTGATAAAATCACGTGTTTGTGTTAGTTTTTTAATGGGGATCAGAAATCAGGCTTTATGATTTCTATTTGGTCGCATAATTTATTATGCAACCCCACTTTACCTCCAACAATTAAATTTTTTTTTTCTTACATAGAGATGAAATTTATAGAACTGGACAATGTTTTTTATTTTGAAATAATTGAAACATATTCTGTAAATATCAAATTTTCAGGTATAATGTATGAAATTCCTCAAAAAATATAATGGTTCACTTTAATCATATGGCCCAATGACTCCCTAGATTTCTCTATACTGCGCAGTGGTTAGCTTGCATCAACATTATATTCAAGTACTTGTTATATTTTGAAAATTTATTATTATTATATTCAAGCAGCACCATTTATTTTGTCTTTCTGATGCAATCATCTTTAATGTCATCAGCATGCCTGCCTTTACTGTAATCAATCTTTTCAATACTATGCCACAGGTCTAGAAGAACATGGAAACCGAATGTGCAGGAGAAGCGTCTCTTCAGCTATATACACGACCGCCACGTCCGTGTAAAAGTCACAACTCACGCTCTCCGATGCATCGACAAAGCCGGTGGCATTGACGAGTATCTGCTCAAGACGCCCTATCGCAAGATGGATACGGAGCTTGGCATACTGTGGAAGGCGAAGATCGAAAAAATGTACGAGGAGCTCGGCAACATGGAGGTGGGATTCTTCTCCCCGGAAGAGGAAGCGAAGATTGCCAATGGATTCGAGGAGTACAGGATAGCAAAGAGGGTTGCAAAGAGGGAAGCTAGACGATCTTTGGCCAGCCAGAGGCAAATTGAACTAGGGATGAGCGATGGTGTTAAGATTGGCGAGGATGAAGCTACAACTATCTTGAACAAAGAAGGACAAACATAGATTCTCAAGTTGCTTTGCAGGCCCATTGAGGTGTAACGTAGTACCTTTGTCTGCCCTTCATCATTTGTGCGTAGGTTAGGCGGAACTCGGCTGGCCTATCAACTGATGAGAATGTGCGGTTGGAGCGTGGGTTACACGCAACAGCGAACCTGGAAAGCATTACTTTTGATATTTATAGGTTAATCTTTGAGTTTATGAAGTGTCCCATCACTCCAGTGACAATTTACTGGTGAACGAGTAGGCGTTTGCCATTATGCTAATAATGTCAGCAGTTTTACAGTTGAATTGATGCGTTTTAACCAATCGGAGTTTTGTGTACACTGCTTTTCGATGGGAAACTAGAGATAAAGTTTTGCTTTAATGGTCGTCATCTTGAGCTGGTTTTTTTTCCCAGAATTATGGAATTTTAATTGTATTGTTGTTTACATTATTGTGCTGTAAACACAGCCTTAGCTTCTGAGCTAAAAATAGATGCAACCAACTCAAAATCTCGATTGATGAGTGCATTTTGCTAATAGAAATTATGTTAGTAATGGTTATAGCTAATAAATTTATGAAGGTACGATATCAAGTGATCATGTATGAGCACAATTTTAAAACTAATTGCTGCATTGTGTCTCCTTAGTTAACCGAAAATTGACATTGATGATTAACATTCGTTGCTTAATTAATAGATTTATATGGTCACTAATTTTATTTGATGGTGTTGAATGATGTAAGTTTTATTATATTTTATTGTGCTTAAATAATTTAACAGGATCATGCGAATAGTAACCGTTGGTATTAAAATTAGAATTTGGATAGTGATTGTTACAGTTTGTAACAAGCCCAAGGTCAAGGAATATTTAATCATAGTGAAATTAAGCCACTGAATTGTAGTATTATTTAGAATTGAGTAAAGAACGATAGACTGAACAAGTGACTAATATGATTTAGCTTGAATTCTCCTTAGATGCTTTTAGAGACGCCCATCAAGCTCTCCAACGTCTCTATTGTGGATGGATCCCTTCCATTGAGCAGTGCCATAAGACTTTTGCCCAATATGTTGCTATGGAGACCATGCTTTTAACTCAACCTCCTCCACCGTTAATGGGATAGTTGCTCCTAGCATTGTTGAAGTATGACCCAAAAAGACAAAGAAAAAACTTAATGGTGGAAGTGTTCCATGGAATGTGTAGTGACTTTGGCCACCCATCTGTTTGAAGATGAGGTAGAATGTTAGTGGTAATTGACGATAAACATCAAGTTTAAGGGTCGAACCATTGAGACCATAACTTGGGATAAGTTTGTTGAGATGTACTTGGCTAAGTATGTTCTTCTATCCGTTCAGGCAATAATGCTGAACAACTTCATGAGGCAGTTTCAAGGAAGCATGACTATGGCTGAGTATGAGGCCAAATTCACTAGACTTTCTTGATACCCCCCAAAGCTTGTCAATGTGAACGAAGCAAGTTGTGTCCGCTTCTTGGTAGGATTAGACTTATTTAGGAGGACTCTTGTAGATTACAGATTTTGCTAATTTTTTGGAGCGATCAAAGCTCCAAGAGAATGAGGATACATCAATATCAAAGAGATTCAAGAGAAAAACGCTTTCAGCCCAATGCAGAAAGGTCCACTGCATTAGCCGGAACAACCAAAAATGTGAACTGCCCCATCCCTACAAAAAATGTTACCATCATAGGAGCATGTACTTCAAGTGTCGCCATCAAGGCCATCAACTTCATGATTGTAGGGTCGTTACCACCTTGGATGCTTAGACCATAAGGAGGAATGCTCCACCCCTTCTGGTTAAATGAAGAATGATGCACCCCAAGCCACCGAACCGGCTCGAGTACATTCACTCACCCTGGTAAAGGCTCACGATGATCACGAGGCAGTATCGAGCATTGTCCTATTCATGAATGTCTCTTGTTTCATATTGTTTTATTCTGGAGCCAGACACTCATTTATATCAAATAAGCTTATTAACCCATTATTATTGCTTATTAAGGAGCTTCCAACCCCATTAGAAGTATGCTTATCTTTTGGAACCCATATTTAAGCAAATGTATGCTCTATGTACCTTGGACATTTGCCTTGAATCCTTCCCTTTTGAGCTTATCATGTTACCTAAAATGAATTTTGATATCATTTTGGGTATGGATTGGTTAAGTCAATACAATGCCTTGGTAGAATGTACGAAGAAGCATATCCATTTAATGATAAGCGGTATGGTTTTAGTCTTTATCGATAGGAGAAGTTTGATATCCTCCATCACCGACTCCATCAAAGGAGAGAAGATGATTCATAAGGGATATGTCACTATCTTAGTAACCATGATGGGATCATAAAAACTCACAACTGCATTAGTACACGGATGTAGTGCGTGACTTTCTCGAGGATCTACTTAGAATACCTCATATAGGGAGATAGATTTCACCATTGATCCTGTACTCGATATCCAACCTTTTTTGAAAGTCCCGTATAGAATGGATCCCAAGGAGCTGCATAATCAGATCCAAGAGTTCTTAGATCATGGATTCATTTGATCGAGCATTTCTTCTTAAGGAACCTATGTTTTATTCTTCAAGAAGAATGATGGAACCTTTAACTTGTGTATTAATTATCGAGAACTTAATAAGGTAATCAACAAGAGCGACTAACCTCTACCACATATAGATGACCTTTTTGACCAATAATCTAGAGCGTTGATTCTATCAAAGATCGATTTGCATTGTAGGTACCACCAAATCATGCAAGGATGAGGACATGCCAAAAACAACATTTCACATGAGATATGGCCATTACGAGTTATTGGTCATGCGCTTAGTTTGACAAATACCCCATCTGTCTTCCTAGACTTGATGTTGGGAGTGCTCAATCCTATTTAGATCAGTTTTTCATTATTTATATTGATTATATTCTGATATATTCCAAGAATAGAAGATTTCACCTATACATTATTTTGGGAATGCCATGAACTCATTAATTATACTAAGTTTCAAATAAATCTTAGCTAAAGTCAATAGTTTTTCTTGAACACCTAGTCAGTTATGATGGAATATGTGTATCTCCCAAGAAGAATACTGTCATACAATACTGTGCCCAAGCAATGGCCATAACTAATTTTAGCAGTTTCTTAAAACTAGCTAGGTACTACATAAGGCTTGTTAAGAAGTTTTCCCAAAATTTTGCCTTGTTGACAAGATTTACCCAGAAAGCTCTCCCTAACATTTGGAGTAGCAAGTGTGAACAAGTTTTCCAAAATTTGAAAGATGTGCTCACGTAAGTATCTATCTTAATCCTTCCTAGAATGGGCTTGAACCATCAGTTGTTTAATGACATGTCACTCTGCGGGTTAGGTATTACCTTGATGCAAGTGAAAAGAGTGATTGCCTATGCCTCTAGGCTGAATGTACACAAGTGAAACTATACCACATGTGATCTAGAGTAACCACCATACTATTCACTATAAAGATATGGAGGCACTATCTCAATGGAGAAAAGTGTGATATATTTATCAATGACCACAACCTTCAGCATATAATAATACTGAAAAAGTTGAACTTTTGTTAGAGAGGATGGTTAGAATTACCTAAATATTATGAACTAGAGATTTAATGTTACATAGACAAGATCAATGTTGTTGCAAATGTATTTAGCGGCAAGGCATCAGGTGCCCTTAATTCACTCACTAGTAACTAGAGAATTTGTCAAAATGAAAAATTGTAGAGTATTAACCTCGCAATTGAAGTCTTCTAAGTTAGGAGATGATTAAGCTGACCTTGAAGACTTGCATTAGATTTACATTGATGAATGACAAGTAGTATATGCTCTTACTTTAGTCCACATATGATAGTAAGAATGCAAAGCTTCAAGTTTTGGGTGATTTTATCTTTTATGAGAGTAGATTATGGGTACTCTGTAGCCACGAATTGAGATTACACATATTTATAGGAGCACACAACTCTAGCCACACAATTTATCATGGAAGAACTAAGATATACTAGGATTTAAGATGTCTTTTGGTGGTCAAATATCAAGAAAGATGTATGAGAGTTCATTTCCCGATGTGGCACATGTAGCCTTATAAAAGTTAAACATCAAAAGACTAAGCGGTCTACTCTAACCACTCCACATACGGGAGTAGAAGTGGATCCATATTTCCATAGCTTTATAGAAAGTTTTCCCAATTGTAGGTCTAATGCCAACTCAATTTGGATAATTCAGATTGTAACAACCCAGATGTTGTTACCCATCAATTAGTGACCTAATTGACTCCAAACCTCTTCCATTATTCTTATAATACTGTTAGGAGTCTCCACCTCAAATTTAGTGCGATTTGGAGACCGTTTGACAATTTCCAATATTTCTTAGTTTTCAGATAATTCTGAAGATACCTAATTTATTTAGACTTTAGAATTGAAAACGGAGTCCGCCATTGAACTCACCACACCCAAATTAACTAGGAGTGATATTTTGGAAGCGTTTGAGAGTCGTCAAATTTTTCGCAAATATTTTAATAATATTTAATACCCAAAAAATTAGGTAAATTAAATAATTCTCTGATCAAAAATCCGATCATATTTTTGTATTCCTCGCCTCTCGATTAAGGGTCAAAATCTGGAAATTTTTAGAGCGCAATTAAGTGCTTAAATTAAAGAAATAAGATTGAAATAATATTTAATTAAATAATATATATATATATATATATATATATATTTAGTTAACCTATATAAAATAAATAATTATCAACGGATAAATATAAAGACAGCAGAGATCCGCTGCCATGCATACAATATGGAACACCAAAATTTTCCATTCAACGCCGCTGATATCATTCCACTTTAATCTGACGGTGGATTGACTCGATCTTAATCTAACCGTTAGATTAACTTTCATCCAACAGTTCAAATGTTCTCACTGTACGCCTCCTTCTGATAAAAGCTATTGTGGGCACAGAGGTCAGGGGACGACACGCCTTGCAACCCCCGATCCTCTTTCTCTTAACCCTACCTCGCTCACTTCATGATAGCTTCTTCATCTCAAACCTAAAGAGAAGCGAAGGGAACTGGAGAACGATGGAGGTGTCGGCTAGTTGCAGCTTGAACGATTGGAGTTTCGATAGAAACCCTAGTTTTCACCGACCTTAAGCATCGGTGCAAGCCAGCCCTAGACGATTTGCATCTGGACTAAGGTACTTCAAATCATAATTTCCTTTCTATAATTCATTTGATACTTCCGTTTATTTAATTATATTGATTTAGATAATCTTGAAGAGTTCGAATGAACTCATTTAAATTTTAATATAATAACTTGCAGCCTAAATAGCCTGAAATATAAACTACATTATTAAATAATAACTTAATCTTTCATGAACTTGTAGTCTTAATACCTTATCCTAAAAGTCTTGCACACTGCTAGTAGAGAATTGAATCAAGCAAACCAACAGAGATTAAGCCATATATATATATACAATGAGTGAGCAGAGAAATTGCGAACATAATGACATTGCCTGTAATATTGTGGATAGAGATACAAATATAATGAACTCTTTCTTGACAGTACAATGGTCTAATGAGCTCTTAAACCTACATTTGATGCTATTAGGTTAAACCTACATGATTGAAAAATATGTATCTTGTATGTTTAACACATTGTTAATGTTGTTAATCTAGAAAATGTTTATCTATTAATTCACTATGTTTATCTGTTAAGCTTGCATGATTTAACTTATTTATCCGGCAATTTTTCTACTAGTTGTAATTGACTCGCAAAAGGTTGGGTTAACTCCCAGCAATATCTTAATATTATTTGCTTAGAAAATACCTAACATGGTGAGTTGATTATCTGCAATGATTGTATTAATTTCTTTGAAATTAGTCAATAAGGAAAGAAGAGATTGCATAAGGTTGCAAAAATTTTCTTTATCCAATTTCTTCCATTATGATGCAGACTTTAAATTCTTCTATTAAAGTAAATTGAGCTTATTGCATTACTTAAGAAGATTTTATGCTGTATTCTATGACAAAGAAAGTATAGAAACAAGATGTGGTATGTATTGGATTGAGATGTTTTGATTTCCACTGATTCATTATTCATAATGTATTGAAATTTTTTTATTATCTCAACGACTTAAAGCCATTACCTTTACTGCCAGATCTAAATTATGACTAGTTGGATTAATATTAATTGAATCCAGGTTAGTCTCCTAAAAGTTATATGTTTATATTATGATTTAAACAAATATAAAATAGATATGAGTTCTAAAGGTTCTAAATCTTGAATTCCCAAACAAATTTAATTAAATCTATGATTTAACTCATATGTTGAATAGCATTTTCTGATTTTCATTAAAGGTGGTTTGCTTGGCAAGGTTTATGCATTTGAAGCACACTTTATCTTTATTATCATTAACATACCTGCAAAGCTATTAAACATGTTTGGTAGTTTGGTTTATTTAATTACATCAAATATGCATGATTTTATTATTCCTTAAAGACAACATGGATTAAACCTATTCTTAGATCTCCAGATTCAGTAAATTCAATTACAGTGATTTTGATTTAAGTTTATGACTTGTTGCTTTCAGGACTCTTGCATTATTGTAAATGCTCAAATCTTTTAAAATTAAGTAATAAAAGAGTTATCCATCATAGTTCAATCTGAATTAATATTTATGTTATGTTAATAGTTAATATTATTTAATATATTCAGTATTTACTGAATGTTCTGACTTGAAATATTTTGCTAATAAATTGCAATAAATTAGTTTGAATTTACTTTCGTGTCACTTAAATCCTTGTAATTTACTAGATCGAAATCTAAAAAGTTTCAAAGATATTATTCAATTATAACACATTTAGCATCATTTGCAAAGAATAATGAGATTTCTCTGTAGTATTGTTAAAATTGTTTTATCATTTTTAAAATGAATTTCTTTATTAATTTTTCCAGTGAAATGACTTGTCATTCAATTCTATGGGCCTGCTTTAAATGCTATCAATTGATTTATATTAAGAATCCAAATATTGTCATATTACTGCCATTTTGTCATATGAAATTCAAAGATGCCATTTAATTTATGAAATTCAAATCCTAATCTTTATTTCAAGATGAATCCAAATGCTGCCATTATGATATGGAATTCAAATGCTATCCATTCATTAATGTGATCAAATGCTGCCATCTTTAGTATTATAAGATCAAGAGTGATCAAATGCTATTAGTCATATCCATGTGATCAAATGCTGCCATTTTTAGTATTATAAGATCAAGAGTGATCAAATGCTTTTAGTCAAATCCATGTGATCAAATGTTGCCTTTTTATTCCAAAGTGAAATCAAATGATCAAATGCTATTAGTCATATCCATGTGATCAAATACTACCATCTTTAGTATTATAAGATCAAGAGTGATCAAATGCTATTAGTCATATCCATGTGATCAAATGCTGCCATCTTTAGTATTATAAGATCAAATGTGATCAAATGCTATTAATTAATCTAATGTAATGGAAGAACAATTGCTGCCACTAATTTCAATATGAATCTGATGTTGTCATTTGATTTAAAGTGATCAAATGCTGTCATTTAAATTGATGTGATCAAATGCTGTTGGTTAAATCTATGCGATTAAATACTTTTAGTTAAACTGAAGTAATCAAATGATATCACCTCTTTTATTAAAACCATATGTGGTCAATTATATTAATGAAAGAATCAATGGATCATGTTATATTATATTCTTTACATTGTTTAAATTAAATTAACTTCTTTCATTAAATGCATTGAAAGAAAATTTTGTTTGTGATATCTTATCAATTTAAAAATATAGCCAATCTTAAATTGTGCTTAGACTATTTAGTCTAACTACACTTTTTTTTCTTTGGCTTTGCCCTATCATATCTAAATACCAAAATATGATAGATCAAGAGCCCTTTATTTCAGGTAATGCAGATCCAAGTGCTTGAAGGGCTTATAAAGAAATTGCTTCCATTTAATTTTAAACTGTTTACTTCTATTTTGTTATAAGTGAGAGAGTGATATGTTTACTTTCTTCTACTCTTACTTTTAAAAGGTTTGTAATAATTAAATTATAAACTACTTGATGTTTGTTTAAGTTACTTTTACATATTCTTAAATATCTGTGTTGTATTTACTATTTTTGTAACTGTTTGGGATGAATGAGTGGACTATTCTAATTACTTGTATTGAAAATACTTGCAATGTTGTATTTACATGTATTTCCATATCATGTATCTTTAATTGCACTCAAATTGTATAACTTTATTTTAATTTAACAACTACTCATAAAGTGACTTGGCCACTTAGCATCTACACTTGATTTGCTTTCTTTAAATCGAGTGTTGGGTGCCAAGGTAACATCCCAATATTTGGATTAACCTCCTATTCAATTATTGTGGTCGTTACAGTTTGTATTAGAGCTAAGGTTGAGAACGTTAAGTTAAAAGAGATATCCGCTCATCCAAAGCAGCAACACAGAAAGGTTAAAATACTTGAAGATTGACACCTTAGGAAAGTGAACAAATTTCAAATATATATATATTGAAATTTTAATAACAATCTACTATAAGAAAAGAAATCCCCTTAGAGTAGTATAAAGGCCCAGGGTCTTCATAAGCAGCTTGACCTAATTGCATCATTGAAATTTGCATATTAAGTTGAGCACCTTTTCAGTAAGGATTGCTACTCGATCTTAGTATCTCTTTTCGGCAAAGTAAAAGTAAAGATAGATTCTTAGGATGCTCTTATTGTTAGTGAATTCTTGAATCTTACTAAATAGAATCTTCATTAACTTAAATATCTAATATTGAAGTCTCATTCATTAGGATCACTACTTGTGTAGAAGTATTTTTAGAATTTTAGACAACTGCTAACTTCCACACTAGTTTTAATATTACTTCAGAAAGGCAAGGACTTTCAAGTTTTCAGTATTTCCTCTAAAGTAAGACTAGGTTGTATTCAAATGTTAAACCATCATGTTATAGCTTATACTTCTAGGTAATGAAAGCCTAAAGAGAGAAACTATCATTTATGTGATCCAAATCTTATAGATGTAATTTTTACTCTAAAATTCTACAGATATTATCTGTACAGAATTAAGTGTGAGATGTTTACTAATCAACAAAGGTTGAAGTACATCTTCACTCAATACGAACTTAATTGTCGTCAGCATAAAAGTCTAGAATCAAAATGTGAACTTAAAGGTTGTATACCATCCGGGTAACACAAATTACTAATAGACGCCTTAAGTCGTGAGGTTGTTTTAACTTCACTTTATTGTAATGATTCTTTGATCAAGAACTTTGAGAGATTGAATTTAGAGCCGATCAGATCTGCTGATTTGTGCAATTTTTTGCTAATCAGTCCGAGTCATTTCTAAGATCAAGGATAATCAAAGCTTAAAAAGAAGTCTTCTTATTCTGTATTAATTTCACATATTGCTTATGGCAAGAGATCCTAATCAGTTAAGGAATTTTATAAAATTTTTCATTAATCAAACAACTTGAGTTCTCTTATATTATTTCATCTATGTTTCAATAGATTTCCTTCTTATATTTTAATTCCCTATATTATAATTGATGTGTATCGTGGGCGACACTCTTTTTAAGGAGGGGAGTCTGTAACAACCCAGATGTTGTTACCCATCAATTAGTGAGATAATTGACTCCAAATCTCTTCCATTACTTTTATAATAGTGTTAGGAGTCTCCACCTCAAATTTAGTATGATTTAGAAACCATTTGACAATTTCTAACATTTCCTAGTTTTTGGATAATTTTGAAAATAACTAATTTATTTAGACTTTAGAATAAAAAACGGAGTCCGCCATTGGACTCACCACACCCAAATTAGCTAGGAGTGGTATTTTAGAAGTGTTTGGGAGTCGTCAAATTTTTTGCAAATATTTTAATAATATTTAATACCCAGAAGTTAAGTAAATTAAAAAATTCTCCGATCAAAAACTGATCATATTTTCGGGTTCCTCGCCTCTCAATTAAGTAAGAGTAAAAATTTGGAAAATTTTAGAGCGCGATTAAGTGCTTAAATTAAAGAAATAAGATTGAAATAATATTTGGATTAAATAATATATATATATATATATATATATATAGTTAATCTATATAAAATAAATAATTCTCAACGGATAAATATAAAGACAGCATAGATTCGCTGCCATGCATACGATATGGAACACCAAAATTTTCCATTTAGCACCGCTGATCTCATTCCACTTTAATTCGACGGTGGATTGACTCGATCTTAATCTAACTGTTAGATTAACTTTAATACAACGGTTCAAATGTTCAGCTCGTACGCCTCCTTCTGGTAAAAGCTATTGTGGGAGCAGAGGTCAGGGGGAGACATGCCTGGCAACCCCAGATCCTCTTTCTCTTAACCCTACCTCCCTCACTTCATGATATCTTCTTCATCTCAAACCTAAAGAAAAGCGAAGGGAACTGGAGAAGGATGGAGGTGTCGGCTGGTTGCAGCTTGAGTGATTGGAGTTTTGATAGAAACCCTAGTTTTTGTCGACCTTAAGCATCAGTGCAAGCCAGCCCTAGATGATCTGCGTCTGGACTACGATATTTAAAATCATAATTTCCTTTCTATAATCTGTTTGATGCTTCCGTTTGCTTAATTATATTGATTTAGATAATCTTTAAGAGTTTGAATGAGCTCATTTAAATTTTAACAGAGATCTTTCCGTTTAGAGTTGAGAGTCTCAAGCAATTTTTGAAAATGATAATTATATAATATTTTAGATTCTTCTCTTAGTAAACATTGGATCTCTACTTAAATGTTCTGGACTTCTTAGTCTTCCCTACTTTACGAACCCCACTTTATTAGGGTTAGATCAGTAGATGCTGATATCTGCGTACGATGTAGAGAAGAAAGGGAATAAATTAGATAGATTAGTCTACAGATAAATTATTTAATTATAAAGGTCTCAAAAAAATTTGATCCCAATACTATTAATCAATTTTTAGAATGTAAATTTATACTTTGTTTGAGCTTTGAAAGATTTGCTTGCTTAAACCATTAAGCTAACACTTAGAGTTTATTAAACAAATCAGCACTCTATTTCATTTATCTAATATTTAATGTAGGTTTGTTACAAGAGTACTAGTAGTTTTTATTATGAATGCTCTAGGTTCTCTATACATAGTAATGTACCATCTCTCTCTCAATCTATATTCATTTAATTTCAAAGTTGTAGTTGATTGCTACAGCTCTTTATATTGCAAATATTGGAGTTGAATCAAACTTCAAAAAGTTTGATTCAGTATTAGTACTCCACCTTCTTTCCTTACTCTAGTTAAATTTTATTCAATTTTTTTTTTGAGAACTTTGTTTAGTTTGATGAATCTCAACGAATTGATTCAACTCTTACAAAGTTTGTCAAAAATGAGAAGCTGTGTATTACGAATATTTACCATTAGTTTTAATCTTAACTTGCAGCCTAAATAGCGTGAAATTTAAACTATATTATTAAATAATAACTTAATGTTTCATGAACTTGTAGTCTTAATACCTTATACTAAAAGTCTTGCACATTGCTCGTAGAGAATTGAATCAAGCAAACTAGCAGAGATTAAGCCATATATATATAAAATGTGTGAGCAGAGAAATTGCGAACATAATGACATTGCCTGCAATATTTTGGATAGAGATACAAATAGAATGAACTCTTTCTTGACAGTACAATGGTCTAATGAGCTCTTAAACCTACATTTGATGTTATTAGGTTAAACCTACATGATCAAAAAATATTTATCTTGTATGTTTAACACATTGTTAATGTTGTTAATCTAGAAAATGTTTTTCTATTAATTTACTATGTTTATCTGTTAAGCTTGCATGATTTAACTTATTTATCCGGCAGTTTTTCTGCTAGTTGTAATTGACTCGCAAAAGGTTGTGTTAACCCCCAGCAATATCTTAATATTATTTGCTTAGAAAATACCTAACATGGTGAGTTGATAAACTGCAATGCTTGTATTAATTTCTTTGAAATTAGTCGATAAGGAAAGAAGATATTGCATAAGGTTGCAAAAATTTTCTTTATCCAATTTCTTCCATTATGATGCAGACTTTAAATTCTTCTATTAAAGTAAATTGAGCTTATCGCATTACTTAAGAAGATTTTGTGCTGTATTCTATGACAAAGAAAGTATAGAAACAAGATGTGGTATGTATTGGATTGAGATGTTTTGATTTCCACTGATTCATTATTCATAATGGATTGAAGTTTTTTTATTATCTCAATGACTTAAAGCCATTACCTTTACTGCCAGATCTAAATTATGACTAGTTGGATTAATATTAACTGAATCCAGGTTAGTCTCCTAAGAGTTATATGCTTATATTATGATTTAAACAAATATAAAACATATATGAGTTCTAAAGGTTCTAAATCTTGAATTCCCAAATGAATTTAATTTAATCTACGATTTAACTCATATGTTGAATAGCATTTTATGATTTTCATTAAAGGTGGTTTGCTTGGCAATGTTTATGCATTTGAAGCACACTTTATCTTTATTATCATTAACAAACCTGCAAAGCTATTAAACATGTTTGGTAGTTTGGTTTATTTAATTACATCAAATATGCATGATTTTATTATTCCTTAAAAACAACATGGATTAAATCTATTCTTAGAGTTCCAGATTCAGTAAATTCAATTATAATGATTTTGATTTAAGTTTATGACTTGTTGCTTTCAGGACTCGTGTTATTGTAAATACTCAAATCTCTTAAAATTAAGTAATTAAAGAGTTATCCATCAAAGTTCAATCTAAATTAGTATTTATGTTATTTTAATAGTTAATATTATTTAGCATATTCAGTATTTACTGAATGTTCCAACTTGAAATATTTTGCTAATAAATTGCAATAAATTAGTCTGAATTTACTTTCGTGTCACTTAAATCCTTGTAATTTACTAGATCGAAATCTAAAAAGTTTCAAAGATATTATTCAATTATGACACATTTAGCATCATTTGCAAAGAATAATGAGTTTTCTCTACAGTATTGTTAAAATTGTTTTATCATATTTAAAATGAATTTCCTTATTAATTTTTCCAGTGAAATGACTTGTCATTTGATTCTATAAGCCTACTTTAAATGCTGTCAATTGATTTATATTAAGAATCCAAATATTGTCATATTGCTGCCATTTTGTCATATGAAATTCAAAGATGCCATTTGATTTATGAAATTCAAATCCTATTCTTTATTTCAAGATGAATCCAAATGCTGCCATTACTATATGGAATTCAAATGCTATCCATTCATTAATGTGATCAAATGCTGCCATCTTTATTATTATAAGATCAAGAGTGATCAAATGCTATTAGTCAAATCCATGTGATCAAATGTTGCCTTTTTATTCCAAAGTGAAATCAAATGATCAAATGCTATTAGTCATATCCATGTGATCAAATGCTGCCATCTTTAGTATTATAAGATCAAGGGTGATCAAATGCTATTAGTCATATCCATGTGATCAAATGCCGCCTTCTTTAGTATTATTTGATCAAATGCTATTAATTAATCTAATGTAATGGAAGAATAATTGCTGCTACTAATTTCAATATGAATCAGATGCTGTCATTTAATTTAAAGTGATCAAATGCTATCATTTAAATTGATGTGATCAAATGCTATTGGTTAAATCTATGTGATCAAATACTTTTAGTTAAACTGAAGTAATCAAATGATGTCACCTCTTTTATTAAAATTATATGTGGTCAATTATATAAATGAAAGAATCAATGGATCATGTGGGATCTAATACTATCCCTTACATTATTTAAATTAAATTAACTTCTTTCATTAAATGCATTGTAAGAAATAAATACTGTGATGGTGCCCCTTTTTCAATACTAATTTAATTACTGCACATTTTATTATTTTTCATAAATGTATGATTTAAGAGGTGTGAACCATAGGTTAGTAAATTGCTTCATTAAATTTTCTCACTTGAAACTATTAGAACTGGAAATAGTCAATGGATTGACTTATTAATTAATGTTCTTTACAATTATTAAAATTAGTAGAACTGAAAATAGTCAATGGATTGACTTATAAATTAATGTTCATTACAATTGTTAAAATTAGTAAAACTAGAAATAGTCAATGGATTGACTTATAAATTGATATTCTTTATAATTGTTAAAATTAGTAGAATTGGAAATAGTCAATTGACTAACTTATAAATTGATGTTCTTTACAATTGTTAAAATTAGTAGAACTGGAAATAGTCAATAGATTGACTTATGAATTGATGTTCTTTACAATTGTTAAAATTAGTAGAACTGGAAATAGTCAATGGATTGACTTATAAATTAATGTTCTTTACAATTGTTTAAATTAGTAGAACTGGAAATAGTCAATGGGTTGACTTATAAATTGATGTTCTTTACAATTATTAAAATTAGTAAAATTGGAAATAGTCAATGGATTAACTTATAAATTGATGTTCTTTACAATTGTTAAAATTAGTAGAACTAGAATTAGTCAATGGATTGACTTATGAATTGATATTCCTTACAATTGTTAAATTAGTAGAACTGGAAATAGTTAATGGATTGACTTTACTTTTGAATTGGAAATGAGCAATCCTATGCAATGGATTGACTCTATACTAGAACTAAAACTAAACAATCATATGTAATGGATTGTTTATATATTAATTTTGAGCTATTTTTTTTTCAATTATAACTTATATTGGATTGGGAGTCTTGTATGTCTATCTTGCAGGTGTTTTTTTAGCTATTTACAGAGGAAACTCTACCAAAATTTTTAAGAATTTAATAACTTAGAAATTTTATGGAAAATTATAGATATATTCACTTGTTAAATACTTATTAAATATCTAGAATTTTATATCTAGGATTGTAAGTATTCACTTCAATTATTTAATTTAGAATATTAGTTCTCAATCAATTAAATTGAGAGTAATAGCTTCCTTTCATGCTTTATATAAGCTTTTAAATTTCTAATTCCTTACAATCTTAAAATGAAATGTTTCATGTAGGGTATAACCTATCTCTTTTCTTAATTTCAAATATTCAATATCAATTAATCTTAGATAACTTCATAATTAAATTGAGTTGATACTTTTTGTTTATAAGTTAAATAAGTAAAGCTATTAGAATATCCTTTAGCTTATACTCTCATTAACTTAGAAATCGATAAACATTATTCTTTCTCATTAGTTTCCTTAAACTTTAATAATAAATTTATTTGATTTGATTAGCTTAGGACTAGTATAGGATGAACTTCAATTATATGGAAATACTAATTTCCAAACTTATCTTCCTTCTACTTTTATCAAAATTAACTTAAAGATCAATATCTAAAAGTCAATTTGGAGCTGAATTAGCTCCAATCATTAAGTAAATTATTAAAGTTTAGATAACAAAAGAATATCACATAGTTTACAGTTATTGAAATTTATAGAATATTTGCTTAGCATTGAGTTTTTTTCCTTGAACATATATTCAAGATCATTGTGCATAAATAAAGATTTTCATAAAAGCTTAAGGGGAATGCCTTATGAAAAATTTGAATAAGAAAGATAGCGCTTATAATAGGACTTCACATTTTAGAGAGGGTAAATGTGAATGCTCGACCTCCCCACTGTATTTAGTTCGGCAGATGTGCTTAACTCCTCACCCCATTCTGTTGAGTACTCCCACAGAATGAGATAGCTTCTAAATATAACTTCAATTAAAGATATAATAGTTCTTTTACAACCTTATTGATTATAAGACCTTTTCATAATTGTTTAGTTATGCTTATATTTCATAATCCTAGGCTATGTTTGTCTTAGATCAAGAGTCTAAGATATATCTTTATTTCTTATGTTTTACACTCTCTATTTCTAGTATTGTGTATTACTTACTTCAGTTACATTTAAATACAATGTATGTTGCTTAATTTATTTTAATACATCACTGTATTTTATTGCTTACTTAGCATAAATTTTATTGAACATGTATTACTTTCAATTCATTTTACTTTAATGCACATAGTAGTTTCTAGCATTTTAGGATGCTTTCCCTTACTAATTTTGGATGTAGACTAGGACTTTTATATATGAGTGAGTATTGTTACTCAACTTATTTCATACTGTCTCCTTTACAGTTATACTTAATTCCTTTTTCCATACTTGATAACTTTAATAACTCCGCTGCTTACTTTAAATTATAAAATTATGTTTGTGATATCTTATCAATTTAAAAATATAACCAATCTTAAATTGTGCTTAGACTGTTTAGTCTAATTATATTTTTTTCTTTTCTTTGGCTTTGCCCTATCATATCTAAATATCAAAATATAATAGATCAAGAGCCCTTTGATTCAGGTAATACATGTCCAAGTGCTTGAAGGGCTTATAAAGAAATTGCTTCGGCTTAATTTTAAACTGTTCACTTTTATTTTGTTATAAGTGAGAGAGTGATCTGCTTACTTTCTTCTACACTTACTCTTAAAAAGTTTGTAATAATTAAATTATAAACTGCTTGATGTTTGCTTAAGTTACTTTTATCTATTCTTAAATATTTGTGTTGTATTTACTATTTTTGTAACTATTTGGGATGAATGAGTGGATTATTTTAATTACTTGTATTGAAAATACTTGCAATGTTATTTTTACATGTATTTCCATATCATGTATCATTAATTGCACTCAAATCGTATAACTTTATTTTAATTTAACAACTACTCATAAAGTATCTTGGCCACTTAGCATCTACACTTAATTTGCTTTCTTCAAATCGAGTGTTGGGTGCTAAGGTAATATCCCAATATTTGGATTAATCTCCTATCCAATTATTGGGGTCATTACACAGATAGATTGATAAAATCATCTCAAATCTTACTCATTCGGTAGACTAACTTAGTTGAAAAGTGTAACACCACGTCCCATCGTCGTGCGCAAAAGGACAAGTGTAAAACATGTTTTAGTGGCGGAACGGTGCGCTACTCGGGAACGGTGGACCATACAAGCAAAACCAACCTTCCCGAATAGGCTAGAGAGACGAAGCCTACTGAAGGCTGCTGACTCGAACCCTAAGAGTAGGTTCGAGAGCCAATATCCAAGATAAGAATGAAAAACTTATCTTAGGTATTAGACTAGTACGTATATAAGGTGCAAGGGAGTGGAGAAGAACTCATGTACGTTATAAAACATATCAGTGTTTCCAGTACGCCGATCATATCACAATACTATGTATAACAGTATAACAGAGTGCGGAAGCTGAAAGCAAAACATCCAGAATACATTCATCTTAAGCAATAGTAAATATCCATCTCAGAAAAGAAAAGTAAGAGTACATCCAGAGTTTATTACAAACTATTTAAAAGCAGAAATATAAAGAGTTTATCTAAAATGCTGAAAAGGACTAGTAAGTAAAAATGGATGCTCGGTCCACTAGAGCTCCAAGTGCTTCTCTTGAGTCTCTGGTACGTCCTCCTGACCTGTCTCCAAAAACTGCTCAAGATCTAGCAAATTGCCGGATCCCAAAAGTACCCCATGTTAGATAAGAAGTTTAACACATTGAACCTAGCTATGCCAAGCTAAGCTAAATATAACAATATACAAGTGAAATAAAGCCGTAACAGAGCTAAATAAAAATATGTAAGCGAGGAAAACTGTAAGTGCTAGGTGAACAAAATAGTAAAAGGGCTAGGAAATATGAAGCTGTCACCAAATATAACTGAAAGTAAAACAAACATTATGCTGAAAAGAATGCTATAAGCTGCACTATATACCACTGAAACAATGCTCACAAATATGCTATACCACAGTATATCACAGAATTATCACTGAAGGTTTATGAGTAGTACGGTCCAATGTAAGCACAACAGTTAGGAAGTCAGTATGGTGACGCAGATGCACCCTAAAATTCCCCAGTCTGTGTATATAACATTCCGTATCTCATACTGTATCACAGATAACCATATGTCACAACAGAAGGAATGAGTTCAACTCATTTTTATGCTTATGCTTATGCCATTATATGGAATGAATGAAAAATCCTAAAATCCATGAAGAATTTTAGTAAGAAACAATAATGAATTTAAGTCTCCACAGTGTAGAATCCTGCTAAAAGGATTCTGACTCCTATTCTCTAAAGTGACGGTTGGTTAAAGTTGCTTATTTACTTAAAGATCACTAGACGGGGTGATTGTATACACATATTAAATATGTTGCAAGAATAGAGTTCTTATTACTTAGTTTGATTAAGCCACCCTAACAAAGCGATCTTCATTAGGAGGCACCATCCGATGATGATCTTGTATCTCAAGCTAAGTATTAAGTCACTAATCTCTTAATCATACTTAGTGTCTTAATAAAGGTGAATGCCATTACTTAGTTTATTTGAGCCATACCTATTGAAGCAATCTTCGCTAGGAGGCATTGCCCGATGGCAACTTATCTTTCAATTAAGCTAAGGAATAGGTACCCATTAATACACTCTTAGAATTGATTGATTTACTCTAAGTGAGGTTGTATCCGCCTAAGCCCGCAGGATAGCAACAAAGATAAATCTCACTTAGAGTGACTCAACCAATCCCCAATATTACTGGGGACCAGTAATATGGGTATACTATACTACACCACCCAATAATCATGGTTCAATCAAGTCTAATTAATAGAATAAGGATTTATCAAAAACTATAAGTCCTGAACTAATAGGCAAGTCCTATACAAGGGTTCACCAATCAAGTGTGATCAAGGATCACTTAATATGGATTCTACCACAAGGAGAAGTATCTTTTCTAGTGCCTTAATGGATTACTACCACAAGGAGAGTAGATCAATTTCTAAGGTGATGGGATCTTCTATACTTCTACCTCAAGGAATCATACAAGGCTTCCTACCTCATGATATATGAATTTAGGTCTTTTAATTAACTCAAGATGATCTTATGAAGAGATACTCAAGATCTTCCTTTTAGATGTTGATATTAATCTCATAGGTTCTGTTTCATAACTGGGTTTAGGAAAAATTGGATCAGAAGATTAAGTCATCTGGTCACAGTCACACTAAGATTATGGGATCTAAATCAAGAATATTTTTAAGACTTAGATCACTTGATTAATCAATATGATTTTATTAATCTTCTTATGCTAGTTCTCTTACTTAAGAGAAAATCAGGGATCTTAAGGTTTGATTCAGATAGTGAAATCACCAAAAATTATTCTTAATCTTAATTTGTCAAATTCAAATATTTAGAATCAATAGTAAATCAAATGCATTATTGGAAAATGTTCAATTCTATACCAGATGCGTCGGTATAAACTTGGTAATTCAATTCTTTCTTGGGTAAGGCGAGAGCTCTGGCAGAAGAAAGAGCATCTTTCAATGTTTGGAATGCTTTTTCACATTCTGGATTACAGACAAAAGGTATCGCTTTCTGAGTCAGCTTGGTGAGAGGAGAAGCAATTTGTGAGAAACCTTTGATGAATTTTCTATAAGAGCCTGCCAGTCCTAAGAAGCTCCTGATATCCGTCACGGATTTTGGTTGTGACCAATCTCGGACTGCGCTTACTTTGTTTTGGTCTACTATGATCCCTTGAGAGTCAATGACGTAACCCAAAAAGGCGATGGAATCAAGCCAAAACTCGCACTTAGAATACTTCGCATAGAGTTCGTGGTTCCTGAGTTCTTCAAGTACTATACGAAGGTGTTTTTCATGATCGGCCTTATTTCTGGAATAAATTAGTATGTCATCGATGAAGACGATGACAAATTTATCTAGATGTGGTTTCAACACACGCTGCATTAAGTTCATAAAGATGGACGGTGCATTCGTCAATCCAAATGACATCACTAAGAATTCGTAATGTCCATAACGGGTTCGAAACACTATTTTCTCAATATCAGAATCCTTAACTCGCAATTGATGATACCCAGATCGCAAGTCTATCTTGGAGAAGACTTTTGCTCTAGATAACTGATCAAACAGATCGTCGATATTCGGCAGAGGGTATTTGTTCTTAACAGTTACTTTGTTTAATTCCTTGTAATCGATGCACATACTCATCGATACATCTTTCTTTTTAACAAACAACACCGGCGCTCCCCAAGGGGATGAACTTGGATGGATGAGACCCTTCTCTAATAATTCTTGAAGTTGGTTGTTCAACTCTTGGAGTTTTTTTAGCGCCATGCGGTATGGAACCTTTGACAGTGGTTGAGTTCTGGGAATTACTTCTATGGTGAACTCTACTTCTCTGTTCGGAGGAAGACCAGGCAGGTCTTCAGGGAAAACATCAAGAAACTCACAAACTACATGGTTCTCGGAAAGAGGTATGACTTATTTCTTTTCTCCCAACATCATTACAAGGTACGCACTGCATCCCTTCTTGACTAGTTTCTCTGCCACCATGGCGTTGATTAACGACGATTGGGTGCTAAATTTTCCCACGAATGATTTGGAGTTTCTGCTGCTGCCCAAGGTTATTTTCTTCTTTTGGCAGTTTATGGATGCACCATATTAGCTTAACCAATTCATGCCTAGAATTATGTCAAAATTAGTAATTGGCAGTAAAATTAGCTTGGCTCTAAAGTTTTGATCCTCAATAGGAATATTTAGATTGCATAATTTTTGGGACTACATACGAGCTCCAGAAGGTAGCCCAATACTTAATAAACTGGCTAGTTGAGCTATAGTTTAAGCGTTTTAGCCCACTCTTCTGATACAAAAGAATGACTTGCTCCCATATTGAATAAAACATTACAAGTTGTGTCGTTTATTGTTAATGTGCCTATAGTTGTGATAATTTGCATAAGGATAATTATTCAAGAATTGAAATACTGGAATACTAAGGGACAATTATTAATATAGCAAGAAAAGGGAATTTATTTAAGGCGTACCTGATACCACATCATTGTTTTCAGGAGCAGAAGCTGGAGTTAACATATATACTCGGGCAGGTGCCGAGGATTGCTTGTTCTGGGTCCCTGAATCTTGGCGATTGTAAGTCGATTTTTGCATAGGTACATTTGCTCTTGAGTTTGTCATAGGAGCCGGCATTATGGCAGGAGCAGGCTCCCGCTGGTTCACGGGTTGAGCATGAAAGGTTTGCTTATGGCAGGAGTGGTCAATGGGCACACCATCGATGGCATTCTTCTCCTTACACTCATAGTATTGGTGGCCCTTACGACCACAAGTGAAACATACACCACCGAAGTGGTAACACTTTCCATGCAAATGCCTCCTCTTGCATTCAGAATTTTGAGGCATAGATTGTGTAGCTTCCATGTTGTAGACTCTGGCCATTTTGCAATGGCCAAAGCGCTCGTCTCGTGGGCGCGTGACTATGGCTTTTCTCTTCCGGCCCAGCTAACCCTAGAATCCTTCTTGCAGATGGGCAGCCTCGATTAATTCGATTAGAGTTTTGAACTGCCGTGAGACTAGGTGTGCTCTAATAGAATCTCTCAGACCTTTCATGAAGCGGTGACACTTGGATGCTTCCATCCTCACAAGATCTGGAACAAACCTTGACAGTTTCCTGAATTTTTGTTCGTAATCGGATACTGACTTATTTCCTTGTGTGAGGTGAAGGAGTTCATCTTCTAGAATTACTTGTGCTGAAGCCGGGATGAATGCCTCACGGAATGCTTCCATGAACATATCCCATGGAATGTCCTCCACCTCGAAGTCCGCAAATTTGTTATTTCGTTCATTTTCCCACCAGTATTCCGCTTCTTCTTGGAACAAGTAGGTCACCAGACAGATTGCCTCAGAGTTAGGGCATTTAATTAAGGCTAGATTCTTCTCTACCAACTTTATCCATCTCACTGTATCCATGGGGTTTAATGCCCCGTTGAATGTGGGAGTACAGAAAAGAAGGAAATTGTGTAGGACTCCGTCACCTGAATTATAAGAAGAAGATCATAACAGAAATAATGCTCACAAATATGCCTTAACAGAGCTAAATATACAAGTGAAATAAAGCCCTAACAGAGCTAAATAAAAATATGTAAGCGAGGAAAACTGTAAGTGTTGGGTGAACAAAATAGTAAAAGGGCTAAGAAATATGAAGCTGTCACCAAATATAACTGAAAGTAAAACAAACATTATGCTGAAAAGGATGCTATAAGATGCACTATATGCCACTGAAATAATGCTCACAAATATGCTATACCACGGTATATCATAGAACTATCACTGAAGGTTTATGAGTAGTACGGTCCAATGTAAGCACAACAGTTAGGAAGTCAGTATGGTGACACAGATGCACCATGAAATTCCCCAATCTATGTATATAACATTCTGTATCTCATATTGTATCACTAATAACCATATGTCACAACAGAAGGAATGAGTTCAACTCATGTTTATGCTTATGCTTATGCCATTATATGGACTGAATGAAAAATCCCGAAATCCATCAATAATTTTAGTAAGAAACAATAATGAATTCTAAGTCTCCACTGTGCAGAATCCTGCTAAAAGGATTCTGACTCCTATTCTCTAAAGTGACGGTTGGTTAAAGTTGCTTATTTACTTAAAGATCACTAGACGGGGTGATGGTATACACATATTAAATATGTTGCAAGAATAGAGTTCTTATTACTTAGTTTGATTAAGCCACCCTAACAAAGCGATATTCATTAGGAGGCACCATCCAATGATGATCTTGTATCTCAAGCTAAGTATTAAGTCACTAATCTCATAATCATACTTAGTATCTTAATAAAGGTGGATCCCATTACTTAATTTATTTGAGCCATACCTATTGAAGCGATCTTCGCTAGGAGGCATTGCCCGATGGCAACTTATCTTTCAATTAAGCTAAGGAATGGGTACCCATTAATACACTCTTAGTATCGATTGATTTACTCTAAGTGAGGTTATATCTGCCTAAGCCCGCAGGATAATAACAAAGATAAATCTCACTTAGAGTGACTCAACTAATACCGAATATTATTGGGGACTAGTAATATGGGTATACTATACTACACCACCCAATAATCATGGTTCAATCGAGTCTAATTAGTAGAACAAGGATTTATCAAAAACTACAAGTCCTGAACTAATAAGCAAGTCCTATACAAGGGTTCACCAATCAAGTGTGATCAAGGATCACTTAATATGGATTCTACCACAAGGAGAAGTATCTTTTCTAGTGCCTTAATGGATTACTACCACAAGGAGAGTAGATCAATTTCTAAGGTGATGGATCTTCTATACTTCTACCTCAAGGAATCATACAAGGTTTTCTACCTCATGATATATGAATTTAGGTATTTTAATTAACTCAAGACGATCTTATGAAGAGATACTCAAGATCTTCCTTTTAGATGTTGATATTAATCTCATAGGTTCTATTTCATAACTGGGTTTAGGAAAAATTTGATCAGATGATTAAGTCATCTGGTCACACTCACACTAAGATTATGGGATCTAAATCAAGAATATTTTTAAGACTTAGATCACTTGATTAATCAATATGATTTTATTAATCTTCTTATGCTAGTTCTCTTACTTAAGAGAGAAAATTAGGGATCTTAAGGTTTGATTCAGATAGTGAAATCACCAAAAATTGTTCTTAACCTTAATTTGTCTAATTCAAATATTTAGAATCAATAGTAAATCAAATGCATTATTGGAAAATGTTCAATTCACAGTTTTGAAATCAATTCCATTAAGTTAGGGTTCTTAAGGATTCTGATCTTCCTTAAGTAGATTAGGGTTTAATCCCTTCTCATGCCTTAAGCAAAATCAAGTATATATTTAAAGATCCATGTCAAATCAATGGATAAATTATGTATTATTGGTGGCAATCTTAGACTTAGATCAAGTCTTAGAAGCTTGATCTAAATCTTAAAATTTCTTAAGTTAATTAGGATATTTAAGATTTCAAATATTTGGATTTAGTCAAGTATACTCAATAAGTTTATAAGGATGAATTCATTTCATTTAACTTACTATTATAAGTCAGATTGATAAGTCAAGTTCTAAAACAAGGGTTACTTAGTGCTAATCAAACCCTAATTCCAATCAAAAAGGATTAGCACATAAGTATAAATCCAACCATTCAAATCACATGATATTTGGCATGTAAGTTCTAATTAATCATACAAGTAATCAGAACCTGAGTTTGCTAAGATCCAATGAGTATAAACCATAATATTTACTAATCGTGTTCTAACAAAATTAGGGCATAACTAAAATTACAGAGCTCAGAAAAATAATATACTTAGCACATGCATTATAGTCATCACAAGTAAACTAATAGCACACTAAACATGCAATTTGGGTAAGTAAAATTACTAATTTGCCCTAATCAAGATCCACTGTAATTAGGAAATAATTAAAAATCTAACCATCAGATGCATGATATTATTTTACATTTAGGTTCCTAAGATTTTTTTGATTATTTTCATGTATGATATCATAGGATTTGGACCAGTGAATTAAAAGTTATTTAAATAATACATTTTGTATTTTTATTTAATCAAAATCCTATGATTTGAATAATTGAATTATTTTCCTTAGGGAAAATAATTCCAAAATTTTGTTTAAATTAAAACGGCTCGGCCCGAATTCAAAACGCGCGGGTCGACCGGGGCCCGGGAGACTCGGCACTGTCGCACAGCGCGGGTCTTGGGTCAACCCGGTCCGCACAGTGCCGTCGTCCCCGCTCCGTCATCCCGAAGAAGGGAACCGATTAGGGAAACCCTAATCACCAAATTCCAGCGCATCCAGCCCACGGCTCGGCCAAAACTTGATCGATACACGATCACCGTGGTCAGACGCGTCGATTCAGACTCGAAGCCCCTTCTGAGATGGTCTGGATCAGCCAAACCTTACTCACCCGAAGACCCCTCCATTGGAACTACTGTGGTGAGATAATTCTCCCTACATAAGCCATGCCAGACCCCGGGCTCGATGCCTACACCATCAGGGAGGTGAGGCGGATCGAAGCCCTCTGGTCTGAGGGTCTGGGGTGGTCTGGATCGCCGGGTCCTTACTCGATCGAGGCGTTCCTTAAGCAGTTTAATCCAATCGATCGATTTGATCGATCGGAGCTAGCCTAGTTCTTAAGCTCGATACCTTTGGGTTCGAGACGATAATACAGAATCAGACGCATCAAAAGGAGCAAGGTTCGAGCCTCATTGGCTCGAATCCAGAAAGGGGGGTACCTGGTTTCGTCCGAGAGTTTGCAGACGGTGAAAAGGTCTCCTCCTAGCTTGCTGAGCTGACTTAGATCTCTCTGAGAGTTCTTGAACTCCAGGAGACCCTCCTATTAGCGGTATGCGAGCTTGGGAGCACTTGGAAGAAGCTTATATGCTTGGGAATTCGGTAATGGCGGCTAGTTTGCATCAATTGAAGCGAAGCTGGGGCTATTTATAGCCTTGGCTAAGCTTAGGGAAGCTTCTGGAGCCACTGGCTCGGGCTGGGGAGGCCCGAGAGGTCGGGCCTTGGCCGAGCTCTCAAGTTTCCAATTTGAGCTCGGCCGGATCGCTAGGCCCTATCGGGAGCTCCCTGCCATAATGGGAGAGATCCCAATGACATGCTGAGGTGGCGCGGGGAGTGGGGTACAAGCTGGGCAGCTGGCAGTACAGGGATTCTCCCTGTCAGGTGCGCGATCGGGAGGTAGACGAAGATCCACAGTGCCGGGTGCCTCGGATGCCGTCTGATCTATCGATCAGATGGCGCAATGGCTGGGATCGCTCGGATCCTAACAGCCGATCGCGGGAGCGATCCTGGCCGTAGGATCCACGGGACAGATCCAACGACGGATCGGCGGTTCCGCGAGATTGAATCCTGACCGTAGATTAAAAAGGCAGAACAGTCAGATGCGCGGGTTCCCACAGTCGCGTGCCCCGGGCTCCACAGCAGATCGTCCGCGGTCCGCACAGTGGATCCCGGCCGTTATTTTAGTTTTAAGGATATTTTTGTAAATATGAATTAATTGGAACCCTTATGTGCAATTAAGCCAATTTAATTTAAATTTAATTATGGCCCAAATGAATTCCAAATTGCACCAAAATTTCACCCTTAACTAATTTGATGGTGAGGAATTCAAAAATGCTATCAGATTTTAATTCTGAGATCAAAATATTTTGGGTCTAGACTAAGGCATCTAGATTGATCAAATTGTAAATTTTGACTTAGAGAAGTCCAATGAACTTCAAATCTGTTAGATTGGCTTAGATTGATGGTCTAAAGGCAATGATGCTAAAAATTGAATTTAAGAAACCTATATTTTGTATGGTAACAACCTAGGGTTGTTACAGACTCCTCTATTTAAGAACGATGTTGTCCTTGACATCATCTCAAGATAAGACAATCAAGAGAAAGTGAAGCATATGAATAAGATTTTGAAACTAAATAGTACCTGGGGTTTCAAAGAGACTGGGATATTTCTTTCTCATATCCGCCTCTTTTTCCCAAGTAGATTCTTCTAAAGTGTGATTTCTCCATTGAACTTTTACCATTGGGATTGAGTGATTCCTCAACTGCTTCTGATCATGAGCTAAGATCTTAATCGGCTCTTCTGCATAAGAGAGATCTGGTTGGAGTGATACAACTGGAAGTTGGATTAGGTGGGATGGATCATGAAGGCATCTCCGTAGAGAGGAGATGTGGAACACATTATGGACTGAAGAGAAATCCTCAGGAAGCTTCAGTCGATAGGCTGCAGAACCAATCTTTTCTAGTATTTCAAATGGTCCGACGTAGCAGGGCTTAACTTCCCGGCTACACCAAAATGATAAACGCCCTTCATTATACTTACTTTAAGGTACACATATTTTCCCACCTCAAGGTCCCGAGCATGATGATGAGCATCGTGATATTTACTTTGTCGATCTTGAGCTGCTTTGATTCTTTGCTGGATCAATTGAATCTTGCGATTTGTTTCTTCGATTAATTCTGATCCGTAAAGCTGAACACTGCCAGTTTCAGACCATGCTAGTGGCATACTACATTTTCTGCCATACAGGGCTTCATATGGAGCCATACCGATACTTGCTTGAAAACTATTATTGTACGCAAATTCTACCAGAGGAGGTGGTCCTCCCAAAAACCTCCAAAGTCCAGAATACAGAGACGAAGGAGATCTTCCATAACTTGGTTGACTCTTTTAGTTTGACCATCTATCTGAGGATGAAAGGCAGTACTCATAGCTTGAGTAGTTCCCAAGTCTTGATAAACTGCTTGCCAAAATTTAGAAGTGAAATGGCTATCTCGATCAGATACAATGGATCTCGGAATCCCATGGAGTCGGATAATTTCCTTGATATATAACTTTGTCAGTTTTTCCACAGAATCAGTTTGACGCATAGGGATGAAGTGAGCTGATTTGGTCAATCGATCTACAATGACCCAAATCGAATCCGCACCAGATCTTGCTTTAGGCAAACCCACGACAAAATCCATAGAAATGTCGAACCACTTCCACTCTGGTATTGCTAGAGGGTGAAGAAGTCCTCCAGGCTTTTGATGCTCGACTTTGACTAGACTGCAAGCATGACATTTTGCCACAAATTCTGCCATACTCTTTTTCATACCAGGCCACCAGAATGATTTATTCAGATCCTGGTACATCTTGGTACTACCTGGATGCACTTGGTAACCAGAAATATGGCCTTCAACCAGGATCTCTTGATGTATGGATTTGGGAATCCATAGACGATCACCTTGGTAAATTACAATACCACGAAGCTGAAGGTCGAAGCGACGTCCACTTTAGATATCGACTTTGAACTTCAAATAATCTTCATCCTTGGTTTGAGAGATGAAAACATCATGATGAAAGGTAGGTTCAACTGAGCTCATGGATACCAGTGTGCTTAGCATATCCCCACGCACTGGCTTGATTTCAAACCTACGGAACACTTCCTCCAATGCACTTGTGAGAATCATAGAAGATAGCATAGCATGACGGCTGAGTGCATCTGCCACGACATTTGTTTTTCCCAGATGATATTGAATGCTTAAGTCGTAATCGCTTATTAACTTGAGCCATCTTCGCTATTGGCAATTCAACTCACGTTGGGTGAAGATATACTTCAAGCTCTGATGGTCAGTGAATGTGGAACACTAGACGCCATACAGATAATGATGCCAGATCTTTAGGGCGAAGATTACTACTGCTAGTTCAAGGTCGTGGACAGGATAGTTCTTCTCATGTGGTTTCAACTGCCGAGATGCGTAGGCTACGACTCTCCCTTCCTGCATTAATACACATCCCAAATCTATACCAAATGTGTCGGTATAAACTTGGTAATTCAATTCTTCCTTGGGTAAGGCGAGAGCTGGGGCACAAGAAAGAGCATCTTTCAATGTTTGGAATGCTTTTTCACATTCTGGATTCCAGACAAAAGGTATCGCTTTCTGAGTCAGCTTGGTGAGAGGAGAAGCAATTTGTGAGAAACCTTTGATGAATTTTCTATAATAGCCTGCCAGTCCTAAAAAGCTCCTAATATCCGTCACAAATTTTGGTTGTGACCAATCTCGGACTGCGCTTACTTTTTTTGGTCTACTATGATCCCTTGAGAGTCAATGATGTGACCCAAAAAGGCAATGGAATCAAGCCAAAACTCGCACTTAGAATACTTCGCATAGAGTTCGTGGTTCCTGAGTTCTTCAAGTACTATACGAAGGTGTTTTTCATGATCGACCTTATTTCTGGAATAAATTAGTATGTCGTCGATGAAGACGATGACGAATTTATCGAGATGTGGTTTCAACACACGCTGCATTAAGTCCATAAAGATGGACGGTGCATTTGTCAATCCAAATGACATCACCAAGAATTCGTAATGTCCATAACGGGTTCGAAACACTGTTTTCTCAATATCAGAATCCTTAACTCGCAATTGATGATACCCAGATCGCAAGTCTATCTTGGAGAAGACTTTTGCTCTAGATAACTGATCAAACAGATCGTCGATATTTGGTAGAGGGTATTTGTTCTTAATAGTTACTTTGTTTAATTCCTTGTAATCGATGCACATCCTCATCGATCCATCTTTCTTTTTAACGAACAACACCGGCCCTCCCCAAGGGGATGAACTTGGATGGATGAGACCCTTCTCTAATAATTCCTGAAGTTGGTTGTTCAACTCTTGGAGTTCTTTTGGCGCCATGCGGTACGGAACCTTTGACAGTGGCTGAGTTCCGAGAATTACTTCTATGGTTAACTCTACTTCTCTGTTCGGAGCAAGACCAGGCAGGTCTTCAGGGAAAACATCAGGAAACTCACAAACTACACGGTTTTCGGAAAGAGGTATGACTTCTTTCCTTTCTCCCAACATCATTACAAGGTACACACTGCATCCCTTCTTGACTAGTTTCTCTGCCACCATGGCGTTGATTAACGACGATTGGGTGCTAAATTTTTCCACGAATGATTTGGAGTTTCTTCCGCTGTCCAAGGTTATTTTCTTCTTTTGGTAGTTTATGGACGCACCATATTAGCTTAACCAATTCATGCCTAGAATTATGTCGAAATTAGTAATTGGCAGTAAAATTAGCTTGGCTCTAAAGTTTTGATCCTCAATAGGAATATTTAGATATCATAATTTTTGGGACTGCATACGAGCTCCAGAAGGTAGCCCAATACTTAATGAACTGGCTAGTTGAGCTATAGTTTAAGCGTTTTAGCCCACTCTTCCGATACAAAAGAATTACTTGCTCCCATATCGAATAAAACATTACAAGTTGTGTCGTTTATTGTTAATGTGCCTATAGTTGTGATAATTTGTGTAAGGATAATTATTCAAGAATTGAAATACTGGAATAGTAAGGGACAATTATTAATACAGCAAGAAAAGGGAATTTATTTAAGGCGTACCTGATACCACATCATTGTTTTCAGGAGCAGAAGCTGGAGTTAACATATATACTCGGGCAGGTGCCGAGGGTTGCTTGTTCTGGGTCCTTGAATCTTGGCGATTGTAAGTCGATTTTTGCATAGGTACATTTGCTCTTGAGTTTGTCGTAGGAGCCGGCATTATGGCAGGAGCAGGCTCTCGCTGGTTCACGGGTTGAGCACGAAATGTTTGCTTATGGCGGGAGTGGTCAATGGGCACACAATCGATGGCATTCTTCTCCTTACACTCATAGTATTGGTGGCCCTTACGACCATAAGTGAAACATACACCACCGAAGTGGTAACACTTTCCATACAAATGCCTCCTCTTGCATTCAGAATTTTGAGGCCGAGATTGTGTAGTTTCCATGTTGTAGACTCTAGCCATTTTGCAATGGCCAAAGCGCTCGTCTCATGGGCGCGTGACTATGGATTTTCTCTTCCGGTCCAGCTGACCCTGGAATCCTTCTTGCAGACGGGCTGCCTCGATTAATTCGATTAGAGTTTTGAACTGCCATGAGACTAGGTGTGCTCTAATAGAATCTCTCAGACCTTTCATGAAGCGGTGACACTTGGATGCTTCCATCCTCACTAGATCTGGAACGAACCTTGATAGTCTCCTGAATTTTTGTTCATAATCAGATACTGACTTATTTCCTTGTGTGAGGTGAAGGAGTTCGTCTTCTAGAATTGCTTGTGCTGAAGCCGGGATGAATGCCTCACGGAATGCTTCCATGAACATATCCCATGGAATGTCCTCCACCTCGAAGTCCGCGAATATGTTATTTCGTTCATTTTCCGACCAGTATTCTGCTTCTTCTTGGAACAAGTAGGTCACCAGACAAATTGCCTCAGAGTTAGGGCATTTAATTAATTCTAGATTCTTCTCTACCAACTTTATCCATCTCACTGTATCCATGGGGTTTAATGCCCCATTGAATGTGGGAGTACAGAAATGAAGGAAATTGTGTAGGACTCCGTCACCTGAATTATAAGAAAAAGATCCGGAGGATTGTTGTTTGACTGAGAGGATGAGAGATCGTGTCTCCTGCGCCTATTGTGCATTACTGTCAATTAAAGCCTTTATTAAGTTGGCCATAAGACTTGACTCCTCAGGTCTGCTTGATGATGAGATCATCTTTTTAATATAAGTAGGACCAGAGGGAGAACCAGGATTCATAGCTGCAGTTACAGTGAAATCTTAGAAACATAAAATTTTATTCATTTTAAATTATTTCTCAAAAGAGAAGATACATGGATACATCAAGATATGTAAACGAGATGACAAGAAATGACATAAGAAACTCCTAGGATCTAGTTACAATACTCTACCCAGAAGGGAGCACAAAAGTCATCATATGTGACTATGTGACCTTTTTCGAGCTAATCTCCTATAGACCCAATACCACCAACGACTCGCTGATCCCCTCATTAGGATCTCTACAATCTCTAGGAGGTACTTCTCTGGACAGGATGTCTCTCGAAGTGCCGTGGTAATATGATCCAGCCACTCTCTGGCGAGTGTCAGAAGATAGGTACCTCCGAATGATGAATGAATCAGTATCTTGTCTAATACTGCGACTCCCCGGGGTGATACTCCATCTACCGTCCTCCCGTAGATCTAACCATCTCGAAGGCCGTCTATCCAATAATCATCAAACCTCCTAAGGTAAAACAGAAATGCTGACGACGAGTATTCCATCCCCTAAAATAGTTCAACCCATAAATATTTCATTTATTTATTTCTTTCAAAATTCATTCAAATCCTAAGATGTCATTTTAAATTTTTTAGTTTCAGTTATCTTTTTACGTGCGTTAAATCCCTAGGGTGTCAGCATTGTAGACATAATCTCCCTTTCTATTTCTGAGACAGCTTAATGAACCTTTTGGATGATTGCTTCGCATTACACATAGTAATTGTGATCTTGTACTGACACAGAGAACAGATTATAAAGTAGATAGGAACAAGCTCCTTATATGACACTTTATAATACTTCTCTGATACCAACTATAACGCCACGTCCCGTTACCGTGCGCAGAAGGACAAGTGTAAAACATGTTTCGGCGGCGGAATGGTGCGCTACTCGGGAACGGTGGACCATACAAGCAAAACCCACCTTCTCGAATAGGCTAGAGAGACGAAGCCATACTGAAGGCTGCTGACTCGAACCCTAAGAGTAGGTTCGAGAGCCAATATCCAAGATAAGAATGAAATACTTATCTTAGGTATTAGACTAGTACGTACATAAGGTGCAAGGGAGTGGAGAAGAACTCATGTACGTTATAAAATATATCAGCATTTCCAGTATGCCGATCATATCACAATACTATATATAGCAGTATAATAGAGTGCAGAAGCTGAAAGAAAAACATCTAGAATACATTCATCTCAAGCAATAGTAAATATCCATCTCATAAAAAAAAAGTAAAAGTACATCTAGAGTTTATTACAAACCATTTAAAAGCATAGATATAAAGAGTCTATCTAAAATGCTGAAAAGGACTAGTAAGTAAAAATGGATGCTCGGTCCACTAGAGCTCCAAGTGCTCCTCTTGAGTCTCTGGTACATACTCCTAACCCGTCTCCAAAAACTGCTCAGGATCTAGCAAATTGCCGGATCCCAAAAGTACCCCGTGTTAGACAAGAAGTCTAACACATCGAAACTAGCTATGCCAAGCTAAGCTAAACATAACAATATATAAGTGAAATAAAGCCCTAACAGAGCTAAATAAAAATATGTAAGCGAGGAAAACTGTAAGTGCTGGGTGAACAAAATAGTAAAAGGGCTAGGAAATATGAAGCTGTCACCAAATATAACTGAAAGTAAAACAAACATTATGCTGAAAAAGATGCTATAAGATGCACTATATGCCACCAAAATAATGCTCACAAATATGCTATACCACGGTATATCACAGAACTATCACTGAAGGTTTATGAGTAGTACGGTCCAATGTAAGCACAACAGTTAGGAAGTCAGTATGGTGACGCAGATGCACCATGAAATTCCCCAGTCTATGTATATAACATTCTGTATCTCATATTGTATCACTAATAACCATATGTCACAATAGAAGGAATGAGTTCAACTCATGTTTATGCTTATGCTTATGCCATTATATGGAATGAATGAAAAATCCTGAAATCCATCAATAATCTTAGTAAGAAACAATAATGAATTCTAAGTCTCCACTGTGCACAATCCTGCTAAAAGGATTCTGACTCCTATTCTCTAAAGTGACGGTTGGTTAAAGTTGCTTATTTACTTAAAGATCACTAGACGGGGTGATGCTATACACATATTAAATATGTTGCAAGAATAGAGTTCTTATTACTTAGTTTGATTAAGCCACCCTAACAAAGCGATATTCATTAGGAGGCACCATCCGATGATGATCTTGTATCTCAAGCTAAGTATTAAGTCACTAATCTCATAATCATACTTAGTATCTTAATAAAGGTGGATCCCATTACTTAATTTATTTGAGCCATACCTATTGAAGCGATCTTCGCTAGGAGGCATTGCCCGTTGGCAACTTATCTTTCAATTAAGCTAAGGAATGGGTACCCATTAATACACTCTTAGAATCGATTGATTTACTCTAAGAGAGGTTATATCCGCCTAAGCCCGCAGGATAGTAACAAAGATAAATCTCACTCAGAGTGACTCAACTAATCCCGAATATTATTAGGGACCAGTAATATGGGTATACTATACTACACCCCCCAATAATCATGGTTCAATCAAGTCTAATTAATAGAACAAAGATTTATCAAAAACTACAAGTCCTGAACTAATAAGCAAGTCCTATACAAGGGTTCACCAATCAAGTGTGATCAAGGATCACTTAATATGGATTCTACCACAAGGAGAAGTATCTTTTCTAGTGCCTTAATGGATTACTACCACAAGGAGAGTAGATCAATTTCTAAGGTGATGGGATCTTCTATACTTCGACCTCAAGGAATCATACAAGGTTTCCTACCTCATGATATATGAATTTAGGTATTCTAATTAACTCAAGACGATCTTATGAAGAGATACTCAAGATCTTCCTTTTAGATGTTGATATTAATCTCATAGGTTCTGTTTCATAACTGGGTTTAGGAAAAATTGGATCAGATGATTAAGTCATCTGGTCACACTTACACTAAGATTATGGGATCTAAATCAGGAATATTTTTAAGACTTAGATCACTTGATTAATCAATATAATTTTATTAATCTTCTTATGCTAGTTCTTTTACTTAAGAGAAAATCAGGGATCTTAAGATTTGATTCAGATAGTGAAATCACCAAAAATTGTTCTTAACCTTAATTTGTCTAATTCAAATGTTTAGAATCAATAGTAAATCAAATGCATTATTGGAAAATGTTCAATTCATAGTTTTGAAATCAATTCCATTAAGTTAGGGTTCTTAAGGATTCAGATCCTCCTTAAGTAGATTAGGGTTTAATCCCTTCTCATGCCTTAAGCAAAATCAAGTATATATTTAAAGATCCATGTCAAATCAGTGGATTAATTATGTATTATTGGTGGCAATCTTAGACTTAGATCAAGTCTTAGAAGCTTGATTCAAATCTTAAGATTTCTTAAGTTAATTAAGATATTTAAGATTTTAAATATTTGGATTTATTCAAGTATACTCAACAAGTTTATAAGGATAAATTCATTTCATTTAACTTACTGTTATAAGTCAGATTGATAAGTCAAGTTCTAAAATAAGGGTTACTTAGTGCTAATCAAACCCTAATTCCAATCAAAAAGGATTAGCACATAAGTATAAATCAAACCACTCAAATCACATGATATTTAGCATGTAAGTTCTAATTAATCATACAAGTAATCAAAACCTAAGTTTACTAAGATCCAATGAGTATAAACCTTAATATTTACTAATCATGTTTTAACAAAATTAGGGCATAACTAAAATTACAGAGCTCAGAAAAATAATATACTTAGCACATGCATTATAGTCCTCACAAGTGAACTAATGGCACACTAAACATGCAATTTGGGCAAGTAAAATCACTAATTTGCCCTAATCAAGATCCATTGTAATTAAAAAATAATTAAAGATCTAACCATTAGATGCATGATATTATTTTATATTTAGGTTCCTGATATTTTTTTGATCATTTTCATGTATGATATCATAGGATTTAGACCAGTGGATTAAAAATTAGTTAAATAATACATTCTGTATTTTTATTTAATCAAAATCCTATGATTTGACTAATTGAATTATTTTCCTTAGGGAAAATAATTCCAAAATTTCGTTTAAATTAAAACGGATCGGCCCGAATTCAAAACGCATGGGTCGGCCGGGGCCCGGGAGACCCGGCACTGTTGCACAGCGCGGGTCATGGGTCGACCCAGTCCGCAAAGTGCCGTCATCCCCGCTCCGTCATCCCGAAGAAGGGGACCGGTTAAGGAAACCCTAATCGCCAAATTCCGGTGCATCCAGCTCACGTCTCGGCCAGAACTTAATCGATACACGATCACCGTGGTCAGACGCATCGATTGGGACTTAAAGCCCCTTTCGAGATGGTCTGGATCAGCCAGACCTTACTCACCTAAAGACCCCTCCATTGGAACTACTGTGGGGAGATAATTCTCCCCATAGAGGCCATGCCAAACCCCGGGCTCGATCCCTAGACCATCAGGGAGGTGAGGCGGATCGAAGCCCTATGGTCTGAGGGTCTGGGGTGGTCTGGATCGCCGAGTCCTTACTCGACCGAGGCGTTCCTTAAGCAGTTTAATCCGATCGATCGGAGCTAGCCTGGTTCTTAATCTCGATACCTTTGGGTTCGAGACGATAATACAGACTCAGATGCATCAAAAGGAGCAAGGTTTGAGCCTCATTGGCTCAAATCCAGAAAGGGGGGGTACCTAGTTTCATCTGAGAGTTTGTAGATGGTGAAGAGGTCTCCTCCTGGCTTGCTGAGCTGCCTTAGATCTCTCTGAGAGTTCTTGAGCTCCAGGAGACTCTCCTATCAGCGGTACGCGATCTTGGGAGCGCCTGGAGGAAGCTTAGCTGCTCGGGAATTCGGCAATGGCGGCGAGTTTGCAGAGGGTTCAATTGACCAGCAAAGGTCAATTGAAGCGAAGCTGGGGCTATTTATAGCCTTGGCTAAGCTTAGGGAAGCTTTTGGAGCCACTGGCTCGGGCTGGGGAGGCCCGAGAGGTCGGGCCTTGGCCGAGCTCTCAAGTTTCCAATTTGAGCTCGGTCGGGTTGCTAGCCTGATTGGGAGCTCCCTGCCATAACAAGAGGGATCCCAATGGCATGCTGAGGTGGCGCGGGGAGTGGGGGACAAGCTGGGCAGCTGGCAATACGGGGATTCTCCCTGTCGGGTGCGCGATCGGGAGGTAGACAAAGATCCACAGTGTCGGGTGCCTCGGATGCCATTTGATCTATCGATCAGATGGGGCTACGGCTGGGATCGCTCGGATCCTAACGGCCGATCGCGGGAGCGATCCTGGCCGTAGGATCCACGGGACAGATCCAACGATAGATCGGCGGTTCCGCGGGATCGAATCCTGACCGTAGATTAAAAAGGCGGAACTGTCAGATGCGCGGGATCCTGCTGTCGCGTGCCCCGGGCTCCGCAGCGGACCGCCCGCGGTCCGCACAGTGGTCCCGACCGTTATTTTAGTTTTAAGGATATTTTGTAAATATGAATTAATTGGAACCCTTATGTGCAATTAAGCCAATTTAATTTAAATTGAATTATGGCCCAAATGAATTCCAAATTGCACCAAAATTTTGCTCTTAGCTAATTTGATGGTGAGAAATTCAAAAGTGCAATCAGATTTTAATTCTGAGATCAAAATATTTTGGGTCTAGACTAAGGCATCTAGACTGATCAAGTTAAATTTTGACTTAGAGAAGTCCAATGAACTTCAAATCTGCTAGATTGGCTTAGATTGATGGTCTAAAGGTAATGATGCTAAAAATTAAATTTAAACAACCTATATTTTGTATGGTAACAACCTAGGGTTGTTACAAAAAGTGAGCACTAATTTGGATTTGGAGATCATTTATTTACATGGTATTTATAGACCACAATGTTCAATCTTGATTACTGCTTTACCTCTAGGTTTTAGAAAGAGGTAAATTTCGATCTAGGCACTACCCTAGCTTTGGGCACTGCTTTTAACCCCCAAACTAATAGTTAAATTGAACAAGTCAACTAAATATTTGTAAGCTTTTTACGATTTGTGTACCATAGATTTTGAAGGCTATTGGGAAGAGCATTTACTATTGATAGAGTTTTCTTACAATAACAATTTTTAAGTAAAGATCAGTATGACACTATGTAATGCCTTATATGGCGGGAGATGCACCACACCATTATCTTTCTAGAAGGTCCATTTGATTCAAGCCCAAATGAGAGCTACGCAAGACCACCAAAAAAGGTGTTTTGACTCAAACATCAGGTTATGAAATTTCAACTCATTGATTTAATTTATGTGAAGGTCAGCTTAATGCTAGGTGTTTATTATTTTGGTTTGTTGAGTAAACTCAATCAATGATATATAAGCTATTTTAAAATATGTTCTTATCTAGTGTCTTCCGCATATAATGTCAAGCTTCAGAGAACTTAAGTGTTTTCAATAATGTGTTCCATGTATCATCACTTTATATATGTCTTTTGATCCATCCATGAAGGTGTGTATACCCAAGGAGTTGCTCCAACCCAACTTGACATACTTAGAGGAGCTTATGTGTATTTAGACCATGATTAATACTACTTTGTAGTAAGACCATTCTAATGGTTAAGGTTTAATGAAAATATTGAAGCATAAAGTAAACTACATAGGAGAAAATTGATAAAATGTGTAAGCAATGCCCCAACATCTTCCGATAGTCTGATGTAAGAATCCTTAGATTAAAAACTTTACAGTTTTTTTTGTGTGATGCTGAGAAAATGTCAATTTAAGGCCTAAAGTATAAATAAGTTAATAATACAATTATAATGATGATACTAGCAAGATCCCATTTAATTAGTAATCAAGAAAGCTTCCTTTAAACTTAGCAAATGGGCAATTAAGCGTATCTAAGTACAATGCCACCCTTGAATACTTCCTTTAATTAGGTCAGCCTATGCTTAACCAAGGTTGAACCAAACCCTTCCAAGATCCCATCAAGGTTGGGAGGTGGATAATAGAGCATCATTGGCATAGTTTCAACTTTAGAAGGAGGTTGGGCTACCCTATGCTAATAAGGACCTTTTAGCACTCCACTTGATTATTTAAAGATATATTATATTGAAAGGATCTAAGAGCTTTAAATCTCATTAAGCCTAATAATGTATATTAACATAAAACTATTAATAAAAATCACATTCAAATAATAAATAAAGAAGAATCATCCTTAACTTGGATAAGTAGGGACTCAAAGTTTTCATGTAAGAATAAACAAGGTTACTTCTATTACTTTGGATCAACTAAGGCTTGACTAAGGTTGACCAAAAATGTATTCAAGACATGGCCAAGAGAGTGGCAATCGAACCTCACTAAGTTACTCTCCTCTTAAGATAAGGCTTGGACCCCCTCATGAGAAAGAGGGCCCTAAGCATACCCACCTTGCCTTGCTATGGGTGTTAAGTGAGAAATAACCCAAATGTACTAACATTATGAGCAAGACTAGTAGAAGAATATACTTTATGAAAGAATTTGGGACTATAAACTAAGATGTAATAACTCATGGTTATTACTTGAATTTTTAATCACCAAATTAGTTTAAGAATCTCACCATTAGTCTTAAAATAGTCTTAAAAATAATCTTAAAGTTTTGTTGGAAATTGGAAGTTATTTGAGTGAGATTAATATTTTGATCACTTTAATTAACTAGAGAATTAAGATAATTATTAAGATCTCGAATCTAAAATCCGACTTTATTTTTGAGTTCCTCACACCAAAATTAGCTATGGGTGAAATTTTAGGAATTTTTGGAGATTATTTGGTGAGTGTTTTGATTTATTAAAATTAACTAAATTAATTAAATTCTTAATGCTAGATTCGATCGAATGGTGGAAGATCAACTTTTCGCTGATCTTCACGATAAATCCAACAGTTGGGATCGATTGGGGCAATCAGCAGGCTGTATTCCACTGAGCTGACACCTGAGAACTTGCTTCTCTTCGAATCGAAGGTGGAGCTGTCGATTCACTCAATCAAGGTTGGGCCAGACCTATCCCATGGCTCATCTAGCAAATTGAGGAGCAAACGAGGTGTAACAACCCAAGTCGTTACTATGGCCATTATGACTAAAGCCGACTCAAAAATAAGGATCCCAAGTGACTATAAAATTAGGGCTAATAAAAATACAGTAGAATAGAGTATATTTTTGTGATCATAATGCCCAAGTTTAGGAGTAATCTAGATAACAAATACTCCTGAATTAATTTCTGAATTATTTAAATTTAGAAAATTGGAAAAATTAAATATAAGTTCAAATTCAGCAATTTTGGTGCATTAGATTAAGAATATTATAAAAAGGCTGCAAAAAATATTTCTTCAGATTTAGAGCTACAAATTGATCATAATTAATTTTTTAAGTTTTTATCTTCAGAAATTAATAAAAAATAAAATATTGCTCCAAAATAAAAAAATTTTATACGAGTATGTTTATCTCATCAAGATATATTTAAGTGTCAAGTTTTTGTTATGGATAATGCTACAATACCCCCCAAATACCCTAATTTTTTTGATGAGTTGGCAGTTGATGTGGAGCAGCAGGCCACGTCACCCCTAAATCACGCATTTTCTCTACAGCCCTCGTTCTTTCTCCGCATCCCTCTTTCTCCTCTCGTTCCTTCTCCGCCTCTGCCCTATTTCTCCGCGGTCGCGCTTAGGGCTTCTTCGAAGCTTCGGGCATCCCAAATATGTTCGCTGCTTGCTTCGGGCATTTTCTCTGCCGATCGCTCGCGCTTAGGGCATCTTCGAAGCTTCGACCGTCACTGATTCAAGACCATCACTGCTTCAAGACTGCCGCTGCTTCAAGACCCTCACTGCTTCAAGACCGTCGCTACTTCAAGACCGGCAAAATTCTTTCTTCGGCCTTCTCCCACCCCTCGAAACCCTAATTTCTGACCTAAGTGCCAGAACAAAAGCCGAGAGCCCAAAGTCTGCTACTTTCGATTTCTTCACCCCAATCGATCAACCATCGGCATTTTCTAGTCAACACTCATCTCTGCAGCCGCATCAATCCTACTCGATTTGTTCCCAGAGCTAGGATTTTCTCCCCAAAGTAATTCATAAAGCCGTTTGTTTCCTTCTTTTAGTGCAAGCTTTCAATATTCTTATGAATTTACTTCATGCAGCTCATTACTTCCATCGAAAATTGAAGAATTTCTTAAGAGCTGCCTAGTTTTAACGATTATGAACAGAGATCAAATGGTAATGAGCTTCTAATGCTTTATTTCTTATAATCAAACATTTTTATTCGGTTATTTAGATATTAAAGTATAAAGATGGTTTTTATTAGTGAAAAAAAGTTATACTAGAAAAAATGTGAGAAAAACCATAGTTCAGGAAAAAAAAATCTTAGGAAGAGGATGCTATTTGATTGAGTGTAGTAATTAAGGATTCATGTACCTAACCTCATTTAGTGGAACAAAGGTTTAGTGTAACGATCATAATAAGAAGCAGCACATAGATTAACAATTCATATGCAGATGGTCTTAGTTTTTAGTTCATTCTATTCAAGTGATGCTGTTAAATGGAAACTTTGGCTTAACTTGCATTGAATAGCTTGATTACTTGAAAAAGGATCTTACATACATAAAAAATGAGCAAATTCATTTATTTATTTATTGTAACAGTCTTGCAACTTGTCGGGTTTTCTTGTTTGATTTGAGGTGAAATCATCAAGGTAGAAGAATTTGTTAATGTTATTTTTGTTATTAGAAATTCATACTTGGAGTTAGATTGAATCAGTCTTGAATTATTATTTGTTTACAAAAACGATCGTGGATGTCTTTCTAAAGTATGAGGATGTTGACAAAGATCTAATGTGAGAATATATGTTAATATTGGAGATGATGTTGATGCTCAGCTCTTTGCCTTTTTGTTTGGGTTGAATATTCTTTCATTGCCCATTTCTTATGATATGACTTCTAGTTTGCTTTTCTTTTTCATGAATTTCACTTAGTCTTCTTTACAATTGAGGACCTCTGGCTTTTTTTTCCATCATAATTTTGGCTTCTTAGAATTATTTAGATCCTAAGAAAATTGATGTAATGCAGTAATTAAAATTTATATTGTTTAAGATGTTTCAATTGTATTTTAAACTATGATTTTGGCTTTATTTTAGTTTTAGAGTGAATTATTCTCTTAATTTTGGTATCCTAATTTATAAATTGAACCCATATCTTGAGTTTACTGTTGGAAATTAAATGGAATGAACAAAGGCCTTCTTTTAGTCTCCTTTTTGTTGATTCTTTCTTTCCAAGGTTTTTGTTATAGATAATACTTGTTGCTTATGTCTTAGCTACCCACTTATTCTCTTTACTTTGAACATGGATCTCATGTCTAGTCTTTGTTCCAAACTTGCAAATTAATTTACACTGTGGAAGCGCTGCTTACTTTTTGGTATAAAACAATATGGAATATTAATTTGTTGAAAAGTTAATGATATGAGAAAATGTTATAATACTTGAAAATGAAAGAATATGGCTTTTTATTTCTAATAGCTATCATATTTTAACAAATCAGCGCACTATATCCCTGCAGTTAATGATGCATAAAGATGAGTTTTAAGATAAATCTGAATTTTGATTTAAGATGAGTTTTGTTTGTTTAGCTCTAAAATTATGCGTATTGACTAATTAATGCTAGAAAAATAAACATTAAACTTTTAATATTAAGAAAAACTTGTGCTTATTTCTTCATAGTTTTTGTGAATAGTGTTTATAATACTTTTGAATGTGGTAATTTTATCAGGCTCTTGCCTTTAAAGATATAAATCCTCAAGCACCAACCTACATCTTGATTATTCCAAAAGTTAAAGATGGATTGATTGGAGTTTCAAAGGAAATTTATTTTAGCAAACCTCAACTCTTAAAGTTTCTTGATCGAGTTGCCACCACATATTTGCATCCAGCAACTAGCATCTAGCATCCAACATCCTACATCTAGCATCCATCATCCAATATCCAGCATCCAGCATCCAACATCCAGCATCCAGCATCCAGTATCCAGCATCCAGCATCCAGATTTCTATTTTTGCATATATGCATGGTGCTCGTTTCGCTAGGAGATATGAACTTCCAATATTAATACCTTTTCATCTTTTTTTTTTTTTCTGAATATATTTTTTGACAGTACGTGTTCAAAATGGATGATGCAGTATTCTTTTGTAATCCATTTTTCATTCTTACAGGCCTCTTTCAATGCACCAGAGGGGAATGATCCGTTGGGAATCGATATCATTTCATTTGAAAGTCAGTAGCAAATTTTAGTGATCAGCTCAAGCTCATAGACTTTAAATCCATTTGATTTTGAGTGGATTTGCATGAAATAATTTGATAAGAGATGAGCTTATTTATGGATTGAATGTGATGTAGCTCAAATGGTAGAGCGCTCGTATGGTATACAAGAAGATCAGGGTTTGATCCCCTGCATCACCAAATATTGGCAATAAGTACAAAATATTAGGAGAATTTGTCTATTATCAGGGGCTGCTCATGCAGGAACTAGTGCAGAAGGCTGAAATTTGCAAGGCCAAACAAGCAGTATTAGCAGAGCTTCACTTCAGCAAATGCACTCAAACTTTACTGGATTTCATAAATCCCGCCTACAATCTACAGCTTTCAAAACGACAATCAACTTCTCATCATTCAAATAAAGAGAACAAAAAAACAATCAACATAAAGAAAAAATGAACATGTATATGACACTCAATATTTGATTACTATCATTGGTTCCATAAACTGAACCCATTTATTCAATAAAAATCTATATTTTTCCTTGTTGACGGCTGCTTATTGTGCCTCATTCGAATCAAACTAGACCTCAAGCCTTCAAATTATTCATTAAAAAAAAAATCGTTGCTTGATATATATGAGGAAGGAAATACTAAAATACCTTCAAACAATTTGAAAAAACAAAAAAAGCCAATCTTATTTTGAAGGAGTTGCAATTACAAGTATATAATACTCAAATTTTGAGCATATTATAGAATCACCAGAAACAGAAAAAAAAAAAAGTCATTTTCATCAGAATTTTATGTTCATGCATTTAAGAAAAAAATTGATCATCTCCCAACTACTGCAGCTAATGGTCTTGTCTTTTGATTCCGGTGAAAGGAGAGCTCGAGTATATAGAAGGAATTGCAAAACTGGGATTTTTCCTTCTTGATGACTGCTTCCTCTTCTTATGGTTACTCAAATTCCACTCTGTGCATCTCCACTGCTTTGACGGCGGCATGTAAAATATATGGAAATAGTGATCTATAGTTCATCCACCTGTACAAAATAAACAACATAACATATGGAAATGATGAGTATTTTGATAATGATATAAGGATTTGATAGTTAGAGCTTCAGTCCTACTTACCACATGCAACAGAAGAAAGAAGCGTTTCTTCAACTACAGTTTAACAAATTATCAGAATATATAGCATAAAAAAGAAATGATAAGAACAAAATATTAGAGGCAAATCAAGAACTTATAAATTAATTCTAAATACATTTACAATTCTGTATTAGACACTTTAAGAGAACGCATAGCACTATACCCTCAAAAGAACAATAAGAAATTTGTTAAGAATGCTCACTGTTTATCATCTTCAGCATGCATCTTTTCCTGAATTAATAATTCAGCTTCAACTACCGCTGACTTCACATCATCAGTAGACTGCAATTACATGTCCTATATGAGAAAAAATTCACAAATCATGAGAACATTTATTAATAGTGTTAAAAAATAAAGATTAAGCAAAACCTCATTGGAAGTAACAGTTATAATGCAGTCATCAATTTTTTCTACGTGTCATCAACTTCAACACGAGCTTCACTAGATTTCCGTATGGTCTTGATTGTGCTCCCTCCTTTGCCGATAACTCGCCCAATCCTATCTGATGAACATAAGACTCGGAATACTAATTCTTCTGAATGTGATGAACGATTGTATCCAGAAAGAACTGTTGACGAGTACAAAGGTAATGTATTGGCAGCATCAGCATATCCAGAAATATGTCTTTCACAGCCTTCAAGTAAAAAAACATTACTTGGATTCGAGTTGAGTTCATACTTCCAAAAAAATGACAAGCAAAAAAATATTACCTGGATTCTTTCACAGCCTTCATACTTCCAAAAAAACATTACATGAATGACAAGCAAAAAAAACAAAAAAATGTGTTGAATAGAGCTGGATTCGAGTTGAGTTCAATAGAATTGTGATGTAATCAAACTCAAATTTTTCAAACCTTATGAAAATCAAATCTTTTAATGAGAGAAATCTCTCAAATTTCTATAAGAAAATGTACATTACCTTCAAACGAAGAAGAAGCAACAGCATTTTTTGAATTTAGCACATAAGAATCTACATGTTCTCATATCTAACCATAGGGACAACGAAGAAGCAGCAGCATGCTCAGTAAAACAGCTTCAGCACATTTCAGCATCCTTGATGCCGTTGAAATGCAAAGCCTTTGGTAGAAATTTACTATAATGTGCATTCTCTTAAATAGAGAAAATGAACAACTGAAAGAAATAAAAGGGTACAAGGAAAAATGTCACCACTATAGAATATCTAAGTAGTTTTTTTGTAGATATTTGCCGCAATATTGAGCTTAGTATGCATCTAATGAAAACTTGTATGATCATCATTGCAATAACTTGTTCAACTTATAAGTTGATTACCCAGCCTTAAGAAAATGCATTCATGGATTTCATTTCCTTAACTTGTACATCTATCATTATCATGAAAGCCTCAAAATATTTTTGATCTAATAATATAGTGTATCACCATTATCACCAGCCATAAAGTTTAGCATACTACCATATACTTGGAAAAGAAAATAATTTTCAAATTTATAGGCAGTGTCACCTTCATTTTTTGAATTTAATATTTCTTGACTTGTTGTAGCAACAATGGTAGCAGCTGAGGCAACTACTTTAGCAGCTTCTATCGTTTTCTTCAGCTAGGCTTTTATTTGCGTATCTTCCTTTACAAAGAGAGTATCTTCCTTAACATAGAGAGTATCTTCCACTGCTACCCTTCTTATCCAAGCTTTAAAATGAGGAAGAACCACTTTCTGATAGCATGAAAAGTTCACATTATCGAACTTATAACTGATAGAAGAAAAACTGATACAAAAACCCAAAAGATTCACCAAAGATGAATAAAAAAGCATGAACAAATATGTTCCATGTAAGAAATCATTTTAAAATGTTCAAAATAATCCCCACTATATGTATTCAAAAAAATCTCAACATATTTTTAGGCTACAGAATTACAGATGTACTACTAAAATTGATCACATATGTAATATAGTTAAGCAGTATTATATGATTTCTTAGCCAAAAGCAATGTTCGGACTATTTCCGAATAAATTGTAAGAGTGTGAGGCTATTTAAGCACTTAAGAATTTTCTGGGGCTATATTAGATATTGCAAAACCAGGAGTATTTTGACAAACTTAAATCAGTAAAGGATATACAAGAGGGAGTGATAAAACAACCTTAAAGAATAAAGTAGATCCAGCTCTAGAGGCTGATAACACTTCAATAGCAAGTAAAGCATAGGACCATATGAATCTAGGTTGTTGAGACATTGGAGCCAAGGAAACAACACCAGCTTGAGCAGTTGCAGAAGGGGGAGGTTGAACGGGAGCTTGAGGATACAAGCTGGGTAGACGTTCTTGGCTGAGTAGCTTCCCATAGAAAGCACCAAAACAAATGTTAATATTATGATTTTATCGCATTATAAATGTTAATATTTATTTAACTTATGATTATTAACTAACTAGCATTTGTATAAGTAAAACAATTAATACTTCCTTTTCATTCGCTCTTTTACTTATTTTCTTCTTTCCAAACTCTATTCCTCCCAATTAGTTGAGACTAAAAGAACTCCGGGCATCAAAGTTGGAGTTCGCATTGGTTGATTCCTTTGGCTATGATCTTACTCTCCAAATTCCTCTTCCTCTTCTCTTTCTCCCTTACTTTTATCTTCAGCGGAGAACCTTAATCTTGAGACGACTTGGTGTCCAGATATCGCCAAATTTCAGAAGTTGTCATACCACAATTGAGTGCTATTTTAGTGGCATTCTCATGATTCATGGCAAACTGGAAAAACACATCAGCAAATGCACAACAAGACGATAAGACCGAACAAAACAGCACCAAACATCAATCCAAACCTTGATTCACTGGGCTTTCTTCTTCTGAGAATCAAACCCAATACGTTAGGATTTTAAAAATTTTGTATGAATAAGAAATGAAAGAACAATAACCCTAATTGAACAGATGAAGATTCAAATGATCAGGATGAAGATAGAGGATTCACCTTTGGTCATGAGTTTCTCGTCACCGCCTCCCTATGTGGCCATCCGCACCACCTATCTTTCTCAATCTCTCTCTTCTTATCTTTGTCTTCCTCCCTTCTTATCTTTGTCTTCCTCCCTTCTTATCTTTGTCTTCCTCTCTTCTAGGGAGTCTGCAATGAGCATAGAAGTCCAGCTCCGTCTCAGTGCGAGAGAGAAATGATATTCATAGGTAGTCTCATTGGGACCATCCGCATGCGACTACCGTCCATCTCTATACGCATGCGACTGTCGTCCATCTCTATACGCACGCATTCACCGTTGTTTAGTGGAGGAAAATGCCCGAAGCGAGCAGCGAACAAATTTTGGGGATGCCCGAAGCTTCGAAGAAGCCCTAAGTGCCACCGACGGAGAAGGAACGAGAGGAGAAAGAGGGATAAGGCAGAGAAAGAACGAGAGGACAAAGAGGTATGTGTAGAAAGAACGAGGGATGTAGAGGAAAATGCGTGATTTAGGGATTTAAGTGGTGACGTGGCCTGCGCTCCACATCAGCTACCAACTCATCTAAAAAAATTTGGAGTATTTGGGAGGGTATTATAGCATTATCCTTTTGTTATTTTCTAGAAAATAATGGAAGAGAGAGAAAGTAGAAAGATAAAAAAGAAAAGAGAAAAGAAGAGTTAAGAAGGAGGAAGAGAAAACCAATTTGAACACTCAAAGTAATTATAAAGAAGATGATAAATTTGTTTACATCTAAATAATGGAGGAGAGAGAGAATTTAATTAATAAATTAATTTTTAAAAAAATTTATGAATACACCCTCACCCCCCACCTCCTCTCATCTTCCCTCGCCTCACTTCTCCCCCTTTTCTTTCTCATCCACTACTAGTTTCCCCACTGACATTTAGTAAAGCCTCATCAACGTCAATGTAGGGTAAGAAATGAGAAAGAGATGAAATATTTTCTATTATTTTCATTTCTTCTTCTTAATAATAATAATGTTATTATTATTCTTATTAATGTTATTATTATTACTTTTATTATTATATTTTTATTTATGCAATTTTTTTATTTTATATATGTCTATGTATTTTCTAATTTTTGTAATCTTAATTTTTATCAGTTTTTTTATATATGTATATATTTCCTAATTTTTATAACTTTTATTTCTGCTATTTTTTTTTCTATATATGTACATATTTTCTAAATTCTGTAACTTCATTTCTGTCATTTTTTTTCTATGGGTACATATTTTCTAATTTTTGCAACTTTTATTTCTGCCATTTTTTTTTTTTTTTCAATATATGTATATATTCCTAATTTTAGTAACTTTATTTCTGTCATTTTTATATATATATATATATATATATATATTTTTTTTTTTCTAATTATGCAAATTTTATTTCTATCATTTTTTTTTCTATATATGTATACATTTTCTAATTTCTACAACTTTTATTTCTGTTATTTTTTTTTATATGTATATGTTTCTATTTTACAAAATCAATTTTTATATAGATATTCCAAACTAATTATTCTATAATTTTATATGTATATATTTCTTAATTGTAGCTTATTTCTATCATTTCTTTTTTTTATATATGTATATATTTCTAATTTCATAACTTCATGATTTATTAGAATATATATAATATATATATATATTCTAATTTCTACAACTTTCTTTTTTGTCAATTTCTTTATATATAATATATTGCTAATTCAGTAATTTTTATTTCAATTATTTTCTTTTCTATATATATATATATATTTCAATTTCTATTATTTATTCAACCATATATATAATATATTATATAATATATATATATATACACACACACACATATTGATAAATCTAAGATTTATAATAAATAAGAGAATAAATACAAATACTTTTAAGTTATAATGGTATACGTTGATAGGTTTCTCACTGATTTCAGGGTAAAAGAAGAGCTGAGCTAGATCTAGGCAGAAACAGAAAATTTGGAAGAAAACCGCCGCAGTGCGCCACAACGCGTATAGCGAGCACAAACCCTAGAGCTCAGTGCTACCGCACGCCGCAGCGAGTACAAATAAAAAGCTCGGCATTACCGTGTGCCGCAGAAGGCATAAACCCGAGAGCTTAGCGCTACTGTACACCGCAGGCGGAAGATCACTTAGCATAATTCAAAAAATGATTCGCTACCACACACTGCAGCAGTCATCAAACAGAGAGCTCAGTACTACCACGCGCCACAGTGGGCATAAACCCAAGAGCTTGGTGCTACCGTGTGTCGCAGCGGAAGATCACTTAGCATAATCTAAAAAAGATCCGCTACCGTGCGCTGAAGCAGTCATCAACAGAGAGCTTGACATTACTGTGCACCGTAGTGGGCACAAATCTGAGAGCTTGGTGCTACTACGCGCCGCAGCAGAAGATCACTTGGCATAATCTAAAAATGATTCGCTACCGCGCGCTGCAGCGGCCATCAAACAGAGAGCTTGGCGCTATCGCTCGCCGCAGTGGGCACTTAGCAAAGATTTTAAAGCAAACCACTGCAGTGCTTCCAAACACGCTGCAGTGCGCCGTACTTCCCATCAAAATTGCAGCCATGAATAAGCATTCAATTCAGCATAGGGAAGGCCAAAAATTCAAATTCTTGGCCTTCCCACAGTTGCCTTAACTCCATTTACATTTAATCTTTTCATTTACAAGAGTAATAACATAAATATTTATTAGCAAGCCATTAAAGAAAAAGGAGTTGAAAGGTTGGACAGAATTTATTTCAAAGGGGTAGAGGCTGCATCTATAAAATAAGGGAAAAAGACTTAAAAAGTTGTTCTCTCTTTAACATTCATAATTCCCAAATTTAGAAGCTGCTGCAAGAGAGAAGGAGAACCCTACCCAAGGAAGGAGAAGGTTACCACCAAAGAGAAGCATGAAAGAAAACTCGAGCATCGAGAAGGAAGGCGAGTTGGAGAGCAAAACAAATATCAAGAGAACGCAAAACGCTGTTCCTAGTATTTTTTCTTAATCCCATCTTTATTCATTGCTGTAAGAATCAAGTAAATGTTCATTTCCTTGTCTAATAATTTTTGCATTGTATTTGTGATGGAAGGCTAAACCCTCTTTGGAGAGGGTTGGGCTAAGTCATGTAATAGATTATGGAATAAAGTCTTCATTATTTTTTTTGGTTTATATATGAATCTTGTTAGTATAAATGCTATGTGAATGAATGTTTTTACTTAAATTAAATGATTATTAATGAGGAAATGCCAAGCCAACTAACCATATTAAGTTTAGGGAAATGCACATAAAGGTTCTCGCCGCGAATATATATTCATTGTGCGAGGATTCTCAGTGTGAACAATTTAAGATTGATATGATGAGTTAAACTTTGTAGATTAACTCTCTTAAAGAACCATAGCTCACTAATTAGCTTAAAGTTAGGAATATGTGCATTAGTACTTAGAGCCCAGTGACAAGCTCTTGAGCCTAATAACACTGTTCTTTGAGCTCAGTCAAGAGGTTGATGCATGTGAGCCAAGAGCCACCAATTTATGCTTCGTAGCTCATCATAAGTTAAAGAAGAAAGAGAAAGAATTGTGTGCCTGTGGATGAATGTGACATAATCCACTTAGCCCAGTAATTCACTTCCTTAGCAAAATTATGAGGGAAGCACGAGATGCTAATTGAGTAGAATTGAGTTTATGTGATCGTTGTAACTAAAATTATGAATTTGATAACTTATATGTAAGAAATCAGATTTAGCTAATATCGGTCACATAAGGGTCTGCGTGCCGAGATTGAACCTTCTTGAGTTCATCTTAAGCACTAGGCATGACATAGTCAGAATTAATGGACACTAAGGAATGCTGTTGGCACTTGATTATAATTTGCATGTGAACAATCTCATTAAAAGTTAATAAATACAAGTACTTACACCAATCCATAATAAATTACATGATAAAACCCAAATCTCCTTTCTTCTCAAATAAATATTTTCAAAATAAGAACTTTGAATAGTTAATTAAGAGCCAACAAACCACAAAATATCATTCATCTAAATACTATTAAAAGTAAATATACCTTAGTAACAAAACACTCCGTTCCCTGTGAAAGATTAAATCTCGGAACTTACATTCCATTATTACTTCAGACCATATACACTTGCGTGCAAGCGTAGACGTGAACAAAAAGTTTGTCAAGTTATTAACGTAGTTGCTAGGGAACAGTAATCTATTTTGTATTAAGGATAATATTTAAGTCAATAGTGATTTAAAATTATTATTTTTCTGAATATAATTTTTTTCTTTTTGTAATTATATATGTTCTTAATTGCTAGCTTTAGTTTTGCTAATTTAGTTTTTTTTTTTTTTCTGAATTACTAAAATTGAATATTGTAATTGTTCTTTCTAGCTAAGTTTCTGAATTGCATGAGTAGGAGAAAAAATTTGATCATACTATTTGACCCAAACATTGAATGCACATACCTTAGAGCTAGAAAGAACAGAACTTAATAAACATAAGTCAAGTTGAAATTGATAAAATAGAAGCAAATCCTTTAGGGGAACAATGGGGAAGGGCTTTACAAGACTATGCACTTCCCACTGTTAGAGGTATCCTGCACGCCATTGTAAGACCAAATATCGAATCAAACAACTTTGAAATAAAACCTCAACTCTAAATATGGTTCAAAACATCTAATTCGGAGGATTATCCACTGAGGACCCTAATTCCCATATCTCCAATTTTTTAGAGATATGCGACACATTTAGATTTAATGATATTTTTGATGATGCTGTTAGACTTAGGCTATTCCCATTTTCATTAAAATATAGAGCCAATAGTTGGCTTAGTTCTTTACCCGATGATTCAATTTGCACATGGGATGACTTGGCTAGGAGTTTTTAGCCAAATACTTCCCACCTGCGAAAATAACCCGGTAAAGAATTGAGATAACCAATTTTAACCAATTCAAGGGAGAAACTTTATATGATAGTTGGGAAAGAGTTAAATAGTGCCTGAGGTGCTGCCCGCATCATGGATTCCCTCAATGGATGCAGGTTCAAATATTTTATAATGGATTGAATGCACCCACAAGAATCCTAGTCGATGCAACTGCCGGAGGGTCACTAAGTAGTAAGACCCAAGAGAAAGCTTATGATTGTTAGAAGAAATGGCAAATAATGCTTATCAATGGCCTATTAAGAGGCCTAACACAACTAAAAATGAATGCAATCTATTATCTGATTCTCAGAAAACTATTGAACTTCAAAAAAAAATGGTAGAAAGCATGCAAGCCAATTCAATCCAAGTAGAGGAGTACGATATGGGAAGTGTAAACGCAATCAGTAACTATGGAAATAATCTAAATGGGAATATGAGGAATATTTGAGCACTCCTTTAAGGAATTCAAGACATCCACTATTGAATTCATGAATAAAACTGATGCAACCCTTAATAGACACTAAAATATCCTTTTAAGACAAGAAGAAATGGTAAATGAATCGAAAAGCAACTAAAAGATATCATGAACCAACTAAAGAAACTTGTTTTAGTGAGAGCCATAAGAGAATGCGAGCTTGAAATAAGAAATTCTATAACTCTGAGGAGCGGAAGGATCACTGAACCTGTGCTTTCTAAGAAACTAAAACTACACCACACGTAGTAAGGGAAGAACAAAAAGGGGAAATAATTAATAATAAGGATAAGGAGAGGGAAATAGAAGCATCAGAGCAAACACCCCAAATTGATCAACCCTAAATTAATCCACATATATCTTATCCTCAGTGAATGGTAAGAAAAAAACTAGATGTCCAATTTCATAAATTTCTAGAGACTTTTAAGACCCTTCACATAGGCATCCCCTTTGCTGAGGCATTAGAGCAGATGCCTAGTTATGCCAAGTTTATGAAGGATATTTTATCCAAGAAAAGGAGGATAGATGAAAAAGAAACTATCACTTTAACTAAAGAGTGTAATGCAATTCTACAATAGAAAATTCCTCTAAGAAGAAAAGACCCTGGAAGCTTCACAATCCCCTGCACCATTGAAAACCACTCCTTCTAATAGGCTCTTTATGATCTAGGGGCCTTCATAAACTTAATGCTTTATTACATCTTTAAAAATTTGGGGATATATCCATTGAAACCCACATATGTTCTTCTACAACTAATCGATTGATCAGTTAAAACTCCAATGGAAATTCTTGAAAATATTTTAGTTAAGGTTGTTAAATTCGTCTTCCCCGCCAACTTCATTATATTAGACATGGAAAATGAACATCAGGAAATACCAATAATTCTTGCTAGACCTTTTTTAGCTATTGGAAGAACAATGATTGATGTAGATAAAGGAGAGTTGAGTTTGAGTTTTGAAGGAGATTTAACATAAATGATTCTTTAAAATACTCAAGAAAGCTTAATGAGGAATGTTAGATAGTAGATTTAATTGAAGAATTGATGATGTCGAGAGATGTGAAAGATTTAGAGTTTGACATAGAAGAAAAGTTTGAGGATCTTGAGGGAGAAATTGAGGTTGAGGAATTGATTCAAGAAAAGAAAAAAATCTAGCAATCAATTGATGAACCTTTTGAGTTGGAATTAAAACATTTACCAACCCATTTGAAATATGTTTATTTAGGGAAAGGAACTTCATTACAAGTAATAATCTCAGCTTTGCTCAACCAAAATTAAGAAATGTTTTGAAAATTCACAAAAGGGCAATTGATTGAAGCATAGCTAATTTGAAGGGAATTAGCCCAACCCTATGCATGCACATAACCTTATTAGAAGACAATTCAAAACCATAAGGAAATCATTAAATTACTTGATGTTGGAATTATATTCCCTATTTTAAATAATCCTAAGGTAAGCCATATACATGTTGTACCAAAGAAGAGTGGGATGACTGTGATGTTAAATAATAATAATGAATTAATTCCAACTAGAAGGGTAACCGGGCAGAGAGTGTGCATAGATTATAGGAGATTAAATAAGTCCACTAGGAAAGATCATTACCCTCTTCCTTTCATAGATCAAATGCTTGATAGGTTGGCAAGAAACCCAATTTTCTATTTTTTGGATGGATATTCTGGGTACAATCAAATTTTGATAGCCCTAGAAGACCAAGAGAAGAAATATTTACCTTCCCCTATGACACTTTTGCCTTTAGAAGAATACCCTTTGAACTATGTAATACTCCTACCACGTTTCAACGTTGTATGATGGCAATTTTCTCCGACATGTTCAGAGATTTCTTGGAAATATTCATGGATGATTTTTTTGTTGTTGGGAGATCATTTGACCATTGCTTAGCAAATTTGAGCAAGGTTTTAAGAAAATGTGAAGATACAAACCTTATTTTAAATTGGGAGAAATGTTATTTCATAGTAGAAGAAGGAACCGTCCTTGGGCGCCTTATTTCTAAAAAGGGAATTGAAGTCGATAAAGCCAAAATTGAAGTAATTGAACAACTCCCTCCACCCATTAATGTGAAAGAAATAAGTAGCTTTTTGGGGCATGCTGGATTTTATAGGAGGTTCATTAAAGATTTCACCAAAATAAGTATACCCCTTTGCAAGCTAGTAGGAAAAAATGTGGATTTAAATTTTGATGATGATTGTTTAAAAGGATTCAAGAATATTAAGACTGCTTTGATTTCTAATCCCATAATTTTTGCTCTAAATTGGGATCTCCCATTTGAGGTTATGTGTGATGTGAGCGACCTTGCTGTGGGGGGTAGTACTAGGACAATGGAAGGAAATAACCTTTCATTCAATTTATTATGCGAGCAAGCTCATGGACAACGCTTAAAGGAATTATGCCACAATGAAAAAAGAATTATTGGCAATTGTGTTTGCATTTGATAAATTTCGATCATACTTAATCAGTTCAAAGACCATTATCTACACTGATCATGCAGCTATAAAATATCTCTTTCAGAAGAAGGAAGCAAAGCCACGCCTCTTACGTTGGGTATTACTTCTCCAAGAGTTTGATCTCAATATTCGGGATAAAAAGGGTAGCGATAATGTGGTGGCCGACCATTTATCACGGCTGACTCACCTTACTCATGATGAGATTGATGATATTACTGAGTGCTTCCCGGATGAAAAGCCTTATGCTATTGCCTATGCAAACCCTCATTTACTGTATGACCCTTTTCTCAACTTCGTGAACTATTCTATTGGAGGGGGCATACCAAAATATCTCAATTTTTAACAAAGGAAAAAATTTTCTCTGACATAAAAAACTATTTTTTGTTTGACCCTTTTCTCTATAAATGTTGCGTCAATCAATTACTTAGAAAATGTGTTCTTAAATCTGATGTCAACAACATCCTTTATCATTGCCACACCTCTCCATTTGGAGGACATCATAGGATCGATCGAATTGCTGCTAAAGTACTTTAATCTGGTTTCTTTTGGCCAAATTTAATTTAAAATGTTGCTAATTATGTTAAGAGCTGCGATAAATGCCAAAGAACAGAAAATATGAGTAGAAGAGATGAACTGCCTTTGAATGGAATTTTTGAAGTGGAGCTTTTCGACGCATGGGAGATTGATTTCATGGGCCCATTTTCGATGTCCCAAACAAACATCTATATTTTAGTGGCGGTTGAGTAAGTATCAAAATGGGTAGAGGCTATTGCACGTGTCATCAACAATGCAAAAACTGCAATTAAATTTCTTAAGGAGTATGTGTTGTCAAGATTTGGCACTCCTATAGTTCTAATAATTGATGGAGGAAGGCATTTTTGTAACCAACATCTTGAAACTCTACTTAAATACTTTTAGGTGAAACATAAAGTAGGGACAACCTATCTCCCACAAACACGCGGGCAAGTTGAGGTCTCCAATAGAGAGCTCAAATAAATTCTAGAGAAAATTGTGAGCTAAAATAGAAAGTATTGGACTTCCAAACTGCAAGATGCCCTATGGGCATACAGAACTGCTTTTAGAACTCCTTTAGGAATGTTACCATACAAACTCATGTATGGAAAATCCTGCCATTTATCGATGAAACTAGAACATCGGGCATTTTGGGCTATTTAAAAACTAAATTTTGATTTTAAACAAGCCAGAGAACGAAGAATTCTGCAATTGAGTGAGCTTGAGGAAATTTAGCGTAATGCTTATGAAAGTGCCAAAATATATAAAGAGAAAACCAAAAAGTGGCACGATAAGCTGATCATACCAAAGCATTTCTAACATGGAATGAAAGTCCTCCTATTTATTCAAGGTTGAGATTATTCCCAGAAAAGTTAAAATTAAGGTGGACCGGTCCCTCACTATAATAAAAATCCATCCCCATGGAGCAATAGAGATTGCTTCAAGAGATGGTACATTTAAAGTAAATGGGCAACGTTTAAAACCATACCTAGAAGAAGGAAATGTGTAGGAAAAAGGAGGATGGACATTGCGAGACCTCCCAATGGAAGGAATCACATAGACGAAACTACAATCATCGGGCTGATGACGTTAAAACAAGCGTTTGAACAAGTGTTTGGTGGGAGACAACCCATGCTAATAAGGTTGTAGAAATTTTTGCATTTTCTTTTAGTTATTTTTCTTTTATCTTTATTTTTGTACTTTTTAATTTTACTTGAATGAATCTTGGAATTTTATTGCGCCCATAATGCTATGAAAATTTAAAATGCTTACATCTTAAACTTTTTCTTGAAAACTTTAATGCTATGGATTTGACGATAAATTCACTTGCGAAAATTTTTTGTCATGATAACTTGCTAACAAATTGTGGTTAAACTAAAAGGCAAGCTCTAAGACTTTCCACACCAAGTGTTTTTCCCAAAATTACTTCTAAGTATCCAACAAATCCAAATAAATGATGCCTTAAATCTAAGTGTGGGATGGGGATCTAAGGAACTTGACTAAGAATGGCAAGAAAATATTAACCTAAGAGTGTGCTAGATTTCTGTAGGACTTCATAATCACAATGAACTTGGATAGGGATGAAAAAAAAGTCTCTCCCTTAAGCTGAACGAAAATAAAAATCAGGAATGAAGAAAAATATTTCTCCCAAACATATGAAAAAACAAAACTAAGAAAAATAGAATATAGAAAAATATCTCTCATGAATATTGAATTGTTCATTGTGATTTATAAAAAGAAGCACATATAACACAAAACTCTAGTTCACCGATTCTAACCTATCCTAGTTAAGAATTCATAGAAATTTCCCCCTGTAATCAAGAGGCAAGCATCATGAATTAGGAAAATGGAGACTACAAATGTAAATAAGAAGAAGAACATGAGTTTGGGACTTATTAGAAGCTGAAATTTTCTAATCACACTGTTAAGAAAAACCATGAAATTATGAAATGCTTCACACCTTATTCATATTGTATTTCATAACTATTAAAATTAGAAAAAATTATTTTGAGCTTACTCGAGGACGAACAAGATTTTAAGTGTGGGGGTATGATTAATCCAAGATTTATAGTAAAATAAGAGAATAAATACAAACACTTTTAAGCTAGAATACTATACTTTGATGGTTTCTCACTGATTTCAGGGAAAAAAACATGTGAGATAGATCAAGGCAGAAATAACAAATCTAAAAAACAATTGTCATAGTGCACCACAACGCACCATAGAGGGCACAAATCCGAGAGCTCAGCACTACCGCCACCTTAACGAGTACAAATAGAGAGCTCGGCGCTACCGCGCACCGCAGCGGGCAAAAACCTGAGAGCTCGGCTCTACCGTGCGCGCAGTAGAAGATTACTTAGCATAATTCGAAAGCAATCCGCTATAGTGATCATCAAATAAAGAGCTTGACGCTATAATGTGCCACAGCGGGTACAAACCTGAGAACTAGGTGCATAATCTGAAAACGATCCACTACCGCACAAAGAAGCAGTCATCAAACAGAGAGTTCTGCGCTACCACAAGCCGCAGCGGGCACAAAATTGAGAGCTTGGCGCTATCGCGTGCCATAGCGGAAGATCACTTGACATAATCCAAAAATGATCCACTACCGCACGCTGCAGCGATCATTAAACAAAGAGCTCAGCGCTACCGCATGCTGCAACAGTCATCAAATAGAGAGCTCAGTGCTACCGTGTCTCACAACGGGCATTTACTTAGCAAAGATTTTAAAGCAAACCACTGCAGCGTGCCCAAGCATGCTGCAGCGTGCTGGAGCACCCATCGAAATTCCAACCATGAACAAGCATTCAATTCAGCATAAGGAAGGCCAAATATTTAAATCCTTAGTCTTGCCACAACTGCCTTAACTCTAATTGCATTTAATCTTTTCATTTTCAAGAGGGATAACAGAAATATTTATTAGCAAGCCATTAAAGAAAAAGAAGTCAAAAGGTTGGACATAATTTATGTAAATGGAGTGGAGGTTGCATTTATAAAGTAAAGGAAAAAACTTAGAAAGTTGTTCCCTCTTTAACATTACTAATTCCCAAATTCAGAAGTTGCTACAAGAGAGAAAGGAGAACCTACCCAAGGAAGGAGAAGGTGATCACCAAAGAGAAGTAGGAAATAAAACTCGAGAATCAGGAAGGAATGTGAGTTGGAGAGCAAAGCAAATATCAGAAGAATGCAAAATGATGTTCCTAGTATTTTTATTTAATCCCATCTTTATTCCTTGTTGTAATAAACCATGCAAAGGTTCATTTCCTTGTCTAATATTTTTTGCATTTCATTTGTGATGAAAGGCTAAACCCTCATTGGGGAGGGTTGGGTTAAGTCGTGTAATAGATTATGGGATAAAAAAGGTGTTTGTACTAAATTTCTTAATGAATAAAGTCTTCATCATTTTTTTGGTTTAGATATGAATCTTGTTAGTATGCATGCTATGTGACTGAATGTTTTAACTTAAATTAAATGATTATTAATGAGGAAAATAGCATACTAACTAACCATATTAAGTTAGGGAAATGCACATAAAGGTTCTCATCATGAATATATATATTCACTGTGCAAGGATTCTCTGAATAAACACCTAAAGGTTGATATGATGAGTTGAACTTGGTAGCTTAACTATCTTAGAGCTCCATAGCTCACCAATTGGCGTATAACTAGGAATATGTGCATTAGTGCTTAGATCCCAATGACAAGCTCTTGAGCATAATAGCACTTTTCTTTGAGTTTAGTCGAGAGGTTGATGCATGTGAGCCAAGAGCCACCAATTATGCTCCGTAGCTCATCATATGTTAAAGGAGGAAGAGGAAAAATTGTGTGCTTGTGGATGAATGTGACATAATTCACTTAGCTTGATAATTCACTTCCTTAGCTAAATTGTGAGGGAAGCACGTGATGCTAATTTAGTGGAATCGAGTTTATGTGATCGCTGTAATTAAAATTATGAATTCGGTAACTTAGATGTAAGAAATCGGATTTAACTAATATCGATGACATAAGGGTCTGTGTGCCTAGATTGAACCTTCTTGAGTTTATCTTGTGCACTAGGCGTGACATGGTTAGAATTAGATGATACTCTAAGGAATGCTATTGGCACTTGATTATAATTTGCATGTGAACAGTCTCATTAAAAGCTTATAAATACAAGTACTTACACCAATTTGTAACCAATTACATGATAAAACCCAACTCTTCTTTCTTCTCAAACTAATATTTTTGAAATACAAACTTTGAACTATTAATTAGGAGCCAACAAAATCACAAAATATTATTCATCTATATATTATTAAAAGTAAATATACCTTAATAACAAAACACTCTGTTCCCTATGGATGATAAATCTCAGAACTTACATTCCATTATTAATTCGAACCACGTACACTTGCGTGCGAGCACAAACGTGAACAAAAAGTCTATCACACACACAAACACACACACACACACACACACACACACACACACACACACACACACACACACACAAATATAAATATATATATATATATATATCTAAATTTTTGAAACTTTCACTCAGTAATTTTTCTTTTATTTAATATATATATATATATATTATTTATATTTTGTTTTTTTTTTTTAATATATAAAGATAAATAATTATGATAATATTAATATTGATATTTTTATTATAATAAAATAAAAGATATTAATCTTTTCATTTAATTATTTTATTTATAGAATTTACATAAGCTTTGACCTACTTTTATATATTTATATGAGATTTTGGGCTCAGAACTTGAAATAAATAATCAGAAATCAATATCATGAGTTCATTTAGGTTGATCTCAAGTCTGTACCTATAATATGTTAGGTCAGGATAGGCTAATATCTGAAAAAATAAGAGGATTGCACATAACCTTTGAGGGGGAATATATAGTTTATTGAGAACCCACATCTCAAATATACAGACGTATCTAATTCCTCAATTATTCTGTAACTTTGTTCAATATAATAAATATCAAATATTACTATATTTTCTTTCAGAATAGGCACATATCTTAAATATATATATTGTATTCATAATTGTGACAATTTTGCAAGTTTATCATACTTAAATATCAAATTCTATTTGTATATGCTTCTCATGCAGAATCATGCTATTTAGTATTATATATAAATTTTAATATCCTACAAATTTTACTTAGACCTTTATGCCTAATTAAATATTTTATTTTCTTTTGTTTTTCTTAGTTCGCCCTATCACACACACACACACACATATGTGGCAGTTTAGGAACAATCTCTGGATCAAGTCTTTGAGGCAAAGCTGATGCAAGATTGAGTAACTTAGATGCTGATTTTCTTAAAATTTTAATATTTGTTCAGTGTGCAACAGATTTTGTAAAATAATTATTATCTTTATAATAAATATATTTCTTTTATTATTTTAATATTTTTGAATATTATAATGAATATGGAAGTGTGTATTTTATACGCGTCTAAATACACTATTATAATAAACCCCGATATGATCCCGATATGCTAACCCAGCAGCGGGTCGCCATAGTTAATACCAGAGTAGGATTGGGAGAAAATTAATATAAAAGTGTATAAGCCATTATTCATGCAATTGGAATCCCAGAATAAATAAAATAAAAATATAGAAAGTAAGATTTTTCAAAAGCTATATAAATCAAAAGGAGAATAAAAGAATAGATATTGGACCTAGGTAAAATATTATATTTTTAGTTATTTTCTATTTTATTTTCTAACTAATAGTGATACTTTTATTTTCATCTAATATTTGATAATGATACTTATGTAAATCTACTCCAATAAAATTATAATATTAAAAATCTTATTTTCAGTTAGATCTTGAAGATTCTCCTTTGATCATCAGAACACCCTTAAAAGACCTGATATCTGCCAATACTTTCGTGGACAATGTCGACAAGTTGTTTGATATGTGAATGCTCATTGGAGCGTGTTGATACACAAAATCAAATATTTTTACATCTTCTAACACAACAAACACCCCATATTAATAGTCATACTTCTATATTATCAGCTACCAATTTCTCAAACATTGAGATAGATGGACTACTTTAAGCCTTCTTAAGACTCCAACCACCAATATTCAATGGAAGTGCTTATAACTCCTCGTTATTAGATTAAGTAATCTAACTCGATAATGAGTGTTACGGTAATACTTAATATTGGATTAGTGAAACTAAACCCATTATTAAATACTATGGGGAGTTAATGATCTCTTAAGGGGAAAAGCCATATGCATAACCAATGAAAATAAACATTCATATAATTCTAGCCATTCATATAATAGAAGAATATATGCATTACAGATTAGTAAAATAATATACATTTAATAATATTTATACAAGCTCTTAATAAAGGATATATTCCTCTAAAAAGAATGCAGTAAAAGACTAGAGCTAGGAAGAGTGCACAAACTGCAACATATAGACATGGTCTACCTCGAGTCCAAGATCTAAATAAGCTCATGAATCTACCTTATTTAGTTTATAATATGGTATGACACAGTCAATAAAAGAAAAACTCATTAGATTTTAAAAATTCTAAGTACAATTTAAGGGTAATCTAAATTATTTTATTAAGCAGATATCACGTTAGCCATTTACAAATTAAAATGAAAGAGGTGCAATAAGCATGAAAATAGTAAGGTAGTAAATTAAGAAAGGCTTCTCACATTTCTTAAGCATCTTTATTAATCCTGCAACAAATAGGTTAGCATGGCAATTGAATTATTTGTAATTGAAGAAAATATGAATATGTTTAAATGATATTGTATATTAAATAAGAAAATAGTGTAAGAAATAAAATTGCACTTTTGTAGGAAACTTTATACTGCATAAAAATTTTTAAAAGATTTAAAATACAATAAAGTAGTAATATATATATATATATATATGTGTGTGTGTGTGTGTGTGTGTGTGTGTGTGTGTGTGTGAATGAAAACCACACAATGTGTGGGGGAAACAAAAAAAAATGCCATCTATGGAGAAGATGTCATGTTAGCTAATAGCAGATCATCAATATAATGGAGAAAAAATAAAACAAAACCAATCATCTTTGCGCAAATCTTGCGATCACTTTGCAGCCTCTTAAACTTCTTCAAGCTCTTCTTGACGATTTTCTTATTGAGCAAAGAACTTGCCAAGCAATAAATTAGAAGAAATAATAAATCAGCAACACCAAAAAATAATCCAATGGGAATAAGAAATAAAATACTTTCAAAGGTTTAGAAGAATTCTAGGAGAGAAACAAATGACTGAAGATAAGAAAGAAATATAAGAATTTAAATGACTCAAAGTTTCTACCCTGCAGTACAACGAACAATCATGCACCCATCAACATTTGCTCTTCTTTGCTCTGCTGTAAAATCTCAAAATTTATTCTTTCTCCCTTTTTCTGCGCTTTGGGAAGATGAAAGGATGCTGCTTTATTTTATTTTTCCCAATGTGAGAAAAAATGAAAAAATTAGAAGAGGCAAATGGATGTAGCAAGCACACTGAGGTTACTATCGCAATACTTATAAATAAATAAAATTTAATTTATGGGGATATCATAACCTCGCCTACTTATAAAAATTTCATTCCATATATTAACATCTAAAATAAAGTGTAGATAAAAAATCTATGATTATGTGGCACCCCAGCCCCACCATGGTCCTATTAACTCTTAAGTTAACATGATCATGGTGAAGTGGTCACCAAATGGCAAGTTCATCACTTATAGATAGATTAGGTTTTACCCTAATCCATTATAATTAAAAAGTTTGATATTCACAAGAGCTATTCACAAAATGATAATACAAGAATCATTCAATGTGCAGAAGCAAAAATATAAACATATATTTCATCACAATACTATAAGTAAATATATCCATCTCAGAAAAAGTGATGTAAAATAAAGTACAATTTAAATATGTATTATTATAAATATTAAGAGTTTAGCATAAATGAAATAAAAAACTCATCCTCACAAGCAGAATAAAAGAAGGGAATTAAGAAACTATGGATCTCCAGCAGTACGCTCCTCCTGAATCAGATCTTCAGAAGGCTCCACAACCTCAAACAGCTCGGAATCTATCATTATTGGTTTCACAATGATAGGGCCCCAGCCAAAAAAAAAATCTAGTTAAACATATTGTCTAAGTATATTTTAGGCTGATTATATTTCAAGTTCTTTTAGTTATCACTACTTTAACTTAACAACTAAGCAAACATCATAGGTGCAAAAAATCATATGAAAGGAAAAAGAAAAGCTATAAATAATAAGTTAATAACTTAAGTAAAATGAAGTAAGCATATACCTCCACCCAAAGCTACAATAGGGTTAGGCATAAAAGAAAATATGAAAGTAAATAACTGAAAAGAAAACTCATCCTAAATATGCTTATGATCAATGTGAACTTATGCTGATTAACATAAAATAAATGAACAAATGATACATAAAAACAACTGAAAGTAAGTCTAGCATCCTATATATAATCAATTAAGCAAGGCTAACATCCTAGATATATAAATAAGTAAGCAAAGCTAGCATCCTAGCACATAAACAAGTAAACAAAACTAGCATCCTAGCATATAAGTAAGTTAGTAATCAAGTAAAACAGTAAGTAAGAGAATACTGAAATATAATAAAAGTAAATTGAAAAGAGTAAAGATAGAGCCAAAAAACTATTATGGTTGAACAAGCCACTGTACTAAAAATATGCATGACCTTGCAAACCATAATATGAGGCTTGGCCTGTTCTAAAGCAAAAGTACTGAACTGAAGAGGCAGACTAGTTAGGTCCACCTACTAAACTAAAAAATCAAGAAAAATTGAAAGCACCAATAAAAATGCAATGATGTTTATGCAATTCAAATTAACATATGTTACTCATCAAATATCTTATGTCCACTAAATATGTCCAAGGTGTAAGGCTCAAATACAAGGTATTGCAAAGCATCAAAGTTCAAAGTAAGAAATAGACTCTACTAAACACAGGTGATATCTATTGTTGTCTAATTTATTCATGCTAACTATTCTAAGTTATACAAGTTCAAGATCTCCAACTCCTACTATCAAGTATAACTTAAACTCATAGCCTTATAAGTTAAAAACAATTAGAACTAATCAGGTTCTAATATGATTTAATTAATATTGACTATATAACTTGAATAAGGAATCAATCATCTTATTTTAATGATTTAGGCAACCCAAAACAATCTTGATTAAGTCCAATCAAGATGGAAGGATTAAGAATTAAACTCTAATTATTAGGGTTTAATCCCTTAATCCAGAGATGATCTTAAAGGCTAAATCTTAAAACCCAAACCCACAGACTGAAGATTAAGGTAACTCCTATTAAGTAAAATCAAATATAATAGGATGTATCTCTAATCTTAAATCTAAGGTTGAAAGATCAAATAATCATAATTAAACTATGAAAATCTATAAACTAATAAAACTAACATTTCATCAATTGAGTAACCCATTTATCCAATGAATGAAAATCTAACATAAGTCCTATTACTAAATCTTAAGGAAGAAGATTTTAAAGAGATAAGAAGAACACACAAGCACTAAAGCTAACTGATCTTATTAAGCTTAATTATTAATTTAAGGAACTTAAAAGAGACATAATTTGAGATGAATCTCACATTATGAAGCTTAATTAACTACTAAGGATGACTTAGGATTTCTCCTAAGAATCTAATTAATAGCTTAAATCAAATGAATTTAATTCTATACTGCTTCATTTACTAATTTTAATGATTAGATTATGAATCTAGGGATTAAGAGCACTTAAACCTAAATTTAGGAAAAATGACTATTTTGCCCCTACTTAAGGTCTAAAAAGAATAATGATTGATTTAGGGCTCCAATTTGAAATTTATTAATGGAAAATGATTGATTTAGGGCTCTAATTTAAAATTTATTAATAGAAAATGATTGTTTATTGTCTAACATAAAGATATACAGTAAGTACACCCAATTTGGATAGTAATTAAGCCTTATAAGCTCAATTTAAGGAAATTAACTAATAAGGGGAAAATAATAATTTTACCTAATAAAGTCTAAAATTTTAGTCAGCTTATTAATGATTACTGTTCAAGGATTTCATCGAGTCCAAGAATAATGAATTCTGATGTCAAATGATTAAGTTATGTGCAAATCAATTTTGGAGTTTAATTATGTAAATTTAGGGTTTTATAAAATGGTCAAAAATCTAACTTTTCTATTTGATATCCAATTTCAGAAAACCCAGTGGCTATAGCTTTCATATAATACACTAAGTACTTTAATTGGGAGTAGACCTAACTTGGACTTCATTTGGTTAAGTTATAACCTAATTAGGTCTAAGAGTGATTAGTGAGTGATTAATGAAATTAATCACAAAATTACAAAACTAATCACACCATTAGGTTCTAATATACTATAGAAGCTATTAAAAACTTAAATTACTCAATTTGAATCACTAATTGTGCTAATATTCACTAATTAAGATTTGAGGTGATTAGGTCTAATTAAGGAATCTAATCACCAAATCCTAAATATTTTTGCATTTTACTGATCTATACATTCTTTTGATCAGAATGGTATATTAGATGACCTAATTTGGAGTTCAATTGATCAAGTTATGATCAATTGAATTTCTAGATTAAGTGGGGGTAATTAGGGCAGGGTCCTAAAAGTGATTAACCAAAATACACATCCAACAAAGAATTTAATACTATTAAAGCACTCCTGAGGATTTTTTGATTAAAATGAGACCCATATTGGCTATGTTTAAAGTAGTATGTGCAAAGTTATGGTTGATTATAGTTCAGTGGCATTTAGGTAATTAATTAGGGATCCTAAATATCACTATGCAAAATACATACAATACTAAAAAATTAATAGTGCCATATAGATCCTTGATTTTTTGCTGATCAAAATGACACCTAGTTTTGATATATTTGGATTATGGGATTTAAATTTCTTAATGATTAAAGTTTAGCAATTAATACCATTTAATTTATCAATTTAAATTATATTTAACATTATAGAATTAAATCCATTTAAAATTAATTAAACACGGGACCCACTGAATCCCGAGTGACTGAACTGCGAGCCCCACTGGCAGGCGACGCACCAGATCAACGTAGACGCACGAGCCCGCATCCACACGTCGAACAGTGGGAAATAGGGAGGTACCGCACAGGTCCCACCAGTGCTGATGCAATAATGCAGGGATCCGTGGGTCGGTATGACCCGACCCAGCTCGAGATGCTTGACTCCAGCCTCTGCACACTTGAAGACCGCAACTAGGGTAAGCCGGGAAGGTGTTTTCCCATGGTCGGCGGGGTCTGACTCGCACGACGACGTGTAGGTCTCGACAAGGCCTACACAACCATGGTCAAAATAATCGGTGAGGTGGTCGAGATGAGTCATATTTTCAAATCCTAGCGACTGCTCTACGGCAGAAAGGGGAAGGGACTGTAGCTCACTATAGACTAAGTCCTAAATCACTCTTAGGATTGGCTAACCCATGTGCAAGTGCCATTCACATGGAACCTTTCCCCCCCTCGGCCTTCAAAGCTCTCATTTGCATATTTGCTACTACCACCAAGATTTGCATCGACAGCCGCTCTGCACGGGCTCGCACCCCGAGTATTGTAGCCACCATCGCGCCCTCCTACTCATCCGGGCCTGGCCATTGCCCCGATGGCTGGGTGGTCACGCGCTTTAGCGCCATCTATTTTTGGGGCTAGTTGATTCGGCAAGTGAGTTGTTATACACTTCTTAACGAATTTTGACTTCCATGACCACCATCATGTTGTCTTAATTGACCAACACCTTTTGTGGGTTCTAGGTTAGCGCGCAGTTGGGCACCGTAACCCGGCTTCTGGTTCATCCCGCATCGCCAGTTCTGCTTACCAAAAATGGCCCACTTGGAGCCCTCAATTATGCGGCCCAGCTCAACGAAGCAGCTTAGCCATCCTACCTATTTAAAGTTTAAGAATTAGTTGAGGGCATTGTGCCCCTGATACCTCTAATCATTGGTTTTACCCGATAGAACTCCGTTCGGGGCTCCAGCTATCCTGAGGAAAACTTCGGAGGGAACCAGCTACTAAATGGTTCGATTAGTATTCTGCCCCTATACCTGAGTCAGACGAATGATTTGCACGTCAGTATCGCTGCGGGCCTCCACCAGAGTTTCCTTTAGCTTTGCCTTGCTCAGGCAAAGTTTACCATCTTTTAGATCCCAACACGCATGCTCTCACTCGAACTCTTCACCCAAAGATCAAGGTCGATCGACAGTGCACCAGCCAAGAGGATCCCGCACATTAGTTTCCTTGGGCCCACCGGGCTTCGACACCTGTCAACTCACAAGCATATCAGGCTCCTTGGTCCGTGTTTCAAGACGGGTTGAACGGGGAGCCCACGGGCCGTTGCAATAAGCGTGCTAGAGCCCCTGAGGGGGCACACCGAGCCGGCGTGCGGTATTTCCCGAGGCCGCCGCGACAGTGTCTCCTCGAGCGACGATCGCTCGGGCTCTTGTTGCTGGGCTGGCCTGCAACGGTCCGCGCCTTGAGCCGAGCCACAGACCAGATGCATCCATTCCTCTTCGGGCTGAGGTGCACCGCCAGCCACCGTCCGCTTCCCTCCTGGCAATTTTAAGCACTCTTGACTCTCTTTTTAAAGTCATTTTCATCTTTCCATCGTGGTACTTGTTCGTTATCAATCTCTCACTCATATTAGCCTTGGACGGAATTTATCGTCTGATTAGGGCTGCATTCCCAAATAACTCGACTCGCCGACAGTGCCTCATGTTGTGGCAGGGTTCGAACCGAATGGGGCTCTCACCCTCCCCTGCGCCCCCTTCAAGGGGACTTGGGCTCGGTCCGTCGCTGAGGACGCTTCTCCAGACTACAATTCAGGCTGCAGCACAGCAGCCCAATTCCCATGCTGGGCCGCTCCTGATTCACTCGCCGTTACTAGGGGAATCCTGGTAAGTTTCTTCTCCTCTGCTTATTGATATGTTTAAACTCGGCGGGTGGCCCTGCCCATCCTGGGGTCGCATTCATAGCCACCGCGGGTGTGCGGCGTAGGAATTCAGGATCTCGAGAGTGCAACCCGCCCCCGTGGGCCACGGCACGAGACAAATGTCTGAGTCACGCAACATTTCCTCCCACCCTTGTCAGTTGCGACCACAGCGAGTGTGGCGCAACTCGCACTTCAGCCCGCCGCGCCAACATGCGCGACGAGCCAGCTGCGCGCTCGTGCCGGCGGCGTGCGCTCGGGCGCAGAGCGACGTAATGCTTGACGCCCAGGCAGGCGTGCCCATGGCCGATTGGCCTCGGGCATAATTTGCGTTCAAAGACTTGATGGTTCGCGAGATTCTGCAATTTGCACCACGTATCGCATTTCGCTGCGCTCTTCATCGATGCGAGAGCAGAGATATCCATTGCCAAGAGTCGTGCTAGTCCTTTCAGATCACAACGGTGCTCACATCACAAAAACTCGCTCACGGGATCATGCACAAATGCATTCCCTTGGCGCAGCGCTGCGCCGGTTTGAGTTCAGCCGGCCCGCGCTGCCCCCCCGAAGGGGGCACTAGCTCGAGCCGCTGCTGTGCGTCAGTGCTGGACGGGCCGCCGCATGGTTCACGAGTTATCCAAATCACTTAGAATGCTCTCTCGATCTCGATAATGATTCTTCATCAGGTTCACCTACGGAAACCTTGTTACGACTTCTCTTTCCTCTAAATGATAAGGTTCAATGAACTTCTCGCAGAGTCGCAGGCGGCGGACCCCCCGTGTCCCTGCGATTCGAACACTTCACCGAACCATTCAATTGGTAAGAGCGATGGGTGGTGTGTACAAAGGGCAAGGACATAGTCAGTGTGAGCTGATGGCTCGCGCTTACCAATAATTCCTCGTTGAGGACCAACAATTGCAATGATTTATCCCCATCATGATGAAATTTTCTAAAGATTACCCGGGCCTGTCGGCCAAGGCTATATATTCGTTGAATACATCAGTGTAATGCACGTGCAGCCCAGAACATCTAAGGGCATCACAGACCTAATATTACCTCAAACTTTCGTGGCCTAAGCGACCATAGTCCCTCTAAAAAGTAGAGGTCAAGAACAGTATTGCAAACTGGTCCCAAGAAGTTAAAGTGGCTGGAAGCAGGCCCCAACTCACAAAGGTCTTCATGACTACTGATGTGTATCTATAGTGAAGAACAAAGTGCTCCCTATCCTCCTCTACCTCATAACCCCAAATGCAGGTAGGAGACTGAGCAAGTCCTCTCCTGATGAGCCAGCACCTGGTCGGGATGGCATCCCTAAAAAGCCTCCAAAGGTCTTCAGACTCAATGTAACAACTATAGTTGTTATCTTAGCTAAACCTAGATTAATTAAACTAAACCAAGCTTTGATTTTGATTCCATCAGATTTAATGGGTCATTTAAACATAACTCTAGAAGTTTGTAATCAATTGGAGCTAAAATGGAAAATTTGGTATTTTGGGCTATTTTTAAGCCCTGAAAAATATATAAATTAAATTGATCTCCAAATCTAAATCTGATTTCATTTTTGAATTCCTCACCCCCAAATTAGCTAAGGATGAATATTTTGGAATTTTTGGAGCTCATTTGGTCCTAAATTGGGTTTAGAACATTTAAGAATAATTATATATTATTTAATTGGTTTTTATTTTATTTAAATTATATTTTTTAATTAATTTTAATCGGTAGGATTCGCTATCAGGACCGTGGTAGATCCGTTGCGGGGTCCCGACAGCGGTGCATAGGTTGACGCCACTCGATGCGATAACACGCATCTTAGCGCTTGCGATCCAACAGCTCACATACCGTGCACCGTGATTGAATCCAATCCACTCGATCAGCATCTGGCATCCGACGCTCGAGATCATCTCCGTGGTTCTGTTAATCGGGAGCCGCATCAAACCTTCGATCCTCAACGGTCTCGCGATCAGACGCTAGAGACGGACCCTGCCACTGTGGATCATCATCTTCGCCCGATCGCCAGCCTGACAGAAAATTCGCCCGTACTGTGCCACGCTAGCGCTGTCCACCACTCCCTCCTGTCTTGTCCCCTAGACAGTTAGGATCTTCCGAGAATGGCCGAGCCTAGTAGGGTGACCCGGGAGGCCTTGACCCTCCCAATTTCAGAAACGGTGAGGAACCTCGGGCCGAGCCAAGTTCCATTCCCGAGCCCTGGTCTCTACTCCTAGGACTCCATGGAGCCTATAAATACTTGTAGGACTTTACAGTGAGTCCCTTTGCTCACTGAGAATCCCCAATTACCTAGCTGAAGGTCTGCTGGAGCTCCCATCATCTAGATGAATTCTCAGCATTTCTCGAAGCTTAGAACCACTAATAGAGGGCCCGTCTAGTGTTCAGATCCCCTGTGAACCTTCGTCTGTCGTCCAAAAAGCTCAAAGGCACTTCAATTTCCCTCGGCCGAGCCTGCGACCTTCACTTAAGGTATAGCCTTCCCCATTGAAATTTCTTAAACTCAGTTTCCATTCTGTCTTCTGAATGAACCTCTGGATGTCGTCTAGATTACCTTAGCCACATAGGGAACTAATCGTAATTGTCGCCTGGGGCTAAGCTAGCTCGAATCGATCGTATCAATCAATTTAGCTAGCGGTCGAGCCATGGCTGAGTCCGAGTAAGGACCCAGCGAATGGATGCACCCCGTGTTATGAAATGATGGGGGTTCGACTCGCCTCCACTCCCTGAAGGTGTAGGCATTGAGCCCCGATCGATTGGTGGGTTAGTGAGGAGAATTATCTTCTCACAGCAAACCCTAAATTTCTGTAAAGAGGCACCTCGGTCGAGTAGCACCCTGATGATCGGGTGAATCCCTAATGGGGGTTTTTAGTCCAATCGATGCGTTTCGACTCCAGGAACGTGTAGGGATCGAGTTGAGCCACCGCTGTCATCTGGATGCCGAGAATTTCTGCATTGAAATTTGCCTGGGACGGACCCGTCGAGAGGTTAGAGATGAAGTCTGGGTCGGGCCAACCCGTGACCCGCACCTTTTGATTTCAGGCCGTGGCTGTTAACGAATTATAGGATGATATTGTCAATGGTTACTAATTAAATAAATCAAATCCTATAGTTTTAATTTAAATAAAAATATAGATTAAATTAATTGAATAACTTTAGCTATAGTGGTCCAAATGGTATGATCCAATATACTATTTGAATCAGAAAAATGCAAGGAATCTAAATATAAAATAAAATCACAGATCCAATGATTGGATTTAAAATATTGCTCAATCCTTTTTTGTTTGTAATTAAATCATAATAAATTCAATAAATGTTCAAATTAGTTGATTAAGGGCTCTGATTACTCCTATGACCCTAAGGAGCAATTGTAGACCCTTAAAACCAATTTTGGATATTTAATTTCCTTAATCACTCCTTAATCACCCTAATTAAGGATTTGTGAATTAAACCCTAAATTAGTCTCTGATTTTGGGTAGGTTAGTTCCTAATGCCATCTTAAGCCTATTAGAACCTAAGTATACGATGGATTGCCCTAGAATGCCCTAAATTCACTACTCACTCTAATTGGCCTAAAAATGTGATTAGTGTTAATTAGCTTAATTAGGTTGTCAAAACCTAAGCTAAGGGTGTTTCCCACTTTATTAATCAATATGAAACACATTAAAATAGATTATGAGTAAATTGGATAATTAAATACTAAAATCCCAATATTGGCCTGATAAGGGGTATTTTGGTTATTTTGGCCAAGATGTGTTTAAGTACCCTTAAACCTTGTGAAATTTAGTAAATTACCCCTATTTAGATTGTTAATGTTCTCTGAACTCTTAAGCTAATAATGTTAATAATATTTATCTTAAATTAAAGAATCTTCATTTAGTCTTAATTAAAATACTTATATCTTGAGTGATCTTAAAGGTGTTACTATGCCTTAATAATTGAACCCAATAATTGTAGATGCTAAATCTCATATTAATAAGTTCAATTAAAGTTAACTTATGAGCTAAATTCAAAAGAAATGTAATTAGTAAGGTTTAAGTTAAAAAAAAAACCTAGCCAAAATCTAAAGTGATCAAATAATCAAATCTTAGATCTTAGATTTTAGACTTTAGATCTTTTACTTGAATCAAACTATCTCCAATTGAAATTCTTTAAATGATTCATTGTTTAATCTTTTGAAACCTTCCATGTGGGTATAGGATGATTCAACCTATAAGATAATAAAATTATCTTAAGGGTTAACTATAGATCTTAGATTCTCAAATTCTTAATTGATTATTTTATCTTATGATCAGTAGAACAACCCTTCACTAAGTTCATAGTTCTTGGATCTTTCAGCTTATAGGATTCCTTACCTTTAATGTGGATATTGAGTGTGAACCCTAGATCCTAGTCAGGATACCACCTTGGAGTTAGGATTTGAACACCAAAGTGGGGTTTAAGTCCAAAATCCTTGAATCTTGATTTACCTAATCAAGATTTGGGTAAGAGATTATAATATTAACAAATTAGGCTGTTGATTTATTTACTTAAACCTTATAGTCATCACTTGATTTTGGATTAGAACTTATTAAGTTCTAATATTAACTTTAAAGATGTAAATCTGAGATTCTACTCGATAGCTAAATATTGGAGATCCTAAACTTGTACCTTCTCAGAGTAGTTAGATTGGGTAAATAGATAACAACAGATATCACATAAGTCTAAATTGAGTCTCATGCTTACTTTGACTAGATTTTCTTGGCATATCTAGGATATTGAGCATTATCCCTTGAGCATAACAAGATAACTTATGATATGGATGATACATCCTAAGTTAGTGTTTATAAAGCATATCATTCATTAGGTTCTTGCAGTTCTTTCAATTAGTAGAATATGCTCTAGCTTAGTCTGTCTCTTCAGTATTAGTATTGTATAGGATGGACCCAGGCTTAGTAGATCTGGATGTCTAGGCTGGGAATTGATTGATCTTGGAGGCCCTGTATGGCCTATTGGCTGGTATGGCAGTACTATGTCTTAGGTTTATTGCTACTCTAGTTTTTCAGTCTTGTTTTCTTTTTGCCTTGCTGCATGCTTTAGTGGCCTTTCTTACAGTACTTGCTTGCTTTTACCACATATCTCAGAGGCTTTACATTACATAGCTTGCTCTCATTTTGCCACATGTCTCAGTGGCCTTTTTTCTTTCTTTTGTATTAATTAGCATGTTGTATGTATACTCTTATGGCTTACTTATGTACATTGGCATATTTAGGATGCTAGAATTGTATGTTTATTTCAGTATTTGTGTCCTTTATATACTCAGCATGTGTTAATACAATCATAAGCATATTAGGTTCAGAATTTGTATTATAGTCGCTGTTTCTTTTTGCCTTAGCATCACCTTGTTTATTTGGTATTGTTTGTTACTTTTTATACCAGTTGTTGGCTATAAATGGATAGTTTATAGTTACCCGTTTCTTTCATAACTTGTTGCACCCATTATTGCTCGCATGTTTAAATAATTTAAATGTGATATCTTTAAAATAATCAGTTCATTAAAATAGCTTAAAATGTACTTAGATAATTGTCTAACTATAACTTTTTTTATTTTGTTAGCTGGGGCCCTGGCATTTGTGATACTGATAAATGTCAGATTCAAACTTATTTGTGGACAGTCTTGCAGAAGAGGAGCAGGTTCAGGAGGAGGACCGTATTGCTGCTGCTTAGATAGATTTGCATTTCTATTTTTTTCAGTGATATTGAGAGACATTTGTATTTTCTTTTAAATTCAATTTGTAATAATTAATTCTGGATGTATTTCATTTTTGCATTGTGATGAGTTATTGCATTGTTTTTCCTTTTTCTCTACTATATTGTGCTTGTGGATGTTACTATACACTTATTGCTTCCGCCACTTTGATATATGTATGTATATTGATGAATGTTTATAGTATTCTGGTGACAAGTTCTTGGCTTAAGGCAAGTTAGGTTTTCACCTAATTTTACTTAAGCTGGGGATTTACCACAGTTAGAGCACCGTACTTCCTATGGTCAGTACGGGGGCCCCACAGTTAGTATCAGAGAACACCATAAGGTGTCATAATGGGAGCCATGGTTCCTTTCTACCTAATAGATCGTTCTTCTAAAATACAAACATCAATATATATAATATCCATAACATAGTAGTATCAATAACTCTATGGAAAATGTAGAAGGAGAATACTCCCATCCTAATAATTTAGTCATCTTGAGTCTAACAAAAAAAAAACTTAATAAAATTCTATTTTCAGAGTCAAATGAATTCTGGAGAGTTCGATATAAACTACTATCTACATGCTTTCAAGACAGCTTAGAACTATAGTTTCAAGTGGAGACAAGAAAGCAACTGGCAGATTGAAGGAGTTTCAGCAAAAGGAACCTTGGTCCTGGATAAGTTTCTATAGTAAGCGGTATATCGAGGGCTCGACTTTCCCATATATGCAAAGGAATGGTTGAGCCGCATGGAGTCAATTATAATACACATAGAGTGTCTCGAGTCACTCTATGTAGATATTGTGACAGACCTGATGTTGGACTACGCCGGAGTCTGGTGGTATGAGACCATTGCAAGGCTTGAGAGGAAGCGTAAGAGAAAACATCAGGAAATAAATTTTGTGGATTTTTGTATAGCCTTTAGGGCAGAATATATTGATAATGTCTGAGTGCTAGTTAGGATAATTTTCATCTTATTCTCAAACAACCCTAGTAGAATTACGGTTTTGGCTTGGCATTGTAATCCTTTATTTCTATAATTAATGAAAGATTTTTGGCTTTTCTTCCTTAGAGTAAATTTTGAGTTTGGTTTTGCAATTATTTAATTAGAATGGATCCTAGATCACCACTTACCATTACTCATGTCAAGAACACTATTGCCTCTAGTAGTTATAACGATGAGGTGGCTCATCTGTGAGCCATGGTGGCAACTCTGTTAGAAAATCAAGCTCAATTGGCGATCATCGTACCTAAATTACTAAATGATCGTGCAACTCTAGTCATTGTTGCTGCTCCAACAGTTCATGCTCCACAAGCTGCTTCTTCTTCACATCACTCGGTGGATAATCTCCTTCACAATTTCTTGAGGTTAAGACCTCCAACCTTTGGTGGGAATCTGTCGCTGATGGATACTGCCGACTGGCTGAAGGCTGTGGAAAAGATCTGATTAGTTCGAAGATCCCGAACTCCGAAGCCGTCCATCTCACCACCCATCTGTTCCATGCCGAGGCAGAGTATTGGTGGGAGGAAGTCAGGAACACCCAGTTTGTTGATTATGAACTAGATGACATTCCCTGTGATGCATTTATTGAAGCCTTCAAGGCTGAATTTATTCCCCCATTTGCACAAAACATTATCGTAGACATGATCATATGGTTGACTCAAGGGAGTCGTTCAGTTGCTGAACACAAAAGGGAGTTTCATAGATTGATCCGCTTTGCACCAGAAGTCACTCAATCTGAATCAGCTAAGTGGCACTGCTTTCTTTGTGGACTTCAAGATTCACTGAAGAATCAGATAGTACCACTCTGCTTAACTAGCTTCTTCAAGTTAGTGGAAACAGCTAAAGTAATTGAGCATCACCAATCTGAGGATAATCTCAAGCAGCGGGCACAAATGACTCAAAACTCACAGGAAACCTTTCAAGAGGCACAGGACTAATCCTGCAAAGGTCTATCAACTAGAAGCTGCACCAGCCTCGGAACCCGTTCAAAGCTGCGATAGGCCACATCCATACGGCAAGTGTTACCACACTGGCCAAAGGTGTTTCTATTGTGGGCGTATAGGCCACAGGTTCTACTAATGCGACCACATGGAAATAGTGGATGGGGTTCCAATGAAGCCCTACCAGAAGAAGCAAGTGTTCAGAGCAACTCTGTTAAACTGGAGAGAACCAAATTTAGTTATAATGCTAGCACCTGCTTCTGAAGTTGCTCCCACATAGCCACCAGCTTCTAATTCTCAGAACTGTCTACGAAGGCAGACTAACAATCATCCTACTGGTCCTGCACTAGTATATGCCCTAACTCCTATGGAAGCCGCAGAAGATAATAATGTGGTTTCAGGTACACATCTCTGAATTTTTCATTTGATAATTGCATTGCTATACTCTAAATCCTTGCAAGTCATTAATACAATTCATATGAATTAGGCACACTTTATTTCAACAACCAACCTTGTAATGTATTATTCGATACCGGTGCTAGCCACTCGTTTATCTCAGAACGATTTGCTAATAACCTTAAACTTCACGCATGCAACTTAGCACAAATGTTGAGTGTTGGGCTTCCATCTGGAACCCAACTAAGTGCCCATAAATTCTGTAATATCAAAGTCCCAATAAATGATCAATAATTCCATGCCAAACTAATCATCATGCCCATAGCAAACTTTGATGTCATCCTTGGGATGAATTGGCTCAGTGACAATAATGCCATGAAAAACTGTCATAAAAAGAAAGTCACTCTCCATTCCCAGGGTAAGCCTGAAACATTTGTAGGAAAACCAGCATGCAGTTATCCTTAATAAATGCAATTAAAGCTGAACAACTGATTGTTAAGGGTTATAATGCTTACCTAGTTATAATGATGGGCGAAACAAAGGAGAGCATCTCTCTTTCTGAGTGTAAGGTAGTCAAAGAATTCACCGATGTGTTCCCGAAAGATTTGCCTGGTGTACCTCCTTTTAGAGAAGTAGAATTCTCTATTGAATTGATCGCTAGTACCTAGCTGATATCCAAAGCACCTTATAGGATGGCACCTAAGGAGCTTCAAGAGCTCAATGAGCAATTTCAAGAGCTCTTGAATAAAGGCGTCATCAGGCCAAGTATGTATCCTTGGGGAGGGTCAGTTTTATTTGTGAAAAAGAAGGATGGATCTATGCGTATGTGTATAAATTATTGCGAACTGAATAAGGTCACCATAAAGAACAAATACCCACTGCCTAGAATTGATGATCTGTTTGACCAGTTATCCAGAGCCGTTATATTTTCCAAGATCAATTTGAGATACTGATACCATCAACTGCTAGTAAAAGAATACAATGTAAGGAAGACTACTTTTCGTACTCGTTATGGCCACTTTGAGTTTTTGGTGATGTCATTCGGACTCACCAATGCGCCCTCAATCTTTATAGATTTGATGCAGCGAGTGCTAAAACCGTATTTAGACAAGTTTGTGATTATCTTCATTGACGATATTCTCATTTATTCTAAGACTCTAAGAGATCACGAGGAACATCCGAGGTTAGTATTATAGACTCTGCGCGAGCATCAACTGTATGCCAAGTTCTCCAAGTACGAGTTCTAGCTTAATTCCATTGCATTCTTGGGGCACGTAGTCGATGCTCAGGGTATACGTGTAGATCAGAGTAAAGTAAGTGCTATTCAGGATTGGGCTCAACCTAAGTCTGTCACCGACATTAGAAGTTTCCTGGGATTAGTGGGATATTACAGGAAGTTTGTTAAAGGCTTTTCTCAGATTGCTTTGCCATTTACTAAATTGACTCAAAAGGGCGTTTCGTTCATTTGTAGTCCTGAATGCGAGGAAGCATTTCAAACTCTAAAAGATGCACTGTCTACAGCTCCAGTTCTTGTGTTACCTAAAGAATGTTTGAACTATCAACTATATATCGATGCCTCTGGAATTGGTCTAGGTTGTGTGTTAATGCAAGAGGGTAAGGTAATTGCTTATGCCTCTTGTCAGTTAAAACCCCATGATCAAAATTATCCAGTTCATGATCTTGAATTTGCAGCCGTGATATTTGCCTTGAAAATATGGCGTCACTATTTGTACGGAGTGTAATATTCAATTTTCACCGATCATCAAAGTTTGAAATATATCTTCACTTAGAGAGAATTGAATTGCTTCCAGAGAAGATGGTTAGAGCTCATCAGTGATTATGATCACAGTATTCAGTATCATCCAGGGAAGGCGAACGTAGTGGCCAATGCTCTTAGCCGTCATGCTACTTTAACCTCTATGATCGCATCCAGTTCTTTAGAACACAAATTCTGTAAGCTCAGAATTTCTCCAGTCAATGGAGATATGCTGAGTTTGCTATTAGCAAATATTAATGTGGAACCCACTTTCCACCGAGATGTCTTGATCTTGCAAACCAGAGATGATGAATATCTGAAACTCAAAACAGATATTGAAGGTGGTCTTCATCATGATCTGCAGTTGCGGAATGGAGTAATTTATCAAGGTAATCAATTGTGAATTCCTAAGTCCATGCATTGTGAGGTATTAATTGAAGGCCATAATTCTAGATATCATATTCATCCAGAAAGTATTAAGATGTACTAGGACCTAAAATAATCATTTTGGTATCCAGGAATGAAGAAAGATGTAGTCGACTACGTGGCTAAATATCATGCCTGTAATTTAGTGAAAGCTGAACACCAAAGACTTGGTGGTCTTCTGCATCCATTAGATATCCATGAATGGAAATGGTTCGATATATCTATGGATTTCATCATGTGATTGCCTCCTGCAAAATCTAGTGCTAATGCAATTTGGGTGATAGTAGACTGCTTAACTAAATCAGCACATTTTCTTCCTATCCGTCAAACTAATTCTGTAGAAAAGTTAGCAAAACTCTACATCAGGGAAATTGTTAGATTGCATGGGATTCCAAAATCAATCATATCCGATAGAGACAGCAGATTTACTTCCAAGTTTTGGTAAGCTATGCATCAAGATCTGGGTACTACTCTAGCCATGAGTATAGCTTTTCATCCTCAAATGAATGGTCAAACTGAAAGAGTAAATCAAGTTTTGGAAGATTTGCTTATGCTGGTTCTTGGGAAGATCACATCCCATTAGCAGAATTTGCCTACAATAATAATTTTCAAGCCAGTATTAAAATGGTTCCTTATGAAGCGTTGTATGGTAGAAAATGCAGTAGTACTCCGCTAGCTTGGTCAAAAATAGGAAGTGTTCAGCTCTTGGGTTCAGAATTAGTTGAGGAAACCAGTAGTAAGATCAAATTGATTCAGTAGAGAATCTGTTCAGCTCAAGATCATCAGAGCAAGTATCATGATTCTCATCACCGTCTCCTAGAATTCAATGTGGGGGATTCTGCTTATCTAAAGGTCAGTCCAATGAAAGGTGTCTTCAGATTTAGCATAGCTGGGAAACTTAGTCCCCGCTATGTTGGACCTTTCAAGGTTTTGACTAAAGTAGGATCATCTGCCTACCGGTTGAATCTTCCCGATGATTTTGCAGTCGTTCATAATGTGTTTCACTTATCGTCATTAAGAAGATGTCTCAGAGACCCTTCTCATCTCGTTCAACTTCCAGCAGTAGAGATTCAACCCAATCTTTCTTATGCCGAAGAACCTATCAGAATCTTAGCTCATGATTAGAAGCAGCTAAGAAATCGTTCAATTCCTATGGTCAAAATTCAGTGGAAGAATTGATCCTTAGAGGAATCTACTTAGGAGAAAGAGGTGGATATGCATAATAAATATCCATAGCTCTGCGCAAACCTAGGTATTGTTCTCCTCTCTTTTCCATCTTCTGCATTCTTAGATTTATTAAGGCCTAGTAGAACTTTCTTCACTTAGGTGATGTCGGGAACGATATCGCTCTTAAGTGGGGGAGTCTGTAACAACCATAGTTGTTATCTTAGCTAAACTTAGATTAATTAAGCTAAACCAAGCTTTGATTTTGATTCCATTAGATTCATTAGGTCATTTAAACCTAACCCTAGAAGTTTGGAATCAATCAGAGCTAAAATGGGAAATTTGGTATTTTGGGCTATTTTTAAGCCTTGAAAAATATCTAAATTAAATTGATCTCCAAATCTAAATCTGATTTCATTTCTGAATTCCCCACTCCAAAATTAGCTAAGGGTGAATTTTTGGGAATTTTTGGAGCTCATTTGGTCCTAAATTGAGTTTAAAACATTTAAGAATAATTATATATTATTTAATTGGTTTTTATTTTATTTGAATTAAATTTTTAATTAATTTTAATCAGCAGGATTTGCTGTCGAGACCGCGGCAGATCTGCTGCGGGGTCCCGACAGCGGCGCATAGGTTGACGTCACTCGATGCGATAGCAAGCATCTTAGCGCTTGCGATCCAACGGCTCACATACCACGCGCCGTGATTGAATCTAATCCGCCCTATCAGCATCTGGCATCTGACGCTCGAGATCATCTCCGTGGTTCTATTAATCGGGAGCTGCATCATACTGTTGATCCTCAACGATCTCGTGATCAGATGCTGGAGATGGACCCTGCCACTGTGGATCATCATCTTCGCCCGATCGCCAGCCCGACAAAAAATTCGCCCATACCATACCAAGTGAGCGCTGTCCCCCACTCCCTCCTCCCTTGTCCCCTAGACCATTAGGATCTTCCGAGAATGGTCAAGCCTAATAGGGCGACCCGGGAGGCCTGGACCCTCCTAATTTCAGAAAATGGTGATGACCCTCAGGCAGATCCAAGTTCCATTCCCGAGCCCTGGTCTTCACTCCTAGGACTCCATGGAGCCTATAAATACCCGCAGGACTTCACAGTGAGTCCCTTTGCTCACTGAGAATCCCCGATTACCTAGCTGAAGGTCTACTAGAGCTCCCGTCATCTCAGCAAATCCCCGGCATTTCTCGAAGCTTAGAACCGCTGATAGAGGGCCCGACTGGTGTTCAGACCCCCTGTGAACCTTCGTCTGTCATCCAGAAAGCTCAAAGGCACTTCAATTTTCTTCGGCCAAGCCTGTGATCTTGACTTCAGGTACAGCCTTCCCCATTGAAATTTCTTAAGCTCAGTCTCCATTCTGTCTTCTGGATGAGCCTTTAGATGTCGTCTAGATTAACTTAGCCACATAGGGAACCAATCGTAATTGTCGACTAGGGCTAACCCAGCTTGAATCGATCGTATCGATCGATTGAGCTAGCAGACGAGCCATGGCTGGGTCCGAGTAAGGACCCAGCGATCGGCTGCACCCCGGGTTATGAAATGATGGGGATTTAACTCGCCTCCACTCCCTAAAGGTGTAGGCATTGAGCTCCGATTGATTGGTGGGTTAGGTGAGGAGAATTATCTCCTCACACCAAACCCTAAATTATTGTAAAGAGGCGCCTCGGTCGAGTAGCACCCCGACGATCGGGTGAATCCCCGATGGGGGTTCTTAGTCCAATCGACGCGTCTCGACTCCAGGAATGTGTAGGGATCGAGTTGAGCCACTGCTGTCATTTGGATGCCTAGAATTTATGTGCTAAAATTCGTCTGGGATGGACCCATTGAGAGGTAGGAGACGAAGTCCGGGTCAGGCCGACCCGTGACCCGCGCCTTTTGATTTCGGGTCGTGGCTATTAACAAATTATAGGATGATATTTTCAATGGTTACTAATTAAATAAATCAAATCCTATAGTTTTAATTTAAATAAAAATACAGATTAAATTAATTGAATAACTTTAGTTATACCGATCTAAATGGTATGATCCAATATAACATTTGAATCAGAAAATGCAAGGATCTAAATATAAAATAAAATCACTGATCCAATGGTTGGATTTAAAATAATTGCCCAATCCTTTTTTGTTTGTAATTAAATCATAATAAATTCAATAAATATTCAAATTAGTTGATTAAGGGCTCTGATTACTCCTATGACCCTAGGGAACAATTGTAGACCCTTAAATCCAATTTTGGACATTTAATTTCCTTAATCACTACTTAATCACCTTAATTAAGGATTTGTAAATTAAACCTTAAATTAGTCTCTGATTTTGGGTAGGTTAGTTCCTAATGCCATCTTAAGCCTATTAGAACCTAAGTATAAGGTTGGATTGCTCTAAAATGCCCTAAATTCACTAATCACTCTAATTGGCCTAAAAATGTGATTAGTATTAATTATCTTAATTAGGTTGTCAAAACCTAAGCTAAGAGTGTTTCCCACTTTATTAATCAATATGAAACACATTAAAATAGATTAGGAGTAAATTGGATAATTAAATACTAAAATCCCAATTTTGGCCTTATGAGGGGTAATTTAGTCATTTTGGCCAAGATGTGTTTAAGTACCCTTAAACCTTGGAAAATTTAGTAAATTACCCTATTTAGATTGTTAATGTTCTCTAAACTCTTAAGCTAATAATGTTAATAATATTTATCTTAAATTAAAGAATCTTCATTTAGTCTTAATTAAAATACTTAGATCTTGAGTGATCTTAAAGGGGTTACTATGCCTTAATAATTCAACCCAATAATTGTAGATGCTAAATCTCACATTAATAAGTTCAATTAAAGTCAACTTATGAGCTAAATTCAAAATAAATGTAATTAGTAAGGCTTAAGTTAAAAAAAAAAACCTAGCCAAAATCTAAAGTGATCAAACAATCAGATCTTAGATTTTAGATCTTAGACTTTAGATCTTCTATTTGAATCAAACTATCTCCAAATGAAATTCTTTAAATGATTCATTATTTAATCCTTTGAAACCTTCCATGTGGGTATAAGATGATTCAATCTATAAGATAATGAAATCATCTTAAGGGTTGAATATAAATCTTAGATTATCAAGTTCTTAATTGATTATTTTATCTTATAATCAGAAGAACAGCCCTTCACTAAGTTCATAGTTCTTGGATCTTTCAGCTTATAAGATTCCTTACCTTTAATGTGGATATTGAGTGTGAACCCTAGATCCTAGTTAGGATACCACCTTGGAGTTTGGATTTGAACACCAAAGTGGGGTTTAATTCCAAAATCCTTGAATCTTAATTTACCTAATTAAGATTTGGATAATAGAGTATAATATTAACAAATTAGGTCGTTGATTTATTTACTTAAGCCTTATAATCGTCGCCTGATTTTGGATTAGAACTTATTAAGTTCTAATATTAACTTTAAGGACGTAAATCTGAGTTATACTCGATAGCTGGATATTGGAGATCCTAAACTTGTACCTTCTCAGAGTAGTTAGATTGGGTAAATATATAATAATAGATATCACATAAGTCTATATTAAGTCTCTAGCTTACTTTGACTAAATTTGCTTGGCATACCTTGGATATTGAGCCTTATCCCTTGAGCATAATAGGAGAACTTAGGATATGGATGATACATCCTGAGTTAGTGTTTGTAAAGCATATCATTCATCGGGTTCTTGCAGTGCTTTTAGTTAGTAGAATATGTCTTAGCTTAGTCTGCCTCTTCAGTATTAGTATTGTATAAGATGGACCCAGGCCTAGCAGAATTGGAGGTCTAAGCTGGGGATTGATTGATCTTGGAGGCCCTGTATGGCCTATTGGCTGGTATGGCAGTACTTTGTCTTAGGCTTATTGCTACTCTAGTTTTTCAGTCTTGTTTTCTTTTTGCCTTGCCATATGCTTCAGTGGCCTTTCTTACAGTACTTGCTTACTTTTGCCACATGTCTCAGTGGCTTTATGTTACATAGCTTGCTCTACTTTTGTCACATGTCTCAGTGGCATTTTCCCTTTCTTTTATATTAATTAGCATATTGTATGTATACTCTTATGGCTTACTTATGTACATTGGCATATTTAGGATGCTAGAATTGTATGTTTATTTCAATATTTGTGTCCTTTATATACTCAGCATGTGTTAATATGATCATAAGCATATTATGTTCAGAATATGTATTATTGTCAATGTTTCTTTTAGCCTTAGCATCACCTTGTTTATTTGGTATTGTATATTACTTTTCGTACCAGTTATTGGCTATAGATGGATAGTTTATAGTTACATGTTTCTTTCATAGCTTGTCGAACCCATTATTGCTCACATGTTTAAATAATTTAAATGTGATATCCTTAAAATAATCAGTTCATTAAAATAGCCTAAAATGTACTTAGACAATTGTCTAACTGTAACATTTTTGTTTTGTTGGCTGGGGCCCTGGCATTTGTGATACTGACAAATGTCAGATTCAGACTTGTTCGTGGGCAATGTTGCATTAGAGGAGCAGGTTCAGGAGGAGGACCATGTTGCTGCTGCTTAGATAGATTTGCATTTCTATTTTTTTCAGTGAGATTGAGAGAACTTCGCATTTTCTTTTAAATTTAGTTTGTAATAATTAATTATGGATGTATTTCATTTCTGCATTATGATAAGTTACTACATTGTTTTTCCTTTTTCTCTACTATGATGTGCTTGTGGATTTTACTATACACCTATTGCTTCCGCCACTTTGATATCTGTATGCATATTGATGAATGTTTATAGTATTCTGGTGACAAGTTCTTGGCTTAAGACAAGTTAGGTTTTCACATAATTTTACTTAAGCTGGGGATTTGCCACAGTTGGAGCACCGTACTTCCTACGGAGCTGAAAACTGCCAAGGCTGCCCCTCCCTCTCCAGTCGGTACAACTGGCTGGTCCGGCTATCCGAGAAATCTGCAAGCTGCCACTAGCGGACCCCCTCCTCAAAACGAGTGTGGTGCTGCACCATAGGCTAGCCGTAACCAAGCACACTCTAAACAACAGAGTCTGCACATCAAACAGTGAAATCCTCCCCATTGCGACAGTAATGGGCCTCCATGGCTCTCACTCAGAGAAGGTCCCCCCCACTAGCAAAGCTGAAAGTGTGGCGTGCCACAAGAACAATTCTCCAAGTCTGCAGATTGCGAAACCCAAGGCCGCCAGACTTAAGTGGTCGACAAACCTCCTGCCAGCTCATATAGTTCAGACTACTACCTCTGCTCCTTCCCAAAGGAACTTGCGAAGGATAGCCTCAATGTTCGAGAGACAGGAGTCTAGAATCGATGTAATAGACATCAAGTAGCAAGGAATCATTGCTAAGACTAACCTGATTAGGCAGAGCCTGCCTGCAAGGGAGAGGTGCCGGCTGCTCCAAGAACGTAGACGACTATGGACCTCCTCGGTAATTGCTGTGTTATCAACCTGTCTCAGAGGTCACCCTGTGATAGTGACTCCAAGGTATCTGAGGGACTCACTCCTCTTGTAACCCAGCTGCCGAGAAATCCTGCGTATTCGGTAGGAAGGTGTCTGATGGCTGAAGACAATCTGTGACTTGTGTGAGTTCACAAATTGTCCCGTCCAGCTCCCATACTGCCCTAGAATCTGCTGAACCTCCTGACCTGCTGCCTAAGGAGTAGGAGCAAAGAGAACCAAGTTATCAACATACATCAAGTGGGAGAATATTGGCCCGCCTTGATCCAGACGAATACCAATTGGCTGCCCAATCTGCTGCTCATGCCAGACTAGTATGGAAAAAAGCTCAGAGCACAGAATGAATAGATAAGGGGAGAGGGGGCATCCCTGCCTGAAACCTCTTTGTCCTACTATCCAAGGGAGATGGTGCTCTCTAAGAATGATGGGAAACCTAGGGGACTTCACACACTGCATTGCCCAGTCTGTCCATCTCTGAGGGAAACCAAAATGCTGCAAAACCAAACGTAAGCACCCCCACTCCATCCAGTCGTAAGCCTGCTCTATATCCACCTTGATGGCCATATGGCCAGCCGTCGAGGTGGAGTATGAGAGACAAGTGAGAATCCTCTAGACCATGAGGTAGTTCTCACTGATGTCTCTCCCGAGAACAAAGGCACCCTGCTCACAGGAGATTAGAGAGGGCAACACTGTCTTAAGGAGCATGACCAAGATCTTGGCCACCACCTTATAGACATTGTTGCATAGGCTAATGGGGCAGAATTGCCTCGGAGTGGAGGCCCCCATCTCCTTTGGAAGGAGGACTACTAGAGTATCGTGCCATCGCTGTGGCATCCGCCCACCATCAAGGAAATGGTGAACGATTGCCAAGGTATCAGCATGGGTGATCTTCCAGTAGCCAGTAAAGAAAGACGGGTTGATCCCATCAATCCTAGGGAAATGGTTGGAGCCAAGGTCCCTTAGGGCTGTCCAAATTTCTATATCTGTGACCACACATTGGAGAGAGGCAGAATCTACATCACCAATAGTACGATCTGGAATCAAAAAAGTAGGGCAGTCCCCAACGGGACAAGTGGTGCCCCACTTCCTCTAGAAGAAATCAAAGAATACCTGTCGGATCCACTGTGGGTCAGAAGTGAACTCATCAGACTCCTTCTAAAGCACAAGGATGGTGTTCGACTTACGACGCTGCGTCGCAAGTCACTGAAACACCATTGTACACCGGTCGCCCTGCGAGAGCCACCGTGCCTTGGTGCGCTGCTGCCACCAGCTCGCCAATCTTGCCTTCACCTGAGAGAGCTCTCGATTAGTGGCCCAAAGTAGCTGAATAAGCTCCAAGTTGCCACCCCTAATAGTGGTCAAGTCCACCATCTGAAGCTGGGCCAAGGTAGCCATGAGTTCCATTTCCCTCCTCCTCATGTCTGGGAGCGTGTCCCGTCCCCACCTCAACATTGCCCGGAGCGTGCGAGCCATCTTGTGGTTGATGATAGAGGATTGCGAGCCATGAGACGGCCACCCCCTACTCCTCTTTACCACCAAGAAAGCCTATGGGTACTATAGCCAAGCATCGTCAAACTTGTACCGGGCACCGGTACTCTAAAACCTGAGACACGTGTCAATTAGAAATATAAGACAATGATCTGAAGCTACACAAGAAAGGTGGTGGATGACTGCTCCTGGAAGGATATCCAGTGCCCCCATGCTAAGCAGGAACCGATCCAGGCACTCCCAGATGTGGTGGCCTCCATACTTATTGTTGCTCCACATGTAAGGTGGCCCAACAAATCCCGAGCTGTGAAGGTGGCACGCCTCAAGAATCTCCTGAAAGTCCTTCTGTGCAGTAGTGAATCTAAATGACTTGCCACAGCCCTTCTCCGCCTGAGAGAGAGCGCAGCTGAAATCCCCACTAAGAATTAAAGGGCAACCCTCCTTCCGGACTGCTAGGATCGTCTGCCATAACTCCCACCTCGTATGCAAGTCAGTGGACGCATAGACTGCACCAAACTGGAAACAGGTACCAGACTGCAAGGTGACAGTCAATAGGATCACCTTGTTACTGGAGTGGTGGACCTCACACTGCAAAAACTTCTTCTGCCAAGCAAGAATGATACCTCCCAATCGTCTTGACTAGGACTAAACATGGAAGCTCTACTGGCGCCTAAAGAGGCGATCGACATCGCACCGGGTGAACTCCTCCACCCGCGTCTCAAGTAAAGCGACTAGTCCTAGTTTGCGCTCTAATGAGCGGTGGAAGGTGGTGGTGTATCGATGGCTTCTACACACCGTGACTATTCCACAAAAGAAGACCATTCATTGGGATAAGAGAAGATTCTTCCTACTCTGAGAGTGGAGCGATCTAGGAGGAGGAGCAATAGCTGAGACGGGCTGAGTAGTGGGTGGGTTAGCCATGGGCTGACCCCGAGGCTGAGTGCGGGCGGGCTGAGCAGTGGGCGGGTCGGTCATGGGCTGACCCTGAAGCTGAGTGCGGGTGGGCTGCATTTGAGCATGTGAGAGGAGGGGTAGCAGGCTTGTGAAAGGTCCACGAACAGCATCGGTGAGCCCCGAGACAAGTTGCCCAGCTGGTGGATGGGGAATGAGGCAGCTGGCACCAATGATTTGCTGAGAGACCATAGGGATAGTTAGCACCTTAGGAATGGCTTGTGGCGGCTGTTCAAAAGGTTGGTTCAGAAGTGGGCCCGTCGCCATAAAAGCATGAGTGTGAGGATCGAAAGAAAGCATGCTATCGGTAGGACACAAAGTCTGCGTGGTAGGGACCGTTGGACCAAAAGGTGTGGGCGTCAGTGTGGGGTCCATGCGAGGCGTAAAGGTGCTGTCGGTAGAGGGTAAATCAGGTGCAGACGGAGTGGGTCTGGTGTCAAGCCGTAGGCGGGAAAATGCATTGTCATCAGGAGGTTGGCCCAGTTGGCGCTCAGTGGAAGAGTGAGGAGTGGGCAAAGCATGCGTACCCAAGGTAGAGCCCACTTCAAAACAGCCAGACAGCGGACAAGGGGCAGCTTTATTGGTGTTGTCAAGCTAGGAGTGGTCCATGTGGCCCCTAGAATGGGGAATCGCCTGGTTGACCGCGCTAACATTAAAATTTATGGGGTTTTGATAGCTAGTAGGCAGAATCATCCCCTGAGGTTGGCTGGGGTTATGCGCATGAAATTGTGTGCCATGTGTTTCACCTAACCCAGACACTGGGCCTGAGCGTCTGGGTCTGGCTGCTCAGGACCGGGAACGTCTTGATAGATTTTGTGCGTTTGGCGTGTCCCACCTTGGTCGCCTGTTTCGCTGAACCAGGATCCAGTCAATGGCGGTTGATTCGGCTTGAGTCGAAGGTGCCAGTGGTTTTGAAACTCCTTCTGCATTAGGCCTGGTAGGGGTCCTGTTGGAATAATCTTTGTGACCTATCTTGCCGCAGAAATTACAAAACAGGGCAATTCCTTCATACTTAACAGCTTGTGTTATCGAAGCATCAATCGATTGAATCTGAATTGAAGGGATTAGGGGTTTTCTTAGATTAACTCTACACAAATACGAGCGTAAGCACATCACACTTTGTTAGCTATCATCGCATCGATACCAATAGGGGTGCCAATTTTTGATGCAATCCTTGTCAAGTTCTTACTCCCCCACATGTCAAGTGGAAGGTTTGGTAAGCATATCCAAACTGATGTGAACCACCCAACATCCATCTCTGATGAGAAATTTGGCACCCATTTGGCGATTCCTAAAACTTGCCCACTAACATACCATGGGCCACCGATTAGGAATTGGTTGAGTGAGTCATCATTATCAAACTTAACAAGTAGACAATCGCTCTCAATGGCTTGAACAATAAAGTTACCAAACTTGCTCCATCGTAACTGTAACAACCCGACGTTGTTACTGAGCCGATTAGGCCTAAACCTAATCAGATTAAGAGAAAATATAGGATCCTGATTTTAGTCAACTAAAAATTAAATAAAAATATCCTCAAATAAAACATATTAAGGGGATCCTCTTGCCAAAATTTGAGCTCAATCTGAGTTCCGGATCGTCCTAAATAAATTCAGGAAGTTTAAACTTCTAGAGTCGATAAAAAATAAACTAAAATTCAGATTTTATAAATTTTTGTATATTTGAGTTAAGCATTATGAGAGGAATCTATATTTTAAGTTTCATAATTTTTCAGACTCCGGATTAATCGTAGTGAATTTTTAAAGTTTTTCACTTAAAAATTAATATAAAATAAAATACTCATCCAAATTCAATAATTTTTAGACACTTACGTTCGTCTCATTGAGACGGTCGTTTTGATATCAAGTTTGTAATTTTTGGAGTTTAATTGACTTAGATCAAGGCTTGTGAAGTTTCAGCCATTAGATTTTGATCTAATGGCTGCGATTAGAGTTCCCTTTTTCCCTTTTAAGTAGCCTAACCCTAACCTAGCAGCCCCCAACCCAAAAATTCTTCTCCTTGGCTGCCCAAACAGCCCCTCCTCTCCTCCTTGGCCAAAATTTCTTCTCCTCCTTCTTCCTCCATGGCCAAGCCCTCCCCTCTTCTTCCTCCATGGCCCAGCCACCAAGCACCTCCTCTCCTTCTCCTTGGCCGACCCCATCTCCTTCTCTAAGGCTGAAATTCTTCTTCTCCACTCCCTCCAAACCTAGCAGCCCTCCTTTCCTCCTTGGCCGACCAAGCTCCATCTCTTTCTCCTTGGCCGACCAAGCACCCCTCTCCTTCTCCATGGCCGACCTCTCCTCCTTCTTGGCCGAAATTGGGAGCAGCCCTTCCTCCTCCTTCTTGGCCGAAAATGGCAGCAGCTCTTCCTCCATTGATAGCTGGAAAAACAACGAGTATCTTCATTCTTTTGCCAACAATAGTTCAATTGTTGGATGGGTAACTCCTCACACTCTTTAATGAATTTAATTGTATTGTTTTTTTTTTTATGTTAAGTTAAGTTGAATGAGATAATTGTATTAGGGTTCATCACATTGATATGCATATGTGTATGTTAGCATAATCTTAATCTTGCATGTAAAGTAGATAGATCCATAAATATTTTAGAGTGAAATCTTTTCCAATTAAGTTATAAAGAGTTGGCCGAGCAATTTTGTTAAATTGAAATGCTAGTTCTCTTAGACAATCTTATATTTTTTTTCTTACCATAAGCTGCCTATGTCCATAAGTATAATCTAGTATATTGAGTATCAAAATTACTAGGCTTATATCATGTTTTTGATTGACACCTATTTAATAAAGAAAACTTCTTGACAAAAGATAATTGTTTAAATCCTTTAGTGTAATTTGAATTGATTGTTCTCTCACCATTATCTAGGAGATGATATCTGATCAATACACATTTAGCATTCTTTTTCATAACATGTAAGATAGGACTCTTATGTGATTAGTTGCTTAAATCTGTCCCAAGTAAGATTACTTATACACTCACAATCTTAACATTTTACTAATAGAATTTCATTTGGTTGAACTTATCATCCTTCCAATCAAGATCCATGAAACATATTGTAATTCTCCAACTAGTTCATCAATGAGAATATAAGTATTGTATGCCTTTTTATCTCATGCTATAGCTATAATTACTTAGACATATTTTGATCTGCATATAGTTGATTTATTTTCATCTACCTTATCAACTGTTTAACATCTAACTTCGCTTTTCAAATTTTTATACTCAATTATATTAAAACAAAATTATTTTGAACAAAGACATTTTTCTGAGATTTTCATTTCACTTAAGTTATGTTGTTTGCCCATTAGAAGGGATCAACTCTCATGTTAATCTGATTGAGATCTAATATTAATATATTATTATTCATGAAGTAATACTCCTTGTTGTGATTCAATGATTCTTTTGAGTTCATTCTTAGGAATCATATCCTTGTAATTCCACCTTCCTCAAGAAATTAATCATTATTATTTATTATATTCTATTTTGTAGATTCTATCTCTAGGATATTATAGCTTAATCTTCTATCATATATACTGGAGGAAAAATTAAATGAAATCCATGTTTGTTTAGAAGTACTCAAAAGTACAAAGAGTCTGATATAGATGTTCCTTGCCCAATTATTTTAGGTGTTGCGATTGTCGTCTCATTCCAATCAATCGTCAAGCTTCAGGTTTGGATCATTTTAAAGGTATATTTCGTACTTAGAACTTTATTGAAGTTCTGTATTCTTTTAATTATGTTATTTTCTTGAGCTCTATGTACAGTGCGTACACCACTTGCATAGATCTTAGTATCATTAGGATTTACTTGCTATTTGAAAACCATGATATTATGATATATGAGCTTTTGCTAACTAAGTTGTAATTATCAACTTTGTTGAAAACTGTAAATTATGTGGATATGGATTAGAACCTAGAGTCAAACTAAGGTGCTTCCTTAGGAACTTCACTTTACTTAGGCTCTCACCTTAATATTAGGATAAGATACTAAGTTAGATCTCATTCATTGAATAAGTGATTTATTCAATGAATGAAACCTTGGTTTTATTAGTTTTTAGATTTTTCATAGTTTCATTTTGATTATTTTGTCTTTCAATTTTAGAGTAAGAATAGAGATCTATTCTATTAAGCTTGATTGTTACTTAATAGAATAAGCCTTAATCATCAGTTCACTTGTAGATCAAACCATAGATCTTTAGCTTACCCTTGGATCATGTGAATGAACCCAAGGTTGTGGTGTTCAATTCATAATTCTTAGCTTAGTAGATCTAGATCAGATCTTAGCTGGGAATATCTCAAATCATCAATTAGGACATGATGATTTATTATTTAACTTATAGTCGATTTTGATTGAACTAAATTGGGACCTGATCAGTCCTGATTGTTTTTAAACTTATAAGGCCGTGCTTCTAAGTTGTATGACTTGGGATAGTTAGAACAACTTAATTAGACAACAATAGATATCACTTAGTCTAAATTGAGTCTCTTGCTTACTTTGACTAGATTGCTTTGCATACCTTATATATTGAGCCTTATTCCTTGAGCATAATAGGAAAACTTAGGATATGGATGATACATCCTAAGTTAGTATCTGAATTGCATATCATTCAGTTTTGTCTTGTTTGCAGTGGGTAGAATATGTCCTAGTTTAGTCTGCCTCTTCAGTAGTAGTATTGTATTAACTGGACTAAGACCTAGCATAATTGGATGGCTAGGCTGGGAATTGATTGATTGATATTGGAGGCCCTGTATGGCCTATTGGCTGGTATGGCAGTACTATGTCCTGGGCTTATTGCTAGTTTAGCTGGATTGTTCAGTATTGCTTTAATTTTTGCTTTGCCACATATTTCAGTGGTTTTATTTTCAGTATTTGCTTGCTTTGCCACATGTCTCAGTGGCTTTACATTGCACTTGATTGTTTTGCTTTTTGCCACATGTCTCCGTGGCTTTTCTTTTCTTTTTTCTTAATTTACATGTTGTATGTATAATCATATATTTACTTATATATATTGGCATGTTAGGATGCTAGAATTGCATATTTTCAGTACTTGTGTTTCTTTTATATACTCAGCATGTGTTAATATGATCATAATCATGTTAGGAGAGGAATTATCATAATAGTTATAGTTCTTTTGCTTTTAGCTTTACATTGCTTACTTCATATCTTTGTATGCTATTTCACATACATGTTGAATGCTATAAATGGATAGTTTATAGTTATCCCTTCCTTGTAGCTTGTTGCACCTATCTATTTTGCTCGCTTAGTAGTATCAGTAATGTGGTGATATCTTTAAATTCATGCAATTATAATAGCTTAAATTGTACTTAGACTTATTAAAGTCTAACCAAATTTTCTTTTTTTGGCTGTGCCCTGTCATATATGTACATATGGCAGATCAGAAGTATAGGTCAGATCCAGCGCTTGAGGATTTAGTTGCTAGCAGGTTAAAGTAAAGTGCAGCTCTCTGAAGAAGACATGCTTCCATCTCCTTGGCTTGCATTTAGTAAAATTGTAATAATTATATTTTCTTATTCTTACTATTCAACATTAAATGTATTGTATGTGAATGAATTAATGTGGTCTGTGTCTGGATGCTTCCTTTCTACCTATTTTGCACTGTTATACTATATGTATATTTCTATTAAGTCTTGCTCAAACTGGTTGATTAGTATTACGGATATGCTTTTAGTTTAATGTTCGTGGTGCTAGTGACGACCACCTCTTAACACTCATCTGATTAAGGGGCGGCCGCCACAGTAACTTTAGCTCATTCTCAATAATAGTGAAAGGAATGTGACGACCAAAGAACCTCACAATGATCGAGCCTTCTAATTCAGATCGATGAAGCCTCACATCATCACCATCTAAAATCACCTCTCCATGAGCACCGATGAATTCTTGCTGATTCCCGATCGCTACACACGGGACAATCTTGGGTTTGACCCAAACATTTGCCCTTTTTCTTGTGGCTGAGGAGCAGAATGTGGCTGTGGTGCAGGTTCTGTCAAACATCTTGTTGTATTTCACCATGAAAACAAAACAAACTTCCTTTTGCAATCAAATTGATCTCTAAAGGGAGAGTCACATCCTTACAAGCAATAGTTTTCTCCTGCACAATCTGCACAGATTTGGAAGGAGAAGGAGATTCGAGCAAACCTCTTGAGATGGTGTCAGCACTTTTTTTCTTTGGATTTTCTGCAGCAGTAATGATGACCCTGCTCTTACTACTATGAATCTGAGAAGCCCTCCTTCCTCATGAGGGATCTCCATGAGTGGGGAAGATGATTGAGGAGCCAGGAGACCTAGCATCATGCCCTCATTTGAAGCTTCTTCATCATAAACGACCTCTTTCCCTTTCTGCCAAGCCATCAATGGAGCTGAAGAGATACTTGAAGGGGAAGATGAACTAGCCTTACCATGAGAGTCCATGGATGAAGCTTCTTTCACCGACCCTAGCCTGAATGGCCCATCCATAGCCTACACCACCACAGCTATGCCATCCATTGGTCAGCCCTCCATGGCTGTCCTAACATCAGCTGACTCCATTGCCAACCCCTCCATAAGTGATGGAGGCTCACCAAGCAAGGCCAACGCCCTCTTAGGAGAGGAAGGGGATCGCTCACCTTCCTTTTCCTTAGCTTTTCCTTTCCTTCTCATCCCAAGTCTTTGGGTTCCATGAAAGTACGGTCGTAGCCCATGGTTTATTTATTAATCTATATAATTAACAAAGAGTACAGGTAACTAACTCAACCGGGATCAAACTCCATAGTATATTCAACCAGGAGGTCAATAAGCCTTATAGGGAGCACATTGCTCCTAACACAAGAAAGAAAAGCCCGAGAGGCCAAAAAATTACAAAGGCCCATAGCACAAAAACACTGAGAAACCTCATGAAGGGAAGTGGGGATGCATGTACTTGATTAGTAGCTCCTATAGCAGTCACGGGTTGGCCCTCCATATCATGAATTTTTGCTCCAATCTTCGTGGACACGTTAAGGCAGGATGAGACGCAGTGTTGGTTTTTAGCCAACGGGGCGGGGAAGGGGCACAATCTAAAGGTGGTGGAGGGGCCCAGATGGGCCAGGGAACCTTAGAGGATGCACTTGTCGAGCCAGCCAACACTGATAAAGACAAATTATCTCCTTTCTGCACTACCAAAGGCTGAGTGACAAAACTCCAAAGGTGTCTTATGGGGATATCTGCAATAAAATGGGAGAGCTTCTTTACATAAGTCCTAAGCAGAAACTTCAGTAAAGGAGGGTTGACCGAGAGGCACGGCAAAAGATAGAGATGGGTCGATGGTATCAGCATGTCGCACCGATCCAAGACAGACTGTCGATCATTGGAGAGGTGGGGTGAGCTCACCACACTGCGAGTGAAGGTTCCGAGAAGAAGGCAAGAAATGGGCAGGCAGAGGTAGACTAAGTGTGCATTGGGTGGCGACAGCTTGGGAGGTCAGGGAAACCAACAGCAGACCTACCAGGGCCGATGTGGGCTGAAACTTAAAGGAATTGATGGAAGGGCACCACCAGGAGTAGAGCCTGTGGCTTAATTTGACTCAAGACAGGGAAACTTACCAGGTCCAGACATAAAAAGGATTGACAGACTGAGAGCTCTTTCTTGATTCTATGGGTGCTAGTGCATGACCATTCTTAGTTGGTGGAGCAATTTGTCTGGTTAATTTCGTTAATGAACGAGACCTCAGCCTGCTAACTAGCAATGCGGAGTTCATCCTATGCGGCCAGCCTTTAGCAAACACTCAAATTATAAAGGATTTTGAAAATGTATTCCTTGATAAATTGTATGGATTACCACTAGTAAGAGAAATTAAATTTTCAATTGAGTTAATTCCTGACACTCAATCAATCGTAATGGCACCTTATCGCATGGCACCCAAAGAACAACTGTAAGAGCTAATGAACAAAGATTTTATTTGATAAAGCATGTCATCATAGGGAGCCCAAGTGCTCTTTGTAAGGAATAAAGATGGTTCGATGCGAATGTGCATCGATTATCGTGAACTCAACAAGGTAATCATTAAAAACAAATACCTTCTATCACATATTGATGATTTATTTGATCAATTAGCTGAAGCTAAGATATTTTCTAGGAAAGATCTAAGATTATGGTATCATCAATTAAGAGTTAAAGAAGAAGATATTCTGAAAACAATATTTAGAACTTGCTACAAGCATTATGAGTTCATGGTCGTGTCATTTGGTCTAACCAATGCTTCGTCCACCTTTATGAACTTGATGCAAGGAATTCTTAGACAGTATTTGGATAACCTTGTAATATTATTCATTGATGATACTCAAATTTATTATGAGAGCAAGGAAGAACATGAAAATCATCTTAGAGCTATTCTAGAAACTCTAAGGCATTATCAGCTATATGCCAAATATTCTAAATGTGAATTTTGGTTGGAATATATGGTTTTCTTAGGCCATGTAGTGTAACAGTCCAAACCTGAAAGGCCTTACAATTTTGCCCTCAGAAGATAACTTCCTAGCAGGTCACCCATTCTGGGAGTGCTCCCACGTGAGCATGCTTAACTTTAGAGTTCTTATCAGGAACTCTGCCGTTATCTAAAAAGGCACCTCGATATTTAATAGTTTCTCTTATTACTACTTAAGCGGGTCTTTATAATCTCCCCAACTTAAGTAACTGATGTTCTTATTAGCAAACACACATAAATCCAAGAACTATCTATTGGGTAGATAAGACTAGAGGTGACCCCTACTAGCTCAAGAGGTACCCACAACCACATAGTACCTTAGCCATCATGGGTTCAAGAGACTGCTCATATGAAGTGGTACTTTGTCCTGTATGGCACTTAGCTCTTATCTGACATCGTATGGTCTGCTCTAATACCATTTATAATAGCCCAAACTCTTAACTATCAAGGTATTGTCCACTTTGGCCTGAAAGGCCTCATGGTTTTGCATGTTTGAGAATTTAGAGATTCGAAGAGCCATAAGCATTTTCTTGATAGAATGTTTTAATATTTTTAAAAGTTCACTGTATCAAGCAAACTCAGTGCTCACTAGTAATGGTGCATAATGAGATAGTTTTTGAAATTCATTTTCATATTTAGCGACACTACGATTGCTTTGACATAACTTCATGAACATATCTTCCATGATGGCTTGAGCAGAATGAGAGATGTACTTGGCTTTGAAGGCTTTGATGAATTCTTCCCATTGGATATTCTCAGCATATATGTCTACAAACTGTAAGCTTGCAGTGGTTTTCCACCAGCATTTTGCTTCACCATCTAACTTAAAGATGGTTAATTTAATTATATATGTAGGTGGGCATTTCATGCTAGTTAGTATTTTCCCTATCTTCTTTACCCAATCTTCAGCATCCATTGGGTTAGCATTTCAATTAAATACTGGTGGTTGGAGTCTTAAAAAGGCTTAAAGTAGTTTATCTATCTTGATATTTGAGAAATAGGTAGCTGACATTATAGAAGTATGACCATTAATATGGGGTGTTTGTTGTGTTTAAAGCCTTAAAAATGTTCAATTTTGTGTCTCAACATGTTTTAATTGAGCATTCACAATATCAAATAGCTTGTCGACACAGTCCACAGAAGTATTGGTAAATATCGGATCTTTTAAGAGTGTTCCGATAATCAAAGGAAAATCTTCATGATCGATATGAAAAATATGATTTTTATTATTATTCTTTTATTAGAGTAAATTTTCATAAGTATCATTATCAAATACTAGATGAAAATAAGAGTATCTTTATTAGCTAAAAAATAAAATAAAAAATAATTAAAAGTATATTATTTTACTTAGATCCTATATCTATTACTTTATTCTCCTTTAAAATTATATAGCTTTTGAAATTTTATATTTCTATATTTTTCTTTTATTTATTATGTGATTCTAATTGTATGAATAATGGCTTAGACACTTTTATACTAATTTTCTCCAAATTCTGCTCTGATACCAACTGTGGTGACCCATGGCTGGGTCAACATAGCTAATCTAGCATTAGGTACTCACTCCCCAGGATCATATTGGGTTTAGTATAACATTATATTTAGAGACGTATAAATACACACTTTCATATTCATTATAACATTTAGAAATACCAGATTAATAAAGGAAAATATATTCATTACAAAGATAATAATTATTTTACAAAATATATTACACACTATGTGAAAATTTAAAACTTTAAGAAAACCAGCGCCTAAATTATTCTATCATGTATCAGCTCTTCCTCAAAGGCTTGATCCAAAGATAGTTCTTGAACTACCATATATATATATATATATATATGATAGGGCGAACGAGAAAAAAAAAACGAATAAAAAATATTTAATTAGACACAAAGGCTTAAGTAAGGTTTGCAGGACATCAAAATTTGTATTTAAGCTGCATGATTCTACATGAGAAGCATATACAAGTAAAATGTGATATTTAAGTATGAATTGCTTACGATTATGAATGCAATATACATATTTAAGATATATGCTCATTCTGAAAGAAAATGCAATAATATATAATATTTATTATATTAGATAAAATTATAGAATAATCAAGGAGTTAGATACGTCTTTCTAACTATCTGAGATGTCAGTTCTCAACTAATTACATATTCCCCCTCAAGGGGCTATGCGCAGTATCCTTATTTCTTCATATATCAACATGTCCTGGCCTAACGTATTATTTATACAAACCTGAGATCAACCTGAATGAATCAATGATACTGATTTTTGATCATTTATTTCAAGTTATGAGCACAAAATCTCATATAAATATATCAAAGCGAGTCAAAGCTTAATAGCAATGCAAATACTACAAATTAAATAATTAAATAAAAAGACTAATATTCTTCATTTTACTTTAGAAAAAATATCAATATTAATATTATCTTGATTATTTATCTTTATATATTAAAAATAATAATTTATTTGTTTATTATTATAAGTAATATATATATATATATATATATTAAATAAAAGAAAATGGCAGAAATAAAAGTTGCATAAATTAGAAATATATATATATATAAAGAAAATGACAGAAATAAAAGTTGCAGAAATTATAATATATATATATATACATATAAAATAATATAAATAAAAGTTGCATAAATTATGAAATATATACATATATAGGAAAAAAAAAGAAAATGACAGAAATGAAAGTTGCAGAAATTAGGAAATATATGCATATATAGGAAAAAAGAAAATGACAAAAATGAAAATTATAGAAATTATGAAATATATATATATATATATATATATATATATATATATATATAAAATAACAGAAATGAAAGTTACATAAATCAGGAAATATATATTTATATATATATATATATATATATAATAATAGAAATAAAAGTTGCAGAAATTAGGAAATATATATATATATAGAAAAAAAATGACATAAGTGAAAATTATAAAAATTAGGAAATATATACATATATAAAAAAATGACATAAATGGAAATAAAATAATAATAGTAATAGTATTAACATTCATTATTATTATTATTAAAATAGAAGATGAAATGAAAAGAATAGAAAATACTTGATTTCTTTCTCATTTTTTACTCTATAGTGGCGTTGATGAGGCTTTACTAGAGGTCAGTGGGGGAAAACAGTGGTGGCCGAGAAAAAGAGGGAGGAAGTGGAAGGGAGAAGAGGAGTAAAGGAGGGGAGTGGGAGAGGAGAAGGGAGTGGGGGTGGGGGTATTTATATATATATTTTTAGTTAATTAATTATTTTCTCTCTCATTTATCATTATTTGGATAAGATGGATGAGAGAAAATTTGTCATTATTATTTGGAGTATTCAATTTGATCTTATCTTCCTTCTTCTTATCCCTTCTTTCTCTCTCCTCTTTCTCTCTCTACATTCTCTCTCTTCTACTTCTTTTCCAAAAAATAATGAAATTACACACGAAGGTGTATTTTAATGAGAAAAATGCACTCATGCAAAAATTTTCAATTTATAGAAATATTTTATTTTTTATTAATTTTTGAAGATAAAAATTTTAAAAATTAATTATGGTCAATCTAGAGATCTAAATTTGATAAAACTTTTTATGCAGTATTTTTAATAATATTCTTAATCCAATGGCACTACAGTTGTTAAATTTGGACTTGTATTTAATTTTTCTAATTTATTAAATTTAAATAATCAAAAATTAATTCAGGAGTAGCTGCTATCCAGATTGCTCCCAAACTTTGGGTATTATAATCATAAAAATATACTTTATCTAATAATATTTTAAGTTTACCATAATTTTGAAGTCACTCAAGATCCTGATTTTTTAGTTGAGTTTAGTCATAATTATCCTAGAAATGACTTGGATCACTATAATATTAGGCCAGGACAGACTAATATTTGGAGAAATAAGGAGACTGCACATAGCCATTGATGGAGAATATGTAGTTAATCAGGAACCCACATCTCAGATAGTTAGATAAATATATCTAACTCTGTAATTATTTTATAACTTTGTCCAACATAATAAATATTATATATTGCTATATTTTTTTAGAATGAGCACATATTTTAAATATATATATATATATATATATATATATTTTGCATTCATAATCTTCATAATTTTGCAAGTATATTGTACTTAAATATTGTATATTATTTTATTTGTATATGATTCTCATATAGAATCATGCTACTTAAATGTTATATGAAAATTTTGATATACTATAAATTGTACTTAGACCTCTGTGTCTAATTAAATATTTTTATTTTCTTTTTCTTAATTTGCCCTGCCATATACATACATACATACACACACACACACACACACACACACACACACACACACACACACACATATATATATATATGTATATATATGTGTGTGTGTGTGTGTGTGTGTGTGTGTGTGTGTGTGTGTGTGTGTGCATGTGTGTGTGGCAGATCAGGAGAAATCATTGAATCAAGTTCTTAATGAGGAGATAATGTATGATGAAATAACTTAATGCAAATTTAGAATCTATACACCTCACTTACCTTCAGCTTTATGAGGATGAGAGGGTCTTCATTTTATTTATTATAAATGTTGTAAACTTAAAAGTTATATGGACTTTAATATTTATTAAATCTGAGATGAACACTTATCTTTTATTTTCTTAGATGAATGTAATGGAATTGAATGTTTGTTACTCTTATAAATACATTTGTATTTCCCATCTTATAGATCTTTTCCTTTAGTAGTACTTAATTGAGGGTTATAAAATACTAACTCAGTATTAAGTACTACAGTGATACTCAATGTTGGGTTAGGACATTTAATTTGACACTGGGCTGTCGCATAAGAGGACACACATTAGATCCAAGAAATTTTACATGATCAAACATAAACCCCTTTTCAAATTCCATTCCATGCTTAACCTCTTGAGAACATATGTGCCAACATAATAATCCCATTAACCCAAGTAGTGAAGCACATCCATCAAAGTGCACACACACACACACACACACATTGTGAGACACTACTTCTAATAATTGAAATATGAGTTTTAAATATCCTTAACTTTTTTTACTTGAATCTAGACACCTCACTATCCCTAATTAATTATCCCCCCATTCCAATTACCATAAGGATGTGATTGATTACATTTCTTAGTAGGTTCCCAGTAGGTGTTTGCTGAGCTATTTAATAAACTCTAGCTTGAGGCAGTCTTGGCCTCTTGTATTCAATTTGTTTTATATATATATATGGGGGTCTTTTTATTTGCTCTTCAACTTCCTCTTATTTTCCATATTCTAATATTTTTGCACTTTTAAGAATGTCTGAGAACTTAAATATTCAAAGAGCGATAAGTATTTTCTTATTAGAAGGTTTTAATCTTCTTAAAAATTAGCTGCATCGAGCAGACTTGGTGCTCAATAGTAGTGGTGCATAATGAGATAGTCTTTGAAATTAAATTTCATATTCAGCGACACTACGATTGCTTTGACATAACTTCATGAACATATCTTCCATGATGGCTTGAGCAGAAGGAGAGATGTATTTGTCTTTGAAGGCTTTGACAAATTCTTCCCATTGAATATTCTCAGCATCTATGCCTACAAATCGTAAGCTTACAGTGGTTTTCCACTAGTATTCTGCTTCTCCATCTAACTTAAAGATGGTTAATCTAATTATATCTGTAGGTGGGCATTTCATACTAGTTAGTATTTTCCCTATCTTATTTACCTAATCTTCAACATCCATTGGGTTAGCACTTCCATTGAATACTGGTGGTTGGGATCTTAAAAAGGCTTGAAGAAGCCTATCTATCTCGATGTTTAAGAAATAGGTAGCTGACAGTATATAAGTATGACTATTAATATGGGGTGTTTGTTGTGTCTAAAGCTTAAAAATATTTGATTTTGTATATCAACACACTCTGATAAAGCATTCACAGTATCAAACAACTTATCGACACAATCAACAAAAGTATTGGTAGATATCAGATATTTTAAGGGTGTTTCGACAATCAAAGGAGAATCTTCAGGATCCATATGAAAATTATGATTTTTATTATTATTCTCTTATTAGAGTAGATTTTCATAAGTATCATTATCAAATACTAGATGAAAATAAAAGTATCTTTATTAGCTAAAAAATAAAATAAAAAATAATTATGAGTATATTATTTTACTTATGTCCTATATCTATTATTATATTCTCTTTTTGATTTATATAGCTTTTGAAAATTTGTATTTATATATTTTTATTTTATTTATTATGGGATTCTAATAGTATGAATAATGGCTTATACACTTTTATACTAATTTTCTATAAATCCTGCTTTGATACCAACTGTGGCGACCCACCGCTGGGTCAACATAGCTAATCTAGCATTAGGTGCTCACTCCCCATAATCATATTGGGTTTAATATAACAGTGTACTTAGAGGCGTATAAAATACACACTTTCATATTCATTGCAATATTCAAAAATACTAGCTTAATAAAGGAAATATATTTATTATAAAGATAATAGTTATTTTACAAAATATGTTACACACTAAGCAAAAATTTAAAACTTTAAGAAAATCAGCATCTAAGTTATTCTATCATGTATCAGCTCCCCCTCAAAAAAAGGCTTGATCCTAAGACATTTTTTAAACTGCCATATATATATATATATATATATATATATATATATATATTTCACAAGGCGAACCAAAAATAAAGAAAATGAATGAAAAGAAAATATTTAATTAGACATAAAGGTCTAAGTAAGGTTTGTAAGATATCAAAATTTGTATTTAAGCTACATGATTCTGCATGAGAAGCATATATAAATAAAATATGACATTTAAGTATGATATGCTTATGATTATGAATGTAATATATATACTTAAGATATGTGCTCATTCTAAAAAAAATGCAATAATATATAATATTTATTATGTTGGACAAAGTTGCAGAATAATCGAGGAGTTCGATAAGTCTTTCTAATTATATGAGATGTGGGTTTTTGATAAACTACACATTTCCCCTCAAAGGCTGTGTGCAGTATCATTATTTTTCCGTATATCAGCATGTCCTAGCCTAACGTATTGTCTATACAGATTTGAGATCAATTTGAATAAACCCATGATACTAATTTGTGATCATTTATTTCAAGTTCTGAGCATAAAATTTCATATAAATATATTAGGTCAAAGCTTAATAGCGATGCAAATACTACAAATAAAATAATTAAATGAAATGAATAATATTCTGCATTTTACTTTTGTAAGAATATTAATATTAATATTATCTTAATTATTTGTTTTTATATATTAAAAATAATAATTTTTTTTATTATAAGTAATATATATAAAAACTAATATCACTAGAGGAGATGTTTGTCAATATGTTGCAGATTCAGACGTGTTCGTGGGCAGTGTCGTAGAAGAGGAACAGGTTCAAGATGAGGATCATGCTGCTGTTGTTTAGTTAGATATCGCATTTTATTTCAGTGAGATTGTTATTCTCTTTAAACTTCAGTTTGTAATAATTATTTATGGATATATTTCATTTCTGCATTATGATGAGTTACTATATTGCATTCTCTTTTTCTACTATGTATGCTTATTTATGTTACTCTATTGTGTATTGCTTCCACCACTTTGATATTTGTATATTGATGATGTTATAGCACTTGGTGACAAGTCCTTGGCTTAAGGCAGGTTAGGTTTACCTAACTTTACTTAAGTTGGGGATTTGCCACAGTTGGAGCACCATACTTCCTTATTGTCAGTACAGGGTCCCCACAAGATGACAATGTAAAAGATCACACATTACCACAACAGTAGTTGTTTTTACAGCACTTTGTTAAATGCGGTTTAATTAAATTTAAGATTGAGAGAATATTTAGATATATGTGCAAATCTATAAGAAATTTGAAACAATAAATTCATCCTTGACCAACCATCTTATTTATGTTTCTAGTATAAAAATAAAATATAATTTATTTGAAATAATGAATCTATCCCAGATTTCTCTAAAATAAGTTTATAAAATTTGCCCATAGTTTCCCACGCATCCTTGACTCCTAAACAAGTTCAGCATGTTATCGTATATCTGCATTATAATTTATGTGTGATTGGGATATTTTAAGGAAGATGTGTTGTAAATGCACTTTAGCAATAATTACACAAACAAATAAGCTTTTTACTCTTAATGAGATTGCACAATAAACATTATATACATCTCCAAAGGGAGGCAATGTCTATCTCTCCATATTAAACTTCTGAGCATACATCCATTATAAGAAAAATATTTAAAACTGTCAAAGAAAATCTACTTATAGCGTATTTAAAGGTGCAACTAAGAAATTTTATAGTATCTAAAATATAAGTAAAAATTTCTTGATAGTGAAGTAATATATTCTGGAAATTAGAGAAATAAGGTAGATTTTAAATATCATCTAGAACAGCTACAGCTGTTTAGAAATAGTGCGGCAAAGAAATTATTTTGATGTTCTGTTATGTGAAATTGTATATCTACTCACATACCATTTTATAAAAACTAATATCGTAAGAGGGGATGTTTGTCAATGCCGTCAAGAAGCAATCTGTATTTTTTTTTAAGATGAGATGTGTAATAAACAAATTGACGAATAAAAATATAAATTCTAAACATGCACTATATTGCTTAAAAGAAGAGTTGATGCACATTAAGATATCAATAAAATTTGAGTTTGACTCATACGATTAGATAGAAACCTGATCTTGAATGCTTATTGAATATCAATTCTTATCAATTCAGGGTCATATTCAATTGTTCTAAGTTAACAATAGTGGGATCATTGCTTTATCTAAATTAATTAAATGAAATATCCAAGTGACAGTTTACTTTCAGGCACATAGTAATTCAACTCCTGATGTATATATGTATCAAGAAGTTGATATATTGTAGTACATGCTGTAATAACAAATTCAGCCAACTAAACATTTAAATGATATAGCAAATAATAATTCTATGAACTCTTTTAGTACCACGTTGTAAAAATTTGCAGCCACCGAAAGTAAAAAGAAATTATAAAATATTAAACTCCACTCTTCTTCCTAAACTACTACTCAAGTATCTTCAATTAAAACTTAATGATGCTTAAAATGAAAACCTTTATCAATATAAAACTTCTTAAAAGTTGATGATAATTTATATAACATAAAAGTTAATGCTGCAGCGTCTATTGGGGGCATGGGCAGCGGCAGAAGGTCTTAATGACTGAATAACCTTATGGAACAATGAAATGCTGAAATATTATCACATGATATGGGGTCTTATACCTGAGCAGAAGTGCTGCATTAATGTTTAATAAGACAAAAAAAAAAAAAAAATTCATTTTGTTAGGAAGACGTTAGAGACTAACTCATAGTACTTCAGATTTCAATATTTGCCAGATTGAAATTTATAAAATACTTAGTCTTAAGTGATATAAGTATCCAAACTATATAAGCCATAAAATGTTAAGCTATAAAATTGCACAAATACTAATTAACTACTTAACATTCCCAAATAGAGTTTCAAGTTCTGTATAAATTTTAAATTTGAAATTTAAATATGATTTCTTGATTAATAACAAAGATCAAAATAAAAAGTTGCATAAAACAATCATAGAACAGCTCATAAACAAAATAAAGACAAATTTTAATCATAATATTTTACAAACATTTTTTTTTTTTTACTTTGGATTCGATTGGCTTTAATTAATTCCCTGTTATTAGCATAAAAATCCTAAACCATTATTGATTCTTATAAAAGCGATACTATGGGAGAGAATCGAGTGAAGTACCTTTGCTTCTTTGCGGTTAAGAGAAAAGGGCTCAGGGAAAGGAGAAGTTTCGGCGAGTGAAGGGGAAGGCGTCCGTGAGTGAAGAAAAAAATAAAGGGATGGGTATTATTGGCTTACTTGGAGATGATCAAGGCAACTCCACGACTTGCGAGGAGGTGAGCCTTCGGTGACTGGTCATTGAACCTCGTGAGAGGTGGAAGCCACGCGTCTACTGCCCTCTCTTGTTCGCTCGAAGGAAGGGATGGAGTGGAGTCGAGCGTGCGTAGAGGATAGATTAGGTCGTGGATAGGGATCGGCTTGCATAGGAGGGAAAGAATTTCGTCTGAGGAGAAGGTTAGATAAGGATGAATTAGGTTTTTAAAGAGATATATAAGTAAATCCTGAGATCTATATTAGCCGTTGGATCAAAATAAACGGTTGAAATTTCTGAGCCAAGATCTGGAGTCATTTGAGCTCCAAAAATTACAAACTTGGTATTGAAACGACTGTCTCAACGAGACAAACGTACGCGTCTAAAAATTATTAAATTTGGACAAGTATTGTATTTTATATTGATTTTTAAGTGAAAAACTTGGAAACTTAATTATGATGAATTAAAAACTTAAAAATTAACGAAACTTGAAACATAGCATCCTCATATAGTACTTGACTTACATATACAAAAATTTCAAAATTCCAATTTATATTTATCATATTATTAGTCTTCAAAATTTAAATTTTATAAATTTATTCAGGACAATCTGGGATCGCAAACGCGCTCAAATTTTTGCAGTAGGATCCTTTCAATAGGCATTATAAGTGGATATTTTTATTACATTTTTATTTGACTTAAATTGGAATCCTAATTTTAACGAAAATTTTTGAGCGATTGAAATAACAGAAAATCCGGGAAAATCAATGATTTTCAAAAATTCCCAGAATAATATTCTTAGCTAATTTGGAGCTACTGAGTCCAATGGCAGACTCCATTTTTAATTCTAATATTTAAATAATTTAGGTATCTTCAGAATTATCTGAAAACCAAGAAACGCTGGAAATCATCAAACGATCTCTAATTTGCACGAAATTTGAGGTGGAGATTTTTAACTCTATTATAAGAGTAATAAAAGAGATTTAAAGTCAATTAGATTCACTAATTGACATGTAACAACTTCTGGGTTGTTACAGACTTCCCCCTTAAAAAGTGTGTTGCCCTCGACACACAATTATTAAACTACATACTTGCAAATACTAGAAAGATGTTTATTTAAAATTCAATTGAAAACGGAAAATTTTAATTACCTGATTAATTAAAGAATTCTGGAAATTTTTTTCGCATTTCTTCCTCCTTCTCCCAAGTGGCTTCTTTTTCAGAATGATTCTGCCATTGGATTTTTATCATAGGAATACTACGATTTCTTAATTGCTTAAGATCTCTTCCCAGAATTGTTGTAGGCTTAACAATGAATGTCAGATTGGGTTGCAGCTCTATTGCTGATATCTGAACATGCTGGTTAGGATCTAACAAGCATTTCCTTAGTGATGATATATGAAACACATTATGTACAACCGAGAAGTCATCCGGCAACTCTAACTTGTATGCTGATATTCCAATTTTCTCAATCACTTTAAAGGGTCCTAAGTACCTTGGACTCAACTTTCCAATTTTACTAAATCTTTGCATACCCTTCATTGGACTAACCTTAAGATAAGCTCTATCACCTGTTTTGAATTCCAATTGATGATGATGAGCATCATGATATTCATTTGCCTATACTGAGTTGTCATCATATTTTGCTTAATCAACTGAACTTTCTTAGTGGTTTCTTCAATTAGCTCAGAACCATAAAGTTGTGAGTCCCCTACTTCAGTCCATGTTAGAGGAGTTGAACATCTCCTCCCATAAAGAGCTTCGTAAGGAGCTATTCTTATGCTAGATTGATAACTATTATTGTAGGTGAACTCAACCAATGATAGGTGATCTTCCCATGATCCACCGAAGTCAATAATGCAAAGACGTAGGAGATATTCCAAGATCTGATTAACACGTTCAATCTGACCATCAGTCTGAGGATGCAAAGCAGTACTTAATGCTAAATTCGTCCCCATGTCTTGCTGAACAGCGGACCAAAATCTGGAAGTGAATCTACTATCTCTATCAAAAACTATACAATTCGGTGTACCATGAAGGCGGATGATCTCTTTAAGATATAGTTTAGCTAATTTCTCAACTGGATTGATCTGACGAATAGCTAAAAAATGAGCTGATTTAGTGAGTCTATCGACAATCACCCAAATAGAGTCAGAACCAGATCTACTCTTAGGCAAACCTATAATGAAGTCCATAGAGATATCAGACCATTTCCATTCAGGAATGTCTAAGGGTTTGAGAAGACCACTAGGCTTATGGTGTTCGGCCTTAACTAATGAACAGGGATGGCACTTGGAAATGAAAATGGTTATATCCCGTTTCATGCCAGACCACCAGAACGATTGCTTGAGATCTTGATACATTTACAACTACCATGGTGCACAGTATAACCAGAGTTATGAGCTTTAGATAATACTTGCAATTGTAAGCTTTTAGAAACCCATAACCTAGATTTTTGGAATATTACACCTTCAACATCGAGATGTAGTTCAGATCTCTTACCATTTTTAGTATCTATAACTAATTGAGAATAAGAAGGATCTTCTTTCTGATCTTCAATTATTCTTGATCGAAGAGGTGACTCAGATTGAATAGCACATAAAAAATTGCATAGATCAGCAGATTTGATTGGCTCTATATTCAATCGTTCGAAGTCCCTGATCAAAGCATTATTGCTACAGAATGAAGACAAAACTGCCTTACGACTTAGAGCATCAGCTACTAAATTATCTTTACCTCGATGATAGATTATATCTAAGTCGTTATAGATTTGGGTTGAACCCATTCTTATAAAGCTTGGATCTTTCTTTGATCAACTTTAATGCCTTCAGCATCTATTACATGGCCTAAGAATACCACTAAGTTGAGCCAAAATTCACACTTTGAAAACTTAGCATATAATTTATATTCTCTTAAAAGAATTAGGATAGCACAGAGATGTTCTTTGTGCTCAACAACTGACTTGGAATAAATCAGGATGTCGTCAATGAAGACTATTACAAACTGATCGAGGTAAGGCTTCAGAATGCGCTGTATTAGGTCCATGAAAATAGAAGGGGCATTAGTCAGTCCAAAAGATATGATAAGAAAATCATAGTGCCCATAACGGATCCTAAATGTAGTCTTAGGAATATCTTTATCCTCAACTCGAATCTAGTAATATCATGTTCTCAAGTCGATTTTGAAAAAGACTTTTGCTCCAGCTAATTGATCAAACAAGTCATCAATCCTTGGAAGAGGATACTTATTCTTAACTATCACCTTATTGAGTTCATGATAATCTATACTCAATCGCATGGATCCATCCTTTTTCTTAACAAAAAGGACAGGGGCTCCCCAAGGCAACATGCTAGGGCGTATAAAGCCTTTTTCTAACAGTTCATTCAATTGTTTATAAAGTTCTTGAAGTTCCTTTGGTGCCATCCTATATGGAGCTTTAGATTTAGGTTGAGTTCCTAGAAGTAGCTCTATAGAGAACTCTACCTCTCTTGTTGGAGGTAGTCTGGGCAATTCATCTGGAGGCACATCTAAAAATTCTTGTACAATGGGGGTATCTTTTAAATCACTTTCTTCTTTCTCTTTACCCATTAAAGTTACTAACACAGCATAACAACCTTTATTAATTAGGCTCTTGGCTTCATGTGCATTTATCAACGATGCCATTAGGCCAAGTTTGCCTATGAAGACTTCTGGTTTCTTTCCTATCTGAAGAGAAACTTTCTTTTTACTACAATCTATTATCGTATTGAATTTCTCCAGATAATCAATTTCTAATATTATGTCAAAGTTAGTAATTGGCACAATAATGAGTTTGGAGGAAAATAATTGATTGCTGATTGGAATATCAACTAAATAGAAGCTTTCTGCTAGCATTTCAGCACCTGATGGCATATGCACTCGCAACGTATTATTTAAGATGAGTCGCTGAAAATTCAAGGAAGAAATACAATCCTTTGATATGAAAGAGTGACTAGCACCCACATCAAAGAGTGCAATACACAATTGATTCTTAATTATTAATGTTCCTATAATATGAATGAAAGGGAAAAATTTTAATTACTGCTCATAAAATTAACTGCAAGAAATTTATGAAAATACTTGTATTTGAATTTGAGAAGCAACAATTGAAAGATTTAAATATAAAATGTACTAGTCACCACATCGCTTTCTTCCTTTGCAAAGGAGGCAGAAAGAGCGTAGACTCTTGGTACTGATGGAGATTGCACAATAGCCTTGCCCTTATCAGCACGACTACTTTGTCCTTGCCTCTGAGTATGCGAAGATGAACCCTTTTGATTTTTATTGGAAGGAGGAGGCATAATGGCCTGATGAGGTGCCTTGGCATTGAAGGGAGTGGGGTTCTGGACTATTGGCTGACGGTTGATCTTTACTTTGTCAATCGTCCAGTTAGCATAACAACTTTGATATTTGTGGTTAGTTCTTCCATAAATGTAACATCTATTCCCAGTATGGTAACATTTGCCATATGGGTGTGGCTTGTTACATTTATTCAATTGACTTCCTCTATGCTTTTTATTTGCAGTTAATTGAAAAACCTTTGGGCCTTGAGGACGGTTCCTTTTAAAAGTCCTTTGTTTAGAGGGCGGGGGATGAGGTCGTTTATGTGACTCAAATTGAGCCTGGTGATGCTCAATCATCTTAGCCCCCTCTAATAGTCTTGGAAAATCTTCATGATGTAAAGACATTAAGTGGATTTTAATAGGGTTAAGACCCTTCAAAAATCTGCTGCATCTAGCCATTTCAGTACGGACTATATCTGGTACAAAATGGGAGTATTTTCTAAATTCCATTTCATAATCATGCACGGAATGATTACCCTGCCTTAATTGCATGAAATCATCCTCAATTATTGTCTGAGCAGATGGAGGGATAAATTCAGCTTGGAAGACCTGTTCAAGCTCTTCCCAAGGAATATCTTCCATATCGATATCTGGATAGTGGGCCTTTAGCTCGCTGTCCCACCAGAATTCTGCCTCAGCTTTGAATAAGTGGGAAGCCAGACGAATACATTCACTTTCAGGGCATTTTATACTTGATAAGAGCTTCTCTATTTCTTGAAACCAATTGACTACTTCCATAGGAGAAGCAGAACCATTAAAATGTGGAGGGTTCAACCTAAGAAAGGCCATTAAAAAGGGGTCCATTATAAGACCTGAAGAGTGTGGAGTTGAAATCATCATTGCTTTAGAATTTGGGGCAGAAGTTTCTGGTATCATTGGAATAGAAGGAAGTGGGAGTTGAGAAGTTTGAGGTAGTATTGGAGATGAAAACGGTGAAGCTGAAGATGGGTGAGAGGCATTGCTAGTAGCAGACATCCTTTCTGCTGCTCTCGTCTGAGCTTCAATCATAACTTTAAACATTCCCATAATTTGTCTCATCTCTTCTTGAAGTGATGGGTTACTAGATTTAGCATCCTTTGAGGAAGAAGGATCTGTGTGATCTGGATTCATTCTTTAAGTAAAGAAAGAATGAAAAATTAGAGCATGCAGAAAAGAGTTACTCTTTATTAAAATTTAAAATTTGTGATACAAGAAGAAAGTATATAAGATAGTCGAAAAAGGACAACTATAAATTGCCTTGAAAGTTTCTTTAAAAGAAAACTAATCATTTACTTACAAAATTTGTTATAAAATATAAGTTCAAAGTCAGTATAAAGGGGTACACGATGAAGATGTCTGCTTGTTCGAATAAGGTTGTCATGGGCATAATCCCACCAACCTTGTGCATAATTATCGAAGAACTCATCTAACATTTGAAGGCATATATGGTCAGGGCATTCTATTGCTGTAAAGGTATTGGAGACCCTTGAAAGCCACTCCCTTCCTAATTGAGGGATGCAATCTCCCCTGAACACACAATATTTTAACATTTTGTCAAGTACTTCACCTCCAACATTAGATACTTCTAAGTAGAGACGTCCATATATCGAGCTAAAGTTGTATTCATCATCCCAATACTGATAAAACGCTCTAGTGTAGCGTCTTAACTCTGACTCAGAATTCTCCATCTGAGAGTCAGTCAAATTAAATGTGAATTAAAGAGAAATAAAAATTGTTTAGAAATAAAAACTTACAAGTCAGGAATAGAAACATATTCTAGTTCAAACTTTAGATTATTTCTTCTTAAAACCACTTTCTTAATTCAAATAAAGTTTTATCAATTGTTGAATTTGAAGTGCGTTCACTTTCCTAAGGTGATGTTCTTTAAGTACTTTTACCTTTCTGTGTTGTTGACTTGGATGAGTGGATATCTTTCTTTTAACTTAACGTTCTCAACCTTAGCTTTGATACCAACTGTAATAGCCCCAATAATTGGATAAAAGATTAATCTAGATATTGGGGTGTTATCTTAGCACCCAACACTTGATTAGAAAAAAATAAATCAAGTGCTAATGCTAAGTGACCAAGTCTCTTTATGAGCGTTTGTTAAGTTAAAAATGAATGAAAAAGGAAGATACATATAAATGCAATAATATAAGCATTTACAAAATAGGCAATCTACTCATTCATCCCAAGCAATTTTAGATATAGAAGGTATAACACAGATTAACAAATGAAAGTAAATGTAACTTAAGCATTCAAATTATTACAAGCCTTCTTAATATATATGGTAAATACAAGTGAACTATATATATGACTAAGCGGAAGCAGATTTCCTTAAAAGTTCTTCAAGTACTCGAACCTGCATACCTGAATAAAAGGGCTCTTGATCTTTCATATTTTAGAATTAAAATATAATAGGGCAAAGCCAAGAAAAGAAAAAAGAAATATAGTTAGACTAAACAGTCTAAGCACATTTTAAAATTGGCTATGTTTTTAAATTAACAAGATATCGCAATTATGATTTACAATTTAAGTATGCAGTGGTGCAATAAAAGCTATAAAGTAAGGGGAAAGGAATGAGCACAACTGTAAGAAAAACAATATGAAAATCATTGATTAAAAATACTCACTTTTTATTAAAGTTCTAGCCTATTACTGAAAAATTAGTAAAGGAAAGCATTTTTAAAGGCTAAAAACTAATATTTGCATAAAATGTAAGCAATATATATGATCAATTGGAAAGTATGCTAAGTAAGCAATTAATATACAGTGAAGCATTAATTAAAGTTCAGCAACATATACTGTATTCAAATTAAACTGGTGTAAGCAATACACAATACTGAAAATAGAGTGTAAAGGAAATGAGGAAATATCTTAGATTCTCAATCTAAGATGATCATAGTCTAGGACTTATGATATGAAAGCATAACTAAACAGTTATGAAGAGATCTTACAATTTGTAAAAGGATCTCTTATATCATTAGTTAAAGTTACAATTAGAAATACCTCATTCTATAGGAGTACACAACAGAATGGGTGAGGAGTTAAGCACGTCTGTTTAACCAGATACAGTGGGGAAGATGAACATTAACATTTACCCTCTCTAAAATATGAAGTTCTAATATAAGCGCTTTCTTTTGTACTCAATTTGCCATAAGGCATTCTCCTTTAAAATTTAAAGAAAATCTTTATTTATGCACAAGGATCTTTAATACATGTTCAAGGAAATGAGGCTCAAAGCTATGTAAGCATTCAATGGATTACAAAAATTGTAAAGTATGTGATATCTTCTTGTTATCTAAACTTTAATAATCTACTCCAAATTGACTTATAGATATTTTGATCTTAAGTCAATTCCAAATAAAAGTAGAATGAATTGCAAGTTTATTTTCATAAAATTTGAAAGATAATTCAATTTGAAATAAAAGGAAAGCTTATCTAAAGCTTAAAAAGAAAAGAAACTATTAATTTTAATCAAGTTGATTGAGAGTTAAAATTAAAAATAAACCATTGAAATGAATGTTTTGAATTGAATATTAAATTTTTCTGAAATTTTTCTAAGTCTTAAAATTCTTAAAAATTTCGGCAGAGTCTCCTTTGTTTTTGTTCAAATATACAATTTTCACAATCAATCTCCAGTTCTAAATTAGAGTTCAATCCCTTTTATAGGATTGTTCATTTCCAGTTCTATAATAGAGTTCAATCCTTTTTATAAGATTGCTCATTTCCAATTCTAAAATTAGAGTTTATGTCCAGTTCTAAAATAGAGTTCAATCATTTTTACAGGATTGCTCATTTCTAATTCTACTATAATTTCAAATATACAAAACTAAATTAAACAGTTTATACATCCTATATAAAATATCTAATAAAAAGGAAATGCATAAATAAAATTTAGCATTTATAAGAGCAGTTTTATGTGGTTTTTCACACATAGCATTTATTTTAGCAATCATGTATTATTCTTACAACTTATCTTGTAAAGAATCATCATTAAAGTTAGCATTTAAATATAAAAGAAACAAGGATTAATTAAATTGAAAAGCAGCATTTGATTATATATAAAAGAGGGCAGCATTTGAATTATGAAAGCATTTGATTCATGTTGAACTTAAATAACAACACAATATTAAAACACTTGAGATCTCATTGATCTTCCTTTAAGAGATACATGGCAACATTAATTTTATTGAGATAAGGCAACATTTCTTTCTTTTGATAGCAATTTGTATGAATATGTAATAAAATAAACAACACAATTCTAGTTATTATTCTTCCTTCTTAACAACATCTCTTAGTAGGAAGATACATGCAGCAATTAATTTTGTTTACATGATATCACTTAAATCTCATATCTAAATGGCAACAATAGATTCACTTATATAATTGATGGTAGCATATAATATTTTCCTCAATTAATAGTAGCACATATTCTCTTACATATTTGATTGTAATATATGATCTTTCTCATGATGGATAGTAGCATTTGACCATTAATCTTATATATGAACAAAATATATTAGCATACGATTTAATGGCAACATTTTTGATAAAGTAAATGGCAGTATTGAATGGCAAGGCCACATTTGAATATGAATGGCAGCAATTCGAATTTTAAATGAAAGCACTTGGATTTTTATTAAAATAATGGCAGCATGATACAATTCTAATGGATAATAAGTATGTAAATGCTCAACATATGTCAGTCAATATGGTGTACGATGAGGGCAAGATGTGTAACAATCATGGTTGTTATCTCAGCTAAATCTGGATTATTAAAGCTAAAATAAGCCTTGATTTTTATTCTATTAGACTCAATGGACCATTTAAACCTAACCCTAGAAGTTTGGAATCAATCAAGGCTAAACTGGAAAATCTAGTATTTTTGGCTATTTTTAAGCCCTGAAAAATACCTAAAATAATTTGATCTCCAAACTAAAATTTGATTTCATTTTTGAATTCCTCACACCCAAATTAGCTAAGGGTGAATTTTTGGGAATTTTTGGTGCTCATTTGGTCCTAAATTGAATTGGAATTAATTAAGAATAATTATATATTATTTAAATGGATTTATTTTATTTAATTAAATTAAATTAATTATTTTAATTAAGTAGGATTTGCTGTCGGGACCGCGGCAGATCCGCTGCGGGGTCCCGACAGCGGGGCACCTTACCCGTTGAATGGATAATCTGGCACACATCTCAGCGTGTTTAATCCAATGGCTCGCATACCGCGCGCCGTGATCTAATCCCATCCTCCTGATCGGCATCTCAGATCCGACGCTCGGGATTTAATCCGCGGTTCGGTTAAGTAGAAGCCGCATCAGGCCGTCTATCCCCAACGGTCGCTCCATCAAATGGTGGAGACAAACCCGAGCACTATGGATCGTCTCCCTCGCCTCGCCCGTGTGTGTCTGGTCCCCCCCTCGACAGCTAGGATCCTCCCTGTCGCGTGGCAGTACGGGAAAATCACCGAATTTCCTCTCCTGCCCTCGGCGCATTCGTCTGGCCGACTGCCTTCTCCCCAAATTGCCCATAGCCGTTGGCCCGAGCCTCTCGCCATTGCCCGAGCTCTGGAAACCACCCCCGTAGCCCCTTTGGCCTATAAATACCCCCGGTGATTCACAGTGAGTCCATTTGCTCACTGTGAACCCTCAATTTCCCTAGCTGAAGCCTTTGGAGCTCCCGTCTTCCTCGATGAATTCTGGCATTTCCAGAGCTTAGAACCGCTGATAGAGGGCACGTCTGGTGTTCAGACCCTCTATGAAGCTTCGTCTGTTGTCCAGGAAGCTTCAGTGCACCTCAATTCCCCTCGCCTAAGCTTGCAGCCCGACTTCAGGTACAGCCTTCCTCCATTGAATTTTCCTTAAGCTCATTTCCATTCTGTCCTCTGGATTGAGCCCTGGATGTCGTCTAGGTTACCTTAGCCATCTAGAAACCTAATGTGATTGTCGCCTGGGGCTAAGCTAGCTCGAGTCGATCGTCTCGATCGACTGAGCTAGCAGCCGAGCCAATGGCTGAGTCTGAGTAAGGACCCAGCGATTGGCTGCGCCTCAGGTTAAGATAGGTTGGGGTTCGACGTGTCTCGACTCCCTGAACGTGTAGGGATTAAATCCCGGTCAAATCGAGGCCTCTGTGAGGAGAATTACCCCCTCACAGTCAGCCTGAGACGCCCGTATCAAAAGCGTCTTGGTCGAGTAGCACCCCGTCGATCCAGAGGGACCCAGATGGGGATTCTTGGTCCAATTGACGCATCTTGACTCAGGGAACATGTAGGGATCAAGCTGAGCCGTCGTCGTCGTCTGCGCGCCGAGAATTTTAGCGCCGAAGTTCGGTTGGGTCGTGACCCATCGAGAGGAAGAAGACGAAGTCACGGGTTCTGGGCCGGGCCGACCCGTGACCCGCGCGGTTCTGATTTTGGGCCACGCCTAATTAATAATTGTTGGATAACATTTTTAATGATTGCAAATTAAATTAATTAAATCATATAGTTTTAATTTAAATAAACATTCAGATTAAATTAATTAAATAACTTTGGCTATACCGATCCAAATGGTATGATCCAATATACCATTTGAATCAGAAAAATCCAAGGAATCTAAATATAAAATAAAATCTCAGATCCAATGGTTGGATTAAAATTTATTTGCCGAACTCTTTGCTGTCATTAATTAAATTATATAAAATTATTTAAGTATCCAATTTATGAGATTAAGGGCTCTGATTGCTCCTTATACCCTAAGGAACAATATCAGACCCTTAAATTTAATGTTGGATAATTATTTTTCTTAATTACTTCTTAATCACCTTAAATAAGGATTAGTGAAATCAACCCTAAATAAGCCTCCAATTTGGATGGGGGTTGTTCTTAATGTCATATTAGGTCTAGATTAACCTAAGTATAAGGTTGGATTGTTCTAAGAATGCTTATGTTCACTAATCACCCTAATCACCTTAAATAAGTGATTAGTGCTAATTAAGATTAATTAGGTCATCAAAACCTAATATAAGTGTGTTTCTCACTTCACTAATCAATATGAAACTCATTAAAATAGATTGGATCAACTTGGGTAACTAAATCCTAAAATCCTAATTTTACCCTTAAGAGGGGCATTTTGGTCATTTTGACCAAAAATGTTTAAATGCTCCTTAAGGCTTGGAAATTTCATTAAACTATCTTAAGATAGATTAGATATGTTATCTGAACTCTTAGACTAATAGTAAAGTTAATGTGATCATTAATTCAAGAATCTCCACTTAATCCCCAAGTAAGACACTTAGATCTTAAGTGATCTTATAAGAGTCATTTGGCATTAATCCTTGAATCTAATAATTGAGATGATTAAATATCACCCTAATAATTTCAGTAAGGTTAACCTAAGAGCTAAAACTTAAAAGAAATGTAATTGGTAAAGTCTAAATTAAAATCTAGCTTAAGGTCTAAAGTGATCAAACCTCAGACCCTTAGATCGTAAGTAGCCCAAAAAAAGATCAATATGAGTTTGATGTTTAATCTAATACTTAAAATAGTCAATTTCAACCTTAATAAGCTCCATATAGTTTAACTATGAACTTAGATTCTAAAAGAATCACAAATGGAAGCTCTTGAGATAAAACCATAATTTAGAGATCTAAAGTGATCAAACCACAGACCCTTAGATTGTAAGTAGCCCTAAAAAAGATCAATATGAGTTTGATGTTTAATCTAATACTTAAAATAGTCAATTTCAACCTTAATAAGCTCCATATAGTTTAACTATGAACTTAGATTCTAAAAGAATCACAAATGGAAGCTCTTGAGATAAAACCCTAATTTAGAGATCTAAAGTGATCAAATCTCAGATCTTTAGATCTTAGATCTTAGATCTTAGACTTAGATCTTCAATTTGAAGTTAAACCATCTCCAATTGAAATTCTTTAATGATTGATTGTTTAATCTTTTGAAACCTTCCATGTGGGTATAGGATGATTCAACCAATAAGATAATGAAGTTATCTTAAAGATTAAATATAGATCTTAGATTCTCAAGTTCTTAATTGATTATTTTATCTTATAATCAGTAGAGTAGCCTTTCACTAAGTTCTTAGTTCCTGAATCTTCCAGCTTATAGGATCCTTTACCTTTAATTTGGGTAATAAATGTGAACCCTAGATTCTAGTTAGGCTATTACCTTATATTTGGGATTTGAACTCAACTTAGGGTTTAAGTTCTAAATCCTTAAATCTTGATTTACTTAATCAAGATTTAGGTAAGAGAGTAAAATATGAATAAATTAGGTCATTGATTTACTTACTTAAACCATATAGTCGTCACATGATTTTGAATTAGAACTTGTTAAGTTCTAATATTAATTTTAAGGACGTAAATCTGAGATTCGACTCGATAGCTGGATATTAGAGATCCTAAACTTGTACCTTCTCAGAGTAGTTAGATTGGGTAATTAGATAACATCAGATATCACATAGTATAGATTGAGTCTCTTGCTTACTTTGACTAGATTGCTTGGCATACCTTGGATATTGAGCCATATTCTTTGAGCATAATAGGAAAACTTAGGATATGAATGATACATTCTAAGTTAATATTTGAATTGCATATCATTTAATTTTACCTTGATTATAGTTGGTAGAATATGTCCTAGCTTAGTCTGCCTCTTCAGTAGTAGTATTGTATAGATTGGACCCAGACCTAACATATTTGGATGGCTAGGCTGAGGATTGATTGATTGAAATTTGAGGCCCTGTATGGCCTATTGGCTGGTATGGCAGTACTATGTCTTAGGCTTATTGCTACTTTAGCTGGATTGTATTATTTTTTGATTTGCTTTGCCACATGCTTCAGTGGCCTTATTTCCCATAATTGCTCGCTTTGCCACATGTCTCAGTGGCTTCATATTTTATAGATTGCTTGCTTTTGCCACATGTCTCAGTGGCCTTTCTGTTCTTTTCCTACTAGCATGTTGTATATATACTCATATGGCTTACTTATATATATTGGCATATTTAAGATGCTAGAATTGCACATTTTCAGTACTTGTGTTTCTTTTATATACTTAGCATATGTTAACATGATCATAAGCAAGTTAGGTTTAGAATTGTATTGTAATTACTGTGTCTTTTAGCTTTTAGCCTCACCATATTTATTTTTGCATTGTATACTGGCTATAAATGGATAGTTTATAGTTACCCGTTTCTTTCATAGCTTGTTGCACCTTTACTGCTTGCATGTGTAGTTAAGTTAAAATGTGATATCTTTAAATATTCAGTTCATTAAAATAGCCTAAAATGTACTTAGATAATTGTCTAACTATAACCTTTTTATTTTGTTGGCTGGGGCCCTGGCATTTGTGATACCGACAAATGTCAGATTCAGACGTGTTCGTGGGCAGTATCGCATAAGAGGAGCAGGTTCATGAGGAGGATCATGCTGCTGCTGTTTAGTTAGATATTGCATTTTATTTCAATGAGATTGAGAGACATTTTTATTCTCTTTAAACTTCAGTTTGTAATAATTATTTCTGGATATATTTTATTTATGCATTGTGATGAGTTACTATATTGCATTCTCTTTTTCTACTATGTATGCTTGTTGATGTTACTATATTGTGTATTGCTTTCGCCACTTTGATATTTGTATATTGATGATGTTATAGCACTTGGTGACAAGTCCTTGGCTTAAGGCAGGTTGGGTTTACCTAACTTTACTTAAGTTGGGGATTTGCCACAGTTGGAGCACCGTACTTCCTTATTATCAGTACGGGGGCCCCACAAGATGACAATGTAGAAGATCACACATTACCACAGCAGTAGTTATTTTTACAGCACTTTGTTAAATGCGATTTAATTAAATTTAAGATTGAGAGAATATTTAGATAAATGTGCAAATCTATAAGAAATTTGAAACAATAATTCATCCTTGACCAACCATCTTATTTATGTTTCTAGTATAAAAATAAAATACAATTTATTTGAAATAATGAATCTCTCCCAGATTTCTCTAAAATAAGTTATAAGATTTGCCCATAGTTTCCTACGCATCCTTGACTCCTAAACAAATTCAGCATGTTATCATATATCTGCATTATAATTTATGTGTGGTTGGGATATTTTAAGGAAGATGTGTTGTAAATGCACTTTAGCAATAATTACACAAATAATAAGCTTTTTACTCTTAATGAGATTGCACAATAAACATTATATACATCTCCAAAGGGAGGCAATGTCTATCTCTCCATATTAAACTTCTGAGCATACATCCATTATAAGAAAAATATTTAAAACTGTCAAAGAAAATCTACTTATAGTGTATTTAAAGGTGCAACTAAGAAATTTTATAGTATCTAAAATATAAGTAAAAATTTCTTGAGAGTGAAGTAATATATTCTGGAAATTAGAGAAATAAGGTAGATTTTAAATATCATCTAGAACAGCTACAGCTGTTTAGAAATAGTGCGGCAAAGAAATTATTTTGATGTTCTGTTATGTGAAATTGTATATCTACTCACATACCATTTTATAAAAACTAATATCGTAAGAGGGGATGTTTGTCAATGCCGTCAAGAAGCAATCTGTATTTTTTTTTAAGATGAGATGTGTAATAAACAAATTGACGAATAAAAATATAAATTCTAAACATGCACTATATTGCTTAAAAGAAGAGTTGATGCACATTAAGATATCAATAAAATTTGAGTTTGACTCATACGATTAGATAGAAACCAGATCTTGAATGCTTATTGAATATCAATTCTTATCAATTCAGGGTCATACTCAATTGTTCTAAGTTAACAACAGTGGGATCATTGCTTTATCTAAATTAATTAAATGAAATATCCAAGTTACAGTTTACTTTCAGGCACATAGTAATTCAACTCCTGATGTATATATGTATCAAGAAGTTGATATATTGTAGTACATGCTGTAATAACAAATTCAGCCAACTAAACATTTAAATGATATAGCAAATAATAATTCTATGAACTCTTTTAGTACCATGTTGTAAAAATTTGCAGCCACCGAAAGTAAAAAGAAATTATAAAATATTAAACTCCACTCTTCTTCCTAAACTACTACTCAAGTATCTTCAATTAAAACTTAATGATGCTTAAAATGAAAACCTTTACCAATATAAAACTTCTTAAAAGTTGATGATAATTTATATAACATAAAAGTTAATGCTGCAGCGTCTATTGGGGGCATGGGCAGCGGCAGAAGGTCTTAATGACTGAATAACCTTATAGAACAATGAAATGCTAAAATATTATCACACGATATGGGGTCTTATACCTGAGCAGAAGTGCTGCATTAATGTTTAATAAGACAAAAAAAAAAATTTCATTTTGTTAGGAAGACGTTAGAGACTAACTCATAGTACTTCAGATTTCAATATTTGCCGGATTGAAATTTATAAAATACTTAGTTTTAAGTGATATAAGTATCCAAACTATATAAACCATAAAATGTTAAGCTATAAAATTGCACAGATACTAATTAACTACTTAACATTTCTAAATAGAGTTTCAAGTTCTGTATAAATTTTAAATTTAAAATTTAAATATGATTTCTTGATTAATAACAAAGTTCAAAATAAAAAATTTCATAAAACAATCATAGAACAGCTCATAAACAAAATAAAGACAGATTTTAATTATAATATTTTACAAACATATTTTTTTTTTTTACTTTGGATTCGATTGGCTTTAATGAATTCCCTGTTATTAGCATAAAAATCCTAAACCATTATTGATTCTTATAAAAGCGATACTATGGGAGAGAATCTAGTGAAGTACCTTTGCTTCTTTGCGGTTAAGAGAAAAGGGCTCGGGGAAAGGAGAAGTTTCGGCGAGTGAAGGGGAAGGCGTCCGTGAGTGAAGAAAAAAATAAAGGGATGGGTATTATAGGCTTACTTGGAGACAATCAAGGCAAATCCATGACCGGTCATTGGACCTCGCGAGAGGTGGAAGCCACGTGTCTACTGCCCTCTCTTGTTCACTTGAAGGAAGGGATGGAGAGGAGCTGAGCGTGCGTAGAGGATAAGATTAGGTCGCGAATAGGGATCGGCTTGCATAGGAGGGAAAGAATTTCGGCTGAGGAGAAGGTTAGATAAGGATGAATTAGGTTTTTTAAAGAGATATATAAGTAAATCCTGAGATCTATATTAGCCGTTGGATCAAAATAAATGAATGAAATTTTTGAGCTAAGATCTGGAGTTATTTGAACACCAAAAATTACAAACTTGGTATTGAAACGACCGTCTCGACGAGACAAATGCATGCGTTTAAAAATTATTAAATTTGGACAAGTATTGTATTTTATATTGATTTTTAAGTAAAAAACTTGGAAACTTAATTATGATGAATTAGAAACTCAAAAATTAACAAAACTTGAAACATAGCATCCTCATATGGTGCTTGACTTAGATATTTAAAAATTTTCAAATTCCAATTTATATTTTTTATATTATTAACCTTTGAAGTTTAAACTTTATGAATTTATTCAGGACAATCCGAGATCCCAAACGCGCTCAAATTTTTGCAGTAGGATCATTTCAATAGGCATTATAAGAGGATATTTTTATTACATTTTTATTTAAATTAAAATTGGAATCCTAATTTTAACGAAAATTTTTGAGCGATCGAAATTCAGCAGAAAATTCGGGAAAATCAATGTTTTTCAAAAATTCTCAGAATAATATTCTTAGCTAATTTGGAGCTACTGAGTCCAATGGTGGACTCCATTTTTAATTCTGATATTTAATTAATTTAGGTATCTTCAGAATTATCTGAAAACCAGGAAACGCTAGAAATCGACAAATGATCTCTAATTTGCACAAAATTTGAGGTGGAGACTTTTAACTCTATTATAAGAGTAATGAAAGAAATTTAGAGTTGATTAGATTTACTAATTGACCTGTAATAACTTTTGGGTTGTTATAGTTAGATAAACGTATCTAAATCATTAATTATTCTATAGCTTTATCCAATAGAATAAATATTATATATTGCTGTATTTTTTTTTGGATGAGCATATATTTTAAATATGTATATTATATTTATAATCTTGATAATTTTGCAAACATATTGTACTTAAATATTATATATTATTTTATTTGTATATGCTGCTTAAATATTATATGCAAACTTTAATATACTATAAATCTTACTTCGACCTCTGTGTTTAATTAAAAATTCTTTTTTCTTTGTTCGCTCTGCTACACACACACACACACACACATACACACACACATATATATATATATATATTTGTGTTTATGTGTGGTCGATGGGATTTGAACCCATGACATAGGATAACAAATCTTGAGCCTCAACCATTAGGCTACAACACCATTCATGTGTATATATGTGTGTGTGTGTGTGTGTGTGTGTGTGTGTGTGGCAGATTAGAAGAAATCTCTGAATCAAGTCTTTAATAAGGAGATAATGTAGGATGGAACAACTTAATACAAATTTAGATTCTAGACACCTCACTTACCTTCAGCTTTGTGAGGATGATAGGGTCTTCATTTTATTTATTATAAATGTTGTAAACTTAAAAGTTGTATGGACTTTAATATTTATTAAATCTAAGATGAATACTTTTCTTTTATTTTTTTGGATGAATGTAATGGAATTGAATGTTTCTTACTCTTATAAATATATATGTATTTCCTCTTTTATAGATCTTTTCCTTTTGTAGTGCTTAATAGAGGGTTATAAAATACTAACCTAGTATTAAGTACTACAGTGATACTCAATATTGGGTTAGGATATTTAATTTGACACTGAGCTGTTGCATAAGAGGACACACATTAAATCCAAGAAATTTTACATGATCAAACATAAACCCCTTTTCAATTCCATGCCATGTTTAACCTAATGAGAATATATGCGCCAACATAATAATCCCATTAACCCAATTAGTGAAGCACACCCATCAAAGCACACACACACACACACACACATCGTGAGACACTACCTCTAATAATCAAAATATGAGTTTTAAATATCCTTACCTTTTTTCAACTTGAACATAGACACCTCACTTATTCCAATTAATTACCTTGTCCTTAAGCTAGACTCACCTAACGATTACCCTTTTGAGTCATCTTAAACTAGTGGATGATTCTCCTTAATAATGTAAGACCCTAGAGCACCAATTTTCCCTCTAAGAAACTAAGCTGTGCATTTGCAGGATTCATAACCTCAAAGCTTCCATAGGAAGCAACATTAAGACCACGATAGAGGAATAGTTCAATGGAAAGCAAAGGGTTTCACATCCCTCGATCATATTCTTATACTCTCATTGAAACTATGCTAGTACTACCTCCACATCCAAACCATTTATAATATCCAAGGTTTTCAAGGTCCTGGCAAAAAGAAGAAGCTGTCCACCATTGCGAGATTTGCCACCCGGTTGTGGCCTAAAGCCAAACATAGAAGAAATGCTTGAAGAAGAAGAAAAAATGTTAGTGAAATTGTGTTTTATGGTTTGTCTTATTAAGTTATAGAGTGGATTATGTGGTAGCAATTATATATGCTATCTAAAATGAGAGTCTAAATTTTGCTATTTTGTATTCATAGCTCATGGCAGACTCTTTTAGCAAGCTTATACATATAATCTTATAATTGAATAAGAACTACTAAAAGAAAATATGGTGATAAAGTAAATATACAATGATTAGGAGAATATAAGGAATATAAATACCACAAACTATGATTAGTTTTATGTTTATGAATTAATAAGGCTTTTGTGCTGAATATCCTTGTAAGCAACATCACGAGATGCATATATTCTATATTTGCAATTAATTTTTATTCTTATCTTTGACAAATCTTGAGATATGCTTGAATTTCTCTCTTGTTGACACATGATCTAAATAATACTTAAGTTTGTACTGGTAATTATCGTAAGTGGATTTACAATTTGTGCTAAATTGCATAAATATATTAAAATATGATGGCTCATGCAAATATAAATTAAAAGGATTCACACTAAAGATTTTTTCAAATCTGTATAAATATATAATTGAGAGAAAATGATGACTTGAAGTGTTATGACAAGTAGAAAATAAAACAAATAATAATTAATAGACCCGATAGTTGTGCTAAAGCACAAAATCTTCCAAAATATAATGCTTATTCAATTGTACAACCAAATTACGATCAGATATGATAATAACTATTACTTGAATCTTAATGCATATTTCTTAACATTATTGTTTATCAGATATTTTTTGCATTTTATTTTGCCTCTAAATTTAATTACAAATTATTTTAATATCTGAGTACTTTTACCATTGTAGCTAGATTCAATTAGCCTTTTAACTTTCATGTGTGTCAGGGCACAGCTAAATGTTAGGAGAAAATCTGACAAACGAGCGAGACTTTAGGACGGAGAGCGAAGCAAGAATCCAAAATTTCCGTTGGCTTAACCGATCCAGTTCTTGAGCAACTTGGCTGATAACCTAACCTAAACACGAAGACCCGCCGCTTCTCATCTATTCCCAGTCATCTCCCTCACCAATGCTGGATCCCGGCGTCCATCGCCGGCCCGCAGCTTCTCCCTCCCCTCGGAGGTACGGCGTCCGCAGCGCGTGGTGCTGCTCCTTCACCATCTCTCACCAGAGCCCCGATTGCCGCCCTCCGCCTCGCAAATCTTTTAAGCAGCCTCCAGAGGCAGCTGCATCGGCTCTCAAAGCCAATTGCGATGGTAACTCCTTGCATAGTTCTCCCTCCCCTAGCAGCAAGCTCGGACTAGCTATCATTGACCCCCGCCGGATTCTTTCCCCCGGACGTGTCTCCCCCATAAACTCCGATGTGCCGCTCGTCCCGCCACCTGAGAAAAGCGGTTCAGTCATTGCCATTGACGAGCAGGAGAACCCAGATCCGTTGGTGCATGGTGGAGATCTCTCGAGTTCAGCAGCGGAAGCGGAATCTGGTCTGTGCGACCGAGGAAAGGACTTAGATTTGAGGATGAAGGTTACCGGTAAGACAGGCGGGTGCCTGTTGATGGAGATGGATTCCGAGGTTCTCTGCGCTAATAGTTCGTATTTTGCTGGAATGGTTTTGAGATCACGCAGGAAGGTGTCTGATGCCCTCAGAGATTTTTGGGAGATTGAGGTGGAGGGTTTGGAGGATTTGGACGTTTTTAGGGAGACAATAGAGATGATCTACGACAGGGACGAGATGAATTGGCTTATGAAAGCTGGCGTGTCACGAGCAATTGAAGTGCTCGAGGTGAGACCGCTTCTTTTTGTTAGATGTAAGTTATGTGAATTTTGAATGTTTATTTTGCCAATATTTATTTATATGCTCTTTTAAGCACATTATTATGTTCACATTGTCGTTCTAGCCGTTTTTGGGGTAGCACTGTTTACAAAGGAGGTAAAAGGAAAAAGTAAAAAAAAAATGAAAGTTAGTCATCCAAATCCTAGTATAATTAACATATTTATTATGCATGCTTGCTGATATAGTCTATGCGACTTATCTGCATCTCTAAATCAGTAAAGTTTGCAAGCAAAGTTTGCAAGCATACTTAATTTAGGAGTTGACGTCATTTATTAAATTTCTTGCCAAACAATTTTCAAGATTTTAGGATTTACTAAATCCCTAATTTCAAGATTTACTAAAGCCTATATTATTTGTGTTCAAACAACCTTTGCCTGCATTGTTGTCTAATTTATGACAATCCATTCTTGACCTTCAAATATGTGAGATCATTTTTTATAGGTTTGCTATATCTTTTGGTCTCCCTTATCCTCTTAATATGAGCAAAGTTATTATCTCAACTTTTCAAATGAGTGCATATAATCATACATTCTCATTTTATCTTAACTTTCTTAGATGATTTTCCTTATGCTTATCTTCAAGAGGAACTACTCATACCTTATTACAATTGTAGTGCTTTCTCATCAATTTTTTCATATATACCTATTCAGCCACATTAGAATCGTTATGTCTACAACACTTATTTTATGGGATATTTTTTCTTTGCAGGACAATATTTTGTCCATTTAATTAATACCAATGTTAAAATTGTTTTACAAAACATGCCATTAAGTTTGAGTTTTTTATTACGAAATGTGAAAGCATTCCTTTAATTCATCCGGCCTTTATGAATTTTGTTAAGCACATCATCCACTATTTCACTATTATTTTTATGACAAGACCAAGTGGTCCGAGCAACTCATTCTTCTTGATAGCATGATATTCATTTGCTATATACTTGATATTATAACTTTTATTTTGATTAAATTTGCTATATTTCATTTTTTGGCTTTTTGTGAAGCCTTGAGATTCTAAAATAGCTTTCCATAACTTTAGTTTTGATTTAACTCTGTTTCCAACTCTTTGAATAAAAAGAATATTATTAGCTTGTGTGCACAAACACACATCTTCTAGAGTGTAATTTGCAAGAACTTGCATAATAATACCGAGATACAATCCTGGGGTTGACCTCTGATGTAGTTCGATTGAAACACAAAAACCCTTTTAACAAATTGCAGTAAGTTGGAATAAATGTAATAGCTCCATTGCAGCTTAATTAAATTTAATACATGTAACTTATAACTTATTTCCATTTCAATATTCTCAAGTGTTATTTTGTATTCTATTGTATGTTTTTCAAAATTGATTAAATGCCATTCGGAGATCTTCCCCCCTTAATGTGAATAGAGAAGGCGAGGCTTTGATTTTCAATAGTTATTTTCATTTTGACTTTGTTTTGAAAAAAAATGCACTTATAAGATGGGTTTATAGAATAAAATGCAAAATACAAGGAAAGAAAATGAATGAATTAATGATGATAAAATTTGAAGTTGCTTACAAAGACCAAACAAATAGCTATTGTAACAGTTAAGAAGAATAAATTTAGGACGTTCAATAAAGCTGATTTTTAAATATCTGATTTTATTTTGAATATAAAAATGCTTTTAAATTCTTTCATTTATCATCAAGATTATGGAAAAGAAGAATAATGAATGATCATGAATTTTTTAAAATTTTTTTGGGAGAATTCTTGGTATCATATGTTAAATTACTTTTCTTTTATTTTCTTATAAATTTAGTGGTTGCGAATTATCTAAAATTGAAATATTATTAGGTGCTGAACATTAAGATTTATTGTGCAATATTTCTTAAGCTACAACTCAAAGAATAGATGTGAATATTACATAAGAAAGAAATGGAATTGTGCATTTCAAAAATCACACCAACTTAGTATTTCTCAAATGCAATCATTAAATCTTAAAATTTGCTTTACAATAAAACAATGCAAACTATGAGCACTATACAAGGACTATATTGAAAATATATGTAAAGCAAGTGTGCAAGTTCTATATCTACTGAACAAGAATTGGAGATGTAAAGTTTCTCCAACACGAGTTTTAGCTAAGTTATGCACTAATATCACAACTGTAAGTTCTCAATAAAGATAGATATTGTAATGTAAAGAGTAATGGCAATATCATATGTGATGGCATAAATGATATTTTGCACGAGTTTATTTTGTTTACCCAGGATGAGGTTGTTATCAGTTGTCACAATCGGGATAAGCAGAAATATTTAAGTAAACAATTAAAATAGCAATACAATGAATGTAGAAGCTATATTACTACGAGATGCATATGAATTTCAAGTGGTTTTATCTTTAGCCGATATCTACATTTGGATTTTCACCCAATTTAGAATTTGTTAAATTAACTAACATTTTTCCCCTTGGCAATGCAATGAGACCTATTTCACTAGCACTTAAAACATAGCATACAACACTGCTTCCAGGTTACTGGCTTCATGTCAAGTGATACTTTTAAGGCTATTAGTGTAAGTTGATAGACAACCAAGTTTCATTCAAGATTCAACCCCTTGTATTCCTTTGATCACCAAGATTCCTTCACTAACTTTAACAATTTTGAAGATTGCTAGAGGAAGCTCACATGGCGAAGTTTAAACAAACTTTTGACAAAGCTTAGAATATTCTTTTAGATCTCATGTTGTGGTATCCAAAGATCAGATTAAGGAACAATAAGTTTTCAGCATTAGTTATTTAAAAATAGCATCTTGTTAAATATTTCATCACCACAATCACCACAACATATAGTCAATTTAATTCCTACAACAAAATAACGGTGAGAATGCAAGTTCAAGATAAACATCTAGTAAAATGTCTCAAATACAACCTTTTTATCTCACAATAACAATTCTCTTACTTAAAAGAGGAAAAATAACTAATTGAAGCATCTTAAAATAGCTCCCCAATAGTTTATGTAAAAAGAAATTAGCAATAACTATTTACCAACTAGTGGAAGTGTGCTTTTGGAGTGTTGTATGATCAAAAAATTCCACTTAAAATGAAAGAAACTTTATAGAGCAGCTATACAATGATCTATGTTATATGGGATTGAATGTTGGCCAACAAGGAAGAAACTTATTGATAAAATCAATGTTACTAAGATGAGAATTCTAAGGTGGATGAGTGGGTATACTTAAAATGATTGAATGAGAAATACGTTCATTCGTAGCAAGATTGGAGTGGTTCAAACAGCAGATAAGATTAGAGAATGTCATTTTATATGATTTGGGCATATTATGTGTGGATTGCTCAATGTTGTTTGAAAAATTGACTATATAACCTTTGCCCATGAGGAAGAGGAAGAGGAAGAAAAAGACAGAAAAAGATATGAACAAACCATTAGAAACGGTATTCGTTATTTAAAGCATATGGAGAGACTGCTATTTTATTCATATGGCCGACCCCACCCAGTGGGACTAAGCCTTAGTGTTGTTGTTAGTAACCTCAATTCATAAGTTAAATTGCTAAAATGTTAATTTTCTCAGAAAAGTAGGGAAACATCTGCATTAAAACTATAGGAGTAGCTCTATGAGGTAATGATAATAAAACCTTACAAAAAGTTCAAAGCAGGCATTACCTGCTTATTTAATCAAAAAGCTACAATTATCATGACAGAGCATGGATTCAATCTAGTTTATGTTACTCTGTATCTGATTCATATGGTGGCAGTAATATCAAGCTTAAAGCTTAAAGAAGTAATTATTTGTAACAACTCTAAACTTGTTACTTTGCGAATTAGGTCAAATCTCGCCTCAAAAATCAAGATCTCGGGGAATTTCAAATTAGGGCAAACAAAATACCCTTAGATAAGAATAATTTTAAGATCAAAGTGCCATAATTTGGGAGAAATCCGAACAACGGAAGCTCCTGCTATATTTTTTGAATTATTTAAATTCTAAAAATCAAGAATATTGAAATACATGTTCGAATTCATCATTTTCAGTATCGTTGTGTTAAGTATATTATTTAAAGGCTACTCGAGAAGTTTCATTAAATTATGAGCTCCGGTTTTATTGTGGTTAGTTTTTGAAGTTTTTAACCTCAAAAATTAATATAAAATAAAAGATTATTTCAAATCGAAAATTTTCGGCGTGAGGGTGTTCGTTATGTCATAACACACCTCGGTATTAAGTTTCATTGTATTCGGAAGCCAAACGGTGGAAAAATACGATTAATTTAAGTTTAAGTGAATTTAAGAATTTCCTTAAGGAAATTCTCCCCCCCCCCCCGATCGCAGTCCCAGTCCCGTACGGGATTCTTCTGCCTTTGGCGGAAGAACCTTCCGCTCCCGTACAGGCATGCACCATTTAAGCGCCTTAATGGCGCATTAATTTTGGCGCAAGGCACCCCCTCCTGCGCTTATTTAAGCAACCCCCACTCCCTCCTTCTCCCCATTCCCTTCAACTGCCAACAGCAGCCCTCTTCCTTCTCTCTTAGCCAGCCACAGCAGCAGCCCTCCTCCTCAGCCCCTACTAGCCAGCTAGCCGCCGGCCAGCAGCCCCACCAGCTAGCCAGCCGCCCGCCAGCCGCCCGCCAGCCGCCCCGCCAGCCAGCTGCAGCCACCTTACCGGCTAGCTACCTCCTCCGACTAACCAACAGCAGCCCAGCCAGCCCTCCTCCAGCATCCGGCCACCCCGCTCCGGCCTCCCTCTGTTTTTCGGCGATCCTAATCCTAAGGTAAGAGGAGTTGGAAAGGAAGAAAATGGAAGGAAAAGTTTTGCTAAATCTTGTTACTCTATACTTAATAAATCATAGCTAATAAATTAATAATTAGTCATTCATATTAGTATTATTCTCATTAATTAATAATGGGAACAATACAAATATTATATTATTTCCAATTTTGTTAATTTCAATTCAATCATTTTTATTCGTACTTTATTATTATCATAACCATAACGCTATAATAAATGTTACTGCTATCGCAGTAACTTAAAAAAAATTAAATTTTAATCAAGAAAACAAAAGAAGAACAGAACGGAAAAGAAGATAATATTATTCTTAAGAAAATAGGCTAAATACTAAAATAGCGGGAACTTAAATGCAGATTGAGCGAACTGTCACTCATCCGAACTTAAGGAACAAAGGTATCCAGTACATGACGAATATTATATTTTGTAATTTTTACTGCGGCTTAGCCTCGCTTTCGAGCTAAATTCATGTTGTAGCTTAATTGGTTATTCACAATCAACATTCGGGGTTGTTACTGGAAAATGATATCAGTAACACTCAGAGTTTTACTGAAAAATGACATCAGTAACATTCGGGGCTGTAACTAGAAAATGACATCAGTAATATTCGGGGTTGTTATTGGAAAGATGACATCAGTAACATTCGAGGTTAGTTACTGGAAAATGACATCAATAACTTTTATTTTGTGATAATACTTGTTGTAGGAAATTGTTTATTTATTTCGCGCTATTGCCTTACTTTTCATGCATTTTATTTCTGCCTTACTTCCGCTAATCGCATCTTTTTAAAATATATATATTATTGTGTAGTGCAGTACTTAGAGTATTATCTAATTATTGGGAATTCCAATTTCGGTATTGTTTTCTGTACAATACCAGGTCAAGTGCTCCTAAGAGAATACACGTAAAAACCCTAATGCTTAAAATATTCAAACTGCTGATAGATCCATGACGCTGTTGTGTTTATCTTTTATCTTTTTATTTTTACTTTTGTATGAGGAGTACGATGAAAGATCAATAATATCTTTGGCTTCTATACGTGTGTTCATTTTTCTCTCAAGTTGCTCAATATGATCCTGCGGTAAGTGAACACCCGATGTCGAAACTGTTTCCGTTGAACTGGCGTTGGGCCTTCACATCATTATATTTATTTAGCGAGTTTAATACTAATCATTCTAATCAAGGCATCTCTTCTTGTAGACACTACAACTCTTCTTATAACTCAACCAGGTAATGCCAAGTCCCTATTGGTGTACTAACTGAAGACTATCTGTACAGATTCCTTCAGATATTTGCATGCTTAATTCAACCATTTTATTAGATCAGAAGTTTTATAGAATTTGAAAGAATATCCAATGAACAGTATAAATTTACATATTACCAATTTTAAATATTAAGAAATGCTTAAACATCAACTGAGAAGTTGACTGCCAATATTATTTTAGAAAGGAGAACATTTGCATAATAGTTTAGATATTTAAGAGAAAATAATAAGTATCTTAATCTACTTTGTTGATTACAACCACAAGGAATGGAATAGGAAACCCCAAATGTTATTCAAATTGCCTAGCTGAAATCATATCTGAATAATAAGTTAAACATGCGGTTAAAATGCTATTTAATTTATGTTTGAATTTTTTCTTAGATTATTTATATCCTTGTGCATAAGCCTATTAGATTCTGTACTTCTTGGACTTTAAACTTGTGCATGCATGTGTACGTATTGCACTATTTGCTCATATAACCCATATTTATTAATATAACATATTAAAACTGCAAATACTAATTTAGCATCTATAAATGTATGATATTATGTTTATATAATCTTATATGTGTGCATATGTATGCGTGATTAAAAACATAACTAAGTAGTTTAAGGAGAATTTTGTGTAATTCTAGTAAAACAATTATCTAAACATACCTTTTATATGAATGCACAAATTTTAGATTACGTAAATAAGAAATAGTGTAATGATATGTACACATATGAATTTAATTTCATATAGAAGTATAAGATATTTATGCATATTTTCATTTGCCAATTTAATTCTTTATGTTTATCCAATATTTAGCTTGTAAACACTATTATAAATATTTGTACTAGCACATATTTAATCTTATTTTTATTAATTTCATAGTTGTAAAAATAAAATTGCAATAATGAAAGTTTTAGTGCTAAAGAGACTAAACATTTCCCAAACATGCAAAATTTATTATGGATGGGCTGATTAGAAATTCAACGGTCGGTTTATAGGTCAACTTCTATGCTATGATCACGGGCTAGAAAAGGGTTGCGAGATCAACAAGCTTACATTGTTTTAGGTCAGGCATGTGGTCGAAGGAGATGGGGGGTGTAGCTAGGCTATTGATTGAAAGATGCTACATTGGGAGGGAAATGGTTGTAATTTGTGAATAACTGGGTGGGCAATATATAAGGCAACTAACGCTTCATGTGACAACAGTAATATCAGTGACGACATATCATTGAGGATTTGAGAACGAGGGAGAAATTGTGAGATTTGAAATGAGATTATATAGAAAATCCAAAGATCACATAAAGAGACGTTTTCATTTGTGTGGTTGGTGATGGCTCTTTTAAGGATAATGGAAAGGAAAAATACCACTACATGACAACTCTTTGCATTATAATTTTGGCTTGCATTGCTTTTTTCTTAAGGTGAGGAAGATAAACAATATATTTATTGATTTGTCAATGGCTTGTATTTTTAAGTAAGAAAGGAGGGTTGTGTTAGATATATTGGAAGGGTGGCTGAAGGATTTAATAATACTTATGATGGTTTGGTTTTGTAAAGATTAATGAAGAAAATAGAAAGATTCTAGAGCCTACTTTAGCTTATGAGGTTGTGATTGTTAACACATGCTTTAAAAAATAGAGAAATATATTTTTAGTTATAAAAATGGGACTTTTAAAACTTTGATTTTTTTCTCTAAGAGAAGATATTATTTTCATTACAAAGATTGTAATTATTCTAAGTGATTGTATGATGATCAACATTGATTTTTTTTTAAAATTTGAAAATAAAGAGTAAAAAATTAATACTAAATTTAAAATGTCATAAAATTAAATGATGGAATCTTTAGAAGGATAATATTGATATTCTTAGGAGTAAAGTTTTGAATTTTGGATGGGATTTTGAAAGTGAAGCCAAACTTGTATGAATTTCGATTGCTAATCATATTTGTAATATATTTAAGAGTTTAGTCAGTGAATTATCAGGGAGAGCACCTAATGATAAAAAGACTTGGTGGTGGAAGCTAGATATTCAAGTTAAAAAAATAAGAAGACATGCTCTAAAGAAATATTTAAATATAAAAATGATGAGAATGAAGGAGTATAAATCAATTTGTTGTGAATTCAAAATAATAGTTCATGATGCTATGATTGCAAATTTTGAAGATTTATATGGTAAAATAGAAATTGTTGAGGAAGAGTAATGTAATTAGCCAAATTAAGAGATTAAAAAATCAAAGACTTAAGTAAAATATATTAAATATTATGATCCTTTTTTTTTGAGGGATAACATATTTAGTATGGATGAATGGACTATTTTATTAAGTTGTTTTTGAAAGTTGTACTAATAATTAATATAAGCGAGTTAATTATTATAAAATTATTTTTATTCACGCTTATCTTTGACATGTTTTATAGCTGGATTATTAAACTGGATTATTAAAAAGAATGAAGAGTGGAAACTATTTAAGAGTGGAAACTATTTAAGATTGGATGACGTCCCTATCGATGTGTGAAAAAATTTGATTGAGAAGGAATCTCTTGGTTTACCAAGTTATTTATTATTACTCTTATTCTCCCTTCATCCGAAGCTTCCGTAACTTGGGCTAGTGGGAACTTTTGAGCTGCTTTGCGGCCTCTATTAGGGAAATTTGAGTTTGAAAATTAAAAAGATGCAAGATAGGTGGAGAAAGAATATTGTTGTACATATTTTTAAGAACTAAGGCAATGTTCAAGATTGCAAATTATATGAAAATTAAGCTAATGTATCATATGTTGAACATTTGGGGGAGAGAGTACTTGAAGCAAAGTACCAATGGGTACTTGTATTTCACAAAATTAAATTGGTTTTGTCCTAAGTAGTTTTGCTATGGGCCATTCATTTACTAAAAGGTTTGATGGAGAAATTTAGAAAAATAAAAGAAGGTTTTTATTTAAATTTTATTGATTTTGAAATGACTTGTGATTGAGTATCAAGAGAAGTTTTTTGGATTGAAATTGAATTTGTGTAAGCATATATTAACGTTATTAAAGAAATGCATAATGGGGTTGTAACATGTGTTCAATAACACGATGGCTCATCTAATGATTTTCATATTACAATTATATCGCATCAATGCTATGCTTTCAGATCATATCATTTTACTTTAATTATGGATATTCTTATCAAAGACATTCAAGAGGAGCCTCCTTGGTGTATGTTATTTGCATATGACATTTTATTAAAATTGATAAGACTAGGTATGAAGTTGAAGAAAATTTTAAGTTGTGGAGAACTACTTTAACATCTAAAAATTTTGTTCAACAAATTTAAAGAGAATATGCGGAGTGTCAGTTTAATTAAAATAAAAGCTTTAATATCAAGGACATAACTATTGATGATCATGTGATTTAGAAGAGTGGGATATTTAAATCCCTTGGTTCAATTATTCAAAATAATGGTGAAATAGAGGGCAATATGATTAATATGATCCAAGTTGGATTGATGGAATGGAGGAATGCTTTTAGAGTGCTATGCAATCGAAAAATCCAACTCAAAGTTAAAAGTAATTTTTATAGAGCAGCTATATGATCGACAATGTTTTATGAATTTAAAGTTGGCCAACGAAAGAAGAAATTTATTGGTAAAGTAATTGTTACAAAGATGATGATGCTAAGGTTGATGAGTAGGTGTACTCATAGGGATATAATGAGAAATAAGTCTTTCGTAGCAAGGTTGGAGTGGCTCATATAGTGAATAAGATTAGAGAATATCATCTTGGAGGATGGTTTAGTCATATTAATAATAGACCGTTCAATGCCTTGGTTATATAAATTTTTCTATGATAAAAGTGGAAGAACAAAAAAGACATTGGAAGAAATTATTGAAAGAATTCCTTATTTGGAACTTATGGAGTGACTTTTATTTGATTGTTCATAATGGAAACGAAGGATTCATGTAGTCAGCCCCACCTAGTGGGGTTAATGCTTGGTGTTGCTATTGTTGATAATATCTGATTATTCAAATATTAAATTCAAAACATTCAAAAAACATAAAATGATTAAATTTGCAATTGAATTTGTAATTTAATTATTAATTAATTTCATATTAATATTTAAATGAAATAAGCATGAAATTTCAACAACTTGTTAAAATGTATTTTGACAAAATTTCATAAATTCCCATAAATTTTGAAAACATGCTCTTCAAAATACATGAAGAATATTAATAAATTAATTACAAATTTAAAATACTAACTAAAATAAATTAGACAAATTGTTAAAATGATAAAATGATTAAATTTGCAATTGAATTTGTAATTTAATTATTAATTAATTTCATATTAATATTTAAATGAAATAAGCATGAAATTTCAACAACTTGTTAAAATATATTTTGACAAAATTTCATAAATTCCCATAAATTTCGGAAACAAGCTCTTCAAAATACATGAAGAATATTAATAAATTAATTACAAATTTTAAATACTAACTAAAATAAATTATACAAATTGTGAAAATTTAAATAATTTAAAATTGGTTGTTGATTCTTTTGAGGATTGTTGTTACACTCAATCTATCCAAATACTAAGGTGATTCTTTTTCAATAACATGCGGTAAAATTATGCAGAAAAATGCAGATATTTGATTTGAAACTATCCTAACCAATGCATGCCTCAAGAATATTTTGGAGAGGGTATGAAGATCTTGAAGCCTCTTTCTTCATCAATGAATTAAAGAATTTAGAGAATTTGAGGCTTTCCAAATAAGAAAAATAGCTGAATGGATGGGTGAAGAATGGTGTATATATTTAAATTCTTAAAATTCCCTTACAAGCATGCTCAACCTAATGCAAGATTTGAGTTGGTTCACCAAGAGAAATCATGCATCTCGTTCACTAGGCTACACCTCCATATTTATGTACATATACAAATAATTCGAAAGGTGCATGATGTGCTGGGAAGAAAAATAAATGTTTTATTTACTGACCAAAATTTGTTCCACTAGAATATTTTTTAAATTCCGTCTTCAATTTCATTCTCATTAATATATGCATTTTCTATTTATTATTTAAATTATTTTATGTTACATTTCTAAATTAATACTTTTTAAACTCACCTAACCAACCAACCCCTCTAATACTTAAGATATTTCAATGAAGAATAAGAGTTGACTGCACAAGGGATGATTAGAATATGTGTGTGTGTGTGAGGTGGGCTTAACACAGTGGACAAGTCTCAACGTGCAATTGTTTGGGGGCGAGGTAGCATGACGAGTCACAATGCTGCATGATGGAGTGCAACCAAAGCACAGTGTCTGCTGGGAACGGTGGGGTTTGATGTGTAACGAGCATGACACCAAGTAGGGCGGTGCATGGGTTGGCCGGGGCGAAGTTGTGCAGGGGCGGGGCTTAATGGATTGTGGGAGACGAGATCTTTTAAATGTTTGGGCGGGGTTTTACGGATAAAATGCTACAATTCAGCTTAAGGTTAGGAGAATTTATTTTGCTTGATGAGATTTTCATGCTTTTTATAAAAAATCTAGAAAACTAATTTCTTAGTTTTTTTAAAAACAGAAGTATATCACTACAATAATTGAGTTATTTTAGAAAAATATTTAAATTTTATATTTTCACTAAAAAATAAAAATGAGTTTTTATCTTTATGACTTCTAAAGTTTATAACATACGTATTCAACACCCAAACCTTAATATTAACAATAAAGCACTTTTATCTCCTCATTTTTAAAGTGCATGATCTTTGATATCTACTTATAATTAGAAGAGTTAAAGAATTGATGAAAAAATTGTTCTTTATTTATAAATATTAAAATCAGGGTGCTGGATATGAATATTATAAAGATTTTAGTGGTATGTATGTAACGTCATCAACTATACATGCGAGAATAAAAAAAGACTGAAATATTTAAAAATTTACACCAAATATTTTCATAAAACTATATAAACTTTTAGATCTTGCCCAAATAAATAATTTAGAAAATTTCAACAGATCCAAGTGCAGCGGCATGCGGCAGGTTGAAGGACCACGGGTTTGGGGGCAGTGTAGGATGTTATGCAGACCAGTGGGAGTAAGCTGGCATGTGTCGGGTGGCCAAGCGACACGGTGGCGGGTCAGTACGAAAGTAGGTTGAATCACATTGTTGTTTCATTCAAAGGTGTGAGGTCAGGGTGAGGCGGGGCGAAGTGAGGTGGGTTGGGGTGGGGTTGCCACGGGTGTAGTAGTGTAGTTGAAGCGGAGCTTGAATCAAAGCAGGATTGGGCTGTGGGCACGGGTTCTGCTAGGGGCGAAGAACAATGTGAAACATGCCGGCACGAAAATATGCGTAACACACAGCTAGGAAAAGGCAAGTGCAGCAGGGGCCTGTGTGGTGCACGGCAGGGTGAAGCAGTGCGCTACCCCCTTAACCGGTGAGGGGCCTCACACTTTGCGATGTTCATTTTGTGTTTTGACTGTCTACTGGCATTATAACAGTCTAGTGTTGTAATTGAAGTGTGTGGTGTGAGATCATATATATTCTTGGCTTGGATGTATTTAGAATTATGATCACACTTTTTCACACATTACAAACCATCTATCATAATAACACTTGTCTTTTAACAATTTGAAATTTGAGCCATTCAAATTTTGCGATAGATTGTGAGTGATGTATGGAGAAAAGTCATTATACTTCCAAATATATTTTATAAAAATGGATATATTAGAGCTTTTTTTTGATATCTCATTAATTGGAACATTTTTGAAGTCGCTTGTTTATAGATAATTGTGCCTAAACTAGCTTCAACATTGCTCTACTTATTAAATTGTGATTTGCTCCAATGATTGCAAACTGAATATAGGTCTAGTATTCTTTATTGCTTAGCATTGTAACTTCTGATGTGCTAATGTTCTATCTACTTCTTGTTTGACCTTTTTATCTGTGAATGAAATAGCAATTTCTTGCTCTATAATGAGCGGTGAAAACATGTCTCATTCTCATATAATTGAGCTAGGGATTTCAAAATTAATCTACACGCTATTGAAGAATAAATTAGCCGCTCTTCTCTGGTGATATTATGCTTGCCGAGAATCATGGTCATCATCTTAGAAAGCAATCCGTCACCATAAAAATATAGTTTTTTTACAACTTCGTCATTGAAAATATACCAAATTTTTTTCCATCAAGTATTTTTTTCTTACAAAAAATTTATCCCTAATTTGAATTGTGTAGTTTGCAAAGTTTAATAAGCTTAAGCTTAACTTATATTTCTCAATAATCCAATAGCTTATAAAGTTTAACAGACTTATCCATCTTAACGTGTAGCTTAAATTATCTGACTAAATATAAGCAAAAAACAAAACAGCCTTTTAAATGTAATATTGTTCTTTCAAGTGACATTTCTTGAGATTAAGTAGTTGGTTCTGTCTAAGTACTTAAAATCCTAGTTGAACATTCATGGAATGTTTGTTCTATTTGTTGTTATAGACAAGAATATCATCCAGATGCAGGATGAATATTTTCTTATGAATGTTCTCAATGTTTTATTTATTGGCAGTATAATTGTTGTAGGTAATGAATGGCACAAGACAAGTGGCATTACTAGTCATTTATATAGTCCTTGTTAGATTGTGAATAATATTTTCTAAGTTTTTTCTTCAATTAACCAGATTTTATACCTTGCTTTTTTTTCTAGCTTGGAAAAGTCAGGCATATTTCAATTGCTGTAACATATCATTCATCTGGGCAATGGATATCTTTTTTTTAATTCCACATTGTTAAGTGCCTGATAATCTGAACTCATATATGAGCTTACTTTTTTTTTTTGGCACTAAAAATATAGGGATGCACATGGTGTATAGCTGGTTGAATTATCTTTATCCCGAGCAATGCATAATTTTTTCTCTTTATTCTCCAATGCAAATGCAAATTTGTTGTGCATCTCGATATTGGGAAAAATGTTGTTTACAGCTAAAATTTCAATAAAAAAAAGGTAAAACGAATGATGAGAAAGAAGAACAGATACAACATTTCATCTTAACTTTCTTCAACCCTTTGCATGCTACACTAGCTTCCCATGATCTCCACCTCCCACCCATGAGCATGCCCATCTGCCGACCCTTCACAATTTGCCCTCACAACCATCAAGTGCCGCCCATGCCTCCGCTGTATGTGCATTGTTTGCCCACATTCCCAGTGCTACCTAATCTCACCAATCACATGCACACGAACCCACCTCTGCATTTAATCCAAACTCAGACTTTCCAACAGATGCAATCCTTATTTTAAATTCAAACTCATGCCTTCCAACAGACGTAAGCGCCATTCTAAATTCAAACTTAGACTTTTTAATGAATATATGCCCCATCTTAAATTTCAAACTTGGGCCTTCTAGCTGATGTAAGCTCTAAATCAATTAATACTCGGGTCATCTGTGTAGCTACTATGCCCCCAAATCTATGCTAAAAACACCAGACATATAAACCAAAAACTCAAAGTTTAGACTTATATTTGAAGTTCAATTAATAGTCTATGTGACTTCTCTAGTTAAATAATGCCTTTGAACGTTTAGTGGTTATGTTTAAAATCTCCAAACCCTATTAGTCACGCTTTTTATGTGCTGAACTATTGAGCAAAGTTGGTATGACTAGCTCTCTACCAATCTGAATCAATACTGAACCCAAAGATAAATTTTTATAAAATATATTACTTAACCTCCTCAAGATCTGTGATGAGGTAACTCGTGGTTGTTAATCAAAATCTTTGGGCATGAATAAATTTTCTTTAATGTTGGCAATATGGTCTAATTTTATCTACCCCTTCTCCAATGTGATGCTGGTTTTAGAATAGTAACTTTTAATTGAAAGTTCTCTTCTATGACTAAGAGAGGTAATTAACAATAATAGATTGCGCTTTTAGGAAATCATTGATCCCATATCTAAACAAATCCTGAATCAATTATCTTGGGAAGGCTAGACTAAAATTCAAATTTATTTTGCAAAAGGTCTACCTTAATCCAAAAGGTGGAGATATTTTCACTTTTTGGGGCTATTATTTGTGCAATTCATCACATTTTTAAATTCTATCGCTCTCTTTGGTGGTGATTTATTTGGCTCTTGAAAATTAAGGCACTTTTTCAGTAATTTCTGTAAATCTTCTATTTGCTCTTCCAGTAATACTATATTCTTTTGTCAGCTTGACTCGCTGAATATTCTTAAATTTTAAGGTAATCTACCTTCATTTTTGAAAGAAATACTTTTGCCTTGCCAATAACATTCTCTTGTCAGATTAGTAGTATGGGGAACTTCAAGCCATCATTGACAATTGTCTTGGCTTGACCTACCAGTAACATCTCACTAGTTCGCCTCATTTGTCATTATTGAGTACAAACTTCACAGCATCTTTTTCCAACTTGTATGGTTATACTCCAATCTAACTTGGCATATCTTTTGCATACGTAATTTCTTCTAAAAATGATTTGACAAATATTTATAGGAGCTACCTTACAATTGACTTGTTCAATGTGTTTGTGTATGATGAAAAAGTTAACGTTGCTACACAATTTTCATTTATGGTTCTCTTTGGTCAGTCTAAGTGGATAGTGGGTTGAACATTGTGTTGTCTCTAATCTAGTAAACCAGATAACTTGCTTATATTAGGCTATTCCAAATTCCAACTTTGAAGATAGGAGTTACAGCCTTGTGCTTAAATTGAATTTGGATTTCAATCCAAATGATTATGCTAGTGGATATGGAGAAATCAGTGTTATTTTTATACCTCTCTTTTATATTTAAAAGATGTGGGGCCTAAGCTTTGTGGCTATTGTGCTTTATAAAAGATTATTTTTTATTTTTGTTTAGTTTTTTTTGGTAATTTTAAGAAGAAAACCCCAAAAGTAGCAATTTTAAAAGCTTTCAAAACAACGGTTAACATACTTTTTCTTGTTCAAGCAAACATTTACCTTATTGCTCCTTGCCCTTTCTACCCTATCATTTCGTGAAAGACCGCCGTAACCCTATCATTTCAATAGGATCCCCAATGCTGCCGCCTGCCGACTTTGATTTGTATTGCCTCTGCTGTCCACTGCCCTAGGCTGCCACTACCTGCTGCCACTGTTGCCAACTGACCATCCACCTTTACTGCTGCCACTTCATTTCTAGGCTTCCACTGGCCATCAATGCTGCTCCTGGTCCCCACCATTTGCCTCAAATGGTGCATAAGTAATTCTGTATTCTGTGCAACAAAGAATTAACTAGGTCCCCAAACAACACAGACTATTTAGATATAGTAACTTCACATAAAAGGTTTGCATTAGCTACAAGTACAATAACTTTGTAGTAGCTTTTTCAGAAACGTAAATCACCCATATGTCTCAATGTTCTCTTATTATGTGAGTTCCTTGCCACCTTTGTCCTCACCTTAGCATAGCCTTTTCAACACCATCAAGAATTACACCAAGTGCCCATTCAATTACATGGAGACAATATGGAATAACTTTTGAACCTTGCACGACCATTTTATAAGGTGTCAAAACCTATGGGAGCTAATCACTGATCAAACGCAACTTTATACAGAAAGCTTAAGCTTATGGGTGTGTGGGTCAATCAAATGTTATTTTTATATTAAGATGTGTGACTAACTTACTCTTACCTGCCTCAACAGATTGAGTTAAAAATTATTCATACGCAGTAGGTTTTTGGGATTTCAATTACTTCTTTCCCATTGGCATTATCCCCTCTGGATTTGCTTGTTGCTCAGCTATATCGATTAGTGAATTTCAACTGCAGCAACTAAACTCTTCCCTTTTGATGTTTTTGTTGTTTAACTTCTTGTGGTAAAATTTTGGATAATTTTGCAATGTTTATCTTAGTATGCCATAAACCTTGCATTGGTTATTTTCTTATTGAAAATATGGCATAGGATCTATGGTTTGACCATGTAGTAGCTAATGTTGTCTAGTTTTTGTTGATTCAAGGGTTTGAGTCTAAGTCAATCTCTTAGTTTTTTTGTGATGATTTGGAAAGTGTAATTTTGTTTTTGCTTATGGACTAATTATTTTATCTAGTATCGTGTTTTCAGGTTAGCTCATTATCTTAAGATAACGCTGCAGCAGCCTCAGATTAAAGACTTAGCTTTAGATTTTTTTTGTTTTTTTTTTTTTTTTTGTAGAAGATGTAATTTTTATCTGTATTTTGTTTGATGCTGGCTAAAGTTTGAGAGATATCACACTTGAGGCTAGCTAAACTGCATCAAGCAATTTCACCTAGCATGCTACGCGCTCAGACATCTTGACGACGCATCTAAACGCTGGAAGCATGCACCTAAACACGGCTTGATATGGCAGCCCATGGGCTAAGGATCATAAGCATTTTAAGGGTACTAACTGGCCGTGGATCTGGATCTCGAGCCTAAATATGGAAACCTATGAGCCACAAATCATGGTCACGTGCCCAATCGCATCCCAGCTCCCTAAAAATAGATATTGCCTTATTTGATGCCCCTTCAACTCTATAAATAGAGTATGTGGGAAGCCTCCAAGGGCATCCTTAAGAATCTCTTAGCATTAGAAAACTCTCTTAAGAAATTTTAAGGCGCTCTAAACAAATTTTCAAATATGTCCAAAAATCTAGGAAGGATTTGATCTTAAGGTTTTAACCTCAAGTTTGGTTGTAAGTGTATAGATTGATTTTATTTTATAACCTTACTGTTGCGGCGTGTGCAAGAGATTTGGAATCTCCTCTAGGCTCGTGTGCGAAGGAGGATCAATCAAGGATGCTCTGCCTTAGCATTTGCTCTGGGAAGGAGGAGGGATGGCTCCGCAGCTCCACGGTCAGAGATTGCGAAGGAGGGATTGATTAGACTCTGCTTCAAGACGGCTTTGGGAAGGAGGGAATACTCCTCAATTTCCGCGGCCAAGCGTCTAAAAGGCACGGATTATACTGGCTTCTTCACTTGTCGTGTGATCAGCAAAGGAGCAATGCTTTGTGGAGTAGATTCCAGAGAAGATAAATGTTTGAAGAGATCAGGTGTACTCGAATCACTATAAATATATGAGTATTTTCTTACCTACTTTTAGTTTAGGCTTTACTTTGTTTTTTTTGTTTGCGCTTAAATATTTTTAAAAATTTTTAAATAACTATCTCGAAGTCATGGAGAGTTTCTTAAAGTTAATTTCTATAAGTAAAACCCAATTTACCTCTCCTCTAGGATTTTTCTAATTGGGCTTATATATTCATTAATTAATATTAGAGCAAAAATCTGCCTCTTTTAAATGACAGTATTTGGGAATGGGAATGCTCAAACGATGGATGGTGCATTTTACATTTTTTCTTTATTGTTTGATGGTGATGGATTTGGATTTTGAAATATTGAAGATGAAAAATTTTCTTAAGTCTGTTGACTACCGTATATAGCTTTTGGTTCAAAATGGTTACACAGAACCAACCACTTCACCCGAAGAATGGATTGAAGAATAGTTTAAAGCCACACAATTAAGCATAAAAGCAATCACCTGCATTTAATATGTTAGTAAATTTTAGCTTATTTATTTTGAATTTCCCAACAAGTGATAATGGCTTAATATATTTTTAGAATTATAGTTTAGTTTTGATATTTCTTATAGTTTATTAGTTTTAATTAATTGCATCTTAATTTGTAATCTCTTTCAAGTAGTATGTTTATTTCTAGGTTGCTAATTTGTTTCTTTATTGCTTAGCTTAGTTTTTTTATCCATCTTTGCTTTTTAATGATTGCAAAGGGGGAGAGAAAATAGGATATTATATTTATACTGTAAAAACAAAATCATAGGTTGTAATCATCAAAAAAAGGGTGATTGTTGACTCAAGGATTTGAATCCAAATCAATATTTTAGTTTGGTTTTTATGATCTCAAAATGTAATTTTGTTTTTATTTTTGAATTAATCAATTTATCTAGTGTTATGCTTTTAGGTTGGCTCATTATCTCAAGATGGCTTGGCCCTTCAGCAGCCTCAAATTTAAAAACTTTACTTTAGTTTTTATTTTATTTTATTTGTATAAGATGTAATTTTATGTATTTTTTATATTGTTTGTATACTTGCTAAAGTTTAAGAGCGATCACACTTGTAGGCTAGCTAAATTGCATTAAGAATTTCACCTAGCCCGTTACGCGCGCAAACGCTATAAAGGCGCGTCCAGACTTAGTGCGCCCAGACGTAGCTTGATATGGCAACCCATGTGCCACATATCACATGCATATTATGAAAACCCACCAGTCATGGATCACGGGCCAAAATATGGAAACCCGTGTGCCACAGATCTCGGTCACGCACGATGGCGAGCATGATACACGCCCAAGCGTATCCCAACCTTCCTAAAAATATATAGTGCCTTAATTGATTCTTCTTCACCTCCACTATAGATAGGGGGATGTGGACAGTCTCCAAAAGCATTCATAAGATCCTCAAGTATTAGAAAAACTCTCTTAAGCTATTCTTAAGCGCTCTAAATAAGTTTGCAAAGCTCTCTCAAATTTGGTTATCAATGTTTAAATTTTTTTATAAATTTATTTTATTTTTATAATCCTACTCTTGTGACATGTTCAAATTTTTCTGTTGGTTAGTAAAAAATTTATTTTTAATGGTTTTTTGGGAAAATTTTATTCTCTTATGAATCATTGCTTGATGCAATGATACCTCACATTTCATTGAGATAAAGTATTACAATAGGGAATTATACATTATATTGCTACAACAAAAGAGAAGAAGACTATTTATTGATTCCTTACTTTTTCTCAAGTTTTATGGTAGGAATTATTTGAATTGTTTGTTTTATTAATATTTGGGTTTAAAGTTTTATTTTTATCTCATTTTTATTGTGTTTGGTTGAAGTAAACTTTTAGAGTAAAATTTTAGCATAAAAGTTCTCCCTAGAACCTCAAATTCAATTTCACCCAAGTTGGACAAAATTTTCTTACATCGCTTGAATGTGTGTGAAGTAAAGAAGGAAAAAATATGTAAAAATGGATTGACGTTATCCGTGTCCCTTGCCATCCCAGAAGTGGGCCTCACATATTAGTCTCAAATTGGGCCTCGCCGATTTGTGTAGGCCTTGGTCGGGTGTGGTGGCCCTTTTGCCAGTGTCAACAACCCTTGATTAGGCATCATGAATCCTTTCCCATGCTTCACATACTCGCACCCAAGCTTTGTTGAATGCCAAAATTGTTGGCGTTCAGCTGGATGTGCTTTGGTGCACAACTTTTTTGTTTCTTAGAATAAAATTCTCTTAAAATTTTATTTTATAAAAAATATAAAAAACACTTGATTATTTGTTTAACAGCCACCAAAAATTTACTTACATTGCAATCAATTTACATGAAAATTTTTTACATTATATTTGCTTACTATAGGTTTTTTTTTTACCTTAAACTTGAAACCTTTAACTATTTAGGGTTTTTTTTTCTTACCTCAAATATGTTGCCTTTAATTTGTTATGGTTTTTTTTCTAACTTATCAATATTTTCTTTTAATAGGATTAAGGCTTGGTGGTATTGTTCTTTTTGTTTATCTGTGTTTTCTCTTATGATGCTAAACTTGGGTTCTACTCATTGTGAGCAACCAAGAAATTTGAGGTTTACTATTTCATCATTTGGCTGTTTTCTCTTTTTTTTTTTTCTTAACAAATCAAGAATTTTTTTATTATAATGGTGTATTTTTGTAAACATTAAGTTGCATTTCGATGGTTGTCAAAAATTATAATAATATTCTAATACCGATAACCATATTCTTATGCTCATGGAGGACAATATTTGGTATCCGTAATAGTACTAGAATTTTCATATCAAAATGGTTGGGGTTCTTTTCAAATTTTTTTTAATGGGTGTATTATTTTACTAAGATTTTTAATGAAATTTATACCAATACAATTAATTTAAGTGAGTTTAATGGTTATAAAAATAATCTTAATCATACTTTCATTTGCCGCATTAGCATAGCTGATATTTAGAATGGTTTAAAGAGGATGAAGAGCAGAAAGGCATTAGGATTGGATGACATCCTTATCATTATATGAAACATTGTGATCTCTCACCACCAGTTATAGAGTGAATCCAGAGCAAAACTCATAAAATAGAAAATCATACAGATCTCAGCATATTCATAGAGAAATGATTATCCAAACATAAGGATATACGTGAAAAGTTTGATAATATGAAAAACCACGGAGCCACATCACCAAGAAGATGTACTATGAGAAATCATCAAGAGCTTACAGGGTTATTCTCGAGAAATCCTAGCTCAAAAGAAGAGTAAGATTGCACAGTTAGGGAGAACACATAAATCTTAGCACCCTTCTCTCTATGCCCTTCTCTTAGTTCTCTAACTCAACTCTTGAACATACAACTCCCACTTCAAATCACTCAGCTGCCCTTCCGTGCAAATCTCTGGTGAAGATCTCCATCAATGGCTTCCTGGTGTAGCCCACGCTGCAGCCTCCCGCTGCGACCTCCGCTATGTCCTTTAGCTGCAGCCTCAGCTCTAGGGCTGCTGCCCTCATCTCATTTGCACTCACAAGGCTTGCTTATACATCATACAATGCCCCACATATGTTTAGGCTTTTATATAGGGTCAAGCCAAACCTATTTTTCCTTAAACATGCCTTGGAGTTCAAGGGACAAGTTCCTTGTTGTTTGAGTTCGCCGCGGGCGCCAGAGTGTGCCTGGGCACTCTAGGTTTTGTTTGCTGGGCGCCTGGGCTCAACATAAAGCCCATGTCTCGATTATCAGGTGCTGGGGCGCGCTCCTGAGCCAGGCTCTCTAGTTCAATTCCTGCAGGGTGAGCCGGGGCGCTGGATTGACCTTGACTTGTCCTGGAACACCCCGGGATCTCTCAGAAACTCAGCAGAACTTTATTGGCACCTCATTTGGTGATCCATTTGATCTCCACATCCCAACATGAAAATGTTTTGGTGAGGAAGGAATTCTTGGTTTACTAAGCTATTTAATATTGTTTTGAAGAGTAAAAAAAGATGATAGATGAGTAGAGAATTACTTTAGAATTTACAATTTTTCACCTTAGTAGATCTAAAATAGAAAATATGAAGTATAAGTTTAATTGTATTAGAAACCCTAATATCAATGACAACTATTGAGGGCCGTATGATTAAGAAGAGTGAGAGGTCAAATGCCTTGGTTCAATTATATAAAATAATAGCGAAATAGAGAGTGATGTGATTAATAGGATCCAAGTTGGTTGGATGAAATGGAGGAGGGCTTCATGAGTGTTGTGCGATCAAAAAATTTCATTCAAAAATAAAGAAAAATTTTATAGAGCAGCTATAAAGACCAACTATATTATATGAGACTGAATATTGGCCAAAACAGAAGAAACTTACAAATAAGTTAAGTGTTATAAAGATTAGTATGCTTAAGTGGATGTGTGGGTATACTCGTAAGGATAAAATGAGAAATGAGTTTATATGTAGCAAGTTTGGAGTGACCACAATAGTGGATAAGATTATAGAATGTTGTCTTAGATGGTTCAGGCATTTTTAGTGTAGATTGTGCAATGTCCTTGCTAGAAAAATTGAGTTTATGAATTTTGCTCATATTAAATGATGAAGAGGATAACCAAAAAGAATTGAAAAAAATTATTAGAAAGGACATTTTTCTATATTTTGAAACTTAGGAATGGGCTTTCTATTGGATTGTGGACAATGAAAACAAGGATTCATGTAGCCAATCACACCTTGTGGGATTAAGGCTTAGTCTTATTGTTGTTGTTGTATGCTATTTTTTTGTAACCTAGCTACGACACTAATTGAAGGTAGGTAGAGTTCAAGGATACTCTTCTTAATTACACTTGTATAATTGCTCGTATATACCTTTTTTGGTAGGCTGTAATTAAACTTGTATAATTGCTCGTGTATACACTTTTGGTAGACTGACATACATAAATATATCTCATGTATTGTCTTTGCATGCCTGAAAAAATACACACCCACACACACACACACATATATATATATATATATATAATTTATTGCATTTTATAAATATAGAAAAAAAGCATACAGTAGGTAAGGAGTTGATGACCTCTAACATGAAAATACAAAAAATAGGAAATAAACAAAAAAAAATTAAGAAAATACAAAATGATCACCAAGCTCCAAAAAACAATTCCCAAAATGAAACCCAATTAGCACTGGTTGTCACACTAAAGAATAAGTGAGGCTCCCAATAAGCAAAAACTCATCTCTTCCTCAAGTTATACATCGAATTTTTTTTATATATGGACTGTATATCTTTTTTTCTTCTTCCTTTTTGATTATTTATTTCAAGCGATAAAATCAATCAAACTGCCTCCTCGATTTTATCTAACTCGCTTTTGTAGTCCTGCAACAAATAAATCCGACGCCCTTCCTTCACAACCGGGTAGTACTCCTTCGCATTTGAAATCAGATAATTTACCACTTAGATTGCCTCAAGATCTTCTTTTGAGATTTCACCAATTGCATCAACCATTTTGATCATCCCCATCAAATCTATGGCCCTTGGGGTCACCAAAACATCTAAGCCACAATTATTGAGAGTGGCCCGGATACACTCGAGCCTACGAAGCAATCCCCAACCGAGTTGAGAACATTCCAATCTGCGCAAGCGTCAGCCTTCGAAGGATCAATGATTGCCAACTACAAATCATTACCAATTGAATAAACACCCCACAACCCAGGAACCGGGCCGGTTACATCTGGGCTCAACGTGGGTGATCCGTAGCTTGCACCTTCCACCAAGCCATAAGAGGGTCCCCTCCTCATTCCCAGTGGGATCTACCCCTTCCCCAATTGAACCCAAAGGGGCTCCATTCGGTTGGGGTATGGGAAGATCCATGACCTGATCAATAGCTTGAGGAGTTGAAGATCCCTTGCCCTCCCCCACCCAAGGGTTATTTTTAGGTACATTAACAAAATTAGAAGAAAAATTTCTAGCAGCCATAACTTGATTTTTAATAGGAGCCCTTGCAGGTTCCTTAAGAAGTATCCATCGTGTTCTGAAGATCATGATGAATTTTGAAGCATGTATTAATATTGTGTTCAAAAATACAACAATGCTTGCAAAATTTGTGTAAATTCTCAAAACGTGCTACCTGAAAATAGCCATTCTCATCACCAATCCAAATCTCATGAGCAAAGTATTCAATTTGATCAATTTCCACCAACACTTTTGCCACAAAAGGACGAAATAGATTGGCAGTGGCATTATTGACTTTTAAAAGCTTCTCAAAGTAAGACTCTTAGGAGAAAAGTAATGAGTGGTTAAAAAATTGGGCCTTCAATTATGAATTGATTTATTAGTTTGCTCTGGATTATTTGAAATGTGCATTGAGACATTGAAACACTTGAGTCACTAAATATGTAATCTGGATCTTCAAGCTTTTTGTAGAGAATGCACTTGTGCTTTGAGTTGTTAAACTTAATCATCAACCTAAGTGACTTCTGTAGCCAAGCTTGCTCAGTGGAGCCAGCAGGTTAATTGTCTGACTTATCATCAAATTATCAAATCACAGATAGCTAGGCTTATGGGACAGCAGTACTCATTGTCCTTGGGCATTAAGATGATATTAGCATTCTGGGTGCGGGCCAGAGACTGTTGATGGTTAGGGTTAAGGTTGACTTTTTAATGAGGTGTATATTCTTTATTCTGCAAATTGAAAAATATTTTTTTATGGCAGCCTCTTGAAATTTACTTTTAGTTTGTTAACATGATGAAAATATTATACACACTTGTACTTGGCTCTTGTTATGTTGATTTTAGAATGCGTGGGACTCTTCTTGCTTTTGTTTTCATCAAACTATGCGACGTTTTTGTAAAAAAATAGAGTGATGGTTCTGCATGTTGCAGCCGTCTTTCATGATATTCTTACACAGTTGAACTCTTTTTTATAATTTGGAGAAAAAATACCTGTAAAGTTCAATCTGTTTAAGAATAGGCATTAAACTATAGCTTTCATTCATGCCTTTCCCCTTTATTTTATATGCAGCTGGCTGTAGCAGCACGCACTAGTTGTTAAGGGAAAAATTCTCGGATTAGCAAATTTTCTGTTTTTAGTTCTTGGTTTGATTGTTCATAAATTCAGCGGCGCATACTCATTTTCCCACTGGAGTGATTTTTTTTTTCTTTTCCTTTTTAGATATTCCGATGCCTCTTTTGTGCCCTAAACTTAGAGGACTTTTTTTATTAGGTATCAACCGCATTCAAGTTTGAGAGAGGCACAATGTCCTGCTTGAAGTACTTGGAGGGTGTTCCATGGACTGAGCAAGAGGAGGAGAAGTTGAAGAACCTGTTCTCAAGGTGCTCGTTCAGTGCATCGGTCACTGCAGACGTTTTAGCAAGGCTGCATCCGGAAAAATCCAGCTTTTGCTCGGAAGAACTCGCCGTGCAGCTGATAAGATCCGTGGCCAACGGCGTTAACGGGAGTGCGAGGAAGGAGCTGCAGTCTTTAGTCAACGGCCTTCTTTCCAGCAGCTCCGTCTATTTGAAAGAACATGCTGGCCTAAACAAAGATGGCCTTTACGGCGTTTGTGATTCCTGTGTGAGCACATTGCTGGAGCTCTTCAGAGAAGCCTCCTCCTCAAGTTCCACCCCTCCCGAACAGAAGCCACCACCGCTGGTCGAGCGTATATCGAAACAAGTTGAAAATGTCAATTGGCTGTTCGAAATCCTCGTAGACAAACAGATGGCAGCAGATTTCATCAGCCTGTGGGCGGCCCAGGATGAGTTGATAAGTCTTCATGAGAGAACATCCTCCATGATAAGGTACGAAGTAAGCAGAATATCTGCAAGCGTGTTCATGGCAATGGGAGGCGGCCGGGTTCAGTGCTGCGGGGATGTCAGGCTCGCTGTTCTTTGTGGGTGGTTCAGACCGTTGCTGCTGGACTTTGGATGGATTCAGAGATGCCCCAAGGGGCTTGACGTGAGGTTGCTGGAGGAAGGCATGGGGCAGGTTATCCTTACCTTGCCTTTGAAGATGCAGCAGACTCTCTTTGTCGAATGGTTCCAGTTCTTTGGGACTCAGGGGAGCGAGTGCCCTAACTTGAGCAAAGCCTTCCGGGTTTGGTGGCGAAGATCGGTTGGCAGGGGTGCAGGGATGCAAGCTTAGTTCATTCCCTATCTATTGATATGCTTTGTAGTTGGGTATTTGCACTCAATTGTTTGAATGTTAGCGTGTTAATAGTTTAGGGTTTTATAGTTAGGGTTTGCGTGAGATCTAATGGACTGTATGTTTGATTGTTGAAGATTGTGCTATGTTAACAAGGTAAAATTGTTCATGCGCATCCATTCAATCCGACCTTCATAGAAGAAAGATCCTGCGTTGTTAAAAAAATAGGATACCAGCTCTCTTTGCAGGCTTTTGATCGAAGAATAACAAAGGAAAATGGTAGGCAATACATTCATTTAGAGATTTACTTGTAGTTCTTTTATCAAAATCAAATGCTTTTAAAGCTTATGAATTCTGAGTATGATGAATGAAATGGGGAACTAAAAGGCTTCGTGAGGTGTGGCCAATAAGGGATCCCATTGGAGTGCAGCTGAGGGTTTTCGATAAAGTGAACTCTTCGTCTGCCTGAATTGATTGCGATGAGTTCAGCAAATCGTCGGCATATAGGATCATCCGGCTTTTCATTTCCTTCTTGTTTGGTGCTCAGCGAATGGCGCAACTATGCATTTTGCTGAGTTTCCAAATCTTTAATATTATATTCATTATGATTTTTGATTAGTGTATTAGTTTTTTTCAGTTTAAATATTTTATTTGTGTTATAGCTGTAGACAGAGCATCGAGTCCTCTAATTTTATATTCTTAAGAAAATTATATAAATATTATTTTAAAGTGATTGTGTGGTTTAAATGATTCGGTCTTCTTAAGATATTTTACTATAATGCATACAGATTGTGTTGCATATTAAGCTGAGTTTGCGGGGGCACTGCTGTTGGGTAAATATGTAAATTTTATTTTTATCCCAATTGTATTTTATCTATTAAATCATTTGATACAATCTTAATATTAGTCTGCTATTACACACTAATTTGGATTATCTTAAATAATAATTACTTTCACAAAATTAACTATAAATAAATTTTGGAGATGCTTTGCCAAATGTCATCAATTCAATTGTCCATATTTACACTTGCACATTAATATATATTAAAATATATATATAATGTATTAATTTAATGTGTAAATAAATTATTGGTGAATACGATTTATCAGATTACTCATAAAAAATACAAAATTATAAAATGTATTTATTTTTCTTGCTGCCCCCACACGCTTTTGAGCTGTATCTAACAGTCTCCATAAACTAACATAATGCATTAAGCCTTTTCTTATTTTTAAAGTATTTAATGTAACCTTATTTCTTATTAAATTATACCTTATTTTTTATTTATTTAAAAATGGAAAAACTGAACAGCAAAATAATATTAATGCAAAATAATATTAATGCATATCATAGTGTGATATTAAAGGATCGCCGAATGTCATTTTTTATAGGGTACTCTTATTATTATTATGAAAAATATTACTTAGATCTCAATTATCTTTCAAAAAATATAGATGATTAGAATTTAAGATTAAAAAAAAATATTTTTATGAGCTCATAAATAAAAGTGAATTTAATAAATTTTTTTATTTCACTTAATATCATAAATCCTAATTATCAATATATTTTAAAAGATTTTTAAGAACCATATAACAAGTAAGCACCTCTATTAGCGAGCCAATACAAAGCTCCCACGCCGTCCTTTTCAAAGCCTCTCATTGGAACTCTTAATTTTCTTCTTAAAAAGTTATTAGATAAATATTATTTATTATTTTAAAAATTTATATTAAAATGATGCTATAATTTATTAATTTCAATTATGTATATAAAATAAATTTATTTTTTTATTGGGTGGGTGTAAACACAAAAGTACAAATGGAGGGATTCAAATTTAAATTTGAAAGTATTGTAATAAATTATAATATATTTAAGAAAATATTATGCTTCAATTAATAATTTTTAAATTGACATATTATTTATATATTTCGATATATATTAATGCAGCAATACTTTATATTTAATTAGTAAAATTATTGGGGTGCAAATGGCATAGTGATTTATCTTTGAATTTAAATTATTGATATGTTAAAAATTTAAATTTTACTGATCACATAATTGTCTGATTAGGCTTAACTTATTCGGCACAAAATTTGTTTAGGGGTTGAATGTTGTTATAATTTATGATTGAATTCTTGAGTTTGCACTCTTCAAAAATCAGAGTATACATTCTTAATAAATTAAAAAATTATTAGAGACACTATTGATGTCAAAATAATTAAAATATGCATTTAGAAAAATTTAATATACTATAAATTACTATTTTAATTGTGAGTTGAGATTTGATCTCAATTTGATAAATTTATGTAATTTATTCAATTTAAATTGCGGTTTGGCCAATTTTTTATCATTAGTTTGTATCAAATAATGATAAATTAGTTACAAATAAGGCTAAATTAGTGTGTATAAATATTTTTCTTAATGGGACATTGGGGGATGATATTTATGTTGGGCAATCTCTAGTTTTAAATGTTTAGAATAAATAAATTATAAGTATATTTTTATAGTTTCAAAATAATCATCACATGCATGATATGAACATATTAGTACATTTCTTGCACAAAACAAATCTATTAGAAGAACTATAGACACTACTATTTTTGTTAAGATGATCATTCTACTTTATTTTATCTGTTTAAGACTATGAGTTATTATCTTGTTTGGTATTCAAATACTACATTATCTGCGATCTCCATAAATCCAAAGAGAGTGAAAACCGCCACATATCCAAATTTCTCCCACATCCAATGCGAAACAAACACACTCATAAAACCATATGCAAAGAACACAAAGAAGTCTTTGTTAGGATGCGGAGACTATTTAGATCATCATGGAGATGTTAATGGAGCTCCGATGAATTTCCGAGAGGTTTCGAGACAATACGGAACAAGTTGGGAAAGCTCGGCTGCAGCATGCGCGACAGCGCGTCGTAGCACGCCATGACAGCCAGCAAACAGAGACCAGAGAGCCGTAGCAGGCAATCCAGAGACTGAGGTGCTATGGACGGTTGTGGCGTGCCATAGCGTGCCCCAACGCCAGAGCGCCAGAGACCAAAGCGCTACAACACGCCCTAGCGCCCGGCTACTCGAGGCCTATGCTCTACGGCCCGCCGTAGCGCTAGGAGAAATTTTGCTTCGGTCCAGGTTACGCTCTAAGCAATTTGGGAGATAATTTGGAACATTTGGAGTCTGAATATCAGCTAGGCACTTAAGAGAACTTATTGGAGGTGTTTCTAAGGTGGCAAGAGCAAGCTAAGGGATTTGACTGCTATTGGAGAGAACTTTAAGGGAGGTGGCTCTAGCTCTCCTTCTTCATCCTAGAGTAAGAGCTAGTGTTCCCTATTAAAGAAGAAATCAATTGGGAGACTTTATAAGCGGTAGATCTTTCTTTCTCTTATAAAGGTAAGTCTTTTTGAAAATATGTAATCCTAATTCATACATAGTGGAATTTCTGTGTAATGCGGCTCTGTAGTTTTTCCCATCATTTTTATTATTTGGATGCTTGTGTGTGGATACATGGACATGTTATGTGTTTAATTTTTGCTGTGATTGTGATTTCATTATTTTCTTGGTAACCGTCAATGCAACCTCAATCCTCAAGCGCAAAATCGCTTCCGCTGCGGTGCTCATGTAGGTGTCTCTGACTCACAACAAGTGGATCAGAGAGAGGTTCTCCATCCATTCTTATTGTTATAGGGTTTACAGTTTGAGTGAGTGCAATGGCTGACAAAATGAGACAAAATCAAGAAGTTCAACGGCATGAATTTTTTCTTCCGGAAAATGCAAATGGAGGATTTACTTTATCAAAAGAAGTTGTATCTATCACTAAGTAGAGTTGACATAAAACTGATGACTATGTCAGATGAAGTTTGGAGGTTATTGATAGAGCAACATTGGGTTGGATCCATCTTTCATTGTCTTCATCTGTTGCATTTAATAATGTTAATGAAAAAACTAGTGTAGATCCCATGGATGCACTAAAAAGTATGTAAGAGAAGCTCTTAGCTTTTAACAAAGTTTTTTTGATGAAGAGACTATTTAATATAAAGATGATGGATGGTTACTCAGTGACTAAACATCTGAATGAGTTCAACATTGTAACGAACTAGTTGTGTTTGGTGGGCATCAAGTTTGATAACGAGGTTTGAGCTATATTATTCCTCTCATCTTTGCTAGACAGTTGGGCTGGTTATAGCCATCAATAATTCATAAAAAAATGTGTAGTTAAAGTTTGACGACATTGTCAGGCTAGTGCTAAATGAAGAGGTGTAGAAAAGATCCCATGGAGAGGCTGTAACGATACAAATATTGGATCAGGAACCTATATCACCCCATCCTGTCGTCACATGCAACAAAGAGGTTTAAGGGGTGGATACCTTAAACAGTTGGCGGCATAATGGCGCGTTACTTAGGAAGGATTTCTAAACCTTCCCACATACAAATACTGAGAGTCTACTCAAGGTAGAGATAAGGACTAATCTTTAAGATAAGTAATACTCTTATCTTAATTATTAGTCAAAGTACTTAAACACATTAGACTTGATAAGATAAGGAGGATATTTCCAATGTATATGAGTACTTTTATAAGAGCATTTGATGCTAATCATATCACAATACTAAATATAAGTAAAAAATAATCAAAGTGCAGAAGCTAAAAGTATTCATCCATCTATTCATCACAGGGCTAATTAAAAGCATTCATCTTAGAAAGAAAATAAATATACATCCAGATTTAATTATTACAAACCATACTTGAAAATAAAAAGAGTAGAAACAAAATGTCTCTCAAGATTTCAACTGAAAGCAAACTAAAAGAGTAAAAACTGAGTCTTCTACTATTTTACTAGGTCCTCATGGATCTTCTGGATGTTCTCCACTGCTGGTTCTCCAAATTGCTCTGGATCCGACATATTATCGGATCTCAAAGTACCAGTCTCTCAAGTGAAAGAAAAGAAAAGTACATCGTGTTAGACAATAAGTATAACACTATAAAAATGCTACAATATGGCTTTATATAGTTTAAATAAATTAACATTAAATAAAATAGGAAACTACTTCAGAAAAATACTGAAATAACTGAAAATAAAACTATGTAGAACTAAAAGTAAGTAAAGCAGAAACAAATAAATAAAGTACTTAAATGAATAATTGCAACAACCCAGGTTGTTACCCTAATCAATTAGGACTAAACGAAGTTCTAAGTTTTATTCTAGTATTTTAATTAAGTCATTAAGAGTTTGCCACAAAAACTTAGTCCAAATCAGAAGTCAAATGAATAAAATCATGATTTTGGGAATTCTAGGAACCCTGGAATTTGACCTATTTAAATTGACCTCAAATCAAAAATCTGACTTCTCCATTGTCTTCATCACCCCCAAATTAGCTAGAGGTGATGTTTGGGAAGCATTTGGAAGTCGTTGGATTTTTAGCAAATATTTTAATATATTTAAACACCCTAGAAAATGAGAAAATTATATACTCATCAAAATCAAAATCTGATTTTACCGTTGCATTTCTCACCTCACAATTAGTTAGGGGTAATTTATTAAAATTTTTTGGGATTCATTTAATTGATTAATTTTGATTATGAAAATGGGTGCAAAGTATTTAAATAAAAATATCTTTATAAATTAATTATTTAATTATTTAATTTTAATTATGAAATTATGAAAAAATTAATATATTAATTATTCTATTTTCTTAATCTCCCTAAATGCATTGTATACTCCCTCGCTTGTCGTCCACCCCTGCTGTTTGATCGAACGACAGTATCGGAGCGATCGATCGGGTCGATCAATCGGGTCGATAGATCGGGTTGATCAAATGGTCCAGGCCCGTCGTCCAGATCTCTTTTTGCGCATGCGCCACGTGCCGCGTAGCCACGACACATGGCCAATCGTCACATGTGGTGACCATGGATGCTTCGTCGATGCCCTGCCTTAAGCTCCTTAATGTCTGCATTCCTCTTTCTGCTTCCCGAATAACCCTAAACTATGGAGCAAATCCGTCAGCATCATCCCCATCATTTGGGTATGCAATAATCTTTCCCATTAATTATGGAATTGTCAATTTCTCTTTTTGAAATCCTATTTCACATCACTGATTGCCGATTGCCCTGTTCGATTGAGCTCCACTGAGCTTGTTCGATCGAATTTGTCGATCCATATACAGTGGTTCACAGTGAAACCTCTATCTCGTAGTTCTCCTGCATATAATCACCTGAGGTTTGATCCCTCTAGCTCATTAGGACGCCTCAATCCACAGTTCAGACATCATTGTCTAGCTCGCTCTGTTATATTTCTAATGACATGCGAGCTGAGCCCCATCGTCGCTGTTTGGACCTTCCATGACCATGACCTAGCTGCGGATGCACCGCTCTACCGAGGAAAGGTGCTCAGCCCCGCCCGTGCATGTCGGGCCGAGTACGACCCACAAAGGGTCTACGGGTCACCATGTGTTAGCCTACGGGTCGCTGCACTGTCATCAGTCGACGACATGGGTACCGCTGACCAATCAGCCGTGGGTCCCGCTCTTGCATCACCTCCTGCCATTCTTTCATCTATCACGCCGTTATGTGGGGTTCACCACTGCCATGCCGATTATATATAAGATATAAAGAGTTAATTAGTTTATTTATTAAATTATAATTAACTCTTTAATTAATAGAAGTTTAATCGCTTATATCTCTTAAACCATAAGTCCAAATATTAGATATATATCTCATTTTAATCAAAAAAAATGAGAGGAGCATTATGGCAGTGTCAAATCTTCATTTGGTTGAGTATTTAATATAGTGATATTTTAGGACCTCCTAATTAGTTCAAAACCCTATAAAACTTCAAATGCTCATATCTTTGTAGCCACTAATCCAAACATAGCTAATATGGATTTCATTTTAATCAACAGATCATCAGGAATGTTGTGATAGTATTAATTTTGTTGATGGACTTATAATTTGATGAATGACTGTTGGATCCTTCCCTAATTACCCTATTTAACTTATAGTTTCATTTAGCCATAACTTAGTCAATTTAGTTCCAAATTAGGTCATCCAATGTATCATTTTAATTAGGAGAACCTATTAAATAGTAAACTGTAAGAAAATTTAGGTTTTGATAATTAGATTTTCTAATTTTCTCTAATCACCCTAGAACTTGATTAGCTCATAATATAATCAAATTGAGTCCAAATTGGGTCTACTCTTAGTCATAGTACTCAGTGTGTTGTAGAAAAATTATACCTACCGAGTTTGTTGAATTTGGATATCATTTGAGAAAGTTAGGTTTTTAGACCTTTGCTAAAACCCTTTACATTTTTGAACCCTAATATTGTTTTGGCCATAACTTGACCAAATGATATTAAAATTTAGTGATTTTAGACTCTATGGAATCCTTAGATATAAACAATAAAAGTTTAACTGAATTTTTATATTTCACTAGGTAAAATTACTAAATTGCACTTAATGAGCTAAATTTCTAAATTAAGCTCACAAGGCTTAATCCTTGGCCAATTTGGGTGTACTTACTGTCTATTTTTATATTATATAGTAAGTAACCATTTGACATCAATAAATTTTAATTTAGAACCCTTAATTAAAAAGTAGTATTTTAGACTCTTAAGTAGGGGCAAAATGATCATTTTGCCCAAATTTAGTATTATGCATTCTTAAACCCTAGAACCTTAATCTAATCACTAAAATCTATAAATAAAGTGATTTAGAATGAATTTTAGAAACCCTAAGTTCCAATTTAAAAATATTTCTAAGCAATTAATAAGTTTAATAATATAAGATTCATCTCACATTATGTTAATTCTAAGTTCTCTAAATTAGTAATAAGTATAATTAAGATTAATTGACATCAATACTTAAATCTTCACTTTATCCTAAATCATTTTCTTAGAATTTTCCTTTAACTTTTAGGATCTTCTTCCTTATGAATTAGTGAAAGAAATTAGGTTAGAATTTATTCATTGAGTAAATAGGTTACTCAATGGATGGAACCTTGATTTTTATAGCTTTATAGATTTCATCTTTTATTATGATTATTTTGTATTTAAACTTAAGGCTAAGTTTAGAAATCTATCTTATTAAGCTTAACTTTGCTTCATAAGATAGCCTAACTTATAGTACTGAGAGAATTTAGGATAAAACCTTTATAGTCACTTTTGGATCAAGAGATTAAAATCCAATATTTAGAGTTTAATTCTTAATCCCTCAATATTGGTTTACCTTAATCAAGATTAGTTTTAGCTCATTAAAATTAATTAATTAGGATGAATGATTAATTATTTAACTTATGGAAGTGTTGCTAATTAATTTTTATTAGAACCTAATCAGTTCTAATTATTATTAACCTTATAAGGCTACGAATCTGAATCTACTTGATAGCAGGATATTGGAGATCTTGAACTTGTATAAACTTAGAATAATTAGAATTGATAAATTAGACAACAATATATATCTCCTATATTTAGTAGAGTTTATTGCTTACTATTAAACATTGTTGCTTTGCATTTCTTATATTTTGAGCCTTTTTACATTGAACATGTCATAGAAGATAATTTGATGCATAAAATGAAAATATAAAAAGCTAGAAAAATATTTGCATCGGGTTCATATTTTGGATGGGCAATTGTGTATACACATTACTACAATGGACAGATGGTAAGGATAAATAAGAATCACCTGACACATACTCATTGGGGAGAGTTGCATCTAGGTTTGAGAATCCACTTAGTCTTGTAGACGTGCTTGACTCCTCAGCTACTTTTGGATGTCTCCACAGGATTAAAGTAAAATAACTAAAAAATTCTACATATGTATTTTTGCCTCTTCAGTTCAGTACAGTTTTTTACCTTAGATTTGAGAAGCTAAGTGATATGATATGATGCAGTTCAGTTCAATTACAATTTAATAGTTTGTTTAGCTAATTTTTTGATATGACAGCTTGTACATAATTTTTTTTTTGTTTTATGTTTACTTTTACTATAGTTTAGTAGTTGCTTGCTTATATATGTTAGGATGTTAGATTTGCTTTTGTTTACTTATATGTATCACAATTCAGTTTACTTTCTGTTAATCTACATAATATCATATGATTATTAGCATATTATGATGAGTCTTCTTTTTAGTATTTATAGTTTATTATACATATATATTGCTTAACTTTATTACAGCTTTGGGTTGAGGTATATCTTTTTACCTCACTTTTTGTTTAAGTTTTAAAAAATGTAATTATAACTTTTCCCTATTTCTTTCTTAGCTTATTGCACCTATTTACTTGTATTGTTAAAAGTTAAGGGTGATGTCTTAAAAAAATATAAAATTTTCAACCTAAAATGTTCTTGGACAATATGTATAACCAGTTTTTCTTTCTTTTTGGCTAGGGCCCTGTCATTGTGAAATCAACATTAGCAGATCTAGAGAATTTTGAGGAGTTCGCACCCTTAGAGGAGCAATTCCAGAAGGAAGACCACTTTGGAGTTGAGGAACCTTAGTTTAGGGTGCTTTTTATTTAAGTGAGGATAAGTGTCCTTTTCTTTTGCTTAAAACTTATTTATAATATTGCAATAATACATGTACTTTGTGTATTTTCTTTTCACTGCATACTTTATTCTAAGCTGCATGTTTCCTATTTTTGCATTATGGTGTAATGAATATAAATTTACTACTTCTTTTTTTTTGCAATCTGATTGATATGCATGCTATTTAGTAAATGGTTTTGTTGCTGCATAATGCACATCCTTCCATTATTAGTGGATTGGGGACTATAACCTAATCTAGTGATAAGTGAGGGATTTGCCAAGTGACGACCACCTCTTAATCTTATTTGGTTAAAGGTCGGGGACCCACAAGCTCTTTAGAAGCCATTCTATATGGTGCTTTGGAAATAGGCTATGTTCCGGGAACTAGATTGATTGAAAAGTCTACTTCCCTTGTTGGAGGTAAACCAAGAATTTCCTCAGAAGATACATCAACAAACTCCTTAATGACATTAATATCAGAGAGCAAAAAATTTTCCTTGCTACTGCCTATCATAGTGACTAGAAATGCTATACAGCCATTATTTACTAGTCTTTCTGCTTTATTCGTGTTGATTGACAAACTTTGGGTGCTAAACCTTCATATAAAGGTTTCAAAAGCATCGAGCGACTACATGGTGATCTTCTTTCTTTAGAAGTTTATTGTGGCATTGTGTATGCTGAGCCAATTTATGCTTAATATGATATCAAAATTTGCTATAGGCAGAATTACCAACTTAGCTTGGAATGATCTATTATTCAATGGTGCTTTTAGATCACAGAATTAAGTTGCACTGAGTTAGGCTCCAGAAGGAAGTCCAACACTTAAGGTTTTAGCCAACTTATAAAAGGGTAAATTTAAGATTTTGGCAAAACTTTTAGATATGTACAAATGATTGGCTCCAATATCAAATAATACTTTGCAAGGTTTATCATTAATGAAAATTGTTTTGAAATTAACCATATTTAACAATCACTATTTGAAAGTGTAAGAAATAATATAACTTTATGCTGAAGAAAATGATGTGATTGAATATGCATACCTGAAACAACATTATTATCTTCACTAGCTTCCAATGGGGTAAGGGAATAGAGCCTAGTAGGTCATATATGCTTGTTGTTATAGACCTATTTTTGAGGAAGCCTTGACATGCTAGGCCGAGGTGCATTACCTCCTCCTTTCTTCGAAGCTTAGGCCGCAGACTATGGAGGAGGCATTATTGCCAACTGTTGACTCCTACAATTTACAAGATTTGGGTTGAAAACTTGATTACACATGGAGCAGTCAATGTGAGCACTATCCACAGTTTCATCATAATTGCATTGATGGAAGAAATGTTCTTGCCTACTATAAGTGTAGCAGCATTGCTTATTGTGGTAGCATTTTCCATAAGGATGCGGCTTTGTGCATCCATTGAATAGATCGTATGAGGTAGAAGCTGCTTCAATCTGATATAGCTTCCCTGATGAAAGTTTAGTTCTTTTGGAGTAGATGAGCTGAAGGTCCTCTTATAGTCCCTCTAGGACTGATGTTGATCTACCACACGAGCTATTTTGATTAGTTCAGTAAAATTTGACAACCTTAATGGTACAATGTGATCCTTTATTGAATCATGCAATCCACTCAAAAAATGGTGGCAGCGAGAGTGTGTCACTCTGACTAACCCTTCACTTATTATTAGATTAGGATGAAATCCACAATCCACATAATAAGGGAAGGAGTAAGCATAGAATCAAATCATCAGTCACTATATAAAAAATTCATATAGAGTGCAATAGTGATTTAAATATGAAACATCCAAGCATCACAATATGAACAACATAAAACATAACTCTTAATAAATAGCATAGTAATCCAAAACACACAATCATGAGTACCTATATTATTACATCACATTAAAGTTTAAATAATTAAAGGCAAAAATACTCTCATCCTCACTAGTAAGAAAACTAAATAGCAGCTCCTTTTAAAGGCTCCTCTTCTAGATAAGGCTCCACCTCAAGCACCTAATCTTCTAACTGATGGGAATCTGCCATTGTCGGTTTCACAATGTAGGGCCCCAGCCAAGGAAAAGAAAAATCTTGTTAGACAAATTTATCTAAGTATATTTTAAGCTGATATATTTTATGTGTTTTGTAATGTCACCATTTAACATACTCTAAGCAACAATTAAACCAAGTAAGGGAGCAACTAGCTTAACAAATAGAGGAAAAAGCTATAAATAACATTTATAACTTAAACAAAAAAGAGGCTAAGATATGCCTCAACTGTAAGCTAAACAAGGCAGGGCATATAAGTATGAGTGATTTAATAAGTACTGAAAGAAAAATACTACATCATAAATATGCTTGTGATCATAAGAATTATGCAAGTTAAATAAACAAACTCAATAATGATACATATAAATAGCAGCAATAAATCTAACATTCAAAAATATATATAAGCAAAACAAGGAAATAGCTGACTGAAATAAAAATACTGAAGCGTATACAAAACATCAATACTATATATGAACATCCATGTACTAACTGCCATACAGAAAAGAGCTAATCTTACCCACTGAATATCAAAAGGATCTTAGCATCAATAAGGAGGCTAAGGTGCAAAACTATATTCTCCTAACATCATCAAGGAGGCATAGGCAGAAATATAAAGTTTTCTCCTAGTATCATCAAGGAGGCATATGCAGAAAACACATAACAAATTTTCCCCTAGCGTCAACAAGGAGGCATAGACAAAAAATGTAAGCATAGTCTTCTCCTAGGTTCAACAAGGAGGTATAGGCAGAAGACATAATAGAGAGGCAGCTCTAACATATGTAATTTTTCCTTAATCACTTACATTAATATTTTTATAAGGAATCTAAGGAGTCTCCATATTTTCCTAAAATTTTATTCGTGCATCAAAATCTTAAATGACATGTCCAAGGATATATGGCACAAACATCAAGGAATGCGTAGCACAAAAATCAAATAGTAAGCAAGGGACTATACTAAGCATGGTGATATCATTTGTTTTCTAATTTAATTATTCTAACTTTTTCAAGTTACACAAGTTCAGGATCTCCAATTCTAACTATCGAGTGTAACTTAGAAGCTCGACCATATAAGTTAAGAAGGATTATAACTAATCAGGTTCTAATCTAATTCAATCAAATATAACTACAAGTTTAAATAAATCATACGTCTTAGTTTTATGAATTTAGATGCTTTATCTAAGATCTGATCAAGACCTACTAAGCTATAAATTATGGATTAAACACCATGAGATTGGGCTTAATCACATAATCTAAAGAATAAGACCTAAGATCTAGGTTTTATTCTAAAATTGATCTACTGATTAAGACAAATCCTATTAAGTAAATCAAATTTAATAGGATAAATCTCCTATTCTAAATCTGGGGTTAAAAGACGAAATAATGAAAATAAGTTATAAAAGTCTAGAAATTAATAAAACTAAAGATTCATTTATTAAAAACCCCATTCTTTAATGAATGAAATCTAACCTATGATCTATTCATAATCTCAAGAATAGTCCTAATGTGAGGTGAAATAGCTTAAGAAAAAAGGACTTAGAGGGATTTTATCATTTTGACCTAACTGGTGTGATTTTAACACTTAGAATAATTCTATTATAGTTATAATATTAGTTTTAGTGATTTAAAAGATAATTTAGAGGTTAAGGATGTTTAATCTAGATTTTGGGCAAAATAACTATTTTGCTCCTACTTCAGGGTCCACAAAGTCAACTTTTGATTTAAGGATCCAAATTAAAGTTTCTTACTGTCAAAGGATTCATTACTATCTAACTTGAAGATAGACAGTAAGTACGCTCAATTTAGATAAGAAAAGGGTCATATAGGTCCAAACTAAGATTTTTGACATAAAGGGAAAACTTGTAATTTACATCCAAAGGAATCTAAATTTTTATGTAGTTTACTGTTGCTTACTGTTCAAGGATTCCATAGAGTCCAAGAACACTGCATTCTGAGGTCATATGGCTAAGTTATAGCTATTTCAATTTCTAAGAGCAATTCGGTAATTTTGGTCGGTCAACGTGACAAAAACTGAACTTTTCTGTTTGAAGTCCAATTTCAACAAACTCAATTTCTATAGCTTTCTTATAATATATTGATTGTGTTTATTCGAGTAAACCTAATTTGGACTTCAAATTATCAAGTTATGGCCTAACTAAGGTTAGAAGTATTTTAGTCATTCTCTAATTTTTTAGGGTTCAGATCTTAAATATTATTTCAGTTTATTGATGACATTGAAATTCTAAGCTAGTTAGCACCTTGAATTTCTGAATTTGGAGTTGAATTGACCAACTTTTTATCTTGATGTCCAAATAGAAAAATTAATACTATCACAGTGATGAGATTGTTCTCTTGAGTATTTTAAGACCCATATTATATATATTTGGACGACTATGTTAAAAGTTATGGGGGTTTAATTAGGTCATAAAATGTCACCACGTTATGCGTACCCCGAAACTAATTTTTGCATTACGCCATTTGATTCATTTTATTTTTCTAAGTAAAATAAGACATATATTTGCTATATTTGAATCATCCTACGAAAAATTATTAGACTTTTGAGATTTTTTGAATTAAATAATTTAAATTAAATAAGTTGTTATTCATTTATTTAATTTGTATTAATTTACTGTTCATTTCTAAAGTTAAAATATATATTTTTGTATTTATTAATTAAATAATTAATTATTCTGCATTTAATTAATACTTTACTAATTAATTTAACTATTTTAATTATAATCATACTATCAATCTTTAATTAATAATTTAACTAAAAATATTAATTTACTATCTTATTTTTAAATTAATCCTAACAAATTATCTTAATTATGTCTACTGTTTATATAATAAATATAATTAACTAATTATTTAAAGTTGATCTATTATCTGTATTAATGATTTAATATTAAATAATTTAATTATTTTATTAATTTTCACTATTAATTAATCCTAATTATTAGATTAATCTTATATTAATATTATTTAATTTTTCTGATTTAATTAAGAGAAATGCTGTTTATACCCACTGACGTGGCACCCAAAAAAGCCCGTCCAATAGGATTTGGACATAAGTTCAATACAAATTTTAAAAATAATATTTGTATTTTTTTAATGTAAATAAATAAATACTAATGCAATATGTCCAAATCCTATTGAATGGGCTTTTTTGGGTGCCACGTCAGCGGGTCCAAATAGCATTCCTCCTTAATTAATTTAATTAATTAGCTACAACTAACTAATGATTAATAGTCATTTAATAAAATCTAATTAACTAACTAACTAGTTATGAATTAATTAAGTAATTAATTTCACTGTTCTACTTAACTTAATAATTAATCTTCTCTAAGTCATTATGTAACCATTAATAATGTTATAGTAATTATATAAATATATCTATATACTGTCAAATATATTAAGTCTGTATGATTATAAATATATATATTTATATATATATATATAACTATAGTCATATGAATATATATATACGTGTATTTATGTGTAACTATAGATATATATGATTATATATATATATATATATTCCTTTTAACTTTTCTGCGGGATTTGATGTCGCGAGACCCGCTGCTACGCGGCGTGAGGGGATAGGTGCGGGACAGAGCGGCGGGTCCCGCCAGGATACGCGGCGCGACCCGAATGGCCGCAGCTCCGCGGGGCGGGTCTCCCGCGGGGCACGCGGCACCGCCCGAACAGGCGCGAGACGATGCGCTGGGCCCACATGCCCGACTGATGCGACGACACCCAAAGGTGGGCCCCGCACTATCTGCGTGCGACACGCAGACCGCTGCCGGGTCACGCAAGGGTTGGGATTGGCCCGACCGACCCGGTCCTTCGCCTTCCTTCCGAGGCGACGGAGCTAGGGATCCCTTTTTGAACGACCTCCCGGCGATGCCGGGGTTCGGCCCACACGACACCGGCTTGGGTTTAACCAGGGCTACCAGTCAGTGGTCTCACTGACGGCAAGGTCGGCCGGTATCGCCGGCAGGGGTTAAACCTAAAACTCTAGGGCTCGACGAAGAGGCAGTAATGGTAAGTACTGTGTGGACATCCCAAAATTGGGATGATCGGTGTATCGATTGGGCAATCAGAGTCTACCTTATACTAATCCAAATTGTGAAATAAGCATGCACATTATTAGATCGGCAATCACAAAGAAAAGGTTCAAGGATCGGGAGGGTACCTCTTCGGATGGTCGGGACTTCTGGGTTCGCAGAGGCAGCCTTCTAACGCTCTGGAGGGATCCCCGATCGCAGTTCCTCGATGGCTAGGGTTGATGGGGAGTCTTAGGAGGGGTCGACAGAGGTTGCGAGGTCGGGGGCCGCGGCGAGTGGGCGGATCGCGCGGTGCACGACACATGCCTAAGCCCGAGGGGCTCGGTCAGGGACGAAATCTGGACCGTCCATTTGGACGGTCCGATCGATCTGATCGGGTGGACGGGAAAGCGGGGACGATGTCAAGCACAGTAACAGGACCTGACGATGCCGTTTGCTGAATTAAAATAATTATAAATAATATAATTATTTAATTACTTAACTTTTATTATATCTAATTAATTAATTATCGTCAAAAATTTTCCAAATATTCACCCTTAGCTAATTGAGGGGTTAAGAATGCAATGGCGAGGTTGGATTTTCGATCCGATGAGTATTTTAATTTTCCAATATTCGGGGAATTTTAAATATTATTAAAATATTCGTCAAAATTTTGACAACTTCCGATTGACACGAAAACATCACCCCTAGCTAATTTGGGAGAAATGAGCGCAATGGAGAAGTCCGTTTTATGATCTGAGGTCTATTTAGATAGATCAATTTTAGGGTTTCTAGATTTTTTTAGAAATCAGGATTTGATCTATTTGACTCCTGATTTGGACTAAGTCTTAGAGGTTCACTCCTAATGATTCAATTAACACTTAGGATTAAATTTAAAACTAAGATTAGTTCTAATTGACTAAGGTAATAATTTGGGTTGTTACAGAAAGTATTCAGTTTGTACCATATTAGGTGCAAATCGAGCTAAGCACTGAAACTCTGCCTCGTATTCGGCCAATGAACAATTTTCCTGTTCCAGCCTTAGGAATATATCCCACAGATTATTCTGAATCGAGGGAGGAATGTATTCTGCCTTAAACACCTTAATAAATGCATCCAAAGGAATATCATCAATGTGGTAATATGTGAATAGTGTGTTCCGGATGTTATCCCACTAGTATTCAGCTTCATCTTGGAACATGTGAGCTATCAATCTGATGGATTCAGAATCGGGACATTTAATACTTGTCAAGTTCTTCTCGATCAATTTCAGCCAGCTAGATGTGTCCATAGCTGAGATACTCCCATTGAAAGTAGGAGTCCTTAAATGGATAAAATTGTGTAAAAGTTCATCCGTTGACTAGCAGTGTTGTTTGGGAGGATAATATGGTGCAGGGGCTACAGATGCCGGTGAAGGATTCTGATTGCTTTGCACGATAATTAACCTCTCTATTATTTTAGCTTGCCTAACATGAGTTTCTACTAAAGTTTGAACTATTTCTAGAAGTGCGTTAATTTCAGAAGAAGGGCTGCCAAATGCAGCAGGGGTAGAAGAGGATTGTCCAGGATTCGTATTGCATCTGAGTTTAAGAATAACATTCTTTTAAAATCTAAGAAAAACTAAAATAGACTGATTTATTTTTTTGATCATTTCAAATAGAACATATATAGGAAAAGTATAATATAGAACATAAAAGAAATCATTAAAACACTAATTTAATGTATTCCACAATAAACGCGAGACGGAAGCCTTGAAAAGTAACTTCACATCGTCTCTCCTTCGCTTATTGGTGAGCTCTTTGAAAGTGTTGACCCACCTTTCTTCAGCGTGATCTTGGAGTAGAAAGGTCATATGTGAGACTCAAACCTCATCAAAGAATTCCATTGCTCAAAGATGGAACTCACATGTTTTAGCCACTCCTTGGCAAAGATAGAAAAATATAGTCCACTGAAAATGGCATGCTGAAGCATCATGTCCAGCACTAGTACCCCTTGCTCGGATACTCCACCGACGTGCCTCCCATACCTTTGGCCTATTTGAAAGTCAAACTCTTATAAGGATTAAAACTTCTTGAAGTACTCCAAGATTGACATTTTCAAGTGTCTTATGATCCTATAAGTTCAATCAAGTTTCATTAATTCAATTAAGCTGGTTATCATTCTTAAGATTAATAATATATGAGTTTTATAATTGAGCATTTTTATCTTACTCATATATGTATTTTCATTCTATACTTTTTATGCTGAGCATATGATTATGATATTATGAATGTATTTCAAGTATTCATTTAGTGATTATTTGGTAGAAGAATAGTCCAATTGGTAGATAGGAATACAAATTTATAATCTGACACCTTATGGTGTTCTCTGATACCAACTATGGCGGTCGCCCCTGAACCAAATAAGATTAAGAGGTGGTCATCACTGGGCAATCCCCCACTTATAATTAGATTAAGTTTTTATTCCTAATCCACTAATAAGGAAAAGAAGTGCACTAAGTAAAGTAACTAAAATAATCACTAAATGAGTATACATGATTATCATAGTGAGGAAGAAAGAAATAATGAGTTTACATCCATTAAAACCATAATGCATAAAATAGAAAACATATAGCTCGGAATAATTTTATACCATAACAGAAAATACAATGAATAACTATATTATTACAACAAATTAAATAATTTTTAAGCAGAAAACAATGGACACTCATCCTAACTTAAATAAAAGCAACATAAACTAAGGCTCCTCAGATCCAAGATGCTCCTCCTCCTAGAATTCAAAAAGCTCAGAAGCACCTATTATCAATTTCACAATGATAAGATCTTAGCCAAAAAAAAAGAAAAAAAAATGATTAGATAAATTATCTAAGTATATTTTATACTAATATTATTTTGATTTTATGATATCACAAACAACATAAGCATCTTAGGAGCAACAAAGAGATCAAAAGAAAAAGAATAAAAGCTATAATCATTCAATTTTAACTTTAAGCAAAGTGTGAGATAAGCAAACATACCTCAACCCTAGAGCTACAGAAAATGGTTAAGCAATGCGTATGTAAGAGTTACTAAGTGCAAGAAACTGTTGTTAAACACCAGTGATACACAAGATACCTATGTGGAATGGCACTTGCAATGCAAACAATAAACTAAAGTTCAAAGCCTTTGAAGATCGAGGTGCGTTGACGGTTACCAAGCTAGCTTATGAAAGCAGAAAATCATAACAAGAAAATTGCAGCACATACAAATCATCCAAACACAAGCATATACATGGAAAACAAAAAGATTGAGAAAAACCACAGAGTCACACTAACGAGAAAAATCCACTATAAAAATGTTTCAAGGTTTACAGAGTTACAAGAGCTATATCACCTCAGCATACATACATGTAGCTCTACTTTTAGAATGGAGAAAGGAAGAAGCTGCTACCTCTTGGAGTTTCCCCTCTAAATAGCAAACCTTCTCTTACTCAGCAGCACCTTTAGGGTTCCTTCTAGGGTTCTCCTTTTCACAGTCACCAAAGCCTTTAAACTGATTGCAAAAGCCTTAGACCATTTCTCAACACTTAGCCTTAAGTACTTAGGTCATTCTTGAACTCCAAAATATCCAAAATGCCATCAAATTTCTTTAGATCATGATATTGAACAAAGCAGGTCTCCGTCAGGCGCTGCGACGCGCCGCAGCGCCCGACCTTCCAGAACGCAGCGCGCTACGGTGCTCAAAATTTCAAAATAGTGGCCTATTAGTTTGAATATGATCCGAAAAATGCTTCACCTGAAAAGACGCCATAGAGCGTTGTGGCGCCGTGATCTGCTACAGCACGCTGCAGCGACGAATTCCGCTACAGCGCGCTGTAGTGCCTGTATTTTGGTTGCTGACCGCTGAGGTGCGCTACAGCACCTCAGCTTTGGATTGGGATTGCCAGAGGTGCGCTATGGTGCATTACAGTGCCCGAGCTGTAGCTGGACACTAAAGTCTTTATTATACAATAATCTCCCACTTGGAAACTTCTAGGCAACCTTCCCCAACTTCCTCCATTGAACCTTTACTGTCTTCTTCTATTTCTGTCAAGGATTGTGGTGTGGCTCACCACCACTCTCCCTTCACATACCAAGGCCAACTGAAGCTGTACATTGTTTCAGTTTCTCCATTGTTACTGCTTTGGTAAGAATGTTGGTTGGATTCTTAGAAGTATGAATCTTCTCCAATCCAAGATGCCCTTCTTCTAACAGTATCTGGATGAAATGATAACATAGTAGAATGTGCTTTGTCCTGGCATGAAATGTGGTATTCTTGGCTAAGTGAATGGTGCTCATGCTGTCACTATAGAGCTTCACATCCCTCTGCTCCTTGCCTAATTCAGCAATGAATCCCTTCAATCAAATCATCTCCTTGCTTGCCTCCGTGATGGTAACATACTCTACTTCCATTGTAGATAGTGATACAATGTTCTGTAGCCTAGAGATCTAGCTCATCGCGATATTACCCAATGTATAGACATAGCTTATAGTACTTCTTCTACTATTAGCATCTCCTACAAGATCAGAGTCTACATATTCCTGTAAAATAATATCAGATCTTCCAAAGCATAGAGCTTTGTCTACTGTACATTTCAGATACCTTAGGATCCACTTGATCGCATCCCAATGGTGCTTTTTTAGATTTCCCATGAGTTTGCTGACCACTCCCACTGCATGGGAAATGTCTGGTCTCATGCAGATCACTTGTACCTCAAGCTCCCAGCTGCTGAAGCATAAGGAACCTTCACCATTTATTTCTTCTCCTCTTCAAATTTTGGCATCTGTTCCTTTGATAAATTGAAGTGACTTACTAGGGGAGTGCCCACTAGCTTTGGTTCATTCATGTTGAATCATTTCAGCACATTTTCAACATAATCCTTCTGCGATAGCTTCAGAATTCCTACACTTCTCTCCATATGGATTCTCATTCCAAGAATCTGCTTGGCCGACCCCAAATCCTTCTTATCAAACTCCCTTAACATCCGCTCTTTCAGCATATTTATCTCCTTCATGTCCGATCCTGTAATCAATATATCATCTACATATAGTAATAGAATAATATAAAAGAACTTACACTGCTTTATATAATAGTAGTGATTTGTCTGGCATCTGTTGTACCCTGATTCTGACATAAACTTGTGAAACCTTCTGTACCACTGCCTTGGCACTTGTTTCAAGCCATAGAGGCTTTTCTTAAGCTTACACACTAGCTTAGACTTATCTTTTCATCGAACCTTGTACCCCTCAGGTTGTTGCATATAAAGCTCTTCTTCCAGTTCTCCATGAAGGAATGCAGTTTTAACATCCATTTGCTCTACATGCAAATCTTCAATTGCAACTAAATTTAGTACAACCCTGATGGCTGTCATCTTCACAATTTGGGCAAAGATTTCACTGTAGTCGACCCCATGCTTTTGTTAGAAATCTTTTACTACAAGTCTCACCTTATAGTATTTGCTTCTATTCATCTCTTTCTTCATCCGGTAACCCAACTTATTTTGAAGAGCTCCCAGCTAGTAAGGGTGCTAACTCCCATGTCCCATTTGACATGAGTGATACCAATTCATTATTCATGATAGCCTCCCACTTGCTTGAATCTTCAACTTGAAGTGCCTCTTATAAGCTTTCTAGTTCACCACTATCGGTTAGTAAAAAATAAAACAAAGAAGGAGAGTACCTTTGTGGTAGTTTAGACACTATTGTGGATCTTCTTAACACAGGTATTTGTGGTTCAACGTTGACACCCTCTTGAGCTTCTCCAATATCTAGCTCAGCATTGTCATCAATCTCTATGTGCTGGGGTTCTCCATTTGAAGCATCCTTGGAGTTAGTCTTGAATCACATACAATCCTTATACATCTCACTTTCATTGAAATTGACATCCCTACTTCTGATGATTTTCTAGTTCTAATTGTCCCAGAATCTGTATTTAAACTTGCCCGCACCATATCCAACAAATGTGCACTTGATCGCCTTTGCATCAATTCTGCTCTTGGATTCTGCATCAATATGCATATAGAATGAGCAGCCAAATACGTTGAGGTGGTTTAACTTCACCTCCATTCCGCTCCAAGCTTCTTCGGGGATCCCTTCATTAAAGGGTACAGAAGATCCCCTATTGATTAAGTATACAGCCGTGTTAATGACTTCAGCTCAGAACTACCTTGGGAGACCTTCATGCAATCTCATGCTTCTGGCTCTCTCTGTGATTGTACGATTCATCCATTATGCAACACCATTTTGCTGTAGTGTTATAGGGACTGTAAACTCCCTCTTGATTCCTCTCAAGGCACAAAACTCCTTGAACTACTTATCACAATACTTTTCATCATTGTCAGACCTTAAGCATTTCAGCTTCAAATCGGTCTCATTCTCCTCCAAAGCTAACCATTTTCCAAATACATCAAATACACCAGACTTATACTTTACAAAGTAAGCACATACCTTTCTTGTATGATCATCAATAAAGGTGATAAAGTATGTTGCTCCACCTATAAAGGATGTAGGAGCTGGCCCCCATACATATGTATGTACCAATTCAATTTTTTTGATTTTGAGCTCCCTTCCAACTTTGGAGAAAGAAACTTTCTTCAATTTGCCTAGCACGTAATCTTCACAGAAATCCAAGTCAACTAACTTCAGCCCTTGGAGCTTCCCTTTTGACTGTAGAGATTTCAACCCCCTCTTACTCATATGGCCAAGCCTCCAGTGTCATAGATCTGCATCTATCTATTCTACAACTGCAATAGTGTCAGACACTTTATTGATCAAGTAAAGTGTAACTTTCATACTGCCCTATACAATAATGAGTGCACCCTTTGTGACCTTCCATGAGTCTCCTATGAAACAAGTGTTGTAGCCTTCTCTAGCTAACTGGCTCACTGAGATTAAGTTTCTTTTTAGATATGGCACATGTAGTTGCATGAAGTCTTCGGTTCAAACAGCTCTTCTAAAGCTGAAACAGGTTCCAGCAGCTGCAAGAAGAGCACTTCCTGTGTTTGTCAATTCTCATAATTTGCTTCTGTGCATACCGGTACGATATCAAAGTTCACAGCAATGAAAATATTATAATCTTACCTGTAATGATTACAAATTGACAGATAACATGTTAATTACCATTTGGGAAAATTTCTCATTTTATAATGTATAATCTTACGCATGCATCATCAATCAGCAGCTATTTATTCTATACAGAATGATAACTAATGAATCATTCCAGTTGCAGTTATATTTCAGATTCTTTATTTTGAGATTTCTTTTCACAAGAGATATCAAACAGTAATGCTTTTTCTTGAATATATTTTCAGAGTATTGGCTTCAGCTGTTGTCCCTTTCTCTCAATAGTTACTGAATTCAAGCCGAGAGTACCTCTTGGAGGAGGTTACAGGTCATACATGTGAATGGCTGCAAATGTAATGATAAAATCTGCACTCTTGCAAATTTGTAAATACCATTGCCATGCATTGTAAAGGTATGAGCTGTCTATGAAACTTTCATTGTTGTTTTCATGACTACTCGAAATTATTTTCCATTCATTTGTGGTGTATGAATTTGTGGTTTTGTGCAGAAGACATAAACCTTTAAATCTTAATTTTAGTGTGTTGGTATAAGTTTTAACAGCAATACATGGCTGGTGGTATTTAAACCTAATATTTGATGATAATAAGTCTCGAGTCTTAACCGATGGGCTACAACACCATCCACAATAAATTTCATTGAATGAGGACGATTACATGAATTCATTGGCTGTCTTTTTGGCCTTCTTTTTGGGCATTCTTCAACCTCTTTTAATGAAGAAAAAATCCCATTACTCGATCATTCTCGATGGGGTCTTGCTTGATAAGCTCGATTTATTTAAGATAAATTTAATAAATTATATAATAAGGTTAGTTCAATAAAATTATCTGTTGTAAAAGTAATTTATAAATTATTATATTTATTTTTTTGAGTTATGTTTTATATGCATGAGCTCCCTTTAAATGTGATTCATATCCTCTCTAAGGTACATGGATTACTTAACAATGGAATTTCAAGATAAAGGTACAATTGATAATATAGTTCATAAATTAAAGATACAAGATATAGGCGATGGATGCAAACTACCGATAGTAGACACAATTACAAAATAAAAAACTACTCTCATAACTCAACATTAACCAATAAAACTCCCTTAAGGACATACTAAACTTCTCTTTCTTTGAACATCTCCACCGGGTACGTCTTTGATCCAAATTACATTTGCCTGTCTTTTTTCACCCAACATTTCACTTTTCCTTTGATCCAAATTAGCACTCAACTTTACACTTGCCATCTTCTTTTCTATATTTATGAGCTAGCTTTCTGCAACAGTAAGGGTCACGATTTAATCAAATGGCTGGGGCTTAAGATAAGCTTGAAGTATGTGGTCTACATGCTCAATGGTCTGGATAGGTGATTTAGCAAAAGACAAGGTCTTCTTAGTAGCATTTTGAGCCTAAAGGATTAAAGCATCATGATCCTCCTCAGTTGAAACATTCATAGTGGGGTTCATCATCTTACCACCACCACTTGACTTCTTTAGAGTATGGAAGTCCTTCTTGAAGTAACATGCCTTCCCATAATTCCAGCAATCTGGCTTTATTATTCCGGGTCTTGATTTACCACACAGACATAGACCTATTCCTAGTATGTCTCCTCTCAGCATGTCTTTCTTTGCTCTCAGCATTCAGTACTGAGGTAGATGCCTCTCCATGAGTTTTCTTCTACACCTCCTCATTTAGCACAAGCCCAACAATATTGTCAAACTTCAATGATGCATTCCCTAATGAATTACTTATGGTTGAACTAGCCCATTCCAACTTTCTAGCAATAAAGATAGAAACAACAGAGCTCGGACCTTGTCATCAAAACTAATGCCCACTAAACTCAACTGGCTCATCATGGTGTTGAACCCATTCAGGTGTTCAGTCAATGAATTGCTATCCACCATCCTCATATTGAATAGTCTTTTCATCAAGAAAACCTTATTCAAAGCTAACGGCTTCTCATACATCCTCGTCAGAGCATTTATGAGATCTATAGTAGTTTTCTTATTAACGATATTGAAAGCAATAGAAGAAGACATTGATAAGCGAATCAAACCCAAAGTGGTTCCATCAAGAACCTCCCATTCTTCATCAGTCATAGTTTCAAGTTTCTTGTCGGCTCCTTTCAATGGAAGATACAACTTTTTTGGCAAAGCAAATCTTTCATCTGCATTTTCCAGAATGCAAAGTTTGTCCCGCTGAACTTCTCAATCTTGTGTCCCATTTCTTCTGCCATAACTCCCACTCAAATAAGCAAATTCTCCTTAGCAACAAGGCAAAGAACCTAACTCTCTGATACCAATTGTTGTTAAATTTCAGTGATACATAAGAAACCTATGTGGAATGGCACTTGCAATGCAAATAACAAACCAAAGTTCAAAGCCTTTGAGGATCAGGGTGTGTTGAAAGTTACCAAGCTAGCTTAGAAAATCACAAAATCATAATAAGAAAATTGTAGCACATGCAAATCATCCAAACACAAGCATATATGTGGAAAACCCAAAGATTGGGAAAAACTACAGAGTCACACCAACGAGAAAAATCCACTATGAAAAAGCTTCAAGGTTTATAGAGTTACAAGAGCTATATCACCTCAGCATATACAACTGTAGCTCTACTCTTATAATGGAGAAATGAAGAAGCTGGTACCTCCTATATTTTACCCTATAAACATCAAGCCTTTCCTTACTCAGCACCATCTTTAGGGTTCCTTTTAGGGTTCTCTTTTCCACAGCCAACAAAGCCTCTAAACTAATTATAAAAGCCTTAGAACATTTCTCAGCACTTAGCCATAAGTACTTAGGCCATTCTCAAACTCCAAAATATCTAAAATGCCATCAGATTTCTTCAGATCGTGACCTGGAATAAAGCAGGTATCCATTGGGCGCTACGACACACCGCAGCGCCCGACCTTCCAGAACGCAGTGCACTGCGGCATGTTGTGGCGTGCTGTAGCGATCAAACTTTTGAAATAGTGACCTATTAGTTTGAATATGATCTGAAAAATGTTTCACCTGAAATAACATCGTGACGCGCTGCAGCGCCACGATTGGCTATGGCGCACTGCAGCGATGAATTCTGCTGCAACGCCTACATTTTGGTTGCTGACCATTGAGGTGCGCTGCAGTGCTCTAGCTTTGGATTGGGACCGCCAAGGGCATGCTAGAGCGCGCTGCAGCTGGACACTAAAGTCTCCATTATACAATAGAAACATCCTTAGTAAATATGATCAAATCTACTTATGCTGGTTTAATAAATAATACAAAATATGAATAAAGCTGAAATAAATCTATCATCCTAACTTGCTTGCATATTAAATTAAGAACTGCTAAATATATAAATAAATATTAAAAATGCTATAACTTCAGAAATACTACATAAATACCGATTAATACAAAACTATAAATATAATGATAATATTATCTCATATGGACTTATGCCTACTTAGAACTGCCATAATAGAAAAATAGTGACTCATCTAGCTACAATATAAATCTTCTGAAACATATAGGATCAAACATCTAGATTAACAGGTCCATTGAAACATATATCATATCATCATCCATAATCAAACACTTGGGAATATCATCATCTAAAAAATAAAAATAAAAATAATATATATATATATATATATATCCTCCAGGATTAAACATTTGGGCACTAAACTGCATCTGAATCTCAATATGTGAAATAATACTGTAGAGGCAGATTAAGTAGGACATACTCCACTTAAATGCTATATAAATTTATGGATTTATCTTTATTTCCTTTCATTCAATTATTCATGAATATGCATTATGTAAATCTTTCAAGGATAACATAAAATAAGCATCACCTGTTCTATGTTTCATCTAATATGTCAAAATAAAAGTTTCAAGATAAGGAAAGCAAAGCATACAAATACAAGGTGTAAATAGCACTACATAAAACTCTGTGATATCACTAGTTTTCTAATTTAATTTGTTATAGCTACTCTACAAGGATATAAGCTTAGGATCTCCAATATCTAGCTATCAAGTAGAAACTCAGAATGGTCCTATAAAGTTTAAAGCAATTAAAACTAATCAAGTTCTAATATAATTCAGCCAATGACACTTACATAAGTTGAATAATAAATCATACATCATAATTAATGAATTTAATGAATTCCCAAGCCAATCTTGATTAAGATAAATCAAGACTGAGGGATTAAGAGTTAAACTCTAAATATTGGGGTTTAACCTCTTAATCCAATATGTGATACTATATGCTAAAGTTTAAATCCCAATTCTCATGAACTACAAATTAAGGTTATCTTAGTAAGCAAAATTAAACTTAATAAGATGGATCTCAAAACTTCGACTAAAGTTTAAGAACAAAATAATCAAAATAAAAGATGAAATCTTGAAACTAATAAAATCAAGGTTTCATCCATTGAGTATCCTATTTACTCAATGAGTGAAATCTAACCTAATTTCTATTACTAATCCCTAAGGAAGAAGATCCTAAAATTAAAGAAAATCTTAAAGAATTAAGTTAGGAGAAAAGTGAATTACTTAAGCATTAATATTAATTAATCTTAACTATATATATTCTTCTGATGTGATTATCTTATGCTAAATTCAAAACTTAGGGAATTTCAAGTGAAATTTAGGGTTTTTCTTAAAACATCAAAATAATGAGTCTACAATTACTAAAATTGATTTTAAAATAGTTACCTTACTAATTTTAGTGATTAGATTATGCTTCTAAGGTTTAAGAGTACTTAAATCTAAATCTGGGCAAAATGACTATTTTGCCTCTACTTAAGGGTCTAAAATGTAATTTTTTGATTTAGGATTCCAAATTAAATTTTATTGATGCCAAAAGGTTACTTACTATCTAATATGAAGATAGGTGGTAAAGTAAGTACACCAAAATTGGACAAAGATTAAGACTAATGAGCGAGCTCATATTAAGAATTTAGCTCATTAAGGGCAATTTAGTAAATTTACCAAGTGAAATATAAAATTTCAGTTATACTATTGTTGTTTACTGTCTAAGGATTCCATAGAGTCTAAGATCACTAAATTTTGAGGTTAATTGGTCAAGTTATGGCCAAAACAAAATTGTGTTCTAAAAGGGTAAATAATGAGTTTTAGGAAAGATCCAAAAATATAACTTTCTCAAATGATGTCCAAATTTAGCAAACTTGGTGGTTATAACTTTCCTATACCACACTGAGTACTATAACTGAGAGTAGACTCAAATTGGACTCTATTTGATTAAGTTATGAGCTAATTAAGTTTTGGGGTGATTAGGGCTAATTAAGAAATCTAATTACCAAAACCTAAATATTTTTACAGTTTACTATTCTACACATTCTCCTGATCAAAATAGTATATTAGATGACCTAATTTGGAGTTCAATAATTAAATAATGGCTAAATGAATTTCTAGGGTTTAGGAGAGTAATTAAGGAAAGGACTCAAAAGTCATTAGTCTAAATACACCTTAAACAAAGAAACTAATATTACTAGAACATTCCTGATAATTTCTTGATTAAAATGAGATATTTATTGGCTATGTTTGGAACTAGGGGTGCAAAGTTATGATCCTTTGAAGATTAGGGTTGATTAGGTCATTAAGTAGGGATCCTAAATGTCACTATGCTAAAATACACCTTAGACAGTAAAATAAATACCATCAATATAATCCTTGCATTTTTTTATTATTAAAATGACATATAGATTTTATATGTTTGGATTAATAGATTTCAAGTTATGGAGGATTTTAAATTCTGAAATTTAATTAATTAATTAAGTTTAATTTTATTTAATCCTTTGATTAATTTAACCCTGCAGGTCAAAATCTCAGCGGGACCCACATCCAATTCGGCAAAATGGCGTGCGACATGGCTTCGAAACTAATGTTGGTGAGCCCACCATCTTTAGATGACAACGCCAGGACACGGGACCCATAGCATGACAACGGCACAGGCGGGACCCACCACGGTTCAACGAATGAAGAGCGGCCAAAAGGACATGCAAGTCAGGCCCAGGTCGACTTGGCCAGACCCAGAACTTCCATCGTTCTTGGCAGGCAACAAAGAGGGGTGCCAGGGCACCACATGGCTCAGCGTATGCGACTCCTAGAGACTTGAATCGTATGCCATTTGAGAGCTCACATCTGAGCCTTTCGATCGAGCTAAAGAAACCTAAATTAAGCAGCCTCTACCAGCTATAAGGTGATGCCTTAGAGCCTAGGGCATGGCACCAGCAGTTCCAGACACACCCAATGCCAGATCAATCGAATCTGGTAGGATTCGATTTCAATTGATGGCCAACAATCACAAAAAAAATTTCATTACAAGCCATTGATTGAATGGAACATTGCATAAGAAATATTGAAGTAGAATAGATTGGAGAGCGAGGTACCTGATCGAGCGGTTGGGATGTCTTGGCTCTATGGGACTGAGGTTAGCACTTCGCTCTACTTGCAAATGATGCCTACTGAAAGAATTCTCTAAGAATTAAGCAAGAGCACCTTTGGGATATCGACAACGGTGACTGCCACATCTTCGAGGGAGAGGGCCGCGTGTCTCTGCCGTTGACATGCACCATCGCGAGCTCTCACTCGCAAAGGAGAGAGCCCGCAGGTCATCTGATCGGATGACCCGATTAAATAGCATAGATCGCATTGTTCAGGGCCCAATGGGTCAGACCGACCTGAAATCTAAATGGAGGGCCCCACCCACCAACAAAATAAAAATAAATAAATAAATGTTTTATTCAATTAAAACATTGCCATTTTATATTTAAAAATTGAACATTTAAATGGGCTTCAAAAAATTACAAAATTTCACCGCTAGCTAATTGAAGGGTAAAGAATTCAACAACAATGTCAAATTTTGATTTCGACGAGTATTTAATTTTCCTATTTTTCGGGGTATTTAAAATATATTAAAATATTTGACAAAAATTCAACGACTTCCAAATGCTTCCATAACATCACCACTGGCTAATTTGGGGGTGATGAGCTCAATGGTGAACTCCAATTTTTGATTTGAGGTCAATTTAGATATGTCAAATTCCAGGGTTATTGAAATTCTCAAAATTAGGGTTTGATCTATTTGACACATGAGTTGGACCAAAACCTCAAGGTGGGTTCCTAATGACTTATTAAGGGTATTAGAACTAGAATTAGTACCTAATTTAGTCCTAATTAACTAGGGTAACTACTTTGGGTTGTTACATCATGTCATGCTGAAAATTTATTATCAAATCAACAAAATTAATGGGAAGCTTGAGCAAGGCTTACTCATAAAATGGCACAAATAATGATGTATGAAATAATATATTTGTGAACTCATCAGCCATAGATCCAAGTCATCTATAATTAAGCAATGAATACTAAAATAAATGTATTGAGAGCTTTAATCAACAATTGAGTATTCAATAATGTTTTAAATTCTTAAAATTATTACCTATAGTACCTTATAATTGGATTCTTATAACATTATCAATTCATATTAACTTCTGCAACAACTTGGGAAAATATGGATTCAAACCCCATATGTTACATCATCTAACTTTTAAAATATGAATTCATATACTAATTAAGCAAATTGAGTTTATTTAATATCACATTTGAGTCAATTTGTACTAATATATCTGAATACAGATCAAGGTGTCATTTTTATATTTCACATTTAAGCACACATAATCATTATAATTTCTAAATGAATTTATACAAAAATATAGAATTAAGCAACTTACTTCAGTTTTTACTTCTTATGGCTTTACCTTGAATTAAGTATACATATTACAAATGTTAGTTGTTATAATTATGAATATATAGAATAATGTAAATTAACTTTCATTTCCCCAAACTAATACATGTAATTTATGATGCCTAAAAAGAAATCATAGCATGCTATAGTAATCAGAAAGGTGGTTCTATTGGATTGCCAATTAAAATATTGAAGAAGTAGATATATATGCAATTTTTGTAAGTTCGCCTGCAGCCGAATCTACAGATTTTGTATTTGTCAGATTCTTATATTATATTGGTGATTTAGCTATTGAATTAGAAATACTATCATGTTCATCTAGTAAAATTTTTTTCTTGGTTTACTAAGTGTAATGGAATGAAAATCTTATGATTTTGGGTTGAATCAATATTCACAATTCAAACTCCTAGTCATATTCCATAATTTACTACTATTTTCTTTAGCTAAGTAGGTTAATGTGCTTGTCGCCTTAATGGTTACACGTATCATGTTCCTAACACCATTAAGTCAACTCCTTTTCTTAACCCTCTATGGTTTCTATATTTTCTCTCAAGATGAATTTTTCACTATTATAATATTTCAATTTGTACTAAATGGACAGTGGATTCACACACTACTATACTAATGTTTCCTTATTCTTGATCAACATAAGATCGAACCATCAGGTAGATAGGAATGTAACTTATCTATGACACACTATAGATCTCTCTGATACCAACTGTAATTGCCGTCTTTTAATTGTCATGGAGTTAGCACTAACTCAACTGCTATTAAGTGATGGTTATCATTAATATCACATATAATAATTGATATATCTATGATACTAATCCTGAGGTGAGCAAGATCCTGTCAGAAACATAAGTAATAAAGCAGTGCAGAAGATAAACAAAAGGCATCCGGACATTTTCCATATTTATCCATTCACATACAATACAGAAAATGCATAATAATAAGAAAGAAACTCATTTATTACATTTAACTATATGCAGGAAAAAAAATTTAAAATAGTAATTTCCTTTTGCAGGCCACATATTTTACCTTTATCTTCTATCACAAACTTACATCTCAAGCGCTAAATTTGATCAATTGTAATGCCCCGTCTTGTCGTCGTCCGCAACAGAGGTGTTGAAGAAGTAAGTTCCCTAAACTGTAGGTGGCTGAATGGTTGGGAAGGGTTTCTAAACCTTCCCACATGTGAAAACTGAGAGTCTACGCAAGGTAGAACTAGAGACTAATCATTAAGACAAGTAGTATCCTTAAATTAAGTATTGGTTGAATACTTATATATATATTGAAATTAGTAAGATAAGAGGGATCTTTCTAATGTATATGAGTATTATATATAAGCATTTACTACTGATAACATCACAATACTAAATGTAAGTAAGAATAATCAAAGTGCGGAAGCCAAAAGCATTCATCCAAACATTCATTAGAAAACTAATTAGAAGCATTCATCTCAATAAAAAAATAAAGGAACATACATCCAAAATTATTATAAAGCATTAATTTAAAATGAAAAGAGAAGAATTAAAGGTCTCTCAATCACACAACTAAAGCAAATAAGGGACTAAAGACTGGGTCTTCTAGTACTCCACCGGGTCTTCCTAAATCTCTTGAATAGACTCCAATATTGGCTCACTAAACTGCTCAAGATCTGGCATATTGTCGGATCCCAAAATGCCTGTTTCCCAGGTGAAAGAAAAGAAAAGTATCTTATGTTAGACAATAGGTCTAACACCAACAAAATAATACAACTTGCCTTTATACAATTTAAAGAATTCAACATTTAAATAAATCAGGAAAATATTGTAGAAAATACTGAAATAACTAAAAGTTGGAATGCAAAGTAAAATAAGAACATTAAGATTGTGATGAAAGAACCCACTATAAATACTAGAAACTGAGTAATCATGCTAGAATATAACCATGCTGTATGCTAATGTAAATACATCTAAAATACCACTGAATTATCAAGAATACATAGTTTGATTCCTGCATACATCCCAATTGGAATTCAATATATTGATGCACATTACATCTATAATTCCTCTCTTGATGTATGCTACATCCAGTAATTCATAATGATTCTTGATACTTGTACTTATGCTTATGTAGTGTATACAGAAATGCTCTTAAAATAACTTGATCTTAGAATTTTCTTAAGTTATCACATGTTGGGAGTGCATATACATAAATATTATATTTCTAAGAAGGGTAACTTGAAACACTTAGTTTGTTTAACTGCACTTATCGATGCGTATAAAGATAAGGGGCATAATCATTTTACAGTTTATTCTCTCAAACTAAGATGTTCAATCCCCTAATTAAAAAACATAACTTAAAGTATCCTAAGAAAGGTATTTTGAAACACTTAGTTTGTTTAACTGTACTTATCGATGTGCACAAAGATAAGGGACATAATACTCTTACAATTTTTTTTCTCAAACTAAGATGTTATATCCCTTATAAGATAACTTAAAGTGTCATAAGAAAGATAATTTAAAACACTTAGTTTATTTAACTATACTTATCGATGCGCAAAAAGATAAAGGACATAATCCTTTAACAATTTATTCTCTCAAACTAAGATGTTCCATCCTCTACTTATAACACACTTGATAAAACTGAGGAATTTATCCTGATGTTCTTGTAGATTCATATAAGATAAGATGAGAACCTACAATTTCATTTAGGATGAATCATCCAATTACCTATCCTTATTTAGTCAAATCAACTTTATGGATATGCACTGCAATCTTCATATGATAAATACTAATGATATCATTCTATACTAACTATTTAGAAACTCAAGAAATTTAAACTAATGAATCCATTCTCCAATATGGGTTATAAGCAATGGGGTTCCAAGGTTGTGACATAGAAGTCACTATAATTAGGTAAACTACCTCATTTAAGCTCAATCTATAGTTCATTAGGTTATTATTACCACACAAAAAATAGAAGCTCAATTATCTAAGATTCAATAGATTCATTTAAGGGCTTACCTCAGTGTATATTTGATAAGATATCACCTACCTCAATGTTTCCCTAATTTAAAGCATAAAATACTAAATTTATAAAATCTAGCAATATGATAAGAGATTAAAAACTTATAATTATAATATTTAGCTTTCTATCCTAAGTTGAATCATGAAATCAAGCTAAAGTACAATCACATAAAAGTTCATAAATTAAATCACTTAATTATAATGGAAGATTATTGAATTAATTCACTAACTCCTAAGTTTGATTACATAATTATGTCATGGGATAAAATTAACATATTATTAAGAATGGTTAATTTTAAAATCAACATATTTTAATACTTTGATATAAGATAAGTTATGATAATCCTTTTAATTAAGAAAAAATCAAAAGAGTATAAGGTTTGATCAAGGTTTTAAATCATATTATCACGCACCATAAGGTATATATTTGATTTCTAAGTTTTTATTGGGCAATAATCATTTCTATGACTTAAGGACACTTAAATCAAAACTTGGAAAAAATGACCAAAATGCCCCTACTTTAGGGTCAAAAATACAACTTTTATAATTAAGGCTCCAAGTTGAATTTTATTAATGTCAAATAGTTTCTTACTATCCAATATGAAGATAGACATTAAGAACACCCAAATTGGCCAATGATTAAAGCTAATCAACTTAAATTAAGGTTTAAGCTCATTAAGGGTTGATTAATAATTTTACTTAGAGAAATCTAAAAATCTTACTATACTTATGCTATTTATTGCTTAAATATTTCATAGAATCTAAAATTGCTAAATTATGAAGTTAATTGGCTAAGTTATGGTCTAAACAAACTTTAGGGTCTAAAAGTGTAATTAAGGAAGTTTAGGAATGGGTAGAAAAATTTAACTTCATTTGGTGTCCAAATTGAGTAAAGTCAATGACTATGGTTTCCCTATGGCACACTGATCATAATGAAACTGAGTTTGCTCAATTTGGACCATATTTGATTAATTTAGGCCTTAATTAGGGTTTATTGTGATTATTGAAATTAATTACTAAATTGAAAAATTAAATTCTCCACTGTGTTCTGCACTACACTAGGAGCTATCAGCAACTTAAAATTCTAAATTTGGATAATTAATGAGCTCAATTTTCACTAATTCATTTTTATAATAATTAGGCAAAATTAAGAAATATAATCACATAAACTAAATTTTTTTTACAGATCTCTTGATCAAAAGGATATATTAGATTGCAAGATTTGGAGTTTAAATGACTAAGTTATAGATTTATCAAATTTTATGGTTAAGGGGGTTGATTAGTTTAAAAGATAATTAAGAAAATTAATTACTAAACAAAAAAACTAATTGCATAATATGAATCATTGTATTGTTTTGATCAAAATGGTATATTAGATTATTATGATTGGAATTGTAATTACAAAGTTATGAGGTTTTGAATATTTACAATTGATTAAATAAGCAAAAATTAAAAAAAATTTAGAAATCTATTTTCGCTATAGTAAATTGGCGAAAATCAAAAATGAAAAACTTTAGCCTCCAAATTCTTACTACACAGAGCTCTTCACGAGGCATGTCATATACCAATGGAAAGGTCTCTTCGAGACCTTTCAATTGATACTAAATACACCTCTTAATTTTACCTATAACTTAAGAAATTAAGAGCCATAATTTAGGTTTTAAAAAAATAAAGGTACTTTTAGGGTTCGGTTTGGAACTTGGATGAAGAAAATGAAGTTGCTACTCTGCTCTAGGATAGAATCAAATGATGTAAATCATGATTGATAAAGAAATGGGATTAAAAATAGGATGTTTTTGGGGTCCTAAAGTGGTAGCTGCCACCTTGCACACGGCCTCCTGTGTCGCGTGCCCAATGGACGGCGGAAGAGGTTTTTTTTTTTAATAATAAATTTTAATTAAGTATTAAAGACAATTTAATTATTCCAAATTAAATAATCAAATGAGTTTCAAAAACTTCCAAAAACTCACCCATAGCTAATTTGGGGATAAGGAACGCAACGACAAAGTCGAATTTTGATTTTGATGACAATTTATTTTCTTAATTATTTAAATATATTAAAATATTCGAAAAAATTTGCTGACTTCCAAACACCTCCAAAACATCACTCCTAGCTAATTTGGGGATGATGAGCACAATGGCGAAGTCAGATTTTTAATTTGAGGGCAAATTAATTATGTCATTTTCCAAATTATTCGAATTTTTCAAAATTATGGTTTTGTCCAAATGACTTATAATTTGAACCAAAACTTCAAAGCTTGATCGTAATGAATTATTAAGACTATTAGAATGAATATTGAAGATTGTATTAGTCCTAATTGATCAAGGTAAGAATATTGGGTTGTTACATCTATAACCTGATTCTATCATATGTACATATATGACAGGGTAAAGCTAACAAAGAATAATATTATTATACTTATAAAGTCTAAATATAATTTAAGCTAAGAATATTGTGTTCTTGCATTTATTGAATATTATTCAATATAATAGTAAAATAAATATGAAACTGTAGAAAACAGAAAGGAAACTGAACTGTAAATCTAACATTGAAACTAAAAGTAGAAAAGTTATAGCTAAAACAAAAGTGCTGAAAGGTAATCAACTGAAACAAAATTGTAACTGAAATAGCTAAAAATAAAGCTATGCAGAACTGAAAATAAAGTAAAAACATTAACTAAAAGACAATGTGTTGAAAACAATAATCTATAAAGGAATTAAAATTGAAAAAAATATCAAGATAAAACTGTGTTGTATACCAATGAATATGTATATGTATCTGAATATGCCACATAATATTATGCCTTAAATGCATAACCTTGATGTCACATGAAGTCTCACAGATCCTAGGACAGCAGAACCGCTCCGCTAATAGATTCTAGGTGATTGTGAACTATATCAATCTATTCTAGTTCCACTGATATGCTTATGTGATTCATGAGATGCTAAGGTTTTAATAACTATATGATTTAAAATCATTTAAAAACCAAAAAATAATCATAAACCAAAGTAAATATCCATTTACCTCCACAAATTAGAAGTTTAACTATATAAACTATATCAATCTATTCTAGTTCCACTAAATTCGATATTTATTATATATCAAGATTTTATAACATCCTAATTTATCACATGTTAAGAGTACATATGCATGATCAGTATGTCCTAGGAAGGGTGACTTTAAACACTTAAGTTTGTTTAACTGCACTTACCAATGCGCACCAACATAAGGGATATAATCATTTTGTAGTTTATTCTCTCAAACAAAGTGTTAAATTCCCAACCTATAACACACCTTGAATTTGGGATGTTTATCCTGAACTAAACATCACTTATCTAATTACTTGAGATAAGACCAAAACTCTACAGTTCTATTTAGGGTAAATCAACTAATTCCATATTATACTGGATAACCCAATTTTATGGATATGCACTACAATCTTCATATGATAATATTAACATTCTCATTCTAATAATCTATTAATAATCAAGGATTTACAAGCTAATGAATCCTTTCTCTATTATGATGAGTCATACACAAAAGGCTCCAAGGAGGTAACATAAAAGCCAGTCAACTTGGATGCTACCACGAGGGATAATCTCAATCTAAGTCTCCTTAGGTTACTCTACCACAAGGTTAAGGGACAATCATCTAAGGTTATTAAGGTCCATCTATGGTTCTACCTCACTGCATTACAAATAAGCCATCTCCTACCTAAAAGTTCTCTTACTTTAACCATAGCTATATTAATCACCTTAATTATATTACTTAACTTATCTCTTAAAGATCAAAAATTCGTAATCATGCCATTTACCATTTACAAATTTTAATGACTAAACTAGATTCATGATAAGTATGATTCTATGCAAATTCACATGTAAAATTATTGATTGAAAAAATCAAATAAAAAAATGAAATTTACTTAACACTAAATTTCTAGAAGTTAACATTTAAATCATGAGATAAGTCATTATAATCTTAGGATTAGCTTATTTCATAAATCAAATCTTTTATTAGTTAATTAAATATCATTACATACTAGTTCTCTTATTTAAGAGAAAATCAAGAAGGTGTAAGCTTAAGTTCAAGATAAGAATTAATTCACCTTAATCCTTTACAAGTCCTAATAATCTGACATGCAGAATTTAATTCAAGAAATAAATCACATGCTATTAATTCATTCATTATTAATAAATGCAAGTGTGAAACAATAATAAAGGTAATTCCACCCAAACTCTCATATTTTAATAGGATGGTAACCCTGCAGTTTATAATATTTTCTTCAAAATATTTATAAAATAAAATGTAAGTTAAAATAGGATTCAAGAAAATAAAACACAGTAGCAGTAATAAAAACTAAGCAAGTGATGTACGCAGTTTACATAGAACTAAATAAAATGATTTAGTTTATCAGAACTCAATGCAAGTTTTAAGTACTTACGTACCTTTAAAATGATTTGAACTTGTAGCTTAATGATTGATTGGAAAGAGACGCCAATTACAATATCTGTAATATTTGGACAGAAATAAATCTAAATGATAATTTCTATGACAAACTCAGCTTATTCCTAAATGAACATGAGTCCAAGCTAATTCATTCTCCAATGCAAAAGATAGAATAGTAAAGTAAACCATGCTAGAGAGGAATCTATGAGATGAAATGACATAGCTTGATAACAATCAATTCCTTGTAGATGGATATAATTAAAGGATTTGAGTCCTAAGGATGAACTCAAAGGAATCATTGAATCAACAACAATGAATATTACTTCATAAATCTTTAAATTAAGATATTAATATTATATTAAAACCCAAATAACATGAGATTTGTTTCTTGCTAATGATTGATAAATACAATGTAATCATGACTAAATCTTTTTCCAAATCCTAAAATTAGCAATATGATTCATGCAGCATTTTGAGGAAGCTAACTAGTCTAAGATTTTGACTAATTATTTTAGAATGCATGCAAACATATAGCTTATAAAATTGAACAATTGCAATAAAGAAGCTGTATGCATAAGGATACATAGGGAAACCATTGACACCCAAGAAAATTCACATGCATTCTTGATATGGCAATCAACACAAAATCTACCTTAATGGCTAACCTTAATACATTCATCTTAGCATGATTAACAAATTAAATTCAAGATTCTTGATAAGTTTAGAGAGTTACCTAAGCAAAAACTAGCATAAGGTTGGAAAGAAGGATAAGAAAGCTGCTACAACTCTCGACCTCAAGTCAAAAGAGAAGGACTAGCTGGCTGGCTGGCTAGCCAATGCTTCTCGGCCTCCCGCTGAGAGGGAAGGAGTAGGCGCCTCTCGGCATCGTGCGGAGAGGGATCAAGGAAGCTCTTGGCTCCAAGAAGAGAGCTAGAGAGAGCTCGAGCTGGACTCTTGGCCTCCAACCGAGAGAGAAAGGGAGGGAGTGGCACCTCTTAGTCGTGAAGGAGGGGCGCGACAAAAAGGGATATGGGGGAGCTCTCGGCTCCAAGCCGAGAGGAAGGAGGAGATTGAGATTTGCGTGGGAAGGAGAGGAGTAATTTTGTTGAGGTATTTTAGGTTTAGGTCATTAGGGTTGAATGAGCGGGGTTAACTATATATGTAGTTAGGTTGCTAAGAACCGCTCGATCAAGATTGAGCGACTAAGAATTGCCCAAAATTTCTAACATTCGATCAACAATCAAAATTAAAAACTTAGTACTGAAATGAGCATCTAGATGAGATGAACGCTCACATACAAAACTAATTGACTTTGGACAAGCATTTTATTTTAAATTAATTTTAAAGCGAAAAACTTCAAAATTCACCACAATCAATTCGAAATTCAAAAATTAGCAAAATTTAAAATATAGCATCCTCATTTAATGCTTAACCTAAATATACAAAAATTTCTAAATTCTGATTTATATTTTATTTATTATCTATTTCTAAGGTTTAAACTTTACAAATTAATTTAGGACGATCCGAGGTCCTAATGGCGCTCAAATTTTCATAGGAAGATTCCCTCAATATGATTTATTTGATGATTACTTTTTTTTATTCAACTTAAATCAGGATTTTGAATTTTATCTTAATTTAATCAAATTTAAGTTAAATTGACCAGGTAACAACCTTGGGTTGTTACAATAAGGTTCTCTTAACTTATACTAGCCAAACACTTAAGTTAACACTATCTTCTAAGCAACATATTTTAATAATATTGTAAAGGTTCTATGATTAAGAAGGTTCTATGCTTAATAAGGTTTAATCATCTAATTACTTACATTGTTCTAGTCTTAGATATGTTACTAGTAGGATAATTCTAATCTAATCTTAGACATATAATTTTATTAAAGCTTCTTGTCTAATAAGGCAAGACTAAAGGGATGATATTACTTAAGCTATTATTATCTAATTTAAACTCACATTTAGTTATTAATCTAACATTTTGGTTATTCTCTTAATCATATGGTTCCAAATCGTAGTATTATAATTACTAAAATCCTAAGTTTATTTCCATTACAAGGCACTTAAAGGATTCTAAACCTTTAATACTTAAGGCAATATCTAGCTTTAATTTTATCACTTAGACATTCTAAAGGATTCTAAATCTAATTAATAAGGACACTAAGTTTTATTCTTATATTGATGGTTTTCACTTAATGTATTCAAAGTATCTTAGCTCTGACCTAGATGCTCAAAATCTTATGATTATATTCTCCTTATTATCTAAGTTCTCTTCTAGTTTTAGCTTAATCATTTAGTATTTCTAATTAAATCTAAAGAGGTACACTAACTATGAAATTGTCGAACTACACTTCACTATAAAGGTCCCCCTTAACCACTTAGATCAATCTCTAAGTTCTGCACTTAGCAAAATGTGGCTACTCACATAATCCTAAGTAGGTTACACTTAGCCAGTTAGATTATGTACTAGAATAAAGTGGAAGGCACTAGTCTTCCTAGAATGTCTCCATTCAAATTATCTTATAAGTCCTCTCTTTGTCACTAGTTATATTCTATAGATTTCTTAATACCATCCTAAATTAATTCACATGATCTAAATATGATATATAATTCACTTAAAGTTATCTTTGTCTTGGCAATAAATGTATAATTACTAATATAAGTTAAATTGAAAAGCTTAACTTACTATTAACTTCCTAACCTCATCAAGTTACTAGATTCAGGCTAATGGCTAGGATCCTTAGCTAAAATGTAATCATTATGGATTTCTAGCCTTATGTTCACTAGGGTATCCAAGGACTAAGAAGATCATAACTTAAGAGCTTCACTAAGTGACTAGTTACTAACTAGTGCAATTCTAATGAGTAAGGTCCCAAGTGAAGGCACTATAAATCCTAGAAGTTAGTTAAAGGATTCTAGGTCACGTCAATACATTAAAAATCCAAAAAGCTAGCTAAGGATAAGACTTACTATAATAGGCTAACATCCCTATATTGCACACTAGGGTTTTTAAGGCTGATCCTACACTTAAGGGAGGTAAGGAAGTGGCCTAAGTTCAATCTAACCATTAAGGACCTTACTAATAGTTCTTACAATCACAAGGAGCTAACTAGTTCAATCCCATATAAAGTTTAGGACTACTACAATCCGTAAGTACTAAATCAAGCATTAAGACAATAGAAGATCAATTCATTTATATGCTGAGGTTCCTTACTAGGTTTACTAGCTATAATAACCTAAATTATTACCCTAGCTAAATCCAGATTAATTAAGTTAAACCATGTTTTATTTTTGATTCCATTATACTCAATGAGTCATTTAAACTTTACCCTAGAAGTTTGAAATCAATCGGAGCTAAATTAAGAATTTTAGTATTTTTGCCTATTTTTGAGTCCTAGAAAATACCTAAATTAAATTGATCTCCAAATAAAAATCTAATTTTATTTTTGAATTCATCATATCTTAATTAGCTAAGAGTGAATTTTTGGGAATTTTTGGAGCTCATCTAGTCCTAAAATGGATTTAGAAATTATTAGAATTTTTATTTATTAATTAAAGGTTTTAATTTAAATTAAATATAATAAAATAAATTAAATAAAATAGTGGGATTTATTGTCAGGACCGCGACAGACCTGCTGTGGGGTCCCGATAGCGGCGCATAGGTGCAAGCCACTCAATGCGTTAGCACGCATCTCGCGCATAGGTGCAAGCCACTCAATTGCTCGACGACACTTCCATCCGATGCACGAGATTTAATCCGTGTTTCCATTAATTAGTATCCGCATCAGGCCATCCATCATCAACAACTCAATGATCAGACGGCTTTGGAGTTCCCCTGCACTGTGGATCGTCTCCCACCACGCGACCTATCACTTGCTGGTCCCCCCCTCCCCCGATAGCCAGGCACCATCCAGCCCCCATGGCAGTACGGGAAGGAGCTCGTTCTTCCTCTTCTACCCTCAGGCGCGATCGCCTGGCGGTAGTTCTCTCCCTGAATTGCCCCAAGCTATTGCATCCAAGCCTTCCCCTTGGCCCGAGCCTCTTCTCTAAGCCCGAGCTCTAGAAGCCACCCCCCATAGCTCCTATGGCCTTTAAGTAACTCCCGGGAATCACAGTTAGTCCCTTTGATCACTGTGATCCCCTCATTACCTGCTGCTTACCCTAAAGCTCTCGGTGACCCGGCGTCTGAACCTACTAAGCACCACTGAACAAGGGTGAGATATGGAGTTCAGACCCCCTTGCCAAGCTCTTGTGACTATCTGGAGTGATCTGGGCTGCTTGCATTATCTTAGTCGCCTCTGCCATCCTTAGGTATAGCCTTTGACCCCGTCTCCTTTGTCGAGCTGGTTCTAGCTCAACTCGCTTCCAATTGAGCCTTAGATGCTAAGTTAGGCCCTCACCCTAACTCCCTAGTAGATGTCTAAGTCTTTTGGTGAGGCATGGCAGTGGACCAGACGGTGAATTTGCCGTCTGAGTGTGCACTGCCAGTCGGCTTCTGGTTTGCCAAATGTTGCTTTTCCCTCAAGCGATTGGCTAGCCAAGTAGTGCCATAACCTCTCAGAAATAATTGTAAACCCATATCGAGGGCTAGGCTCAATCAGATTGATCGACTCGGCTAAAATCGATCGACCCATTTTTTGCTTCCGTCTGCACTCCATCCCGAGTAGCACTCCAGTGATCTAGCTCTCCCCATAACCCCTCTACTCGCCCAAACAATTCTCTTCTGGTCACTGAATGTGTAAGGATAAGCCTTAGCTTGTGACGTCGATGCCGTAAGGAGAATTTGATCTCCCCATATACGACTTAGAAGATGGCTCGATCTAGTAGCACCCTGGTGATTCGGTGGATCTCAGATGGGGATTTATAGTCCAATCGATGCGTCTAGTGTCAGGAATGGTGTAGCCGTCGAGATTAGAGTGTGGCATGGCTTGTGCATGGCGAATTGCGTGTCGGAATGGAACCCTAGGGTTCGGGCGTCGGGGCATCCCTGGGAAGAAGACAAAGTCACAGGTCGGGCCGACCCATGACCCGCGCCTTTTGCAATTGGGTCGACAGTGAATATTAAGAAATTTCTGAATTAATTTCCTTAAGGAAATTAATTTAGAAAATCAAACCTATGGTTTTTTTAAATAAAAATACAGATTAAATTACTTAAATAATTTTAGTTATACTTACCCAAATGGTATGATCCAATATACCATTTTAATTAGAAAAATGCAAGGAACATTAATATAAAATAAAATCAAAGATCCAATGGTTTGATTTTAAATTATTGCCTAATCCTTTTTTGTTTTTAATTAAATCATAATAAATTCAATTAATATCCAAAAATGTTGATTTAGGTCTCTGATTACTCATGAGACCATAAGGAATCTCTGCAAACCATTAAAAGTAATTTAGGAACCTTAATTTTATTAATCATCTCTTAATTACTCTAATTAGGGATTAGTCAATTAAACCATGATTAATCCTTTGATTTTGGGTGAACTTAGTTCCTTATATCTCATTTAGTGTATTAGAGCCTATAAATATAACCGGATCACTCTAGAATGCCCTAGTTTCCTTAATTACCTTAATTGGCTTAAGAAGGTGATTAGTGCTAATTAGGCTAATTAGGTTACCAAAACCCAAGATAAGTGTGTATCCTACTTCATTAACCAATATGGAACTCATTAAAATATATTTGAATTAATTTAGATGGTTAAATCTTAAAATCCTATTTTTAGCCTTAAGAGGGGTATTTTGGTCATTTTGATCAAAATGTGTTTATGCACCCCTTGAACTTTGAAAATTCAGTAAAATACCTCTAGATAGATTATTTAAACATTTCTAAAATTTCATGTTAATAACTAGGTGGAGAGAACTTAAGTTAGTTTTATTAAGTTCTTAAGACCTTAAGTGTCTTTAAAACCCTTTTTCTTAAGAGCTAAGCCTAATTATCTTAAAGTGCTAGATCCTTGATTTAAAAGTTTAATTAAGTTGATCCATAAGCTTGAATTCTAAAAGAAATACTCTTGCAAAATTCTATGTCTAAACTTTGCTTAAGTTTAAAGTGATGAAGTATTAGATCTTAGATCTTAGATCTTAGACTTTAAATCTTCTAATTAACTGAATTACTCTCCTTTGGAATTCCCTTACTTGATTAAATGTTTAAATCTTTTGAAACCTTCCATGTGAGTGTAGGTTGATTTAATCTATAAGATGATGTAATTATCCTAAAGATTTAATATAGATCTTAAATTCTTAGTTCTTAATTGATTATTTTATCTTATAACCAGTTTAGTAACCTTTCACTAAGATCTTAGTTTATGAATCCTTCAGCTTATAAGATTTATTATCTTTAATTTGGGTTTTAAAGTGTGAACTATAGATCCCTTCTAGTAAACTACTTTGGATTCAGGATTTGAACACCAAGCGGAGTTTGGATCCAAAATCCTTAAGTCTTAATTTATTTAATCAAGATTTGGGTTAAGAGAGGAAAATAATAATAATTAGGTCATTAATTTATTTACTTTAACTTCTTATAGTCATCATATGATCATGAATTAGAACTTGTTAAGTTCTAATATTAACATTAAGGTCGTAGATCTGAGATTATATTCGATAGCTGGATATTGGAGATCCTAAACTTGTATCTTCTCAGAATAGTTAGATTTGGATAAAGTAGACAATAATGGATATCACATGTGTATAGATTAAGTCTCTTGCTTACTTTGACTTTGATTGCTTCACACACCTTGAATATTGAGCCTTTTTCCTTGAGCATAATAGGTAAACTTAGGATATGGAAGATACATCCTAAGTTAGTATTTGAAAAGCATAACATTCATTTAGTTCATTCAGTGCTTTCAATTAGTATAGTATGTCATAGTGTAGTTTGCATCTTTCGTTCTAGTTTTGCTATAGAATAGACTCGAACTTAGCTCTGCAGATGTCTGGGATGGATGCATGTCTTATTATGTAAGTTCAACTCGAACCTAGCTCTGTGGATGCCGAGGATGGATACATGTTGAACTTTCAATTCAGAGGTCCTGTATGGCCTATTTCTATTATGGCAGTACTATGTCTTAGGCTTACTTCTACTTTAGTTCAGTTTTTATTTTGCTTTGCCACATGCTTCAGTGGTCTTTCTCTTAGTGCTTGACTTGCTTTGCCACATGTCTCAGTGGCTTTACTTGTGCTCATTCATGTACTCAGTTTACTTTTGCCACATGTCTCAGTGGCCATTTTCATATTAAATCTGCATGCTTATATATATGCTCTTATTGATTAGTATTAAATATTGGCATGTTTAGGATGCTAGAATTATATGCCTATTTTAGCACTTATAATCTTTATATACTCAGCATGTCTCCATGTGATCATAAGCATATTAGGATCAAATTTATTTCAGTAGTTGCAGTTACTTTTGCTTTTAGCCTCACCATATTTAGCTATTATTTTTGTATGTTATGTTTTTTACATACTTGTTGATTAGCTATAGATGATTAGCTTATAGTTATCCCATTCTTTGTAGCTTGTTGCACCTTATAATGATTGCATGTTTAAAACCTTTAAATGCGATATTTTAAATATTCAGTTCACTTAAATAGCCTAAAATATACTTAGACAATTGTCTAATTGTAACCTTTTTGTTTTATTGGCTGGGGCCCTGGCATTTGTGATACCGACAAATGTCAGATTCAGAGTTGTTCGTTGGCAATGCTGCAGGAGAGGAGCCAGTGCAGGAGGAGGATCTTCCTATTATTACTTAGATAGATTTTCTCTTTTTGCAGTGAGATTGAGATATCTTTATTTGATTCAGTATGTAATAATTAAACTCTGGATGTATTTACTTTCTATACTTGAGTTGAGTTACTGCTTTCTTTTTTTCTTTTATACTATGCCTGTGGATGTTACATTTTATTTTCTACTTCAGCTACTTTGATATGTATTGATGTATATTTATAGTTCATCTAGGTGACAAGTCCTTGGCTTAAGGTGAGTTGGGTCCTACCTGACTCTACTTGAGTTGGGGATTTTCCATGGAATGGAGTACTACACTCCTCATGATTATGCTAATATCTGTACTAGCATGACTGCAGGAAAGTACGGGGCCCCACCATTGGTATCAGAGAACACCATAAGGTGTCAGAATGAGGTCCATGATTCCTTTCTACCTAATGGAGCATTCTTCTGAAGTACAAACATCAATATATAACATTTATAGGATAGTATTATCAGTAACTTGTTGAAAAATCGTAGAATGAAAATACTTATATCCTAAAAATCTAGTTATCTCTAGTCTAACAAAACTTAGTAACTTCTCCTCTTAGAGTCAAATGGATTCTGGAGAGACTGACATGGACTACTATCTGCATGCCTTCAAGTTGGCTTGGAACTATAGTTTCAAATGGAGACAAGAGAGTAACTGGAATATTGATGGAGTTTCAACAAGAGGGACCTTAGTCTTGGACAAACTTCTACATCAAGCAGTGTACCGAGGGCTTGACTTCCTATATACGCCAAGGAGTGGTTGAGCCGAGTGGAGTCAGTCTTGAGACATATAGGGTGTCTCGAGTCACTCTACGTGGACATTATGATGGATCTGATGCTAGATTATGTAGGAGTCTGGTGGTATGACACCATTGGAAAGCTCAAAAGGAAGCGTAAGAGGAAGCATTAGGAAGTGACTTTTGAGGACTTTTGTGTGGCCTTCAGGGCTGAGTATATTAAGGATGTCTAAGTGTTAGTTAGAACAATTGTCATCTTTTGACTTACATGATTCTAGTAGAGTTATGCTTTTTGGCATTTTTAAATCTTATGTAATCCCTTATTTCAGCAAGTAATGAAAATTTTTGATATCTATCACAACCTTAAATGACTGTCTTCCTTTAAGTAATTCTGAAATATGGTTTGCTTTGTTTTATTAGAATGAATCCTGGATCACCACATGCTGTCACTTCTATCAAGAATACTATCGCATCCAGTAGTTCTACCGATGAAGTGGCTCATCTGCGGGCAATGGATGCAACCTTGCTGGAAAACCAAGCCCAACAAGCGATAGTCATGCAAAAGATGCCGAATGATCGTTTCGTACCAGCCGCTATTGCTGTTCCTGCTGTCCCTATTCCACAACATACATTCCCTTCCCATCACTCAATGGATAGTCTTCTCCATAATTTCTTAAGACTGAGGTCTTCCACCTTCACTGGAGTAAGAGGATACCCCTTGGGTCGAGTTCGTTGAAGCATTCAAAACTGAATTCATTCCCCCGTCTGCACAAAACATAATTGTAGACATGATTTTAAGGTTAACTCAAGGGAGTCATTCTGTTGCTGACTATGAAAGGGAATTTTGTAGGTTGATTCGCTTTACTCCAGAAGTTACTCATTCTGAATAGGCTAAGTGCCACCACTTTCTCAGTGGACTCTGAGATTCACTGAAAGACCAAATTGTTCCACTTCACTTAACTAGCTTCTTTGAGCTAGTGAAGATAGCTAAGGTGATTGAGCATCATCAATCTGAAAAGGATCTCAAGCGAAATGCGCAACCAGCATCTAACCAGCATGAAGCCTTCAAGAGGCACAAGCTTAACTTTGCAAAAGTCTATCAATTGGAAGCTGCACCAACTGCTAAGCCCATTGAAGGCTATAATAAGCCTCATCCATTTGGCAAGTGTTATCACTTTGGCCATAAGTGCTACAATTGTGGATGACCAGGCCATAGGTTCTATCACTATACCCATACAGAAATAGTGGATGGAGTTCCAATGAAACTATATTAGAAGAACCAAGTGTTCAGAGCTACTCCCCTGAACAAGAGAAAGCCAAATTTGGCCATAATGCCAGCCCCTGCACGTGTAACTGCTTCTGAGCAGCCATCTGCTCCTAAGTCCCAGAATAATCCTAAGAGGCAGGTAAACAACCGTCCTACCGGTCTTGCGCGAGTTTATGCTTTAACACCTCTCGAAGCCGCAGAGGACAATAATGTGGTTTCAGGTACACATTTCTGAACTTCTCCTTTGTTAATTGCATTCCTGTACTTTAATTATTGCAATTTATTAATGCTATTCATATGAATAAATTAGGCAAACTTTACTTTAATGACCAGCCCTGCGATGTGTTATTTGACACCGATGCTAGTCACTCATGTATTTCTGAATATTTTGCCAACATCCTTAAACCACAACTGTACAACTTAGCAAATCCTTAAGCGTTGGACTTCCATCTGGAGCCCAACTAAGTGCCCATAAGTTTTGTAACATCAAAATTCTATTAAATGGTCAGGAGTTTAACTCCAAATTGATCATCCTACTATTAGCAAACTTTGATATTATCCTTGGGATGAACTGGCTCAGTGACAATAATACCATGATAAACTGCCTAAGAAAGAAGATCATTCTTCATTCCCAAGGCAAGTATGAGACTTTTATAGGAAAAACCAGTACACTGTTATCGTTAATAAATGCTATTAAAGCTGAACAATTAATCAGTATGGGTTGTGATGCTTTTCTGGTCACCATGATGGGTAAAGCAAAGGAAAGTATACCTCTCTCTGATTGTAAAGTAGTTAAGGAATTTGTCGACGTATTCCTAGAAGATCTACCTGTTGTACCTCCTTCAAGAGAAGTCGAGTTCTCTATTGAACTAGCTTCGGGTACCCAGCATATATCTAAAGCACCATACAGAATGGCACCTAAGGAATTGCAAGAACTCAACGAACAGTTGCAGGAGATCTTGAATAAAGGCTTTATTAGGCCGAGTATGTCTCTTTGGGGAGCACCTGTTCTGTTTGTAAGGAAGAAGGATGGATTTATGCGAATGTGCAAAGATTATCATGAACTAAATAAAGTCACCATAAAGAATAAATACCCATTACCTAGAATTGATGATTTATTTGACCAGTTATCTGGAACTGTCATATTCTCTAAGATTGACTTAAGGTTTGGATATCATCAATTGCGAGTAAGAGAAGATGATGTAGGAAAGACTGCTTTCTGTACTCGTTATGGTCATTTTGAATTCTTAGTGATGTCATTTGGACTCACTAATACACCATTAATCTTTATGGATTTGATGCAGCGAGTTCTCAAACCATATTTGGACAAATTTGTAATAATCCTTATCGACGATATCCTCATTTATTCTCGAACCTCAAAGAATCATGAAGAACATCTGAGGTTAGTATTAGAAACTCTGTGTGAACATCAGCTATATGCTAAGTTTTCCAAATGTGAGTTTTGGCTAAAGTCCAATGCATTTTTGGGACATGTAGTCAATGCCCAGGGTATTCGTATAGATAAAAAAAAAGTAAGTGCTATTCAGGATTGTGTTCAACCTAAGATGGTCACAAATATTAGAAGTTTCTTGGGACTAGCCGAATATTACAGAAAGTTCATTAAGGGCTTTTCCCAGATCACTTCACCTTTGACTAAGTTGACCCAGAAAGCCGTTCTATTTATTTGGAGCCCGAAATGCGAGAAAGCGTTCCAAACCTTGAAGGATGCACTATCTACCGTTCCAGTTCTTATCTTGCCCAAGGAAGGCTTGGACTATCAGGTATACACCGATGCCTCTAGAATTGGTCTAGGTTATATGTTAATGCAAGAGGGTAAGGTAATCGCTTACGCCTCTTGGCAGTTCAAACCCCACGAGAGAAATTATCCAGTTCATGATCTTGAACTTGCCGCTGTAATTTTTGTCTTAAAAATATGGCGTCATTATTTATATGGACTTCAGTGTTTAATTTTTATTGATCATCAAAGCTTGAAGTTTATCTTCACTCAAAGAGAACTGAATTTTTGTCAAAGAAGATGGTTAGAACTCATTAGTGATTATGATCTCAGTATTCAGTATCACCCTGAAAAAGCAAATGTTGTGGCCGATGCTCTTAGCCATCATGCTACTTTATCTTCCATGATCGCCTCCAGTTCGTTGGAACAAGAATTTTGTAAGCTTGAAATTTCTCCAATCAGTGGTGATAGGCTAAGTTCTATTCTAGCAAATATCAATGTGGAACCAATATTCCACAGAGATGTCTCTATCTCACAAACTAAAGATGACCATTATCAAAAATTCAAAGCAGATATTGAAGGTGGTCGTTGTCATTAGTTCCAAATTCTCAATGGCATAATTTATCAAAATAATCATTTGTGGATTCCTAAATCCATGCATTGTGAAGTGTTAATTGAAGGCCATAATTTTAGGTATCATATTCACCCAAGCAGTACTAAGATGTACCAGGATTTAAAACAATCATTTTGGTGGGTTAGTATGAAAAGGGATGTAGCCAATTTTATGGCTAAGTGTCATGCCTGTAATTAAGTAAAGGTCGAACACCAAAGTCCTGGTGGTCTTCTGCATCCATTAGAAATTCCCGAATGGAAATGGTTCGACATATTTATGGATTTTGTCATGGGATTACCTCGTGCTAAATCTGGTGCTGATGCAATCTGGGCTATAGTAGACCGCTTAACTAAATCAACGCACTTCCTTCCTATCTATCAGACTGATTCAGTAGAGAAGCTAGCAAAGCTCTATATCAAAGAAATTGTCAGACTGCATGGGATTCCAAAATTAATAGTATCCGACAGAGATAGCAGATTTACTTTTAAGTTTTGGCAAGCTGTGCATCAAGATCTGGGTACTACGCTAGCCATGAGTACAGCTTTTCATCCTCAAATAGATGGTCATACTGAAAGAATGAATCAAGTTCTAGAAGATTTGCTTAGGCTTTATGTTCATGATTTTGCTGGTTTCTGGGAAGATCATATTATGTTAGTGGAGTTTGCTTACAATAATAGTTTCCAAGCCAGTATTAAAATGGCTCCTTATGAGGCATTATATGGTAAAAAATGCAGTAGTCCGTGACAAACTATAATTACAAATCTGCGCTCACATGCAAGTGTACGTGGTCTGAAGTAATAAGTGGAAAGTGTTAATTTCTGGTAATTTATCGATCCTCAGAAAATTGGTTGATTTGGCATTAATGTGTATATATTCTCACTAATGTTTAAGCTACAATGTATTTGGATGAGTTGGTCTAAAAACTAGCACAATAATCACAAAGCAAAAAGAGCAAGATGAGAGAAAGAGGAGAGTTGGGACCATCCCACAAGTCATGATATAATAATTATGTATATTAATTTCTCAAGCTTTATCTTTCTTTTTAATTATAATAAAGTGCACTTTGTTTTTCTTGAGTTTAACTCAAGGTCTTACAAGTTCAAATCTTGTGCACAAAATGAACTCATATTCGGTTCTACTTCGGCACAAAGATTCTTGTAAGATTCTTTGAATTTAAATTTTAATCTTATTCTCTTGATCAAGGAGAGCTTGATTTTTTAAATCTTAGGATCTTACAAGCATTAATTTCCACTATGAGCATCACTCGCATCTCATATAGTTGAGATGAGGGATTCATATATTGGGCTCAATGACTATGTCACTTAGTTCATGAGCACTCAACACTTCCTTCCTCTACCTTAATTATGTTGAGCTAAGGAGCTCATTTTGTGGGTCTTAGCATCACTTGAATCAACATTTTAGTTGAGCTTAGATTTAGGTGCATTGAGCTCAAGGACCTTATCACATAGTTCCAAGCTTTCATGCACTCAAAACCTAGCATCCAACCTAAGGTGAGCTAAGGAGCATAAGACAATTAATTCTTGAACTTTTAATTCTTTACTCTTATTCCACATTCAAGACTAAATTAGACAAAATATTTCTTAGCAAGACATTAAGATCACAAAATAAATTATGCTTTGATCAATATTACATCATGCTCATGGGACTTCACCCCAACCCTCCCCAAGGGAGTTTAGCTACTCATTACAAAAGAAAAGAAGAAAAACACATACATGGATAAAGACCCTTTCGTGATCAACTAAAAAAAAAATACAAGAATAGAGTTTAGAAGATACTAGGAATGCTTCTTTGGAAGTTCTTCGGAATCCTTCTTCTCCTTCTCAATGTTCCCTTCTTAGGTCGCTAGTGCTGCCTTCTTCCTTCTCCTCTAAAGCAAGAGCATGCTTTGCCACCCTTGGGGAGTTCTCACTTCCTTGGCACTCCTCCTTAGTGGAATTTCTTGGCTAAAATTGTTCACCCTCCTCAAGTGAAGAGGAGGGCTTTTTATAGGAGAGGGGCTGCCTTCTTCTTCTTCATTTCAAAACCAGCATTTCCATTTAAAATTCTGAACTCATGATGGCAAAATCCTCCATTGATGGTGAGGTGACAAATATCTTCATTTGTAAACCCAAAACATCACCTCAATACCTTCTGTTTCAAATAGAATGTAGCAGCTGTAGGGAATGGTGACTGGGGACAAAGTTCAGGATAGAGGTCATGTCCCCAGCCGCAATAAATGATGTCTGGAGAAAATTTGCGGCGGGCCGCTGCAGCGCGCAGTAGCGCGCTGCCGGTGCGCTGCGGCGTGCAATGGTCTTTAGCAAATTTGCCAAGTCCCCTGCTGCCGCACGCTACCGAGCTTGAGTATTGGAAGATGTCCCGCTTCAGCGCGCTGTAGCGGGCCATTTTGCAATTCTACTGTTCAATTACTTCACTTTTCAAAAATATTTCTGCTGCAAACCACTGCAGCGCGCGACTGCATGCTGTAACGGCTCATTTTGCAACAAACACTGTTCAATTAGTGTGCAACTTATTTATATAGTTTAAATAATTCTGCTGCTAACCACTGCAACGCGCGATCGCGCGCTGTAGCGGCTCATTTTGTGAAAAACATTGTTCAATTAGTTGAACCCCCCTGTTATATAGTTTAAATACTTCTGCTACAGACCACTGTAGTGCGTGACTGTGCGCTGTAGCGGTTCACTTTGCAAAAAACACTGTTCAATTAGTTGAACCCCCCTGTTATATATTTTAAATACTTTTGCTGCAGACCGCTGCAGCGCGCGACCGCGCACTGGAGCGGTTCATTTTGCAAAAATTACTGTTCAATAAGTTGAGCCCCCATTTTATATAGTTTAAATAATTCCACTACAGCCCGCTGCGGCGCGCTGTAGCGGATAAAATTTAAATTTATTCCAGAAATGCCTCAGAACTCCCTTGGATGCCTTTTCCCTGAAAAAGATAGAAAAATTGATTTTAGGAGCATCATAAAGATCTGAAATGAAAGAAATTCCCCTTTATTTTAGATATAATTTATGGATTCATCACTCCACTAGCTTGGTCAGAGACATGAAGCGTTCAAGTTTTTGGTTTAGAGTTAGTTGAAGAAACTAACAAGACGATCCAATTAATTCAGCAGAGAATTTATTCAGCTCAATATCGTCAGAGCAAGTATCATGATGCGCAACATCGTATCTTAGAATTCAATGTGGGAGATTCTGCTTATTTGAAAGTCAGTCCAATGAAGGGCTTGTACAGATTTGGCGTAGTAGAGAAACTCAGTCCCCGCTATATTGGACCTTTTGAGATTTTGGCCAATGTAGGATCATCTGCCTACCAGTTAAATCTTCCTGATGACTTTGCAACTATCCATAATGTGTTTCACGTATCATCATTAAGAAGATGTCTAAGGGACGCTTCTCATCTCGTTCAAATTCCAGCAGTAGAAATTCAACCTGATCTCTCTTATGCCGAAGAACCTATCAAAGTCTTAGCTTGTGATCAAAAGTAGCTAAGAAATCATTCAATTCCTATGGTCAAGGTCTAGTAGAAGAATCAAACTTTAGAAGAATCCACTTGGGAGAAAGAAGTGGATATGCGCAATAAATATCCACAGCTCTTTGCAAATCCAGGTATTGTTCTTTTCTTTCTTCCTGTTTCATTGAAATATTTCAGTCCTCGTAGTACATTTTTCACTAAGAGATGTCAGGGATGACATCGTTCTTAAGTGGGGGAGTCTATAACAACCCTAGTTGTTACCTTTGCTAAATCTAAATTAATTAAGCTAAACCAAGTTCTAATTTTGATTCCATTAGACTCAATGAATCATTCAAACCTAACCCTAGAAGTTTGAAATCAATCGGAGCTAAATTGAGAATTTTAGTATTTTTGCTTATTTTTTAGTCCTATAAAATACTTAAATTAAATTGATCTCCAAACAAAAATTTGATTTTATTTTTGAATTCCTTATATCCTAATTAGTTAAGGGTAAATTTTTGAGAATTTTTGGAGCTCATCTAGTCCTAAAATGGATTTAGAAATTATTAGAATTTTTATTTATTAATTAAAGGTTTAATTTAATTTAAATTTAATAAATTAAATTAAATTAATGGTGGGATTTGCTGTCGGGACCGCGGCAGATCCGCTGCGGGGTCCCGACAACGGCGCATAGGTGCAAGCCACTCAGTGCGTTAGCACGCATCTCAGCACGTTTGATCCAACCGCTCGCGCTACCTTGCGCCTTGATTAGATCTCAGTCACTCGATCGGCATCTTCCATCCAACGCATGGGATTTACTCCGAGTTTCCATTAATTAGTATCCACATCAGGCCATCCATCATCAACAACTCAGCGATCAGATGGCTCTGAAGTTCCCCTGCACTGTGGATCGTTTCCCACCTCGCGACCCGTCGCTCGCTGGTCCCCCCCCCCCCCCCCCCCCGATAGCTAGGCACCTTCCAGCCCCCGTGGTAGTACGGGAAGGAGCCTGCTCATCCTCTTCTACCCTCAAGCGCGATCCCCTGCAAGTAGTGCTCTCCCCGAATTACTCCCGGGAATCACAGTGAGTCCCTTTGCTCACTGTGATCCCCTCATTCCCTGCTGCTTACCCTGAAGCTCTCGACGACCCCGGCATCTGAACCTGCTGAGCACCGCTGATCGAGGGTGAGGTCTAGAGTTCAGACCCCCTTGCTGAGCTCCTCTGACTATCTGGAGTGATCTGGGCTGCCTGCATTGTCTCAGTCGCCTCTGACATTCCCAAGTACACCCTCTGACCCCGTATCCTCTATCGAGCTAGTTCCAGCTCAACTCGCTTCCAATTGAGCCCTAGATGCTGCATTTCAAAATCTGCTATGACTAGGTAATTTCAGGGCATGTTTTCAATGTCAAAATGATGAAGGAGATGAGAGCAATTGATTGGCAAATGAAACCACATGTGATGATGCTCCTATCGCAAGCCCTAATTTTACATTCGAAGGTCCTAATGTGTAATAACTATAGTATTGTTACCCATTGATTAAAGACCTAATTGACTCTAACCTCTTTCCATTAGACTTATAATAATATTAGGAGCCTCCATTTTAATTTTTATGTGATTTGTAGATCATTTAACAATTTCCAACAATTCCTAGTTTTATGATAATTCTGAGGATGCCTAAATTATTTAGACCTCATAATCAAAATTGGAGTCCACCATTGGACTCACCACAACCAAATTATATAGGAGTGATATTTTGGAAGTGTTTAGAAGTCATCAAATTTTTCGTGAATATTTTAATAATATTTTAAATACTCAAAAAATTAAGATAATTAAATTAACCTCTGATTGAAATCCAAATTCATTTTTTGAGTCTCCCACACCTCAATTAGGTAAGGGTGAATTTTTGAGATTTTTGGAGTGCATTTGGTTATTTAATTTTGAGCAATAATTAGTGTATAATTAATTAGTTAATTAAAGTAAATAAAATAAATTAAAATATATTATTTTTAATTATTTCTGTCGGCTCATTTTTGAACCATAGAGATCCACTGTGCATGCCTGGACAGTGCACAGCGGATCAGCGCAATCTGAACTGTCATCCATAGATAGACCTGATCTGACAGCGCTCGATCACTCGAGGAGATATAGCCGTTGGATTATCGTCCCTATCCGACGGCCCTGATGTGTTCTTGTACATCATCTCTGTGGATCATTGTATGCACAGACGGCTAGAGGTCGTACACCACGATCGCTCTTTCAACTCATCTGAATTCCTAATTACCCACACACACTCCTTTCCATGCATCATTTTTTGCTATTTTGCATTCTGAGAAAGGAGCGTAAGCGGCTGCCGAAGAAAACATTCTGCTCCTACTATCTACTGAAGAGGACATTTAGGTATACCCTTAATTACTTCATTTTTAAACTTACAATCACTTCTTCTTAACCGCATGACCCTATTTCAATCCATATTATTCAATCTGGTGATGTTTGATTGAACTCGATCTACCTAGATCGAGCTCAACCAGCAGACCGACCTCAGGGCTCTTTAGGGTTATGTCCGGGGAGATCTAGAGCATCATCTAATTTCCTCCAGAGTCAACATATGGTTTTGATTTTTGTCTCAAGTGAACGACCTCGGCGAGGCCTTCTCGCCGGTGTGCGGGTGCACCCAGAGACCGCTGAAGTTGACCTAGAATCGAAACCCTAGATTTTTTGTCTGTTCGGCCTATGTAAGGAAGGAGAACAGTTCAATTGGGTTTGGGTCTTGGTTCAGGCATTTTTTATGAACCGGACCGATACAAGCCTCATCGAACTGTGCTTCAACTTCTGCCTCAGTGCCAACGCGTGTCATGACGGCGCCTCCCTCACGGGCCGACACGTGACATGATGGTACACATCATTTTATGTGCAGCTACCACCTTCGTGTTTCATGCCAGTACAAATTTCTGTGTTCTGGATTTTTTTGCCGAGCGGTTACATCATACCTTAATGAATTATTAGTCAATTCATATGGAATTAAATTATTATTAATGCTTTTAGATTTCATTTAATTAATAACTTTAAAAATACTTAACCAAATAATACAAATTTATATACTATTTTGATCGCAAAAATGTGTTGATTAATAATATGTTATTTAATTTTTGTTTTGATGAATGTTTTAATTAGTCAATATTTAAGATTTAATTAATTAATTACAAATTAATTTTATCATTTTATGTGACCTAACTTGATCATTTAATGTCCAAATTAAATGATCAAATAGTCCATTTGACTCACAAAAATGTGAGGAATATTAATATGAAAGAAAATTTAACATTTGAACCATAATTTTCTTAATCACTTTTTAACCCTAATTAGGAGTCCCGAAAACCCTAAATTTCAAACGTTATCCAAAACTGACATACTTAGTGTCATTTTTCTCCTTATGATATAAGGATTTCAGATATTGTGTATTATTTACATTGGTCAATAAATTATGATTATAGGTTTTTGACTCTTAATTAGTATTAATCCGATGAATTCTAAATTCCTAGATTGCATATTTTAAGTATTATAAAACCCTATGATAGCTAATATGTCACATTTATTGTTCCCCATGTCAATTTAGATTATTTTTTTCTTATTTGAGCTTAGTTCTCATATTATGGACATGTGAATCAATTGCAAATCTACTTGATTCACCTTTCAACCATAAGGTAGAAACTCTAGGATTGCTTTAAACATAAATTGCAGTTGATCTCTAGAATCTATTTGTCATATCCATTAAGAGTAGTTAGCCTTAATACTTTTATAATTGTAGAATATTAAATCAACTAGATCTAGCCTTTAGTGACTAGATTAGAACTTAGTTTATTCATCCATTTCCCTAAAGCCTTCTCTTGAATCTTTTAAGAGCTAGTAATAGGAATTCCTAATTTACTTAGAGTAGTTTAAGAATCCCTTAAACTTTAGTTACTAGGATACTTAGAATTTGTAGTTCTTAAATCCCATCTTCTAATTACTTTAAGCCTTTCACTTTATTATAATCTAACTAGATTAGTACTTGATTGGTTAGATACTTCAAACTATAACTTAGCTAGTGAACTTTAGTGAATTAATCTTAACTTCCAATTCCTTAAGTTTAATATATTTTTAATCCCAATCTTTTCCTACTAGTCACCTAAGCCTTGATTTAATTATCATAATTGAATCTTATAGTTTAGAATTATAATAGAACTAGTTTCTATTTGTATTAATTATTTTATCATATCATAATAATTGAATTGAAACTATTATTTTCAAAAGCCCAACTATTAATATATTTACAATTAACTTAAGATCCATATCTCAAAGTTAATTGGGAGCTCAATTAGCTAAAATTATTAAGTAGATTATTTAAATTAGATAACTTTGGATATCATTTAATTGCAATTATTAAAATTTCCTTGAATGCTTGCTTAGCTTTGAGCCTTATTCATTTGATAAGACATTGTGCATAAATAAAACTTTTACATTAAAAACTATAGGGATTTATATTGTTGGATAAGTCAAGGGCAGGCTAATAAAGAGTAATAAGGAGACCTCACATTCTCAGAGGGTGAATATGAGTGTTACTTATTTTGACCCCACTTTCATTTACTTAGTAAACAAACATATTTAACTCCTCACTTCATTTTATATTTTCTTGCAAAATGAGTACTTTCTAAAATAGCTTTAATCAATTAACATATGAGATCTTCTTCAATCTTATAGATTGTTAAGACTCATCATAGCTTTTAGCTATGCTACCTTCCATAGTTCTAGACTATGTGAATCTTAAACTAATAAGTTTAAGATTTTTCATCAATTTCTAAACTATATATTTTCTATGTTTTAGTACTGTACTTTACTTATTTATAGTTTACTTAGATTACAGTAAATATTGTTAAAATTACATTTAAATACTGCACTGTCTCTTTTCCTTAGCATAAGTTTATTTGAACATATGCATGCTTTAATTCATTTACTTTCATATGCACTTTAGTTTCTTTCTAGCCTATTTAGGATGCTTTTACCCTTATTTTATTTGCAGGCTATGATGTATATCTTTGTGAGTATTCTAACTCACTTTGCCTTTTTTCCTTACTTACTTTTTCCACACTTGCATGCTTACCTTTTTGCACCCATGCTTGTGCTTATGTTGTAATTAGTAGTGATATCCAATTATTTAATAAAATACTTTGCCCAATCTTAAAATGTACTTAGACTGTTTAGTCTAACCATATTTTTTATTTCTTGGCTTTACCTTATCATATTTAAATGCTAAAATATGATAAATCAGGTGTATTTGGAGGCTAGTGGAGCTGGACCAAATGCAAAAAGCTAGCTACTTCCACTTAAAATAATTATAAACTTATAGCTTATTAAAATTGCAAGTGAGCTATTACTTTCTTACTTTCATTTAATTCACTTTTGGTTTGTAATAATTATATCATTTACTTTACATTTATTATACTTGTGTTGGAGTTTTAATTTTATATTTAAATGCTTGGGATGTGATGAATGGATGAATGAATGTAAATGAATGTTAAATAATTTATTAGTTACATATTTATCATGCATATTTATTTTACATATTAAACTAGGGCTTAGCTGGATATTCACTTTGTATGTTAATTGGAATTAGTAGTATACTAGATTTCATATAGAATTGGAAAATAGTTACACATCTAAGTTGAGAATCTCTTCTTATCTCCTTGTATGTATTAAGTGATATGTGAATTGTGTAAACTCTAGGGTAGATAATTATTACATATGTGTTTTCCTCACTTCAAACTATTAGAATTGTAAATGAGCAATCCCATGTAACGAATTGACTTTACTTTAGAATTGGAAATAAGCAATCCCATATAATAGATTTTCTTTATATTAGAATTGTAAATAAGCAAATCCTATATAATGGACTAGCTTTATATTAGGACTGGAATTAAACAATTCTGTGTAATGGATTGATTTCATATTAGTTTTAGGTTGCTTTTCTTTCAATTTAATCTTCCATTGGAATGGAAGACTTGCATGTTTAAATTACAGGTGTTTCTTTAGCCAAATACAATAGAAACTATGCTAAAAATTTTAAGAATTTAATGACTTATAATATATTAGAAAAATTGTAGACTCGTGTTTCACATGTTAAATATTTAAAATTTTCATATCTAGAATTACGAGTACTCACATCAAGTGCTTTTAAATTACATCTTCATATGTATTTCACATATTAAGTTTCATAAAATTCCTTCCATCTTAACTTAAGACCCTCTTCTAAATCCTTAGCCAAACACAGTATCTAATGATTTGGATTAGTTTTCTTCTAATATAATATTAGATATTATGGTGATATATCAATGTTGAATTTAGTGATGCTCAATATTGGGGTCATCACTTAAGGTTTTATTGTTCCTTACTATTGCATGTGGTGTTGTGGAGCTCGATTAGAGCTTGTTTGAGTTCAAAAAATACTCTACAATCATTTATATGTGAGTTAAATAGAAAAATAAAAACACATTATGGGATGAATGTAAGGTATATATCAAGAACAAACAACTTATAGTTCACTGATCCCAAGCTAGGGTTAGGAAGTTGGCCATCAATGGATCGTCCCGAGCCTTAGAAGCTATCCCAAATAGACCAAATGTTGGAGAGGAGTCGATTAGAGAGCTAGCTTGGCCCTAAAAGCCATGAGAGAGGACACGAATACCCCTACCGTGTCTTTGTGCAGTCATGGAGGGGCACGATAAAAAAGCCATACAGTGGGTGCATGGCATTCGTCTTCAAAGAGGGGCAAATACAGGATGGAGAAATTTAATGCAAACTCAGATGCTTATTTTTCTTAAGTTTTAAATTTTTGCTTAGTGTGTAATAGATTTTGTAAAATAATTATTATCTATATTATAAAGCTATTTTTTTTATTCTAGTATTTTTGAATGTTGCAATGAATGTAAGAATGTGTATTTTATATGCCTCTAAATACACTGTTATACTAAATTTCTATATGATCCTCGGAAGTGAGCACTTGACCCTAGATTAGCTATGTTAACCCAGTGGCGGGTCGCCACAGTTGGTCTCAGAACAGAATTATGAGAAAATTAGTATAAAGTGTATAAGCTATTATTCATGAAACTGGAATCCTAATATATATATATATATATATATATATATACATATATATATATATATATATATATATATATATATATATATAAAGTAAGAAATTACAAAACCTACATAAATCAAAGAGAATGAAATAATAGATATCAGACTTAGTGAAAATAATCTTCTTTTAGTTATTTTATTTTTTTCTAATTAATAATGATATGTTTAATTTCATCTAGTATTTGATAATAATATTTACATAATTCTACTCCAATAAAAAAGTATTAATATAAATCCTATTTTCAGATGGATCCTGAAGTTTATCCTTTGATTGTCGGAACACCCTTAAAATCTCTGATATCCGCCAATACTTCCATGGACCATGTCGACAAATTATTTAATATTATAAATGCTCTATTGGAGCGTGTTGATATACAAAATTGAACATTCTTAAAGCTTTAGACACTACAAATAGCCCATATAAATAGTTATACTCCTATACTATCAACCACCCATTTCTCAAACATTGAGATAGATGGACTATTTCAAGCCTTCCTGAGACTTCAATCACCAATATTTAATGGAAGTGAAAATCCAATGGATACTAAATATTGGGTAAGAAGATAGGAAAAATACTGGCTATCATGAGATGCCCACATATAGATGTAATTAGATTAACCATCTTTAGGTTGATGGAAAAAGCTGATCGATGGTGGGAAACTACTGTAAGCTTATAATTCGTAGGCATATACTAAGAATATTTAATGGGAAAAATTAGCCAAAGCCTTCAAAGCAAAATACATCCCACATTCTACTCAAGTTATCATGGAAGATTTGTTCATGAAAATATGATAAGGAAACCTATAACACACTACGATTATATTTGATATATTAATCTAACAATGAATATTATAGTAGTACTTAATGATGGATTAGGAAATTCTAACCAACATTGAGTACTACATTTAAAACATGTGCATCTATGGGTAGATTAAATCACAAGTACTTTAATCATTCCTCACTCATAATAAAAGAGAACCAAACAAAAGAATAATATAAACATCACAGAGTAATAAATAACAGATAAAATAAATTAAAATATCTCTTTTTCTCACATGAAATGAAAGGAAATATAAATAAGTCTTCAACGCGTATCAGGTTCCTCTTTGAGTGCAAATCCTTGTCTACGCTCTTGATCTACCGTATTTAGCTTTTAATACAGTAAGGCGCAACCAATAAAAGAAAATGTGATTAAATGTTAAAAAGTCAAAGTATAAGTTAAGGGCAATATAGATTATTTTATTAAGTGAATATCACATTAGCCATTTATAAATTAAAATAAAAGCGGTGCAATAAGCATAAAATATTAAGGTAGTAAAGTAAGAAAAGTTTCTCACAATACTTAAGCATCTTTATTAATCCAGTAATAAATAAGTTAGCATAGCAATTGAATTATTTACAATTGATGAAAATATGAGTATGTTCAAATAATATTGTATGCTAAATAAGAAAATAATGTAAGAAACAAAATTGTACTTTTGTAGGAAACTTTGCATTGCATAAACAATTTTGAAAGACTTAAAAAAGCTATAAAGCAATAAAATAAGTAATTTATGTCTAAAAGATTGAATATATATATATATATATATATAATTATAAGACTATAATAATTATTCATAATCAACATGATTGTGAGATATACAATTTATGATTTATTTATCTTATATTATTGTTATGTGGGCGTAGAACAAGTGAGTAGTTGAGTACGTCTACTCAACTTATTTGAAAGTGAGGTTAATTGTAAACACACACATCCCCCTCAAGAAAATTATGTGGCCTCCTGATACACCAATAGCCTGCCCAGACTAAAATTCACCAAATAAAATCCCCTGAAGTATATTTTATTAAAAAGTTTATTTTATGCACAAAAATCTTGATGTATAATTCAATGTTTAGGTTCAGTGTGTTGCAGCATAACAAGAAGTTTATCATAATATTATAAATTATGTGATATCTATTATTTTTTAATTTTTAATTATCTATCTTAATAATTAGGACTAATAAAGTTCCCAAATAACTTAGGCATCATAGATTCCTAGATTAATTGATATAAGTAATAAGTTTAGTCTTGAAAGTAATGATTTAATTAAAATTTCATTTATTTTACAAGCAATTTACTAATAAGCTTAATAATGGACTCTGTAATCTAACTTAAGTGATATTCATTTTGTAAACCTACTACTATTCATTTCGCAAGCAAATACTATTCATTTTACAATTCTGCCACTCTTCATTTTGCAAGCAAATACTATTCATTTCGCAATGCAAGCATATGAAACTATACAATAAACTTTGAAATAAAATTGTTAAAAATAAATTCTTCAAAATAACCTTGCTGAAGTTGAAGTAAAGTGAGCTCCAATTGTAAATTTTTATATAAGAAGGCATGAATAATATAAATTGGATAATCATGAAGCTGTAAAAGTATAAAAGTAGCTCTCTAAAGCTTTAATGAAAACACGATTTAAGATTTGCATGTCAGAAAGCTATTATATAATATGTTGCAATGGATGGTTCAGACAACTAGATATTTTATAAATACTAAATGATACAGCTACCAGGTAACAGTAAGTAAAGCTGTGAGTTTTTAGATGCTAAGTTGTTCCATCACCATAGTAATAAGAGTATAAATCTACATTTTGGAATATACAAAATAAAATCAAATGATCTAAATTTCCTCATAGCAAGACAATCACATCATACTAAGTGCCATAAAAAAATGAGAAATAATTGATACACCTAAATATGGAATACTGCAGCATAGCATCTCATGGTTGTAGTAGGAAATATAATACAAATAAAATGTAGCAATAAAAATTTAATTCACAACATAATTTTAAATATAATCAACCTATGAAACTTCTAAAAATAAATAAATCTTCTAGAATAAGGATAGCATTGTCAAGAGAATGGCGTGTAATTGTTGTTGAACATATGCAATTTCATGCATGTCAACATAAGAGATTAGTTTTATAGCCAGTAGTATTTGTAGAACAATTATGAGCAAAAATACAAAAATGAAGAAGCCAATAAAGAGAGTACCTTAAGTAAATATAAGCGAACCCCCATTGAGAATACAGTCGCATAAGCACACAATTTAGCCAGCTCCTACTTCTCTCAGCCACTATACTTTCTTTGTACTGGAGATTTGATTAATGACAACAGAGAATCTTGCAGGAATATACATGTGTCCCTATCAAACTCAGAAGGTATTTTAATTAATTAACAAGATACATCATTTATTAAATTAAACACCTTATCTAACTTATATGAAAAATTACAATACTTTTCATTTTATAGCTAGTGTTTGATAATAGCAGTATTCTAGTACCGCTCAGCTCTACAAGCATCATCAACAAGATAAAATAATGCTAGCCTCCAATGTGAGGCGCTTCAAAATTGCTTACACTTTATAATGCATTAAATCTGTCATTTATACTTACGCATTACTGTTGCTTGGCACAAGAAAAATTTTAAAGATTTAGCAGTCACTAAACTAGCTTGACTATTGACAACAACAAAAAAAAGAAACAGCATAGCTTAAAACTATAAGAATGACTTCATTTAAATTTATAAGTATTAAAGTATTTTATCAACAGCATAAGTCTAAACATAATAAGCATACATTTTAACAGTCAAAATAGCAAGGGATTTAAGTTTAGAAGCATGCAACTTAATATATAAGAAAAGGAAAAAAAATTAGGGATTGCCGAGGGCTTGGGTAATATATAGGATTAACAAACTTGGTCCTATGAGAATCCAGTTTCGGTTCGATTATACCCTAATGAGTTCCTCGCTTGACAACATGAGGTCCTAGATCGATAATCGAACTTAAATAAACAATACCTGAGAGGATAATCGGGTGGAGTACCTTATTTGCATTGGCGAGTCGTTGTTAGGGTTTGGTACACAACTTCGTTGGTTTGCTTTCGATTGCTGATCGCATGCCGAGAGGATAGGGGTGAGCATTGATAAAGAAAGAGAGCGACATGGATTAGATTGGGATAATATCAGTGATTTAATCCCTAACAAGGCCATCCATTAGTGAGAGCTTGCAGTGTAAGCCACGTGTCGCTCCTGGGATCTCATAGGAGAAGGTGATCCGAAACTCGAAGGATCGGCCACTCGATTCGATCGAACGACACAATCAATGCGTCGTTCTATCGAATGAAAAAAAAAAGTATGGCGAATGGTATTAGGGTAGAGCTACAACAATATATCCATTTAAAATAAAATTTATTAACTAATTAATCATATTAACTAATCAATTATTTAATATTTTATTTAATTAGAATTAACCAATTATATACTTCTGGAAAAAATTCAAAAATTTGCCCTTAACTAAAATGGGGGCGAGGAACTCAAAAATGCAGTCAAAATTTTAATTTGTGGTTGTCTTAATTATTTCATTTTTCTGGTTATCAAAATACAATAAAATATTTGAGAAATTTTGACGATCTCCAAAACTTACCAAATTTTCACCTTTAATTAATTTGAGGGTGAGGAGTTCAATGGCGAACTCCAATTTTAACTTGGAGGCCAATTTGATTATCATGATTTTTTGATTTGATAAAAAATATTAAAATATTCAAAGTTTTTAATTGAGCTCAGATTCGCTTCAAAATAACAGGGTTTTCTCTACACCATTTCAGATTGATTAGACTGATAAATAGAGATTAATAACCTTAGGTTGTTATAGCCGTAGTGTCGTTAAATATGAAATTAAGTTTCAAAGGTTATCTAGTTATGCACTACTAGTAGTGAGCACCGAATCTGCACGATACAACCAATTTTTAAAAGGATTAAAACTTTCTATCAAAAAGATACTTATGGCTCTTCGAATCTCTAAAATCTCAAACTTACTTGAAAATACAAAAATATTAGAACACGTGGAACAAGAGGAAATAGAAGAGCTAAGAAAAATGCCCCCATTTGCACATGTACAACAAATTGAATAAAAGAGGTCGAGACTGCCTCAAGCTAGTGTTTATCAAATAGCTCAACAAACAGCTACTAAGAAATGCAACTGATCGCATCCTTACGATAATTGTTATCATAGGAGCAGGATATGTTATACATGTGAATGACATGGTCATAGTTTTTGGCAATATCAAGCAATCCATATAGTGAGCAATCAGTGGATCACCCATCCTTCTCAGATGCAACAACAAGCACCCATACCAGTAGGAAGGTAAGAAATAACACCAGTAGCCAGACCAGCCCGTGTACCCACATTTGCACCAAATACAAAGGAGAGTTCCACCCATTTTTCTTATAGCCCTAATAGTTAATCAAAGGGGAAGACCAATTTCACCCCAGCAAGCTGCACATGCGAGGATCTATGCCCACACCTCAGTTCTAGCCCCAAAAAATAATAAAATCATATTAAAAAAAAAAAGTGCGACAATTTTTCTTTTTAAAAATATCTTTCACATTATATTTAAATAGAGCATGAATTATATTTCATTTTAAGCTTTAGGCACCTTACATTTCAATGATAAATCTTGTGGCACATTATTTGACACTAGTGCAAGCCACTCGTTCATTTCAGAAAGATTTTCCAAAACTCTTGAACTGCCATATTACAATTTAGCTAAAGCCTTGAATGTCGGGTTATCATTTGGTACCCTCATCTGTTATAATAACCCAGTTCTTACCTTAGTCAATTAGGACTAATTTAAGTTCCAACTCTAATCTTAATGCATTAATTAAGTCATTATGTATTCACCACCAAGATTTAGTTCAAATCAGGAGTCAATTGGATAAAATCCTAATTTTGGGAATATCAAGAACCTTAGAATTTGACCTAATTAAGTTGACCTCAGATAAAAAATCAGACTTCGCCATTGTACTCATTACCCCCAAATTAGCTATGGGTGATATTTTGAGGGCAATCGGAAGTTGTCAAAATTTTATCGAATATTTTAATAATATTTAAATACTCCAAAAATTAGGAAAAATAAATACTCATTGGAATCGAAATTCGACTACGTCGTTGCATTCCTCTCCCATAAATTAGCTAGAAGTAAATATTTGGAAATTTTTAGACTGCGATTAATTAATTAATTTTAAATAGAAAATTAGTTAAATTTATAAGAAAAATAGTATTTAACGGCGTTGTCTCCTATGTCGACACCTCCTTCGCTTTATCATCTACCTGTCGTTCGATCGAACGACAGGATCCAACCGTTCGATCGTATCGATTAATGGCCCGAAGTGCCTCCTCCCTCATCTTCTTCATCGCTTTCTACGAGGCAGACCGCTGCTGCCGCTCGCCAATCGGTGTCCCCCCCATCCCCCCCGCCCAACCCTCGAACGACCCGCCAGCTCCCCCTTAAGCTGCTCTAAGCAACTTTAGCTCACCTCACGACAACCATGGAACCTCGAGAGCATTCTAGTACGAGTCCCCACAAACCTTAGGATTGCAATCTATCGTTCGTCTTACAGGTACTGGATCTCCCCCTTCTTGCATTCGTTTAGCTTGATCTTTGCTCGACACCTTATTGCACGCATAGGATTAGTGTTTGATCAGCTACGATTGAAGTCGATCGAAGCAATTTGATGTCATCAGTACAGTGGTTACTATTTTGCCCCATTCCACCAAACCACAGTGATTAGTGTTAGGTTGTGTTAGCATCTCAGAGCTCCTCCGACGCTGGTCCAGGCCCCGATGTGTGGGCCTCATCGAGACCTACCGTCAGCCGTACAGGCAAGGCCGTCTCATCGCTAGAATGGTCGATTAGCAGTGTGCTCTAGCTCGGTCGATTAGGAGGAAGGCAGAGCTCCCGGGTCGGGCCGGGTCGGGCCGGGTCGGGCCGGGTCGGGCCGGGTCGACCCGAGCTCGACCCGCTATCGTGCGGGTTATCCGAGTCATCGGAGCTAGTTGGCGCACGGAGATTCACCACGCGTCCTGTTGTACAATGTACAGCCGTGGGACTTGTAATGTGTCACCTTTTGGGGCCTGTGGGACCCACTCGAGGCGACCCAGGCCTCTATGGTGTTGCCACACGTCCGTGGGACCCAGCACCTTCTATGGCTGTCGCCTCGGTCACGCATCTGTGGGACCCACCGTCTATTTATTTTAATTACATCTCTTAATTTAGTTATTATTTATATCTAATTCAAATAGTGACTTAATTAATTTAAATTAAATTAAAGTAATCACAAAAACTTTAGATGCTCATAACTATTTAGCCAATAATCTAAATATATTAAATATATATCTTATTTTAATTAGAAAAATGAGAGGAATATTATAGTAGTGTAAAATTTTCTAAAGAACACCTAAATATCTTTATGAAAATTTAGGACCTCCCACACTTGTTCCAAAACTTCAAACCATCATAACTTTGTACATAGTGATCAAAACCTAGTCAATACGGGTCTCATTTTGATTAAAAGAGTATTGAGTTTGCCATGATAGTGTTAGTTTTGCTGTTGGACCATTAGTTTGACTAATAACTTTTGGGTACCCTCATTAATTACCCTAATTAGTCTAGAAATTCAATTAACCATAACTTGGTCAATTAAACTCTAAATTAGGTCATTCAAAATGCTATCTAAATTAGAAAACCCTAACCAGCATTAAATTGATATTAAATTAGGGTTTTAACTACTATAAACCTTAGGTTGACCAAAATACTCCTAACCCTAGTTAGGTCATAACTTGACCAAATGAGGTCCAATTTGGGTCTATTCCTAGTTAATTACTTAAGGTATTAAAGGAAATCTGTAGCCACTAAGTTTGCTAAATTTGGATCTCAAATGGAAAATTTAGGTTTTGGACACTTCTGAACTCTAGAAATTTCACATTTATCCCTAATTTTGGAACACCCATAACTTAACTAATAGACCTCATAACTTAGTGTTCTTAGACTTTATGGAATTCTTAAACAGTAAACAATAATAAAATGCACAAATATTTATACTTGACCTAATTGAGATTATAAAATTGCCCCTTAGGTCAAAATCCTTAGTTTGACATTATATGACTCAATTCCAGTCCAAATTGAGTGTACTTACTGTCTATCTTCAGTTTAGACAATAAGGAATCAGTAAGTATCAAGAAAATTTAATTTGGAACCTTAAATCAAAAAGCAGCTTTTTGGACCCTTAAGTAGCAGCAAAATTATTACCAAAAATTTAGGTTAAGTGCCCTTAACCTCTAAAATATTATTTAGATCATTAAAATCAGTAATAAAACTAATTTAGAATCAATTTAAGTCATAAATCTCTCAATTTGAATAAATTTGATAAAAATGCTAATTTAAGCTTGAAATTTCTCTAAGTATAATATAACTTACTTAGCTAAAATTCATTATTAACTTTAATTGAACAAAAATAAAAATAAAAATTAAATAAATTCAATCAATTCTTTAAATTTTCTCTAAGTCATTCCATTAGGAGTCTATTAGAAATCTTCACTTCACTTTAGGATCTTTTCCCTAAGAATAAGAATATATATTAGGTCAGATTTCATTCATAGAATAAAGTGAGTTATTCAATGAATAGAACCTTAGTTTTATTAGTTTCTAGATTTTATAGCTTAATTCTAATTAGTTTATCTCTTAACTTTATATTAAGAATAGAAGATTCATTATATTAAGCTTGATCTTGCTTAATATGATTTACCTTAATCATTAGTTTATTATTTGAATTAAAATCCTAGATCCTTAAGTTTTACCTTTGGATTATGTGATTAACTCTAATTTGTAGTGTTTTATTCATAATCTTTAGTGTAGTGGATCTTGATCAGATCTTAGCTAGAATGTATAAATACATCAATTAGGACGTACTGATTTCTTATTTAACTTGTAAGCGATATTAATTGAATTAAATTCGAACCTGATCAGTTCTAATTACTTTTAACTAATAAGGTTGTGCTCCTAAGTTACACTCGATAGCAGGAATTAGAGATCGTGAACTTGTGTAACTTGAAATAGTTAGAAGCGTTTAATAGATAATAAATGATATCACCTAGTGTAGTAGAGTCCCTTGCTCACTATTGATATATTTATGCTTTCGCATTCCTTGTATTTTGTGCCTTAATCCTTTAAAATGACAAATAAGATAATATTGTGCATGAAATAAAAACTTAGAATAATTAGGATAACATTTGCATTGGGTTCAGTATTCGAGTTGACTCTGGTGCAGATTTACCTTAATGAACAAGGTTAAGTAAAAATAAAGGATAACTTAACATTATTCATTGAGGAGTGTTATGTTAAGTTTGGAGCCCAAAAAGTCTTGCAGACATGCTTGACTCCTCAGCTGCTTCTGGACATATCCACATGAGCAAAAGCAAAATAACTAAAATGAATTGCATTTGTATATTCTACCTCCCAGTACTGTACTGTTCTATTCTAGCCTAGCCCCAAAAATCTTAAGGAATTTATTGCCAAGCCCAAAAATGCTTTGGGATAATGCTAGCCCCAATTGGCCAATTTTTGATATGGCAATTTGTACATACATATTTTCTATTTATCGTTTTACTAATGCATATTACTTTAATCAGCTTTACTTTACTTTACATGCTCACTAACTTATTGAATGTTAGTTTCTGCTATTGTTTACTATACATATCACAGCTAGATTGCTTATTTTTAATCAACATATGTCAAATAATTATCAGCATGTTTAGAATTAGTCTTTCTTACAGTACTTTTCTTACTATTATTATATATGTATACCTAGCCTTGTCTTAGCTTATTTTATTGAAGTATATCTTTTGCCTCATTGTTGCTTAGTTATAAATACTATTATTTATAACTTACCACCTCCTTTGTATGCTTGTTGCTCCTATGCTAGTATATTTTATTTAGTTTAAAGTAAATGGTGACATTAATAAACTTTAATTTTATCAGCCTAAAATATACTTAGACAATTGCTTAATAAGATTTTTCTTTTCTTGGCTGGGGCTTTGACATTATGAAACCGATAATATCAAAATCAGATCATTTTGAGGAGCTTGGATTTGAAGAGGAGCCTTTTTTGGAGGAGGAGCAGCTGGGTGAAGTAGAAGTCATGTAGTCCTTTTTACTACTTTATTGTGAGGATGAGAGATTTTCATTTTTTCTTTCATCTTAAACTTACTTAAATGCTGTAATAATATAGGTACCTTTAACTATGTTTTTTTTTAATAGACTATTTGTTCTGAGCTGTATATTGCACTCTCCTTACTTATTGTTATATATTTGATGTACTATTTGCTTTGCTTTGCTTCCGCAATCTGAATTTGAATTACTTAATGATTTGTTCTTATGTATGCATTATAGGCACATCCTTTCCTTATTAGTGGATTGTGGATTATACCTAATCAAATGATAAGAGATGAATTTGCTACAATAGCACACCTCCCCTTGACAATCTTGTGGATTAAGTATCATAGCACCACAGTTGGTATCAGAGAACTCCATAAGATGTAAGATTGGAAAATTTTAATTCCTCTCTACCTATTGATTGTCTTCTACCAATCAGTCACTAACTAAAACATACGAGTTACATCCAAATTACTATAATATCACGCTCAAAATAAAAAGGCATAATAATGAAAAAAAAATGCATACATAAGTAAGAAGAAATGCTCAAATATAAAGAACGTAGATTAAAGAAATTTAAATAATAAACCTTAATTTAACTTGTGGAATCATTAAACACTCAAAGATGTAATTCTAGTGGTACTACCAGCGATTTGAGGCTACATGGGAGTATGTGTCCTAGTTTGACCAAATATACAGGCGATACGTTGAAGGAGTGTCAGAGCAAGGAGTTCGAGTACTAGATCGAATGCTTCAACACGACGTCTTTAGAGGCTTCGACCTTCCCGCTCTAGCCAAGGAGTGGCTGAAGCATGTGCACTTCATTATAGAAGCTATAGAATGTTCTGATGACATTTTAGTTCCATAGTATCCCTCTATATTTAGGACCACTCCAAAGATTGGTGGGCTGTCACCCACTAGTCACTCACCCATAGACGTGAAGAAAGGCGGTGTGAGGCTACCTCCAAAGATTTATGTCATGCATTCACCGCAAAATATATTAGATATATGTTTTAGAGTTTTAGTTCATGCTCTCTATTGCATCTTCCTATTTCATGTATTTTAAATTAAATAGAGTAATGCAAGAATTATCATGTTTTATTTCCTCAAAATTTTGAAAAGGTGTCATTTTCTAAATTCAGTTTAGCACCAAAATGAATCTTGGTCAGAGTTCCTCCCCAACTACATCTGGCAGCTCATCCTCTGAACTGAGTGCACTGCTTGAAGCAATCAAAATGATGGTGGATTCACATAATAAGCAAGCATAAAGAATGGAAAAATTCTAATCAAAATAAGTCGAGAGAATTGAATGACTATTGATGGCACATATGAATCCAAGTCATCCAAATTCTGAGATAGCCCCTGCATCCTACTACTCGTTCTAGCATCACATTCAATCCACAAATGGAATGCTGCATATTTTTCTATGTCTAAAGCCCCCTACTTTCAATAGGAGCTTTTCTGCTGATGATACTGACAGCTAGATCAAGATGGTGGAGAAAATTCTCACTAGTATCAAGTTCCCAGACACTAAGGTAATCTATTTGACAACCCACCTCCTCTAGGATGAGACAGAGTACTGGTGGGATAACATTCACAACACATTATTTGCCGACCTGGAGCTTGAGGACATCACCTGAGATGAGTTCATTGAGTCATTTCAAGCTTAGTACATCCCCACTTCTGTGATGCATAATTTGGGGGATCAGTTCTTGAAACTACAATAAGGAAACCACTCTGCCTCGACAAATTAATCTGAATTTTGACGACTATCAAGGTTCGCCGCCAACCTCGTCCCTACCAAATCAAATTGATGCCACTGCTTTTGAAGTGGTTTGTGACCCTTTATTCAAAGACACGTCATTTCCCTCCGCCTGATCAATTTTGCAAAACTCTTGGAATTCGCCAAAATGGTGGAGCAAGATCAAGCATTGGAGGGACCCAAGCAAAGTTTTGGGTGGACCTCATTCCAGCACGAGCACCCTAAATGAGCTAGGGTATACTTGCTTGAAGCAGAAGCTTCATTCGTCAACTTTTTTAATGATTGCACTCAACCCCACCCTTACAGTCGGTCCTACCACAAAACTAGGAACTGCTTCAACTACGGAAGGCCAAGCCATTCCTACAACCGGTGTAGTTACCCCTATACCATCGATGGCGATCAAATTGATCAATATAAGCATCAACGGGTATTTGATTTATTCCAGAAACATGCAGTAGCCCTCCCAACACTACCTCCTCCTCTTGCTCATTGATGAGAGATGACCATTGTCTCCCGTCCAAATGCTCCAAGGCCACCACTTCAATAGCCCTATAACAATAGGCCTGCCGGCCCTGCCCATGCGTATGCCCTCACCCTGATTGAGGTGGCTGAAGATAATCATGTGGTGTCACGTAGACACTTTTGAACCAATCTACTTTCTTAGTATCCTTAGTATTACTTGCTTAAAGTAGCTAGTGAATTACTGCATATGTAATTAGGTACAATCTATGTAAATGATAAGCCCTGCAACATATTATTTGACACCGGAACTATTCACTCCTTCATTTTTGAAAGCTGGACCAAACCTCTTAACTTACCACTATACCATCTAGCCAAACCTTTAAGCTTAGGATTACCATATGGATTCAGATCTCTATTGGAGACACAGAGTTTGAAGCCAAGATTGTAGTCATGCCAATAGCTAATTTTAATATCATTCTGGGAATGAATTGCTAAGTCAACATGATGCCACCATTAATTACCAAAAGAAAAATATCACATTGGGTAGTTGTAGACAAGCTAAGTCATTTGTCAAAAAATTTAGTACGAGAACTTCTTTGTTCAATGCCATCAAAGCCACGAGGTTAATGAGTAAAGGTTGTAGCTCCTTCCTAGTGAAAATACTATGAGAAAAGCAAGAAGTGGTTCTCCTTTCTAAGAATCCTGTCATTTGTGAATTCGCTGACATCTTCCCCGAATATTTACCCAATCTTCCACCCATACGGAAAGTTAAATTAGCAATAGATACTATCCTGGGAACCCAACCTATCTCTAAGGCACCTTACCGTATGGTACTAAGGAATTACAGGAGCTGAATAAATAGTTATAGGAGTTGTTGGAGAAAGGTCTTATCAGACCTAGTTCATCCCCATGTGGAGCACCAGTGCTATTTGTTAAGAAAATAAATGAATCAATGCGGATGTGCATTGACTATCGAGAGTTGAATAAAGTCACCATAAAGAATAAATACCCGTTGCCTCACATAGACAACTTGTTTGATCAGCTGTTTGGAGTAAAGGTGTTCTCAAAGATTGATCTACGATCAAGATACCATCATCTGCATATAAAAGTCTCTGATATTGAAAAGACAGCTTTCAGGACTAGATATGGTCACTATGAGTTCTTGGTTATGTCATTGGACTAACAAATGCACCATCAATATTTATAGATCTAATGCAGCGCATCCTCAAACCTTATCTTGACAAATTTGTCATCATCTTTATTGACAATATCCTGATTTACTCTAAGACTAAGAAAGAGCATGAAGATCATCTAAAGACTGTATTAGAGGAACTGTGTAGTCACCAGCTATATGCCAAATACTCAAAGTGTGAATTTTTGCTTGATTATGTAGCCTTTCTAGGTCACGTGGTAGATGCACAAGGTATTAAGGTGGATCAAAACAAAGTCAGTGTCATTCATGAATGGATCCAACCTAAATCAGTAATAGACATCAAAATCTTCTTGGGTTTAGCTAAATATTATAAAAAGTTTGTAACGAGCCTTTCCCAAATAGCCTCTCCACTAACTAAACTAACCTAGAAGGTAGTGCCATTCGAGTAGTCTCCAGCTTGCGAGGAAGCATTTCAAGCACAAAAGGATACATTTTCCTCTGCCCTAGTTTTAGTTCTTACTAAAGAAGGGTTGAACTACCAAGTCTACATTGATGCATCTGGGATAGGCTTGGGAGCTATATTAATTTATGAAGGCAAAGTCATCGCTTATACTTATTGCCAATTAATGATCCATGAAAGAAACTACCTCGTTTATGACCTCGAGTTAGTTGTTGTAGTGTTCACCTTAAAGATCTGGCATCACTACTTATAAGGAGTTCAATATTACATATTCATTGACCATCAAAGCCTTAAATATATATTCACACAAAAGGAATTGAGTTGCAGGAAGAGAAGATGGTTATAATTAATCATTGATTATGATTTGGACATCCAGTACCATCCTAGAAAGGCAAATATTGTGGTTGATGCTCTGAGCTGTTATGCTAGCCTTAATGCCATTATCTCTGAAAGCCCATTGGAAGAAGAGTTTTGTAAACTGAATATCAAGTATGTGCATCGTGACTTATTAAGTGAAATGATATCCATGAGAAATGTGGAACCAACCTTCCACAGGGATGTTTCCATATCCAAACCAAGGATGAGGGCTACTTGAACTTTAAGATCGCAATTGAAAGTGGTCATCGCCCCGAGCTGAATTTTAAGAAGGGTGTTATATATTTAAATAATCATCTTGGGATCCCTAAGTCAATGCACTAGGAGATTCTAGTTGAAGGCCACAATTTTGGGTATCAAGTGCATCCATGAAGCTCAAAGATGTATCAGGATCTGAAGCAATCATTTTGGTGGCTAGAGATGAAGAGAAGTGTAGCAGATTTTGTTGCTAAGTGCCATGCGTGCTATTTTGTTAAGGCAGAGCATCAAAAGCCAGGTGGTCTGGTGCATCCATTGGAAATTCTAGAATGGAAATAGTTGGATATATCCATGGACTACATTATGGGATTGCCTCACACGAAATCAAGAATCGATGTTATCTGGGTCATAGTTTACCATTTGACCAAGTCTACTCTTTTCATTCCTATTTGACAAACATGTTCAATCGAGAAGCTTGCCAAACTCTATATCAAGTAGATAGTTAGGCTGCACTAAATTCCTAAAACAATTGTATCTGACAGGGACAGTCGAGTCACCTCTAAGTTCTGGCAGGTAGTACATCAGGATCTAGAAACCATCCTAGCAATGAGTACATCTTTCCATCTGCAAATAGATGGCCAGACAGAGCAAGTAAATCAAGTCCTTAAAGATCTTCTTAGATTGTGTATCCTATACTTTGTTGGATCTTGGGAAGATCATCTTCCTTTGGTGGAGTTTGCATATAATAACAGCTTTCAGGCCAGTATCAAAATGGCTCCATATGAGGCCCTATATAGTAGGAAGTGCAACACTCCATTAGTCTGGTCTGAAGTGGGAAGTGTGTAGTTGTATGGGTCTGAATTAGTGGAGAAACTAATAAGAAGATTCACTTAATTAAACAAAGGATCCATACTACTCAAGAGTGTCAAAGTAAGTACCACAATATGTGTGACGGCCAGGGAATTGAGTTTGAGAATTTTCAAGGAATAATTTATACTTTGCAAACATACATTCGTGAAAGTAAGGAAAATAAAATATATAAGTGTCCATATTTATATTCAGAGCCATTCATATGAATTACACAGTTTATAATTATTATAAAAGAAGCTTGAAATTTTAAAATATCTTCATTCTGCTCACTTCTCAAAACTTTATCTTTAACTTTAATGCAACAAAATCTCCTTAAAGCTTAATTATCAAAACCTGAAATATTGTCAATAATTACCAATCATGTAGGAGTATGTAGACCATTCTTATAAGAATTATATTCTAGCATCCTATAATAAGCATAAATCAATGTAAAAGTGAGATAAGGAAATTCTTACATCACAAGTAAGAAATTAAATCATTTGCCATATTAAATTAACTTTTGCTCTGCATATTAGCCTTGAAGTTCAGTATATAAGAAAGGCATGAGATAACTTTTATCATAAGCATTTGTAACATAAAATTGAGTTTGTAGACTCCTAATCCCAAATGGGTAAACCCATAGGCATAACATTTAGGAATCTTTCTCGCTACCCATCGGTAGCTTATTCAAAATTAGAAATTGATGGTGTGTCTTTCCTCTAGATTTGCCCACTTCCTAAACAGGGCTAAATCTCTCCATATGACTCCTAGGGGCTGTCAACAGGCCAAATATGTACAGACTCTCAGTATTGCTTTCCATCCTCCAAAGACAAATACCATAATAATATAATATATTTCATCATTTTGTTATATTCCTTATGATAATTTTTACAAATTAATAAGCGGTAAGATTATCAGAAAGCATAAGCAAAATTCAAATGAAAATAACTCAAAGTAGATATACTGAAATAAAACTTATAAGTAGATCTATGTACCTGACTATTTTGATAAAAATACAACCTGATCAATTCCTTTGATCTGCCAAATAATGATTTAATTCATTAATATAATATTTTATGATTTAATATGATTTATTATATATTAATGTAACATTAGGTTTATAAGCACTAAATTTTATAATTTAGGTTTTTAAAATAAGAAAATGATCTAAATATTTTTAAATTGATTTTGAATTATTAAGTTACTAATTTATTAAAATTTATTTAATTTTATATTTGGCCAAAATGACCAAAATACCCCTCCTAAAGGTGCCCAAAAAGTGATTTTAAAAAATAGGCTTCCAAATTAAATTTTATTATTGCCAAATTAAATTTTAAGAATTAGGCTTCTAATATGAAGATAGACTCTAAGAACACCTAATTTGGAGTTGATTAATAATTTTACTTAGGGAAATTTGGAGTTTTTGCTATACTTATGTTGCTTATTGGCTAAGGATTCCATATAATCCAAAATTTCTAAATTCTTAGGTCTTTTGATTAAGCTATGACCAAAATAAAGTTTATGGTTAAAAGTGTAATTTAAGAGATTTAGGAATATGGCCAAAAAGCTAATTTCTTCATTTTGTATCCAAATTGAGCAAAGTCAGTGGCTATAGTTTTCTTATAGTATACTGATCACAATAAAACTGAGTTTGCTCAATTTGGACTTCATGTGACTAAGCTTTGAGATTACTGAGTTTAAAATTAGAAATTAAGCTCATTAATGAGTGATTAGTGAGTAATTAGTGAAATTAATTATAGAAAAAGTATTTTGATTACGCCAATGTACTCTCCTCTATTTTGTGAGTGATCAAAAACTTAAAATTTGAATTTGGATAATTAATGAGTCTAATATATACTAATCCATTTTTAGAGCAATTAGGCTAAATTTAGAAATTTAATAATAGAAATTAAAATTTTCTTATAAATTAGTATTTCCTATTTTTTGATCCAAATGGTATATTGGATCACTATATTTGGATGAAATTTAAATAAGTTATGATATTATCAATATATTGAGGTTAAGTGGTTAATTAGGCAAAATGGTGATTAGTTAAACTAATCACCAAATATAAAAACTAATAGGATAAATTTAATCCTAACATAAGATGTGAACAAATTTAAATATTAATTTAAATAAAATTTGAACATACAATATTCATTCTTAAGGAAGCAAATTTAAAGTTTCCAAATACATATATTTTCATCATAATATAAGATATTATTTTACAAATTTTATTTAAATGTGATGATAAATTTAAACATTAATTTAATAAAATTTGAACATACAATATTCATTCTTATGGAAGTAAATCTAAAGTTTCCAATACATATATTTTTATTCTAATATAAGAACTGGAACATGTGAAACTCATAATTATGTAAGATATGATTTTCCAAATGAATTTAAATCTAAATATTAATTTAAATAATAACTTGAGCATATTACATATATACCATCATCCTAATTATTAGCATGAACATAAAATTTAAGAAAAACTCCTTATTTATCTAAGTTTAAACATAATTTGCAACTTTCTTATGATATAAGATTGATGATTTAAGTTAAATCTAAGTCATCACTCATGACTTTAAAGTTTAATTTAAGCTTAATACAAAATATGGAGAGGGGTATTTCCTGCAATTTATTTGCTCACCTTGGGACTAAAAAGAGAATGAAGGATGATGATGATTTGCTAGAGTTCCTATCACCATGATGGGAACTTGAAGTCCTCTTGATGCTCCATTAGTCTTTGAGAAGGTGTAGGGTGAAGTGTTCTAGCTTAAGGAAGAAGTATGAGAGAAAGTGTAATAACCCAAGTTGTTACCCTAGCTAATTAGGACTAATTTAAGTTTTGATTCTGATCTTACTACATTAATGAAGTTATTAGGAATTCACCACCAAGACCTAGTCCAAATCAAGAATTAAATGGATCAAATCCTGATTTTAGGAAATTTCAGAAACCCTGGAAATTGACATAATTATTTTGATCTTATATCAAAAATTGGACTTTGTCATTGCCCTCATTGCCCCAAAATAAGCTATGGGTGATGTTTTGGTGGCAATCGAAAGTCATCAAAAATTTGTCGAATATTTAAATAATTCTTAAATACTTGAAAAATGAGAAAATTAAATACTCGTCGGAATTGAAATCCGACTTCACTGCTGTGTTCCCAACTCCTCAATTAGCTAGGGGTGATTTATTGGAAAATTTTGGAACACATTAGACTACATAATTTTAGTTAAGAAAATTAGAATAAAATTTATTAAATAATAAATACTAATATTAATATTTCTTCATCTAATTCTTGTTTATCTCCCTAAATTGCACGTTGCCCTAGTAGATCGCCTAACGCATGCCCAATTGGTTGACCAACCCCTCTCGAGCATCCTCTCCTCTCCGCTCGACATGCATCCTCCCTTCTTCGTAAGCTCCGTCAACTACTTCTTTTAACTCCACTTCCCATATGTTGCCTAGGGACCGATCGAGGTTAGTAAGCGTCATACGAGGTCTTGCCTTCTATCTCCTTGAGCTAGCTCCGGCATCGACACCAGGTACTCTTCAACCCCATCTCTCTTTCTGAGCTACTCCTTTGATCTTTGCGGATTGATATGCTAGATCCACAAGGGTTTATTGCATTTTCTTTTTGTTATTTTATATAAGCTATGTTTTTACTTTTAGTATCCCACTCCATTCATCCAAAAATACGTTATATTCTTTCCTTTGCAATTTCTTAAGTAAGGAATTTAATGATATGTTTAATTGAATCAGTCGACCTTCTTCTGCCCACATGTATTTTAGTAGAATTATTCAATGGGTCGTATGTAGTGACCCATTAATCTAGCAATTAACCCATTTATTTATTTCACAAACTCGATCTTAAATGAGCTGGTTTAGTAATTAAAGAAGAATCTTGTTAGAGATAGCTTAAATTACTCGTATGGAATTTCCTTAAAATAAAAACAAAATGTAAGATTCTCTCGTTAATTTATAGTTTCACTTATAGGATTTAATCATGTAGGCGTTATATATGTTCTTATGGATGTTAAAAATTACAAAACAATAAATGTCATTTAACTTGCGATTTATTAATTGAAAATTTATTAATATGACTTAATATTTAGTTAAATACATCTTAAATGAAATAATATCCTTTACATTTCTATAAATTTCATTATTTCATAAATTTAGAGATGCTTAAATTAAACTTTATATTTATACATATATACTATTTCATTCACTAAAATTGTGTTAAATAATATTATCTTAGAATTTTAATTTGACAAATAATTTCATTAATCATTGTTCCAATGATTAATTAAACTAAATGTTTTATCAATTGTTATTTACATTACAACTTGGTAAATTCATATCCAAATTAAACATCTCAATAGTTCATTTCACTCACAAAAATGTGAAAAATAATAATATGATATAAAATTTAGGTTTCGAATCCTAAAAAACCTTAGTTGACCAAAATACCCCTAACCCTAGTTAGATCATAACTTAATCAATTGAGGTCCAGTTTGGGTCTACTACCAGTTAAAGTACTCAGTGTGATATAGAGAAGCTATAGATAGTGAGTTTGCTGAATTTGAATCTCAAATGGGAAAGTTTGATTTGTGACCCTCTTAACCCTAGAAAAAATTACCAAATTGCTCCTGAAGTTTAGAACATCCATAACTTAGCCATTTCACCACAAAATATAGTGTTCTTAGACTCTATTGAATCCTTGGATAGCAACCAATAATAAATTGCATAAAAATTTAGATTATATTAGGTATAAGTTATAGATTTCCCCTTAGGTCAAAACTCTTAGTTTGGACCTATATGACCCATTTCTTGCCCAATTTTGGTGTACTTACTATCTATCTTCATGTTAGATAGTAAGAAATTATTTGGTAGTAAGAAATTCAAAATTGGAGCCCTAAATCAAAAAGTAGCTTTTTGGACCCTTTAGTAGGAGTAAAATGGTCATTTTGCCCAAAATCTAGGTTGAGTGTCCTTAACCCCTAAATTATCATTCAAACTACTAGCATCAATAATAAAATTGTATTAAAATCTTCTTAGTGAGTAGAATCAACAAATAAATCAAATTTGGTTAAATTTCATAAATTTTTCTAAGTCTTATTCCTTAGGAATTAACACCTCATATTAGGACTATTCTTGAGACTAGGACTATATCAAAAGTTAGAATTTATTTATTAGATAAAGTGAGTTATTCAATGAATGAAATTGTGGTTTTATTAGTTTCTAGGTTTTACAACTTAATTTTGATTATTTTATCTTCCAACCTTAGGATAAGAATAGGAGAATCATCCTATTAAGTTTAACTTTCCTTAATAGGATTTGCCTTAATCATTAGATCACATTTAGACAAAAACTTAGATCATAAGTTTTATATTTGGATTATGTGATTGAACCCAAGCTCATGGTGTTTAATCCATAATCTCTAGTGTAGTAGATCTTGATCAGATCTTAGTTTAGAATGTCTAAATTCATCAATTAGGATACCGTAATTTATTACTTAACCTATAGTCGTACCTGATTGGACTATATTAGAACTTGATCATTTCTAATCCTTTTAACTTATAAGGTTATGCTTCTAAGTTGTACTCGATAGTAGGAATTGGAGATCTTGAACTTGTGTAATTTAGGATAGTTAGAGTTGTTTAATTAGATAACAAATGATATCACCATATTTAGTAGAGTCTCTTGCTCACTTTTAAATTTAGTTGCTCACGCATTTCTTGAATATTGTGCCTTATTCCTTGGACATATCATACAAAAATATTATTGCATGTAAATAAAAACTTAAAATATTTAGGACAACTTTGCATCGGGTTCAGTTATTGGTTGACTTTTGTGCATAGTACCCCAATGGGCACAGGGCAAGGTGAGATAAGAACTACTTAACATCACTCATTGAGGAGTGTGTTGTTAAGTTTGGAACCCTAATCATCTTGCATACGTGCTTGACTACTAAGCTACTTTTGAAATTGTCCATAGAAGTAAAGTAAATAACTAAAATTTAAATTACATGTGTTAATACTGCTTCTCAGTTTAGTTATAAATATTCAGCCTAGCCTCCTTATTAATGCTAGAAAGTTTTGTGCTTTAGCTACTGATGTCGCTAAGATCCTTGTAGCTCTAGCCTCCGTATTGACGCTTGGAAATTTTGTCACCTTAGCCTCCTTATTGACACTAAGTATCCTTTTTTATTTAAATAGGCTAGATTTAGCCCTCATCTATATGACAATCATGACACACTATTTCTACTTTTATTTTTTATTTCAATTATGTTTTTCAGTTTATTGTTACTTTAGTCAGCTATTTACTTGCATTACTTGTATATTATATGATAATAGACCTTTTGTTTTTTACTTATATGTACCACGGTTGAATTTCATTCTTTTAAATTTGCATATGTCATATGATCATCAGCATGTTTAGGATGTAGTCTTTCCTTTCGGTATTTTATTTACTTTATCTATACACGTATGCCTAGTTTTGTTTACTTATTTGAGGTATGTCTTTTGTCTCATTCTTGCTTAGTTATAAATACATAATTTATAATTTACCACTTTTTCATCTGATGCTTGTTGCTCCCTTTTTTTTTCTTTTGCTAAAAGTTCAGGAAAATAGTGATATTAATAAATGTATAAATTTTATTAGCCTAACATATACTAAGATAATTTTCAAATATGATTTTTCTTTTATTGGCTGGGGCCCTAGCATTGTGAAACTGATAATATCAAAATCTGAGTAGTTTGGAGATCCAATTCCTAAGGAGGAGCCTTATCTAAAGGAGGCACATCATGGTGGAGCTGAAAAACTTTAGTTCTTTTATTTTATTGTGAGGATGAGTGATGTCTTTTTATTTCATTTGAAACCTTAAGTAAATGTTGTAATAATACAGGAACCCTTATGATTGTGTTTTCCTTTCTGCACTATTATTTCTGAGCATTTTTCATTTTGTCTCTCAGTTAATGTATGGTGAAATGGATGCATTATTTACTTTATATGCTTCCGCACTATGTATTTGTATTGATTTATTGACTAATATTATGCATTCATTATGTGTGCACCCTTCCCTTATTAGTGGATTGTGGATCCTACCTAATCCAATGATAAGTGAGGGATTTGCAAGAGTGGCACCCCTCCCCTTATATCGAATCTTATGGATTAGGGGATGGGGGACCACAAAAAGGGATGGAGAGGGCCTTGAGTGCTTGAGGTAATTATCAATGGAGTCTAAAGGAGGTGAAGAAAAATGTACAACCCTTTTTGATTAAGTAGATTCCAAATGAAGGCACTAGGATAGATCCAATGGAGAGTATTTGATCTTAGAGAGCTTGAATGGTTAAGATTTGGATGATACTCATTTTGTCATCTAATGAAGAAAATATCTATTATTATAAGAATAACATATTCCTATGGATAGAATTTAGATAAAATTTTTGTGAAATTTTTGTTTAATTTACCCAAAAGTGCTAAAAATGAAAGTTAAATTATCCCTAAAATTAATCATATAAAAATTACCAAAATTTCAAATTGAGGTGTTCATTAAATAGATCTTGTTGAGAAGATTCCATAGATATCAAAATTGCCCAATTTGGATTAGTGGTAAAGCCAAAATTTGCATTTAAAATTTCAGATTGTTTTCTTATTTTTAGCTGACCCGTCTGTTAACGGCGTCGTTAATGCCGTTAACAGCGGTCACTTTCACCATGAACGGTGTCAGGCACAGATTCAATCTGCACCGTCTGCTTGAGCGGCAAAAGATGGCAGCCGTAGGATTCGTCGCTTAGATAGATGGCACGTTGACGTGCCGTTACGTTAACGTCGTCAACGATGTTCTTTTTTTTATTTTTTTAAACTAAAATTGAATGAGTTCCTAAAAATCCCAAAATTTCACCCTTTGCTAATTTGGGGGTGAGGAATATAACAGTGAAGTCAAATTTTGGTTTTGAGATCAATTTAATTATTCTAATTTTTGGGGTATTAAATATATTAAAATATTTGAAAAAATTTGACGACTTTGAAAAATTTCCAAAATATCATCCCTAGCTAATTCATGGGTTATGAGCGTAATAGCGTAGTCAAATTTTTAATCTGATGATAAAATAATTAGCATATTTTTCTTAATTAAATAAAATAATAAAATAATAAATAACCAAGAAATGATGGAAAATTGAAAAATTCTAATTAAATTACCAAAAAGTTTCTAAAAATATTCATAGTAATCTTATAATTTTATTTTGTCAATTTATTGTAAATTTTAAAATTAGGAAACTAATTTGAAAAAAATCTGGTATTTCACATTCTCTCCTACTTGAAAAGGATGTCGTCTCGACATTAATCTAAAATTTTTAAAGAAATCTACTAGATTTTTAATCACTTATAAAATAAATGAGGGTAGACTTTCTTCATACTTAATTCCTCTTCCCATGTAGTTTCTTCCTTGCGGCAATTCTTTCATCGAACTTTTGTCATGGGAATGGATTTATTTCTCAATCTCCATTCATCTCGATCTAAAATTTCTTATGGTTCAATCACATAACTAAAATTTGGTTGCAAATTAATATCTTCTACTTGCACTTTCATTGAAGATTCTAATAAGCATTTCCTAAATGAGGAGATGTGAAATATGTCGTGCATTAGACTTAAATGTGATGGAAGCCTGATTTGATATGCCACTTGGCCAACTCTTTTCGACACTTCGAAAGGTCCAATAAACATTGGACTTAATTTCCCAGAAACTCCAAATCTTGAAACTCTTTCGAATGGATTTACTTTCAAGTATACAACGTCTCCAACAAAAATTCTACATGACGATGATGAGCATCAAAATATTGATTCTGCCTATCTTGAGCTGCTTTATTTGGTGCTAAATTAATTTAATCTCTTATATTGTTTGAAGAATTAGATCCAATTTCAATATCCTATTTTCTCCAATGTTGTTCCAAGATAACTAAGTGATACACCTTCCATAAAGGGCTTCATAAGGAGCCATTTCAATACTTGCTTGAAAACTGTTATTATATGAAAATTTGATTAATGGAAGATGATCCTCCAATTTTCCTCCAAAATCTAAGATACTCAAGCAAAGCAGATCTTCTAAAGTTTGGTTCACCCTTTCAGCTTGTCCATCAATTTGTGGATGAAATGCTGTGCTCATATAGAGCTGGGAACCAAGATGTTGATGAACCATTTTCTAGAACCTTGAAGTGAATCGACTTCTCTATCAAAAATAATGGTCTTTAGAATACCATATAGTCTTACAATTTCTTTAAGATAAATCTTTGCTAATTTGTCTACTGTATCTATCTGCTTAATGTGTAAGAAGTGCGTTGATTTTGTAAGCCTATCAACAATTACCCAAATAGAATCATTATTAGATTTTGAGCGAGGAAAACCAGTTATGAAATCCATATAAATGTCTTCCCATTTCCATTGAGGAATAGCTAGAGGTTGGAGAAATCCTCCTAGTTTTTGATGCTTTACTTTTACTAGGTTACATGCTTCATACTTGGATATAAATTCAGTAATACTTTTCTTCATTTCCGGCCACCAAAAGTGTGATTTCATATCCTGATACATCTTGTTATTTCTTGGATGAATAGAGTATCCTGAATGGTGGGCTTCTTTCAATAAGTTTGATCTTAACTCATCTTTATTAAGTATCCAAATTCTAGATCCATGCTAAATATTTTTGTTTGAATCCAAATTTAATTCTAGATGCTTTCCTGATTGAATAGATGCAGCCAAAGAGTTATACTCTTCATCTTTCCACTGAGCTTCTTTAATTTCATCAATTAATGAGCATTCTATAGTCATTTGAAATAGACTAGCATTCAATGGTAACACTACTTCTATTTGGAGATCTTCTATTTCCTTGAGTAAGATAGGGTTAGAGGTTAACATATGCAAATTGGAAGTTGCCTTTTGACTTAGTGTATTTGCTACTACATTTGCCTTTCTAGGAAGATATTTAATTGATAAGTCATAATCCTTGATTAACTCTAACCATCTTCATTGCCTTAAATTTATTTCTTTTTGAGTAAAGATGTATTTCAAACTTTGGTGATCAGTAAAGACTTCACATCTTACTCCATATAAATAGTGTCTCCAGATCTTAAGTGTAAGCACTATCGCAACCAATTCCAAATCATGGACAGGATAGTTTTTCTCATGAGTTGTTAGTTGTCTGGAAGAAAAAGCTATAACCTTACCTTCTTGCATAAGAACGCAACCTAAACCAAATGAAGAAGCATCAATATAAATTTCATAATCTTTTTCTTTAATTGGCAGCACTAGAATAGAAGCTGATGTTAAACATTCCTTTAGCTTCTGAAATGCTGATTCATAAGATGGATCCCATACATAAGGTACACCTTTTTATGTAAGATGAGTAAGAGGGACTGCAATTTGGGAAAAGTTCTTAACAAATTTACTATAATAACCAGCTAATCCCAAGAAATTATGTATTTCAGTCACTGAAGTAGGTTGGGGCCATTCCTGAATTGCACTAACTTTGCTTGGATCAACTGATATTATATCTTTGATAATTACATGCCCTAAGAAGGCTACTGATTGAAGCTAAAATTCACATTTTTAGAGTTTGGCATACAATTGATGTTGCCTTAAGAAGCTAAAGATAATCCTAAGATCCTCTTCATGCTCCTTAGCATTTTTAGAATAAATCAATATATCATCAATGAAGATGATGATAAATGAATCTAAGTAAAGTTTCATTATCTGATGCATCAAATCCATAAAGTAGGATGGGGTGTTGGTTAACCCCAAAGGCATCACTAGAAATTCATAATGCTCATAACACGTTCTAAAGGCGGATTTAGAAATATCCTCTTCTTTAATATGGAGTTGGTGATAACCAGACGTTAAATCAATTTTTGAAAATATTGAAGCGCCGACCAACTGATCAAATAATCATCAATTCTTAGTAATGGGTATTGTTTTTAATGGTAATCGTATACAATTCTCGGTAATCAATACATAAGCGCATACTTCCATCTTTCTTCTTAACAAACAAGACCGAAGCTCCCCATGGGGAACTACTAGGTATAATAAACCTTTTTTTAGCTAACTCCTGGAGTTGATTCTTAAGTTCTTCTAATTCTTTGGGCGCCATTTGGTATGGTGCTTTAGATAAATGATTCATTCTTTGAATTAAATCAATGTTGAATTCTATTTTTTGAGGTGGTAACCCTGGAAGTTCTTCTGGGAAAACATCTGCATACTCTTTTACTATAAGAGTTTTTTTGAGAAGTGTAGATTTAGCATTAGAATTTGAGAGTACAGTTAAGAATATACAGTATTTCTTTATAATAAACTTTTCAATTTCCTTAGCTGGAATTAGTCTGATAACTACACTTCTTTGACCAACAAATGTTACTTTCTTACTTCCACTATATACACATACTCTCTTCTTTGCACAATCAATTAAGGATATATTCTAACTCATCCAATCCATCCCAAAAATAATATCAAAAGTAGTTATAGGGATGACAGTGAGTTTTCCCTCTCAAGAAATTCCACTTACATCTAACTTACATTTATAAAAGATGCTTGTTTCTAAGAAAACTCCTGATGGTAGATTAACCTTAAGTGCTGATGAAAGTTGTTCTACTGGCAATGAATATTTTTGAACCAACTTTGATGCAATAAAAGAGTGTGTAGCTCCAGAATCAAAAAGAACTGAGCAAGGGTGCTGAAATAGTAGAATAGTACCTGTAACCACATCAGGCTCATCTCTTGCCTCTTCTTGAGATAGACTGAATATTCTTACCTGGGCTGGGTTATTCCTCATATTATTAGAAGATGCTGCATTGTTTTGTCAATTTACTGGTGGTCTACCTCAATTTTTCATCACTGCATTGCCTTGGTTTGGGAGCTAATGCTCGTTTATTGTATAAGTAGCACGAAAGAACTTTATCGGATGATTGGTCCTCCCACATCAATGGCATTGACCTACACCTATAAAACATTTATCTGTACTATGTGATCTTCCACAGAACCTTCAATTGGGATTTGCCCTAACAATTGCTCCACCAGAGTTGCTCTGAATATTTTGAAGTCTTACTTGCAGTTTTGAAAATTGTTGTCGCTTTGGTGGAAAATGAGGTGGAAAGGCTGGCCTCTTTGTAAACTTTGAAAAATGTTGTACTTCCCAAGCTTCCATAAGTTTCACCTTCTCTATAAGTTGTGCAAACTTTGATATCTGCAGGGGTGTCAGAATATGTTGATAATAATTTCTTAGTCCATTAAGAAATAGGTGGCATCTGACGTCTTCGGTAGTCACCATTTCAGATGCAAAATTTGCTAGCTGAATAAATTATTCTTCATATTCAGTCACTGTGTGGCTACTCTGCTTTAAGTTTAGAAGATCCTTCCTCATTGTCTACCTAGCAGATTGGGGTACATATTTATTAAGAAAAGCTTTAACAAAATTGGTCCATGATATATTTTCTTCTATTTTGCCTTGGAAAGTGGTGATTTTGGCTATCTTCTACCATTTCTCTGTAGCTTCTGTGAATAAGTAGGTAGCTAAGGATACTTTATGATTTTTAGAGCCCTTATCACAATTATAATCTTTTTCTATCCTTTGATACAATTCCTCGGCTTGGTAAGGAGTTGCCTTTCTGCTGAATCTTGGAGGCTGAAGCTTAACAAATATTTGCATATATTTGTTTATTGCCTTTGTTTAGACTGAAATGGGGGTTGGATTTTGGAATTGTTGATTACTCATGAATTAGCCCATCATATTCATAAATTGGAGCATCTAATTTGCCCCATTAGTGTCAAAAGGATAAATTGCTTCTAAGTTTGGTGAAACAATTTTGTTGTGGCTAGGAGTGTTCTGATGAACAATATCATTTTAGTATTAATTATTGTTATTGTTCTGATTATGACTTTACATAACTTGAGGAATTTAATTACATTTATTAATACTATTAATACTATGATGCTCTCTAACTTGAAATTCAACCCCTAATTAAACTTATTATATTATAGTAATTTCAACAAAATTTATTCAAATTATTGGCTCTAATAAATTTTCCTTAGATTTTCTCAAACTTTGCTCTGATACCAATTTGTGATGGCTGGGAAATTGAGTTTGAGAATTTCCAAAGAATAACTCATACTTTGAAAATATACATTCATGAAAGTTAAGAAAATAAAATATATAAATGTCCATATCATTTTTACATTCAGAGTCATTCATATGAATTACACAGTTTATAATTATTACAAAAGAAGTTTGAAATATTAATATATCTTCATTCTACTCACTTTTCAAGACTTTCTCTTTAACTTTAATGCAAGAAGATCTCCTTAAAGCTTAATTATCAAAACTTGAAATATTATCAATAATTACCAGTCAGGTAGGAGTACGTAGACCATTCTTATAAGAGTTATATTCTAGCATCCTATAATAGGGATAAATCAATGTAAAAGTGAGATAATGAAATTTTTACATCACAAGTAAGAAAGTAAAGTATTTGCCAAATGAAATTAACTTTTGCCCTGCATATTAGTCTTGAAGTTCAGTATATAAGAAAAGCATAAAATAAATTTTATCATAAGCATTTTTAACAAAAATTTGAGTCTGTAGACTCCTAAGCCCAAATGGGCAATCCCATAGGCATAACCTTTATGAAGCTTTCCCGTTACCCATCGGTAGCTTATTCAAAATTAGGAACCGATGGTGTGTCTTTCCTCTGAATTTGCCCACTTCCTAAAAAGGCCTAAATCCTTCCATATGACTCCCAAGGCCAGTAGGCCCAATATATACAGATTTTAAGTGTTGCTTTCCATTCTCCAAAGACAAACTATAATAATCCAAGTAATTACCCTAGTCATTTAGGATTAATCTCCATCCTAATCTTGATCCTAAGTGTTAATCAAATCATTAGGAGTCATTCCCTAAGACTTAGTCCAAATCAGGATTGAAATAGATCAAGTCCTAATTTTTGAGAAAATTCAGAAACTCTAGAAATTGACCTATCTAATTTGGCCTTAGATCAAAAATTGGACTTCGTCATTGCACTCATTTCCCCCAAATTAGCTAGGGGTGATGTTTTGGAATTTTTCGGAGCACATTTATAAAATTCGAATTTTTCTTTAGTTTTAGAATTAATTTCTTAAATTAATCAAAATATTTCATTTTCCCTCTCTTTTTCTCTTGCTGATCCCTATGCTCAACCTCCCCCTCCTTCCTAGTAGCTTCCTCTCATCCCATGCACTCAAGTGGATGCTGCCATTTTTCTTCCCATCCATGCTGATGGGAAGGCTCTCAATGGAGCCTTGTCTGCCCCCTCCCCACTCATCTTCTTTAAAATGCAGCTTCAACTCCTCTTCTTCCTCATTTGTCCAGCTGAAGCTCTTTCCCTACTTTCTATTTTTGTTGTGCTAGCTGTTAAAGAGAAGTTCCATAGCCCCTCAAACTCTCAAGTTCTCAAGGATCCATAGAAGGAACTCTCATTTGCAAGACCAAGGTACTTCCTTTCCCCTATTGAATGTATTCAATGACTACTTTATTTTACTTTTATGCCTAGTTTGCATCCTTGTAAATTTGTATTTAGAGTATATAGTTCATTAGAGCTCATTAAGGTTGTGATTTTAATAAGATAAAGCTATCTTGTTTTTCTTCCTTTCTGCATACCCAGTCATTTAACTCCACAGTTTGCATTAATAACTTAATCTTTTGGTATTGATTTTGGTATCAATGGAAAGGTCTTGGAAAGAGCTTTCCAACAATATATGTCATCACACGTGAAGTGCTCTAAGTTGAGAGTAATTGAGCCTGAAAGTTGATTCGTTGCAGTTTTCGCACAGACAAAATCACTGTCTGGCGCTCCAGCGCGCTGCAGTGCCTGAGTTTCATATTAGGGTCCGCTATAGCCCCCCATAGCACCCCATAGCACCCGAGTTTCAAATTTGAGTCTGCTACAGTGCGCTGCAGCGCCCGAGTTTCGTATTAGGGTCCGTTATAGCACGTCGTAGCGTCCAGAAAATTTATTTGACCATATCTTAGTTATTTAGACTACAAATCCAAAAATTTAAAGTGCTAGTTAGCTTAAAATTTCAATGCCAACAATAATCTAAAATAATATTTAAGTTCTGAACTCTAACAAAATCAAAAAATGACCAAAATATCCCTAACCTTAATTAAGTCATAACTTGGTCAATTGAAGTCCAATTTGAGTCTACTCTTAGTTAAAGTACTCAGTGTGATATAGGAAAGCTATAGCCACTAAGTTTGTTGAATTTGAACACTAAATGGAAAAGTTAGTTTTTTGACCCCTCTTAACTTAGAATATTACCAAATTGCACTTAGAATTTGAAATGGCTATAACTAATTCATTAGACCTCAAAATTTAGTATTTTTAGACTCTATAGAATCCTTGAATATCAACAAATTGTAACCCGCATAAAAATTTAGATTTCATTAGGTGTAATTTATTATAATGCTCCTTAGGTCAAAAACCCTAGTTTGGACTTATTGGACCCATTTCTTATCCAAATTTGGTGTACTTACAGTCTATCTTCATGTTAGACAGTAAGAAATCATTTGATAGTAAGAAATCCTAATTTGGAGCCCTGAATCAAAAAGTAGCTTTTTGGACCCTTAAGTAGGGGCAAAATGGTCATTTTGCCCAAAATTTAGGTTAAGTATCTTTAACTCCTAGATTATCTTCTAAATCAATAAAACAAGTATTAAAATTATATTAAAATCCTCTAAGTGAGTAAAATCAGCTATTAGGTCATATTTATTAAAATCCCTAAAATTTCTCTAAGTCTTTTTCTTAGGAAATTCAACACCTCACGTTAGGATTATTCCTAAAATTAAGGCTAGATCATATGATAGATTTCAACCATTAAAAAATAGAGTCATTCAATAAATGAATCCTTGGTTTTATTAGTTTTTAGATTTTATAACTTATTTGGATTATTTTGTCTTTCAACATTAGATTTAGGTTAGGAGATTCATCCTATTAAGACTGATTTGCTTAATAGGATTTACCTCAATCATTAATTTACATTTAGATTTAATCTAAATCTTAACTCTTACCTTTGGGGTTATGTGATTAAGCCCAATATCGTGGTGTTTAATCCATAATCTCTAGCTTGGTAGATTTTGGGCAGCTTTTAGTTTAGAACATCTAAACTCATAAATTAGATCGTGATGATTTATATAGTCAGCGTTGATTAATCATATTATGACCTAGCTAGTCCTAATATTTTGTAACCTATAAGGATGTACTTCTAAGTTACACTCGATAGTACGAATTAGAGATCCTGAACTTATGTAATTTGGAATAATTTGAATAGTTTGATTAGATAACAAATAATATCACTATGTTTAGTAGAGTCCTTTTACAACTTGATTTTGTGCTACGTAATCCTTGAACTTTGTGCTTATTTTTTTTTTTGAACATGTCATATAAGAAAAATATTATTATATGAAAAATGAAAACTTAAAATATTAGGAAAACATTTACAAATGGGTTCAGTAAATGGTGGATTATGGTGCACATTACTCCAATGGAAAGGGGTAAGGCGAGATCAGGATGCTTAACTATGGGGTCCCCTATACTAATTTTAAAGAAGTAGGGTACTCTAACTATGGAAAGATCCCAACTTAAGTAAAGTCGGGTAAAACCCAATCTGCCTTAAGCCAAGAACTTGTCACCTGAATACTATAAACATTCATCAATATAAACATAGATCAAAGTGGCGGAAGCATAAAATATAAGGTAACATTTAAATGCACAACATAGTAGGAAATAGGAAACCAAGCAGTAACTCAGCACAAGTGTAGAAAGTAAAGTACATCCAGACTTTAATTATTATAAGCTAAATTAAATAAAATATAACAGTCTCTCAATCTCACTGGAATGCAAAAAAAAAATCTATCTAAACTGCTGCAGCATGATCCTCCTCCTGAACTAGCTCATCTCCTGCAGCACTGTCCACAAACAAGTCTGAACCTGACATTTGTCGGTATCACAAATGTCAGGGCCCCAACCAAAAATAAAAAGGTTACAATTAGACAATTGTCTAAGTATATTTTAGGCTATTTTAAATGAACTGATTAATTAAAGATATCACATTTGATTAATTTAACATGCAAGCAATTATGGGGTGCAACAAGCTATACAAGAAACAGGGTAACTATAAACTATCTATTTATAGCCATCAATAATTATATGAAAAAATATACAAAACATGAAGTAAATAAGGTAAAGCTAAAAGCAAAAGTAATTGCAACTACTGTAGTAAATTTGATCCTAATATGCTTATATTCACATTGAAATAAGCTGAGTATGAAAGAACCCAAATGCTGAAAATAACATACAATTCTAGCATCCTAAACATGCCAATATATATAGTAAATCTATAAGAGTATATATGCAACATGTAGATAAATATGAAAAGGGAAGACCACTAAGACATGTGGTAAAGAGCAAGACAAACAAAGCACTGTAAAGCCACTGAGACATGTGGCAAAGCAAGCCAATACTGTAAGAAAGACCATTGAAGCATATGGCACAACAATTAATACTGAAAACTGAACTAAAGTAACAGTAAGCCTAAGACATAGTCCTACCATACCAGATAATAGGACATACAGGGCCTCTGAACTGAGAGTTCAACTATAACCATCATAGACATCCATATCTGCTATGCTTGAGTTGAACTCATAGAATAAGTCTATAACCATCATAGACATCCATATCCGCTAGGCCTGAGACTATTTTATAACAATATAAGAACTGAAGAGGTAGACTAAGTTAGGGCATACTCTACTAACTGAAAGTATTGTAAGAACTAGATGAATGATATGCTTTACAAATACTAACTTAGGATGTATCATTCATATCCTAGTTCTCCTATTAGGCTCAATAAATAAGGCTCAATCTCCAAGGTATGCCAAGCTATCAAGTCAAAGTAAGCAAGAGACTCAATCTAGACTTATGTAATATCTGTTGTTATCTAATTTGTCCAATCTAACTATTCTGAGAAGATACAAGTTTAGGATCTCCAATATCCAGGTATCGAGTAAAATCTCAGATTTACGACCTTAAAGTTAATATTAGAACTTAACAAGTTCTAATTCATAATCATGTGATGACTATGTGGAGTAAATAAATAAATCAATGACTTAATTATTAATATTTTCCTCTCTTACCCAAATCTTGATTAAGTAAATCAAGATTTAAGGATTTTAGACTTAAACTCCAACTTGGTGTTCAAATTCTGAATCCAAGGTGATGTCTTAACAAGGATCTAGGGTTCAGACTTAATACCCAAATTAAGGATAAGGAATCCTATAAGCTAAAAGATCTAGAAACTAAGAACTTAGTGAATGATTACTCTATTAGTTATAAGATAAAATAATTAATTAAGAACTTGAGAATCTAAGATCTATATCCAATCTTGTAGGATAATTTTATTATCCTGTAGATTGAATCAATCATATACCCACATGGAAGGATTCAAAAGAATTAGACAATAAATCATTTAAAGAATTTTAATTGGAGTTAGTTCAATACAAAGAGAAGATCTAAAGTCTAAGATCTAAGATCTAATATCTGATATTTGATCACTTTAGACTTAAGCTAGGTTTTCAACTTAGGAATTCCTAAATGTGTTTCTTTTCAAATTTAAGCTCATAAACTAACTTAATTGAACTTATTAAATTGAGATTTAGCAACTAAGATTGTTAGTTCAATTACTAAGGAAAAATGATTTCTTTATGATCACCTAAGATTTAAGTATCTTAATTAAGGCTAAAAGAAGATTTCTTAACTTAATATCCATATTATTAACATCATTAGTCTAAAAGTTTAGTAGAACATTAATAATCCAACTAAGGGTGATTTTACTAAATTTTCCAAGGGTTAAGGGGCACTTAAGCACATTTTGGTCAAAATGACCAAAATGCCCTTCTTAAGGCTAAATATGGGATTTTAGGATTTAATTATCCAAATTACTTCTGATCTATCCTAATGTGTTTCATATTGATTAATAAAGTGGGAAACACACTTATCTTTGGTTTTGACAAGTTAATTAAGCTAATTAGCACTAATCACTCATTTAAGCCAATTAGGGTGATTAGTAAATTTAAGCATTTTTAGGGCAATCCAACCTTACCCTTAGGTTCTAATATACTTAAGATATTATTAAGAACAACATTCACCAAAATCAGAGGCTTAAATAGAGTTTAAGTTACTAATCCTTAATTAGAGTAATTAAGGGGTGATTAAGAATATTAATTATCCAAAATTTGTTTTAAGGGTCTGAAATTATTCTCTAGGATTTAATAAGCAATCAAAGACCTTAATTAATTAATTTGGTTATTAATTGAACTTATTATGATTTAATTAAAAACAAAAAAGGTTTAATCAATTATTTTAAATATAACCATTGGATCTATGATTTTATTTTATATTTAGATTCCTTGTATTTTTCTAATTCAAATGGTATATTAGATCATACTATTTGGATTAATAGAGCTAGAGTTATTAAGTTAATTTATTCTATAATTTTATTTAAATAGAAACTATATGATTTGATTTATTTAATTAATAACCATAGAAAATACATTCCTATAAATCGCTAATAACCGCGGCCCAAAATCAAAAGGCGCGGGTCACAGGTCGGCCCGACCCGAACTTCGTCTTCTTCTTCTCGACGATACCGCTAGGCGACCTTCCTTCGCTCAATTCGCTGTGCCCCGGCCACGCCACGCCTAGTTCTCGATGGCTACACCTTCATGAGACTCAGACTCATCGATCAAGACAAGAACCCCCATCTGGATCCTCTTGGATTAGTGGGGTGCTACTCGACCGAGGCGTACTAAGAGGAGGAGCTTCGAGTTTCTTGTGAGCAAGCAATTCTCCTCACAGGAGCCACCAAACTGATGGGGTTCAATCCCTACACCATCAGTGGGGTGAGGCGAGTCGAACCCCCAAGCTTTTATGACTTGGGGTGCAGCCGAACGCTGGGTCCTTATTCAGACCCAGTTCCAACTTGGCTGCTAGCTCGATCGATCGATACAACCGATCAGAGCTAGCTCAAACCCTAGTGACAATCGATATGGGTTTCCTAAGTGGCTAAGGTACTCTAGATGACATTCAGAGGCTCATCCAGAAGACAGAAAGGGGACTAAATATTAAGAATTTTCCATGGGAGAAGGTTGTATCTTAATTTGGAAAATTGTAGGCTCGGCTGAGGGAAATTAAAGTGCCTCCGAGCTCCCTAGATGATAGACGAAGGTTCACAGGGGGTTTGAACACCATACGGGCCCTCTATCAGCAGTTCTAAGCTTTGGGAACACCGGGAATTCGCCGAGGTGAGACGGGAGCTCCAGGGACTTCAGTTGCCAATTGAGGGTTCACAGTGAGCCAAAAGACTCACTGTGAATCTCTGGACTTATTTATAGGTTGAAGGAGCTATGGGGGTGGCTTCCAGAGCTCGAGCTCGGGAGAAAAGGCTCGGCTGAGGGTCCTCACCATTTTCTGAAATTGGGAAGGTCCAGGCCTCCCGAGTCACATTACTAGGCTCGGAGATTCTTGAAAGATCCTAACGGTCTAGGGGACAACACAGAAGGGAGTGGGGGACAGTGCTGGCGTGGCACGGTACGAGCGGATTTTCTGTCAGGCTGGCGATCGGGTGAAGACGATGATCCACAATGGCGGGGTCCGTCTCCAGCGTCTGATCGTGAGACCGTTGAGGATCGATGGTCTGATGCGGCTCCTGATTAACAGAACCGCAGAGACAATCTCAAATTTTAGATGCTAGATACCGATCAAGCGGGTAGGATTTGATCATGACGCGCATTATAAGAGCCATTGGATCAAGAGCGCTAGGATGCGTGCTATCTCATCGGGTGGCTCCCCTCGGTGCCCCGCTGTCGAGACCCCGCAGCGGATCTGTCGCTGTCCCGACAACAAATCCCACCATTATATTTTTTAATTATAAATTAATTTAAATATAATAAAAACTAATTAAATAATATATAAGTATTCTTAAATATTCTAAATCCATTTTAGGACCAAATGAGCTCCAAAAATTCCCAAAAATTCACCCTTAGCTAATTAGGGTATGAGGAATTCAAAAATGCAATCAGATTTTGATTTGGAGGTCAAATTAATTTAGGTATTTACCAGGGCTTAAAAATAGTCAAAAATATCAAAATTCTCAATTTAACTCCGATTGATTCCAAACTTCTAGGGTTAGGTTTAAATGACCCATTGAATCTAATAGAATCAAAATCAAGGCTTGATTTATCTTAATTAATCTAGATTTAGCTAGAATAAAAACTAGGGTTGTTACATTAACATTACTCATTGAGGAGTGTGTGTTAAGCTTAGAACCCGCTCAGTTTTATAGACGTGCTTGACTCCTCAGCTGTTTCTGAAATTATCCACAAAACAAAAGTATATAATTAAAAGATATTTGTATAGTATTATCTTCCACTTCAGTTTTATTTTACTATTCTATTTATGTCTGCCATAACCCAGAAAAGCTACGGGAATATACTAGGCTAGATTGGCCAATTCTTTCCGATATGGCAGTTGTACACTTTTTCAGTTTTTAGCTTGTTGTATATTATGATGATGATGCTTGTTATTTTAGTTAGCTATATTTTTCCTATTTACCTTCTTACTTATGTAGATACATATATAAGATGCTAGACTTTACTACTTATTATATGTACTACTTTCAGATTTATATTTTAAATCAGCATATGTCATATGATCATCAGCATGTATATGATTAGATTTTTCATTCAGTACTTTCTCTTACTGTATTATATATGTATGCATGTCCCTTGTTTAGTCGCTTAAGGTATACTTTTGCCTCACTTGTTGTTTAATTATAAATGCTATATTTATAACTTATCCGGTTTCCCTTGTATGCTTAACTGCTCCTATGCTAGATAGATGCTTGGTTTTGTATAGAGAAAATGGTGACATTAATAATATTTAATAAATATTTTGCCTAAAATGTACTTGGATAATTTAATTAATAAGATTTTTTTATTGGCTGGGGCCTTAGCATTGTGAAACTGGCAATATCAGATCTTGTTCAATTTGAGGAGCCAGTACCTGAGGAGGAGCCTTATTTAGAGGAGGTGCAGCAGCCTAGTACAGAAGACCTCTAGTTGTTTTTTTTTTCATTATGAGGATAAGTGATATTATCATTTTCAGTCTCTTAAACTTTAATTAAATGATGTAATAATACAGATACTCGTGACTGTGTTTACTTTCTGCATATTATTATTTCTGAGCTATTTCCTTTTATTTCATGTCTAATGTATAGTGAATGGATGTAATATTTATTTTATTTTACTTTCACACTTTGTATGTATATATAGACTTAGTGACTGATTCTCTTATTTATTCTGTGCACATTCTTCCCTTAGTATTGGATTGTGGATCTTACCTAAGCAATTGATAAGTGTAGGATTTGCTAGAGTGACATTCCACTCCTTAGTCTAATAATTGTGGACTTAAGGAACAGGATGCCACACAAACACCACAATAATATAATATATTTCATCTTTTTGTTACATGCCTTATAATAATTTTTGCAAATTAATAAGTAGTAAGCATATTAGAAGGCATAAGCAAGATTCAAATGAGAATGGCTCAAAGTAGATATGCTGAAATAAAACTTATAAGTAGATCTATATATCCGACTATTTTGATAAAAGTACAACTAGATTAATTCATTTGATCTGCCAAATAATGATTTAATTCATTAATTTAATATTTTATGATTTAATATGATTTATTGTTTATTAATGTAATATTAAGTTTATAAGCACTAAACTTTGTAATTTAGGTTTTTAAAATAAGAAAATGATCTAAATATTTTTAAATTAATTTTAAATTATTAAGTTACTAATTTAAGATATAAAGAACAAATTTAATTTATTTAAATTTATTTAATTTAATATTTAATCAAAATGACCAAAATGCCCCTCTTAAAGGTGTGCCCAAAAAATAATTTTAAGAATTAGGCTTCCAAATGAAATTTAATTAATTCAAAATATTTTCTTACTGTCTAATATAAATATAGACACTAAGAACACCTAATTTGTCCAAGAATTAAGGCTAATGAGTTTAAATTAATATTTAAGCTCATTAAGGGTAGAATAATAATTTTACTTACGGAAATTTAAAAATTTTTCTATAATTATGTTGCTTTTTGCCTAAGGATTCCATAGAATCCAAAATTTATAAATTTTAAAGTCTTATAACTAAGTTATGACCAAAGCAAGGTTTATTGTTAGAAGTATAATTTATTAGATTTAGAAATACGGCCAAAAAGCTAATTTCTTCATTTGACATCTAAATTGAGCAAAGTAAGTGGCTATAGTTTACTTATAGCACACTAATCATAATAAAATTGAGTTTGCTCAATTTGGACTTCATGTGGCTAAGTTTTCAGGTTAATGAGCTTAAAATTAGGATTTAAGCTCATTAATGAGTGATTAGTGAGTAATTAATGAATTAATTATAAAAAAATATTTTAACTATGCCAATATACTCTCCTCTATTTTTTGAGTGATCAAAAACTTAAATTTGAATTTTGGATAATTAATGAGTCTAATATTCACTATTCCATTTTTAAATTAATTAGGCTAAATTAAAAAATTTAATAATAAAAAATAAAAAATTTCTTATATATTAATATTCCCTATATTTTTTTGATCAAAATATTATATTGGATCACTGTATTTGAATGAAATTTAAATAAGTTATGATATTATCAATATATTAAGATTAAGTGATTAATTAGGCAAAAAGGTGATTAGTGAAACTAATCACCAAATCAAAAAACTAATATGATAATTTTAATCCTAACATAAGATGTGAACAAGTTTAAACATTAAGTTAAATAAAATTTGAATATACAATATTCATTCATATGGAAGCAACATCTAAAGTTTCCAAATACATATATTTTCATCATAATATTAAATATTATTTTACAAATTTTATTTAAATGTGATGATAAATTTAAATATTAATTTAACAAAATTTGAGCATACAATATTCATTCTTATGGAAGTAAATCTAAAGTTTCCAATACATATATTTTCATTCTAATATAAGAACTTGAACATGTGAAACTCATAGTTATGTAAGATATGATTTTGCAAATGAATTTAAATCTAAATATTAATTTAAATAATAACTTGAACATATTATTTATATGCCATCATCCTAATTATTAGCATGAATATAAATATTTAAGAAAAACTCCTTATTTAATTTAAGTTTAAACATAATTTGTAACTTTCTTATGACATAAGATTGATGATTTAAGTTAAATCTAAGTCATCACTCATGACTTTAAAGTTTAATTAAGCTTAATACAAAAGAGGAAGAGGGGTATTTCTTGCAATTTACTTGCTAACCTTGGAACTAAAGAAAGAATGAAGGATGATGATGATTTACTAGAGTTCCTATCACCTTGATGGGAACTTGAAGTCCTCTTGTTGCTCATTTAGTCTTTGAGAAGGTGTAGGGTGAAGTATTCTAGCTTGAGAAAGAAGTATGAGAGAAAGAGATGGAGAGGGCTTTGAGTGCTTGAGGTAGTTATCAATTAAGTCTAAAGGAGGTGAAGAAAAATGTCCAGCCCTTTTTAATTAAGTAGATTCCAAATGAATGCACTAGGATAGATCCAATGGAGGGTATTTGATCTTGGAGAGCTTGAATGGTTAAGATTTGGATGATACTCATTTTTTCATATAATGAAAAAAATATTTATTATTATAAGAATAACATATTCTTATGGATAGAATTAAGATGAAATTTTTGTGAAATTTTTGTTTAATTTGCCCAAAAGTGCTAAAAATGAAAGTTTAATCATCCCTGAAATCGATTACATATAAATTACCAAAATTTCAAATTGGGGTATTCATTAGATAGGTCGAGAGGATTCCATAGATACTAAAATTGCCCAAATTAGATAAATGGTTGAGCTAAAATTTACATTTTAAATTTCAGAATTTTTTTCTAATTTTTAGCTGACCCGTTTATTAACAGTGCCGTTAACGGAGCATTTAACGCTGTTAACAGTGATCGCTTTCATCATGAACGGCATCAAGCGTAGATTCAATCTGCGCTGTCCACTTGAGTGATAAAAGATGGCAATCGTAGGATCCGCCGCTTAGATTGACGGGGCGGCGCGTTGACACGTGTTAACGCCATTAACAATATTTTTTTTTTAAATCCAAGAATTTCACCTGTAGCTAATTTGGGGGTGAGTTGCACAACGGTGAAGTATGATTTTAGTTTTGAGATCAGTTTAATTACCATAATTTATTGAGTATTAAAATATATAAAAATATTCGAGAAACTTTGATTACTTCCAAAAATTTCCAAAATATCATCTTTAGCTAATTCAGGGGTGATGAGCATAATAGTGAAGTTAAATTTTCAATCAGATGATAAAATAATTAGTATATTTTTCTTAATAAAATAAAATAATAAAATAACCACAAAATGATGAAAAATTGAAAAATTCCAATTAAATTACCGAATAAATTTTAAGAATATTCCTAGTAATCCTATATTTTTATATTGTCAATTTATTGTGAATTTTAAAATTAGGAAACTAATTTGAAAAGAAATCTAGTATTTCACAATATGCATCATTGACCCATAGAGTTCAGTGTTGGAGATTTTCATACTTAAAGGTTAGCCCAATGAAAGGGAGTCTTTAAATTTAGCATAGCTAGGAAACTCAGTCCCCGCTATGTCGAGCCATTTGAGTTAACAGAAAGGATAGGATCTTCTGCCAACAAATTGAATTTACCCGATGACTTTGCAGCTGTTAATAACGTATTCAACGTATTTACACTAAGAAAATGCCTCAGAGATTACTCTCATTTATTCAGTTTCTAGATGTTCAAATTTAGCCTATTTTGTCATATGCTGAAGAGCCCATTTGAATCTTGGCCCAAGATAGAAAACAATTGAGAAGTCGTTCCATTGATATGGTAAAGATTTAGTGGAAGAATCAATCCTGAAATGAAGCCACTTGAGAGAAAGAATCTAATATGCGATCCAAGTACCCTAAGCTATTTGAGAGCCTAAGTACTTTCCTAACTCCTTGTCATCTCTATTCAATTCTTTAGTTTCAGCATTATTCTTTTCACTTGAGTGATGTCGAGGGCGACATCATTTCTAAGTGGGGGAGCCTGTAACAACCCAAGTTGTTACCCTAATTAATTAGAAGTAATTTAAGTCCTGACTCTAATCTTAATGCATTAATTAAGTCATTAGGGATTGTGGGGTCTGTACTTTCCACGGCCATGCTAATACTGATATTAGCATAATCGTAGGGAGTACGGTGCTCCACTCTAGCGGCAAATCCCCAACTCTAGTAGAGTTAGGTAGGACCCAACTCGCCTTAAGCCAAGGACTTATCACCTAGAGCTGTAAACATACATTAATACAAATCAAAGTGGCAGAAGCAAGAAACAGTATAATATAACATCCGCGGGCATAACATAGTATAAGAGAGCAAAAGAAATAGTAACTCAGATCAAACGTAGAAAGTAAATACATCCATAATTTAATTATTACAAACTGAATTTAATAGAAATAAAGATCTCTCAATCTCACTGTAAAAAGAGAAAATCTATCTAAGCAGCAGTAGGAAGATCCTCCTCCTGCACCAGCTCCGATCCTGCAGCGCTGCCGATGAACAACACTGAATCTGACATTTATTGGTATCACAAATACCAAGGCCCCAGCCAATAAAAGAAAAACGTTACAGTTAGACAATTGTCTAAGTATATTTTAGGCTATTTAAGTGAAGTGAGTAATTAAGATATCACACTTAAAGGTTTTAAACGTGCAAGCATTAAAAAGGTGCAATAAGCTATAAGAATGGGGTAATTATAAACTAATCATTTATATCTAATCAACAGGTATGTAAAATAATATACAAAAATAGCAACTAAATAAGGTGAGGCTAAAAGTAAAAGTAACTGCAACTACTAAAATAAATCTGATCCTAACATGCTTATGATCACATGGAGACATGCTGAGTATAATAAGAACACAAGTGCTGAAATAGACATACAATTCTAGCATCATAAATATACCAATATCTTAGTACTAATCAATGAGAGCATATATATAAGCATGCAAATTGACATGAAAAAGGCCACTGAGATATGTGGCAAAAGTAAACAAACACATGCATGAGCAAAAGTAAAGCTACTGAGACATGTGGCAAAGCAAGGCAAGTACTAAAATAAAGGCCACTGAAGCATGTGGCAAAGCAAAACAAACATTGATAACTGAACTAAAGTAGCAGTAAGCCTAAGATATAGTGCTGCCATAACAGAACAGGCCATACTGGGCCTCTGCACCGAAAGATCAAAATGTATCCATCATAGGCATTCATAGAGCTAGGCCCGAGTTAAACTTATAAAATAAGATATGTATCCATCCTAGACATCTATCGAGCTAGGTCTGAGTCTATTCTATAACAAAATTAGAATTGAAGATGTAGACTAAGCTAGGACTTACTATACTAATTAAAAGCACTGAAAGAACTGAATGAATGCTATGCTTTTTAAATACTAACTTAGGATGTATCATCCATTTCCTAAGCTCTCCTATAATGCTCAATAAATAAGGCTCAATATTCAAGGTGTGTGGAGCAATTAAGTCAAGTAAGCAAGAGACTCAATCTAAGCTTCTGTCATATCTGTTGTTGTCTATTTTACCCAACTAACTATTCTGAGAATATACAAATTTAGGATCTCTAATATCCAGCTATCGAGTAAGATCTCAGATTTACGACCTTAATATTAATATTAGAACTTAACAAGTTCCAATTCATAATCTTATGATGACTACAAAGATTTAAAGTAAATGAATTAATGACTTAATTGTTATTATTTTCCTCTCTTAACCTAAGTCTTGATTTAGTAAGTCAAGACTTAAGGATTCTGGATCCAGACCCCACTTGGTGTTCAAATTCTAAATTCAAGGTAATATCTTTAGTAAGGATCTAGGGTTCACACTTTAAAACCCAATTTAAAGGTAAGGAATCCTATAAGATGAAGGATTCAGAAACTATGATCTTAATGAAAGGCTGTGCTAATATAGTAAGATAAAATAATCAGTAAGAACTAAGAATCTAAGATCTATATTCAATCTTTAGGATGATTACATTATCCTATAGATTGAATCAATTCTACACCCACATGGAAGGTTTCAAAAGATTTAAACACTAAATCCCTTAAGGAATTCCAAATGGAGTTAGTTCAATTCAATTAGAATATCTAAAGTCTAAGATCTAAGATCTAAGATCTAAGATCTAAGATCTAATATTTGATTACTTTAGACTTAAGCTAGGTTTAGACTTAGAATTTTACCAAGATATTTCTTTTAAAATCTAAGCCTTTAGGTCAACTTAATTAAGTCATTAACTAAGGATCTAACATTTTAAGATAGTTAGACTTAATTCTTACGACACGATGATTCCTTTAAGAACACTTAAGGTCTTAAGAGCTTAATAAGACTATCTTAAGATTTCTTCACTTAATATTAATATCATTAACATAAAAATTCAGTTAGGTGCTAATAATCTAACTAGAGATATCTTACTGAATTTTCAAGGTTTAAGGGGGTGCTTAAACACATTTTGGTCAAAATGACCAAAATACCCCTCTTAAGGCTAAAAAATAAAATTTTAGGATTTAATTATCTAAATTGATTCAAATCTATTTTAATGAGTTCCATGATGGTTAATAAAGTAGGAAATATACTTAATGTAGGTTTTAGTAACCTAATTAGCCTAATTAACACTAATCATAATTTAAGGCCAATTAAGGTGATTAAGGAAACTAGGGCATTCTAAAATGATCCAACCTCATTCATAGGCTCTAATATACTTAAGAAGGCATTAGGAGCTTATTTTACCAAAATTAGAGGATTAATCATGGTTTAATACACTAATCCTTAATTAGGGTAATTAAGGGGTAATTAATAAAGTTAGGGTTCCTTAATTACTTTTAAGGGTCTACATAGGTTCCTTATGGTCTCATGAGCAATTAGAGACCTTAATCAACATGTTTGGGTATTTATTGAATTTAATATGATTTAAATAAGAATAGAAAAAGATTAAACAATTATTTAAAATCTAATCATTGGATCTTTGATTTTATTTTATATTCAGGTTCCTTATATTTTTTTTATAAAAATAGTATATTGGATTATACCATTTGGATAAATATATCTAAAGTTATTTGAATTCAGAAATCCTTTTATTACTGTCGCCCCAAAACCAATAGGCGCGGGTCACGGGTCGGCCCGACCTGTGACTTCGTCTCCTACCTCTCGACGGGCTCTGATCCTAGGGAAACCTTCCTTTGCTAAATTTGTCGCGCTCCGTCCACGCCATGCCACTAATTCGATGGCTAGACCTTCAGGAATCAAAGGCGCGTCAAATAAACCATAAATCCCCATCAGGGAAGCACTGGGTCGCCGGGGTGCTACTCGACCAAGGCACCTTCTAAGGCAAATATGGGGAGAGCAAGTTCTTCTTATTGACCTGACATCCCAAGCTAAGGCTTAACCCTATACGTTCAGGGATCGACGGGGAAGCGATAGGGTGAGCCGAGAGGATCTAGGGAGGTCTGGATCAATGGAGTGCTACTCGAGGTATTTTACAATCACAGACTCGCTCTGAGTCGATTGATACCAATCGAATTGATCGACCAGGCCAAGCCTAACGATTGCAATTAGCCTTCAATCACTCAAAGAAGAGTCTAGGACTCAAATGGGGCTCAATAGCTCAGGAGGAACATTGGTGACCAATGCCTCAGGGACCAGCTGCCAGTGCACATCCAGACAAATTTATGCTGTCTAGTTCACTGTCAACTTCCCAATCAGAAGCCTTAAGTGTCTAATAGAGAGCTATGGTTAGGACCTATCACAACATCTAAGGTGGAGGAGCTATGAGGCGAGCTGGAACCAGCTTGACAGGAAGAGGGACGGAGGCTGTACCTGAAGTTAGATAGCTGGCTATGTCCGAGGAAAAATGAAGGGCTCTAAGTACTCTAGATAGTGGCAGAAGTTAGCTGGGGTCTGAACGTCAGACACACACCCACTATCAGTGGTGCACAGCAGGGGTTCCACTGGGAGGCTTCGACCAGTAGTTGGACTTGGCAGGAAGGGCAGGAGCTCCAATACTTTAATGCTGGGGGAGACGGTGAGCAGCAGCTTTACTAAGAGTGCTACGGGGAGTTTTTATAGCTAGGGAAGAGGCTAGGAGTGGTCACCATAGTTGGGAACCATGCCGCAGGCTCAGGCTGAGCTGTCTCTGCAGCCCACACCAAATGGCATTACCCCAGCCTCAAGGGTGTCTAGGAGAGCTCGGCCATTATGGGAAGGACTCTAACAGCCTAAGGAGTGAGACCGAGGAGTGGCAGACAGGGTCGGCATGGCATATTTCAGCGAATCTTCTCAGTTGGGCTGGGAGTCGAGCGAGGACGAAGTTGAACAACTGGGACTCGCCCTCAGCCGTCTGATCTGCGAAGCCATTGGGTTTAAATGGCTTGATGAATATTCAGATAACAAAACCGTAGGTGTCATCTTATCCGTCGGATCAAGCATTGGATCCGACGGGTGCTAGAGGATCAGGGCGCAATTGATCGGTGTCGTTTGATTGCACGCCATGATTCGTGCAAGCGCATCCTGGGGCAATTAAGGTAGCACCGCTATTGAGACCTGTCGCGGTCCTGACAGCAAATCCTGGCTTATTTATTTTAATTAAATAATTAAATTAAAATGATACAAATTCAATTAATTAATATAATAACTCATAATTAATTTTAAATCCAATTTAGGCTTAGATGAACTCTAAAAATTCCAAAAAATTCACCTTTAACTAATTAGGGTATGAGGAATTCAAAAATAAATTAGATTTTAATTTGGAGATCAATTTAATTTAGGTATTTTCTAGGACTTAAAAATAGGCAAAAATACCAAATTTCTCAATTTAGCTCCGTTTGATTTCAAACTTCTATGGTTAGGTTTAAATGATCCATTGAGTCTAATGGAATCAAAATCAAAGCTTGGTTTAGCTTAATTAATCTAAATTTAGCAAGGGTAATAACTAAGGCTATTACAGGTATTCACCACCAAGATTTAGTCCAAATCAAGAGTTAAATGGATCAAATTCAGATTTTGGGAATTTCAAGAACCCTGGAATTTGACCTAATTAAGTTGACCTAAGATCAAAAATCAGACTTCGCCATTGTGTTGATTGCCCCAAATTAACTAGGGGTAATGTTTTGGGGGCAATAGGAAGTCAAAATATTGTCGAATATTTTAATAATATTTAAATACCCCAAAATTTAGAAAAATAAAAAACCTCATCATAATTGAAATTTGACTGCATCGTTGTGTTCCTCTCTCTTTAATTAGCTAGGGGTAAATATTTGGAAATTTTCTGACTACGATTAATCAATTAATTTTAAATAAAAATTAATTAAATTTTAAATAAAAATTAATTAAATTTTAAATAAAATATTAGTGTTTAACGGCGCCATCTCCCGTGCTGTCGCCTCCTCCGCTTTAACATCTGCCTATCATTCGATCGAACGGCAGGATCCGACAGTTGATCGTATCGATCTAACGGCCCAAAGCACCTCCTCCCTTGTCTTCTCTGTTGCTTTCTATGCAGTAGGCTGCCGCCGTTGCTGCCCAACCAGCGCCCCCCCCCCCCCCTTCTAACAATTCGCCAGGTCCCCCTTAAGCTACCTTAAGCAACTTTAGCTCACTTCACGACAACTGTGGAACCTCGAGAGCCTTCTGAAGCTAGTCCCCGCAAACCCTAGGATCGCAATCTGCCGTTCATCTTGCAGGTACTGGATCTCACCCTCTTGTATATGTTTAGCTTGATCTTTGCTCGACACCTTATTGCACGCATAAGATTAGTGTTTGACCGGCTTCGATTGGGTTTGATCGAAGTCGATCGAAGCAATTTGACGGCATCAGTACAGTGGTTACCGTTATGCCCCATTTCCACCTAACACTAGCAATTAGGGTTAGGTTGTATTCACATCTCCAAGCTCCTTCAGCGCTGGTCTGGGCACCAGTGTATGGGCCTCATCGAGGCCTATCGTCGGTCGTGCGGGCAAGGCCATCACCGGAATGGCCAATTAGAGGCATGCCTTAGCCTCGGTCGATCAAAAGGAAGGCATATATAACAACCCAGGGTTGTTACCCAGCTTAACTTTAGCCTAATCTTGTCGTAATTATCATTCCATTAAGTTTATCTAGTCATTAAAACCAAACCCTGAACGTTTGGAGCAATTTAGAGCTCAATCGATTATTTTGGAATATTTTAATATTTAATTAATTAAAAAATTGAGGTATTTATTTTGACCTCTAAATCAAAATCTGACTTCATCGTTGTGATCGTCACCCCCAAATTAGCTAGAGGTGATGTTTTGGTCGCATTTGGAAGTCATCGGATTTTTGCGAATATTTTAATATAATTAAATGCACCAGAAAATGGAATAATTAAATAATCATCGAAATCGAAATCCGACTTCACAGTTGAATTCCTCACCCCCAAATTAGCTAGGGGTAAATTTCTAGAAATTTTTGGAGCGCATTTATCTAACCTGAATTTTCAACAATTTAGAAGATGAGTAATTATTTATTTAACTAAGAGAAATCATTTTTTTCTCTTAATTTATTTCCCTAACTTCCCCTTCCCCCCTTACAATTCGGCTAGCCATCCCTCCCCATGCCCTCTTAGGCTTAACCATGATGACCCCTCTCCCTAAGCTCATGATGGCTCCCTACTCCCCTACTCCATCCTCCCTCTCCTCCTTTAAAAGTGGAGCACAGCCTTCCTTCTTCTCTTTGCTGTCAAGTTAAAGTTCTAGAGCTCTCTCCTTTCTCCTCCATTGCTGCACCTTTAAGAAGAAGCTCCTCCCCAAGGTCTTCAAGAAAATAAAGGTCCTTTTCTTCCTTTCCTAAAGGCTAAGGTACCCTTTTGTTTACTCTCCTTGTCTCCTTCATGTTACTACAATGCTTGAATGTATCTCTAGAAATCTATCAACATGTATGGAATCTATTAAGGCTCATTGAGGTAGCTCATTTCTTTGAAAAATGAATGCTCTGCTTTCGTCCATTTTGTATACCCTTACATTCATCATAATTTCTCGTATAGTTAGGATGCTCCGTTTGTGCTGATGTTAGTGTCAATAGAAAGGTATGTATTGGAGATACCTTTCCATTGATACATGGCACCGCTCATGGAATGCTCTGGATTGAGAGTATTTGAGCTCAAAATGTGGCCTTTACGAGTTTTCGCACAGGCAAAAACACCGTCTGGCGCTGCAGCGCGCTGCAGCGCCCAAGTTGCAAACTAGGCCGTTGCAACGGCATTTCAAAAAAATTATATTAAAATCCATTAATTACCTAACTAAACAGTAAATCACAAATTTGACCGCTGCAGCGCGCCACAGATCGCTACTGCGAGTTGTAGTGGTATTTCAAGAAAACTTTAGGGAATATGAAAAATGAATTAATTGAATAGTAATTTCGCAAGTTGGACCGCTACAGCATGCCATAGTGCGCCACAGCGGGCCGCAGCGCTAAGAGCGCCACAGCGTGCTGCAGCGCCAGAAGCACCACAGCACAGTACAGCATCAGAAGTGCTGCAGTGCCCAAAATTGCAAAAATGCTCAAAAATGTTCGAAAACTGCCCAGAATTGGCTGAAATGGCCGAAACTTCTCCGTTTTTGCATTTTAAGATCCCTAGGACCCTAATAAGACTAAATTATATCAAATTTTATGCTGAAGCTAAGTTTGAAACTTTGTCATCTTTATCAAGTGCTCAAAACCTATTATATATCTTAAATGTATTGTGTCAATTGCTAGATAATAGAATCCTTAAAAGCATGTATTACATATGTATAATCTTAACAACCAAATAGCATGAATCCTAAGTCTTTTATATTTGTAATCAAGTGCTAATCTCTTTGTTTGGATTTAGAATTTGGTTAGCCTTAATTACCTTTTATCTTATGTCATCTTTACCTTTATATGCTTTCATGATATTATGATGTATGTTAGAAAACTCTAAACATTTATTTGGACACCTAATTATGTGTAATTAACATTAAACTATAACTGAACATAAAAATATTGATAACTTGATTAAGTAGATGATACTTAATCTAAATCTAAAATTGTCATCAATAATACACTAATAATACAATGATTTATCTTTGACCTTTAAATTATAATACCTTTGGTCTTAATAGTAGAAGGTTAGGGGTTAAACCCTAACTTGTCTTGATTAAGATCTAAACTTTAATCGCATAATCAATTAACTTGATTGAAAGATAATTTAATTGACATTATTCCAATAATGCATCTGATTTATTATTGATCTTAAATCATTGAATTAGAAGTGCTAAGGTTAAAATTAAATCTGTGTTATTGAACCATCTAAATATAAACTTTAAATCTTTAATTTTCTCTTATATAAGACTATTAGCATAAAATAGATAATAAAATTGTAATGATTTATGAAATGATCTAACTCTAATAAGATCTTTGATTTTATCCCATAATTGTAGAATAGAAAATGATCAGATGAATTTTGATCATCTGATATGATCACTTGAATGTTAACTTAAGAAGTAAAAAGTGAGATCTTAAGGATCTTGCTTTAGGATCGTCCTTAAAATATTTAAGGACCTTAATTATTGATACTTTGAGGTAGGAAGAGCTTTTGTAACTTTTTGAGATAGGAACTTAGATGATCCTTAATAACTTTAGAAGCTGAACTTGATACCTTGTCGTAAGTATCACCTAAAGTACTGAAAATGGGACTTATTCCTTATGGTAGTAACCTACATTGAGTGATCTTTTGGTCATATCTTTGGAGCCTTATGTAGGACTTACCCATTTAGATTGAGGATTAATAGCTTTGATAAATCCTTGTTAATTAAATAGAGTGTCTAAACCCAAATTATTGGTTGGTGTAGTATGGTATACCCATAGTACTTGATTACTTTAGTAGTATTCAGGATTGGTTGATTCACTCCAATGTGAAAACTTATGACCAGGTGCTATCCTGAGGGATTAGACAAATACAATCCCGTTAGAGTAAATATTCCTAGACTAAGAGTGTTATAAATAGAAACTCATTCCTTAGTTTGATTAAAATACAAATTCTCATCGGTAATGCCTCCTAGCGAAGATCGCTTCAATAGGTTTGGCTTAAGCAAACTAAGTAATTCGAGTCACCTTCTTTAGGATACTAAGTGTGATTGTGAGTTGGGCATCTTAATGGCTTAGCTTGAGATACAAATCGCCATCGAGTGATGCCTCCTATCAAAGATCGCTTCGTTAGGGTGGCTTAATCAAACTAAGTGTTAAGAACCACCTTTCTTACAAACGTGCTTAATATGTGTATACAATCATCCCATCTAATAATTTTTAAGTAAATTCTCAACTTTAACTAAGTATCAAACCAAAATGTAGGAGTTAGAATCCTTTTAGCAGGATCCTGCACAATGGAGACCTTAAATTCATTATCGAATTTTTAAGCATTATTTCTGGATTTATCTCATGTATATTAGAAGCATGAGCATGAGCATAAGCATGATATTGAGTATTAGTAATGATGTATGAGTATTAGTGATGATTTATGAGTTACGGAATGTTGTATACATTGACTAAGAAATTTTAGGATGCATCGGCATCGCAGTTCCCAACTGGATGTATGTAGACATTGGATCGTACGACTCATAGCAGCTTAGTGATATTTTGGTTGTATATCAGTGGTATGCAGTATTGCAGCATATTAAGATGTACATTTTTAGTGGCATACAATATAATTTTATATGTTATTACTCAGTTTCATATCCATTACTGTTTTGGCTTACCTTCAGTATTCTATTTACATTTCAGTTTTACATTACGTTACTTTAGTTTCATACAGTTTTATTCAGTTTTATACTTTCAGTTACCTTCACAGTTTTTTTGCAGATTTACTTATACTATGTAAATGTTAAATGAATAATTAGAACTGTTTAGTTTAGTTTCGATATGTTAGACTTATTATCTAACACGGGGTACTTTTGGGATTCGGCAATTTGCTCGATCTTGAGCATTATATTGAGCCAGGTCAGGAGGACACCCAGGAGATTCAGGAGGAGACCGTGGAGCACTAGTGAACTCACCTCTTTTACTACCTTTATACTTAGTTCTTTTCAGCCCAATACTTAGCTCTATGTCTATTATTCTGTGAATGTTTGTAATAATTATGGATGTATTTTTTTTTCTTTTCTAAGATGAATATTTTCATATAGCTTCTGTGATGAATGTTTCTGGATGTTTGCTTTTAGCTTCCGCACTCTATTTATATACTACTTATATTTAGTATTATGATGTGATCAGTATACTGGAAATGCTGATATCTTATGCATATATTAGATTCTTCATATTGTATTCTAAATCCAATGTATGTATTTGCCTAATGCTTAGGATATGAATACTACTCTTATCTTAAGTATTAGCTCTCAACCCTCCTTAAGGTTGAATCAGCAACCCTTTAGACGGGCTTGGTTTTCAGCTATTCGAGGAGAAGGGTCATTCCTCCCTGAGTGGCGCACTGCTCCACCGCCGAAATTGATCATAATTGTCTTTTTTGTGCGTGGTGACGGGGCTGGGCGCTATAGTAGAGCTCCCGCCTTGGGTTGTCCGAGTCAGCGGACACGCTGCATCTGTGGGGCCCGCAGAGCCAGCTGGGTCGCAGGGATTCACTGCGCGTCCCGTTGTGGGGCCCACCTGCGCATACGACGCGCTGTCTTGGGGCCTGCAATGTCTCACCTGTCGGGGGTTGAGGGACCCACCCGAGGCAACTTGAGCCTCTGTGGTGCTACCACGCATCCGTGGGACCCGCCTCCTTCTGAGGCTGTTGCCTCAGTCGTGCATCTGTGGGACTCATCGACTGTCGCCTCGACCAGTCATAGCGCGCCTCGTGTAGGTTGTGGGACCCATCGCCTGTTTATTTTAATTACATCTATTTATTTAGTTATTATTTTATATCTAATTCAAATAGTGATTTAATTAATTCAAATTAAATTAAAGTAATCATAAAAACTTTAGATGCTCATAACTATTTATCCAATAATCTAAATATATTAAATATATATCTTATTTTAATCAGAAAAATGAGATGAATATTATGGTAGTGTCAAATTTCTTAAAGAACATCTAAATAACCTAATGATATTTTAGGACATCCCACACTTATACCAAAACTTTAAGCCCTTATAACTTTGCACCTAGTGACCCAAACCTAGTTAATACAGGTCTTATTTTAATCAAGAAAGTGTCTAGTTTGTCATGATAATGTTGTTAATTTTGTTATTGGACCATTAGTTTGACTAATGACTTTTGGGTACCCTCATTACTTACCCTAATTAGCCTAGAAACTCAATTGACCATAGCTTAGTCAATTGGACTCTAAATTAGGTCATTAAATTTCTATATAAATTGGAAAACCCTAAACAACAGTAAGCAGAAATAACATAAAGGTTTTCACTACTATAAACCCTAAGTTGACCAAAATACTCATAATCCTAGTTAAGTCATAACTTGACTAAATGAGGTTCAATTTGGGTCTACTCCCTGTTAAAGTACTTAGTGTGTTATTGGAAAACTGTAGCCATTGAGTTTGCTGAATTTGGATCTCAAATGGAAAAATTAGGTTTTTGACCCTTCTTAACTCTAAAAATTTCACATTTACCCATAATCTTGGAACACCCATAACTTAACCAATAGACCTCAGAATTCAGTGTTTTTTGACTTTATAGAATCCTTGAACAACAAATAATAATAAACTGCACAAATTTTTATACTTGACCTAAGTGATATTACAAAACTACCCTTTAGGTCAAAATCCTTAGTTTGACCTTATAGGACTCAATTCTCGTCCAATTGAGTATACTTATTATCTATCTTCATTTTAGACAGTAAGAAATCAGTAAATATCAAGAAAATCTAATTTGGAACCTTAAATTAAAAAGTAGCTTTTTGGACCCTTAAGTAAGGGCAAAATGGTCATTTTGCCGAAAATTTAGGCTAAGTGCCCTTAACCTCTAAAATAATATTTAGATCATTAAAATCAGTAATAAAACTGATTTAGAATCAATTTAAGTCATAAATCTCTCAATTTAAATAAATTTGATAAAAATGCTAATTTAGGCTTGAAATTTCCCTAAGTATAATATACCTTAGCTAAAATCCATTATTATCTCTTTTAACTAAGCAAAAACATCAAATGAAATTGAATAAATTCAATCAATTCTCTAAATTTTCTCTAAGTCATTCCATTATGAGTCTATTAGAAATCCTTACTTCACTTTAGGATCTTTTTCTTAAGAATAGGAATAGATATTATGTGAGATTTCATTCATTGAATAAAGTGGGTTATTCAATGAATGAAACCTTGGTTTTATTAGTTACTAAATTTTATACTTTAGTTCTGGTTATTTAATATCTCAACTTTAGATTAAGAATTGGAGATTCATTATATTAAGCTTGATCTTGCTTAATAGGATTTACGTTACTCATTAGTTCACTATTAGAATTAAAATCCTAGTTCCTTAGGTTTTACCTTTGGATTATGTGATTAACTCTAATTCATAGTATTTTATCCATAATCTATAGTGTAGTGAATCTTGATCAGATCTTAGCTTACAATGTCTAAATATATCAATTAAGACATACTGATTTCTTATTTAACTTGTAAGCGACATTGATTGAATTAAATTAGAACCTAATCAGTTCTAATTTTTTTTTAACATATATGGTCGTGCTCCTAAGTTACACTTAATAGTATGAATTGAAGATCCTGAACTTGTGTAACTTGGAATAGTTATAATAGTTTAATAGATAACAAATAATGTCACCTGGTGTAGTAGAGTTTCTTGCTCACTATTGATATATTTGTGATTTCTCATTCCTTGTATTATGTGCCTTAAACCTTGAACATAACATACAAGACAATATTGTGCATGAAATGAAAACTTAGAACAGTTAAGACAACATTTGCATTGGGTTCAGTATTCAGGTTGATTATGGTGCACATTTACCCTAATAGATAGGGGTAAGGAGAAATAAGGGGCAACTTAGCTTTACTCATTGAGGAGTGGTGTGTTAAGTTTGGAGCCTAAAAAGTTTTGCAGATGTGCTTGACTCCTCAGCTACTTCTGGACATATCCACATGAGCAAAAGAAAAATAACTAAAATGAATTAAATTTGTATTTTCTGCCTCCTCAGTACTGTACTGTTCTATTCTGGCATAGCCCCAAAAAGCTTAAGGAATTTCTGTTCTGCCCAAGCCCAAAAAGGCTTTGGGATAATACTAGCCCCAATTAGCCAATTTTTGATATGGCAATTTATACATACATGTTTTCTGTTTATCATTTTATAGATGCATGTTACTTCAGTCAACTTTACTTTACTTTACCTACTTACTATAACAATCCTAGGTTATTACTTAGCTTAATTTTAGCTTGCTCACATCCTAATTATCATTCCATTGAGTTCATCTAGTCATTAGAACCAATCCCCAAAGATTTGGAGTGATTTAGAGATAAATTTAATTTTTTTGATTATTTTAATAATATTTAATTAATAGAAAATTGAGATATTTAATTTGACCTTGAAATTAAAATCCAACTTTGCCATTGTAATCGTCACCCTCAAATTAGCTTGGGGTGATGTTTTGGACATTTTTGGATGTTGTCGGATTTTATCGAATATTTTAATGTAATTAAGAACCCTAAAAAATAGAAAAATTAAATACTCGTCATAATCGAAATCTGACTTCACCGTTGAATTCCTCACCCCCAAATTAGCTAGGGGTAACTTTTTGTGATTTTTTGGATCTCGTTTATAAAAGCGAATTTCAGAGATTAATCAATTATTTAAATTTATTTAAAATCCATTTTTATTTTCACCCCTTTTTTTTTTCTCTCTAGATGGACCCTACCTCCATTTTACATTCGGCGCCTCTCCCTCTCCTTACGCACGCAAGACCCTGCCTCCCTCCATTTTCCTGCCATTTCTTTCTTCCATGCTGATGGGAAAGTACATCCAAGAGCCATGCAGAGATCCGAGCCTTCTTCCTCCATCTTCTTCCATTTGAAAGCCAATGTACCTCCCTTTCCCCCATTGAATGGATTCAATGGCTACTTCATTTTTCTCTTATGCTTATTTTATATCCTTAGAAATCCTTGATTGAGTATGGAAGCTAATAAAGTTCATTAAGGTATTAAATTTCATTAAAAATAGAATACTCTGTTTTTCCTTCTTTCTGCATACCTGAACACTTAACTCCATTATTTGTATAGTTAAAGTAATCATTTTATGTCAATTTTAGTATCAATGGAAAGGTCTCAAGAATACCTTTCCATCGGTATATGGCACTGCACGTGAAGTTCTATAGGTAGAGATTATTTGAGCCTGAAAGATGACCTGTTACGGTTTTCGCACAGGCGAAATCACCGTCGGGCGCTACAGTGCGCCGTAGCACCCATGCTTCAAAATTGAATCCGCCAAAGCGTGCTGCAGTGCACCATAGTGCGTCGCAGTGGCATATAAATTTGATGAAATTAAATTAAATGCGCCGCAACACTGAAATCTGCCGCAACGCGTCGTAGCACCTGGCTCTTGGCTAGGGAGCGCTATAGCGCGCCGTATCATCCAGCTCTCAGGATCCGCTACAGCGCGCCATAGTGCTGAGATCTGGTGTAGCACACTTTAGCATGCCACAACGCATTGTAGCGCCCAGAATTGTCCGGAACTGCCCAGAACTGTTCGGAATGGCCAGAACTTCACATTTTTCGCATTCTAATGACCCTAGGACCCTAATAGGGCCAAATTATATGAAATTTAAACCTAATTTTAGTAAAATTAAGCATTGTATAAAATTATAGGTGATTTTTAAATATAGGAAAATTAGGTTTTGACCCCTTTTCATGAAAGTAGAATCCTAACATTGAAATAACCATTACTTGGTTATTAAATATTAGAATTTAATGTTCTTGAACTATATGGAATCCTTGGACAGCAAAAGCAATAAATTAACTATATTCTTAGACTTCACTTAGTATAATTACCAAAATGCCCTTATAAGTTAAATCCTTAAATTAGACCCATAGGACCTAATAATTTTCCAAATTTGAAGTACTTACTATCTATTTTCATATTAGATAGCAAGGAATCATTTGGCATTAATAAAAAATAATTTGGAGCTCTTAACCAAAAAGTAGCATTTTAGAACCTTAAGTAGGGGCAATATAGTTATTTTGCCCAAATTTAGGTTAAGTGCCCTTAACCTCTAAAATATCATTTAAATATTAAAATTATTAATAAAATTGATTTAAAATCAAATTAAACTCTTAAACTCATAAATTTAATGAATTATTGAAAATTAAATTTAAGGCTTATAAAATTCCTAAGTAAAATTCATTATCCCTCAACTTAGTTAAAGCTCATCCTTAACTTCTTTAAATGAACAAAATCAACAAATGATGGTAAATTATAATAAATTCCATCAAATTCTAAAATTCCCTAAGTCATTTTATTAGGAGCTTATTAGGAATCTACACTTCACTTAGGATCTTTTTCTTAAGATTAGAAATAGATACTAGGCTAGATTTTACTCATTGAATAAAGTGGGTTATTCAATAAATAAAACCTTAGTTTTATTAGTTTTTAGACTTCCATACTTTAATTCTGATTATTTTATCTTTCAACTCTAGATTAAGAATAGGAGATTCATTCTATTAAGCTTGATTATGCTTAATAAAATTTATCGTGATTATTAATTCACATTTAGACTTAAACTTTAGTCCTTGAGCTTTACCCTTTAGATTATGTGATTAACTTCAATTTGTGGTGTTTAGTTCATAATCCCTAGCTTAGTAAATCTTGATCATATCTTAATTTAGAACATCTAAATTCATTAATTATGATGTAATAATTTCATATTTAACTTATAGTTATTATTGATTAAATTAAATTAGAACTTGATCTATTTTAACTACTTTTAACTTATAAGGATATTCTTCTAATTTACACTTGATAGTAGGAATTGAAGATCCTGAACTTGTGTAACTTGGAATAGTTAGAATGGTCTAAGTAGATAATAACACATGTCACCATGTGTAGTAGAGTCCCTTGCTCGCTATTATTTTACTTATGCTTTCGCATTCCTTGTATTATGTGCCTTATTCCTTGAACATGTCATACAAGATATTATTATTGTATGAAATGAAAACTTAGAATAATTAGGATAATATTTGCATATGGTTCAATTACTTGTTGATCTTGCGCATTTTACCCTACTGGACAGGGGTAAGGAGAAATAAGAATTACTTAACATTACTCATTAAGGAGTGTTGTGTTAAGTTGTAACCCGAACAATCTTGTAGATGTGCTTGACTCCTCAGCTACTTCTAAATATGTCCACAAAAGTAAAGTATATAACTAAAACATTACTACATTTATGATTACTGCTTCTTCACTTCAGTTTCTATTCTATTATTCTGGCCTAGCCTATGAATATTTTATCGTCTTAGCCTCCTTATTGATGCTAAGAATCCTTTTGTTATCAGCAGGCTAGACTATTTCTCTTCTGATATGGCAGTCATTATATACCTGTTTACTGTTTACTATCACCATTTACTGTTACATTTTACTTCAATCAGCTTTACTTTACTTGCTTACTTACTTATAGGATGCTACTATCTGTTACTTCTTACTATACATATTACAGTTATATTTTTTTATTTTTAACCTATATATGTCAAGTGATTATAAGCATATTTAGGATGAGTCTTTTTTTTTAATATTTTCTTTACTTTACATACTTATATGCCTAACCTTATCATAGCTTTAGTGTTGAGGTATGTTATTTTACCTCACATGTTACTTAGTTATAAATGCCTTTATTTATAGCTTATTACTTCCTTTATATACTTGTTGCACCCTTACACTTTGTTTGTTTTATAATCTAAGTAAAATGGTGATATCATAAAACTCATGAATTATTAACAGCCTAAAATGTACTTAGATAATATGTCTAACCAAAATTTTCTTTTCTTTAGTTGGGGCCCTATCATTGTAAAACTAATAATGGTAGATTCTGAGTTATTCGAGGTAGTCGAGCCTTCTGAATATTAAATTCAGGAGGAGGAGTGTGTTGCTGCTGGAGATCTTAGCCTAGCTCCCTTATATTTGTGAGGATGAGAGCTTTATCATTTTCATCAAGATTTATTTAATATTTGTAATAATTCAGATAGTTATGTATGTTCTTTTACTGTATTATTTTATTATGAGTTGCATGTCTACTTCTTACTTGTATTATGATGGATTAGAAGTAGCATATTTTATTATCTTTGCTTCTGCACTCTATTGAATGTATAAACTTAGTGAATGATTCCACTACATTATCCAGGGCACATCCTTTCCTTATTGGTGGCTTGAGGAATTACACCTTAATCTAATGATAAGTGAGGGATTTGCCAAAGTGGCACAGCGCTCCTTAGCCTTGATTGTTGGCGGTCAAGGGGCGGGGCACCAAACTTACTTACTTATAGGATATTAGTTTCTGTTACTGATTACTATACATATCACATCTAGATTGCTTGTTTTTAATTATCATATGTCATATAATTATCAGCATGTTTAGGATTAGTCTTTCTTTCAGTACTTTTCTTACTATAATTATATATGTTTGCCTAGCCTTATCTTAACTTATTTTATCAAGGTATATATTTTACCTCATTGTTGCTTAGTTATAAATACTATTATTTATAACTTATCACCTCCTTTGTATGCTTGTTACTCTTATGTTAGTGTATTTTGTTTAGTTTAAAGTAAATGGTAACATTAATAAACTTATGAAAATTTATCAGTCTAAATTGTACTTAGACAATTGTCTTAGGGTCATTAAAATGTGAAAAATCACAAATTCGGGCAATTCCGAATAGTTCTGGGCACTTTCGAGCAATTATGGGCGCTACAGCACGCTGTGGCGCCTTCTGGCCGAAAGCTAAGCGCGATGGTGCGCTGCGGAGGATTACAGCGTAGTGGTGCACTGCAGCGCTTTCAGGCACTGTGGCATGCTATGACATCTATTTCTCTGAGGTGCATATGCTACGGTGCGCTGCAGCGCTTTCAGGCACTGCGGCGCGCTACAGCGCCTGTTTCTCTGAGGTGCAGATGCTACGGTGCGCGGCAGCACTTTCAGGCGTTGCGACGGATTTAATTTAATTTCATCAAAAATGTTTTTATGCTTTATCAAATTATTATATTGATGCGGTGCACTGTAGTGCATCACGACATCCTACGGCGGACCCAAATTCAAAACTTCGAGCACTGCGGTGCGCTGCAGCATCCGACGGTGACTTTGCATGTGCGAAAACTGTGATGAGTCTCCTTTCGCACCCAAATACTCCCAATTTTGGGCACCTCATGTGTGGTGCCATATACTGATGGAAAGTTCTTTTTGAGACTTTTCCATTGATACCAAAATTGGCATGAATGGATTATCTTAACAAATAAAAATTGATGCCTAGCTACAGGTGTACAAAAATTTCACATCTTTTTGACAATTTTTTCTAATGGAGAACAAGCTTTGACCGGACTCATTTGAGTTCGATTGATGCTAGATTATCACACAAAATTCCATACAATAGCTAATGAATATATCAATCACAATACTTTGATAAATTGGAATAATATCCAATGAAGAGGGTAGCAAATGGGTACCTTTGACCTTGCAAGAATGGAGGAAGAAGACTCTGATTTTTGCAAAAGCTGAAGGAAGAAGCTCCTTCTTCTTCTTTAGCCACCGAAGGAGAAGGAAGGCTAGGGATTCTAGGGAGAAGGGAGCTTAAGCAAATGGAGAAGAAGGAGAGGGGACTGAGCTCCACTTAAAGGAGGGAAGAGCATGGGCTATGGAAGTTAAGAGGTGAGAAGGGAAGAGCAGCTCTTGAGTGCGCAGGGTATGGGGCGCCAATCGCAGGCTTAGGTGGTTGGTGGGCCAGCCAGGGAAAGAAGAAAATGGAAAAAGAAAATAGGAAAATTAGAAAATAAGAAATAAATATTTATTTCTTTTTCTAATTTTTGATTAATAAAATTCAGATTTAATAAACGCACTCTGAAAAATTTCAAAAAATTCACTTCTAGCTAATTTGAGGGTGAGGAATTCAATGACGAAGTCGGATTTTGATTCTGATGATTATTTAGTTATTCTATTTTCCAGTGCATTTAATTATATTAAATATTCATAAAAATCTAATGACTTTCAAACGGATCCAAAACATCACCCATAGCTAATTTGGCAGTGACGATCGCAATGGTGAAATTAGATTTTAATTTTGAGGTCAATTAAAATACTTCAATTTTCTAATTAATTAAATATATTAAAATATTCCAATTATTCGATTGAACTCCAAATTACTCTAAGTTTTCTATGGTTGTCTCTATTGACTAGATGAACTCAATAGAATAATAATTAGGCTGCGATTAAATTAAGATTATGCTAGATGATAATTAGCCTATGACTTGATGAACTCAATATTTAAATAAGATTTTATACTCATAACTTAAAATAAATGATCAGAAATCAGTAATATGGGTTAATTCAAGTTGATCTTAGGTCTGTACAGACAATACATTAAATTAAGATAGGTTGATATTTAGAGAATTAAGGAGTGCACATAGCCTTTGAGGAGGAATATGTAGTAGTCAGAAACCCACAACTCAAATAGCTAAATAGACGTATCTAACTCCTTAACTATTTTCTTATTGCATTTTTGCACAGCTTATAAGTTAATTATAAAAAATAAAGTGTGATACCCCCAACAATAATTCATAAATCTTAAAATGTCTTAGACTCTAAGAGTATAATCAGATTTCTACTTTCTTTAGCTATGATATGCTGTATTAAAAATAAAATACAATTGATCAAGAGTTAGCAGAAGATAGCCAAAGGGAAGGAGCATGAGCATCCTTGAAGATATTAGAGTTTTTTTTGTATTTTATTTTTATCAGTGAGGATGAGTATCATTTACTTAAATTATTTGTATAGTTTTAAACATTTTGATGCTTTTACTTTCTTTTTGTGATGGACATTTTTTCTCTTCTTTCGAATGGATGGAAAAGTAGGCCCATATAATTTCATATTCACTATTTCATGAATTTATTTCTCGTCCCATTAGATTTTTGGCTTAAATAATACTTAGTATTGTGTTATTTATAATAATTCATTATTAAATATTATACTAATACATAATATTGGGTTAAATTACCTAATACAATATTGAATCATTATCCTGTTTGGTTGTTGTTTTAGTTTCTATGACTATCCTGAGGTCACAACAGATTGTTGAAGATTGAGAAAGGTCGAGCCATGGCCTGAAGTCGTCTGGTAGTGTCTAGAAAGTCAGGTGGCCGAGAAGGGATGAAGGTTTTCTCCATAAGTGAAAATTTTTTTAAGGTATTAAAAATGATCTCTTTGGTTGCTAATGCCTTATATAAGATGGTTCCCGCAAGATCGACCGCTTGGGATAGCTGGATTAACGGCAGTGACGGAATCTTATTGTGGGGATTAATTATGATGATTACATGTAGCCGATGTCAACCTAGCCTTAATGGATGAGCTTCTAGTACCACATGGAGCTCATTCGTAGTATTGGGAAGATCGAGGAGGCATCGGCTAGTGCAGGGGACGTTGTGGCTTGGGGTGCCAACCTGGATAGAAGGTTATCGGGGATGTGCTGTATGGGAATATGTGCATTTTATTGGACATGACCGTTAGATCGAAATGGTTTCATGATATGATGACGAAGTTTTATTTGGCTTCAATTTTTACAATAGCCTTTGGATATTGGCCCGAGATCCAGCAGCTGAGATTAATCCCGCTGTTAAATAAATCATTACAAGAGTCTGATTATATCTACAATTTAGATAATATATGTCATCTTATGTTAAATCTGCGGTCAAATCTAATATATTGGATTGGACGGTGGGATCTTCGCCTACAGTTCCGAGTCGAGATCAACCGTTGGATCCGGCCTAAGATCTATCGACTGTGATTTCATCCATTATTTTTTATTTTTATTTTACGAATTTTCAATATTCTAAGCTTAATAAACAAAATTTAAATTAATTTATTTTGCTCATTTTAACTCCAAATATTATAAAGTTTTGACATCTTACATGATTGGATGCCATGAATTTCCTTATTTTTGAATTCTTAACATTAATTTTTTCCCCAAGTTTCTTCTATTTATCTAAAATTTAAAAATTTAGGATATTTTATTCTGTGAATTCACAAGACATCAATATACATCAAAATATATAAATGATATGTCCAAATAATGTGTAAGTAAATTATTTTATTTGTAAAATATATTTTTTGTGGACTTATATAAAAATAAAATAAAAAATTATGTTTCTTATTAAGTGTGACTTTAAAATCATTAATTATGATAAGACATGAATGGATTATGACCTTCCAAAAAATAAATCGTCATATGAGGTGTGATAGGTTTATAAAAAATATTATGATTACATAATTATATATCAAAAAATATTTAGAATTTAGCAATAATCTCGTTTATTAAGTCATCGCTTACGTTTTTTTTTCGTACGTGTCTTTTCTAGCTGGCTTTAAAAGGAACAATTTCATTATGTTTTATGTTGTCTTATCTTTTTGTAAGTTTGTTTTTATTTTTTCTACTCCATTTAATTTATTTTATCGAAAAATGCTTCAAAATCTTATTATTTTTTTTTAATAAATTCTTATTTATAATTTTAGCTAATAAATTTTATTTATTATAAATTAATTATTAATTTTAAATGCATTAATAATTGCTGGATATTGAATAAAGTATAATTAGGAATATTATAGCATCTTCCTTATTTTATAGATATTAACTAGCATTTAAAATTTTAAATATTGAACATTTATTTATTATTTTATTTAATTATCATGTAATTTATTGATTCATTAGGGCTGTCAGATTTAGGTAAATGAAATTATTAGAGTTCACATGAAGTAAAGCGAGTGAAATATTTTTACATTTTAATTCAATTTTAACTTAATAAATATTGAAACAGAATAACATAATTATATTTGAATCGGGTGTATTAGTAGAATAAACAGAGCGAAGGAAGGCACCATCTTCTCCGAGGAACGAATGAATGCAAGGAATCTAGAAAAATTTATAATCGATTCGACGGAAGGAATCATTCGAAAGAATCATTAGAACGAAGGAATGCTCTGTAAGTTCATTTCGTTCAAATGGATAGCTCCTAATTATCTTCCAAAATATATTGATGACTAGAATTTAGGAAGTTAAGTGAAATAAAAATTTTTTATTAAATCTATTTTTGCTTGTAAGGCCTATAAAAATATATTTTTTAAATCTTAAATTCTAATCATTCATATTTTTTAGGAGATATTTAAAAATTAAGTGACATTTTTCTTACTCAAAATAACAGGCCGTAATAGGCAATCTCCACGTGTTTACTTGAAAAGTGCTCAAAAGCTCGATAATGAAGTTCAACAATTGAAGAACTTCTTACTGCCCTTGTGGGCCCTTGTGTGGCCACGTTGGAACAGGAATTTAGTGCCTCCCAGCCCACTGCCAAATTATGATTTTAATTAATATAAATTAATTATTATTCAAAACTCATTTTTTATTCCCCATAGACAGTTTTGTGCCCTCAGTGAAAGCTGAGAATTTGCTATATATATATATATATATATAAAATGTTTACTGAAAATTTATTAGTTAAAATTATGATTAAAAATAATATACTTATTTAGTTTTCACTTGAGAATTTGTATAAATATATTTATATATAATATGAAAACACTTATTTCTTCATAAAAATCGTAGATTGACAATAATATTTTAATATTTAAAAATCATAAATATTATATTTTTTGTGGTAATATTAATTAATTATGATATCGGCATATTATGATATAATAATTATAGTTAACTAGTGATATAACACTTAATTAAAATATTATAATTATATTAATATATATAATTTAATTATAAGGCAAATAATTTTTATTATGATGATTTAATTATTTAATAAGTTTAATTAAATCTTCATAATCGTTAATATTAATCAATAAAATAAAATATTTAATGAAAATATTTATTATAACATTTCTCTTCTTACTTTATGGTGGAAAAGTAATCGTTTAAGAATAAATGAGCGTTCTTCTTCAAATATCAAACTGCTTCTCCTTTTGGAAAAGCCTAATCAAAATATCCGGGTTGATAAATCAGTTTATAACTTATGATTCTGTCAGAAATCTTCATTTATTTAAACTCAAGGTAGCTTTCACTTTCAAAGATGCTCATGATCTTCAATTTTCTGCGTGGCCGGATGTTAGTTGGTCGTCCTGTCTTTGGACAAAAGGGGTCAAGTTAAAATTTAAATGTGCTATTTGGAAAGTTCTTAATGGTGGCTTAAAAAACTGTAGATGTGTTAAGAAATAGAGGCATCACAAGTTCTCCTTTATGTCATTTATGTGTCATTGAAGAGGAGTCTCACTCTCATATCTTCTTTAAGTGTGAGGTTGCATCTCAGATTTTGCACCAAATTTTGCCGAGTAACTGTGGGTAATTATATCCCCCTTCTATTAGTCAAATTATGGATGTCATTTCAACTATGAATATTACGAGCAAAAGGGGCTTCCTCTCAGCTATTGGCTTGTCCATCGAGGCCATCTGGAAGGAACGTAATGCGCGACTCTTCAACAATACTAAAAGCAATTCCTTACATATCATAAGTAACATTAAAATGAGTCTTATTAATTTGATTAACAGCTGGAAGCATTCGGAGTTTCTTTCGCAATGGTGTAATGATATCAGAAGCAGGCACTGACCCAACTGGTGATGGGGCTTCGATCATTAGCCAGGTTTTGTGGTGGTAAAAATGGTTTCTGCTATTCCTCTTTCCCATTATCTTCTTCTGGATTTTTGGATGCGGATTATAAGCTTGCTATTTTTTTCTGGGAGGTGGTTTTACTCCTGCTGCCGATGTTCTCCTTTTTTTCTTGCATTTGATGGATGGTTTTCTGGGCCTTTCTTCTCGGCGGTGCTTTGGTCTTATTTTGGCTTTGGTCTTTATCCTCATAATATTATTTCTCTTATAGCCTTGCTGGATGGTTTGGTAACTTTTGGTGGTTTCGGCCTGCTGTTGTCTTTTTTTCATTTGCATTTAACTGCTCTCGGTCCCGGTAGTCGCTGCTGTTGGGTGGAATTCTCTTGGGCTGTGAGGGATTGTGATGCAATTTGAGACCCCATTCGACTGCTGGTGGCTTTCTCGCCTTCATATACTACTTGGATACTACAATGGTCTTAGATTGCTGCCCAGCGGATCTTTGGTCTCGTGTCGGCCTCATTCAGGAGGATCTGAATCTTTAGCCCCCTTTTAATTTTCAATTTTATTTCTGCTTTTGTAATTGTTTTTTTTCTAGTTTTTTCTTTCTTTCATGTAAGGTGTTAATGGCAACATTTATTGTAACTCCAACTTGGAGAATCTTTGTTTTTAATGAATATATCAGGTAATGCCCTCAAATTCTTCACAAAAAAAAAAATTTATTATTTATTATTATTATTATCCTAGATTCAATAATATCTCACTTGAATATGCTTTAAACTAGAGTGAAGTGAGGCGTTCCTATCCTATACATCATATGATCATCTTGCTCAAGCCCATCCTTCTCCAAAAATATCTTCATCAAAGAAGTCCCTTACAATCTTCGACGATAACAACGTACCCTGCCTCGGTTGATGACAAGGCAACACATCATTCAAGTTTAAATTGCCAGGACATAGCTCATTCTGCAATATGTAGTCATAAAGTATGAAATAAACTTCCTTGTGTCGAATCGATGAATCCAACTAACACAAGTTCCCCATCTACATAGTAAAGTCATGGACTAGATGTGCCCTTAAATAATGCAAGATTCATTTGATCGCCTCTCAATGAGATATTCGTTGATTTGATATGAGCCTACTCACAACTCAAATTATATATGATATATTTGGTCTAGTGCAAACCATAATATACATAAAACTTCTCATAATGAATGCATAATGATCTTTTATAATTGTAATGACTCAAGTCGTTAACATTCAAATTAGGATAAAATTGACCTAAAAATCAGGATCTTTGATGACTTCAAAATTAAGGAAAAGCAAAAATACCATTGGATATAGTATATTTTTGTGATTGTAATGCCCAAGTCTGAGAGCAATTCAGACAATTGATACTCCTGAATTAATTTATGTATTATTTAATTTAGTAAATTGGGAAAATTAAATTAGGAGATATTTTATTGTCGTTGGATTAAAAATATTATAAAAAGGATACAAAAAGTTTCATTGAATTTAGAGTTCCTGATTGACCATAATTAATTTATAAGTTTTTTATATTCAGAAATTCGTTTAAATTTTTTTTTGCTCCAAATCAAAAAAATATGGCGCGAGTGTGTTCGTCTCATCAAGATATACATCCATCTCAAATTTTGTTATTTTTTTGGAAATAATAGAGGAGAGAGAAAAAAGAGAGAAAGAAAAGAGAGAATGAAGGGAAAGCCAAATTGAACATTCAAAAGTATTTAAGAGGAAGAGAAGTCAAATTTCTCATGTTGGAATAATGGAGGAGAGAGAAATTAAAAAAAAAAATTATTTATAAATACACCCTTCTCCCCTCATCCTCTAACTCCTTCCCCACTCCTCTCTTCCCTCCACTTCCTCCTCATCTTCTTCTGTCAACACTGGTTTCTCCCGTCAATCTCCTGTAAAGCCTCATCAATAGTAAGAAATAAGAAAAAGATGAAGTTTTTTTTATTCTTTTCATTTTTTTCTTATTATTTTATTACTAATAATAATGTTATTATTATTATTATTTCTATTTATGTTATTTTCATTTTAGTCATTCTCTTTATATATATATATATATATATATATATATATATATATATAGAAAGAAAGAAAAAAATTGAAATGAAAGTTACAGAAAATAAAAAATATATATACATATAAAAAAAAATGATAGAAATGAAATTTACAGAAATATATGTATATATATAAATATATATATATATTTCTTAATTTCGGCAACCTTTATTTCAATCATTTTCTTTTTTATATGTATATATATTTCTTAATTTTAACATCTTTCATTTTAGTCATTGTCTTTCTTTCTATATGCATATATTTTTTAATTTCTATAAAAAAGTTTAAATTCAGTGATTTTAGTGTCGTTGGATTAAGAATATTATTAAAATGCTACAAAATAAATATCATCAAATTTAGAGCTCCGGATTGATTATAATTAATTTTTGAAGTTTTTATCTTCAGAAATTAATATAAAATAAAATATTACTCTAAATTAAAAAAAAATTTGCATGAGTGCGTTCATCTCAATAAGATATACCTCCGTGTCAAAATTCATTATTTTTTTTGGAAGCAATAGGGGAGAGAGAAATAAGAGAGAGAAAGCAGAGAGAGAAAGATGAGAGAAAAGGAGGAAGAGAATCCCAAATTTCTCACATTTGAATAATGGAGAGAGAAAGATAAGAGAAAATTAAAAAAAAGTTTATAAAATGCCTTCCTTTCCCCCTCATCCTCCCACTCCTCTCTCCACCCCACTACCTCCTCTTTTTCCTCAGCCACTACCGGTTCCCTCCACCGACTTCCAATAAAGCCTCACCAATAATAATAAATGAGAAAGATATGATGTCTTTTTTATTCTTTTCATTTTTTTTCTTCTTCTTTTATTGTTAATAATAAAGTTATTATTATTATTTCCATTTATGTTACTTTTCTTTCAGTAATTTCTTATATATATATATATATATATATTCTTAATTTTTGCAACTTCATTTCAGTTAGTTTTTTTTTATATATATATATATATATTTAATTTTTATAATTTTCATTTCAATTTTTTTAATTCTTTATATATATATATAAATATTTCATAATTTCAGCAATGTTTATTTCAGTTATTTTCTTTTTTTTTTATTCTACAACTTTATTTTAGTCATTTTCTTTCTATATATATATATATATATATATCATAATTTTTGCAACTTTATTTCAATCATTTTATTTGTTTATATATATATATATATATATATATATATATTTTTTTTTTTTTTTTTTCTAATTTTTGTAACTTTTATTTATGTTATTTTCTTTCTTCATATACATATATAATATTACTATTATTATTATTATTATTATTATTATCATTAATAATAATAATAATAATAAAGCTATTTTTATTCTGCTACATATTATATAAAAATGTACATATATATTATAAAGTTAGTATTATCATTATATAATAATTAAAAATAATAAAGATCTTATTATTAATATCATCATTATTATAATTGTTATTATATAAAAAAGAGAAATGATAAATTCAAAAGGAAAATGAGATAATAAAGAAATATTATTTCTCTCTTAATATAATTATTATAAATATTATTTTGTTTTGTAATTATAACTCATTTTCTTATAGATAATTATCATTATTAAGTAAATTAATTATTAAGCTTTCGAGTAATTGCTTATCAAGTATAAAATTGTGCACTTAGGAAAGGTATCATGTGTCTTTTATTACTCTTATTTAATATATTTTTTCGCTCACCATCTCACAAATTGGATAAAAATGCTTTTAAAAGGTAAGAATAATATATAAAAATGTTTGGATAATTGAATAGCAGGGTTAATTATTGATCTATTTTTAGTTAGATTAGACAACTGGTAGGAAGAGACTGTCCGATATCGGGAGTCATAAAGAGCATCTACTAATAAACTTTTGAGGGGTAAGTATAGAAGGAAGTTGGGATATGTAACACAAAATAGAACCCACATATTACTCAATTTTGTATTTACCTAATAAAATCATATTTTTACGTCAGATATTAAACACTAAAATTTTAAATTTATTTTTGTAACTGTAATTATTTTTATGTTAAAATTTTAGTGCAATTAAAACAGGTTTGCATGGATAAATTTGTATATATTCTTGTTTCTTATCAAATTATTAAATATGTTGCTTGTTATTTAACAAATATAAAGTTGATATCTATCAGTACTTAATTTCACAATTAACTGGTATTGAAATGCTCACACATTTGAAACGTGCCAAAATTAGGAGCTCATTTGGGCACGTTTAAGACTAAGTACTGATAAGTATTGGGGAAGAAACGATTCTTTTCCCCGACTCGACTATGGTTCGTTTGCTCTTATCATAACGAATCGGTTTGATAAGTGAATAGTGCGTTTAAATGTCGAATCCAAAATCACGATGGATCGACACGTGTTGCGCATTTAGAGCGACACGTGAGCCGCCGTTTTGATGTATTCCATGCCGTGCCGCTCTCGATTTCAATGCTCCAGTAATCATTGCCACCGATTAAATGAAGAAATGGATGGTTACATAATTAATAAATTATATTCATATTTTTTTTTTAATCATATATCTAAAAATACTAATCCAAATTATACAAAATTATATAATATTTTGATCGCAAGAACATGCAGATTAATAAAATGCCATTTAATTTTTGTTTTAGATTAATTTATTTAATTTCAAATTAATTCCAATAATTACTGTGACTTATTTTAATCATTTAATATCCAAATTAAATGATCAAATTGTCCATTTCACTAACAAAAATGTGAGGAATATTAATGTGAGATCAAATGTAGGTGAACACTAGATCTTATAATGACTTTTTAACCATAATTAGGTGTCCCGAAAACCTTAAAATCGCAACGTTGTTCGATTTCGACCTAGTTAGTGTCGTTCTACTTCTTATACTATAAGGATTCAATAATTGCATGTATTATTTCATTTGGACAATGTTTGGTGATTCTAAGTTTTTGGCTCCTAATTTAGGGTAATTTTGCTAATTTTTCTAATTTCATATTTTAGGTGTTCGAACCTTAGGGTAGCTAATATGTCACATTATTTTCTTCCTATGTCAATTTTAATTGCTTGATTTGAGCTTAGTTCTCTTAATTTAGATGCTTATATATTTAACAAATTGATTGATTCGACTTTCAACTTTAGGATAAATGCTTTAGGTCTGAATTTATAATTAATTTTCATGTGATCTTAGAAGTTGTTAATGCACCCAATTAGTGTAGTTAACTTTAATACCTATGTGAATCCTAAAAAAATAAATCAAATAGGACTAGTCTTAAGTAATTAGATTAGATCCTAACTTACTCACCCTTAGTCCTTAAACCCTTAATTAAGTCCTTTAAGGAGTTGAATTAGGAGTCCTAAATTCATTAATATAGTTTAGAAACAATATTGATTTCATTAACCTTTGACTTATAAAAATTGAAGAGCTTGTAGCTCACAATCCCTTCCTCTCCTATACACTTAGATCTTTCTCAAACTATTTCAATCTAACTAGATTAGTAATAGACTTGATTAAGTATTCTAATATAATATAATTAGATGAGTTGAGCTTATAGAACTTAACTTCCATCTTATATTAATTTGATAATTTCATAACTAGCCTCTTTCCTAACTAGTTTCTTGAGTTATGTTTTAGTTAACCTATATCAATATGTGGTTTAGGATAAGGTTAGGACTAGTTTCCTTTAATATTATTATATTTATAAATTATTTTGTCATCTTATAGAATGAAAATAGTCTACTATTTTTTAAAACTCCAACTACTTATATTACTTATAATTGACTTGAGATCAATATCTCTAAGTCAATTGGGAGCTTAATTAGCTCCAATCATTAAGGAGATCATTTAAAATTTGATAACTTTGGATATCACATAGTTTGCAATTATTGAATTTTTTCCTTGAATGCTTGCTTAACTTTGACCCTATTTTATTTAACATATTCATATAAGATATTGAGCATAAATAAAACTTTCACATTAAAACTATAGGGGTTTACAATGTTGGTTATGCCAAGGGTAGGCTAATTAGGAGTAATAAGGAGACCTCACATTCTCGGAGGATGAATATGAGTGTTATTTGTTTTGACCCCGCTTTCCTTTACTTGTTAGGAAAACGTGCTTAACTCCTCACTTCATTTTGTGTTTGCTCTTAGAATGAATACTCTTATAAAATAACTTCAACTTAATAAAATATGAGTTCTTCTACAATCTTTTTGATTTTGAAGACTCATTATAGCTCTTAGCTATTTTACTTTGCATAGTCCTAGGCTATGTACTTCTTAGACTTATAGTTTAAAATTTTCTTCCATTTACTATGCTTTACACTTTTTATGTTTTTAGTATTGTACTTTTCTTGTTTGTAGTTCATTTAGATTACAGTGAATATTGCTATAATTTAATTTAAATGCTTCACTGTCTTCTTTTATTTACTTAGCATAAATTCATTGAACATATACATGATTCCTTATATTTACTTTTATATGCACTTTAGTACTTTTCTAGCTTATATTGGATGCTTTTACTATTATTTTATTTGTAGGCTAGAATGTTTATACTTGTGAGTATTCTTACTCTCTCTTCTATTTGAATTGTCCTTCTTTACAATTGTTTATTTCCTTCCATATACATATGCTTTCATTTTGCATTGTAGCTTTTACTTATATTGTAGACTAGTTGTGATATCCAAAATGAATATTAAAATATTTAGCCTAATCTTAAATGTGCTTAGACTGTTTAGTCTAATTATAATTTTCTTTTTATTAGGTTTGCCCTATCACATTTAAATGCTAAAATATGATAGATCAGATGCATTTGGATGCTAGTGGAGTTATACCAAGTGCCTAAAGTTCAATTGCTTCCTCTTAAAAATATTATTTTCTTGCATTTATGTTAAGTGAGAGATAGTTTCTATTTACTTGTTTCTTACTTATTGTTTAATTAACGACATGTAATAACTTAATTAAAATGCTTTCCCTTTGCTTAGCATGATTATGTTGGAATTAGATCTCTTACTTAAATGGCTTAGTTTGGATAAATGGATATTTGAATGAATGAATTGCATAAATACTTCATATTCATAAATTTAATTGCCATATGTGATTAATTGCATCTAACCCTATATGTAGTATAATTGTTCATGCATTTCATAATTATAAACTTGTAATACTATATGTGAATGTTTATTTTTATTCTTACTTGCAAATACTACTTTCATATATGTGTTGCAATCTCTTTAAATCCTTATTATTGATTTTCATTATAACTACAACCTACTTCATGTTATTTGCAAGTACTTTCATTCATATATCTCATTTCTTTCACTTTCAAGTAATAATAATTACTTCTTTTGTTACATGCTTACTTGCCTTGCATATATTTACAATTATCATTTTGTTCATGTATTTGAAATCGTATTTATCATGTGCATTTCCTTTCTTCTATTTCCTCATCATAACTTAAGACCCTCTTCATGATCCTTGGCCAAACTTAGCATCTTGTAATTGTTTAACTTTCTTCTAATTAGATATTAGATGTTAAGGTGGCGCACCAATGTGGCATTAATCTTCAACTCAATATTGTGGTTGTCACAGTTAGTATCAGAGCTAAGTTGAGAACTTTAAGTGAAAATAAATATATCCATTTATCCAAAAGCAAATAACACAAAATAGTAAAGACATTTAAAAAGACATCATAAGATAATAAACACATTACTGATCTAATAATTAATTTAAATTTCTAACTTAAACTTTAATCAAATTTTTAGATGGCAAATAATTAAAGTGAACTAAGCTCCTTTACTAGATCATTCTTCCTATATTAGGAGGATGATCATTAGTTTGGTTCAACCTGCGGTAGTGAATACTTTGGTGTATCTCAAGCTAGAGGTGAAGTTTTGGACAAGATTTTGAAGTATTGTGTGTTTCAAGGCAATTGCATCCCACAATTGGCTAGAGAATGGCTTTCTTAAGTCTCTACGAATTTTGAAGCCATAGCTTGCCCCGATCATATACGCTTTAAATTTTTGGACGAACACTTCAGCTACTATGCCATGGATTGGTGGTGTCGTGCTCATAAGGTGCTAGTTCATGGAAGTAGGCGTCTCCACCATTCTCCTTACCTATGAGGACTTTGAGTCTATATTTTATGCAAGATTTTGTAACTAGTACTGCTAGTTTCTTTATGCACTAGTTTCTTATTCATTAGTAGTTTCTTGTAAATAGCTTCTATCTTACTTATGTTTTCTCTTCTTTCCTCTAAGGTTATATCTCTTAAATCTTTAAGTTTAATGAGAATCCATTTTCCTATGCTTTATTTTCTTTCTCTAGAATGAATCCTAATTCAGACAACCCTATTCAGCCCGTAGTGGAAGAACCCACTTCCACCACAACTTCTCATACCAATCAAATGCAGAATATATTGGAGATGGTGTGGGTTATGATTGAAGCTCAAACTCGTGCTGCAGAAAGGATGGCCTCATCCTGTACCCCTTCCCAACCTTCTCATAATCCTTCTCAACCTTCTTTTACCCCATATAAACAGTTCCAAACTCCTCCCCAAGCTTCTTCTCTAATTCCTCTCGAAGTTCCTGTGGCTCCACAGCTAATTGCTAGCCCTATTGTGGATGCCTTTCTCCTCACATTTCTTCGTCTAAACCCTACAGCATTCAATGGCTCCATTTCTCACTTCAAAGCTATTGACTGGTTAAAGGTAGTTGAGAAAACCTTGGCTAGTATTAAATGTCCTGAAAGTGAATGCCAACATCTTGCCACTTATATGTTTCATGGCGAGGCTGAATATTGGTGGTATGGTGAATTGAAGACTCTTTTCTCAAACAATCAGTTAGAGGATATTCCATGGGATGAGTTCAAACAAGTTTTCAACGAACAATTCATTCATTCGTCTGCCCAAACCATAATCAAGAATGACTTTATGCAGCTTACTCAAGGAAGTTGTTCTGTGCACAATTATGAGATGGAATTCCGTAAGCTTTCTCATTTCAATCCCAATCTAGTTCACAGCAAGGTGTACTAGATTCTTATCCAGTCTGAAGGATTCCATTATGAGTCATCTGATGTCTCAACAGCATGATGATTTCCCTAAGCTTCTGGAAGGTGCCCGCATGGTCGAGTACCACTAAGCTCAGATGGAGTTGAAGAGGCATTCTCACCCTCAACTTCTAGATATAAACCATTTAAGAGGAATCATCCTCATGGTCCTAAGATCTTCCAGCTCACTCCAAGTTAAAATCAGAATTAGAATTAGAAACATATTTAGTAAGGAAGATCTGGTGTTAGATGTAATAGGCCGCATCCTTATGGGAAGTGTTACCATACCGGCGTTCGGTGCTACATCTGCGGTAGAAATAATCATCGTCATTGGGGCTGTCGAGACAATTGGATTGTGGATAAGATGAGGATTAATCACTAGAGTTCCGTTCAAAATCCTGCTCCTCTTAGTTCTCAAGCACCGGCATTTGCCTTGATGCCTCCTCCTACAAGTGGAAGTGCACAACATCAAAAAGTGTACCTCAATTTCCTCTAAAGCAAGGTCAAGTTAGTAGGAATGTTATAGGAAAGTTTGTTTCTCAACCTCCTGTTGTACCGTGTGTCTACGCTCTTTTTGCTTCTACTGCCCAAGATGATAACAGTGTTATTATCGGTATGTTCTATTTTTAATTTTCAACTTCTGTCTTTCCTTATACATTTTTATTTTCAGTACTTTTTGCTTTAATTTTTATTAGTTGTAATTAGAGTTTAATTTTACATGATATAGGAACTATAATTATTAAGGATCAATTCTGTGACACACTCTTCAACATGGGTGCTAACAACTCCTTTATGTTTGAGAGTTGTGATTTTTCTCTTAACCTCTAATATTTCAGTCTAGGTAATACCTTGAGAGTGTAGATGTCATCTAGTGCTGAAATTAGTGCTAGTGAGTTCGGTTTGGTAGACACCCCAATCAGTAACCAATTCTTACAATCCAAACTTATTGTCATGTCAATTACGAACTTCAATATAATTTTAGGTATGAATTGGTTGAGTAAGTTCAACACCATCATAGACTTTAGAAAGAGAGTTTCACTTAATATTGGAAAGAAACTTGAAGTTTTTGTAGGAAAGCTTAGTTTGACTGCATCCCTAATAAATGCAACTGAAGCCAAGTGCCTCATTAGTAAATGTTGTTGTGCAATCTTAGTAACCTTGATCGGTAAAGAAAAGCAAGTTAGAAGTTCAGAAGAGACTACCGTAATTAGAGAGTTCCTGGATGTGTTCCTTGAAGACTTACTTGAACTACCTCCTTTGCATGAGGTAGGGTTTTCTATTGAGCTAATTCCTGGGACTCAACCTAAATCTAAGGCTCCATATAGAATGACACTGAAATAATTGCAAGAGCTTAGAGAGCAGTTGTAAAAGTTGTTAGAAAAAGGATTTGTTCACACTAGTATGTCACCTTAGGGAGCTCTTGTTCTATTCATCAAGAAGAAGGATGGATCGATGTGAATTTGCATAGACTACTGCGAGTTTAACAAAGTGACTATGAAGAATAAGTATCCTCTTCCTAGGATCGATGATTTGTTCAATCAGCTCGCTAGAGCGAAAGTCTTCTCCAAGATTGACTTAAGATCAGGTTATTACCAGATTCGAGTCAAGGATGAAGATATTCTTAAAATTGCATTCAGAACCCGATATGGGCATTTTGAGTTTCTAGTCATGTCTTTCGGATTGACAAATGCTCCTTCCATTTTCATGGACTTGATGTAGCGTATCCTTAAGCCGTATCTTGATGAGTTTGTCATCATTTTCATCGATGACATCCTAATCTATTCTTAGTCATCTGCTGAGCATGAAGAGCATTAGTGCGCCATTCTTGAGTTGTTAAGAGAGTATAAATTGTTTGCTAAGTTTTTGAAGTACAAGTTTTGGCTCAAATCAGTTGTATTTCTAGGTCACGTGGTTGATGTTGTAGGCATAAAAGTTGATTAAAAGAAAATCCAAGCTGTTCAATAGTGGGTCCAACCTACATATGTAACAGAGATTCGTAGTTTCCTGGAAGTTGCTGGATATTATAAAAGGTTTGTCCCTAGATTTTCTCAAATTGCTTCATCGTTAACTCAATCAACTAGAAAGGAAGTTACGTTCTTCTGGAGCACAACCTATGAAGAATCTTTTCAGAAGTTGAAGCAATTATTAACTTCTGCTCCTGTTCTAGTACTACCTTGAGAGGGTAAGGATTTTTAGGTTTATACTGATGCCTCTAAGGTAGTTCTTAGTTGTGTTCTTATGCAAGATCATTGTATAATAGCCTATGCCTCTAGACAGCTTAAACCTAATGAAAAGAATTATCCTGTGCATGATCTTGAACTTGCAGGGGTAGTTTTTGCTCTTAAGATCTGGAGACACTACATGTATGGAGTTAAGTGTGAGATGTTTACTGATCATCAAACTCTGAAGTACATCTTCACTCAGAATAAACTTAACTGCCATCAGTGTAGGTGGCTAGAGTTACTTTACGACTATGACTTAGAAATTCAATACCATCCGGGTAAAGCTAGTGTAGTAGCTGATGCCATAAGTTGTAAAGCGACTTTATCTTCCCATTGTTGCAACAAATCTTTGATCAAAGATTTTGTCAGATTGAATCTCGGGCCAACCAAGTCTACTGATTTGAGTACTCTATTATTTGCTATTTAGCCAGATGATTCTCTAAGGTCTAAGATTATTGAAGCTCAGAAGAAAGATGTATTATGTTCTAATTTTTGATATTGTTAGTGGAAAGAAGTCTGAACTACATTTTGATGCTGATAGTGTGTGTAACAACCCTAGTGTTGTTACCTATTAATTAGTGACCTAATTGACTATAATATTCTTTCATTAGTCTTGTAATAGTATTAAGAGCCTCCATTTTAATTTTTGTGCAATTTGAAGATCGTTTGGAAATTTCTAATATTTTCTGGTTTTTTGATAATTCTGAGAATGCCAAATTTATTTAGACCTTATAATAAAAAATGGAGTTCCCTATTGGACTCACCACACCCAAATTAGCTATGGGTGATATTTTGGAAATGTTTAGAAGTCATCGAATTTTTCATGAATATTTTAATAATATTTAAATACTCAAAAATTAAGATAATTAAATTGACCTTTGATAAAAAATTTGATTGCATTTTTGAATTCCTCACCCCTCAATTAAGTAAGGGTGAATTTTTGGGATTTTTCGGAGTGCGTTCGATTATTTAATTTTGAGTAATAAAATATGTGTAATTAATTATTTAAATAATGTATTTAAATTATATAATATAAATATTAATTATATAATAATTCAACAGCATAAATTATTTTTTCCGCGGAGATCTGCTGCATGAAGCTAAGCACAGGACATCGGTCCTGTGCAATCTGAGCCATCGAGCCGTTGTTAATAAAAATCTGACGGCTACCCTTTAATTTTCATGAGCTGGCCGTCAAATCAAGGCTAGAATCCAATGGTCGAGATCATTCAACTGTATGTCTCTTTCATTTGAGGGTTAGTGCGCCTGAATCTGGCACAGGGACTATAACAACCCAATATTGTTACCCTTGTCAATTAAGACTAATCTCCATCCTAACATTGATCCTAAGTATTAATCAAATCATTAGGAGTCATCCACTGAGACTTAGTCCATCAAATGGATCAAATTCTGATTTTTGGAAAATCCAGAAATCCTGAAAATTGACATATCTAAACTGACCTCATATCAAAAATCGAACTTCGCCATTGCACTCATTGCCCCAAAATTAGATAGGGGTAATGTTTTCGAGTCAATCGGAAGTAATCAAAATTTTGACGAATATTTTAATAATATTTAAATACCCTAAAAAATAGGAAAATTAAATACTCATCAGAATTAAAATAGCCAATGGTGAAATTTTGAGATTTTTTGGAGAACGTTTAATTTTCTTGAATATTTTAATATATTTAAATTAATTAGAAAATAAGAAAAATAAATTGTTGTCGAAATCAAAATCTGATTTCGTCATTTCGTTCCTCATTCCCAAATTAGCTTGGGGTAAAGTTTTGGGATTTTTCGGAGGACATTTTAAGAAAATATGATTTTTGAGATTAATTAACTTAATTTCTTAAACTCCATTTTTGTCTTCTTTCCCTCCTCCTTCTTCATTGGCTGGGTGGGACCCATAGCCATCCAATCTTGGCTGAGCCCCTTTCCCTTCAGCCCTTCTAGTGCTCAACCTAGTTGTCCCTATCTCATGCCAGCCCCTCCCCTATCCCATCCATTGGATGTCCTCTTCCCTATTAAGAGAGCATTTAGCTCTCAGCTCTTCTTTTCCCCCCTATCTCCCTTGGCAAGCTGAGCTCCTCTCTTTCTTTTGCTGTACTTGCTACTGGAAGAAAACTCAGCCCATTCCTCTTCTTGCTACAGTTGAAGAGGAAGAAGAAAGGATCTCTCAAGCTCTCAAGCCTCTCCTAGGAAATCTGTCATTGTCAACACCAAGGTACTTCCTTTCCCCCATTGAATGTATTCAATGGCTACTCAATTTCACTCTTATACTTAGTTTGCATCCTTAGAAAGCTGTATTTAAGCTATGCAGTTCATTAGAGCACATTAAGGTTGCTATTTTAGGAAGATAAGGCTATCCTATTTTTCCTCCGTTCTACATACCCAGTGATTTAACCCCACTATTTGTATTAATAATTTAATTTTTGGTGCTAATTTGGGTACCAATGGAAAGGTCTCAGAAAGAGCTTTCCAATGGTATATGGCACCACATATGAAGTACTCTAGGTTGAGAGTAATTGAGCTCGAAAGTGACCTATCGCTGTTTACGCTCAGGCAAAATCACCGTCTGATGCTACAGCAAGCTGCAGCGCCCCAAGTTTCGAATTAGGGTCCGCTATAGCATGCCTTAGCGCCAAAAATTGCATTTTTTGCCTGCTACAGCACCCTGCAACGCACTCCAGTGCCCCCATTTCATATAGGAACCGCTATAGCGCACCCTAGCGCTTAAAAATGCAAATTTTGGCTGCTACAGCGCGCCACGACGGCCAGATAATTAAAGTGATCATAAATTTATCATTCAAACTCCAAATTCAAAAATTTAAAGTGCTAGATAGCTTAGAATTTTAGTACCTACAATAATCTAAAGAAATATTTTGGTTTTGAACTCTAGAAAATAAAAAATGACCAAAATACCCCTAATTATAATTAGGTCATAATTTGGCCAATTGAGGTCTAATTTGGGTCTACTATCAGTTAAAATACTCAGTGTGATATAGAGAAGCTATAGCCACTGAGTCTGCTGAATTTGGATACCAAATGAAAGAGTTAGAGCTTCTTGACCCCTCTTAACTTAGAAAATTACCAAATTTACTCTTAGAAATTCAATTGGCTATAGATAATTCATTAGACCTTAGAATTTGGTGTTCTTAGACTCTATGAAGTCCTTGAACAACAACCAAAAGTAAACTGTAAAAATTTAGATTCCATTAAGTACAACTTACCAAAATACCCCTTAGGTCAAAAACTTTAGTTTGGACCTATTGAACCAATTTCTTATCCAAATTTGGTATACTTACTGTCTATCTCTATGCTAGACAGTAAGGAATCATTTGACAGTAAGAAATCTCAATTTGGAGCATTAAATTAAAAGTTGACTGTTTAGAAAGTAGGGGCAAAATAGTCATTTTGCCCAAAATTTAGGTTAAGTGTCCTTAACCTTTAAATTTTCTTTATAACTATATTAGAATCATTTAAGTGAGTAAAATCAGCTATTATGTCAAATTTGTTAAAATCCCTAAAATTCCTCTAAGTATTTTCCTTAGGTAATTCAACACCTCACTTTAGGGTTATTCCTAAGATTAAGGCTCGATCATAGATTATATTTCATTCATTAAATAACGGGGTTATTCAATAAATAAAACCTTAGTTTTATTAGTTTCTAGAATTTTATAACTTATTCTAATTATTTTGTCTTTTAACTTAGTTTTAGGATAGGAGATCCATTCTATTATATTTGATTACTTAATAAGATTTGCCTTAATTAGTAGATCACTTTTAGAATAAAACTTAAAACTTAGGACTTATCATTTTGGATTATGTGATTAAGCCCAATCTCGTGGTGTTTAATCCATAATCTATAGTTAAGAGATCTTGATAAGATCTTAGTTAGAACGTCTAAATTCACAAAATTAGGACGTATAACTTATTGATTTAACCCGTAGTCGTAATCTGATTGAACTAGATTAAAACTTGATCAGTTTTAATCCTTTTTAACTTATAAGGACAAATTTCTAAGTTACACTTGATAGTAGGAAAATGGTGATCCTGAACTTGTGTAACTTAGAATAGTTAGAATGGTTAATTAGAAAGCAACTAATATCATCATGTTTAGTAGAGTCCCTTGCTTACCTTTGATATTTTGTTGCTACGCATTCCTTGATTTTGAGCCATAGTTCCTTGAGCATATCATATAAGATTTTTGATGCATAAATAAAATTTTAGGAAAATATGGAGACTCCTTAGATTTCTTGTGAAAATATTAAAGTGATTGAGTAAAGATAATAATTGTATGTGTTAGAGCTGCCTCTCAGTTATGTCTTCTTTGCCTAGTCTCCTTGTTGACACTAGGAGAAGACCTTGCATATATCTTCTTTGCTTAGTCTCCTTGTTGATACTAAGAGAAGAATTGTTGTATTTTCTTGCCTAGGGTTCTTGATGACACTAGTAGAAAACTCTATATATCTTGCCTAGTCTCCTTGATAACACTAGGGGTATATAGTTTTGCACCTAGTCTCCTTGTTGACATTAGGATCCTTTTGATATTCAATGAGCTAGATTAGCTCTTTTCTGTATGGTAGTTAGTACACAGATATTCATATATACACAGTTTTGATGTTTGGTTTACTTTTTAGTATTTTTATTCAGTCAGCTATTCTTTGTTCTGCTTATGTATATTTTAGGATGTCAAAATTTTGCTGCTATTTATATATATCATTGTTGAGTTTAGTTACTTTAATTTGCATATTTCTTTTGATCACTAGCATGTTTAGGATGTAGTATTTTCTTCCAGCACTTATTTAGTTATTTATATATATGTCCTGCCTTATTTAGCTTATATTTGAGGCATGCTTTAGCTGCCTTTTTGCTTAAAGTTATAAATGTTGTTTATAGCTTTTTCTTTTTTATAGTAGCTCCCTTATTTGATATAGATGATGCTTAGAAGATGTTAAATGGTGATGTTACAAAACACATAAAATATATTAGCCTAAAATGTACTTAGACAATTTGTCTAACACAAGATGTTTCTCTTTTTTTTGCTGTGGCCCTACATTGTGAAACTGACAATAGCATATCCTCTTCAGTTAGATGATCAGGAGCTAGGAGTGGAGCATTATCTAGAGGAGAAGCCTTTGGAAGAAGTTGTATAGTTATTTATAAGTGAGGATGAGTGTATTTTTAATCTTATTACTTAAACTTTAAATTGATGTAATAATACAGGTACCATTGACTGTGTGTTTAGATTACTATGCTGATTATTTTGAGTTATAATCTCTACTATTTATAATGTGATGTTTGGATGTTTCTCATTTTAAATCGCTTCTGCACTCTATATGTTTTTATTAGATAGTGACTAATATTCAATTATGTGCTTACTCCTTCCCTGATTAGGTGGATTGTGGATTTCATCCTAATCCAATGATAAGCGAAGGGTTAGCCAGAGTGACACACCACCCCTTAGCTTAATCTTGTAGATTAAGGGGTGGGGCGCCACAGGGAAGTACGCGATGAGGTGCCCTTTGCTGCAGCTGGCCTCCTGCTTTGCTTTTAGTCCTTTTAAATTCCTCATTTCTCCATTTTCACACTCGTGAAAGAGAATTTCTAGAGAAAGGAGCAGCTAGAAGTTTTGCTAAAGCTTTCTTTTTTTTGTTTTTTTTTTGGCAGACCGTGAAGTTCAATCTTTGTCAGGTATTATTTCTTTCTTCTTATTCCCAGTTCGCAATTAATTAATACTTAGCATTTTTGTTTTCACTTAATGAATCTTATTCTGGGGCCCCTGTACTGACAATAGGAAGTACGGTGCTCCGACTGTGGGAAATCCCCAGCTTAAGGTAAATCAGGTGTAAACCCAACTTGCCTTAAGCCAAGAACTTGTCACCAGAATACTATAAACATTCATCAATATACATACAAATATCAAAATGGCAGAAGCAATAGGTGTATAGTAACATCCACAAGCACAATATAGTAGAGAAAAAGAAAAACAATATAGTAACTCATCAAAATGCAGAAATAAAATACATCCAGAATTAATTTTTACAAATAGAATTTAAAAGAAAATACAAAAGTCTCTCAATCTCACTAAAAAATAAAAATAAAAATCTATCTAAGCAGTAGCAACATGATCCTCCTCCTGAACCTGCTCCTCTTCTGCAACACTGCCCACGAACAAGTCTGAATCTGACATTTGTCGGTATCACAAATGCCAGGGCCCTAGCCAACAAAACAAAAATGTTACAGTTAGACAATTGTCTAAGTGCATTTTAGGCTATTTTAATGAACTGATTATTTTAAAGATATCACATTTAAATTATTTAAACATGCGAACAATAATGGGTGTGACAAGCTATGAAAGAAATAACTATAAACTATCCGTTTATAGCCAACAATTAGTATGAAAAGTAATATACAATAATAAATAAACAAGGTGATACTAAAGCTAAAAGAAGCAGCGACTATAATACAAATTCTGAACCAAACATGCTTATGATCGTATTAACACATGCTGAGTATATAAAGGACACAAATACTAAAATAAACATATAATTATAGCATCCTAAATATGCCAATGTACATAAGTAAGTCATAAGAGTATACATACGACATGCTAATTAATACAAAAGAAAGGAAAAGGCCACTGAAATATGTGGCAAAAGCAGAGCAAACTATGTAACGTAAAGCCACTAAGACATGTGACAAAAGCAAGCAAGTACTATAAGTAAGGCCACTGAAGCATATGGCAAAGCAAAAATGAAAAACAATACTGAACAATCAAACTAGAGTAGCAATAAGCTTAAGACATAGTACTGCCATACCAGCCAATAAGCCATACAGGGCCTCCAAGACCAATCAATACCCAGCCTAGACATCCGAATATGCTAGGCCTGGGTCCATCCTATACAATACTAATACTAAAGAGGTAGACTAAGATAGGACATTCTACTAACTGAAAGCACTGCAAGACCAGATGAATGATATGCTTTATAAACACTAACTTAGGCTGTATCATCCATATCCTAAGTTCTCCTATTATGCTCAAGGAGTAAGGCTCAATATCCAAGGTATGCTAAGCAAATCTAGTCAAGGTAAGCAAGAGACTCAATCTAGACTTATGTGATATCAGTTGTTTACTATTTATCCAATCTAACTACTATGAGAAGGTACAAGTTTAGGATCTCCAATATCCAGCAATCGAGTAGAATCTCAGATTTACGTCCTTAAAGTTAATATTAGAACTTAACAAGTTCTACTCCAAAATCATGTGACAACAAGAACATTTAAGTAAATGAATCAATGACCTAATTTATTAATATTTTGCTCTCTTTCCCAAATTTTGATTAAGTAAATCAAGATTTAAGGATTTTGGACTTAAATCCCACTTTGGTGTTCAAATCCTAAATCCAAGGTGGTGTCATGACTAGGATCTAGGGTTCACACTTTAGCCCTAACTTAAGGATAAAGAATCCTATAAGCTGAATAGATCCAGCAACTAAGAACTTAGTGAAAGGTTATTCTAGTGATCATAAGACAAAATAATTAATTAAGAACTTGAGAATCTGAGATCTATTTTCAACCTTTAAGATAATTTCATTATCTTATAGATTGAATCATCCTATACCCACATGGAAGGTTTTAAAGAATTAAACAATGAATCATTTAAAGAATTTCAATTGGAGGTAGTTCAATTTAAGTAGAAGATCTAAGGTTTAAGATATAAGATCTAAGATTTGATCACTTTAGACTTAAATTAGGTTTTCAACTTAGACTTTCTAAATGTGTTTCTTTTAGAATTCAAGCTCATACGTTAACTTAATTGAACTTATTATTTTGAGATTTAATATCTAAAATTATTAGATTTAATTATTAAGGCAAAGTGATCCTTTTTATGATCACTTAAGATCAAGATGTATTAATTAAGGCTAAAACAAGATTTCTTAACTTATCATGAATATTATTAACATCATTAGTCTAAGAGTTCAGAGAATAGCAGTAATCTAACAAAGGATAATTTACTGAATTTTTCCCAAGATTTAAGGGTACTTAAGCACATTTTGATCAAAATGACCAAAATACCCTTCTTAAGGCTAAATATGAGATTTTAGGATTTAATTATCCAAATTACTTCTAATATATTTTAATGTGTTCCATATTCGTTAATGAAGTGAGAAACACACTTAACTTAGGTTTTGACAACCTAAATAAGCTAATTAGCACTAATCACTCTTTTAAGCCAAGTAGGGTGATTAAGAGTTTTAGGGCATTCTAGGGCAATCCATCCTTATCCAGAGGTTCCACTATGTTTAGGATAGCATTATGAACCACTCTTGCCAAAATTAGAGTCTCAATTAGGGTTTTATTCACTAATCTCTAATTTTGGTGATTAAGAAATGATTAAAAAAATTAAGTATCCAAAATTAGTTTTAAGGGTCTGAAATTATTCTTTAGGGTTTACTGAGCAATTAGAGCCCTTAATCAATTAGTTTGAACATTAATTGAATTTATTATAATTTAATTAAAAACATAAAAGGTTTAATCAATAATTTTAAATCCAACCATTGGATTTGTGATTTTATTTAATATTCAAATTCCTTGTATTTTTCTGATTCAAATGGTATATTGGATTATGTCATTTGAATCTGTATAACTAAAGTTATTCAAATAATTTATTATGCATTTTTTTTTAAATTAAAACTATAAGATTCTAATTATGAATTAATTTCCTTAAGGATTTTTATTCCAGAAATTCTAATAATATTCTGTTAGCCCAATTTCAAAATGCACGGGTCACGGGTCGGCCCCCCGTGACTTCATCCTCTTCCTTCGGCTGACACCCGAAGCCCGGCGCCCTAGGGTTAGCTCCCGACGTGCAATTCTCAACACTACAGCTACACTAAGTCCTGATTTTGATGGCTACTCCATCCCTGACTCCAGACGCGTCGATTAAACCAAGAAGCCCCAACTGGGAGGTGCCGGATCGCCGGGGGACTACTCGGCCAAGGCGTCTCTGAAGGCGCACCTGTGAGGAGTGAATTCTCCTTACAGAGGCCACGGATCGCAGCCGTCTCTATCCCTATATGCTCAGGGACCTAAGAGGAAGTGATAGGGCGAGTCGAGAGACTCCAGGATGGTCTGGATCAATGGGGTGCTACTTGGGGTATTTTGCCGACTAGAGCTGCAATTGGATCGATCGATTACAGTCGAATTGATCGATCTAGTCGAACCCAGCTTTCGCTATGGTTTGACAATTATCACTGATAGCTTCTACTACCTGTTAGACGGCCAATTGCCCTAAGGGAATGCTGCATATGGGCGAATTGGCTCGACTGGTGGTGCACACTCAGACGGCAAATACGCCGTCTGGCCCACACCGTCTGGACGATTGTCAAGCCTCGCCAAAAGACTCGATCACCTACTGGAAAGCCAGGGAGGAGTCCTAACATAGCATCTAGGATTATAGAGGAAGCGAGTCGAGCTGAAACCCGCTCGACAGAGAAGTTAGGACATAAGCTGTACCTTGGTTTGAAAAGTTGCAGCGACGGCGGCAATGCTGATAGCCTAGATCTCACCAGAGGGTTGCAGGAGCTCGGCAAGGGGGTCTGAACTCCAGACCTCACCCTCTATCAACTGTACGCAGCAGTCCAGTCACCGAGATTGCCTACAGCTCCGGAACTCTATCTGGGAGAATTAGTGGGTCTCAGTGAGCAAAGAAGGTCACTAGGCCTGCCGAGGGTATTTATAGGCGTTAGGAGCTATGGGGGTGGCTTCCTGAGCTCGAGCCTGGAGTAGAGGCTCGGGCCGAGGGCTCTTTCCATTTTCCCGCAATTGGGAGGGTCCAAGCCTCCCGTGCCATCCTACTAAGTTTGGCCACAATCGGAAGGATCCTAACGGCCTAGAGGATAAGGCAGGAGGTAGTGGGGGACAAGGCTACGTGGCATAACAGGCAAAATTTCCTCTGTCGGGCTGGGATCTCTCGGGGACGAAGGTCTAAAATGGCTGGGTTGTCTCCATCGTCCGATCCGCGAAGCCGTTGGTGATAGACGGTCTGATGCGGCTCTAGATTAATGAAACAGCGGAGAAGATCTCATGCATTGGATGCTAGATGCCGATCGGGCAGGTAGGATTTGATCAAGGCGCATGTTATGAGAGCTATTGGATCGAGAGAGCTAATATAAAATACCAGAAATTATTTCCCAATTTATGTATTAGTATTTAAAATAATTTGACCTTAGATTGAAAATTCGACTTTGTCATTGCGTTCACCACCCCCAAATTAATTAGGGGTGAAGTCTTGGAGGCATTTGGAAGTCATTGAATTTTTGAAGAATATTTTAATAATATTTAAATACCTGAAAAATCAAATAATTAAATACTTGTGGAAACGAAAATCTGAGTGCGCCGTTGCATTCCTCACCCCTCAATTAGCGAGGTGCGATTTATTGAAAATTTTGAAAATGCATTTAAATGGATACTTTTAATTAATAAAATTAATAGAAATAAATTAAATATTAAATTATTTATTATATCTAACGGCACCGTTTAAATACTTAAACCACCATCTCCTTTTTATTAATGTGTCGTCTAGATCTAACGGCTTACCTAAGCTGTTCGATCGAGGATCGGACGATCCCCATTTCGTCTATGTCGCGCCTCGACGCGTGTCACGAGCAGCAGACGCGCGGTAATCGCAGACGACTCCTTCGTTCTAGATGTCACCTCCCAATGCCTAAAACTCCTCGATTTAGAGGCAGTGGCATTCCCTAGCTTAAACTTTTATCGTCTACTCTATTACCTCCATCATTCGTGCAGGTGATTTCAATCGCAAACCTTAGAGTCGTTCAAAGCCGTCCATCTTTAGGTGCTTTTACCTTTCGATTTACACTACCAATTCTTCTATTATCAATTCGATTGCTAATTTCATACGACAGATTAACAATTTCATGGTTTGGATCTTGCCGATCGTACTTGATCGATGCAAATTAAAGATTAAGTCCATAGTACAATTAGTTAAACCCGAAATCGTCCGTGAGTAGGCATCTAGGGTTAGCCTTTGTGGAAAGCGCCGGTCACCTCCGGTGAGGTGCTAGGTGTTAATCAAAAGGTCTTTCCGAGACCTTTCGATCGACATACGGGCCTAGCCCCTCCGGCGCCGTTTTGCCATCCAAAATCTATGTCCTAGTAGCCCATCACGATGACGAAGGAGAAGGAGGCGTCAAAACGACTCGGACCGGGTCGGGCCAGCCCGACCCGTGCACTTTGTGGACCTACACGCTTCAGAGGCGACTCAGTGGAAGACACGTGGCGTCAATCTATCGGTCGCACGCCTGTGGAGGGACCCACCACCGATCAGCCGCGTCAGAATCGTCCCGTTTAAGACATCGCGTGGGTCCCACCTCCCTATCCCGGCGAATAAGTAGGTGCTAGTTGGCACTGGTGGGCCTGTCCCTGCATAAAATTAATCATTCAAATATATATATTTAAATATAAATTAGATTAAATAAATAAATAAATAAATAAAATCAAATATGTATTATTAAAGTATATGTATATATATATATGTATATATATATATTTATAATCAGCAAATTTAATATATTTAATAATATAATAATGTATTAGTTAATTCAATCAAACATAATTAAATTTCAGAATATAAAATCTAAGTAGAAATATTTATCATATATATATATATTATATTAATTAATTAAAATGCAAATAATATCAAACTTTGGATTTCCATAATTCACAAAATACTCATCCAAATATTGCAATTAAATATACCATTTTAATCAACAAAATTAGAGAAATAATATGAAAAGTCAAATTTTCATTTGGACTTATATTTTATATAATGACATTTTAGGATATTAATTAATTAGGAAAAATATTATAAATGTTCAAATAATCATAACTTTGTACCCTTTAACCCAAACATACCCAATATGGGTCTCAAAATATTTAGAAAACTCTATGAAATAATTTAGAAGTATTAATTTTGCTGTTTGGAATAAATTTAGACTAATCACAATTAGGACCTAACCCTAATTAAACATTTAACTCTAGAAACTTCAAATAGCTATAAGTAAGTCAATTTAGCTCCAAATTAAGTGATCCAAATATCATTAATCCAAATAAACTAATAGAAACTTTAAATTTCATTAAGGGTAAAATTACTAATATTCCCTTATAAGGTCAAATTCCTAATTTGACCTTATAAGGCATAATAATTAAGTAACTTAATAAAATAATTCAAATAATCAAAATAGTTATTTTATTATTATTTTAGAAACCTAATATTACAAATCATGATAAAAATATTAAATTAATGAATTAAATTATTTTTGGTATATCAAATAAATTGAATTGGTTAAATTTTTATCAAAATAGTGAGGTATGTAAATCTACTTATAAGTTTTATTTCAGTATTCTTATTTGAGCTATTTTCATTTGAGCATTATTTAACTGCTTATCACTTTTAAACTTGTAAAAGAATATTATTAAATAAGCATGTAACAAAAAGATGAAATGTGGTATATATATTATTATGGTGTTTGTCTTTGGATGATGGAAAGCAACACTGAGAATCAATACAGATTAGGCCTATTGGCAGCCCCTAGGAGTTATATGGAGGGATTTAGCCATTTTTAGGAAGTGGGAAAATTCAGAGGAAAGACACACCATCAGTTCCTATTTTGAGTAAGCTACTGACGGGTAGTGAGAAAATCTTCCTACAGGTTTGCCTATGGGTTTACCCATTTGGGCTCAGGAGTCTACGGACTCGACTTATTGCTACAAATGATTTTGATAAAATTATTTATTACTTTTTATTTATATTGAATTTCATAGCTGACTTGCAGGGCAATATTGAAATTTGAAAAGCTGCTTTTCTTTCATATGCAAATATTTCATTCAGTTTTATATTTGATTTATACCTATTATAGGATGCTAGAATTACTCTTATAAGAATGATTTGCGTATTCCTACCTGACTGGTAACTAAATTTTTCATATTTTGAAAATTAAAGTATTGAAGATCTGCCAAAGTAATAAAAGAAAAGAAGAGATAGAGATGTGAGATATGAGCAGTGAATAAATTTTTATTGTAAATATTAAAAACTATTGTAAATTTCATATATGAATGGCTCTGGATGTAAACATGGACATTTATGTATTAAGTTTTCTTTATTTTCATAAATGTATATTCTCAGAAAATAAATCATTCTTTTGAGACTCTCAAACTTCGATCCCCGGACGCCACAGTTAAGATGCGTGTTATTGCATCGGGTGGCTCGTACGCATGCGCCGCTGTTGGGACCCGCAGCGGATCTGCCGCCGTCCCGACAACAAATCCTGCCGATTTTATTTTTAATTTAAAAATTTAATTTAAATATAAATAAAACCAATTAAATAATATATAATTATTCTTAAAGATTCTAAATCTAATTTAGGACCAAATGAGCTCCAAAAATTCACCCTTAGCTAATTAGGGTATGAGAAATTCAAAAATGAAATCAGATTTTGATTTGGAGATCAAATTAATTTAGGTATTTTTCAAGGCTTAAAAATAGCAAAACATATCAAATTTACTATTTTAGCTCTGACTGATTCCAAACTTCTAGGGCTAGGTTTAAATAACCCATTGAGCCTAATGGAATCAAAATGAGAGGTTGGTTTTGTTTAATTAATTCAAATTTAGCTTGGGTGGCAACCATGGTTGTTATAGACTCCCCCACTTAGGAACGATGTCATCCCCAACATTACTCAAGTGAAAAAAAAATCTTACTGGGATAGAACAAGTTTTAATTATAATAGATGAGAAGGAAAAGAATAATACCTGGAATTGTGAAGAGCTATGGATATTTATTATGCATATTCACCTCTTTCTCCCAAGTAGATTCTTCTACGGTTCAATTTTTCCATTGAATTTTGACCATAGGAATTGAACGATTCCTTAGCTGCTTCTGATCACGAGCTAAGATTATGATAGGTTCTTCGGCATAAGAAAGATTAGGATGGATCTCTGCTGATGGAAGTTGAACGAGATGAGAAGGGTCTCATAGACATCTTCTTAATGATGATACGTGGAATACATTATGAACGGCTGCAAAACCATTGGGAAGATTCAACCGGTATGCAGATGATCCTATTTTGGCCAAAACCTTGAAAGGTCCAACGTAGCAGGGATTGAGTTTCCCTGTTACTCCAAATTTGAAGACACCTTTCATTGGGCTAACCATTAAGTAAGCAGAATCTCCTATATTGAATTCTAGGAGACGATGATGCGAATCGTGAAACTTTCTTTGATGCTCTTGAGCTGAACAAATTCTCTGCACGATTAATTGAATCTTACTGTTGGTCTCTTCATCTAATTCTGAACCAAAGAGCTGAACGCTTCCTGTTTCTGACCAAGCTAGCATAGTACTGCATTTTCTACCATACAATGCTTTATAAGGAGCCATCTTAATACTGGCTTGAAAACTGTTATTGTAGGCAAACTCCACTGACGGGATGTGCTCTTCCCAGGAACCGGCAAAATCAAGAATACAAAGCCTAAGAAAATCTTCCAAGACTTGGTTTACTCTTTCAGTTTGACCATCCATTTGAGGATGAAAAGCTGTACTCATGGCTAGAGTAGTACCCAGATCTTGATGCACCGCTTGCCAAAACTTGGAAGTAAATCTGCTATCTCTATCAGATACAATTGACTTCATAATCCCATGCAATCTGATAATTTCTTTGATGTAGAGTTTTGCTAACTTCTCTATAGAATCAGTTTGACAGATGGGAAGAAAGTGCGCTGATTTAGTTAAGCGGTCTACTATCACCCAGATTGCATCAGCACCCGATTTTGCACGAGGCAATCCCATGAAGAAATCCATAGATATATCGAACCATTTCCATTCAGGGATATTTAATGGATGCAGAAGACCACTAGGCCTTTGGTGTTCGGCCTTTACTAAGTTGCAGGAATGACACATAGCCATGAAATTGGCTACATCTTTCTTCATTCCTGGCCACCAAAATGATTACTTTAGGTCCTAGTACAACTTGGTATTGCCCGGATGAATATGATATCCAGAATTATGGCCTTCAATTAATACTTCGTGATGCATGGACTTAGGAATCCACAATCGGTTACCTTGATAAATTACACCATTCCGCAACTGTAGATCATGACGAAGACCACTTTCAATATCTACTTTGAATTTCAGATACTCAGCATCTTTGGTTTGCGAGATAGAGACATCTCGGTGGAAAGTGGGTTCCACATTAATATTTGCTAATAGCGAACTCAACATATCGCCACTGGCTGGAGAAATTTCGAGCATACGGAATTCATGTTCTAAAGAGCGGGATGCAATGATTGAGGATAAAGTAGCACGACGGCTAAGAGCATCGGCCACTATGTTTGCTTTTCCTGGACGATATTGAATACTGAGGTCATAATCACTGATGAGCTCTAACCATCTTATTTGGCAGCAATTCAATTCTCTCTGGGTGAAGATGTACTTCAAACTTTGATGATTGGTGAAAATTGAACACTGCACTCCATACAGATAGTGACGCCATATTTTCAAGGCAAAAATCACGGCTGCAATTTCAAGATGATGAACTGGATAATTTTGCTCATGGGGTTTTAAATGACGAGAGGCGTAAGCAATTACCTTACCCTCTTGCATTAACACACAACCTAGACTGATTCCAGAGGCATCAGTATATACTTGGTAGTTCAAACATTCTTTAGGTAAAATAAGAACTAGAGCGGTAGAAAGTGCATCTTTTATAGTTTGAAATACTTCCTCGCATTCAGGACTCCAAATGAACGTAACGGCCTTTTGAGTCAACTTAGTCAAAGGCAAAGCGATCTGGGAAAAGCCCTTAACAAATTTTTTGTAATATCCAGCTAATCCCAAAAAGCTCCTAATATCGGTGACTGACTTAGGTTGAACCCAGTTCTGAATAATGCTTACTTTACTTTGATCTACACAAATACCCTGGGCATCCACTACATGTCCCAAGAACTCAATGGATTTAAGCCAAAATTCACACTTAGAGAATTTGGCATACAGTTGATGCTTACGTAGAGTTTCTAATACTACTCTCAGGTGTTCTTCATGATCTTTCATGGTTTTGGAATAAATGAGAATATTGTCAATGAAGATGATCATAAACTTGTCTAAATAGAGTTTTAGCACTCGCTGCATCAAATCCATAAAGATTGATGGCACATTGGTGAGTCCAAATGACATCACCAAAAACTCAAAGTGGCCATAACAGGTGCGGAAAGCAGTCTTCCCTACATCGTCTTCTTTTACTCGCAGTTGATGGTATCCAGACCTTAAATCGATTTTGGAAAATATAACGGCTCCGGATAACTGGTCGAATAAATCATCAATTCTAGGTAGTGGGAATTTGTTCTTTATGGTGACCTTATTCAGTTCACGATAATCTATACACATAACCATAGATCCATCCTTCTTTTTCACAAATAAAACTGGCACTCCCCAAGGAGACATACTTGGCCTGATGAAGCCTTTATTCAAGAGCTCTTATAATTGCTCATTGAGCTCTTGGAGCTCCTTAGGTGCCATTCATTCTATAAGGTGCTTTGGATATCAGTTGGGTACCAGGGATCAATTCAATAGAGAATTCTACTTCTCTGAAAGGAGGTACACCAGGCAAATCTTCTGGGAACACATCGGCGAATTCTTTGACTACCTTACAATCAGAAAGAGAAATACTCTTTTTTGTTTCACCCATCATGGTAACTAAGTACGCATTACAACCTTTAACAATCAACTGTTCAGCTTTAATTACATTTATTAAGGATAACTGCGTGCTGGTTTTTCTTACAAATGTTTCAGGCTTGCCTTGGGAATGGAGAGTGACTTTCTTTTTATGGCAATTTATCATGGCATTATTGTCACTGAGCCAATTCATCCCAAGGATGATATCAAAGTTTGTTATTGGCAGGACGATTAATTTGGCATGGAATTCTTGATCATTTATCAGGACTTTGATATTACAGAATTTATGGGCACTTAGTTGGGTTCCAGATGGAAGCCCAACTCTCAATGTTTGTGCTAAGTTGCATGTGTGAAGTTTAAGATTATTAGCAAATCATTTCGAGATAAACGAGTGACTAGCACCGATATCGAATAATACATTACAAGGTTGGTTGTTGAAATAAAGTGTGCCTAATTCATACGAATTGCATTAATAACTTGCCAGAATTTAGAGTATAACAATGCAATTATCAAAGGAAAAAATTTCAAAGATGTGTACTTGAAACCACATTGTTATCTTTTGCGGCTTCAATAGGAGTTAAGGCATATACTCATGCAGAACCAGCAGGACGATTGTTAGTCTGCCTTTGAAGATAGTTTTGAGAGTTAAAAGTTGGTGACTGCGTAGGAGGAACTTCAGAAGTAGGTGCTGGCATTATAGCCAGATTGGGTTCTCTCCGGTTTAACGGGGTTGCTCTGAACACTTGCCTATTCTGGTAGGGCTTCATTGGAACCCCATCCACTGTTTCCGTGTGGTCACACTAGTAGAACTTGTGGCCAGTACGCCCACAATTGAAACACCTTTGGCCAGTGTGGTAACACTTGCCGTATGGGTGTGGCATATCGCAGCCTTGAACAGGTTCTGAGGTTGGCACAGCTTCTAATTGATAGAACTTTGCAAGATTAGACCAATGCCTCTTGAAGGTTTCCTGTGGATTCTAAGTCGTTTGTGTTCGTCGCTTGAGATTATCCTCAGATTGGTGATGCTCAAATACTTTAGTTGTTTCCACTAACTTGAAGAAGCTAATTAAGCAGAGTGGTACAATTTGATTCTTCAGTGAATCTTGAAGTCCACAGAGAAAGCGGTGGCACTTAGCTGATTTAGATTGAATGACTTCTGGCACAAAGCGGATCAATCTACGAAACTCCCTTTCGTATTCAACGACTGAACAACTCCCTTGAGTCAACCTTATGATCGTGTCTGCGATAATGTTTTATGTAGATAGGGGAATAAATTTAGCCTTGAAGGCTTCAACAAATGCATCCCAGGGAATGTCGTCTAGTTCATAATCAATGAACTGGGTATTCCTGACCTCCTCCCACCAATATTCTGCCTTGGCATGGAACAGGTGGGTGGTGAGACAGACGGCTTCGGAGTTCGGGATCTTTAAACTAATCAGATCTTTTTCCACAGCCTTCAACCAGTTGACTGTATCCATCGGTGACAGATTCCCATCAAAGGTTGGAGGTCTTAACCTCAGGAAATTGTGAAGGAGATTATCCACCAAGTGATGTGAAGAAAAAGCAGTTTGCAGAGCAGGAACTGTTGGAGCAGCAACAGTGATTGGAGTCACACGATCGTTTAGTAATTTTTGTACGATGATCGCCTGTTAAGCTTGATTTTCTAACAGAGTTGCCACAATGGCTCGTAGATGAGCCACCTTGTCATTAGAACTACTAGAGGTGATAATGTTCTTGATAGGAGTAACAACAGTAGGTGGTGATCGGAATCCATTCTAATAAGTGCAAAACCAAACTCAGAATTTACTTTAAGGAAGAGAAATAAAAAAAAACTTTCATTAATTATAGAAATAGAGGATTACAATGCCAAAACTGTAAGTCTACTAGGGTTATTTTGAAAATTAGATGACAATTATCCTAACTAGCACTCAGACATTATCAATATATTCTTCCCTAAAGGCTACACAAAAGTCCTCAAAAGTTACTTCCCGGTGCTTTCTATTACGCTTCTTCTCAAGCCTTGCAATGGTCTTATACCACTAGACTCTGGCGTAGTCCAACATCAAGTCTGTCATAATGTCTACATAAAGTGACTCGAGACACTCTATGTGTATCAGAATGGACTCTACTCGACTCAACCATTCCTTTGTGTATATGGGAAAGTCGAGCCCTCGGTATACTGCTTGCTGTAGAAGCTTATCCAAGACCAAGGTCCCTTTTGCTGAAACTACTTCAATCTGCTAGTTGCTTTCCTGCCTCCACTTGAAACTATAGTTCCAAGCTATCTTGAAAGCATGCAGATAGTAGTCTATATCAGACTCTGCATAATTCATTTGGCTCTGAAGATAGAATTTTATTAAGTTTTTGTTAGATGCAAGATGACTTGATTACTAGGATGTGAGTATTCTCCTTCTACATTTTCATAGAGTTATTGATACTACTATGTTATGGATGTTACATATATATCAATATTTGTATTTTAGAAGAACGGTCCATTAGGTAGAAAGGAATCATAGATCCTATTCTGACACCTTATGGTGTTCTCTGATACCAACTGTGGGGCCCCCGTACTGACAATAGGAAGTACAGTGCTCTAACTATGATAAGTCCCCAGCATAAGGTAAATCAGGTGAAAACCCAACTTGCCTTAAGCTAAGAACCTGTCACCAGAATACTATAAACACTCATCAATATACATACAAATATTAAAGTGGCAAAAATAATAGTTGTATAGTAATATCCACAAGCACAACATAGTAGAGAAAAAGGAGAATAATATAGTAACTCATCAAAATGCAGAAATGAAATATATCCATAATTAATTATTACAAACTGAAATTAAAAGAAAATACAAAGGTCTCTCAATCTCACTGAAAAATAGAAAAGCAAATCTATCTAAGCAGCAACAACACGATCCTCCTCCTGAACCTGCTCCTCTTCTACAACACTACCCATGAACAAGTTTGAATTTGACATTTGTCGGTATCACAAATGTCAGGCCCCCAGCCAATAAAATCAAAATGTTACAGTTAGACAATTGTCTAAGTACATTTTAGGCTATTTTAATGAACTAATTTTCTTAAAGATATCACATTTAAATTATTTAAACATGCGAGCAATAATGGGTGCGACAAGCTATGAAAGAAACAGGTAACTATAAACTATCCATTTATAGCCAATAACTAGTATGAAAAGTAACATACAATACCAAATAAATAAGGTGATACTAAAGCTAAAAGAAGCAGCGACTATAATACAAATTTTGAACGTAACATGCTTATGATCGTATTAACACATGCTGAGTATATAAAGGACACAAATACTAAAATAAACATACAATTTAGCATCCTAAACATGCCAATATACATAAGTCATAAGAGTATACATACGACATGCTAATTAATGCAAAAGAAAGGAAAAGGCCACTGAAACATGTGGCAAAAGTAGAGCAAACTATGTAATGTAAAGCCACTAAGACATGTGGCAAAAGCAAGCAAGTACTGTAAGTAAGGCCACTGAAGCATGTGGCAAAGCAAAAATGAAATACAATACTGAACAATCAAATTATAGTAGCAATAAGCCTAAGACATAGTACTGTCAAACTAGCCAATAGGCCATACAGGGCCTCCAAGATCAATCGATACCCAGCCTAGACATCCGAATCTGCTATGCCTGGGTCCATCCTATACAAAACTAATACTGAAGAGGCAGACTAAGATAGGGCATATTTTACTAAATGAAAGCACTGCAAGACCAGATGAATGATATGCTTTACAAACACTAACTTAGGCTATATCATCGATATCCTAAGTTCTTCTATTATGCTCAAGGAGTAAGGCTCAATATCCAAGGTATGCCAAGCAAATCTAGTCAAGGTAAGCAAGAGACTCAATTTAGACTTATGTGATATCTATTGTTGTCTATTTATTCAATCTAATTACTCTGAGAAGGCACAAGTTTAGGATCTCCAATATCAAGCTATTGAGTAGAATCTCATATTTACGTCCTTAAAGTTAATATTAGAACTTAACAAGTTATAATCCAAAATCATGTGATGACTAGAAGTTTAAGTAAATAAATCAATGACCTAATTTATTAATATTTTGCTCTCTTTCCCAAATCTTGATTAAGTAAATCAAGATTTAAGGATTTGGACTTAAACCCCACTTTGGTATTCAAATCCTAAATCTAAGGTGGTGTCCTGACTAGGATCTAGGGTTCACACTTTAGCCCTAAGTTAAGGATAAAGAATCCTATAAGCTGCATAGATCCAGGAACTAAGAACTTAGTGAAAAGTTATTCTATTGATCATAAGACAAAAAAATTAATTAAGAACTTGAGAATCTGAGATCTATATTCAACCTTTAAGATAATTTCATTATCTCATAGATTGAATCATCCTATACCCACATGGAAGGTTTCAAAGAATTAAATAATGAATCAGTTAAAGAATTTCAATTGGAGGTAGTTCAATTTAAGTAGAAGATCTAAGGTTTAAGATCTAAGATCTAAGATTTGATCACTTTAGACTTAAATTAGGTTTTCAACTTAGACTTTCTAAATGTGTTTCTTTTAGAATTCAAGCTCATAAGTTAACTTAATTGAACTTATTAATTTGAGATTTAACATCTAAAATTATTAGATTCAATTATTAAGGCGAAGTGATCCTTTTTATGATCACTTAAGATCTAGATGTATTAATTAAGGCTAAATGAAGATTTCTTAATTTATCATGAATATTATTAACATCATTAGTCTAAGAGTTCAAAGAATAGTAGTAATCTAACTAAGGATAATTTACTAAATTTTTCCCAAGATTTAAGGGGCACTTAAGCACATTTTGGTCAAAATGACCAAAATACCCTTCTTAAGGCTAAATATGAGATTTTAGGATTTAATTATCCAAATTACTTCTAATCTATTTTAATGTGTTCCATATTGGTTAATGAAGTGAGAAACATACTTAACTTAGGTTTTGATAACCTAAATAAGCTAATTAGCACTAATCACTCTTTTAAGCCAAGTGGGGTGATTAAGAGTTTTAGGGCATTTTAGGGCAATCCATCCTTATCCAGAGGTTCCACTATGCTTAGGATAGCATTTCAACCACTCTTGCCAAAATCAAAGTCTCAATTAGGGTTTTATTCACGAATACCTAATTTGGGTGATTATGAAGTGATTTAGAAAATTAAGTGCCCAAAATTGATTTTAAGGGTCTAAAATTATTGTTTAGGGTTTATTGAGCAATCAGAGCCCTTAATCAATTAGTTTGAATATTAATTGAATTTATTATGATTTAATTAAAAACAAAAAATATTTAATCAATTATTTTAAATCCAACCATTGGATTTATGATTTTATTTTATATTCAAATTCCTTGTATTTTTCTGATTCAAATGGTATATTGGATCATACCATTTGGATATGTATAACTAAAGTTATTTAAATAATTTATTCTGCATTTTTATTTAAATTAAAACTATAGGAATCTAATTATGAATTAATTTCCTTAAGGATTTTAATTCTAGAAATTCTAATATTATTATGTCGACCCAATTTCAAAACGCGCGGGTTACGGGTCGGCCCGACCCGTGACTTCGTCCTCTTCCTTCGGGTGGCACCCGAAGCCCGGCGCCCTAGGGTTAGTTCTCGACGTGCAATTATCCACGCTCCAGCTATGCCAAGCCCTAATTATGACGGCTACTCCATTTTTGACTCCAGACACGTCGATTAAACCAAGAAGCCCCAACTGGGAGGCACAAGATCGCCTGTAGACTACTCAGCCGAGGCGTCTCTAAAGGCGCACCTATAAGGAGTGAATTCTCCTTACAGAGGCGACGGATCACGGACATCTCAATCCCTACATGCTCAGGGACCTAAGAGGAAGCGATAGGGTGAGTCGAGAGACTCCTAGATGGTCTGGATCAATGGGGTGCTACTCGGGGTGTTTTGCCGACTAGAGCTGCGACTGGATCGATCGATTCTAGTCGAATCGATCGATTTGGTCGAACCCAGCCTTCGCTATAGTTCAACAATTATCACTAATAGCTTCTACTACCTATTAGACGGCCAATCGCCCTGAGGGAATGCGACATTTGGGCAAATTGGCTCGACTGGAAGTGCACACTCAGACGGTAGATAGCCAGTTGGCCCACTGCCAGGCCTCGCCAGAAGACTTGATCGCCTACTAGGAAGCTAGGGAGGGGTCCTAACAAGGTATCTAGAATTAGAGAGGAAGCGAGTCCAGCTGAAATTAGCTCGACAGAGAAGTTAGGACATAGGATGTACCTTAGTTTGAAGGGTTGCAGCGATGGAGGCATTACCTATAGCCTAGATCGCACCAGAGGGTTGGAGGATCTCGGAAAGGGGGTCTGAACTCTAGACCTCGCCCTCTATCAGCTGTACGTAGCAGTCCAGTTGTCGGGATTGCGTAGAGCTCCAGAACTCCAGCTGGGAGAATTAGTGGGTCTGAGTGAGCAAAGAAGGTCACTGGGGCGCGCCGAGGGTATTTATAGGCGTTAGGAGCTATGGGGGTGGCTTCCTGAGCTCGGGCATGGAATAGAGGCTCGGGCCGAGGGCTCTTTCCATTTTCCCACAATTGGGAGGGTCCAAGCCTCCCGTGCCATCCTACTGGGTTCGACCATAATCGGAAGGATCCTAACTGCCTAGAGGACAAGGCAGGAGGGAGTGGGGAACAAGGCTACATGGCATAACGGGTAAAATTTCCTCTATCGGGCTGGGATCTCTCGGGGATGAAGGTCTACAGTGGCTGGGTTGTCTCCACCATCTGATTCGCGAAGCTGTTGGTGACGAACGGTCTGATGCGGCTCCTGATTAACGAAACCGCGAAGAAGATCTTGTGTGTTGGATGCTAGATGCTAATCGAGGGGGGGGGGGGGTAGGATTCAATCAAGGCGCATGTTATGAGAGCTGTTGGATCGAGAGCGCTAAGATGCATGTTATTGCATCAGGTGGCTTGTACACATGCACCGCTGTCAGGACCTCGCAGCGGATCTACCGCGGTCCCGATAGCAAATCCTGCCGATTTATTTTTAATTTAAAAATTTAATTTAAATATAAATAATATATAGTTATTCTTAAATATTCTAAATTTAATTTAGGACCAATGAGCTCCAAAAATTCTAAAAAATTCACCCTTAGCTAATTAGGATATGAGGAATTCAAAAATAAAATCAGATTTTGATTTAGAGATCAAATTAATTTAGGTATTTTTCAGGACTTAAAAATAGCCAAAAATACCAAATATGCCATTTTAGTTCTGACTGATTCCAAACTTCTAGTGTTAGGTTTAAATGACCCATTGAGTCTAATGGAATCAAAATTAGAGCTTGGTTTGACTTAATTAATTCAAATTTAGCTAGGGTGACAACCAGGGTTGTTACACTTATATTATTCCATTTCACAGTGAATATTTGGATATTTTTGCTTTGTTCTCCTTTGTGAATCGACTACATGTATCCTTTCCCTTATTCACCTGAACCGTAAGGTAGAACCTAGGGTTCATGATCACAGGCAATGGGGGAAATTTTAAGTGCCAATATGGATGTCAATTAGAAGGTCTCGTCCAGACCTTCCAAATGGCATGCGGGCCAAGTGGTTTGGTGGTCGATCTCACCGATGGAAGCATGCCCTAATCTCTGGTCATTAGGGGAAGACTTCGGCATTTTTCTTTTGGGGCTGGGTCAGTCCGACTTGGCTACTCCTTTGGGCCGTGATCTTCTGCGATCCGCTTGTTTTTGAACCGGGCTCGTGAGTCGGTCCGCCGAAATTTTGTGCAGCGGGCCCCGTGGTAATGATTTTAAATCATTAATGAGCCGCCTCTCATTTCATTGCCTCTTCTTCTATGCCAGGTGGAAAGTGCTGAAAGCAACACCTGTAATAAAATTAATTAACTATATATAAATTCTAACTAACTAATTTCAATAATAACTCTAAAAATACTAAACTAAATAATACAAACCTATATATCATTTTGATCACAAAAAAGTGTAGATTAATAATATGCAATTTAATTTCTATTTTGATGAATATTTTAATTAGTCATTATTTTAGATTAATTAATTAAATATAGTTAAATTTCATCATTCTATATGACCTAATTTGATCATTTAATGTCCAAATTAAATGATCAAATAGTCCATTTCACTCACTAAAATATGAGGAATAATAATATGAAATTAAATTTTATATTGAAACCCTAATTTTTTTAATTACTTTTTAACCCTAATTAGGAGTCCCAAAAACCCTAATTTTTCCATGTTGTCCAAAATTGACCTACTTAATGTCATTCTTCTTCTTACATTATAAGGATTGCAAATTTATGTGTATCATTTCCATTATATAATAATTGATTATTTTAGGTTCTTGGCTCCTTAATTAATGTTATTGTGATACTTTCTAGTTTCTTAAATTTTATGTTTTAGGTATTTAAAACCTTAGGATAGCTAACTTGTCACATTATTTTCTTCCCATGTAAATTTCAAATGCATGTTATGAGCTTAGTTCTCTTAAATTACTTACATGAATCAATTGCAAAATGCTTGGTTCACCTTTCAATCTTAAGATAAAAACTATAAGATTAATTTATAGCTTGATTTGTAGATGATCCTTAGAGCTATTGATTATATCCATTAAGTGTAGTTAACCTTAATGATTATATACTTGTAGGTTATAAATCAATTAGGACTAGTTTTAAGTAACTAGATTAGATCCTAGTTCACTTCATTTTAGTACTTAAGTCCTTTTAAGGACTTGCAATATGAGTCCTAAAATTCAGTTAGAATAGTTTAGGAATCCTATTGATTTCCTTAAACTTCAACTTATAGAAAACGTAGAGTTTATAATTTATAAATCCTTCTTTACCATTCCTTTAAATCTTTCCTTTTATATTAACCTAGCTAGATTAATAGTTGATTTTAAATAAGATTCTTCTAATTTAACCTAGTTAGATGGGTTTACTAAATAGAACCTTAACTCTTAATATCCTAAATTTTAGTGTTTACTTAATCCTATATTTTCCCAATTATTTCCTAAGCCTTGATTTAGTTAATTTATTTAAATCTCATGGGTTATGATAAGAATAGAACTAGTTTCTACTTGTATAATTATACATATAAACTATTTTGTCATCTCATAAAATGAAATAAAACTACTATTTTTTAAACCCTAATTATTTTTATTACTTATAATTAACTTGAGATAAGTATCTCAAAGTTAATTGGGAGCTAGGGGTGGTATTTTGGAAGTGTTTGGAAGTCATCAAATTTTTCCTGAATATTTTAATAATATTTAAATACTCAAAAAATTTGGATAATTAAATTAACCTCTGATCAAAAAATATGACTGCATTTTTGAGTTCCTCACCTATCATTTAGGAAAGGGTGAATTTTTAGAATTTTAAAGTGCATTTAAGTATTTAAAATTGATTAAATTAATTAATTAAATATTCATTTAATTAAATTAATATATGTATATATATATATATAATAAATAAATCTAGTGGTTCCTTCTTTTGACTGCAAAAATCAACTGTGATGGATCGAACATGGGACATCAATTTTATGCAATCGCAGTCGTTCCGTGTTTTGAAGTTCGATCGGATGGTGTAGTTATGATCCGCAGATCTGACCGTTGGATTGAGGTTCCAATCCAATAGTCCAGGCTTGCTCCCTGTACGTCTTCTCGATCCATCCTCAACCACGATCGCAAGCACTAGGGGAGGATAGTCCTCCATGCCAGCTGTCGTTTACCTCCTTCATTTGGTTTTACCTGATGTCCCTTACCTTCTTTTGGGTTGTCATTATAATTTGGGGAGCTATGAGCTGCACTTTGGATGGAGAGCTAGTGCAAGTTGTGGTATTGCTTCCAAGCAAAGAACATATGACCTTAACTCTATCCTTGCGCAACTCCTGGTACAAGTACACGATTGATGTAGCTATAATTTGTAGCAAAAATCTAGTGTTTAAACAGTCATATCACTATATATTTCCCTATACTTTGAGTAGAAATTGATGTCTTTTTAGGAAAATGAAGAAAACAAATTACAAAGGCTAATTTACCAAACTCTGGACAAAAACTGCCGCAGCGCGCTCAAACGCACTACAACGCGCCATGACGTCCCCTTAAAATCGCCTGACCTAGAAGTACAACTACAGACCTGGAGCATGACCGCTGCAGCTCGCCATGGATCGCCATAGTGCACCACAACGTCAAATTGATAAGGATAAATTAAAACCTTATAAATGAGTAACTGAACAATGAAATCACAAGCTGCACGCCGAAGCGCGCCGCAGCGCACTACAGCGTCATTTCTCGATGATTATTTGAACTTTATAAACAAGTAATTGAACAGTGATCCCGCAAGTCATCGTTGTAGCAGGTAAATTTTTATTTTATAAAACTATAGTTAAACTAATAGAATAGTGAAAATCGCAAGTCGTCCGCTATAGCGCACCGCAGCATGCCTCAGCGTACGCTGCAGTGACCGAACGAAAAAGACACTAACTTATATACAGGAAAAGCATTTGGAGCACTGCTGCCACAGCACGCCGCAGCAGAACAGTAATTAATATGTCGTTTCCACAGCGCGCCACAGCGAAACAGTAAATGAAACGTTGCTGCCGCAGTGCACCACAACGCATTTTCGCAGATGGCCCAGAATTTTTCAGAAAATAGCAATTAAGAGACATGGGGAAAGCCCCAAAAATGTGACCTTTGGTCTTACCCAGTCTCTTGAAAACTGATATATTGAATACCTGCTGAATCCCAACAGTTTAAACAGATAAAAATATTTAAAGAGATTAGAATTAAATCAAGAAAGAGGAAAGGTCACTCATTAAAAACTTTGAGGCTGAGTGCATCCCTATTTAAGTGCCAATCTCAGACCTTGAAAGGGTTTCAACTTTGGCTACTCAAAAGACCTAAAGGAAAGGCTGTAGAAGAGAGCAAGAAGGAGAACTCTCTAAGGGGAAGAGAGGGCCAAGACAGGAAGGAAGAAAAGATAGCAAAGAACAAAGGGTTGAGCTTCAAGAGGACAGTGCAGGAAAGTAAAGAGAACCCCATAATATCTCTGGGTGATTCCTTGTATTTTTTATAAACTCCCTTGATTAATTTCTTACCGTGAACTGATGGAGACGTTCACTTTTTATTTCATGTATGTTCTTTCTTGCTTAGTAATGGTAGGCTAACAACCCCTTAGAGAGGGTTGAGATGTAGTTGTAGAATTATGTAAGGGAAATATTGGTTGTATAATGACATTATTTAAATGTAATGAGAAACTATTTGTGTATTAATTTTTATTATTAAATGAATGCTTGGATGAACTGAATGCTTAGTTATTTTAAATCAAAAGAGCTTGTGTTCCAATGCTCATCAATTGGGTAAGAGTGAGGAAGGTAGTGCGAGTCATGCTGAGAATTATATGATAGAATTCTCTAGGATCACTTGCACCCTCCCTTAATAACTCTCCAAAAGATTGAAGCTTGAGAACCAAGCTCTCCATTTACCTTGCTTTACTGCTCAGCAAAGTCGAAGGGATGAAAGGACATTAGGAACTTCATGGATTATGTGACAAAATCCATTGACTCAATGCATCCTCTCATCCAGCTAAACTGCGAGTGAAGCGCATGACGCGTGATAGATGGAATCTTGCTTGTGAGATCATTATAATTAAAAGATGTTTTGGTGACCTAGACATAGGAGATCAAAATCTAACTAATCAATTAATATCTCATAATCGTTTATGTGCTAGTGATGAACCTATAAGGAAATCTCTTTGTGCACTAAACTTGAACCCAATGTAATTAAAGGATACTCCAATTCCAATGGTATTCACTTGATTAAACAAAGCAAATAAATTACATGTCTACATTTGAATAATAAAGTAATGTAACCAACTTCTTGCATATATTACAATGAAATCTCAACTCCCTCCTTTTTAATCCAATCGTATCTTAACTCAATTCTTGTGTATTGCTAATTAGGAACCACAAAAATCAACCGAAATTATTATCTAAAGATTAGTGAAAGAAAATACAACTTGGTATCAAAATAATCATTCCCTGAGGTTTGATAAATTATGGAAACTAAACTTTCCACTTATTACTTCAAATCACGTACACTTGTGTGCAAACACAGACGTGTATTACCGGGGAACGATTTTTGTTTTGTATCAAGTACAATTCTCTAGTAGCTAGTGATTTAGAATTACTTAACTTGTGCATATTTTTACATAGCTGTAGTTTATTTTTATATTTCTTTACTTTGAGAAAAAATTAAAAATTCTATAAAAAGAACTTGTGCTGAACTTTATTGCATACTGAAAAGGAGGTGAATATTGTAATTTGAATAATCCATTTGCCCCCTCACAAATGGAGTAAGTCGATTTTATGAGGAATACCAACATGAACAACAACTCCCACAATAACCCCTACTCTAACTCCTACAATCCGGGATGGAGAAATCATCCCAACTTTTCTTGGAGTGAGGGGAATACTCAAGAAAATACCAATGCTCCACCATAAAATCGGCCAATGCACAATGGAAACAATTTGTATAAGCCAAATCAAAAATAATAAACATGATGGTGGTTTATAAGAATCCTTTTGGGCGTTTAAGAATGAGACGATGCAGTTTATGAAAAGGACTAAATTGACAATGAATCACCATGAAATCTCAATTCAGGGAATTAAGGTATCATTGAGAAATATTGAAGTTCAGTTAGGACAAATTGCTAAACAGTTGTCTACTAGACAGCAAGGTATGCTCCCTAGCTCGACTGAATTAAATCCTAGAGAAACGGTGAGCGTCATAAATGTAAACACTAAAAAGATAAACTGCATCGATCATAATGAGGAGAAGAAGATGCCAATAAAGAATCCCAAGATGAATGATAAGAGAGGGATAATAGCAATAAAAAAGGTGACCTCAGAAGATTGAATATTCCATGCATAATCGAAGGCGAAGTCCATTTAGATCCCTTATGTGATCTAGGGGCTTCGGTGAATGTTATGCCATGGCATACTTATACCAAACTAGGAATAAAGGGAATGGTGGAGACACTAATAATTATGAAATTCATAAATCTTGCATCACAAACCCCTTTAGGAATTGTTAAGGATGTCTTGGTCAGAATAGGAAACTTTGTGATCCCCACAAATTTTGTAGTATGTGAATGGGACAACTGGAATGAAAACTCCACTGTAATATTTGGGAGGCCATTCTTAGCTAGCTCCCGGGCTATCATAAATATTGAAAGGGGACTCATGACAGTTAGAGTCAAGGATCAGAGCAAGTGATTGATCTAATGCCTTCATTATTTAAAGAAAGAAGTAAAAAGGAAAAATGAGAGAAAGTAAATAGAGAGCTAAAAGGAGAGAATGAGCTAGAAAGTGCTGTAGATTATGAAGATCACCAATATATCCTGTTGGGAGAAAATGACATAAAGGGGGAAAAGAAAAAAAGAAAAATTAGGAGGGGGGAGAAGAAGAAAAAAGGAGCCCCCATTGTGAGCAAGGAAGGTGAAGTTAAAAATGAGTCCAACAATGAACAAGCGAGTTTGAGCTCAACCTCGATTGGTGCTCACTCATCTCATTTAAAAATATGGGCAAGAAAACCTCATAGGGATGAAAATCCAAGTTGACCTTGAACATATCGGGCTAATGACATTAAACAAAGCGTTTGTTGGGATGCAACCCAATGTAGTTTTATGTTTTTACCTTAATTTTATTTTAGGAGTAGAACAAATTTAATCACAACCAAATTTTTATTTTATTTGTAAGTCGATCTTAATTTTTGAAAATTTTCTGCTTAAAAACCTCCGCAGCCCGCCACAGCAGATTTATCCGCTCCAGCGCACCGCAGCGGATTTCGTTGCTATAGCGTGCTGCAGCGGATTTCGTTCCTGCAGCGTGCCGCAGCAGATAGCTCAGCATGATTGTTTCAAGAGTGTCATAGCGCACCGCAGCGTGCTACAGCGCACTGCAGTGGAAAAAACCAAGTTGAAGCAAAAAAAAACTTGACTGCCTTGGATTCCCAAAGCAGTCAATGACGCTACAACGCGTCTTAGAACTCCCAACCTGTCAAAAATGCTGGGAAAACTGAAAATTTTCATCTTCTTTAAGCTAAAATCAAGTCACACTTATGGCATGCATTGAATCCATCTTTGACCAAGTCTTAGTGTTCCATAAGTGTGCTTAATGAATCCTTCTAGATATTTCTATCAAACATCTATATAAGAGCCTAGAGGGGGGGGGGGGGGGCTGAAGATGCATAGCATTAGAAACCTCAATTCTTCAGCTCTGAAACCCTTCAATTGTCCTTAAAATCAAATTCTCTCAATCTACCATCAGAATCATCTAGAGAATCATGTTGTCGGGAAAGAAAACCGTCGCTAGCAAGGGAGCTTCTACTTCCACAGCTGGTAAAATGTTCAACAAAAAATAGTTTTCTTCGATTGAAGCAGAACATTGCTTCAATCAAGTAGTTATCAAAAGGAAGCTGATTCTCGAGCGGGGATTCGGGCTCCCTCACCCCGTACTCCCGAAACAAATTTTGAACTGAGGATGGACCCATTTTGTGAGTCCCACAAACTCCACATACCTCTCGTTAGTATAGGAAGTGTACGCCTGTGCATTCAATGCGGTGGGGGATAAAATCTTTGTGAAGGGAAAGGCCGTGGAGTTTGGGCTAAAGGCCCTCGAAGGTTCTTACATATTGGGTGAGGTGGAGAGCTGTATATATTTTGACATGCTAAGCTCACAATACGACCCATCAGAAATAGCGAGCGAGATTACCCGCTATGATTCTGGTTGGAGAGGGAACCTAGCCAACATTCCTTGATCACTCCTCATGGAATCAAGTAATACGTGGCACGTGTTCATCTCCAGTTTTGTGATGCCATCTGGGCATCTCAGCGAGGTAACCCGGTCACGGGCGCTGCTCCTTTGTGCACTACAAAGAGAAAGAGATATCCTCATCTTCAGCATTATAAAGGAGCAGCTTTGAAACACCTTGACCGAAACATGTGCTGCTATTGCTTTTGGGTAGCTAATTTCAGGAATCTGCGAATCCCAAGGGGTGAAACTCCTCTCGGTCGATGTGGCAATACCACCTCACGCCCCTCTCGAGTTGATGAACGTGTGCGGAATCCCTCCAGAGGGGGCGCGAGCTAAGAAGAGGAGGGGATAAGAAGGTGAGGCTTCCACATCAGCTGGCCAAACATCAATTACCAGGATGCTGACACGCATGTATGCACATCAGCAGAAATTGGGCATCTCCTTGGTATGGGACATGCGCTGCATCAAGGGAGAAGTGGCCCGACAGCGTGAATTCCAAACGTAATTCAATGAAGCTCTCAAAATAATGTTCCAACAGTGGAGCTTGCGTGGAGGACCGGATGGGTCAAGCTTGTCGTGCCTTTCTGCAGGAGCACCATTTCTAGAAGATGATTGGCCGACGGATTACTCATATCTCTATGAGGGAGAGGAAGATGAGGACTGAGGATTAATAAGGTTGTACTTCTTCCTGTTTTTGTGTTTTAATTTTTTTTGTTTTCTATTGTGTAGATTTAATTTCAATCAATAAAATAAATTCTATACTTCGCACACCCTACATTATTGCTAAAATTGAACTTTAAAGAGAATTTCTGAATGCGGTCAAGTTTTAGATTCAATGTCAAAAGAAACACTCATGGTATAGAATTAAGATGCAAGCATGTTTAAGATAAGATGAAAATAAATTCAAGTGACACACCCCTTATTGAGTTCATAATAAGTCTACTAAGCTTGGTTTCCAGGACTTAAATTCAAATGTGCTTAATTTAAGTGACGGGGAGTGAAAAATCTATAAATTAAACTAAAGTGGTAAGAGGTGAGTGATGATTTGAAGTGCTATGCTTCTATAGGACTTAGTGATCTCAAGGACTACATTAAGGGATGAAGAAAAATGGCTCTCCCTTTAGAAAGGAATCTAAAAAAGAAAGAAAAAATCAATATATAAAGGGATGATGAAAAATATCTCTCCCAAGCTAAACAAGTGAACATTTAGGATGAAGAAAAATATCTCTCTTAACATATTAAAATGTCCTTGTGAATCATAAGAAGGAGCACACAAGGCACAATACTCAAAAGACTCACCAATGCATCATTAAGGTTAGAATTTCAGGATCACCTCCCCATATTTAAACACTAAGCATAACACTTTGAATTGAAACCAAAGGAAGTGTAGACACATGAACTCGATTGGAGGGGTAGTAGAACTTGGAGACATGAAGTAATTTTGTTTAGAGTATGCTTGACATCCAAATTCATGATACATGAGCTTAACGCATTGAATCCTTAGATAAGGACAAATTCAGAAATTCATATTTATTGAGCTTACTCGAGGACGAGTAAGAATTTAAGTGTGGGAGTGTGATGTAACTGAAATTTGTAGCAAAAATCTAGTGTTTAAACAGTCATATCACTATATATTTCCCTATACTTTGAGTAGAAGTTGATGTTTTTTCAGGAAAATGAAGAAAATAAATTGCAAAGGCTAATTTACAAAATTCTGGACAAAAACTGCCGCAGCGCGCTCCAACGCGCAATGGCGTCCCCTTAAAATCGTCTGACCTGGAAGTACAACTGCAGACTTGGAGCACGCCCGCTGCAGCATGCCATGGCACGCTATGGCTTGCCATAGCGTGCCACAGCATCATATTGATAAGAATAAATTAAAACCTTATAAACGAGTAATTGAACAGTAAAATCACAAGTTGCACGCCGCAGCGCGCCACGGCGTGCTACAACGTCATTTCTCGTTAATTATTGAAACCTTATAAAACAAGTAATTGAACAGTGAAATCACAAGTTGCACACCGCAACGCGCTCCAACGTCATTTCTCGATGATTATTTGAAGTTTATAAACAAGTAATTGAACAGTGATCCTGCAAGTCGTTCGCTGTAGCGCGTTGCAGCGAGTAAATTTTTATTTTATAAAACTATAATTAAACTAATTGAATAGTGAAAACCGTAAGTCATCCGCTATAGCTTGCCATAACGTGCCTCAGCGTACACTGTAGCGACCGAACGAAAAAGACACTAGCTTATATGCAGGAAAAGCGTTTGGAGCACTACTGCCACAGCGCACCACAGCAGAATAGTAATTGATATGTCACTGCCACAGCGCCACAACGAAACAGTAAACAAAATATTGTTACCACAGCGCGCTATAGCGGACAGCCCAGAATTTTCTAGAAAATATCAATTAAGAGGCATGCGGATAGCCACAAAAATTTGACATTTGGTCTCCCCCAACCTCTTAAAAACTGATATATTGAAGCCCTGCTAAATACAAACAGTTTAAACAGATAAAAATATTAAAAGGGATTGGAATTAAATCAAGAAAGAGGAAATATCACTCATTAAAAGCTTTGAGGCTGAGTGCATCCCTATTTAAGGGCCAATCTCAGACCTTGAAAGGGTTTCAACTTTGGCTAATCAAAAGACCTAAAGGAAAGGCTACAGAAGAGAGCAAGAAGAAGAACTCTCCAAGGGGAAGAGAGGACCAAAAATAGGAAGAAAGAAAAGATAGCAAGGAACGAAGGGTGGAGCTTCAAGAGGACATCGTAGGAAAGTAAAGAGAACCCCAGAATTTCTCCGGGTGATTCCTTGTATTTTTTCTAAACTCCTTTGATTAATTTCTTGCCATGAACTGATGGCAACATTTACTTTTCCTTGCATGTATGTTCTTTCTTGCTTAGTAATGGTAGGCTAAAAACCCCTTAGAGAGGGTTGAGATGTAATTGTAGAATTATGTAAGGGAAATATTGGTTGTATGATGACATTATTTAAATGTAATGAGAAACTGTTTGTGTGTTAATTTTTATTATTAAATGAATGCTTGGGTGAACTGAATGCTTAGTTATTTTAAATCAAAAGAGCTTGTGTTCCAATGCTCACCAATTGGGTAAGAGTGAGGAAGATAGTGTGAGTCGAGCTGAGAGTTAGGTGACAGAATTCTCAAGGCTCACTTGCACCCTCCCTTAATAGCTCTCCAAAAGATTGAAGCTTGAGAACCAAGCTCTCCATTTACCTTGCTCTGCTGCTCAGCAAAGTTGAAAGGATGAAAGGACATTGGGAACTTCATGGATTATGTGATAAAATCCATTGACCCAATGCATCCTCTCATCCAGCTAAATTGCGTGTGAAGCGCATGACGCATGATAGATGGAATCTTGCTTGTGAGATCATTATAATTAAAAGATGTTTTGGTGACCTAGACGTAGGAGATCATAATCTAACTAATCAATGAATATCCCATAAGAGTTTATGTACTAGTGATGAACCCATAAGGAGTTCTCTTTGTGCACTAAACTTGAACCCAATGTAATTGGAGGATACTCTAATTTCAATGGTGTTCACTTGATTAAACAAAGTAAATAAATTGCATGTCTACATTTGAACAATGAAGTAATATAACCAACCCCTTGCATATATTACAACAAAATCTCAACTCTCTCCTTTTTAATCCAATCATATATTAACTCAAGTCTTGTGTATTGCTAATTAGGAACCACAAAAATCAACCAAAATTGTTATCTAAATATTAGTGAAAGAAAATACAACTCGGTATCAAAATAATCATTCCCCGAGGTTTAATAAATCTCGGAAACTAACCTTTTCACTTATTACTTCAGACCACATACACTTAAGTGCAAACGCAGACGTGTATTTCCGTCTGTCAACGACCTCGCTCTTAATCTACACTTCTAATTTTCCCTATATCCAAATTTCTACTTAATACAAGTATGCATCATTCATTCATCCTCATTTTTATTTGCTTTGTAATTCATCCAGTAAGTCTGAGTAGCATTGCAATACTTCTATTTGCCTTTCCATATGTTGTGCAATTCTTTTCTTAAATTACATATTAATAATTTATCTATTTACCTAAAATCTACACATCATAAGTGATTTGATTAATGCCCTCAGCCATACAAAGAACCCATAAGTTTCAATTTTTATGGCATCATTCTTTCTTATGCTAGGATTACTCTTGGATAGAGTTTTTGCACTTAGTTCGTCGACCTCGACGAGATCTTCTTATATACGAATCGACTGCATTTTGAGATGGCTGGATGTGCATATTTGGGGATGCCCTAAATCCCTGTGTCGAGTATTGGGGAAGAAATGGTTCTTTTCCCCGACTCGACTACGGTTCGTTTACTCTTGTCGGTTCGAACCGGTCCGATAAATGAACCGTGCGTTTAAATGTCGGATCCAAAATTATGATGGATTGACATGTGTTGCACGTTTAGAGCGACACGTGAGCAGCCATTTTGATGAATTATGTGCCGCGTTGCTCCCGATTTCAGCGCTCCAGTAATCATTGCCACCGATTAAATAAAGAAATGGATGGTTACATAATTAATAAATTAAATTCATATTTTTATTTTAATCATATCATTAAAAATACTAATTCAAATTATACAAAATTATATATAATTTTGATTGCAAGAACGTGTAGACTAATAAAATGCGATTTAATTTGTATTTTGATGAATATATTATTTAATCATTATTTTAGATTAATTTAATTAATTTCAAATTAATTCCAATAATTCTTGTAACTTAATTTGATCATTTAATATCCAAATTAAATGATTAAATAGTCCATTTCACTCACAAAAATATGAGGAATATTAATGTGAGATCAAATGTAAGCTTAGAACCCTAGATCTTATAATAACTTTTTAGGGCAAATCCTAAAATCTCAACGTTGTCCGATTTCAACATAGTTAGTGCTTCTTACTCCTTATGCTATAAGGATTCCATAATTGCATGTATTATATCATTTGGATAATGTTTGGTGATTATAGGTTTTTTGCTCCTAATTTAGGGTAATTTTGCTAATTTTCTAATTTCATAATTTCATGTTTTAGGTGTTGAATCTTATAGTAGCTAACATGTCACATTATTTTCTTCCCATGTCAGTTTTAATTGCTTGATTTGAGATTGGTTCTCTTAATTTAGATGCTTATATATTTAGCAAATTGATTAATTCAACTTTAAACTTTAGGATAAAAGCTTTAGGTTTGATTTTATAATTAATTTTCTTGTAATCTTATAAGTTGTTAATGCACCCAGTTAGTGTAGTTAATTTTATTACCTAAGTGAATCCTAGAAAATAAATCAAATAGAACTAGTCCTAAGTAATTAGATTATATCCTAACTTACTTTACCCTTAATTCTTAAACCCTTAATTAAGTCCTTTAAGGAGTTGAATTAGGAGTCTTAAATTCATTAGTATAGCTTAGGAACCATATTGATTTCATTAACCCTTGACTTATAGAAATTGAAGAGCTTGTAGCTCACAATCCCTTTCTCTCATATACACTTATATCTTTCTCAAACTATTTCAATCTAACTAAATTAGTAATATATTTCATTAAATCATTCTAATATAATCTAATTAGATGAGTTGAACTTGCAGAACTTAACTTCCATCTTATCCCAAATTGATAATTTCATAATAAGCCTCTTTCCTAACTAGTTTCCTAAGTCATGTTTTAGTTAACCTATATCAATATATAGTTTAGGATAAGGTTAGGACTAGTTTATTTTAATATTACTATATTTATAAATTATTTTGTCATTTTATAGAATGAAAATAAACTACTATTTTCTAAAACCCCAACTACTTATATTACTTAAAATTGACTTGAGATCAATATTTCTAAGTCAATTGAGGGCTCAATTAGTTCTAATCATTAAAGAGATCATTTAAAATTAGATAATGTTGGATATCACATAGTTTGTAATTATTAAATTTTTTTCTTGAATGCTTGCTTAGCTCTGAGCCTATTTCATTTGACACATTCTCATAAGACATTGAGCATAAATAAGACTTTCACATTAAAACTATAGTAGTTTACAATGTTCGTTAAGCCAAGGCCAAGCTAATTAGGAGTAATAATGAGACCTCACATTCTCAGAGGATGAATGTGAGTGTTATTTATTTTTACCCCGCTTTCCTTTACTTGTTATGCAGACGTGCTTAACTCCTCACTTTATTCTGTATTTGCCTATAGAATGAATACTTACATAAAATAACTTCAACTTAATAAAATATGAGTTCTTCTATAATTTTATTGATTATGAAGACTCATAATAACTTTTAGCTATTTTACTTTGCATAATCCTAGGATATGTACTTCTTAGACTTATAGTCTGATATTTTCTTTCATTTACTATGCTTTGCACTTTTTATATTTATAGTACTGTACTTTACTTGTTTACAGTTTATTTAGATATTAGTAAATATTGCTAAAATTTTATTTAAATACTTCACTATCTTCTTTTCTTTACTTATCATAAGTTTATTGAACATATGCTTCTTTTTATTTACTTTCATATGCACTTTAATAATTTTCTAGCCTATTTAGGATGCTCTTACTCTTATTTTATTTATAAGCTAGAATGTCTATCCTTGTGAGTATTCTTACTCACTCTTCTATTTAAATTGTCCTTCTTTATAATTATCTATTTCCTTCCATATACATATGCTTTCATTTTGCATCGCTGCTTTTACTTATATTGTAGACTAGTTGTGATATCCAAAATGAATATTAAAATATGCTTAGACTATTTAGTCTAACTATGCTTTTCTTTTTATTGGCTTTGTCCTACCACATTTAAATGTCAAAATATGATAGATCAGGTGTATTTGGATGCTAGTGGAACTGGACCAAGTGCCTAAAGTTCAATTGCTTCCGCTTAAAAATATTATTTTCTTGTTTTTATATTAAGTGAGAGAGAGTTTCTATTTACTTGTTTCTTACTTATTATTTAATTAATGGCATGTAACAACTTAATTAAAATGCTTTGCCTTTACTAGACATGATTATGTTGGAATTATATCTCTTACTTAAATTGCTTAGTTTGGATAAATGGATATTTGAATGAATGAATTGTATAAATACTTTATGTTCATTAATTTAATTGCCATATGTGATTAATTGCATCTATCCCTACATATAGTATAATTGTTCATGCATTTCATAATTATAAACTTGTAATGCTATATGTGAATGCTTATTTTTATTCCTACTTGCATATATTTCTTTCATATATGTGTTGCAATCTCTTTAAATTCTTATTGTTGATTTTCATTGCAACTACTAACTACTTCATGTTATTTGCAAGTACCTTCATTCACATATCTCATTTCTTTCACTTTCAAGTAATACGAATTACTTCTTTTGTTACATGCTTACTTGCCTTACATATTGTGGGGCCCCATACTTTCCCACAGCTATGCTAATACTAATATTAGCATAACTGCGGGGAGTACGGTGCTCCACTCCGGTGGCAAATCCCCAACTCAAGTAGAGTTAGGTAGGACCCAACACGCTTTAAGCCAAGGACTTGTCACCCTGTAGAAGAAACTGTGAACATACATCAATACATATCAAAGTGGCGGAAGTAAGAAGCAGAATAGTATAACATCCACAGGCATAACATCGTACAAAAGAGTGGAAGAAACAGTAATGCAGATCAAATGCAAAAAAGTAAATACATTCAGAATTTAATTATTATAAATTGAATTTAATAGAAAGTAAAGTCTCTCAATCTCACTGCAAAAAGGGAAAAATCTATTTAAGCAACAGTAGGAAGATCCTCCTCCTGCACCGGCTCCGATCCTGCAGCACTACCGACGAACAACTCTGAATCTGACATTTGTCAGTATCACAAATGCCAGGGCCCCAGCCAACAAAAGAAAAATGTTACAGTTAGACAATTGTCTAAGTATATTTTAGGCTATTTAAGTGAACTGAGTATTTAAGATATTACATTAAAATTTTCTAAGCATACAAGCATTATAAAGGTGCAACAAACTACAAGAATGGGGTAGCGATAAACTAATCATTTATAGCTAATCAATAGGTATGTAAAATAACATACAAAAATATCAACTAAACATGGTGAGGCTAAAAGCAAGAGAAATTGCAACTACTGAAATAAATCTGCTCCTAACATGCTTATGATCATATGGAGACATACTGAGAATAATAAGAACATAAGTACTAAAAATAGACATACAATTCTAGCATCATAAATATGCCAATATCTTAGTAGTAACCAATGAGAGCGTATATATAAGCATGCAGATTGACATGAAAAAGAGGCCACTGAGACATGTGGCAAAAGTAAACTATGTACATGCATGAGCAAAAGTAAAGCCACTGAGATATGTGGCAAAGCAAGTCAAGCGAAAGGCCACTCAAGCATGTGGCAAAGTAAAAAAAACACTGACAACTGAACTAAAGTAGCAGTAAGTCTAAGATATAGTGCTGCCATAATAGAACAGTCCATACAAAGCCTCTGTATTGAAAGTTCAACATGTATCCATCCTAGGCATCCACAGAGCTAAGGTCTGAGTTAAACTTATAGAATAAGACATATATCCATCCTAGACATCCATCAAGCTAGGTTCGAGTCTATTCTATAACAAAACTAGAACTGAAGAGGTAGATTATGCTAGGATATACTCTACTAACTGAATGTACTGAAAGAACTGAATGAATACTATGCTTTTCAAATACTAATTTAGGATGTATCTTTCATATCCTAAGTTTACCTATTATGCTCAAGGAACAAGGCTCAATATTCAAGGTGTGCAGAGAAATCAAGTCAAAGTAAGCAAGAGACTCAATCTAGACTTATGTGATATATGTTGTTATCTATTTTATCCAACTAATTATTCTGAGAAGATACAAGTTTAGGATCTCCAATATCCAGCTATCGAGTAAGATCTCAGATTTATGACCTTAATGTTAATATTAGAACTTAATAAGTTCTAATTCATAATTATATGATGACTATAAATATTTAAAGTAAATGAATCAATGAGTTAATTATTATTAATTCCTCTCTTAACCCAAATCTTGATTAAGTGAATCAAGATTAAGGATTCTGGATCCAAACTCCACTTTGGAGTTCAAATCCTGAATCCAAGGTAGTATCCCTAGTAAGGATCTAGGGTTTACACTTTAAAACCCAAATTAAATGTAAGAAATCTTATCAGGTGAAGAATTCAAAAATTATGATCTTAATGAAAGGTTACTATACTAATTATAAGATAGAATAATCAATAAGAACTAAGAATCTAAGATCTATATTCAATCTTTTAGGATAGTCACCTTATCTTGTAGATTGAATCACTCCTATACCCACATGGAAGGCTTCAAAAGGATTAAACAATAAATCACTTAAGGAATTCCAAATGAAAGTAGTTCAATTTAATTAGAAGATCTAAAGTCTAAGATCTAAGATCTAAGATCTAAGATTGGATCACTTTAGACTTAAGCTAGGTTTGAACTTAGAATTGTACCAAGGTGTTTCTTTTAGGATCCAAGCTTATGGATCAGCTTAATTAAGTCATTAAATAAGAATCTAACTTTTTAAGAAAGTTTAGACTTAATTCTTAAGATAAGATGATTTTGAGTACTCTTAAGATCTTAATATCTTAATAAGAACTACTTAAGGGTTTCTTTACTTAATAACAACAATATTAACCTAAGATTTCAGAGGGGTGTTAAATATATTAATTAGAAGTATTTTACTAAATTTTTAAGGTTTAAGGGGTGCTTAAGCACATTTTGGTCAAAGTGACCAAAATGCCCCTCTTAAGGCATAAAATGGGATTTTAGGATTTAACTATCCAAATTGATTCAAATCTGTTTTAATGAGTTTCATAATGATTAATAAAGTAGAAAGTATACTTATCTTGGGTTTTTGGTAACCTAATTTTCTTAATTAACACTAATCATAATTTAAGGCCCATGAGTGTGATTAAGGAAGCTAGGGCATCCTAGGGTAATCCAACCTTATTCATAGGTTCTACCACACTTAAAAAAGCATTAGGAACTAGATTTACTAAAATTAGAGTCTTAATCATAACTTAATTCACTAATCCTTAATTAAGTTGATGAGTGGATGATTAGAAAATTAAGAGTTCCTAAATCACTTTTCATGGTCTAAATAAGTTTTCTGGGGTCACAGGAGCAATTAAGGACCTTAATCAACCTTTTTGGATAATTAATGAATATAATATGATTTAAATAAAAATAGAAAAGGATTAGGCAATTATTTAAAATATAACCATTTGATCTGTGATTTTATTTTATATTCAGATTTCTTGCATTTTTCTGATTAAAATGGTATATTGGATCATACAATTTGGATAAGTATAGCCAAAGTTATTTAAATAATTTAATATGTATTTTTATTTAAATTAAAACCATAGGATTTATTTTCTGAATTAATTTCCTTGAGGAAATTAATTCAGAAATTCTTTTATTATTTCTGCCGGCCCAATTGCAAAAAGGCGTGGGTCACGGGTCAACCCGACCCGTGACATCGTCTTCTTCCTCATGATGGGCTCCGCCCCCAAAGGGTCTTCAGCGCCCAAATTCTCGAGACTTCGGTGACGACGACGGCTCAACTCGATCCCTACGCGTTCTTGGAGTCGAGTCATGTCTATTGGACTATGAACCCCCATCAGGGAGGCACCGGATCGCCGGGGTGCTACTCGAGTGAGGCGTCACCTATGGCGCATCTGTGAGGATCGAATTCTCCTCACAGAGTTGACCATTTGCCGGGTTCTAAACCTACACGATCAAAGGCCGCAGGGGATTCGATTGGTCCACTCAGCAAGCCCTGGGGATGGGTGGATTACTGAAGTGCTACTCACGATGGAACGCAGACGGGTGCTCTCCTTGGATCAATCGGTTCCTAGTCAAAATGATCGATTTGATCGAATCCAGCCTTTGATAGGGGACTACAATCATTGATGAGAGCTCCTATCACTAATTGGCTAGCTAAGCGTTCGAATACGGTGCACATTCAGATGATGATTTCATCGTCTGGTCCACTTCCAGACCTTGCCAGAGAGCTAGGCGCCTACTAAGGAATCAAGGAGGGATCCTAACGCAGCATCTAGGGCTAGATTGGAAGCGAGCAGAGCTGAAACCAACTTGATAGAAGAATTGGGATAGAGGCTGTACCTGAGTTATGGACGAAGCAACAGAGGCACAGCATGCAGCTTGGATCACTCCATATTATCGCAGAAGATCTTAGCAAGGGGGTATGAACACCAGACCTCGCCCTCAATCAGCTGTACGCAGCAGGTCCAGTCATCGGGTTGTCGAGAACTTCGGAGCAAATAACAAGGAATTGAGGGGATCACAGTGAGCAACGGGACTCACTGTGATTCTCGAGAGGTGTTTATAAGCTCTAGAGAGGTTTAGGGTAGGAGCCATGGCCTTTGGTTCGGACAGAGAGGTCTCTCTCCATCTTCCACAATTGGGAGGGTCCAAGCCTCTAGGTCACCTTACTAGGCTCGGCCTCAACTGGAAGGGTCCTAACGGCCTAAGGGATAAGGCAGGAGGGAGTGGGGGACAGCGCTGGCATGGCACGGTACGAGCGAATTTTTTTGTCGGCCTGGCAATCGGGCGAAGATGATGATCCACAATGGCGGGGTCCGTCTCCATCGTCTGATCACAAGACCATTGAAAATTGACGGTCTGATGCGACTCTCGATTAACAGAACCGCGAAATAGATCTCGTGCATCGGATGCTAGATGCCGATTGCGCGGAAAGGATTAGATCACGGCGCGCGCTATGTCAGCCGTTGGATCATGAGCGTTAGGATGTATGCTCGAGCATCCATACAACGGGTATGGTGCCCTACTGTCAGGACCCCGCAGTGGATCTACCGTGATCCCGACAGTAAATCCTAGAGTTTTAAAAATAATATAACAATTTAATTTAATTAATTAAAATTTCTTTAATTAATTATTTAATTTCTATTAATTTATCAAATCCAATTTAGGATTAGACGAGCTCCAAAAATTCCCAAAAATTCACTCTTAGCTAATTAGGGTATGAGAAATTCAAAAATGAAATCAGATTTTAATTTGGAGATCAATTTAATTTAAGTATTTTCCAGGGCTTAAAAATAGGCAAAAATACAAAAATTCTCAATTTAGCTCTGATTGATTTCAAACTTATAGGATTAGGTTTAAATGACCCATTGAGTTTAATGAAATCAAAATCAAAACTTGGTTTGGCTTAATTAATCTGGATTTAGCTAGGGTAACAACTAGGATTGTTACATATATACTTACAATTATCATTTTTGTTCATGCATTTGAAATCATATTTATCATGTTTATTTCCTTTCTTCTATATGCTCATCTTAACTTAAGACTCTCTTCATAATTCTTGGCCAAACTTAGCATCTAGTAATCACTTAACTTCCTTCTAATTAGATATTAGATGCTAAGGTGACACGCCAATGTGGGATTAATCTCTTACTCAATATTAGGGTTGTCACACCATCCTAGGGGAAAGGCGCTAGGGATCAAGGAGTGCTGATGCTGCTACTTGCTAATTTATTGCTTTTGAGTCTATTTAAAGTTTGTAAATTTTTTTGTTTTATTTAGATATTTGTGATCAAGACTTTATGATGTTTCTAAATTAATGAATAAATAGGTTATATTTGATGCATACATATTATGTATTTTAAATCACTCAATATTATCTCGCGGCTATGGGACTTACCCCAAAACCAGTGATGGATTAGCTCCAGCTAACTTGGCATCAGGTCCCCACGATAATCCCTTCATTCTCCTCACTTAAGAGATGTTGTTCAACGATATATATAGAGTGCCCAACAAATGGGGGGTTCATCATCTTGTTCCACTCATATTGAACTTTGTAAGTACCTTTTCCACATAATCCTTCTATAATAGCTATAATCTTCTCTTACATGTCTCTTGGGTTGATTTCCTTCCCAAGATCTTATTCATGACTTAAATCTCTTATAAAGAAATGCTTAGCTAGGCCTCCTTTAAGAGTATTTGGAAAATAAGTTATTTAATTGAGAAAATATATAAACTTTGGAAAAATAAGATTTTAAAATAATTTTAAAATAAACATTATTTTATAAAATAAAATTACTAAAAGTAAGATAGTACTGCGTCAATCTAGGTCGACACCGACATAACCCCTTCTTAGCTCGGATGGTAGCTTTTATAAATATCCCAACCGCATTCAGTTTTCCTCCAAAGCTACTCAACTCCTCTTCCTCAGCCTACCGTCGCCAATTTCCTCTTTTGATCACCATCGGTTGCCTCCACCGCCATTCCTCGTCGCTATTGTCAACCTCCTCTAGGTTGGGTTTGGCAAGAGAGGAGAGAGAAAGAGATATGTTTTTTTCTTAATAATAATAATAATAATAGTCATTATAATAATATTAATATCATAATATTGATAATAATAATAATAATAAATAATAGTTATTTTATTATTATCATTATTATTAATGATATGATAATAATAATAATAATAAAAATAATAATCTTAATAATAAAATAATGATAATGATGATTAAATTAATAACAATAATAATATGAATAATAATAATATTATTATTATTAGTATTACTATTATAAAAGTAATAATATATAAATAATATTAATTTGATAATAATAAAAATACTAATAATGATAATAATATCATTATAATAATCTTATTATTTATTAATATTAATAATAAAAATAACTATAAATAATAATAATAATAATAATAATAATAATAATAATTAAATAATAATATTAGTATAATAATAAAAAGAATAATAATAATAAGTAAAATAAACATATAAAATATAATAAAAAAATAATAATCATGAAGTAACTCATTTCAAGGAATTTCATCAATATTCAAAGTTTTCACGGTCTAGCAAAGTTTTATAGATGCTACATAAAGGGATTTAGTACTATTATAGCGTGAATCATTGCATATCAATATTAGAAAAGGTTTTTCTTACTCTAATTATACAAATGGCCTTAGATTAAAAAAGGTTTTGACGACATCTGCCCCTGTTCTTAGGCTTCTTGAATTCTTAAAGTAATTGAGGTGCTTTATAATGCATGTAGAGTTGGAATTGGAAGAGTCTTAGGTCAAGAAAATCATTCTATAACTTTCTTTATTAAGAAGTTAAGTAAGATAAAACATGGATATTTAACATATGATAGAAAAAGTTATTCTACCATTAATACCATTTATATAAAAAGCTTATATTTATCTCTGACCGTCATGCCCTTGAATTTATCAATACTTAATAAAATTAAATTATAAGCATGTTAAATGGACCAAGTTTCTCCATGATTACTCATTTATCCTCAAACATAAGCTAAGAGTTGACAACAAATGTGATGACACTTTTTTAGGGGTGGTCATAATTGTCTCCTATCTAAAAGTTAAAGTTATAAGATTTAAGTAAATTGAGATAAGTATTCAATGTGTGTAAGCTTTCACCAAATTTACATTAATAAATTAGACAAACGCTTAACTCTACATGTGGTATACTCAATCATTAGTGGATATCTTCATTGAGAAAAATAACATTGTATTCTTAGATATTTCCTAAGAGAGATTTTCTTATTTAAATACACTTTGGAGGATGCTTGTCATTCTGGGAGATACAAAATAACTTCCTAAATGAGAAAGAAATTTATGGCCATTCCTTAAAATAGAGATCCCCAAATTATTATCTTAATATTTTGCTTATAAACAAGCTATATGTACAACTAAAAAATATATCCAATACATAATATTATATATTTTTTATAAACTTTGGAAAAATTTAATAATGAATTTTATTCTTGATTATATGGAACACTCGTGGTCTTGATAACGTATTTGTAATTTTTCAAATATTCTCTTAGATGGTGCATTCATCCCTTGCTCTAAAATTAATGATACACTTCACATTTTAAAAATTATTCTAGAAGAAAATTGTTGTGATATCATGACATTCCTCCAATTATTATATTAGATCAAGATATTAGGCTTATTTCAAACTTTTGGAAGGCCTTATAAAAATTTCTTGGAATAAAATTAAAATTCTCATTTGCTTTTCATCCTCAAATAAGTGGTCAAACTGAAGTATTTAATCAAAGCTTTAGAAGCATACTAAGGTGCCTTGTTAGAAGTAGCATATGTAATTAGAACTTATATTTTCTTACTTTTGTATTTAATAACTTGATCAATTTAAATTCAATTTTAGTGATCCAATATATCATTTTAATCAAAAAAATATGTAGAATATTAAATTGCAAAAAAATTTAAATTTTTATCAGTAGATTTCTTAATTTTTTCTAATTACTCCATAAAAAGGATTAGTGAATATTAAGCTCATTCCTTAGCCAAAATTTATGTTTAAGATTTTTAATTCTTCATCAGATAGAGTAGAACATATTTGGGAAGATGAAAATATTATTTTGTTTTTAATTTAGCTAATTACCCAATATTCACTCTAAACCCTAATTATCAAATATTTAAGCTAATTGAACTCTGATTTTGATGATCTTAATATCTATTGATTTCTTAGTGAGTATAAAACCTATCCCTAACTTATAATCTCAATTTTCATGATTAAAATTATTAATCATCTTTAATGATCTCAAACTCTAATTAGAGCTCATTAACTCTAATTCTTAATCAAATTAAGTGTTTAAGGTGTCAATACTTTTCTTAAATATTAATAGACCTTTTGACATTGAGTAAATTTAATTTGGAATCATAAAATCCAAAGTCACCATTCAGACCCTTAATGAGGGGCATTTTGGTAATTTTGACCAACTATTATTTAAAGTGCATTTAAGACATCTTCATCTATCTCTTGCCTTTAAAATCAATAAGAAAGATATTTGGAATCAAGTTGAGGTCAATTAGACATATAAATTAGCCTTATTGGTCTAACCTTAGATTTGCCTTAAGTTAATTAACTTAGCTTAGAATGTTAAGGTGTGGATGTAAAAATCCACATTTCCTTCTTTAAAGTTTAATGAGATATATCATATCAATTATAATTAGAACTAGACTTAATCTTGAACTTTAAATATTTCTTTAGTAGATTCTTAAGTTAATTCCTAAGTCCTTAAATAACCCTTTAAGTGTTCTAATGATTAAACCCTCTAAATTCTTAACTTTAGACCTTCATTCTTTACTTCATTAATTCAATCTATTGAGTAATGAGATTACTCAATAGATTGTACTTTAATTAAGATATAACTTATAATTAAGTGTCAGTCCTTATGAATTAATTTTGATTATTTTATCTTTTGACTTTTATTATATATCCTTTCTATAAGATTAATAATCCCAATCTTATTGAGTTTGATTATACTTAATAAGTCTCCTTACTATGTAGCATTTGAGAGTTGTTGAGAAAACATATACCTTAGATGTTAGTTTAAACACTATAATTTTGGGATTTTAACCCTTAATCTCTGAATCTTGATTTATTCAATCAAAATTGGTTTTTGGATAATAAATATATCATTTATGATGATTAATTTATTTATTTAACTTTTGTAAGCGATAATATTTGATTTTGGATTAGAACTTGATTAGTTATAATATTTGACTTTATAGTACCATAACTTTGAGATTATACTGGATAGTGTGATATTAGAGATCCTAAATTTGTATACTCTCAGAATAGTTATAACAAATAAATTGGAAAATAAAGGATATCATAGATAATGTTTAGTTACTACATAAACTATTTGATTTGTATGCTCTGCTTACTTTGTATTTAAGCTTTGTTGCCTTGTGCATGTTTATTTGAGATATGAAATATTTGAAAAGCATAACATTTTTGCATCAAACAAAAGTAAAATTCAGTTAATCAGATAATAATTCTCTAGAGTGTGTTCTAGTTAGTCTGCCTCCTTAGTTTTTGTTGTGATAGAATCAACTCAGATCCAGCCATGAGTGTTCTGGATAATACATATACGATTCAATTAAATAATGATGATTTTTGTTCAGTTTGCATACAATTCAGCTCAATTTACTTATAATTTTTTAGTACTTTCTATGTTTACATGTTTTCAGCATATTTTCTAGCTATATATATATATATATATATATATATATATATATATATATTAGTATGTTTAGGGATTTCTCTATTGTACTGTATTAATTTTATATACAAATGCTTAACCTTTTTGCAGAAGCTATACTTTAAGGTATGTTACTTTACTTGCACTATTTTGTTTAAGTTATAAATGATTTATTTATAGTTTTTCATTCAGTTGAATGCTTGTTGCTTCTATATTGCTTGGGATAATTTGTGATATCTAAAATTTCAGTAATAATTTATTAGTTTAAAATGTACTTAGATAATTTGTCAAACACAAGATCTTTTTTTTTTCTTGGCTAAGGCCATGGCATGTTAAAATCAAAATATTCTATCTTGAGTTATTTGAGGATTCAACACTAGGTGAGGAGCTGGAGCAAGAGGATGATCCTACTGCATCTGCTTAGTTTTAGCTATCATTTTATTTGGATAAGAGTGATTTTTAACTTTTCATTCTCTTTACTTTCATCAAGTTTTGGCATGTAATAATTAAATTCTGCACTTTATGTTTCTTGTTTCAGTACTGTACTATCTGAGATGAATGCCTTATAATATATATTTTTTATTACTTGAATGTGATGAATGGATGCATATTCTTTCTTATAGCTTTCGAACTCTATAATAAATCAGGATTAGCGTGAGCAATGTAGGTGTCTATCAGCAAGCATTTATTTTGTCAATATTAATCCGGGGTTATCAATTTGAGTGATGATATGCCTGTTACTAAATTCTACTTCATCTGTGCAAATGGTAGGGTGGGCACCACATACTCAGACGTGGTATATTGCGCACCTGGGCACATAAGATATGGTGTTCTCAACTTGAATCATATGCTTGAACAATTTACTCTAATTTATTTAAATAGAATGTCCATTTGCTGAGACAGGAACTGTCACGCATCTGGGTGCAGCAGGTTAACCACGCGTAACGTTCAAGCTACCTTCGCGTTAGGCACATTAAGTGGCCGTGCATGAGAGTGCTTTTAATACTGTGCCCGAGCACATCTTCTAATCATATTCTTGGGTGCGTGCGTCTGGGTGCATGTGTCTGAGTGCATTTCCAGAGCTCGATTAGAATGGAGTCAACATACTAAACAATAGCTATTCACGCTTCTTCTTTTTTTCACGTCTGCTCATCACCGATCAAATTTGTTGATCACATGGGTTTACAAGGACCACCAACTTTGCCGATCTGAGGAGGGTGCGCTCGATTTCTTGAGCGTCAAAGCTTGGCAATGAGAATTTGTTCTGGCTCCTTCACTTGAGCACAGCACAAAAGAGCGACAATGTCGCGGGGATAAAAGATTGGTTTTATTGCAAAAGTATAGAATTTTGTTGTTTGAATGTATTTGATATATTGCATTATATATATATATATATTTATTTATTTAGTGTGCTGCCTTTTATTTCATTATCAAAAATATTTTATAGTAAAATTCAGAATATTTATTTATCCGTAAAAAAATAAAATCATAGGAGTTGCAAAATGTGATCATTTTTTTCCAGTTATTTACTGAAAGAAACCGGCTGTCCGTCAGTAACGGCTCCCACTACACCCCGTATCGGGAAAAAAATACGACGTGTGCAAAAGTTGAGGAAGATTCTATACTTAATGCCACGTCAGCGCATCACCGATGGGTTTACTTCCCCGCCGGCTCTCCCACTGTGTTGTCGCTCTCTGCTGCTCCCTACTCTCTCCCTTTTTTCTATACTTATCTCTTTCTCTCTCCCCTCCCTATATTTCCCTCTCCCTATCGACTACGCGTTCCGGAACTGGGAATTAATTGAAGATGCCCGCATGGTGGAAGGGGAAGTCGAAGTCCAAATCGAAGGCGAACAAGTCTTCAGGGAACGATCCTGGATGGAGGGAAGATGATGGCGGAGGTAGAGAGCTCGTTGACTCCCAAACAGTGGCGGGGACCCGGCAAGGGGAAGGCCAACAGCTTCGATGGAATTCTGGGAAGAGCTAGGAAAGGCAGTGAATCCGTCTCCGCTGTCGCATCCAAAAGCTGCAGCGCCGAATCGAAGGGCCTTTTTGCGTCCCGCCATCCACTGCCGCGCCCCTTTGTTTCTTCACCTATGCTGTCTCCGACCCCGGCAGATCTCGGGATGGCGGCGCCTTCCGCTTCGGCATCCGCATCCAGCGTCAGCTCCTCAGGATCCTCCGATGACGCTCCAGATTTTGGCTTCTACAGGTGATTCGCTTCTATTCCTAAGCTGTCCTTTTGTTCGTCGGGGGTTTTGATTAGGGTTTGTTTTTTTTGGAAAGTCAGATTGAGCCCCTGCGGTAGATCGTGGATTATACGTGCTCTGTATCATTTGTGTGTTCCCGTTAGGGTTATTTTCTGTGAGCATTGACTATTGATTTGAGAGGATTTCTAAAATTAAGATGGGCGTGATCTTTATGTTCTTGGATGATCTTTGTGTAGAAACCGTTTCCTGAGTTTAGCACCATTCTGCGCCTGATAATTTGTTTCTCGAGTTTTAGTGTTCGATTTTTATTTATGGCGGGCTTGAGGTTTCACGGGTTTTTTTTCTGCCTTATTTTACTTTATTTTAGCTGAAGGAGTAAGTCTTATGATTGCGGAATTGATTCATTGATTGCTAGCAACGGGGCTTCATGCGATGTTTGGACACCTTCATAGACTCAGGGTAGTCCATTTGTCTATTTAATCAGTTCAAAACTGTTCTTCCTTTGATTGAAAGTCTTATGAAACTGTGTTAAAGGTTGCTCTCTCTTTTTTGTCCTTACGAGTTTTCATCTCCTTATGACACTTTCAGAATGTCAGATCCCTTAAACATGGCAAGGGGAGGGCACGTTTTGCCAGATTTGCAAAGACAGCAGCATGTGCCTGAAGCCAGATACCCTGTGCCCTTTCATCCAGTTTTCGGAGCATTCAAGAAACCATGAGATAATTATATCTCCAAAAAAGGAAAATCACTTGCATGGTCTCAATGCATCCTCAAATGCTAATAATGTCTGTTCTCCAGCTGTAACTTACTCAGAGAGCATATTTAATCCTAGAACTGTGAGTTGTGCTCCTATTGCTCGGGGGCCTCTTTTTTGTACAGCCCCTGCACTCTCTCCTGGGTCGCCTACAGGAAGGCAGGATAATCTCAGAAGCCCACCTCAGCCTCTGCCTCTTCCCCCAGTTGTGCCTAATTCTCCAAGTTCTCCTCGACCTTTCCAGTCATCATGGAAGAAGGGCAAGTTGCTGGGTAGAGGAACCTTTGGACATGTTTATCTTGGATTTAACAGGTATTTTATATTTTTCTTCCCCGCCTAAGCATAAGCACTCACAAATTTGTACTAATAAATTAAAATTAAGGCTTAAGTTGCATGAGGTTGTTGAGTTCATATATATGCACTAGAGATAGAGCTTATATTTTCCACCTCAACATCGGTTATTTTGTCTCTACTGCAATTATAATGTATGGTAAAGTTGAACTTGGGATTCCTTCCCTTGAATGGAGTTCCAATTTCTAAATTTGTGTTCAGATATCAATTGTATTCAAAATTATATAATGTTGTCTGAATTGATTACTCAAAATGTACGTGACAGTGAAAGTGGGGCAAATGTGTGCTATTAAAGTAGTACAAGTCATATCTGATGATTCCAATTCTAAAGAATCTCTCAAGCAATTAAACCAAGTAAGTATCCAAGCTTTATCTGTTTTTTTAATTATTTTGTTTCATATAATAGATCTGCTGTCACCCTGATCCTGTTTTGTGATTTCATGTTGTAGTATATATACTAATCCTTCCATGTTTAAATCGCGTGCATTTTATATCTCAGGAAATCAATTTGCTTAGCCAGCTTTCGCATCCAAACATTGTGCAATATTATGGCAGTGAACTGGTAAACTTCTTGTTTTGGGTTTCATTTTATGTTTCAAAGCGATTGTACTCTAATGCTTTATCTCTTCCCAATGTTTCATTCTGGTATCCTATTATGTCAGCTTGTCATGTTACTAAATTCATCAGATAGGCCTGAGTTCCTCAGAACTTCAATAATGTGTGCATAACATATTTCAATGAAGAATAATATGAATGCTGTAATACCTTTAATCAAGATTAGTTATGGTTGCTGTTAGTGTGGTGAATCACAAAATGCTGCTGTCTTTCTTGTGATGCTCGATCACTTTAAAATAGGCTTCCTCTTGAAAAACGGCTGAATCCTATTTCATTTAAAAAGGATAAAAGTGCAAATAGTTCAAAATCATCTGCTTATGTGATGAGGGGATGCATCCTAGCATCTTTTTTGTTTTAATTACCATAATTTTAATCGCATGGCCCTTTATCTCGTTTTAATATAAATTTTACTTAGCTAATATAGGAACGAATCATAAGTAAAGCAAAGAAAAATACAGAAGTAATGGCATTATATACCTATATCGCGGCACTATATGATTATATCCTACTTCATCATTTAAATCATGAAGCACAGCAAATGGATGTGAATGAATACAATTTTAACTCCCTTGAAATTTTTCAAGTAAATGTTACAATGATGTGGAATGATACCTTTATTGATTCTATTTTCTTATCATAAATGCAGATGGACGACGCAGTTTTCAGTTTATCTCGAGTATGTTTCCGGCGGCTCCATTCACAAGTTGCTTCAGAATATGGCCCATTTGGGGAGCCTGTTATCAAGAACTATACTGCGCAGATTCTTTCTGGACTTGCTTATCTGCATGGGAGAAAAAACGGTGCACCGGTATATACCTCTGGTGCTTTTATTCAGTTATAATTTGGTATTTGTTGATTAATGTTACATGCGAACTCTAACACATTCAACATTCTAGGGATATCAAAGGGGCAAACTTACTTGTAGATCCAATGGTGAGGTCAAACTAGCTGATTTCGGCATGGCTAAACATGTATGCTCCATGGATCTTTGAACTCTTCGTGAATATATGAATACATCTTATGGTTAAAAAATCTCCTCTTTGATTTCAGACATCATCTTACACATCAATTAGATCATTTAAAGGAAGCCCATATTGGATGGCTCCTGAGGTTAGCCCTCCCCTCAATACAATCTGCATGCCAGTTACATTTACCCTAAACTTAAATACGCAGGTTATCATGAACGGAAAAGGCTACAGTCTCTCCGTAGATATCTGGAGCCTTGGATGTACAGTACTCGAGATGGCAACTTCCAAGCCTCCGTGGAGCCAATTCGAAGGGGTGCGCCATATTTCTTTTGCTCAAAACTTTTGCATAGCAAAACCAAAACATAATTTCTTCCCTGTTTGATTCAGGTGGCTGCAATATTTAAAATTGGGAATAAGCAACAGATGTGCCGGATATCCCTGATCACCTATCTTCAGAAGCGAAGAGTTTTGTTTAGCGTGCCTGCAGAGAGATCCTTCGGCCCGGCTGACGGCCGGCGAATTGATGGACCATCCTTTCGTGAGCGACCAAGCGGCTGTAAAGATCGGCAAAATTGAGTATGAACAAGGACGCCCTTCCTTCGCCTTCTGATGGAAGCTGCTATTCAAGGGTATAGGGCTTAATGCTCTGCTTCCATTGAAATCCCTCTCTGTTTAACTTGTCCGATTCTGTTAAACAGACTGTTGTTGTGAAGGATTACCGCGGAAACCGAAGAAGCGCTTCTCCTTACTCGATAAAAACCACGAGAGCGCGTAGTGATCATGCTGCTAGAGATTGCCGAAACAACAGAAGCGTTTCTCCTCTGTCGCCCGATCCCTCTTATGAGCGGAAATTCGAGGTGCGAGTCCTGGCAAAAAGGCTTCTTCATTGACGGAGGAAGATTATTCCTGATTGTATTAATTTTTTTATTTTTTTTCTCACAGTAATGTGATGGAGGCGAGAATGAACATGTCGCTACCGGTGTCGCCTTGCTCCAGCCCTCGGAGGCAGAATGTGCAGAGTGATAACCGGAGCTGCATTCCGTCTCCGACGCATCATTATTTGTATCAATGAGAGCCAGCCATAATAATTTTGCAGATCCCTCTGCGGACATCTCGGAACTCAGAATCGTATCGCACTATGGCTCGCCTAGGAGATGATTGCCGACTTTTTGAAGGGGGGATTCTTTCTCGCTGGCTTAACTGTGAAGAGGCTTGTTGAAAATAGAATTTTACTGATCCGAGCCTACATTTTTTTTTTTTTTTTTTTATTCTGTAATCTTCCGCCCTGATAAATATATAAACAAGATGTAAAGCGAGCTTGCGCTGGTTCTGTATATACAAGGCATGGGGGATTTCACGATAGAAAGCCGAGTACTGCTTCACGGTTATATTTGATTCAAATTTGGTTGTGATAATCAAGTCCTACTTAAATCAGAAGCATGCATTAAGGGGGGAGAGAGACTGACAGAGCCGTTGGGGAGCAATTTTTGGGACAGTGGGTATAGATTGTGCTTGTGCTTGTTTGCGAGGACTTTTGGAGGTGTGTTTTGTTGTCATCCTGGTTTAGCCAGAGGGAGCTTTGGTGAAAAGATCTAGTTAAAATAGTGATTTGGGTTCAATCAAATGCCGATAAGTTGAAGCCCAGCTCATAAATGATCGGCTGCAAGTAGAATGTTCGACTGCGAGATACTCCCCGATAAGAAGAGTTTGCATGAGCATTGTCACTTCAAGTGCCATGTGTTCCAAAAGGTTCACTAAGCTGCCATGGGGGTGGGACAGTGGGTACAGATCATGAATTCTATCACAAGAAGTCCTAAAATCTAGTTGTTATTTTTTAGCATAATTAAGTTTAGTTTTAATTCTAAATTAGAGATGATTTAACTAAAGAATCAAGATGATTGGATTAAACTAAGGCAATTTTAAAAGCACTTTTGCATATTTTGGGGATTAGGACTAACAACTCAAGGACAATAACACTAGTTATCATAGGTTTTGGGTTTCAAAAGCATTATGTAACAACATTCAAAATCCAATGGTCCTATTTCATCAATCAAGTTACAATACGTATAAAGGTTAATATTGCAGTTGTTCATATCGTAACATGTGTTCAACATCCGATATCTGTCGTATAGTTTCACCGCATTATGCATTCTATCGAACTTTGACATGCATTTTGCATGAAACATATTGCTAAACTCCGCCGTGAGTTTTAGTATTCAATTATTCAGATTTTTTTTTTAAATTAATATATGTAATTATTTATTTAATTAGTTAGAAATATATAAATTGGTCATATTTTGCTAAATAAACTCTAAAAATTAACTAAAATTAAAAATGATATTAATCCAAAAGTACTTTTAATTTTTAATGAGTATTTTATTTTAGATTATTTTCTAAATATAAGATTTTCAATAGTATTAAAGTAATTAAATATTAGATATTTTTGAATGACTATTAAAAAAGATTAAAATATATTCTAATTATGGTATATTTATTTAATAACTTTTAAACAATTTGTTAAATTATTTATAAATATTATATTTCCCAAAATATTTTATTCATACTTAAAATTTTTTATTCTTAGTAACCTAGGATTATTACTAGGCATAATAAACAATGACATTTACAGTTAACAAGTTAAAAAGTTGCAACAAAATTATCAGATTATGCTAATCTTATATTTTCTCTATTATTGAGGCTTGCTTAGGGGATATATACTTGATGAATAATTTTCTAAATATTTATATTTTATTTGCTAAGAGGAAGTATTTGATATTCATCTTGCCTTGCTGTGAAATTATTAACTCATATCACCTTGACAAGAACCCACTTGAATGTTAATATATTTATTAAGAGAAGTTTAAAATATAACAAGTCAATTGAACTTATAATGTGAATTATATGCATGAACCATGAGCTTTTCTCTTCTTACCTAGACTTAAGGTAACCTATGCATGTGTGCATAATATTAAGCCACTTGAGATTATGGCATTATTAAATCGCCATTTTATTCTTCAGTTATGTCTGATAGGATTTGAGGATGAAGTCTTAGATTACGACTAAGCTTGGAGTTGAAATCTTTATGATAAAAAGTAACCCCACACCCCCCCCCTCTCTCTCTTGCCAAGCTTAGCATCTTATTGACTTATGTGCCAACTTAGCATCCACAGTAGCAAGAGCTTGGAAACTCACACTAATACACACCCACCCACCCACCCACACACACACCATAGAACATATTGAGTGCTGAAATAATCACACTTGCTACCTTGAAAAACTCATATTCCATTAAGCGGATGCACCTCTTCTCACCTTACTCATCAAGGAAGAGGATTAGCTTACATCAAGGAAGAGGTGAATCTAGTTCTAACCCACTACTAAATAGAAGTGCAAATTATACTCACGTGATGTAGTCAAACAAGAAACCTAAAACTCTATAAAAATCAATTTATTAAAGATCCGATGAAGAGATTTTGTGTGAAATGAGAGTCAAACTAGACGAAGAGCTTAAAAACGAATCTATGTAATAGTAAGGCCTAAGAGGGGTAGTTTGTGTGAGCTAATAAACGAAGCGAAGGATAATGTGTTAGTTGAGCTGATAAGCGAATCTCTTCTCATGGATTGGATATTGTTATAGTCAAGGTTTGCAACGCCTCATCTCGTCACCCCCCCGCGCGCAACCAATGTAATTTTAAGGATAATAACAATTGTCGGCAAAACGGTGGTGTTACTCGGGAAGGAATGCTGAACCTTCCCGAATACTGATGATTGCTAAGACTCAACCCCAAAGGAGAGCTAAGGAGTAATCCTTAAGATAAGAGTATAATACTTATCTTAAGTATTAAGTATAGTACTTATATACATTGGATTATGAGAGTAATTTTAAAATGAATCTAATATATTGAGTATTAGCATTGCTTACATGCTGAACACATTATAATACTAAGTAAAGAAATAAATACAGAGAGAGCTAAAGTATTCATCCAGATCATTTATTATAGAAGCTAAGTAACAACCATTCATCCCAAAAAAGAAAAGAAAATACATCCACAGTTAAATTATTACAGATAGTTTGCTTTAATTAATATAATAGTAAAATATCTTTCACTCACTGCAGAAAATAAACTAATTCAGAAAATAAAAATTAAAGGCTGAATCGGTTAATGCTCTACAAACTCATCCTGAATCTTCTAGGAGGCCTCCTGAGCATGCTCCATAAACAGCTATGGATCTAGAAAAATTGTCGGATTCCAAAAGTTCCACGTGTTAGATAATAAGTCTAACACATCTAAAACTAATATATACATTTATAATAATCTAAAGTTTAACATTTAAGTAAGCAAAACAATATTGCAGGAAAGTACTAAAATAGCTGATAAGTGTAAAACTATACAAAACCAAAAGTAAGGTAAAATAGTAGCTGAAAGTACTGAAAAAAAAAATAGTAAAGAAACTAAAACTGAATAAATACTGAGATAAAATTGTGTTGTATGCCATTAAATATATGTATATATTACTAAATATGCCATAGAACTGTATGCTGCAAACATACATCACCTGATGTCACATGACACCCCACAGAATCCTAGGTGAGTAGATGCTCCGTTAACTTATCATAGGTGAGCACAACGCTCTGCTAATAGAGTCCTAGGTTATAACAACTCTAGGTTCTTACCTAGCTTAATCTAAACTTAATCATGTCTTAATTATTATTTCATAGCATTCATTATATCCTTCTTAGCTAACCCCGACAGTTTGAGGTCAATCGGACCTCTCTAAGGCAATTTAGCTAATTGATTAATCTAGATGCCCTAATTAAGACCTAAAATATTTTGACTTCAGAATCAAAATTTGATTATATTTTTGAATTCCTCACCCCAAAATTAGCTAGGGGTAAGAGTTTGAGAATTTTTGGAGGTAATTTAGGCATTAATTCAATTAAATCGGGATAATTACACATTAGGGATCCTAATAATTAATAATTGCAAATCTACCATAAACTGTTTAACTATCCAGAATCCATTGTGCAGACCACGGGCGCTCCGCTGAGGAGCCTGGGTCACATGATACCAGAGCCCCGCTCCATCCCGCCATTCCTTCCGTTTATCCTATGGCTAAGATCTAGATCAGTGGAGCCACGGATCTGCCATTAGATTGGCCCGTGAATCCTACGGCTCGGATCACTCCCATGATCGGTTGTTAGAATCTGAGCGATCTGAGCCATTACACCATCTGATCGATAAATCATATGACATATAGAGCCCCCGAGACTGTGGATCTTCGTTCCCACTTTGATCACGCACCCTACAGGGAAAATCCACCTTACTCGACCGCAGGCCTTGTCCCCCACTCCCCCGTTCTACCTCATCATGCCATTGGGGATCTTCCCTCAACAATATGACACCTCAATTGGGCTCCGTGGCTTGGCCGAGCTCAAATTAGGAAGCTGAGAGCTCAGCCATGGCCGAACTCTCGGGTCCTCTCTAGCCTGAGCCATTGCTTCTGGAAGCTTCCCCTCTTCTCCCCGAGGCTATAAATAGCCTCAGAATTCCTTCTAGGGTCGGCTTACTGATCAATTTTGCTTGAATCAAGGTTCTTCCCTCTCCACCATTGCTGGTCTGCTTGATCTTCTCCCAACGCTCCAGTGCTCACATACTGTAGATAGTGGGTGAATCCTGGTGTTTAAGACCCCTAGCTCTCCTCCGAAGCTCAGCTAAGTCCATGGAATTCCCTCTACATCATCAGCTCATCCTCCCGTTCGCATCAGGTACCCTAGTTGCTGTAAAGAGCCGATTAAGCTCAACACATTCCCCCATTTGATTCTTAATTTCTCTATTAGCTCAATCAAATGCAATGCTAGCAAAATTATAGTCTAGGTCCGCCCCGATTAATTGATGGATTGATCAAGCTATCATCCCTCGGGAGAACTGGGTCCGAGTAAGGACCCAATGATCGAGTGAGTCTTAGACCCAGACGCCTTAGGGGTTCGATCTGTCTCACCATCTTGAAGGTGTTGGAGTCGAGTTAGAGTGAATCGTGCTCTCTGTGGAGAGAATTGACTCTACACAGTAGCTCCATAGTGTATGCTCTCAGGTGAGTTAGGTCCGGGCGAACCTGACCATCTCACATGGGGCTTTGGCTCTCTATCAATGCGTCTAGTCATGGTGAGTGGGTAGCGACCTTTGGTTGGTTGTGCCATGGTCTGGATGCTCAAGAATTGGACGATTAGATTTTCTCTAATCGGCCTGGGTATCGAATGAGGGATCAGGGATGACGGCACTGTGCGGGCTGGGTCGGCCCATGACCCGCGCTGTGCGACAGTGCCGAGTTCCCTGGGCCTCGATCGACCCGCATTTATTATAAATCCAATTAATTGGATTTATTTTTCTTAAGGAAAATAATCTGATTAATTGGATCATAGGGAAATTAAATTAGAAAATGCAGATTAAATTATTTGAATAACTTTTGATCCACTGATTCAAACCCTATAAAATTATATATCAAATTGTTCAGAAAATCATAAAGAACAAGAATTTAAAATAATATTTTACTTTTAATAGTTATATTTTTTGATTTAGACAAATTTTTACAGAACCTAATTAGGGTTGATTAGTATATATACTTAGTCAAATTATATGATTTAGGTGACATTATGTTTCTAATACCTTGTAAAATATATGTGCTAAGTGAAATAAATTTTTGATAATTATTTTCTTAATTATGCTTTAATCTTGTAAAATAATGATTAGTAAAAATTAGGGTTTTTATTTAGCCAAAACCCTCAAATATAGTCTCTAATTATTTGCATGAATAAATAGAACACACTTGCCAAGTTTCAAGAAATTTGAATGGTTGGATTTTTAATTAAGTACTAATCCATTTTGGATTGAGTTAGGATTTGAATAGTCTTAATTACTTTCTATTTTATGTAAATTCATATTTTTATGTTTCCATAGCAATAAATTGAATAATAGAGAAACCTTATGTTTGTTTGGACACCTTAATTGATTAATTTGATATTAAACTATAATTGAACCTAATAATCTTAATAAATTGATTAAGTAATTTCACCTTAATCTAAATCTTAAAATAAACATCAATAATACACCAATAACTTAATAATTTGTCATTGACTCTAAACTAAACAAGTGATCTTGATTTGGTTAAGTTAGGGATTAGATCCTAACATACTTTGATTAAGATCTAAATCCTTAATCACCTTAAGTAAAATAGTTTAATTTAAGGATAAATCAATTTGCATAATTTTAATAATGCACCCTGATTTGATATTGATCTTAACCCATTAACTTAGAACTAAGAATATCTTTAATAAAGATATGTGATTAGTCAATCTGAATATTTACCTTTAAATCATTAATTTCCTCCTAATTAAGATCACCAGCATAATGTAGCCTATAAAATAGAATAGATTTATGAACAAATCATTCCTTAATAATTTATATGATTGAATCCCATGATTTTAGCATAAGTATTGATCAGATGAGTTCACCCATCTGATCTGGTCAAATTAAACCTTAAAGAAGCAATAATTGTGGAATTTGTGTAAAGCACAGGACTTAAATTTTCTTTTAAGTTAGAAGTGCAAGGTCATTATGGTCTTGCCTTAGCATGAATAATTCATCATTTGTTAAGCCATAAATAAATAATCTATTGAGGTAGGAAGAGCTTATCGTTTACATCTTGTGGTAGGAACTTAGATACTCCTTATTAACTTTAGATGCTTGATCTTAAACCCTTGTGGTAGGTTACCAAAAACTTAATATGAGTTTCTCTCATGTGATAGTGACCTAAAATTGAGTGACCTTTAGGTCACATTCCTGGAACCTTGTGTAGTACCCATTTCAATGGAGTAAAGATTCATTAGTTTGATAACCCTTACTGTTTATATAGATTTGTGGAAATCCATAGATTTTTAGTAGAATGTGAGGTGTATATCCATAATTATAACACCCAACTATTAGATTAACCTAATAATAGGTGTGACAATATTATTTAATATTGAGTTAGGTGATTCTAACTCAATATTAGATACTACCTTATATTATGTGGATCTATGGGTAAAAGGAAATTCAATTATTCTAACTCAAACATTTATTATTCATAATATGAAATTTCAAATAACATGAAAGAATAATTTACACACATCACAAAATATTTAATTTACATGTTTTTGAGAATATAATCTCTCATCCTTACTGAAATGAAAGGTAAACTAGCTCCTCCCAGTTATTGCTCAGGTTCTTCTTTAACTGTAGGTCCTGATCCACACTCTTGATCTACCGTATTTTGATTTTTAAATATGATAGGGCACAGCAAAAAAAAAGAAAAAGTGGTTAGACTTCAAAAGTCTAAGTACATTTTAAAAGTAGGTTAAATATATTATTAAGCGTATATCACATTAGCCATTTACAATTTAAAGTATAAGCGGTGCAATAAGCAAGAAGATAGAAAGGAGGGTAAGTAAGAAAACTTTCTTACAGTGCTTGAGTATTTTTACAAATCCTACAATAAATAAGTTAGTATAGCATTTGAAATATTTTAATATGAATATGTTCAAATGATTTTGTATGCTAAATAAGAAAAACAGTGTAAGAAATAAAATTGCATTTTTGTATGAAACCTTACACTGCATAAATAGTTCTAAAAGATTTAAGATGCTATAAAACAATAATATAAGTAATTTCAATTTAAAGACTGAATATAGTCATAAGACTATACTTAATCATTTACAATCAATAAGGTTGTTAAAAAAAAAAAGAAATGCAATTTATTATTTATTTATCTTGTAATTTTGTTCAGTGGGCGCAGAACAAGTGAGGAGTTGAGTACATCTACTCAACTTATCTGTAAATGGGGTTAACTGTTAACATACACATTCCCCATCAAAAGAATTATGTGGTCTCCGAATACACCAATAGTCTGCCCAGACTTAATGATAGTTGTACTAAAATCCTCCATATAAACCTCTCTAAAATTTCTTAAAATGTTTATTATATGCACAAAATCTTGATGTATGAATGAAGATTTAGGTTCAATGCATTGCAGCACACAAATTTTATCAAAGTATTGTAATTTATGTGATATCCATTATTTTATATTTTTGATTAGCTATCCTAATGACTTAGGGTTAACTTAAGAAATATATTTTCTCAAGTTTAATAAGTTTAATATAGGAATTTGAATGATTTCTAATCTATAAATTAATCATTTAGTATTTTACTAGGAAGTTCAAGGTAAGTATCTTATAAAATAATTTGTTATTCATTTTGTAAATTGTGATTTATGTAGCAAATAACACTTGCTATTTATTGTTTATTTTCCTAAAAAGGAAATAAATCAACCAAAATCACAATAATCATCTTCTCTTCTATCTTAAAAATACAATTCATAATATATGGAAATTAGAGTGGTTGCATAACTTATCTAAAGTTATGCCTTCCTTACTATATTTCAACACTTCTAAATAAGTTTCATTTTCTTAATAATAGTGCTCTTCTAAAATTTTGTACAATCAAAAGTCTTAACTAATAGAAAATTTTGAACAATTGAATTAAAGCATCTGAATATCTTACTCTTCTTAATCACATGTCCTCATCAACATAAGATGAGTAAATGTCATAAAAAAATTTGCAAGCTGCTTATTAATACAAGTTCATATAAATTTAAAAAGGATGAAAATAAAGGCAGAAGTGAAAATTAAAGTACTTGTTTAAATATTTATGTAAGAATTTAAAGCCATTCTTAAAACTTTGCATGCGTAGAATCATATAGAAACCCCTCCTTATATTCAAAATAGAGAAGATTATTTTAAATGGTTTTTATCTATGTCCTTTTGGTTTTCTTCTTTTATCATGGGCAATTTATACATACTCAAATTTTCAAATTTAAGAGCATTGAATAATCTATATTTAACATGCTTGAACTATTAAATTATATATATATTTATATCTATACATGTGTTTAATCATCCCTTAGAAAGCATAAACTAAGCTATTGTTTGACAATAGATATCTGAGGAGTAAATCCTTGAATCCAAAATGCAGTACATCCTAAAAGCTTATATTACATAAATTCTAAAATATGAATATAAAGTTAATTATGCCCCACACCAGTCATGCCACTGTGCTTAAAAACAATGCACACATACGGCTAGCAATTATAATAACTATGTTCGTAAGTAAACTTATTTATTCTCCATATCTCATATATATTTCCAAGTCCAACAAAAATAACTATAAGTTCATTTCAAGAGAAATTCAAAACTTAGGATTTTATTAAAATCGGTGCACAGCAGTAAATGGCATTGAAAAATAGTTTTCATAAACTTTTTTTCTTAAAGAATGTGTTGATCAAAATTTAAACTATGATTCATTTACTTTTCTACTAGTAAAGTGCACTCTTGAATCTATATCATATATTTAAATAAAGCCAAAATTCATTTATCATAGGCAGCTAGCAGCAGCCATCAGCAATCAACCGTAGCCATCAGCCCTAGCAGCAGGTAGCAGCAGCCAACAGCTCTCGGCAGCAACTAGCAGCAACAAACCACAGCTATCAATTCCTAGCAGCAGCTAGCAGCAGCCAGCAGCTCCCAAGAATCAAACCAACGCCCACAATAACCCAAAAATGACTAGAATATACAAACAAGTCAGCCGAGACGCATAACAGCCCACAACCTTTAATTAATACAGTCGAAACAAACAATCACCCACAAAAATAGCCAAGAATAAAAACAACAAACACCAAAGAAGCATCATGTAATGTAAGAACTATTCATAAAAACAAAAGGAAGAGCTACAGCATCTTGTATATAAGTTTTGCAAAACCTAACCATAACCAAGAATGTCATAGGACCTCCCAAATTTAAAAGCCACTAGCAAATGCGAAAGCAAAAACTACGGATCCAACAGAGGATGGGGAGCAAAGGGAAGAGAAGCAAAAAAAAGCAGTTAAAATGATCCTAAGCACACTATAATCAAAACAATTGCAGTAGATAGTAAAAGAAATTGGGCCATCTACATTATACTGATGTCTGGTAAAAAAAGAGCGAAACTGTATGCATAAATACATTGTAAGCAAATCTTTTGTCTAGTTCTATATGAATGAAAATTTTAAGGAATACACAAGGTTAGCAACTTTAATGGCAAACAAAGAACCACACTCAAATCACACCAAGCCATAAGCAGTTTTCTAGAGTATTTTGACAAATAAAATAAATCAAATTGCATAGTTAATTGTAATGATGTTTTAAAAATGTACAATGAATCAATTGCATATGCTCAATTGGTTTGAAAATGATTTTCTTATTTTGATTAAATCTTGTTGCATTTAGGATGGACACTCTTACTAAACACATTCAAGAGAAGATTACCAAGAATATGACGGGTTTCATCTTAATAAACCCATAAGCAAAAATATATAATCTAAGTTTAATCATAACAAAACTTATGGTATCCATAACAATTGAATATCATATTATCAAGAAGTGCAAAAGATCAAAATATCATGCGGTTCATTAATGCAAATTGATGGCAAAATAAAGGGCAATGTGAATAACATGATCCAGGTAAACTAGATGAAATACAGTAATTCTTGTGTGTTGTGCAATAGTAAAAATCCTACTAACACCTAAAATAAAATTTTATAACACATCTATAAACCAACAATGTTATATGAGTTAAATGTTAGTCCACAAAACATAAACATATAAATAAAATAAGTGTTGTAAGAATAAGGTTGCTAAGTGACAGACTATAAATATACGTCTACGCTTGCACGCAAGTGTACGTGGTATGAAGTAATAAGTGGAAAGTGTGACATTCTGGGAATTATCGAACCACAGAGAATTGGTTGATTTGGCACTAAAGTATATCTATTCTCACTAATGTTTAAGCTATAGTACGTATTGGTTGGTTGGTCTAAAATTAGCACAAATATTCACTAAGTAAAATAGTAAGATTAAAGAAAGAGGAGAGTTGGGACCATCCCATATGCAATGATATAATTCTCATGTAGATTTATTTCTCAAGCTTTATCATTTAATTTAATTAAAATCAAGTGCACATTGTTGTCCTTTAGTCTAGCTCAAAGGCTTACAAGTTTAAATCTCGTGCACAAAATGAACTCACATTCTGTTCTACTTTAGCACAAAGATTCTTGTAAAATTCTTGAGATTTAAAGTTAATTCATTTTCTCTTTATTCAAGAAGAGTTTAAATTTTCTTAAATCTTAGGATCTCACAAGCATTGATTTTCACTACGAGCATCACTCGCATCTCACATAGTTGAGATGAGGGAATCACATATTGGGCTCAACGACTATGTCACTTAGTTCATGATCACTCAACACTTCATTACTCAATCTCAATTATGTTGAGCTAAGGAGCTCATTTAGTGTGTCTTAGCATCACTTGCATCAACTCTTTAGTTGAGCTTAGATTGAGGTACATTGAGCTCAAGAACCTTCTCACATGGTTCTAAGCTTTTATGCACTCAAAATCTAGCATCCAACCTAAGGTGAACTAAGGAGCACAAGATAATTAGATCTTGGATTTTTTAGTTTTTTTCTCATAAACACATCAAGAATGATTAGATGAAAATTTTTAGTAAGGCATTAAAATCACAAATACATTATGCTTGAGGGAAAATATTCATACATTAATATTATATCATGCAAAATGGGACTTCATCCCAACCCTCCCCAAGGGGAGTTTAGCTACTCATTACATAAGAAAATAAGGAAGACACATACATGAATAAAGACCCTTTCATGGTCAACTAAAGAGAAATATAAGATTGAGTTTAGAAGATACTAGGAACGTTCCGTAGAAGTTCTCCGGAATTCTTCTTCTCCTTCTAATTATCCTCTCCTTAGGTCGCTAGTGCTGCCTTCTTCCTCTTTTTCCTTTGCAAAAGCTTGCCTTGCCACCCTTGGGGAGTTTTCTCTTCCTTTAGCTCTCCTCCTTACTTAGTGGATTTTTGCTAAAATTGTAAACCCTCCTCTAGTCAAGAGGAGGGGTATTTATAGGAGGGGGGAGGCTGAATTCTCCTCTTCATTTACAACCAAATTTTTCTATAAAAAATTATGAATTCATCATTGCAATATTTTTTTATTAATGGTGAGGTGATAATAATCTCATTTCTTTACCCAAAACATCACCTCAAAGCTTCCCTTTTTAACAAAAAATGGCTGTTGCAGGAAATCGTGGCTGGAGATAAAATTCATGATAGAGGTCATGTCTCCAGCCGCATTAAATGCAGTGTTTGAGAAAACATTTGGCGAGCCGCAGTAGCGCGCTGCGGCGTGCTTTAGCATACCCTGGTCCCCAGCATATTTAGCCAAGTCCCCCGCAGTAGATTGCTGCGCGCGACCGCGCGCTGTAGCGGTTGATTCCGCAAACACTATTCAATTAGTTCTTTTTCCTGCTTTTATAGAGTTAGAAATATTTTCGCGGCAGACCGCTGCAGCGCGCGACCGCGCGATGTAGAGGTGAATTCCTCGAAAAACACTGTTCAATTAATTTGGCTGCCCCTTTATAAAGTCAAGTATTTCCGCTGCAGACTGCTGCAGCGCGCGATCGCGCGCTGTAGCGATGAATTTCGTGAAAAACACTGTTCAATTAGTTGGGCAGCCCGATTTATATAGTCAAGTATTTCCGCTATAAACTGCTGCAGCGCGCGACCGCGCGCTGTAGCGGTGAATTTCGCGAAAAATACTGTTCAATTAGTTGGGCGGCCTGATTTATAAAGTCAAGCATTTCCGCTATAAACCGCTGCAGTGCGCGATCGCGCGCGTGTAGCGGTGAATTCCGCAAAAAGTACTGTTCAATTAATTTTCATAAAGTTTTGATATTTCCGTTGCAACCCGTTGCGGCGCACGGTTGCGCGCTGCAGCGGTTTTCCTTTAGTAAATTTTTAACAACCTATAGAAATATCTTAAAACTCTTTTGGATTCCATTTCCTTGAAAAAGATAGAAAAATTTAATTTTATGAGCAGCATAAATATCTTAAATAGATGAATTTTTCCCTTTATTTAGATATAATTTATGGATTCATCACACTCCCATAGTTAAATTCTTGCTTGTCCTCGAGTAAGCTTAAAATGATAAATATTTTCTATTTTTGGAGGGATGAAAGTCACAATAATGTAATATAAATAGGTACAAGTAAAAAATATGTGCAATGATAGAAATGAAATGAACATTGTAGCAATAATAATATTTTCAATTGAATTACTAAGGTGGTTGAGTCTAAATCTCCAAATGTTTAAATTTTTAATACTTGATAATAGGTGATGGGTTCAAAACATTTGAACTTTTAGACTAAAGAAATGGTTTAGAGACTCTTAGAATTGTACCATATGTGCTCCTTCTTATAAATCACAAAGATGAAAAGATCAAATGAGAGATATTTTTCTTCATTCTTTCTCATTTTGCTCATTTGGGAGAGATATTTTTTATCATCCCTTTTTTTTTTCATTAATATTTTATTCTTTTCAACTTTTTTTTAGGGAGAGATATTTTTCTTCATCCCTAACATCTTTGTGATCATAAAGTCCTACGGGAGCCTAGCACACTCCATTTAGAATCCATACTATAGTTTTTTAGTTTTAAGTCCTAAGCCTTCCCCCACACTTAGCTCAAGCACGTATTTAAAATTTTTGGAGATTTAGATTTTCCTCCATTCATTGCTCAATATCAACATTTTATTGCTTATAATGTATTTAATCATTTTTGCTAAGCATTCTTTTACTTATATTTTTTTTGAATTTTTACATTTTTGTGATTTTCATTGCTTTTAAAAAATTCAGAAAAAATTTGTTAATTAAGAACAACTCATAAATATGGGAATATAAAAATTCATAAATTGAAATCTCAAAATAAAAACAAATAAAATAAGGATAAAAGAAAAATTGAAAAAGAACAAATACAACCTAATTAATTATCCTTGTCCCCACCATCATCTTCCTCCGACACATACGTCGTCTCGGTAGGGTAGCGCATCTCCGGTATGGGTGCACCGATGGGAGGCCTTGGCAACATGGATGCGTCCGATCTACCGTGCAAATTCCAATCATCAAACAACATCCCGAGGGCTTCATGAAATTTAGATTGGAACTGGCACTGTTGGACATATTCCTATTTGAAAAACCCCATATCGGTAGCTAGAGCCTTACTAAGCTCCGCATTTTGATTGTGGAGGCGCATCAAGAGTTGGTTTGTGAGACGCGAGTCAGAAGGTGCAGACGCTTCCCCCTTTGGGCCCCTTCTTTTCTTAGGCATTTTACGTTCACTTGCCCGGACGTTAAGGTTCGAGGGGTGCAGGGCAATGCTGGGGGGAACAATGGCGTCGGAGGAGAGGATTTTTACCCCTTGGGCTTCGCATAACCCATAAATTAAAGACCCGAAGGCCAATGCCGCGCATGAACTTTTGAGAGCTTTCCAAAGCTGCTCAAAGATTATGCTTGAAATGCGGATTTCGCCTGCCCTAACCAACGAGCACAAAAGGAGTGCTCGGGCACAGGTCACTTCAGTTAAGTGACTCATGGGCATGACATAGCTAGAAATGAAGGCTAGCCATGCACTACTCGTCTCCGTTAATTCGGAGCGAGGAATGTTGGCGAGTCCCCCTTCCCACTCGGTGTCATCATTGACGATTTCCGCAACAAGAGCGGGGGTCAAAATGAGAGTCCAAGAGATCAGAGTACGAACAAGAGCTTACCTCCTCCAACCCATAGAATTGCTCTATTTGTGTAATTCCTAGGGTGACACCCTTTCCCCGACAGAAGATTCGCTGCCCGGATACGTCAATTGCATTGGCATACACTTTCTAGACGATCGCCGTGTATGTGGGAGCTCTCTTGGTCACAAACTCTTTCCATCCTTTAGGAGTGACCTGTTCATGAGGGACGGGGTAGGCAACGATGAAGCTTCTCTTCGGGATCAACTTCCGTTGGGAAGTGATGGAGGTGTAACGGTGCTCAGCCTCCGCTGAAGAGAACCTCTTCTTGTTGAAAGTTCCTCTGGATGAGGAAGCTTCAACATCCTTCCTAGCAATTGCTTTCTTCCCAGAATATATTGCTTTGGATGAGAGTTTTAGGATGATTAAGTGCTCTAAGAAGATAAAGAGAAGGTGCAAGGATAACCCCCCCCATTCCCTCCTTATTTATAGCCCAAATATTCAAGGTAAGAGAAGATGGTCAAATGGTCTTCCTCATGCCATTAATATGGTGATCCATGTGAAGGGGGGGGGGGGTAGCTTTTTTAGCAACTTTTGGCTGCCTTGGGAACCCAAGGGCCATGACTTGTTGACTGTATATTCCCAAGGCAAAAAATATGGGCAAACTGCGACAAACCGCTGCAGCGCGCTATAGCGCGTTGTAGCGTGCGATCGCGGGTTTGGGTGCGCCCGGGCAGAAAATGGTTCCGTGCGCTGTCGCGATGTCGTTTATGCGTGGATTACCCGCTGCAGTACGCTGTCGCGGAATTTTGGCAACAGCACGCTGTAGCGCAAATATATATATATATATTATATATATATATATATATATATATATATATTTGGGTTCCTCCCAATAAGCGCTCTGTTTAACGTCCTAAGCTAGACTCTCTTAAGATTAATAAGTTGGATCCGGTAGTTTCATTTTCCATAGGCTAAGGATGTCCGAGTGAGCACACCCCTCTTGGTGACTCAAACCATGTTCATCTTCAACCTCACTAAAGGATCCTTCTTTTTAATTTCATGATTTGGGAGTCTTTTTCTTTCTTTTTCCCGTCACGTTTTTCTCTTCTTCACTCCTTCTTTGCTCCCCTTTTCAGAGGAAGGAGTATAATAGCCATCAGAATTTTCTTCTTCTATCGTCAGGTCTCCTAGAATATAATCTACCCATAATCTCTCTTCTCTAATTCTTTCCTGATTTCTTCCTCCATTTTTTCTTTTTAAAGAGAGTGGGTTTTAAATCAATCACTTCTATTTTTCCCTTAATGCTGATGCTCATTATACCGTGACTTACATCTATAACAACCTTAACACTCATCAGAAAGGGCCTCCCAAAAATAATTGTTGAATTTTTATTCCATATGTCCCATTCGCATACCACAAAATCAGTTGGTACAATAAAATTTTCTAGTTCCACAGCAACATTTTTGATCATTTCTAGAGGAGTGAGGGACTCAAGGTTAGCAAACTCTAGAATTAATGAGGTGTATTCCATTCCTCCTACCTTTAATTGCTCATATATGTGGTAGGGCATAACATTAACTGAGGCACCTAGATCACACGAGAGATCTACAAACACTTTATCTCTTATTATGCATGGAATGCATAACCTCCCTGGATCGTCACATTTGGGTGCGGTCAGCTTTTCATTATCATTCCCTTTTATTCTTTCCTCTACCTCTAATTCAAAATTTGTTGCTCTATCTTTTCATCATTCATTTCTCCTGATACAACTTCAGAATAGATCACACTCACTAATTCCCTTAGATTTATTTCAGTAGAACTAAGTAAAGCCCCATGCTGTCGAGAGGTCAGCTGCTTGGAGATTTGCCCCCAATTGAGTTTCAATATTTATAAGGGAGGCCTCTATTCCCTGGATAGAAGTCTCGTGACGTGTGATAGTTGCCTCAGCACGGCGTATGAATTGGGTTGTTTCAACCTTAAATGCGTTGAATGCCCCTTCTAGATTGTGCTAGTAGTTATGGTTATTGTTACTATAATTCATGCCTTATTGGTTGGATGAATTCCCCCCATCTTGATTTGCATTGTTGTTGTTATTATTCCATGAGAAATTTGGATGGTTCTTCCACCCTGGATTGTATGTGTTGGAGTAGGGGTTATTTGTTTGGTTGTTGTTTCTTAAGTAGTTGATTTGTTCAGTGTTGTTTTGTACAAAAGGGTTATTCAAGTTACAGCTCTCACTATTATGTCTCCCTCCGCACAATTCACATTGTACCTCAGAAACCTTGTGTAGATTCATCCTTTCTATCTTTTCATTCAAGGCATGAATTTCTTATTACAAAGCTATTATTTGATTTGACTCAACTTTAATGGATCCTTTTTTAATCCTTTCAGAAGACCATTAATAAGCGTTGTTTGCCATTTCTTCCAAGAGGTCATAGGCTTCCTCTTGGGTTTTTCCACTAATGGATCCCCTGGCGGCCGCATCAATGAGTGTCCTCGTTGGAGCGTTCAAACCATTGTAAAAGGTTTGCACTTGCAACCAGAGAGGGAACCCATGATGCGGGCAACGTCTGAGGTACTCCTTAAAGCATTCCCACCCGTCATAGAGAGTCTCACCTTCCATCTGAGTAAAGTTGGTGATCTCAATTCTCAACGTGCAGTTTTAGCTGGAGGGAAGTATTTGGCTAAAAATTTCTTAGCCAAATCATCCCAAGTATGGATAGAATCGCTCGGTAAAGAGCTGAACCAACTCTTGGCTCTATCTCTCAGTGAGAAAAAAATTACCTCAATTTTACTGCGTCTTCAAAGATGCCGTTAAACTTGAAGGTATCACATATTTCAAGGAAGGTTGAAATAGTGAATTTGGATCTTCAGTGGCTAATCCTCCAAACTGATTGTTTTGTACTATACTTAGCGTAGAGGGTTTGATTTCAAAATTATGGGCTTCTATATTCAGCCTTACAATCGCATGGGGAATGCCCCTAATAGTGGACAATGCATAATCTCTAAGTGCTTTACCCCTAGGCTCTTCTAAGTTTTTAGTGAAAGTGTCTATCACAGCTTATTGGTTTGATAAATTTCATTCTCGCCTAGCTTGTAAGTATGTTCGTTCTATTTCAGGATCAAACAGATATTCAGTACATACACTTTTGCTCATACAAGTTTCAATAAGGCTTATCAAGAATGATTTAGCAATAAAGATCAAACAAATTTTTATTCAGAAATAAAAAAAACAAAAAAGAAATATAAAATGTTAGCTTGATAATTATAAAAGAAAATATAAAACTAAAAAAAAATCAAATACTTAAATCGCTAGCTACTTATAGATTCTCCTTAGTTCAAATAAAAAAAAATCAATTCCCCGGCAACGGTGCCAAAACTTGACAGACTGTAAATACACGTCTGCGCTTGAACGCAAGTGTACGTGGTCTAAAGTTATAAGTAGAAAGTGTGACTTTCCGGGAATTTATCGAACCACAGAGAATTGGTTAATTTAGCACTAAAGTATATATATTCTCACTAATGTTTAAGCTATAGTACGTATTGGTTGGTTGGTCTAAAATTAGCACAAATATTCACTATGTAAAATAGCAAGATTAAAGAAAGAGGAGAGTTGGGACCATCCCACATGCAATGATATAATACTCATGTTGTGATGACCGGGGACCGAAGTTCGAGAGTCTCTAAAGAATGATTCATACAACTAGAAATATTCATTTATGAAAAATAAAGAAAATAAAACACATGAATATCCATATTTACATTAAGAGCCATAAATATATGAATTTACAACAGTTTAAATATTTATAATGAAAATTTATTCACTATTCATATCTCACATCTCTGTTATCTTCTTTTCTTTTATTACTTTAGCAGATCTTCAAAGCTTTTTAATTATCAAAACCTGAAAAAATTTCAGTTTACCAGTTAGGTAGGAGTACGCAAATTGTTCTTATAAGAATAAATCTAACATCCTATAATAGGTATGAATCACATATGAAAATAATAGAAAGACTACAATAAAGTAAGTAATTTCCAATTTGCAATTTCTGCCCTGCAAAATAGCTGTGAAAATCAATCATATATGAAATAAATTTTATCAAAAGCATATGTAACAATAAGTCGAGTCCGAAGACCCCTAAGCCCAAATGGGTAAACCCATAGGCATAATTTATATGAAGCTTATCTCGCCACCCGTCGGTAGCTTACTCAAATTAGGAACTGATGGTGTGTCTTTCCTCTGGATTTGCCTACTTCCTACAAGAGGCTAAATCCCTCCATATAACTCCCAGGGGTTGCCAGCAGGCCCAATCTGTACAGATTCTCAATATTGCGTTCCACCCTCCAAAGACAAACACCATAAAATATATATAATTTCTTTTTATTGCATGCTTTTTGATATAATTCTTTTACAGATTAAAATATGGTAAGCAGTGCAAATAATACTCAAATGGAAAATGGCTCAAATAAGAATATTGAAATAAGACTTATAAGTAAATTTGCGTACCTGACTTGTTTTGATTCAAGAAAATCAATCAATTCAATTTCTTTGATCTGCCAAAAGTAATTTAAGTTATTAATTTAATGCTTCATGATTTGTAATTATAGGTTTTTTATGATATTGATATTTGGATTTTTCTAATTGATTATTTTATGACTAATACTTTCAAATGAAGTGAATATTTAAAATTCAATATATGAAATTTTTAGAAACATGTAAAAACATCTATATTTCCTATAAATTTTCTAAGTCCTAAAATTCTTAAAATTTCGGCAGAGTCTCCTTTGTTTTTGTTCAAATTTTCTAATTTACACAAACAATCTCCAATTATAAATATAGAGTTCAATCCTTTTTACAGGACTGCCCATTTCCAGTTCTAAAAATAGAGTTTAATTCCAGTTCTAAAATAAAGTTCAGTCCTTTTTACAGAACTGCTCATTTCCAATTCTACAATAATTTCACATATACCAACTAGTTTATAAAAAATGCAGAAGTAAAATTTAGCATTTTTAGGCAGTTTATGTGGTTTTTCACACATAGCATTTATTTTAGTAATCCTGTATTTACAACTTATCCTATAAAGATTCATTGTTAAAGTTAGCAATTTAATATAAAGAAACAAGAATTAATTTAAAAGCAGTAATTGATTTTAGCATATAATTAAAGAAATGATCATATTAATTTTTCCTATATTAAGATAGCATTTGATAATATGACAGCACTTAACATAAATGGCAGCACACACGAATTTATTTAGATAGTGATAGCGTTTATTCATTTTTAGTTTAACTAAAGTAATGGCAAGCAGTTTGTTTCATACTTTTTATTACTACACTTTTTATATAATGATAACATTTGGATCCAAGTTTAAGACAGTATTTATATCTTTGTAAGGTAAATGACAGCAATTGAAACACATAACAACTTATAAATTCCTTAACTAAATTAGTAGCATTTTAAGTTCCTAATGGCATCACTTGCTCTCATAAATTCACAAATAATAATTGATTTCTTATGGCATTCAATTTTATTTGACTTCATATATAAGGATGGCAGCATACATTCTCTTATGATATCTAGCAGCATGTGGAATCACTTATAATCTCTTCTTACAATTAAGGCAACATTTGACTTAGCAATTTAAGAGATAGCTAGAATTTAAAATACATTTTAAGGAACATGAACAAATATAGAAAACACGATTCACACATTACACCTAAAACTACAGCATATGTATTAATATCTAATATTAGATATAAAAGAAACATTCAGTATTTGATCAATACCCATTTTAAGAGCTATACAAAGAAGGAAATAATTCTATTAGATTTTATAAGTGAGACATAATTTAGTTCATGATACAAAGAAAATAAAACATCAAAGAAGGATCATTATTCGGTACTTAGCATAAAACCTTCCTTATCATAATACAAGTTTATATAATATGGAGAGTCAAGCACAATAAATAAATTTAAGGTTCAAACATCATCCTACCAATTTTAGTGCAGAACTAGCTTAAAAGAAAAACTGAAATTTTGCACTTAGAAGTTCTTAAAGAAGAAGATATATCTCTTTTTACCAATTTATTTCTCTTCAGACAATTTAAGAAGGAGATTTATAAGTAAATGTTTGAATACTTGATCAAGTAATGAAAATTGAATGCAGGTTTTTCAGTTTTTTCTATCTTCATTTGACACAATTTAGTGTTCATATTGCATTAATTTCAAACAGTCGTAAACATCTCAAATAAGTTATAATGCATTTACAAAAGATGCTTTTGAAAAACTGAAGTTATGATTTTGTATGAACTTAAATCTTCACACAAGAATATTAATAATATATTAGCAACCTTTCCATAAATCATAATTAACGAAATAATTGGATTTTAAATCAAGAAGTAGTAATTCATGGATATGAAGGTAGCACACTTTGTTTATAAAATGCTACTACTCAACACTTAATTCGATATTATTGAAAGATAATAAACATAACACATAAGGAACAATAGCATTTAATTCTGCATATTAAACTGAATAGTAATAATAATTTAATAGATTCAAACTACATTTCTAATAAGGAGACCATTAATTACAATGTGTTCTGAGATGAGATTCACTACATTAGAATTAAAATCCAAGGGAAAAGAAAGTTTAAAACATTCACATTATCAATCTTGTTATTAGTATTATATATGTTTACTTATCCATTCTCAACTTCATATAATTCCAAAATAAAGGCGTTTAAAAAGAGATTCATAAACATTCTTATAATGACATTGATAAATCGCTACAATAATTTTTTTGTAAAGAACTTTCAACTAAGTAAAAATTATTATTTGGAATTATGATAAACCAAAATATTCTTCTTTTAGATTTTAAATGTAAAAAAAAATATGTTATTCTTGATTATGTGTATTGATTCATGATTTCCATATGCTACACAATAATTGAAAGTTTCATTATTTGAAAGATTATTACTTCTCTAATACTGTTTAGGTTTAAATCAACTCAAATTTAAAATAAAATGAAGAGAAGGAATTCAGTTTACTAATAAAATTTCTAACATTATGATAATACACTTAAAATATAAAACCATTTTGATAATTTATAAAGGATATGCAATTGCTTATATTTTAGAAATGAGATCATCAAATGAAGTGAGTAGAAATTTCCTTGTATACGATATAAAACTTGAATATCATTAACTCAGTAATTCATAATGATATTACTCCTTCTAGTTTCCATTTTCTCTAGGCAAATGGGGTATATAATCAAAACTTAAGTACTTTACATTTTCCTTATAAACGATTATACAATTCATTAATTATGGAATAATTCCAAATAATTTTATTTACAAATAACATTCCATTGAAAGCTTTGGGATTTGTCAAACCGAACAAAGCTCCTAAATAATTCGCATAGTATATAACTAGGTTAAGGGAAGAAGGAGATGGAGTACCTTTGTTCTTTGCGGCTATGAAGAGGCTCGGCAAAATGGAGAGGTTTTTCGGCGAGTGAGAGGGCTCGGCTAGGAAGGCTGCGCCGAACGAAGAAGCAAGATCGGCTTGTGTGCGATCCATTTGCTGGGAGGAATCGGCTAGATGGATCCCTCTATAGGATTTGCTGCGGTTAGATATGTAGATGGAGAAGATAAGGACTTAACTGGAGATTATGAATGTATTTCCATGGCTCGGGATGAGAAGGTTCACGGCGAGTCGCATTGGACCTTGCGAGAGGTGGAAGCCACGCGTCACCGAATCGCATTTGATGGAGGGAGTCGTCTCCAGATGGATCGAAATGGAGATGGCGTCGGTCACGTGAATGGCTTGCGTAGGAGAGGAAGTTTTGGCTGAGGGCAGATTTAGATAAGGAGGAAATTAGGTTATGTTTATAAGTAAATATAGGATCTTATATTAGCCGTTGGATTAAAACAAATGGATGGAATTTCTGAGCCAAGATCTGAAGTCATTTGAGCTTCAAAAATTACAAACTTAGTATCAAAACGACCGTCTCGACGAGACGAACGCATGTGTTTAATAATTATTGAATTTGGACAAGTATTTTATTTTATATTGATTTTTAAGTGAAAAACTTGAAAAATTAATTATGATAAATTGAAAACTCAAAAATTAACGAAACTTGAAACATAGCATCTTCATATGATGCTTGACTTAGATATATAAAAATTTCTAAATTCTGATTTATAATTTTTAAATTATCAGCCTTTGAAATTTAGACTTTATAAATTTATTTAGAACCATTCAGGATCCCAAATGCGCTCAAATTTTTGTAGTAGGATCCTTTCAATAGGTGTTATAAGATGATATTTTTATTAAATTTTTATTTGACTTAAATTGGATTCCTATTTTGATGAAAATTTCTAGAGTAACAGAAAATCCGGGAAAATTAACGATTTCCAAAAATTCCCAGAATAATACTCCTAGCTAATTTGGAGTTACTGAGTCCAATGGCGGACTCCATTTTTGATTCTGAGTTCTAAATTATTTAAAGATTAATAAACAATTTTGAAAATAACTTCTAGTATTTTTACATTCTCTCCAACTTAAAAGAGATATCGCCCCGATATCAATCTAAAATTAAAAGAATTCTATTAGATCTAGAATTACTTACTAGTGGAATAAGTGAGGATATATTTTCTTCAGTTTAATGTATCAAATACAATATAATATGGATATGTATAGAAGCCAAAAATTTAAATGCTTAGGCTTATAGATGCTAAATTATCTAATTAACTATTTGATTAAAATCTTTGTCATAATGAATCTTAATAAATTCATGTCTGGAATCTTCTTGGATGAATTTTATTATATTCTACTTTAGGACATGACAGATTCATAACAGATCTAATTAATTCATCTTTCAATTAGAGTCTATTAGTACTTTATATGTTTGGCAGTAATAGCATTTAATCATCAAGTTATTTTAGATTCACCCCCAATACTAGTTATCGTACCTTGATTTAAGAATGACAAATATCTGAGAGTTGTAAAATAACAGATTGATGTATTACTGTAGGGTGTCCTAAGAGTGATATTGTATTGTTTTCCAACAGAGGGTTTGTTGTATTGTACTATTAGTTCAGATGTCCCTTAATAAGTTCATAAATAAAGGTTGTAGAAGATTTAGAGGAATTTAAATGATACTTAAATCCAAAATAGATTATGGCAGCACCTGATTGCATTCTCATGCAATGTATTTAGACAATTAGAACCTTCCTACACAACTTACTGTTTTATTTTACTGTTGTATTTAAAAGGAGTATAAATGATGTTTTTACAAGCAATATACTTGAAGTATTAGATAGTAGTCGTAGGGGTTAATAATAACTTAGATGCTTCTATCATTAACGATCTTAATATGATATTAATTTGCAATGTCGCTACTATATAGCTAATATAATATTAGTTGAATACTTATGGTTGATTGTGGAGGGCTCAACTTGTAATTAATATCTTGTCCTCCATCCAAAACTATCTTCAAACTACCAATGATGTGAAAACTTTAAATTTTTAATATTTTTAGTAGAGTATGGGTGTGGACTAATATTCTTATATCAAATAAATCCTGTGTTTACTTTAAGGTTTCAAGAATTCACAGTTCTGCATTGAACATTTTTTTTTTCATGGTCAACTAAAGAGAAATACAAGATTGAGTTTAGAAGATACTAAGAACGCTCCGTAGAAGTTCTCCGGAATTCTTCTTCTCCTTCTAATTATCCTCTCCTTAGGTCGCTAGTGCTGCCTTCTTCCTCTTCTCCCTTTGCAAAAGCTTGCCTTGCCACCATTGGGGAGTTCTCTCTTCCTTTGGCTCTGCTCCTTACTTAGTGGATTTTTGCTAAAATTGTAAACCCTCCTCTAGTCAAGAGGAGGGATATTTATAGGAGGGGGGGAGGCTGAATTCTCCTCTTCATTTGCAACCAAATTTTCCATAAAGAATTTTGAATTCATCATTGCAATATTTTTCCATTAATGGTGAGGTGACAATAATCTCATTTCTTTACCCATAACATCACCTCAAAGCTTCCATTTTTAACAAAAAATGGCTGCTGCAGGAAATGGTGGCTGGAGACAAAATTCATGATAGAGGTCATGTCTCCAGCCGCATTAAATGCAGTGTCTGAGAAAAAATTCGGCTGGCCACTGCAGCGCGCTACGACGTGCTTTAGCATACCCTGGTCCCTAACATATTTAGCCAAGTCCCCTGCAGTAGACCGCTGCCAGCGCTGCGAACCGCGCGCTGTAGCAGTGAATTCCTTGAAAAACACTGTTCAATTAATTTGGCTGCCCATGTTATAAAGTCAAGTATTTCCGCTGCAGCACGTAAACCGCCGCGCTGTAGCGGTGAATTCCCGCAAAAAATACTGTTCAATTAGTTGGGCGGCTCGATTTATATAGTCAAAATATTCCGCTATAAATTGCTGCAGCGTGCGATCCGCGCGCTGTACCGGTAAATTCTACGAAAAACACTGTTCAAGTTAGTTGGGCGGCTCAATTTATAAAGTAAAGGCATTCTGCTATAAACCGTTGCAGAGCGCGCAAACCGCGCGCTGTAGCGGTGAATTCCGCAAAAAATAATGTTCAAATAATTTTCATAAAATTTAGATATTTCCGCTGCAACCCGCTGCGGCGCGTGGTCGCGCGCAGCAGCGCGCTGTAGCGATTTTTCTTTAGTAAATTTTTAAAAACTTGCAAAAATGCCTTAGAACTCATTTGGATTCCATTTCCCTGAAAAAAATAGAAAAAATTGATTTTATGAGCAGCATAAAAATCTTAAATAGATGAATTTTCCCCTTTATTTAGATATAATATATGGATTCATCACTAAAGTAAAAAAAAAAGAGTGAGTATGCTAGAAAAGATGAAAGGCAAAATTAGTACATTTATAGCACAATTGTAGTAGCCCCAATTAAGGATGCATTTTGAGATGGTTTGGTATATTAAGTGTAAATTATTAGATGTTTTAATAGAAAGTTGAGAAAGGTTTAAGAATCTATCAAGAAACTATTAAGAATGACTTCATCTACTTTTAGCTTAGATAGAAACTGCTAAATTGCTAGAGCACAATGGAGATAAATACTTCATTTGCCTTACCCCACTTAGTGGGATAATAGTTTGCTTTTTCTTGTTGTTGGAGAACTAAGGTACAAGTCACATGCTATAAGCATCCTTCCGGACCCACAAGCACTAATCACTAATCACTAAGCAGATTTCTCAAATTGTATCAATCTATAAATAGTTTGCTAAAATTCATTCAAAAAAGGGACCAATATTATTTGGTAAAAAAATTGAGTGGCAATTCAAAGTTGCCTTAAAAACGAACTGGGGTGCGATAATTTTCATATTGAAATTCAACTTTCACGGGCCATCATCAATAATGACAATTTCATAGAACAAAACAAAATTTTCATATTAATTGCTCTCCATTCAATTAAATGAGTTTTCACCATTAGAATTTTCACAAGCATTCACAAACCAAAAGTCTCTTCATTTGAACTTCATATAGCACTGGGATAATGATAAAGAAATTTTTAGAAATAAAAGGCAAACAAATTTGCTCATATAATTGTGGCTGCATGCTCTTATCATCAACCCTGAAGAGAGTACATCTATTAAGTAGACATGTTTTCATCAGTCAATAATAAAATTTGAACGCTGGCCCAAGTACCAGCACAAGAATAAATATTTTGAACTCATATGCTGCAATTTAATATGTAAATTATATGAAACATCATTGGTGTCTTTTTAAGTAATGGTGAAAACTATGATTACTAAACTATTTTGTCAAGTAATATTTAATTCTTAACATAAATCTTGAAAGAACACATATTATGCATACTTTGAATGAAATTCATAAGGGACTTCTCTAGATAAGAATAAAAATTAGTCTTGAAAATGTATTGTTGTCTCTTCAAAATATGATAAAATGTATTATAACACATTTGTCTATAATTATTCAATTATTGATATAGCTATAATATTCTTGTATTGAATACATAAGCAATTACCTAGAGACAAGTCCTAGGAGTATCATTTCCAGTTCATATTTGCATCCCATTTTCCATAAATAAAATAGTATTAATTAAAGAAGCTTAAATGTCATTTATATAAATGCAACTTGAGTATTTATCATTAAACTATTTCTAGCTATTTCATTACTTATAAAAAGTGCAAGGCATGATCATCATAATGTTGGAAACAGATGGAATAATCAAGATTAATAAATTTTCAGAGATGTGACATAAACTCCTAACCATTCATTTAAATAAATCCAAATTGAGAACAAGATTTATACCTTATAATCTCAGATTTTGATAGCTAAAAGATTTATCACAAAATTATCCATGAATCTCATTAGTCAATCTAGTCGATTTTATGTAATCTATACTTAATAAGGAAATTAGGTGTAGTACCTGTTGGGTGTCGAGAGGTCGTTGCTAGGGTTCTTGAGTTTGCAAGAGTATCTTCAAAATCCCCTAGTGGACTCGAAATCCCCTTTTTAAAGACACGAGAGGCATGGTCGGGGATAACGATCCGATCACCTCTAAGCTTCCTATTGGCGTGTAGTTGCGGCGTGAGCCACGCTTCGTCGATCCTCGCCTCGATCGAGCGGCGCCGTTCCCGTGATCCATGCGCCGCTCAAGGGATAAGAATGAGGGGCTCGGTCGCGTGTAGAGAGGATTAGGGCTGAGGATATGTGATATTAGGATAAAATGAAATTATGTATGTAATATATATATATATATATATATATATATATATATATATATATATATATATATATAATGTATTAGTTGATTAATTGGAATTTTTGTTGAATTAGAATTATATGACTTTTGTTCTAAAAATAATTTTGAATAATTGTTTTTTAATTAAATTGGGGATGACTGACTCAAAAATATAGTTAAAATTTTAATCAGAAGTCATTTTATTTATTTCAATTTTGATTCTTCTCTAGCTTTTATTTTCTATTTAGATTTTCAGTTCAACACTTAAACTTTATTTTTGTATTTGTTATAAAAAAAGGTTGTGATAATTCTGGATAATTTTTTTTTTTTTTTGAGATGGATGTTTAATTTTTTACTATTGTGATAATATTTCTGGATATATGATTTAGCTTTTGAACTCTATTTATTCTTCTACTTATATTTAGTATTGTGATATAATTAGAATATTCATAAAATATTAGTATTCGTGTAACATGAATCATACATATATTCATAATCCAAAATACATGAGTACTTTATATAATACTTAAGATAAGACTATTATATTTATTTTAAGAATTAGTACTCAGCCCTCTGCTCTTGAGGTTGCGTTGCAGCAGTTTTTGAGCTCAACAGGTTTATTTGGAGAAGTTGTGTTTCCTTCCCGAGTAACGCACCGTTTCACCGTCAATATGTTATTCCTTAAACTAATTACATGTGGCGATGGGACAGGGCGTTACAGTTGGTATCAGAGAAGTATCATAAAGTGTCATATAAAGAAAGTGTTATTATCTACTTTATGATCCATTCTCTAGAGCATGTTTGATCACAATCACTAAGTGTAAGAAAAAATAACATCCATAACTTCATCAAGTTAAATGTCAGAAATGGAAACTAAGAATGTTTAGAAGAGACATCTTAAGAATAGAACGTACCTTAAAAGATATTTGAAAAGCAAAATACAAATAATAAAGGACATTATAGGATCTGAATTAACTTAAAAGAAGTAAAATATACAAGTAAAGTATTTATCAGTGAAATAAGCATAAAACTAGAACTAATAATTGAATGAAATTTTAGGAAATGGATTATCAATAGTCTGAGTATTACTACTACCTTAGACTATTCGATGACTATTGGATGGATGACCTCCAAGATTGCAAGGTTTATAAAAGAATCGTGGAAGGAGTATCTTCTCACGATGTAGAAGTGCTGGACAATATATTAGTTCGCTAAACCTTCAGAGGGACTAGTCTCCTTGTCCTTGCAAAAGAATGGTTAGATCGAGTGACTATTGTGTTCTAAGAGACTGCTTGTCCAAATGATTAACGCCTTCAGATTCTGGGGACTCTACTTGGAGGTTCAACTGATAGGTGGTGGTGTTAGACTTATAGAAGACTCTCCAGGAAGTGCCGAGTAGTCTCATATGATGATTTTTTTGTTGCTTTTAGGGCAGAGTATTATAATTAATGTTCTTGAGTCATCTCTTGTATCTTATTTCTACATTAGATATCCTTTTATTTTATCTATCAATGTAACTTCTTATTTGAGAAAGTAATTGAAAGAAATAGTGTATTTTTACCTTTGCTGAATTCGTGCTTCTGAATATTGCAGTCATGAATCCTATATCCCCTCAGCTTCTACACCTATTAAGAATACGGTATCATCCTATGGCAAACCAAATGAAATTAATTCTCTCACTAGTTTAACGAAGGCATTCATATAGAGTAATGCTCAACAAGCACAAGAAACTCGAGCTCTGATACTAAATTCCCGACAACAGTCTTTCCCACATGTAGGAACCTTCTTGGCACTACACTTCTTGGGAGATGGAATTCTCCATAGTTGTATGTATTTTTGGACACCTACATTTAACAGGGCACTGAACCCCATGGACATAATTAGTTGGCTAAAGTTAGTTGAAAAGAACCTAGCAAGTATTAAATGCCCAAATTCTGAAGAAATCCATATAGCCACCCACTTATTCCAAGATGAGGTCGAATACTGGTGGGAAAATGAACATAACACCAAATTTGCTGACTACAAAATAGAGGACAACTCATGGGACCAAATAGTTGAGCCTTTCAAGGAAGCCTTCATTCCAGTGTCTGCTCAGGAAATAATAGAAGATGAGCTGCTCCATCTAACAAAAGGTGGACGATCTATTGCGAACTACGAGCTTGAGTTTCGCCGTCTATCATGTTTCACCATAGAATTGGTGAAGTCTGAAGCTTCTCATTGCCATCGATTCCTCAACGGGCTGAGAGATTCTATAAAAGCTCACCTAATCTCTTAGCAGATTAGGAGTTTTCCAGAATTGGTAGACGCTGCTCGCCTGCAAGAAGGTTTCTAAGGGCAGATGGATAAGAAGAGGAAGGCTAGCTTTGTGCAGACTAGGAGAGAGACATAATATGGTGGCCAAAGTGTATAACGTGAACGCAAAATCAACTATAGTAGAGCACCCTGAATGCAAACACCATCACTTATATGGGAAATGTTACCACCAGGGTAACATGTGCTATATTATGGTCGTTAGGGCCATCGTTTCTATCATTGCGATTCTAAAATCACTATCGAAGGAGTGCCGATCACACATTCATGGCATGATCAAATCTTGCATCCTCAACCTCTAAACAACCGAGCTCCTGCCTTAGTTGTAATGCCAGCTTCCACTCCTTTTACAAATCCTAAAGCAGTAGCTCCTGCTTTTAAGTCGGACTACTATCGTCAAGGCCAACAACTCAAAACAAGCAGCCAATAGCTCCTGCTCAAGTATATATGTTAACTCCTTCTTCTGCACCTGAGGATAACAATGTTGTCTCAGGTATGTCTTAAATTTATTTTAATTTTAGTTATTTTCATTTCAATTTTTATAAATATTTTAAGTAGCGATATATTTATTATTGCCATAATCATAGGCACATTAATGATAAGCCATAAACCCTGTAACATTCTGTTTGACACTGGAGCAAGTCATTTGTTTGTGTCAAAAAAATTGGTTAAAGTCCTTAATTTACTATCATATTAATTAGCTAACTCTTTAAGTATCAGGTTACCTTTTGGAGCCCGTATGCAATCTCATCAATTATGTAACATAGAAATTCCTATCGGTAATCAGAAGTACAAAGCTAAGTAAATAATGTTGCCAATTGCCAACTTTGATATAATTATGGGTATGAACTGTTTAAGTCAACACGGTGCTTCTACAAACTGCCAGAACAAGAAAATTTCCATTGGCAGTGAAAGTCAATTAAACACATTCATGGGTAAATTCAGTACTCATGCTTCATTAATCAATGCATTGAAGGCTGAGAGGTTAGTCAAAAAAGGAAGTGATGCGTATCTAGTAATAATATTAGGGGAGAAGAAGAAAAATATTCATATCATAGAAAACCATATAGTATGTTAATTTTTTGATGCGCTTCTTGAAGACCTACCTAGTCTCCCTCCTGTTCGAGAGGTGGAACTCACAATAGAACTAATTCTGGGAATGCAGCTGCTATCAAAAGTTCCTTATCGTATGGCACCTAAGGAACTTTAAGAATTGAATGAGCAACTTCAAGAGTTGCTCTAAAAAGGTCTGATACGGCCAAGTTCATCTCCTTGGGGAGCACCAGTATTGTTCATGAAGAAGAAATATGGATCGATGCGCATGTGTATCAATTACCGTGAGTTGAACAAGGTAACCATTAAGAACAAATATACATTACCGCGAATTGATGATCTATTCGATCAACTATCTGGAGCTAAAGAATTTTCCAAGATCGACCTATGATTAGGCTATCATCAGTTAAGAGTTAAGAATTCTGATATAAAAAAGACAGCTTTCAGAACTTGATATAGATACTATGAGTTTCTGGTAATATCTTTTGGTTTAACTAATGCACCATCCATCTTTATGGACTTAATGCAGCATGTACTGAAGATAAATTTGAACAAATATGTCATTATCTTCATCAGTTATATTTTGATCTATTCCAAAAGTAAAATAGATTATGAGAAATACTTGAGAATAGTACTAGAAGAACTTTGAAACCATAAGCTCTATGCCAAGTATTCCAAGTGCGAATTATGGCATGACTCAGTTGCTTTTCTAGGTCATGTCGTGGATGCTCAAGGAATTAGAGTAGATTAGCATAAAGTTAGCGCTGTCCAAGATTGTTCAGAACCAAATTTTGTGATCCATATCAGGAGCTTTCTGGGACTAGCAGGTTATTACACAAAGTTTGTTAAAATCTTTTCTCAGATAGTGTCTCCTTTAACAAAACTGACTCAGAAGGCAATGCCGTTTATCTGGAGTCCTGAATGTGAGAATGTATTTCAATTGCTAAAGAATGCTCTCTTTTCTGCCCCAGTACTTGCCGTACCTAAGGAAGGTCTCAATTATCAAGTCTATACCGATGCTTCTGGAATAAGCTTGGGATGTGTAACAACCCAATATTATTACTTAGCCATATAGATCTAATCATGAGCAGGTTAAGATTAAATTTAAGATCCTGATTTAAGTTGAATAAAAATTAAATAAAAATATACTCAAATAAAGCATATTGAGGGGATCTCCCTATATAAATTTGAGCATAATTAGGATTCAGGATTGTCCTAAATAAATTCATAAAGTTTAAAGTTTAGGAGTTGATAATAGATAAAGTATAAATTGGAATTTAGAAATTGTTGTATATTTAAGTTAAGCATCATATGAGGATGCTATATTTTAAGTTTCACAAAATTTTAAGCTCTAGATTAATTATAGTGAATTTTTAAAAATTTTTACTTAAAAATTAATATAAAATAAAATACTCTTTCAAATTCAACAATTTTTGAACAGGTGTGTTTATCTCATCGAGACACTTATTTCAATACCAAGTTTGTAATTTTTGTATTTTAAATGTGTAACAACCCTAGTCGCTACCTTTGCTAAATCTAGATTAATTAAGCTAAACCAAGTTTTGATTTTGATCCCATTAGCCTCAATGAGCCATTTAAACCTAGCCCTAGAAGTTTAAAATAAATCGGAGCTAAATTGAGAATTTTGGTATTTTTGATTATTTTTAAGCCCTGGAAAATACCTAAATTAATTTGATCTCCAAATCAAAATCTAATTTCATTTTTGAATTTCTCATACCCTAATTAGCTAAGGGTGAATTTTTGGGAATTTTTGGAGCTCATTTGGTCATAAATTGGATTTAGAATATTTAGGAACAATTATATATTATTTAATTAGTTTTATTATATTTAAATTATATAATTAATTAAAATATAAATGGCAGGATTTGCTATCGGGACCGCGGCAGATCCGCTGCGGGGTCCCGACAGCGGGGCACCTGGGTTAAGCCACTCGATGCATTGGCACGCATCCTGGCGCAAACCATCTAACAGCGGGATCTTCTCTGTGTTAAGATTAGATCCTATGCGTCGGATCCATCGCGCACATTCGACGAATAGCATTTAATCCGTTTAAGTAATCTATCCTGACCATCCATAACCAATGGTCGATCCATCAAATTGCAGACGAAGACCCTAGCACTGTGGATCTTCATCTACCTCTCACCCCGTTTGCGTTTGGTCCCCCCGACAGCCTGGACCCTCCCATCCCCGTGGAAGTATGGGAAATGACCCGTTCTTCCTCTACTACCCTTGGCGTGTTCGTCTTGCCGACTGGCCTCTCCCTGAATTGCCCCTAGCCGTTGGCCCGAGCCTTTCCCTTCAGCCTGAGCCTCCTCCCAATGCCAAGCTCTAGAAATCACCCCCCAGAGCCTCCTTCTGCCTATAAATACCCCCAGTGATTTGCAGTGAGTCCCTTTTCTCATTGTGAGCCCTTATTTGGCAGCTGAAGTCCCTGGAGCTCCCATCTCACCTCGATGATTTCTGGTATTCTTTTGAAGCTTAGAACCGCTAATAGATGGTCTGTCTAGTGTTCAGACCCCCAGTGAACCTTCGTATGCTATCTAGGAAGCTCCAGCACCCTTCAATTCCCCTTGGCCAAGCCTGCGACCTCGACTTCAGGTACAGCCTTATGCCATTAAATTCCATTGATTCAATCCTCTATTCTGTCTCTGAATTAAGCCTCTGGATGTCGTCTAGGTAGCCGTAGTCACTTAGAAAACCTAGTTTGATTGTCACTAGGGTCTGGGCTAGCCTAATTCGGTCCTTCGATTGTCTAGTTTGCGCCACGAGCATATGGCCAAACAGTTTTGATCTGCCTCACCACCAGGATGATGTAGGGATCAAGCTCTGGCCAAATGGTTGCCTCTGTGAGGTGGGTATCTTGGTCGAGTAGCACCCCATTGATTTAGAAGGACCCAGATGGGGGTTCTTACCTTAATTGGTGCGTCTGAGTCTCCTGAAGGTGCAGCCATTGAGAGCTAGGCATGGCGTGGCCGGAGCGTGGAGAATTTTGACATGGAAGTTCCATTAGGGCGGAACCCGTCGAGAGGAGGAAGATGAAGTCACGGGTGGGGCCGACCCATGACCCGCGCCTTTTGATTTTGGGCCGCGGCTAATAGATAATTATAAGATTACATTTTCTATGGTTATTATTTAATAAATCAATTCCTATAGTTTTTATTTAAATAAAAATGCAAAATAAATTATGTGAATAACTTTAGTTATACTGATCCAAATGGTATGATCTAATATACCATTTGAATCAGAAAAATACAAGGAATCTAAATCTAAAATAAATCACAGATCCAATAATTGGATTTAAAATAATTGCCAATCCTTTTCTATTCTTAATTAAATCATATTAAATTAAATAAATCCCCAATTATGGAAAATAAGGGCTCTGATTACTCATATAACCGTAGAGAACAATTGTAGACCCTTAAAACCAATTTAAAGTATTTAATTTTCCTAATTACCCTAATCAAGGATTAGTGGATTAAACCCTAATTAAGCCTCTGATTTTGCTAACTGTAGTTCCTAATACTATCTTAAGTGTAGTAGAGCCTATGGATAAGATTAGATTGCCCTAGAATATCCTAACTTTCTTAATCACTTTAATTGGCCTAAAAAGGTGATTAGTGCTAATTAGGCTAATCAGGTTGCCAAAACCTAAGATAAGTGTAGTTTGTACTTCATTGACTAATATGGAATTCATTAAATAGATTAGAATAAATTTAGCTAATTAAATCCTAAAATCCCATATTTAACCTTAAGGGGGGTATTTTGGTCATTTTGACCAAAATGTGCTTAAGTGCCCCTTAAACCTTGGAAAAATTTAGTAAGTTACCCTTAGTCAGATTATTAATGTTCTACTAAACTCTTAGACTAATAATGTTAACAGTATGGATATTAAGTTAAGAAATCTTCATTTAGCCTTAATTAAGGAACTTAGATCTTAAGTGATCATAAAGGAGTCACTTTGCCTTAGTAATTGAATCTAACAGTCTTAAAATGCTAAATCTTAATTTAAGAGGTTCAATTAAGTTAGTTCATGAGCTCAAATTCTATAAGAAACACATTTAGAAAATCCTAAGTTGAAAACCTAGTTTAAGTCTAAAGTGATCAAACATCAGATATTAGATCTTAGACTTTAGATCTTCACGTGAATTGAACTACCTTCCTTTGAAATTTCTTAAGTGATTTATTGTCAAATTCTTTTGAAGCCTTTCATGTGGGTATAGGATTTATTTAATCTAAAGGATAATGAAATTATCTTAAAAGATTGAATATAGATCTTAGATTCTCAAGTTCTTAATTGATTATTTTATCTTATAACTAGTAGAGTAACCTTTCACTAAGTTCTTAGTTCTTGGATTCTTAAGCTTATATGACTCATTATCCTTAATTTGAGTTTTAGAGTGTGAACTCTAGATCTGTATTAGGACATCACCTTAGATTCAGGGTTTGAACACCAAAGTGGAGTTTAAATCCAAAATCCTTAAATCTTGATTTACTCACTCAAGATTTGGGTAAGAGAGACAAATACTAATAATTAGGTCATTAATTCATTTGTTTAAACCATATAGTCATCATATAAGTTTGAATTAGAACTTGTTAAGTTCTAATATTAACTTTAAGGTATTAAATATGAAATTATACTCGATAGCTGGATATTGGAGATCCTAAACTTGTATCTTCCCAGAATAGTTAGTTGGATAAATTAGAAAACAACAGATATTACATAAATCTAGATTGAGTCTCTTGCTTACTTTGAATAGATTTGCTCTATACACCTTGGATATTGAGCCTTATTTCTTGAGCATAATAGAAGAACTTAGGATATGGAGGATACATCCTAAGTTAGTGTTTATAAAGCATATCAATCATCTAGTTCTTATAGTGCTTTTAGTTAGTAGAGTATGTCCTAGCTTAGTTTGCCTCTTCAGTTCTAGTATTGTTATAGAATAGACTCGGACCTAGTCGACGGATGTCTAGGATGGATACATGTCTTATTCTTTAAAATTCAACTTGGACCTAGCTCTTCGGATACCTAGAATTGACACATGTTGAACTTTCAGAATCCCTGTATGGCCTTTGTTTGGTATGGCAGCACTATGTCTTAGGCTTACTGCTACCCTAGTTTATTTTTCAGTCTTGTTGTGCTTTGCCACATGTTTCAGTGGCCTTACTTACAATACTTGCTTACTTTGCTACATGTCTCATTGGCTTTATATTACATTTAATTATTTTGCTTTTTGCCACATGTCTCAGTGGCCTTTCCTTTGTATATTAATCTACATGTTGTATGTATATTCTCATGGATTAAGCTATTGTATATATATTGGCATATTTAGGATGCTAGATTGGTATGTTAATTCAGTATTTTGTGTTCTTCTATACTCAGGATATTTCAATATGATCATAAGTATATTAGGGTCAGATTCATTATAATAATTGTAGTCACTTTTGCTTTTATCTCCACCTTGCTTACTTTCGTGTTTTGTATGTTATTTCACATACTCATTGATTATCTATAAATGGTTAGTTTATAGTTACCCCGTTTCTTTGTAGCTTGCCGCACCTTACAAATTGCTTGCATGTTAAAAAAACAATTCAAATATGATATATTTAAATATTCAGTTCATTTAAAATAATCTAAAATGTACTTAGACAATTATCTAACTGTAATCTTTTTCTTGGCTGGGGCCCTGACATATGTGATACCGACAAATGTCATATTCGAACTTGTTCGTGGGCAGTGCTGCAGGAGAGGAGCCAGTTCAGGAGGAGGATCATTCTGTTGCAATCTAGATAGACTTGGCATTTTCATTTCAGTGAGATTGAGAGACTTTTATTTTTTCTTTTAATTCAGTTTGTAATAATTAAATTCTGATTGTATTTTACTTTCTGCACTTGATCTGAGTTATTGTCTCTTTTACTTTGCTATATTATACTGTGATGTGGATGTTATAATCATGTTTTCTGCTTCCGCTACTTTGATATGTATTGATTAATGTTATAATTGTATCAAGTGATAAGTCCTTGGCTTAAGGCAGGTTGGGTCCTACCTGACTTTACTTAAGTTGGGAATTTGCCACAGCTGGAGCACCGTACTCCCTACGGTTAGTACATGGGGCCCCACAAAATGACTATAGATTAGGGCTCGAGAATTTTCAGCCATCTGATTTATATTCAATGGCTGCGATAGAGTATTGTTTTACCTTATATATATGCCTCATTCTAACCTAAATATCATAAAAACCTAACTCATTATTCTGTTCCTCTTATTTCCAGCTGACTAACCCTAAAATTGCAAGTCCTCTCATTCGAATGAATCTCAACTCTTGAATGCTCCTTTATCTTCTCCCTCCCTCTCCATGCGGTGCCGATCACCTTCTCCCACTCTGCAGCGAGCTAAGACCTCCCGTCGGCCTTCTCTTGGTTGAAGGCTGAGAGCAACCGCTTCTTCCATGGCTGAGAGTGCCTCGCCAGCCCGACTCCTTCTCTCGGCGAAAGGCTGAGGGCTCGCAGCTCCTTCCCTAGTCGATCCATCACCCCGAATGAGCAGCTGCCGAGAGCCTCCAACACTCCCCCTCGCTGTGCTTGACTTTCTCTTGCGTCTCCATCCTATCCTGTAAGCATCCTCTCCGAATCTAATTTATTTTCAAGTTTACTTATTAAAAATTGTTTAATTTTAGTTTTTTTTTTTAATATATAAAGAAACTTAAGAAAAGATGGAGCTTCTACTTGTTCATTTATAATGGAAACAAAGGACTTATATGACTGATCTATAGAAAAATAGAAAATCTTTCTTTTGTTTTTTTTTCCTAATTAGATTATATCAGTTCAATAATACTGGATTTGTGAGTGTCAAATGATTCTTTAAGTTTAACTTCTAATATGCACAAACTCGTGTGTATTTGCAACCCTATTAGTGCTTGCTAAAATTGTTTCAAAAATTGGTTTAAGCTTTGAACTATTTTCTTACAAATATATTTGTTTAAATACACCTATTGATTTGTATACATAAAATTTTTATCAAAATTTCATCTTCACTAATCTATTTTGAAACTTGTTATTTCTTATCCATAGTTTTTTTCATGAAAATGTTGCTCCTAGAATAATGCAAATATATGGATATCAAGAATAATGATTTTTATAAAATGAAATTAAGTAGCATTAATCATAGTAACTCTTCGAACTTATCAAGAAATTTGCATTTAAATTGATAATCTTGCTAAGTTTAATATATGTGGGTGTATTAAGATATTTTTCTTATCAAGGAAGGCTTTATGTTGAGTGTCAACAAGAATGCACATAAATTATTGTAGATATTAAATACTTCTCTAAGTGATACCTATTATTTATTATAAAAAAGGTAAAAATTCTTAAATGCATACTATATTGCTTGTATTATTTATGGTTTGCATTGTGCGATGTTAAGGTATCTATCATTTGTTATAAAAAGCTCGTATAAGCATATTGGGATTTATGTTGTATGTTAATTAAAAGTTATGATTTTCCTAATCAATTTCAAAGCAATTGCATGCTTATGTCTCTAGATGGTGTTTACATCTCTCATTTTGTTCATGTTGTAATATATTGTGCCATTTGAAACTTCATGAAATGTCCATACCTAACGGTTAAATGCAAACAAATCCATTTTCTTATCCATCCATATTGCTTCATATATTGTTTTGTGGTTACTGTAGTATTTCATAGAGTTGTTGTGGAACACTAAGTCGATTATCTTATAATTTTTATTTGCATATCAAATTGTACATTGCTCTAGTTCAATTTATATACATATTGCATGCAAGTATTGTTCTCATTTTTTATGGTTGTTGAATGCAAGTCATACTTGGCTTCATATCATTTATTGCACTTTTTGATGTTACTTTATTTGCAAATGTCTATAAGTTGAAATTCTTAAGTGCAACTCTAATGAATTAGAAACTTAAGTGATAGTTTGTCTCTGTGCTAATAAGGAGGGCCTATGAGTATCGATCATGTTCTACTGACAAGATCTCTCGATGCTACGGTGATTTAATTAGCAGATGTATTGTTTCTTATTATCTCTTTATATAATGACATTAGAAGTGATGTTTATATATTCAATTTGAATTAAAGTTCTTACAACAAATATTATTTTTATACAACATTCTGTTAAGACTGAAATTATACATAGCATCATAAAAAAAACTAAATAGAAATTCTTTTCACAAAAATCTCTATATAAAACTGTCTTTTCAGTTTTTTTTCATTCATTTCTACTTTGAGGTTTCTCTTTTTAAAGCTCTTCTACCTTTGACAGAGACTTGTATCTGAAAAATAGAGAAAACTCTATTCATGTAGAGATAACAAACCCTTGTGTAAGACTTTCTGTTAAGAATTATTTCATATATATATATATATATATATATATATGTGTGTGTGTGTGTGTGTGTGTGTGTGTGTATACATATATTCTTAGGTAGGACTTTTGATTTTAAAAATTTAAAATCTCTTATTTTTTATTTACAGAGGCATGACAGGAAACAATTTTAGTGGACCTATTCCACCAGAGCTTGGTGGTCTTACCAGTTTGCAGCAATGGTTAAATCACCTTTTAACTCTATTATACTGTCTAATGAGTAATTACAATGATGAAATTTGTTAAATAATATACTCTCTTTTTTTCAATCTATCAGTAACATGGGGATATGAACTGCTGGGTATAAAATATTATATTGTTAATTTCTCAGGTACATAAATAGCTGTGGGCAAAGTGGGGAGCTCCCACCTTCCCTATCCAATCTTACTAGCTTGCAGATATTGTAAGTTTTATATGCTCACTGCATTAATAAAGTGTAGTATGACTCAATGTCAGATTGGAACTTGGCTCTTATATCCTAACATTGATGAATACAGATGGTTATCTGACAATAATTTTGTCAGCAAGATACCAGACTTCATTGGGACCTTAAAAAGCCTAAATGTTCTGTAAGAATATTCTTTACCTAAAATCATTTTATTCTCTAGTCACCAAAAGTTTGAGTCATTCAAGAATTTGTGACGGATGATAAGAGATATGTGAGAAAAGTGTTCACTTATTTCTAATAATATATTATCATTTACATGCATTGAGATCTTTGCAATTTTATATAGTAAGTTATGTGTCTATGTATACTTTGCAAGTATACTTATAGAAAGTTATTTGCAAAAACAATGCAAACTTTCAATAATATCCCCACTAATTCAAGAAACACCTTTTTTCTGATATTGATGCTGGCTGCGGCCGTTTACGTATAGCACTGATCTTCTTAGGGTAAACTGAAATTCTATTCTTATAATATGACTAAAAAATGCGATCGATTTTAACCAGAACTCACATTTTAATTTTATAGCAAACAATTGATGTCTTTTTAGGATACTAAGTATGGTTCTTAAATACTATACATATTATTCCTTGTTTATTGAATATATTAGAATTTCATCAATAAATATTGTAATGCATAAGTCCAAATAAAGTTTCATAATTAGGTGAATCAAATCTATTAGAGTGTATTGAGGTATAATTGTGCTAGCCAGAGACTGGGCGTCTAGGTACAAACAATGGCAGAGGCTCAGGCTCCCAAACGCAAGCATTGCCAGCGCCAGCTAGAGGTTGGGCACCCATGCATTCATGTGGCAAGCACCAGTCAGACCCGGGCTGTGACGACCCCAATATTGGAAATCACATAACTCAATATTGATGCGTCACTACAATACCTAATACTATATTAGAAGAAAACTAATCCAAATCATTAAGTATTGTGTTTGGCCAAGGGTTTAGAAGAGGATCTTAAGTTAAGATGGAAGGGGAGTTATGAAGGGTGTTTAGAAGTTTGTAAATAAAGATGCAACAGATGGATTTAAGAATGAAAGTAAAATAGATTTGAACATGCAATTTATGAAAGAAGACATGAGTACATGCAATAGTAATCTAAAACAAATGAATTACTTGCATTTAATCCTAGCTATGGGATATTAATTATTTATGGGGAAATTAACATACGAATTATGGGTCTATATTTTTCCCAAATATTCTAAGTCTAAATTTTCTTAAAAATTTTAGCACAGTCTCCTTTGTAAATGGTTAAGGAAACACCTGCAGAAGTACATGCAATACTCTCATTCTAATGGGAGTTATAATTTAAAAGAAAAGACAACCTAAACTATCATACATTCAATCTACTTTAACTCCAATTCTAATATAGAGTTCAATTATTTTTATAGGATTGCTCACTTCCAATTCTACAATAGAGTTCAATCCTTTTTATAGGATTGCTCATTTCCAACTCTAAATAGAGTTCAATCTCTTTTATGTGATTGCTCATTTCTAATTTTAAAAGTTAAAGGGAGAGAAGTACATCTGTAACAATTATCTATCATATGGTTTATTTCATCATGACATTCAATATTCATAGGAAGATATGCAAAGACTTAATTAATACACAAATTTTATATATTTAATTTCCATTCATCCGTTCATTTACTCATCCATTCATTCATCACAAGCATTTATGTATATTCTAAGCTCCAATAAGTATGGTAAATTAAAGTAAATGACATTATTACAAAACAACAGTAAACTAAATAAGAAAAGAAAATTTACAGCTCACTTCGAGTTCTTAATAAGCTATAAATTTATAATATATGATAAGCGAAAACAGTTTTAGTTTTTAGCGCTTGGTCCAGCTCCACTAGCCTCAAAGTGCACCTGATCTATAACATTTTGGAATTTAAATGTGATATGGCAAAGCCAAGAAAATAGAAAATCTGATTAGACTAAACAGTCTAAGCATATTTTAAGATTGGCTAAACAAGTTATTGTTATAATTGGATATCACAATTCTAATTACAAAGCAAGCACAAGTATGGGTGCAATATGGTAAGCGTACAAGTAGGAAATGGAGAAATAAGTGAGTTAGAATACTCACTTAAGTATACATCCTAGCCTGCAATTAATATAAGGGCAAAAGCATCCTAAATAAGCTAGAAACAAACTAATGTGCATATGAAATTAAATGAACTAAAGCTTATATATGTTCAAATAAACTTATGCTAAGTAAGAGAAAATAAATAGTGAAGCATTTAAATGAAATCATACAATATTCACTATAATCTAATTAAACTATAAACAAGTAAAGTACAATTCTAAATCATAGAAAATGCATAGTAAAAAAATTAGAAGAAGAATCTTAGTTTTAAATCTAAGATACACATAGCCTAGGACTATGTAAAGAAATATAGCTAAAAGCTATAGGGAGTCTTAACAATCTATAAGATTGAAGATCTCACATGTTTATTAATTGAAGTTATTTTAATCTGTGCTCATTCTGTGGGCATATTCAGAATGAGATGAGGAGTTAAACACGTCTATTTAACATCTAAGAAAAGCGGGTCATTACTTAAAACACTCACATTAATCCTCTAAGAATACGATGTCTCCTTATTACTCCATTTTCAGTCTGCCCTAGACTGGTCCACCATATAGAACCCCTAGTAATTTTATGAGAAAGTTTTATTCATGCACAATATATTTATGAATGATTCAATGAATAAGGCTCAAAGCTAAGCAAGCCAATAAGGGAAATTCAATATTTGCAACTAACTGATATCCAAAGTTATCTAATTTTAATGATCTACTTAATGATTGGAGCTAATTGAGCTCTCAATTAACTTTAAGATATTCATCTCGAGTTAATTGTAATATAATAGTAATTGTGATTTTGAAAATAATTGATTCAATTCATTAAATATGATATGGTAAAATAATTTATAAGTATAATGGTTGTTATTAGAAATTAGCTCTTAATCTCATCCTAAACTATAAGTCTAATTACACTAATTAAATCAAGGTTTAGGTACTTAGTAGGTAGAGATTGATATAAAAAATTATCTAACTTAAGAAATTTGAAACTAAAATAATTTTACTACTTTTCATTATGGTTTTCAATAAATGAAATTCTTATTTCATAAGGAGAAGATTGACACTAAGTTTATCCATTTTGGACAACTTTGGAAAAATTAAGATTTTAATGACTCCTAATTAGGTTAAAAAGTGATTAAGAAAATTAGGTTTCAAATATTGAATTTTATTCCATATTATTATTTCTCACATTTTTGTGAGTGAAATAGATTATTTGATCATTTGATTTGAATCTCAAATGATCAAATTAGGTCACATAAAAGATTAATATTAATTTAACATTAATTAATTAATCCTAAATATTGACTTAACAAAATAATTGTCAACACTAAAATTAAATTTCATATTATTGATCTATTCATTTTTATGATCAAAACGGTATATAATTTTATGCTTTTTGGATGAGTATTTTTCAATTTATCAAATAAAATAAATGACATTACTTATTATATTAATAATCCATTAATAATTGCTTAGTTATCTTAATTAGGTTTAAGAGTTTCGGCGCTGACATAGCGCAGGTTTTAAGTCCCATTCGGCGCGGTTCATAAGGGAAAATGAACCGGACCGTAACGAAACCCGTTTCGAGGGAAAAATCGGGGTCAGCACTTCACCTCTCCTGCTAGACGCGAAGAGGAGTTCTTAGGGCATCTAAGACGGGAGAGATAAGGCAAGTCGCAGAACTCCAGACTTTATAGAATGCAAGCCGATCGAAGACCTTAAAGGAATGCTTATGGATTTAAATCAAAATTTAGTTTAAGGTAAGTAGAAAGAATACCCTAACTTAATTCCTTCTATACCCTTTTTACGAGTTCTATAGAATGAGAGGAGATGAAATTCAGATAGAGTAATTAGATTGATACTAGTCAATTATTGTAGAGCATAGAAACGACTTAATCCCTAAGAATCTTTAAGAAATATCATCATTCGACCGCTTAAGAGGGATTAAGTAGAAACGCAACTAGATTTGAACAAGGATTCACATACTCAAGTCTCAGATTTGCAAAGCTCAAAAAAAGCTAGATAACATCAAATCAAATATGTGTAAGCACTTCTTCATAGGTAAAAATGAAATAAATTAAGGTACCTGGAGTATTTGCTCAATTCAGTTCGTCAACAGAGGCTCAAGGTACGCGAAGCTCTCTTTTCTCCTTCTCACGGCTCGAGCACCTGCACTCGTCGTTCGCCTCAGGTAGAAGCTGAAGATCCTGCGAAGAAGCTCTCGCAAGCACCTTAGACACTCTCGGCATCTCAAGGGACCTTCAACAAATGCCAAAATCTCTAAGGAAGGGAATGGAAGGGGATATTAGCCACAAGAAGGCTAGCTGGAGGACCGGACTGTCCTTCCCTGGCGAGCTGCGATCGTGCCTGAGGGGGACGTACCGAGGGAAATGATCTGGCCGCTCGTTCGATCTGTTGATCGAACGGCCAGATTTGGTTTCCCAGATCTGAGTGATTTCTGGCCGCCAGATCAACCTTAGGAGGTAAGTAACGGCTATGATTCGGCTGAACCGCTGTCCAGCGTTTGGGACAAAACATCGAATTCCCTCCATTTCTAAATTTTTAACCATTGGATTACATTAAATTTTATTTATAATATTTAACATTCTTTTTAAATGCTTAATTAATTAATCCCATTAGGAGGTTATTACAGACTCCCCTCCTTAAAAAGAGTATCACCCCCGACACACAACCAATAAAAGCAAAGAAATAAAATACACTAAGAAAGTCTAAAGAAACTATAACGAATTTAAAAGAACTAAATCTACCTGATTAAGAAAAGAATTATGGGAAATTTTTAGTATATCCTTTTCATTCTCCCACGTGGCTTCTCCAGTAGAATGATTGTGCCAGTGGAGTTTGATCATAGGAACGCTACAGTTTCTTAACTGCTTAAGATCCCATCCCAAAATTGCAACAGGTTTAATGATGAAAGTTAGATTAGGTTGCAGTTCCATTTCAGGTATCTGAACTTGCTGACTTGGATCTAGCAAACACCTCCTTAGTGATGAAACGTGAAACACATTATGTACAGCCGAGAAGTCTTTTGGCAACTCTAATATGTATGCAAATGTTTCAATTCTCTCAATCACTTCAAAGGGTCCCAAGTACCTTGGACTCAGCTTTCCAAACACACTGAATCTCTGCACGCCCCTCATCGAACTGACTTTAAGATAAGCCCTATTGCCTACTTGAAATTCCAACTGATGATGACGAGCATCATGATATTTCTTCTATCTATCCTGAGCTACAGTCATATTACGCTTGATCAGTTGAACTTTCTCAATAGTCTCTTCCACTAACTCGAAACCATAAAGTTGAGAGTCTCCTACTTCAGTCCAAGCAACTGGAGTTGTACATCTCCTTCCATAAAGAGGTTCGTAAGAAGTCATACCAATACTGGACTGATAACTGTTGTTATAGGCGAACTCAACTAACGCTAAATGATTTTCCCATGATCCACTGAAATCTAGGATACAAAGACGCAAAAGATCTTGCAAGATCTGATTAACACGCTCAGTCTGACCATCTGTCTGGGGATGGAATGCAGTACTCAACGCTAAACTCGTCCCTAAGTTTTGCTGAACAGCTAACCAAAATCTGGAAGTGAAGCTACTGTCTCTGTCTGAAACTATGCAATTCGGTGTACCATGCAAACGAACAATTTCTTTAATATAAAGCTTAGCTAACTTCTCAACCGGATCTGTCTGACGAATAGCTAGAAAATGAGCTGACTTGGTGAGTCTATCGAACCAGATCTACTCTTAGGCAAACCTACGATGAAGTCCATGGAGATATCGAACCACTTACATTCAGGAATGTTTAAGGGTTTAAGAAGTCTACCATGCTTTTGATGTTCGGCCTTAACTAAGGAACACGGATGGCACTTGGAAATAAAGATAGCTATATCTCGTTTCATGCTGGACCACCAAAATGATTGCTTGAGATCCTGATACATCTTACAACTACCAGGGTGCACTGCATAGCCAGAGTTATGAGCTTCAGACAATATCTGTAACTGCAAGCTTTTTGGAATCCACAATTTGGACTTTTGAAATACAACACTTTCATCATCAAGACGTAATTCAAATCTCTTACCACTAATGATTTTGGAAACCAACATTGAATAACTCGCATCTTCCTTCTGAGCATCAACAATCTTAGATCTCAGGGAATCATCTGACTGAATGGCAAATAGTAAAGTGCCTAAATCAGTTAAACTGATAGGCTCAAGATTCAATCAGACAAAATCTTCGATCAAGGATTCATTGCAATAAAGGGAAGATAAAGTCGTTTTATGACTAAGGGCATCAGCTACAACATTAGCTTTACCCGGATGCTATTGGATTTCTAAATCGTAGTCGCAAAGTAAATCTAGCCACCTATGCTGACGACAGTTAAGTTCTTTTTGGGTGAAGATGTACTTGAAGCTTTGGGGATCAGTAAACATCTCACACTTAACTCCATACAGGTAGTATCTCTAGATCTTTAGAGCAAAAACTACGCCTGCAAGTTCAAGATCGTGTACAGGATAGTTCTTCTCATTAGGCTTAAGCTGTCTAGAGGCATAGGCTATGATGCGGCGATCTTGCATCAGAACACAACCAAGTCCCACCTTAAAGGCATTAGTATAAACTTGAAAATATTTACCCTCACGAGATAGTACTAGAACAGGAGCTGAAGTCAATAATTGTTTCAACTTCTGAAATGATTCTTCACAGGCTATGCTCCAGATGAACGGAATGTCTTTTCTAGTTAACTGAGTTAACGACGAAGCAGTTAGAGAGAATCCAGGAATGAACCTTCTGTAATAACCAGCGAGTCCTAAGAAGCTATGGATCTCTGTTACAGATTTAGGTTGAACCCACTGTTGAACAGCTTGGATCGTCTTTTGATCTACTCTAATGCCTTCAGCATTAATCACGTGACCCAGAAATGCCACGAATTTGAGCCAAAACTCGCACTTAGAAAACTTGGCAAAAAGTTTATTCTCTCTTAATAGTTCTAGAATGATACGCAAGTGCTCTTCATGCTTAGCAGTCGACTTTGAGTAGATTAGGATATTGTCGATGAAAACTATGACAACTCATCGAGATACGGCTTCAGAATATGCTGCATCAGGTCCATGAAGATGGAAGGAGCATTTGTCAGTCCAAAGGACAAGACTAGAAACTCAAAATGCTCATATCAAGTCCTGAATGCAGTCTTGGAAATATCTTCATCCTTGACTCTAATCTGATAGTAACCTGATCTTAAGTCAATCTTGAAGAAGATCTTCGCCCCGATGAGTTGATCAAACAAATCATTGATCCTAGGGAGAGGATATTTATTCTTTACTGACACTTTGTGAAGCTCGCAGTAGTCTATACACATCCGCATTGATCCATCCTTCTTCTTGACGAATAGGACAGGAGCTCCTCAAGGTGACATGCTTGGGCGAACAAATCCTTTCTCCAACAACTCTTGCAACTGCTCTCTAAGCTCTTGCAATTCTTTTGGAGTCATTCTATATGGAGCCTTGGACTTAGGTTGAGTTCCATGGATAAGTTCAATTGAAAACCCTACCTCACGCAGAGGAGGTAGTCCAGGCAAATCTTCTGGAAACACATCCAGGAACTCTCTAATGGTGGTAGTCTCTTCTGGACTAGTCAATTGCTTCTCTTCACCGATTAAGGTTACTAAGATCGCATGGAAACCTTTACTAACTAGACGCTTAGCTTCAACAGCATTGATTAAGGATGTAGTCAAGCCAAGTTTTCCTACGAACACTTCAGGTTTCTTTCCAACCTTAAGTGATACTTGCTTACAAAAATAGTCTATTATGGCGTTAAACTTACTTAACCAATCCATTCCTAAGATTATGTCGAAATTCGTAATGGACATAACAATAAGTTTGGATTGAAAGAATTGGTTACTGATTAGAATGTCTACCAAACAGAACTCACTAGCACACATCTCAGCACCATATGGCATTTGAACTATTAAAGAATTGCCTAGGCTGAAATATTGAAAATTTAGGGAAGAGGCACAACTCACTGACATGAAAAAGTGACTTACACCAGTGTCAAAGAGAGTGTCCCAAAACTGATTTTTAATAATTAGAGTTCCTATAGTAGGAAAAATAAACTATAATTATACTAATGAAAATTAAAGCAGGAAAATATTGAAATTAAAATTGCAAAAGAAAAATGAAAGCAGAAAATTTGAAATTAAATTTAGAACGTACTGGTAACCACGCTATTATCATCTTGTGCAGCTGAAGATGACAGAGCGTACACCCTCGGTACCGCTGGAGATTGAGCAACGGCCTTGCCCTTATCCTTCCTACTATAGTGACCATATTTAGAATAAGAATGTACACTCTTCTGGTGTTGAGCATCTCCACTAGTAGGGGGAGGCATTAAGGCAAGCGCTAGCGCTTGGGCATTCAAGGGAATGGGATTCTGAACAGAACGATTAATCCTCGCTTTATCCATGGTCCAGTTAGCATGGCAGTCCCAATGCTTATGGTTGGCTCTACCACATATGTAACACTTACCACCAAAGTGGTAACACTTCCCGTATGGATGGGGCATATTACAAATTGTGTGGGGCCCCCGTACTGGTAATAAGGAAGTACGGTGCTCCAACTATGGCAAATCCCCAACTTAAGTAAAGTTAGGCAAACCCAACCTGCCTTAAGTCAAGGACTTGTTGCCAAGTGCTATAACATTCATCAATATAAATATCAAAGTGGCGGAAGCAGTACAAAATAAAGTACCATACACAAACATACATAGTAGGAAAATGCAATATAGTAACTCATCACAATGCAAAAAGTAGAGTACATCCAGAAAATTAATTATTACAAACTGAAATGAGTAACTGAAAAAAAAGAAAGACTCTCGTCCTCACTGAAATAAACAAGGCAAAACTATCTAAACAGCAGCTGGAAGGTCCTCCTCCTGAACTGGCTCATCCTCTGCAACAATGCCCACGAACATGTCTGAATCTGACATTTGTCAGTATCACAAATGCCAGGGCCCCAGCCAACAAAATAAAAAGGTTACAGTTAGATAATTGTCTAAGTACATTTTAGGCTATTTAAATGAACTGAATATTAAAGGATATCACATTTAATTTAACTACACATGCAAGTAGTAAAGGGGCAACAAGCTATGAAAGAAATAGATTACTATAAACTATCTATTTATAGCATGCAACATGTATGTGAAGTGACATACAAAACACTAAATAAGCACAGTAAGGCTAAAAGCAAGATAACTGCAGCTACTGAATAAACATGATCCTAACATGATTATGATCAAGGTAAAATATATTGAGTATAAAAGAACACAGGTACGGAATACGATAAAATTCTAGCATCCTAAACATGCCATTCATATATATATATCTAAGCCATAAAAGTATACATTCAACATGCAGATTAAGATGAAAAGAAAGGCCACTAAGACATGTGGCAAAAGCAAAGCAATATATAACATGTGAAGCCACTGAGACATGTGGCAAAGCGAACAATTACTGAAAATAAGGCCACTGAAGCATGTGGTAAAGCAAACCAGAAACAAAACAATATAATACAGTTAAAGTAGTAATAAGCCTAAGTCCTAGTACTGCCATACCAGCCAATAGGCCATACAGGGCCTCCAATATCAATCAATCAATCCCCAGCCTAGCCATCCAAATATGTTAGGTCTGAGTCCAGTCTATATAATACTACTACTGAAGAGGTAGACTAAGCTATGACATATTCTACTGACTGCAAAAAAAAGAAAACTGAATGATATGTAATTTCAATACTAGCTTAGGATGCATCATCCTAAGTTTTTCCTATTATGCTCAAGGGCTAAAACTCAAAATCCAAGGTATGCAAAGCAATCTAGTCAAAGTAAGCAAGAGACCCAATCTAGACTTATGTGATATGTGTTATTGTCTAATTACCAAATCTAAATACTCTGAGAAGGTACAAGCTTAGGATCTCCAATATCCAGCTATCGAGTAGAATCTCAATTTTACATCCCTAAAGTTAAATATTATAACTTAACAAGTTCTAATCCAAAATCATGTGATACCTATATAGTTTAAGTTAGCAAATCAATGACCTAATTTTATGAATATTTTACTCTCTTACCCAAATCTTGATTAAATAAATCAAGATTTAAGAATTTAGAACTTAAACCCTATGTTGAGTTCAAGTTCCAAATCTAAGGTGAAATTCTAAATAGGATCTAGGTTTCTCACTTAATACCTAATTTAAAGGTAAAGAATCCTATAAGTTGAAAGATTCAGGAACTAAGATCTTAGCGAAAGGCTATTCTACTAATTATAAGATAAAATAATCAATTAAGAACTTGAGAATCTAAGATCTATATTCAATCTTTAAGATAATTTCATTATCTTATTGATTGAATCATCCTATACCCACATGGAAGGTTTCAAAAGGTTAGACAATCAATCATTAAAGAATTTCAATTGGAGGTGGTTTGATTCAAATTGAAGATATAAGTCCAGGATCTAAGATCTAACGATCTGAAGTTTGATCACTTTAGACTTCTAATTAGAGTTTTGACTTAAGAGTTTCCATTTGTGATTTTCTTTAGAACCTAATTTCATAATTAACTATAAGGAGCTTATTAAGGTTAGAATCGACAATTTCAAGCATTATATTAACACTAAACCCATATTGATTTTCTTAGGTTACTTAAGGTCTAAGGGTCTTAGTTTTTATCACTTTAGATCTTAAGCTAAGATTTTTACTTAGACATTTCCAATTTATTTTCCTTTAACATTTAATTCTTAAGTCATCTTAACTAAACTTATTAATGAAATAATTGAACATTTCAATTATTAAGTTTAAAGTTTAATGCCATATGATCTTTACAGGTAAAATTTAAGATCTAAGCATTTTAATTAAGAAATCAATGAGACTTTATGGACTAATGATTATTATTATCCTAAGATTTCAGAGAACATTTCCAATCTACTTTATAGTGGTTTACTGAAATTTGTAATCCTTAAAGAACACTAAATTACATTTTGGTCAAAATGACCAAAATGCCCCTCTTAAGGCAAAAATTGGGATTTTATGGTTTACTTACTCAAATTTATTTTAATCTATTTAAATGTGTTTCATATTACTTAATGAAGTGAGAAACACCCTTAATTTAGGTTTTGATGACCTAAATGGTCTTAATTATCACTAATCATTTAATTTAGCCTCTTTGGGTGATTAGTGAAATTAGGGCACTTTAGGGCAATCCAACCTTACAGTTAGACTATACTAGGTCTAATATGATATTAAAAATCATCCTCACCCACATCAGGGGCTTAATTAGGGTTTAATTCACTAATCCTGAATTATGATGATTAAGGTGTGATTAAGAAAATTAATTATCCAAAATTAATTTTAAAGGTTTGGAATTGTTCCTTAGGGTATAAGGAGCAATCAGAGCCCTTAATCTCATAAATTGGACAACTAAATAATTTTATATAATTTAATTAAAAATAGAGAAGGTTTGACAAATAATTTTTAATCCAACCATTAGATCTAAAATTTTATTTTATATTTAGATTCCTTGAATTTTTCTGATTCAAATAGTATATTGTATCATACCATTTGGATCTGTATAGCTAAAGTTATTTAATTAATTTATTCTGAATGTTTATTTAAATTAAAACTATAGGGTTTAATTATTTAATTTCGCAATCATTAAAAATGCTATCCAATCATTATTAATTAGGCGCGGCCCAAAATCAGAACCGCGCGGGTCACGGGTCGGCCCGGCCCAGACCCAAGACTTCGTCTTCTTCCTCTCGACGGGTCCCGAGCCCGTCAAATTTCAAAGCTAAAATTCTTAGCGCTCCGGCGACGGCCGGGGTTCGAATCACTCCTTACACGTTCCTTGAGTCAAGGCGCGTCTATTGGACCAAGAACCCCCATCTGGATCCCTCTGGATCGATGGGGTCTGGCTCACCCGAGACGTCCTTCTGCGAGACGTCTCAGGTCGCCTGTGAGGGGTAAATTCTCCTCACAAGGACCTCGATTCGACTGGGTTTTTATCCCTACACGTTCAGGGAGACTAGACGCGTCGAAACCCCAACCTATCTTAACCCGAAGCGCAGCCAATCGCTAGGTCCTTACTCGACTCAGCCATTGGCTCGATGGCTAGCTCAGTCGATCGATACGATCAACTCGAGCTAGCTTAGCCCCAAGCGACAATCACAGGAGTTTCTTAGGTGGCTAAGGCTGCTTAGACGACAATCAGAGCTCATTCCAGAAGACAGAAATGAAAGGAGCTTCAGAAGATTTTAATGGAGGAAGCTGTACCTCGAGTCAGGGGTACAGGCCTTGCCGAGGGAAATTGACGAGCGCTGAAGCTTCCTAGATAGTAGACAAAACTTTCCAGGGAGTCTGAACACCAGACTAGCCCTCTATCAGCGGTTCGCACTTCGGAAGAAGCCGAAATTCGCCGAGGGAGACGGGGGCTTTAGAGGCTACAATTGGAGGAATTGAGGGTTCACTGTGAGCAAAGGGACTCACTGTGATCTCCTGGAGGTTTTTATAGGCCAAGGGGAGCTCCAGGGGTGGTGTCCAAGGCTCAGCAATGGGAAGAAGGCTCGGGCCGAAGGAAATGGCTCGGGCCAACGGCTAAGGGCAATTGGAGAAGAAGGCAGCCGGCTAAATGGACGCGCCGAGGGCAGGAGAGGAAGTTCGGTGAATTTCCCGTACTGCCACGCGCCAGGGAGAGATCCCGCTGTCGGGGGGGGGGGGGACCAGGCGCAGACGGGCGAGTGGAGAAGATAATCCACAGTGCTTGGACCCGTCTCCGCCGTCTGATCCGCAAAGCCGTTGGTGATGGATGGCCTGATGCTCTTCCTGAATAACTAAACCGCGGAGAGGATCTCGAGCGTCCGATTTAATCTGTCGATCGGGCGGCTTGGATTTAATTACAGCGCGTGGTATGAGGGCCGTCAAATCTAGCGCGTTGAGATGCGTGCTAATGAATCGAGTGGCCGAAACACATACGCCGCTGTCGGGACCCCGCAGCGGATCTGTCGCGGTCCCGACAGCAAATCCCATAGAAATAAAAATTAAATAAATTTAATTTTAATTAATTAAAACTATTTAAATTAATTTTAATAAATCTAATATTTCCCAAATTCAGTTTAGGACCAAATGAACTCCAAAAAATCTCAAAAATTTACCCTTAGCTAATTAGGGTATGAGGAATTCAAAAATGAAATCAGATTTCAATTTGGAGATCAAAATAATTTAGCTATTTTTCAGAGTTTAAAAATAGCCAAAAATACCAAATTTTCCAATTTAGCTCCAATTGATTTCAAACTTCTAGGTTTAGGTTTAAATGACCCATTGAATCCAATGGAATCAAAATCAAACATTAGTTTAGCTTAATTGATCTAGTTTAGCTAGGGTAACAACCTAGGATTGTTACAGACTCCCCACTTAAGACCGATGTCGTCCCCGACATCACCTAAGTGAAGAAAAAAAAATCTACTGCGACAATGCGAGTTTAGATACAATAGAAAAAGAAATGAATAGTACCTGAGTTTGCAAAGAGCTGGGGATATTTATTGCGCATATCCACCTCTTTTTTCCAGGTAGATTCTTCCAACGATCTGTTCTTCCACTGAATTTGGACCATAGGAATAGAACGATTCCTCAGCTGTTTCTGATCACGAGCTAAAATTCTGATAGGTTCTTCGGCATAAGAAAGATCAGGTTGAATTTCTATTGCTGGAAGTTGAACGAGATGAGAAGGGTCTCGAAGACATCTTCTCAATGAGGATATGTGAAATACATTGTGAACAGCTGCAAAGCCGTCAGGTAGGCTTAGCCGGTAGGCAGACGACCCTACCTTAGCCAAGATTTTGAAAGGTCCTACATAACGGGGACTGAGTTTCCCAGCTACACCAAATCTAAAAACACCCTTCATTGGGCTGACCTTCAAATAAGCAGAATCTCCCACATTGAATTCTAAGAGACGGTGGTGAGAGTCATGATACTTACTCTGACGATCTTGAGCTGAATGAATTCTCTGCTGAATTAACTTGAGCTTGATGCTGGTTTCTTCTACCAATTCTGAACCAAACAGTTGAACACTTCCTATTTCAGACCAGGCTAGTGGAGTACTGCATTTTCTACCATACAAAGCTTCATACGGAGCCATCTTAATACTGGCCTGAAAGCTGTTGTTGTAGGCAAATTCCACTAATGGGATGTGATCTTCCTAGGAACCAGCAAAATCAAGAATACAGAGTCTAAGCAATTCTTCCAGAACTTGATTTACTCTTTCAGTTTGACCATCCGTCTGAGGATGAAAAGCTGTACTCATGGCTAGAGTCGTTCCTAGATCTTGATGCACAGCTTGCCAAAATTTGGAAGTAAATCTGCTGTCTCTATCAGATACAATTGACTTTGGAATCCCATGCAATCTGACAGTCTCCTTGATGTAGAGCTTTGCCAACTTCTCTACTGAATCAGTTTGATGAATAAGAAGGAAATGCGCTGATTTTGTTAATCGATTAACAATAACCCAGATTGCGTCGGCACCTAATTTGGCACGAGGCAATCCCATGATAAAGTCCATGGATATATCAAACCATTTCCATTCAGGAATATCTAGTGGATGCAGAAGATCACCAGGTCTTTGGTGTTCAGCCTTTACTAAATTATAGGCATGACACTTGGCCACAAAGTCAGCTACATCTTTCTTCATACCTGGCCACCAGAACGATTGCTTCAGATCTTGGTACATTTTAGTACTGCCTGGGTGAATATGATACCCAAAATTATGGTCTTCAACTAAAACCTCTTGATGCATGGATTTAGGAATCCACAAATCTTACCCTGATAAACTACACTATTCTGCAACTGCAAATCCTGACGATGACCACCTTCGATATCTACTTTAAATTTCAAATACTCATCATCTTTGGTTTGTGAGATGGAGACATCTCGGTGGAAAGTGGGTTCCACATTAATATTTGCTAATAGTGAACTCAGCATATCGCCATTAACTGGAGAAATCCTGAGCTTACGAAATTCAGGTTCTAAGGAATTGGAGGCAATCATAGAGGTTAGAGTATCACGATGACTAAGAGCATCGGCCACTACATTAGCCTTCCCCGGATGATATTGAATGCTGAGATCATAATCGCTAATGAGTTCCAACCATCTTCTCTGGTGGAAATTCAGTTCTCTCTGGGTGAAGATGTACTTCAAACTTTGATGATCAGTGAAAATTGAAAATTGTACTCAATACAAATAGTGACGCCATATTTTCAAGGCAAATATTACGGCTGCAAGTTCAAGGTCATGAACTGGATAGTTTCTCTCGTGGGGTTTTAGTTGACAAGAAGCATAAGCAATTACCTTACCCTCTTGCACCAAAACACATCCTAGACCAATTCCAGAGGCATCGGTATATACCTGATAGTTCAAACCTTCCTTTGGTAGAACCAGAACTGGAGCGGTAGATAGAGCATCCTTAAGGGTTTGAAATGCTTTCTCGCATTTTGGGCTCCAAATGAATGGGACGGCCTTTTGGGTTAATTTAGTCAACGGCGAAGAAATCTAGGAAAAGCCCTTAATGAACTTCCTGTAGTATCCTGCTAATCCCAGGAAACTCCTAATGTCGGTGACGGACTTAGGTTGAGTCCAATCCTGAATAGCTTTTACTTTGCTCTGGTCTACTCGAATTCCCTGAGCATCGACTATGTGCCCAAAAATGCAACGGAGTTAAGCCAGAACTCGCACTTGGAGAACTTGGCATAAAGTTGATGCTCACGCAAGGTTTCCAATACTAACCTCAGATGTTCTTCATGGTCTCTCAGAGTTTTGGAGTAAATGAGGATATCGTCAATAAAGACGATCACAAACTTATCCAGGCACAGTTTTAGCACGCGCTGCATTAAATCCATAAAGACCGATGGTGCATTGGTGAGTCCGAACGACATCACCAAAAACTCAAAGTGTCCATAACGAGTACGGAATGCAGTCTTCCCTACGTCGTCTTCTTTTACCCGCAGCTGATGGTATCCAGACCTTAAATCGATCTTAGAAAATATCACGGCTCTGGATAATTGATCGAACAGATCATCAATTCTAGGCAGTGGGTATTTGTTCTTTATGGTGACCTTGTTCAGTTCACGATAGTCTATACACATACGCATAGATCCATCCTTCTTCTTCACAAATAAAATTGGCGCTCCCCAAGGAGACATGCTTGGCCTAATAAAACCTTTATTCATGAGCTCTTGCAACTGCTCGTTGAGTTCCTGAAGCTCCTTAGGTGCCATCCTACAAGGTGCTTTGGATATTGGCTGTGTACTAGGAATCAATTCAATGGAGAATTCCAATTCTCTGGAAGGGGGTACACCAGGCAAGTCTTCTGGGAATACATCAGTGAATTCTTTGACTACCTTACAATCAGCAAGGGAGATATTTTCTTTTGTTTCGCCCATCATAGTGACTAAGTATGCGCTACTACCTTTGACAATCAACTATTCTGGTTTAATGGCATTTATTAAAGATAACTGCGTGCTAGTTTTTCCTATAAATGTTTCAGGCTTACCCTGAGAATGGAGAGTGACTCTCTTTTTATGGCAGTTAATCACAGCATTATTATCACTGAGCCAATTCATCCCGAGGATGATGTCAAAGTTAGCTATCGGTAGATGATTAGCTTAGCCTGAAATTCTTGATCGTTTATCGGGACTTTGATATTGCAAAATTTATGAGCACTTAGTTGGATTCCTGATGGAAGTCCAATACTCAATTTTTGCGCTAGGTTGCATGCTTGAAGTTTAAGATTATTAGCAAATTGTTCTAAGATGAATGAGTGACTGGCACCCGTATCGAATAATACATTACAAGGCTGGTTATTAAAATAAAGTGTGCCTAAATTTACGCAGTTTTGCATTATTTAACTTACAGAAAGGCAATGTAACAAGAGAGGTTTAAGAGTGTGTACCTGAAACCACGTTGTTATCTTCCGCGGCTTCCATAGGAGTTAAAGCGTATACTTGGGCAGGTCCAGCAGGATGATTGTTATTTTGCCGTCACTGAAAATTCTGAGAATTAGGAGCTGGTGGCTGTGTGTGAGCCACTTCAGGAGCAGGGGCTGGCATTATGGCCAGATTTGGTTCCCTCCGATTCAGTGGAGTTGCTCGGAACACCTGCTTCTTATGATACGGCTTCATTTGAACTCCGTCTATTGTTTTCGTGTGGTCGCACTAATAGAATCGATGGCCTGTGCGCCCACAATTAAAACATCTCTGGCCAAAGTGATAACACTTGCCATACGGATGTGGTTTGGCGTAGTTCTGAATTTGTTCAGTTGTAGGTGTAGCTTCCAGCTAAAATACTTTTGCGGGGTTGGGTCCGTGTCTTTTGAAATTTCCTCGCTGGTTCAGGGTGGTTTGCGCTTTTCATTTATGATCTTCTTCGGATTGGTGATGCTCAATCACCTTAGCCGTTTCTACTAGTTTGAAGAAACTAGTTAGACAGAGTGGCACTATTTGATTTTTCAACGAACTTCTGAGTCCACAAAGGAAGTGATGACACTTTGCTGACTCAGAATGTGTGACTTCTGGTGCAAAATGGATTAATCTACGGAACTCCCTTTCGTATTCTGCCACTGAGCGACTCCCTTGAGTTAACCTCATGATCGTATCTGTAATCATGTTTTGTGCGGACGGGGGGATGAACTCAGTCTTGAAGGCTTCAACAAATGCATCCCAATGAATGTTGTCTAGTTCATAATCAACGAACTGGGTGTTCCTGACTTCTTCCCACCAATATTCTGCTTCGGCGTGGAACAATGGGTGGTGAGACGGACAGCTTCAGAGTTTGGAATTTTTAGACTAACTAGATCCTTCTCCACGGCCTTCAGCCAATCGGCCGTATCCATCGGGGACAAGTTTCCATCGAAGGTTGGAGGTCTTAACCTCAGGAAATTATGGAGGAGATTATCTGCTGTATGGTGTGAAGATGAGGCAACTTGTGGAGCATGGACTGTCGGAGCAATGACAGTTGCTGGAGTTACACGATCATTCAATAATTTGTGCATGACTAATGCCTGTTGAGCTTGGTTTTCTAAAAGAGTTCCCACCATGGCTCACAGATGAGCCACCTCATCATTAGAACTACTGGAGGCTATAGTGTTCTTGATAGGAGTAACAGTGGGTGGTGATCCAGAATCCATTCTAGTTTAATTAAGAAAAGAACAACTCATAATTTACTCTAAGGAAGGAAATCAAAATTTCTCATTAATTATAAAATTTTGAAATTACAATGCCAAATTATAAATCAAATGAAGTTGCCTGAAATAACATTTAACCTAACTATTGTTTAAATTTTATCAATGTACTCTGCCCTAAAGGCTACACAAAAATCCTCAAAGGTGACTTCTCACCGCTTCCTATTACGCTTCTTCTCAAGCTTTGCCATAGTCTCATACCACCATACTCCGGCGTAGTACACCATCAGGTCAGTCACAATATCTACATAAAGTGACTCGGGACACTCTATGTGTTCCAAAAGGGACTCTACTCGGCTCAGCCATTCTTGCGCATATACGGGAAAGTTGAGCCCTCGATATACAGTTTGTCGGAGAAGCTTGTCCAGGACCAAAATTCCTCTTGATGAAACTCCTTCGATTTGCCAGTTGCTTTCCTGCCTCCATTTGAAGCTACTGTTCCAAGCACTCCTGAAGATATGCTGATAGTAGTCTATATCGGACTCTTCAGATCCCATCTGACTCTGGGGGCAGAATTTTACTATATTTATATTAGACCATAAATGAATAAATTTATTAGGTTGGGAGTATTCTCCTCTTTCATTGTGTATTGAGTTACTGGCAGTACTATGTTATGGATGTCACTAATATTGATGCTGTATTTCAAAAGAACGATCCATTGGGTAAAAAGGAATCATAGATCCCATTCTGGCACCTTATAGTGTTCTCTGATACCAACTATGGGGCCCCCGTACTGGTAATAAGGAAGTACGGTATCCCCAACTTAAGTAAAGTTAGGCGAACCCAATCTGCCTTAAGTCAAGGACTTGTCACCAAGTGCTATAACATTCATCAATATAAATATTAAAGTGGCAGAAACAGTACAAAATAAAGTAGCATCCACAAGCATACATAGTAGGAAAATGAAAATGCAATATAGTTACTCATCACAATGCAAAAAGTAGAGTACATCCAGAAAGTTAATTATTACAAACTGAAATAAGTAACTGAAAAAAAAGAAAGACTCTCGTCCTCACTGAAATAAACAAGGCAAAACTATCTAAACAGCACCTGGAAAGTCCTCCTCCTGAACTGTCTCCTCCTCCGCGACACTGCCCACGAACACGTCTGAATCTGACATTTGTTTGTATCACAAATGCCAGGGTGGGGCCAACAAAATAAAAAGGTTACAGTTAGACAATTGTCTAAGTACATTTTAGGCTATTTAAATGAACTGAATATTAAAGGATATCACATTTAATTTAACTACACATGCAAGTAGTAAAGGGGCAACAAGCTATGAAAGAAATGGATTACTATAAACTATCTATTTATAGCATCCAACATGTATGTGGAGTGACATATAAAACACTAAATAAGCACGGTAAGGCTAAAAGCAAGATAACTGCAGCTACTGAATAAACATGATCCTAACATGATTATGATCAAGGTAAAATATGTTGAGTATAAAAGAACACAGGTACGGAATACGATAAAATTCTAGCATCCTAAACATGCCATTCATATATATATCTAAGCCATAAAAGTATACATACAACATGCAGATTAAGATGAAAAGAAAGGCCACTAAGACATGTGGCAAAAGAAAAGCAATATATAACATGTGAAGCCACTGAGACATGTGGCAAAGCGAACAATTACTAAAAATAAGGCCACTGAAGCATGTGGTAAAGCAAACTAGAAACAAAACAATACAATACAGTTAAAGTAGTAATAAGCCTAAGTCCTAGTACTGCCATACCAGCCAATAGGCCATACAGGGCCTCCAATATTAATCAATCAATCCCCAGCCTAGCCATCCAAATATGTTAGGTCTGAGTCCAGTCTATACAATACTACTACTGAAGAGGTAGACTAAGCTATGACATATTCTACTGACTGCAAAAAAAATAAAACTGAATGATATGTAATTTCAATACTAGCTTAGGATGCATCATCCTAAGTTTTTCCTATTATGCTCAAGGGCTAAAACTCAAAATCCAAGGTATGCAAAGCAATCTAGTCAAAGTAAGCAAGAGACCCAATCTAGACTTATGTGATATGTGTTATTGTCTAATTACCAAATCTAAATACTCTGAGAAGGTACAAGCTTAGGATCTCCAATATCCAGCTATCGAGTAGAATCTCAATTTTACATCCCTAAAGTTAAATATTATAACTTAACAAGTTCTAATCCAAAATCATGTGATACCTATATAGTTTAAGTTAGCAAATCAATGACCTAATTTTATGAATATTTTACTCTCTTACCCAAATCTTGATTAAATAAATCAAGATTTAAGAATTTAGAACTTAAACCCTATGTTGAGTTCAAGTTCGAAATCCAAGGTGAAATTCTAAATAGGATTTAGATTTCTCACTTAATACCTAATTTAAAGGTAAAGAATCCTATAAGTTGAAAGATTCGGGAACTAAGATCTTAGCAAAAGGCTATTCTACTAATTATAAGATAAAATAATTAATCAAGAACTTGAGAATCTAAGATCTATATTCAATCTTTAAGATAATTTCATTATCTTATTGATTGAATCATCCTATACCCACATGGAAGGTTTCAAAAGGTTAGACATTCAATCATTAAAGAATTTCAATTGGAGGTGGTTTGATTCAAATGAAAGATCTAAGTCCAAGATCTAAGATCTAAAGATCTGAAGTTTGATCAGTTTAGACTTCTAATTAGAGTTTTGACTTAAGAGTTTCCATTTGTGATTTTCTTTAGAATCTAATTTCATAATTAACTATAAGGAGCTTATTAAGGTTAGAATCGACAATTTCAAGCATTAGATTAACACTAAACCCATATTGATTTTCTTAGGTTACTTAAGGTCTAAGGGTCTGAGTATTGATCACTTTAGATCTTAAGCTAAGATTTTTACTTAGACATTTCCAATTTATTTTCCTTTAACATTTAATTCTAAGTCATCCTAACTGAACTTATTAATGAGATAATTGACTATTTCAATTATTAGGTTTAAAGTTTAATGCCATATGATCTTTACAGGTAAAACTTAAGATCTAAGCATTTTAATTAAGAAATCAATGAGACTTTATGGACTAATGATTATTATTGTCCTAGGATTTCAGAGAACATTTCCAATCTACTTTATAGTGGTTTACTAAGATTTGTAATCCTTAAAGAACACTAAATTACATTTTGGTCAAAATGACCAAAATGCCCCTCTTATGGCAAAAAGTGGGATTTTAGGGTTTGCTTACTCAAATTTGTTCTAATATATTTTAATGTGTTTTATATTACTTAATGAAGTGAGAAACACCCTTAATTTAGGTTTTTATGACCTAAATGGTCTTAATTATCACTAATCATTTAATTTAGCCTCTTTGGGTGATTAGTGAAATTAGGGCACTTTAGGGCAATCCAACCTTACAGTTAGACTATACTAGGTCTAATATGATATTAAAAATCATCCTCACCCACATCAGGGGCTTAATTAGGATTTAATTCACTAATCCTAGAATTAGGGTGATTAAGGAGTGATTAAGAAAATTAATTTTAAGGGTCTGGAATTATTCCTTAGGGTACAAGGAGCAATCAGAGCCTTAAAATTATAAATTGGACAACTAAATGATTTTATATGATTTAATTAAAAATAGAGAAGATTTGGCAAATAATTTTTAATCCAACCATTAGATCTAAGATTTTATTTTATATTTAGATTCCTTGAATTTTTTTGATTCAAATGGTATATTGGATCATACCATTTGGATCTGTATAACTAAAGTTATTTAATTAATTTATTCTGAATATTTATTTAAATTAAAACTATAGGGCTTAATTATTTAATTTCGCAATCATTAAAAATGCTATCCAATAATTATTAATTAGGCGTGGCCCGAAATCAGAACCGCGCGGGTCACGGGTCGGCCCGGCCCAGACTCAAGACTTCGTCTTCTTCCTCTCGACGGGTCCCGAGCCCGTCGAATTTCAAAGCTAAAATTCTCAGCGCTCCGGCAATGGTTGGGGTTCGAATCGATCCTTACACGTTCCTTGAGTCAAGGCGCGTCTATTAGACCAGGAACCCCCATCTGGATCCCTCGGGATCGATAGGGTCTAGCTCACTCGAGGCGTCCTTCTGCGAGACATCTCAGGTCGCCTGTGAGGGGAAAAATTCTCCTCACAGGGACCTCGATTCGACTGGGTTTTTATCCCTACACATTCAGGGAGACTAGACGCGTCGAAACCCCAACCTATCTTAACCCGAGGCGCAGCCAATCGCTGGGTCCTTACTCAACTTAGCCATTGGCTCGATGGCTAGCTCAGTCGATCGATACGATTGGCTCGATGGCTTGCTCAAACGATCGATATGATCGACTCGAGCTAGCTTAGCCCCAGGCGATAATCACACGAGTTTCCTAGGTGGCTAAGGCTGCTTAGATGACAATCATAGCTCACTCCAGAAGACAGAAATGAAAGGAGCTTCAGAAGATTTTAATGGAGGAAGCTGTACCTTGAGTCGGGGGTACAGGCCTTGCCGAGGGAAATTGACGAGCGCTGAAGCTTCCTAGACATTAGACAAAACTTTCTAAGGAGTCTGAACACCAGACTAGCCCTCTATCAGCGGTTCGCACTTCGGAAGAAGCCGGAATTCGTCGAGGGAGACGGGGGCTTCAGAGGCTGCAATTGGAGGAATTGAGGGTTCACAGTGAGCAAAGGGGCTCACTGTGATCTCCTGGAGCTTTTTATAGGCCAGGGGGAGCTCTAGGGGTGGTGTCCAAGGCTCAGTAATGGGGAGAAGGCTCGGGCCAAAGGAAATGGCTCGAGCCAACGGCTAAGGGCAATTGGGGAAGAAGGCAGCTGTCCAAATGGACGCGCCGAGGGCAGGAGAGGAAATTCGGTGAATTTCCCATACTGCCACGCGCCAGGGAGAGATCCCGCTGTCGGGGGGGACCAGGCGTAGACCGGCGAGTGGGGAAGATGATCGATAGTGCTTGGACCCGTCTCCATCGTCTGATCCGCAAAGTAGTTGGTGATGGACGGCCTGATTCGCTTCCTGATTAACTAAACTACGAAGAGGATCTCGAGCGTCCGATTTAATCTATCGATCAGGCGGCTAGGATTTAATTACAGCGCGTGGTATGAGGGTCGTCAGATCTAGCACGCTGAGATGCGTGCTGATGAATCGAGTGGCTGAAACACGTGCGCCGCTGTCGGGACCCCACAGCGGATCTGCTGCGGTCCCGACAGCAAATCCCACAGAAATAAAAATTAAATAAAATTTAATTTTAATTAATTAAAACTATTTAAATTAATTTTAATAAATCTAAAATTTCCCAAATTCAATTTAGGACTAAATGAGTTCCAAAAATTCCCAAAATTTACCCTTAGCTAATTAGGGTATGAGGGATTCAAAAATGAAATCAGATTTCAATTTAGAGATCAAAATTATTTAGGTATTTTTCAGGGCTTAAAAATAGCCAAAAATGCTAAATTTTTCAATTTAGCTCTGATTGATTTCAAACTTCTAGGTTTAAGTTTAAATGACCCATTGAATCCAATGGAATCAAAATCAAACCTTGGTTTAGCTTAATTAATCTAGTTTAGCTAGGGTAACAGCCTAAGGTTGTTACATATTGCACCCTGTCTTCCCTGTTGGCCTTGCCTGGGATTCTGGCCAGCAGTTATTTGGTAGGCTTTCGGACCATGTGAATGATTCCTCTTGAAGGGTTCTGACTTAGAAGATTGAGGATTGGAGCGCTTTCTTGATTTTATTTGAGATTGATGGTACTCCACCATACGAGCACCTTCTAAAAGCTTGGGAAAACTATCATGATGTTGGGACATAAAATGACTTTTAACAGAATCCCTAAGTCCTGACAGGAATCTTGTGCATCTAGCCATTTCAGTATGAACTAGATTCGGAGCAAAACAAGAGAGTTTGCGGAACTCCATCTCGTAGGCATGCACAGAACGATTCCCTTGGAAAAGCTGCATGAAACTGTTCTCTATGATTGTTTGCGCAGAGGGAGGAATAAACTCCTCACGAAAAACTTGTTCAAACTCATCCCAAGGGATGTCTTTCATTTGAACCTTAGAGAAGCGAGTCTTCAACTCACTATCCCACCAATACTCCGGCTTCCCCGCGGAATAGGTAGGTTGCAAGGTGGAGACACTCGCCCTCCGGACACTTAAAGCTTGCAAGTGTCTTTTCTATCTCTTTTAGCCAATCAACAGCTTCATAGTGGGAAACTGAACCATTGAAGGCTAGAGGGTTTAGATGAAGGAAGGTAAGAAGGTAGGCATCCACCATAGGGCTTGAAGATGGTTGAGGAACCATGGGAAGTTCGGAATAATGGGAGAAGAAGCTTGTGGATGAGTTAGGCAAATCTGAGATGGGATAGGAGAAGGTTGGGAAAGGTTGTAGGACGAAGCCATCCTCTCCGCAGCACGCGTCTGTGCTTCAATCATAACCTTCATCATGTCCAACAAATTTTGCATCTGTTGGGTTTGAGAAGTTATAGTGGAAGTAGGTTCTTCCACTATTGGTTCTATGGGAGTATTTGGATTTGGATTCATTCTAGAGAAAAGAAAAAGATAATATCATTCAAAAACTGAAGAAAATAAGAAAGAAAATTTCTCATTAAAATTTAAAATATTTAAGAGATTACAATTCTTTGGAGAAAAAGAAAAAGATATCAGTAGGAAGAAATTATTTACAAGCTATTAGAAATAGAAAAGATAGAGCAAAAGAAAAACTAGTACTAGTAGTTACAAAATTTTGCATAAATATGCTTTTAAAGTCTTCATAAGTGGGGGCATGATGAAGATGCCCACAACCACGAATGAGTACCCTATGAGCATGACACCATCAATTTATGGCTTAGTCATCAAAGAGTTCATCCAAAATTTGGAGGCATAAGTGTTCGGGGCATTCTATGGCCTCAAATACCGTGGTAATATGGGAGAGCGATTCCCTTGTTAACTGAGGGAAAGGATTGCCTCAAAATACACAAAACCTCAAAATTTTATTCAGAACCTCACCTCCTATAGCAGATATTCCCAAGTAAACTCTACCAAATATTGACCCATATCAATAATCGTACTCCCAATATTGGAAGAATAATTTGGTATAAAATCTTAGATCAACACTAGGATCTGCCATCTGAAAGTTTAATTAAAGTTTAAGTTAGAATTTAAATCACTTATTTGATTGAAAATGCGTTTACTGTCCTAAGATGTCATTCATTTACTTTTACTATACTGTGTTGTTTGCTTTTGGATGAATGGATGTGTTTGTCTTAACTTAAAGTTCTCAACTTGGCTCTGATACCAACTGTGACGACCCCAATATTGGAAATCACTTAACTCAATATTGATGCGTTACCACAATACCTAATACTAGATTAGAAGAAAACTAATCCAAATCATTAAGTATTGTGATTGGCCAAGGATTTAGAAGAGAGTCTTAAGTTAAGATGGAAGGGGAATTATGAATGGTGTTTAGAAGTTTGTAAATAAAGATAGATGGATTTAAGAATGAAAGTAAAATAGATTTGAACATGCAATTTATGAAAGAAGACATGAGTACATGCAATAGTAATCTAAAACAAATGAATTACTTACATTTAATCCTAGCTATGAGAAATTAATTATTTATGGGGAAATTAACATGCGAATTATGGGTCTATATTTTTCCCAAATATTCTAAGTCTAGATTTTCTTAAAAATTTCAGCAGAGTCTCCTTTATAAATGGTTAAGGAAACACCTACAGAAGTACATGCAATACTCCCATTCTAATAGGAGTTATAATTTAAGAGAAAAGACAACCTAAACTATCATACATTCAATCCACTTTAACTCCAATTCTAATATAGAGTTCAATCCTTTTTATAGGATTGCTCACTTCCAATTCTACAATAGAGTTCAATTCTTTTTATAGGATTGCTCATTTTTAATTCTAAATAGAGTTCAATCTCTTTTATGGAATTGCTCATTTCTAATTCTAAAAATTAAAGCGAGAGAAGTATATGTGTAACAATTGTCTACCCTATGATTTTATTTCATCATGATATTCAATATTCATAGGAAGATATGCAAAGAATTAATTAATACACAAATTTTATACATTTAATTTTCATTCATCCGTTCATTTACTCATCCATTCATTCATCACAAGCATTTATGTATATTCTAAGCTCTAACAAGTATGGTAAATTAAAGTAAATGATATTATTATAAAACAACAATAAACTAAATAAGAAAAGAAAATTTACAGCTCACTTGGAGTTCTTAATAAGCTATAAATTTATAATATATGATAGGCGAAAGCAGTTTTAGTTTTTAATGCTTGGTCCAGCTCCACTAGCCTCCAAGTGCACCTGATCTATCACATTTTGGTATTTAAATGTGATTGGACATAGCCAAGAAAATAGAAAACCTGGTTAGACTAAACAGTCTAAGCACATTTTAAGATTGGCTAAACAAGTTATTGTTATAATTGGATATCACAGTTCTAGTTACAAAGCAAGCACAAGCATAGGTGCAATATGGAAGCGTACAAGTAAGAAAGGGAGAAACAAGTGAGTTAGAATACTCACTTAAGTATACATCCTAGCCTGCAATTAATACAAGGGCAAAAGCATCCTAAATATGCTAGAAATAAACTAATGTGCATATGAAATTAAATGAACTAAAGCATATATATGTTCAAATGAACTTATGCTAAGTAAGGGAAAATAAATAGTGAAGCATTTAATGAAATTATACAACATTCATTGTAATCTTATTAAACTGTAAACAAGTAAAGTATAGTTCTAAATCATAGAAAATACATAGTAAGAAAATTGGAAGAAGAATCTTAGATTTAAATTTAAGATACACATAGCCTAGGACTATGTAAAGAAATATAGCTAAAAGCTATAAGGAGTCTTAATAATCTATAAGATTGAAGATCTCACATGTTTATTAATTGAAGTTATTTTAATATATGCTCATTCTATGAGCATATTCAGAATGAGATGAGGAGTTAAACACGTCTATTTAACATCTAAGAAAAGCAGGGTCCATACTTAAAACACTCACATTCGTCCTCTAAGAATGTGATGTCACCTTATTACTACATTTTCAATTTGCCCTAGGCTGGTCCACCATATAGAATCTCTAGTAATTTTATGTGAAAGTTTTATTTATGCACAATATATTTATGAATGATTCAATGAATAAGGCTCAAAGCTAAGTAAGCCAACAAGGGAAATTCAATATTTGCAACTAAGTGATATCCAAAATTATCTAATTTTAATGATCTACTTAATGATTGGAGCTAATTGAGCTCCCAATTAACTTTGAGATATTCATCCCGAGTTAATTGTAATATAATAGTAATTGTGATTTTGAAAATAATAGATTTAATTAATTGAATATGATATGGCAAAATAGTTTATAAGTATAATAGTTATTATTAGAAATTAACTCTTAATCTCATCCTAAAATATAAGATCTAATTACACTAATTAAATCAAGGTTTAGGTACTTAGTAGGTAGAGATTGATATAAGAAATTATCTAACTTAAGAAATTTGAAACTAAAGTAATTCTACTACTTTTTATTTTGGTTTTCTAGCTAGGTTATATTTTAAATGTTCTAATCAAACAATATTAATCTAGCTAAGTTACAAGTGATTGCAAAGTTTAGGATAAGTACTTACTAGAATTTTAGAACTACAAGTTCTACATTTACTATTAATATATGTTTAAAGAATTCAATAGGATTCTTAAACTAATCTAAGTAAGTTAAGGATTCCTATTACTATATCTTTAAATAATTAAAAATAAGTTCTAGGGATTAGAATGAATAAGCTAAGTTCTAGACTAATCATTAAAACTAGATATAGTTGATTCATAATTTTACAATTACTAAATACATTAAGACTATCTATTCTTAATGGGTATAACTAATAGACTTAGTATTCAACTATAGATCAATTGCAAATCAATCCTAGAGTTTCTACCTTAGGGTTGAAAATTGAATTAAGCACTTGGCAATTAATTCATATAATTAGGAAGTTGAGAACTAAGCTCATAAAATACTATCTAATTGATAAGGGAGGTAATAAATATGACAAGTTAGCTATCCTAAGATTTTATAAAACCTAAAGTAAGCTACCTATAATTTTAGGTTAATCACAATAACACTAAGTAAGACTCAAAAATTTAAAATCATAATTTGTTATCTAATGGAAATATTTTATAAATAAATAAAATCCTTATTTCATAAGGAGAAGATTGACACTAAGTTTGTCAATTTTGGACAATTTTGGAAAAATTAGGGTTTTAATGACTCCAAATTAGGTTAAAAAGTGATTAAGAAAATTATGTTTTAAATGTTGAATTTTATTCCATATTATTGTTCCTCACATTTTTGTGAGTGAAATTAATTATTTGATCATTTGATTTGGATCTCAAATGATCAAATTAGGTCACATAAAAGATTAATATTAATTTAACATTAATTAATTAATCCTAAATATTGACTTAACAAAATAATTGTCAAAACTGAAATTAAATTTTATATTATTGATTTACTCATTTTTGTGATTAAAACGGTATATAATTTTATGCTATTTGGATGAGTATTTTTCAATTTATCAAATAAAATAAATGACATTACTTATTATATTAATAATCCTTTAATAATCGCTTAGTTATCTTAATTAGGTTTAAGAGTTTCGGCGCTGACATAGCGCAGGATTTAAGTCCCATTCGGCGCGGTTCATAAGGGAAAATGAACTGGACCGTAACGAACCCCGTTTCGAGGGAAAAATCGGGGTCAGCACTTCACCTCTCCTGCTAGACGCGAAGAGGAGTTCTTAGGGCATCTAAGACGGGAGAGATAAGGCAAGTCGCAGAACTCTAGACTTTATAGAATGCAAGCCGATCGAAGACCTTAAAGGAATGCTTATGGATTTAAATCGAAATTTAGTTTAAGGTAAGTAGAATGAATACCCTAACTTAATTCCTTCTATCCCCATTTTACGAGTTCTATAGAATGAGAGGAGATGAAATTCAGATAGAGTAATTAGATTGATACTAGTCGATTATTGTTGAGCATAGAAACGACTTAATCCCTAAGAATCTTTAAGAAATATCATCATTCGACCGCTTAAGAGGGATTAAGTAGAAACGCAACTGGATTTGAACAAGGATTCACATACTCAAGTCTCAGATTTGCAAAGCTCAAAAAAAGCTAGATAACATCAAATCAGGTATGTGTAAGCACTTCTTCATAGGTAAAAATGAAATAAATTAAGGTACCTGGAGTTTTCGCTCAATTCAGTTCGTCGACAGAGGCTCAAGGTACGCGAAGCTCTCTTTTCTCCTTCTCACGGCTCAAGCACCTGCACTCGTCGTTCACCTCAGGTAAAAGCCGAAGATCCTGCGAAGAAGCTCTCGCAAGCACCTCAGACACTCTCGGCATCTCAAGGGACCTTCAACAAATGCCAAAATCTCTAAGGAAGGGAATGGAAGGGGATATTAGCCACAAGAAGGCTAGCTGGAGGACCGGACTGTCCTTCCCTGGCGAGCTACGATCGTGCCTGAGGGGACGTACCGAGGGAAATGATCTGGCCCCTCGTTCGATCTGTTGATCGAACGGCCAGATCTGGTTTCCCAGATCTGAGTGATTTCTGGCCGCCAGATCAACCTTAGGAGGTAAGTAACGGCTATGATTCGGCTGAACCGCTATCTCGCGTTTGGGACAAAACAACGGATTCCGTCCGTTTCTAAATTTTTAACCGTTGGATTACTTTAAATTTTATTTATAATATTTGACATTCTTTTTAAAAGCTTAATTAATTAATCCCATTAGGAGGCTGTTATACGGGCGCTCATGCGCAAGCACTGCCAGTGCCAGCCAGGGGCTTGGTGCCCATGCACTTGTAAACCACACCTTGTTAGATGTGTGTAATGCCATGTAATGATTGTGCTAATAATTGAATAAAAAAATGCCATTCTCTATTTTCTACCTTTGTCTTCTGTCTTCTACTACTGCTTCTTTGAATCTTACATGGTATTAGAGCTTCTCCCTACTCACACAACTCCAAGCCAACCTGAAGCACTCTCAATCTCCTTTCCTCCACTCTGCCCAGGAACCACTCAATCTTATATTCAAACAACGGTTGTTTAAGGTTCTGTCGCTTGGGAAATGAGAGACAGACCTCCCTGTCATACACTTGAGCCATTTTGATTCTAATCGGGCATGTACACTCTATCTAGGATTACTTAACAAGCACATTAGGAGCAATAGAGTAACTAACATAAAATTTTTGAAGTAGGGCCATGTGGCACTCTAGCATTGGCCCATTCCATTGCAAGGTTTATCCATTAGAGCATAATGATACCATATTGTGCTCAACACGTGGAGACTTATCAGTTGCCCGTATGGTTGTTGGGAAAGGGTTCAAACGTGGGCTAAGCACTTTGTCAATTGGATATTATCAAAAGTGATACTGCGTGCCAAGTCAATTGATGGCTATTACTTTTATAAATAATGAAATTATTTTGTGAAATATTTGTTGGCGGCTTGTTTCTTATTCCTTGAGTTTTCTTCATAATCTTCCATTGTAATTTTTGTTGCATTTTAGTAAATGTTGACCGTCGGAAGCTATGTATGAAAGCAAGTTGAGCGACAGGCTTGTCCTCTTTCAACACATTGTTTATAGGGCATAAGAGTTCCTAAATAATATTTTGGCCAAAATGAACAAAATACATTTCTTAAGGCTAAAATTGAGATTTTAAGATTAAAGCATTCAAATTAACTCTAATCAGTTTTAATGGCTTAATATTTACTAATAAGAAAAATGAGACACTTAAATTCAAGCTTGAGCTTAAGATTAAATTAATTAACACTAATCACCTATAAGGGCTAAGAAAGGTGATTAAGGAAATTAAAGTTCAATATGAGAATCTAAACACAGGTGAGTTCCAACACACTTAAGAAGGTAATAGGAGCTTAGTTCACCAAAATTAGAAAGTTAATTTAGTCATTAATCCCAAACTATGAAGCAAGGTGATTAGCAAATTTATAACCCTTAAATTATTTTAAAGGCATAATTAAGTTTTTCGTCTCATGAACATTTAGAGACCTTAACCATGAATTTTGGACATTTTATGAATTAATATGTATTAATTAAGATTAGATAGAGATTAGGCTAAATAAAAAAATCTAACCATTGGATCTAGAATTTTATTGCATATTATTGTTCTTTATAATTTTCTGATCAAAATGATATATTAGATTATACCATTTGGATGGGAATTTATTAAGTTATTTTATTAGTTTAATATGAATATTTTCAATTAATTAAACCATAGGATATTTAATTAAATAAATTTATAAATGAATTTATAGAAGGAAAATAATTACTAAATTAAATTAAATTAGCCTAGCCCGATTGTCAAATAGCACTATTCGGGATGAGGCCCGATTGGGTCGACATTGTCACACCGCGTGGGCCTGGGCTGGCTTGGCTCGAAGTGATGGTGTCATCGTCCCCAGTCTTCTCTTGCGACAAGCTGATTATGGTAGGGCTTAGATCATAGAATTCTCAGCCTACACTTCATGCCACGACCAGCATTCAATCGCCACACCTTCAAGAAGTCAAGGAGCATTGATTGAACATAGAAGGCCTATCTGAAATGTGGTAGAATGTTAGATGGTTACTCCGTTGAAATGGCTTAAGAGAGGGCATTTAGGGTTTACTGTGAGGAGTGAACTCCCTTCACAGAGACCACCAAGTTGATGGGGTTTGATCCCTGCACCATCAGTGAGGTGAGGCGCACCGAACCCCCGAGGTTATGCAACCTGGGGTGCAACCGATAGCTGGGTCCTTACTCAAACCCAACCCTGGTTCGACTGCTAGCTCGATTGATCAATACGATTGGTCAGATCTAGCTCAAACCTTGGCACCAATTGGAATGAGTTTGACTGACCTAGAGAAGAAGGTTCGAGGCAAAATTAGGAAGGCACAACGACCTGGGGTGCCGACACATGTCTTCCTTATTTCAGGGAAGACGATGCGATTCTAAAGCACTGAACCAATCCGGTTTGGTTACAAAACCCAGGCCGAGATCATAACCACGGGTGAGCCGCTTCGTCCTCATTTAGCCACCGAGAAAGGCAACTTATGATTTAGGTTACTTGGCGATTTTGATTACTCCCGGGGATAGCCTGCTCACTGGCAAAAAGGCTTTGCCGAAGCCGTCCTTCTAGGATCAAAATCGGGATCATCCAGTAAAGATGAGAGCTTCTAGATGATGCCCTAGATTCTTAGGCTAGACCCTAAAATTACATATAAGCAGTTAACTAATACGAGTTCGATCAATTCTGATCGAGGCTAATCGAAACTCAAAAGAGCAATAAGATACTAGGAATATACTAAGTTAAGTAATTTATGGAAGGAACAAAGGAACTAGTACCTGTAGGTTTATCATTTGCGATTTCATCGATTTTTGGATATGTTCGAATGCAACTTCTCTTGCAGCGTTTGACTTCCGCCAATGCTTTCATGTAGGTCTATGAAAAGAAAAGGAATGCCTGAGAAGATAAAACTCAAAGGAGGATGCCATTAGAAGGATTGTACCTCCACTCCTGCACCTCTGCGTGCGATCGTGCGAACGACAACAGAGATGTGCAAAATTTTAATCTGAATCGTTCGTTCGATTGAACGGTCAGATCAATCTGATTTAGATCAGAATTAAATCAATTGTTCGATTATCCTCAAAAAATATGGGATGGCCAGGATTCATATTTCTATTGTTCCGTGTTCGGTTAACTACGATAGATCCGTGTGTTTTCACATATTAGCCTTATGAAAGGACTTCATATTTTAGAGAGGGTAAATGTGAATGTTCAAAACCATAGTGAACTAGTTAGGCAGATATGCTTAACTCCTTGTCTTAGATGAGTGGATATCTCATTTTAACTCAGTGCTCTCAACCTTGGCTCTTATATCAACTTTAACGACCCCAAATATTTTATAGATGATTAATCCAACATTGTTATATTACCTTAGCATCAAATACATAATTAGAAGAAAATTAAGCAAACGCTAGATACTAAGTGGCCAAGTCTCTTTACGAGTAGTTGTCAAGTTAAAATGATTTATAAAGTAAATAAAATTAAGGAGATATATAAGAAGACATTGCAAGTATAAACAATCCAAATAATTAATGTCATCCACTCATTTAACCCAAGCAATTACAAAATAAATAACACCACACATATATATGTATGTAGGTAAAAATAACTCAAGCAAACAGTTAAGGTTTAATTATTACAAGCCATATTAAAAATGAATGAGTAAAAGTAAAATACATGTAATCACTCTCTCTCACTTAAATAAAGTGCAAGTAAACATTTATAATAAGCAGAAGCAAATTTCTTTAAAGCTCTTCATGCACTTGGACCTACATTACCTAAATCAAAGAGCTCTTGATCTATCTTTGTAACGCCCCATCCCAATGCCGTGCGCAAAGATAAGTGTAATTCATAGTCCGGCGGTGGAACGGTGCGCTACTCGGGAACGGTGGGATATACAAGTTGAACCCATCTTTCGGATTAGGCTAAAGAGACAGAGTCATACTAAAGGCCGCTGACTCGAACCCTAAGAGTGGGTTCGAGAGTTAATACCTAAGATAAAAATGAGAGTCTTATTTTAGGTATTAGACTGGCACGTACATAGGGTCCAAGGAAGCTAGAAAGAACCCATGTACGTTATAAAACATAACAGCGTTTTCAGTACGTCGATCGCATCACAATACTATGTATAACAGTATAATAGAGTGCAGAAGCTATAAGCAAAACATCCAACATACATTCATATCAAGCAATAGTAAATATCCATCTCAGAAAAGAAAAGAAAAAGTATATCCAGAGTTTATTACAAACCATTAAAATGTAGAAATATAAAGAGTCTAGCTAGAATGCTGAAAAGAACTAGAAAGTAGAAGTAGGTGCTCAATCCCCTACAGCTCCAATTTCTCCTCCTGAGTCTCTAGTTCGTCCTCCTGACCTGCCTCCAACAACTGCTCGGGATCTAGCAAATTGCCGGATCCCAAAAGTACCCCGTGTTAGACAAGAAGTCTAACACAACGAAGCTAGCTATACAAGGCTAGACTAAACATAACAAATATGCAAGAACGTAAAGTAAAAGTGCAGAAAAACTGTAAAGATATTAAATAGTTGAAATTGTAAGAACTGAGCAAGGTAAAACTGCATCAAAACTAAATACTGAAAGTAAATGAAAATACCAGATACTCATACATCAATTTGAAAGAAATGTCGAATGCTAAGAAGGATGCTATAAGCTGCACTATATGCCACTGAAATAATACTCACAAATATGTTATACCACGGTATATCATAGAACTATCACTGAAGGTTTATGAGTAGTACGGTCCAATGTAAGCACAATAGTTAGGAAGTCAATATGGTGATGCAGATGCACCTTGAAATTCCCCAGTATGTGTATATAACATTCTGTATCTCATACTGTATCACTAATAACCATGTGTCACAATAGAAGGAATGGTTCAACTTTCATTTTATGCTTATGCTTATGCTACTATGTTAAATGAATGAGAAATCCCAAAATCCATGAAGAATATTGTAAGAAACAATAATGAATCCTAAGTCTCCATTGTGCAGAATCCTGCTAGAAGGATTCTGACTCCAAATCTCTATCTATATTTAGTTAAAGTTGTTTATTTACTTAAAGATCACTAGGCGGGGTGATTGTATACACATATTAAATATGCTGCAAAGATAGGACTCACAACATTTAGTTTGATTATGCCACCCTAACAAAGCGATCTTCATTAGGAGGCACCATCCGATGATGATTTTATATCTCAAACTAAGCATTTAGTTACTAAACTCACAATCATACTTAGCGTCTTAAGGAAGGTGAATCCCGTTACTTAGTTTATTTGAGCCAAACCTATTGAAGCGATCTTCGCTAGGAGGCATTGCCCGATGGCAACTTGTCTTTCAATTAAACTAAGGAATGGGCACCCATTTAATACACTCTTAGGATCGATTGATTTACTTTAAGCGAGGTTATATCCGCCTAATCCCGCAGGATAGCAATAAAGAGAAATCTCACTTAGAGTGACTCAACTAATCCCGAATACTACTAGGGACCAGTAATATGGGTATACTATACTGCACTACCCAATAATCATGGTTCAATCAAGTCTATTTAATAGAACAAGGATTTATCAAAACTACAAGTCCTAAACTAATAGGTAAGTCCTATACAAGGTTTCACCAAGCAAATGTGATCCAGGATCACTTAATGTGGATTCTACCACAAGTAGAAGTATATTTTCTAGTGCCTCAATGGATTACTACCACAAGGAGAGTAGATCAATTTCTAAGGTAATGGGATCTTTTCTATACTTCTACCTCAAGGAGTTATACAAGGCTTCCTACCTCAAGATATATGGATTTAGGTCCTTTAAATAATTCAAGACAATCTTATGAAGAGATACTTAAGGTTCTCTCTTCTAAATTTTGATATTAATCTCTTAGGTTCTGTTTCATATTTAGGTTTAGGATGATTAAATCAGATGATTAAGTCAGCTGATCATACCCAATCTAAGATCATGGGATCTAAATCAGGAATATTTTTAAGACTTAGATCACTTGATTAATCAATATGAATTTATTGATCTTCTTATGCTAGTCCTCTTACTTAAGAGAAAATCAAGGATCTTAAGGTTTGATTCAGATCAAGAAGTCACATAGAATTATTATTAACCATAATTTGTCTAATTTAGTGTTTAGAATCGATAATAAATCAAATGCATTATTGGAGAATGTTCAGTTCAATAATGTTGAAATTAATATTAATTAAGTTAGGGTTCTTAGGGATTTGGACTCTCCTTAAGTACATTAGGGTTTGATCCCTTCTCATGCCTTAAGAAGAGTCAAGTTATGTATTTAAGATCAATGTCATATCAGTGGATTGATTATGTATTATTGGTGGCAATCTCAGACCAAGATCAAGTCTTAAAAGATTGATCCAAATCTTACGATTTCTTAAATTAATTAAGATAATTAAGATTCTATATCTTTGAATTTATTCAAGCATACTTAATAAATTTATAAGTATGAATTCAGTTCATTTACTTACTGTCATATGTCAATTTGATGAATCAAGATTTAAAACAAAGGTTACTTAGTGCTAATCAAACCCTAATTCCAACCAAAAATGATTAGCATATAAGTATAAATCCAACCATTCAATTCTCATAAAATTTGGCATGTAAGTTCTACTTAATCACACGAGCAATCAAAGCTTAAGTTTGCTAAGATCCAGTGAGTATAAACCCTAAAATTTACAAATCATGATTTAACAAGATTAGGGCATAGCTAAAATTACAGAACTCAAAAAAATATTCCACTTAGCACATGCAATCTAGTTAACATCAGTGAAGTAATGGCACTCTAAACATATAATTTGGATAAGTAAATTTACTAATCTGCCCTAATTAAGATCCACTATAATTAGGTAATAATTAAAGATCTAACCATCAGATGCATGATTTTATTGTATATTTAGATTCCTGAAATTTTTCTTATCATTTTCATGTATGATATCATAGGATTTGGACCAGTGGATTAAAAGTTATTTAAATAATACATTATGCATTTTTATTTAATCAAAATCCTATGATTTGATTAATTGAATTATTTTCCTTAAAGAAAATAATTTCATTAATTCAATTTAAATTAAATGGCTCGGCCCGTATTCGAAATGCGCGGGTCGACCGGGACCCGGGAGACTCGGCACTGTCGCACCGCGCGGGTCATGGGTCGACCCAGCCTGCACAGTGCCGTCGTCCCGATTCCTTCGTCCCGACGGATAGAGCCGAGTAGGGAACCCTAATTGCCAAAATTCCGACGCGTCCAGACCATGGCTCGGCCAGCATTCGATTGCTACTCCATCACCGTGGTCAGACGCGTCGATTGGGACTCAAAGCCCCTCGTGAGATGGTCTGGATCAGCCAGACCTTACTCACTAGAGGATTCTACCATAGAGTTACTGTGGGGAGATAAATCTTCCCACAGAGGCCATGCCAGACCCCGGGCTTGATCCTTACACCATCAGGGAGGTGAGGCAGATCGAAGCCCTCTGGTCTGGGGGTTTGGGGTGGTCTGGATCACCGGGTCCTTACTCGACCGAGGCGATCTAGAAGAAACTTAGCCCAATCGATTGATTCGATCGATCGGGGCTAACCTAGACCCTAATTTCGATATGGCTAGGTTCGAATCGACAATAAGCACAAAATCACGTCAATTGGAATAAGGTTTGAGCCTTATTAGCTCAGAACCTGCAATTGGGATACCTGGATTCATCCGGAAGCTGGCAGAAGGTGAAGAGGTCTCCTCCAGCCTTGCTGAGCTGCCTAAGATCTCCCTGAGAGTTCTTGAACTCCAGGAAACTCTCCTATCAGCGGTACGCGAGCTTGGGAGCGCCTGGAAGGAGCTTAGCTGCTCGGGAGCTCGGCCACGGCGGTGAGTTTGCAGAGGGTTCAATTGACCAGCAAAGGGTCAAAGGGAGGATCGATGAGACTATTTATAGCCTCAGATGCTTACAAGGAAGCTTTTGGAGGGCTTTGAATGGGCTAATGAGGCCCGAGAAATCGATCCAGGCCTGAGCTCTCTGTTTTCCCCAATTGGCTCGGCCGGGTCACGAGGCCCGACCAGAACTAATATGCCGTTGGGGAAAGGTTCTCAACGGCTTGCTGAGGTGGACTGGGGTAGTGGGGGATAGGCTTGGCTATTGTGGATTCACGGGATTTCCTTTGGTCGGCCGCGGCATGGCGAAGACGAAGATCCATAGTGCGGGTGCGCTGTGGACCATATGATGTATTGATCTAAAAGATGCAATGGCCCTGATCATCTGGATCCTAATGGCCGAATCAGGTTAAATCCATGTCGTAGGATCGTTCGGGTTGATCTAACGGCTGACCCGTGGTTCTAACCCTAGCCGTTGGATAAGAGAGCGCGATGGCTAGATTTGAGGGATCCTACTGTCGTGTGACCCAGGCTCCGCAGCGGATCGCCCGCGGTCCACACAGCGGATCCTGGCTATTATATTAGGTATTAAGGGTAAATCTGCAATTTGGAAAATTCAGAAACCCTTAAATGCAATTGAACTATTTTAATTTAAATTGAATTATAGCCTAAATGAATTCCAAATTGCACCAAAATTTCACCCTTAGCTAATTTGGGGGTGAGGAATTCAAAAATTCCATCAAATTTTAATTCTGAGATTAAAATATTTTGGGTCTAAATTAAGGCATCTAGATTGATCAAATTGCAAATTTGACTTAGAGAAGTCCAATGAGCTTCAAGTCTTCTAGATAGGCTTAGATTAATGTTCTAAGGTAATGATATTAAAAATTAAATCAAGTAGCTTATATTTTGTATGGTAATAACCTAAGGTTGTTACAGACTCCCCCACTTAAGAACGATATCATCCTTGACATCATCTCAAGAGAAGATAATAAGGAAAAGTGAAGCACATGAATAAGACTTTAAAACTAAAGAGTACTTAGGGTTTCAAAGAGACTGGGATATTTCTTTCTCATATCTTCCTCTTTCTCCCAAGTAGACTCTTCTAAAGAGCGATTTCTCCATTGAAATTTTACCATTGGGATTGAGCGATTCCTTAGTTGCTTTTGATCATGAGCTAGGATCTTAATCGGCTCTTCTGCATAAGAAAGATCTGGTTGTAGTGATACGGCTGGAAGTTGACTTAAGTGAGATGGATCATGGAGACATCTCTACAGAGAGGAGATGTGGAATACATTATGAACTGCAGAGAAATCTTTAGGAAGCTTTAGTCGATATGCTGCATAACCAATCTTTTCTAGTATTTCAAATGGCCCGATGTAGCGAGGACTTAACTTTCTGGCTACACCAAAATGATGAACACCCTTGATTGGGCTCACTTTAAGGTACACATACTTTCCCACCTCAAGGTCTAAAGCACGATGATGAGTATCAGGGTATTTAGTCTGTTGGTCCTGAGCTGCTTTGATTCTTTGCTGGATCAGTTGAATCTTGTGATTTGTTTCTTCAACTAGCTCTGACCCATAAAGTTGAACACTGCCAATTTCGGACCATGCTAAAGGCGTACTACATTTCCTGCCGTACATGGCTTCATATGGAGCCATACCGATACTTGCTTGATAACTATTATTGTACGCAAATTTTATCAAAGGAAGGTGGTCCTCCCAAAAACCTCCAAAGTCCAAAATACAGAGATGAAGGAGATCTTCCATAACCTGGTTGACTCTTTTCGTTTGTCCATCTGTCTGAGGATGAAAGGCGGTACTCATAGCTAGAGTAGTTCCCAAGTCTTGATGAACTTCTTGCCAAAATTTAGAAGTGAAACGGCTATCTCGATCAGATACAATGGATCTCGGAATCCCATGGAGTCGGATAATTTCTTTAATATATAACTTTGCCAGTTTTTCCACAGAATTAGTTTGACGCATAGGGATGAAGTGAGCCGACTTGGTCAATCGATCGACAATGACCCAAATTGAATTCGCACCTGATCGTACTTTAGGCAAACCAATAACAAAATCCATAGAGATGTCGAACCACTTCCACTCAGGGATTGCTAGAGGGTGAAGTAGTCCTCCAGGCTTTTGATGCTTGGCTTTGACTAAACAGCAAGTGTGACCTTTTGCTACAAATTCTGCCACACTCTTTTTCATTCCAGGCCACCAGAATGATTTCTTCAGGTCCTGGTACATCTTGGTACTACCTGGATGCACTTGGTAACCAGAATTATGGCCTTCGACCAGAATCTCTTGATGCATGGATTTGGGAATCCATAGACGATCACCTTGGTAAATTATGTTACCACGAAGCTGAAGGTCAAAGCGACATCCACACTCGATATCGACTTTGAACTTCAAATAATCTTCATTCTTGGTTTGAGAGATGAAAACATCATGATGAAAGGTAGGTTCAACCGAACTCATGGATACTAGTGTACTTAGCATATCTCCACGCACTGGCCTGATTTTAAATTTTTAGAATTCTTCCTCCAATGCACTTGTGCAGATTATAGAAGATAGTGTAGCATGATGGCAGAGTGCATCTGCTACGATGTTTGCTTTTCCCGGATGATACTGGATGCTTAAGTCGTAGTCGCTTATTAACTCGAGCCATCTTCGCTATTGACATTTCAATTCGCATTGGGTGAAAATGTATTTCAAGCTCTGATGGTTGGTGAATATGGAACACTGGACGCCATACAGATAATGACGCCAAATCTTTAGAGCGAAGACTACTGATGCTAGTTCGAGATCGTGCACATGATAGTTCTTTTCATGTGGTTTCAATTGCCGAGATGCGTAGGCTATGACTCTCCCTTCCTGCATCAGTACACATCCCAAACCTATACCAGATGCGTCTGTATAAACTTGGTAATTCAATCCTTCCTTGGGTAAGGCAAGAACTGGGGCAAAAGAAAGAGCATCTTTCAATGTTTAAAATGCTTTCTCACATTCTGGACTCTAAACAAAAGGTACTGCTTTTTGAGTCAGCTTGGTAAGAGGAGATGCAATTTGTGAGAATCCTTTGATGAATTTTCTATAATAGCCTGCCAGTCCTAAGAAGCTTCTGATATCCATCACGGATTTTGGTTGTGACCAATCTCGGACTGCGCTTACCTTGTTTTGATCCACTCTGATCCCTTGAGAGTCAATGACGTGACCCAAAAAAGCGATATAATCAAGCCAGAACTCGCACTTAGAATACTTAGCATAGAGTTCGTGGTTCCTGCGTTCTTCAAGTACTATACGAAGGTGTTTTTCATGTTCAGTTTTATTCTTGGAATAAATCAGTATGTCATCGATGAAGACAATGACAAATTTATCCAGATGTGCTTTCAACACATGCTGCATTAAGTCCATAAAAATGGACGATGCATTCGTCAATCCAAAAGACATCACCAAGAATTCGTAATGTACATAATGAGTTTGAAATGCTGTTTTATCAATATTAGAATCCTTAGCTCGCAATTGATGATACCCAGATCGCAAATCTTTCTTGGAGAAGACCCTTGCTCCAGATAACTGATCAAACAGATCGTCGATACATGGCAGAGGGTATTTGTTCTTGATAGTTATTTTGTTTAATTCCCTATAATCGATGCACATCCTCATTGATCCATCCTTCTTCTTAACAAACAGCACCGGCACTCCCCAAGGGGATGAGCTTGGACGGATGAGACCCTTCTTTAGTAATTCTTGAAGTTGGTTGTTCAGCTCTTGGAGTTCTTTTGGCGCCATGCAGTACGGAACCTTTGACAGTGGTTGAGTCCCAGGAATTACTTCTATGGTGAACTATACTTCTCTATTCGGAGGAAGACCAGACAGGTCTTCAGGGAAAACTTTGGGAAATTCACAAACTACACGGTTCTCGGAAAGAGGTATGACTTCTTTCTTTTCTCCCAACATCGTTACAAGGTACGCACTGCATCCCTTCTTGATTAGTTTCTCTGCCACCATGGCGTTGATTAACGACGATTGGGTACTAAATTTTTCGACGAATGATTTGAAGTTTCTTCCGCTGCCCAAGGTTATTTTCTTCTTTTGGCAGTTTATGGACGCACCATGTTGGCTTAACCAATTCATACTTAGGATTATGTCGAAGTTGGTAATTGGCAGTAGAATTAGCTTAGCTCTGAAGTTTTGATCCTCAATAGGAATATCTAGGTTGCAGAATTGTTGAGACTGCATACGAGCTCCGGAAGGTAGCCCAATACTTAATGAACTGGCTAGTTGATGTGTATGTAGTTTAAGTGTTTTATCCCACTCTTCTGATACGAAAGAATGACTTGCTCCCGTATCGAATAAAACATTACAAGTTGTGTCATTTATTGTTAATGTGCCTATAGTTGCGATAATTTACATAAAGATAATTTGTTCGAGAATTGACATACCGGAATAGAAAGGGCAATTCTTTAATGCAGCAAGAAAAGAGAATTTATTTAAGGCGTACCTGATACCATGTCATTGTTTTCAGGAACAGAAGCTGGAGTTAACATATATACTCGGGCAGGTGCCGAGGGTTGTTTGTTCTGGGTCCTTGAATCTTGGCAGTTGTAGGTTAACCTTTGCATAGGTACACTTGCCCTTGAGTTCGTTGTAGGAGCCGGCATTATGGCAGGAGCGAGCTCCCGCTAGTTCAAAGGTTGAGCACAAAAGGTTTGCTTATGGCGGGAGTGGTTGATGGGCACATCATCGATGGTATTTTTCTCCCTGCACTCATAGTAACGATGGCCCTTACGGCCACAAGTGAAACATACACCACCAAAGTGGTAGCACTTCCCGTATAGATGCTTCCTCTTACATTCAGGATTCTGAGGCTGAGGTTGTGTAGTTTACATATTGTATACTCTGGCCGATTTGTGATGGCCAAAGCGCTCGTCTCGTGGGCGCGTGATCATAGCTTTTCTTTTCTGGTCCAGTTGACCCTGAAATCCTTCTTGCATACGGGCAGCCTTGATTAATTCTATTAGAGTTTTGAACTGCTGTGAGACTAGGTGGGCTCTAATAGAATCTCTCAGACCTTTCATGAAGTGGTGACACTTAGATGCTTCCGTTCTCACTAGATCTGGAACGAACCTTGACAGTCTCCTGAATTCTTGTTCGTACTCGGACACTGACTTAGTTCCTTGTGTGAGGTGAAGAAGTTCGTCTTCTAGAATTGCTTGAGCTGAGGCTGGAATGAAAGCTTCGTGAAATGCTTCCATGAACATATCCCATGGAATGTCCTCCACCTCGAAGTCCGTGAATCTGTTATTTCGTTCATTTTCCCACCTGTATTCCGCTTCCTCTTGGAACAGGTAGGTCACCAGACAGATTGCCTCAGAATTAGGGCATTTAATTAAGGCCAGATTCTTCTCCACCAACTTTATCCATGTTACTATATCCATGGGGTTTAATGCTCCGTTGAATGTGGGAGTATGAAAATGAAGGAAATTGTGTAGGACTCCATCCCCTGAATTATAAGAAGAAGATCCAGAGGATTGTTGTTTGATGGAGAGGATGAGAGATCGTGTCTCCTGCGCCTGTTGCGCGTTACTGTCAATTAAAGCCTTTATTAAGTTGGCCATAAGACTTGATTCCTCAGGTCCGCTTGACGATGGGATTGTCTTTTTAATAGGAGTGGGAGCAGAGGGGGAACCAGGATTCATAGATGCAATTACAATGAAGGTTTAGAAACATAAAATTTCATTCATTCTTAAATTCTTTCTCAAAAGAGAAGATACATGGATACATCAAAATTTGTAAACGAGATGATAAGAAATGACATAAAGAAACTCCTAGGATCTAGTTACAATACCCTACCCAGAAGGCAGTACAGAAGTCATCATATGTGACCTTGTGACCTTTCCGAGCTAATCTCCTATCGACCCAATACCACCAATGACTCGTTGATCCCCTCAGTAGGATCTCTACAATCTCTAGGCGGTACTTCTTTGGACAGGCTGTCTCTCAAAGTGCCGTGGTAACACGATCCAGCCACTCTTTGGCGAGTGCCGAAAGACTGGTACCTCTAAATGATGAATGAATCAGGATCTTGTCTAGTACTGTGACTCCTTGGGGTGATACTCCATCTACCGTCCTCCCGTAGATCTGACCATCTCGAAGGTCGTCTATCCAATAATCATCAAACCTCCAAAGGTAGAACAAAAATGCTGACGGTGAATATTCCATCCCCTAAAATAGTTCAACCTATAAATATTCCATTCATTAATTTCTTTCAAAATTCATTCAAATCCTTAGATGTCATTTTAAGTTATCTTTTTACATGCGTTTAATTCCTAGGGTGTCAGTACTGTAGACATAATCTCCCTTTCTATTTCTGAGACAACTTAATGAACCTTTTGGATGATTGCTTTGCACTACATATAGTAATTGTGATCTTGTCATTATGTAGAGAACATATTATAAAGTAGATAGAACAAGCTCCTCATCTGACACTTTATAATACTTCTCTGATACCAATTGTAACGCCCCGTCCCATTGTTGTGCGCAAAGACAAGTGTAATTCATAGTCCGGCGGTGGAACGGTGCGCTACTCGGGAACGGTGGGCCATACAAGTAGAACCCATCTTCCCGATTAGGCAAAAGAGATAGAGCCATATTGAAGGCCGCTGACTCGAACCCTAAGAGTGGGTTCGAGAGTCAATACCTAAGATAAAAATGAGATTCTTATCTTAGGTATTAAACTGGCACGTACATAGGGTCCAAGGGAGCTAGAAAGAACCCATGTACGTTATAAAACATAACAGTGTTTCCAGTACGTCGGTCACATCACAATACTGTGTATAACAGTATAACAGAGTGCGGAAGCTATAAGCAAAACATCCAACATACATTCATCTCAAGCAACAGTAAATGTCCATCTTAGAAAAGAAAAGAAAAAGTATATCCAGAGTTTATTACAAACCATTAAAATACAGAAATATAAAGAGTCTAGCTAGAATGCTGAAAAGAACTAGAAAGTAGAAGTAGGTGCTCAATCCCCTACATCTCCAATTGCTCCTCCTGAGTGTCTGGTTCGTCCTCCTCACCTGCCTCCAACAATTGCTCGGGATCTAGCAAATTGCCGGATCCCAAAAGTACCCCGTGTTAGACAAGAAGTCTAACACAATAAAGCTAGCTATACAAGGCTAGACTAAACATAACAAATATGCAAGAATGTAAAGTAAAAGTGCAAAAAAATTGTAAAGATATTAAATAATTGAAACTATAAGAACTGAGCAAGGTAAAACTGCATCAAAACTAAATACTGAAAGTAAATGAAAATACCAGATACTCATACATCAATTTGAAAGAAATGTCGAATGTTAAGAAGGATGCTATAAGCTGCACTATATGCCACTGAAACAATACTCAAAAATATGTTATACCACGGTATATCACAGAACTATCACTGAAGGTTTATGAGTAGTACGGTCCAATGTAAGCACAATAGCTAGGAAGTCAGTACGATGACGCAGATGCACCTTAAAATTCCCCAGTCTGTGCATATAACATTCTATATCTCATACTGTATCACTGATAACCATGTGTCACAATAGAAGGAATGGTTCAACTTTCATGTTTATGCTTATGCTTATGCCACTATGTTAAATGAATGAGAAATCTCGAAATCCATGAAGAATATTATAAGAAACAATAATGAATCTTAAGTCTCCATTGTGCAGAATCCTGCTAGAAGGATTCTGACTCAAAATCTCTATATCGATATTTAGTTAAAGTTGTTTATTTACTTAAAGATCATTAGACGGGGTGATTGTATACACATATTAAATATGCTGCAAAGATAGGACTCACAACATTTAGTTTGATTACGCCACCCTAACAAAGCGATCTTCATTAGGAGGCACCATCCGTTGATGATTTTGAATCTCAAACTAAGCATTTAGTCACTAAACTCACAATCATACTTAGCGTCTTAAGGAAGGTGAATCCCGTTACTTAGTTTATTTGAGCCAAACCTATTGAAGCGATCTTCGCTAGGAGGCATTGCCCGATGGCAACTTGTCTTTCAATTAAACTAAGGAATGGGCACCCGTTTAATACACTCTTAGGATCGATTGATTTACTCTAAGCGAGGTTATATCCGCCTAAGCCCGCAGGATAGCAACAAAGATAAATCTCACTTAGAGTGACTCAACTAATCCTGAATACTACTGGGGACCAGTAATATGGGTATACAATACTGCACTACCCAATAATCATGGTTCAATCAAGTCTATTTAATAGAATAAGGATTTATCAAAACTACAAGTCCTAAACTAATAGGTAAGTCCTATACAAGGTTTCACCAAGCAAATGTGATCAAGGATCACTTAATATGGATTCTACCACAAGGAGAAGTATCTTTTCTAGTGCCTCAATGGATTACTACCACAAGGAGAGTAGATCAATTTCTAAGGTGATGGGATCTTCTATACTTCTACCTCAAGGAGTTATACAAGGCTTCCTACCTCAAGATATATGGATTTAGGTCCTTTAAATAATTCAAGACGATCTTATGAAGAGATACTTAAGGTTCTCTCTTCTAAATTTTAATATTAATCTCTTAGGTTTTGTTTCATATTTAGGTTTAGTATGATTAAATCAGATGATTAAGTCATCTGATCATACTCAATCTAAGATCATGGGATCTAAATCAGGAATATTTTTAAGACTTAGATCACTTGATTAATCAATATGATTTTATTGATCTTCTTATGCTAGTCCTCTTACTTAAGAGAAAATCAAGGATCTTAAGGTTTGATTCAGATCAAGAAGTCACATAGAAATATTATTAACCATAATTTGTCTAATTTAGTGTTTATAATCGATAATAAATCAAATGCATTATTGGAGAATGTTCAGTTCAATAATGTTGAAATCAATATTAATTAAGTTAGGGTTCTTAGGGGTTTGGACTCTCCTTAAGTACATTAGGGTTTGATCCCTTCTCATGCCTTAAGAAGAGTCAAGTTATGTATTTAAGATCAATGTCATATCAGTGGATTGATTATGTATTATTGGTGGCAATCTCAGACCTAGATCAAGTCTTAAAAGATTGATCCAAATCTTACGATTTCTTAAATTAATTAAGATAATTAAGATTCTATATCTTTGAATTTATTCAAGCATACTTAATAAGTTTATAAGTATGAATTCAGTTCATTTACTTACTGTCATATGTCAATTTGATGAATCAAGATTTAAAACAAAGGTTACTTAGTGCTAATCAAACCCTAATTCCAACCAAAAAGAATTAGCACATAAGTATAAATCCAACCATTCAATTCTCATAAAATTTGGCATGTAAGTTCTACTTAATCACACAAACAATCAGAGCCTAAGTTTGCTAAGATCCAGTGAGTATAATCCTAAAATTTATAAATCATGATTTAACAAGATTATGGCATAGCTAAAATTACAGAACTCAGAAAAATATTCTACTTAGCACATGCAATCTAGTTAACATCAGTGAAGTAATGGCACTCTAAACATATAATTTGGATAAGTAAATTTACTAATCTGCCCTAATTAAGATCCACTATAATTAGGTAATAATTAAAGATCTAACCATCAGATGCATGATTTTATTATATATTTAGATTCCTGAGATTTTTCTTATCATTTTCATGTATGATATCATAGGATTTGGACCAGTGGATTAAAAGTTATATAAATAATACATTCTCTATTTATGTTTAATAAAAATCATATGATTTGATTAATTGAATTATTTTCCTTAAGGAAAATAATTCCATTAATTCAATTTAAATTAAACGGCTCGGCTCGTATTCGAAATGCGTGGGTCGATCGGGACCCGGGAGACCCGGCACTGTCGCACCGCGTGGGTCGTGGGTTGACCTGGCCCGCACAGTGCCGTCGTCCTCATTCCTTCGTCCTGACGGATAGAGCCGAGTAGGGAACCCTAATTGCCAAAATTCTGGCGTGTCCAGTCCATGGCTCGGCCAGCATTTTGTTGCTACTCCATCACTGTGGTAAGACGCGTCGATTGGAACTCGAAGCCCCTCGTGAGATGGTCAGGATCAGCCAGACCTTTCTCACTCGAGGATTCTGCCATAGAGTTATTGTGGGGAGACAAATCTTCCCACAGAGGCCATGCTAGACCCCGGGCTTGATCCCTACACCATCAGGGAGGTGAGACGAATCGAAGCCCTCTGGTCTGGGGGTCTGAGGTGGTTTGGATCGCCGGATCCTTACTCGACCGAGGCGATCCAGAAGAAACTTAGCCTTATTGATCATTTCGATAGATCGGGGCTAACCTAGACCCTAAGTTAGATATGGCTAGTTTTGAATCGACAATAAGCACAAAATCGCATCAATAGAAATAGGGTTTGAGCCTCATTAGCTCAGAACCTGCAACTGGGATACCTGGATTCGTCGGGAAGCTGGCGGAAGGTGAAGAGGTCTCCCCTGGCCTTGCTGAGCTGCCTTAGATCTCCCTGAGAGTTCCTGAACTCCAGGAAACTTTCCTATCAGCTGTACGTGGGCTTGGGAGCGCCTGGAAGGAGCTTAGCTGCTCGGGAGCTCGGCCATGGCGATGAGTTTGCAGAGGGTTCAATTGACCAGCAAAGGGTCAGAGGGAGGATCGCTGAGACTATTTATAGCCTCAGATGCTTACAAGGAAGCTTTTGGAGGGCTTTGAATGGGCTAATGAGGCCCGAGAAGTTGAGCCAAGCCCGAGCTCTCCGTTTTCCCCAATTGGCTCGGCCGGGTCACGAGGCCCGACCAGGGCTAATATGCCATTGGGGAAAGGTTCCCAACGGCTTGCTGAGGTGGATTGGGGTAGTGGGGGACAAGTCAGGCTATCATGGATTCACAGGATTTCCTTCAGTTGGCCGCGGCGTGGCGAAGATGAAGATCCACAGTGCGGGTGCCCTGTGGACCATCTGATGTATCGATCGGAAAGACGCAATGGCCCTGATCATTTGGATCCTAATGACCGAATCATATTAAGTCCATGTCGTAGGATCGTTAGGGTTGATCTAACGGCAGACCCGCGGTTCTAACCCTAGTCGTTGGATAAGAGAGCGCGACGGCTAGATTTGAGGGATCCCGCTGTCATGTGACCCGGGCTCCGCAACGGATCGCCCGCAGTCCACACAGCGGATTCCGGCTGTTATATTAAGTATTAAGGGTAAATCTGCAATTTGGAAAAGTCAGAAATGCTTAAATGCAATTGAACCATTTTAATTTAAATTGAATGATGGCCTAAATGAATTCCAAATTGCACCAAAATTTTACCCTTAGCTAATTTGGGGGTGAGGAATTCAGAAATACCATCAGATTTTAATTTTGAGATCAAAATATTTTGGGTCTAGATTTAGGCATCTGGATTGATTAAATTACAAATTTGACTTAGAGAAGTCCAATCAACTTCAAGTCTTCTAGATAGGCTTATATTAATGTTCTAAGGCAATGATACTAAAAATTAAATCAAGTAGCTCATATTTTGCATGGTAATAACCTAGGGTTATTACAATCATATTTTGGTATATTAATGTGATAGAGCAAAGCTAATAAAAAAAAGTATAGCTAGACTAAACTGTCTAAGCATATTTTAAGATTGGCTACTTTTAAGTTAATTGGATATCACAAGCATAATTTACAATTTAAATTAAGCAGCAAAGCTATAAAAGCTATTAAGTATGGAAAAGAAAGAAGCCTTAACTATAAAGAAGGACAGTATGAAAGAAGTTGAGTAAGAATACTCACTTGTATTTAGTTTTAGCTTGCATCCAAAAATGGTAAGGAAAAAGCATCCTAAGAGGCTAGAAACTTCTATATGCATTTAAAGTAAATGAAATAAAAGTAATACAAGGTCAATAAAATTTATGCTAAGTAAGCAAATGAAATACAGTGAAGCATTTAATTGAAATTAAGCAGCATACACTATATTCTAAATGAACTATAAATAAGCATAACACAATACTGAAAATAGAGAGTATAAAGTATAGAAAGTAAAGAAAGTATCTTAGACTCTTAGTTTAAGATAAACATAGCTTAGGATTATGAAAATTATTCATAACTAAGCAGTTATAAAAAGATCTTACAATCAATAAGATTATAAAAGAACTCTTTTATTATTAGTTGAAGTTATGTTAAGAAACTATCTCATTTTGTAGGAGTGTTCAACAGAATGGGACGAGGAGTTCAGCATGTTTGCTTAACTAGTTCAATGGGGTTTTGAACATTAATTAAATTACTAAGAAAATATTAAATACATTCCATTAATCATTGACAGATAATACACATAAATTAATTTTGGCACAGAATTTTAAAGAGGCACAGAATTTTAAGAGATGATAAATGATTATTGACAGGCATGGAAAATTGAATAGCACAGAAATCAGTGCTGCACATATACTCACATTCTGATGCGGCAGCATGGGATGCTGACACATATCTTCCTTATTTCAGGGAAGATGACACGGTTCTAAAGTACTGATCCGGTCTGGTTCAGTTACAAAACCCAGACCGAGATCATAACCATGGGTGAGCTGCTTCGTCCCCATTTAGCCGCCGAGAAAGGCGACTTATGGCTTAGGTTACTAGGCGATTCCAATTACTCCTGGGGATAGCCCACACACCGGCAAGAAGGCCTCACCGAAGCTATCCTTCTAGGATCAAAACCGGGCTCATTCAGTAATGATGAGAGCTTCTAGATGATGCCCTAGATCCTCAGGCTAAACCCTAAAATTATAGATAAGGAATTAACTAATACGAGTTCGATCGGCCTTAATCGAGGCCAATCAAAGCTCAAAATTGCAATAAGATGCAAGGAATGTACTAAGCTAAGTAATTTAGGGAAGGAACAAAGGAACTAATACCTGTAGGTGTATTATTTGTTGTTCTATCGATTTAGGGATAGGTTCGAATGCAGCTTCTCTCGCAATGTTCGACTTCCACCAATGCTTTCAGGTAGGTCTATAAAAAAAAAGGTATGCTAAAGAAGACAAAACTCAAAGGAGGATGCCAGGAGAAGGATCATACCTCCACTCTTGCACCTCTGCATGCGATTGTGCGAATGTCAATAGAGACGTACAAAATTATGATTTGAACCATTCGTTCGATCTTTCGATTGAATGGTAAGATCAATCTGATTTGGATAATAATTAAATCAATCATTCAATTATCCTTAGAAAATATGGGATGGCCAGGATTTTTAGATCCCGTTGTCCCGTGTTCGGCTAACTACGATGGATCTATGCGTTTTCACATATTAGCCTTATTAAAGGACTTCATATTTAGAGAGTGTAAATGTGAATGTCAAAACCCCACTGAACTAGTTAGGCAGACGTGCTTAACTAGTTAAGCACAGTTCTAAAGCACTGAACCAGTCCAGTTCTATTACAAAACCTAGGACGAGATCATAACCATGGGTGAGCCGCTTCGTCCCCATTTAGCCGCTGAGAAAGGCGACTTATGGCTTAGGTTACTGGGCGATTCCGATTACTCCCGGGGATAGTCTACACACCGGAAGAAGGCCTTGCCAAAGCCATCCTTCTAGGATTAAAATTGGGCTCATTTAGTAATGATGAGAGCTTCTAAATGATGCCCTAGATTCTCAGGTTAACCCTAAAATTATAGATAATGAATTAATTAATACGAGTTCGATTGGTCTTGATTGAGGCCGATCGAAGTTTGAAATAGCAATAAGATGCGAGAAATGTACTAAGCTAAGTAATTTAGGAAAGGAATGAAGGAACTAGTATTTGTAGGTTTATCGTTTGCGATTCTGTCTATTTAGGGATATGTTTGAATGCAGCTTCTCTCGCAGCATTTGACTTCCGCCAATGCCTTCAAGTAGGTCTATGAAAAGAAAAGGAATCCTGAAGAATATAAAACTCAAAGGAGGTTGCCAACAGAAGGATCATACCTCCACTCTTGCACCTCTACATGCGATCATGCGAACAAAAACAGAGATGTATAGAATTCTGATCTGAACCGTTCGTTCGATCGAATGATCAGATCAACATGATTTGGATCAGAATTAAATCAATCGTTCAATTATCCTTAGAAAACGCAGGACGACCAAGATTCATAGATCTCATTGTCCCGTGTTCAGTTAACTACCACAGATCTATGCATTTTCACATATTAGCCATTGGAATATTATTTATTATATACATTATTTTAATTCAAATGATTATTTAATTAATATAATTCCCTTATTTTATTTCTTAAATTTAAATATCCAAATGCACTCCAAAAAATTCCAAACATTCACCCATACCTAAATGAGAGCTTATGAACTCAAAAATATAATCAGATTTTTTATCAGAGGTATATTTAATTATCTTAATTTTTTGAGTATTTAGTAATAATAAAGTAATCGGGGAAAATTTGACAATTTCGAAACACTTCCAAAATACCACCCCTAGCTAATTTGTGGGTGATGAGTCCAATGGCGGACTCTAATTTTGATTATGACATCTAAATAAAATAGGCATTCTCAGAACTATCGGGAAAATAAGAAATATTTGAAATTGCCAAATAATACCCAAATCGCACAAAATGTGTGATGGAGACTCTTAATACTATTGCAAGAGTAATGAAAGAGGTTTGAAGTCTATTAGGTCACTAATTGATGATTAACAATATTATGGATATTACAGACTCCCCTCCTTAAAAAGAGTGTCGCCCTCGACACACAATAATTAAAATAAGAATTGCTATTACAAGGAGGAAGTCTAAATAAAACATAGAAGAAAAATGAAAGAACTAAGGTTACTCTGGGAATTTCTTTCCCATTTCCTTTTCTTTTTCCCAAGTGGCTTTTTTATCAGAATGATTTTGTCAATGAATCTTGATCATGCGAATACTGCGATTTCTTAATTGCTTAAGATCTCTCCCCAGAATTGTAATAGGTTTAATAATAAATATTAGATTGGGTTACAGATCTATTACTGGCATTTGAACTTGCTGACTAGAATCTAACAATTACTTTCTTAGTGATAATACATGAAACACATTGTGCACATCTGAGAAGCCTTCAGGTAACTCTAATATATATGCAGATGTTCTAATTCTCTCTATCACTTTAAAGGATCCTAAATACCTTGGACTCAACTTTCCAGAAATACCAAATCTCTGCACACCTCTCATCAGACTTACTCTTAGATAAGCTCAATCACCCACTTAGAATTCTAACTGATAATGATGAACATCATAATATTTCTTTTGCTTATTCTGTGCTGCCATCATATTGTATTTAATAGTTAAACTTTCTTATTAATTTCTTCAATCAATCCAGAATTGTAAAGTTGAGAGTCTCCTACTTTGGTCCAAGCAACAGGAATTATACACCTCCTTCCATAAAGAGCTTCATAAGGAGCCATACCAATACTGGGTTGATAGCTGTTGTTATAGGCGAACTCAACTAAGGCTAAGGGATCTTCCTATGATCCATTGAAATCAATAACACAAAGATGCAAAAGATCTTCCAAGATCTGATTAATATATTCATTTTAACTATCTGTCTGGGGATGGAAAGTAGTACTCAATGCTAAATTTGTCCCCAAGTCTTGCTGAATAGCAGAACAAAATATTGAAGTGAATCAACTGTCTCTGTTAGAAACTATACAGTTCAGCGTACCATGCAGATGGATAATCTCTTTATGATAAAGCTTAGCTAACTTTTCAACCAGATCTGTTTGACAAATAGTTTGGAAATGAGATGATTTAGTGAGCCTATCGATAATCACCCTAATTGAGTTAGGGCCAGATCTACTCTTAGGCAAACCTACTATGAAGTCCAAGGAAATGTCAGACCACTTCCATTCAGGAATGTTTAAGGGTTTAAAAAGTCCACCAAGCTTCTAGTTGTAACAACCGTAAGTTTTTACTTAGCTTATTCTTAGCTTAATTTCAGCTTAATTATCATTTTATTAGGTTCATTTAGTCATTGGGACCAATCCCCAAAGATTTGGAGCTCAATCAAATATTTAGATTATTTTAATAATATTTAATTAATTAGAAAATTGAAATAATTAATTTGACCTTGAAATTGAAAGCTAACTTCGTCATTGCGCTCATCTCCCCCAAATTAGCTAGGGGTGATGTTTTGGTTGTGTTTGGAAGTCATCGAAATTTCATGAATATTTTAATGCAATTAAATACCTCGAAAAAATAAGAAAATTAAATACTTGTCAGAATCGAAATCTGACTTCGCCATTGAATTCCTAACCCGTAAATTAGCTATGAGGGAATTCTTGGGATTTTTCGGAGCTTATTTATAAAATCTAATTTTGTCAAGCATTAATTTATTTAAATAAATTAAGTTAAAATTAATAAAATCTGCATTTTCCTTTCCCTCCTTCTTCCTTTTCTGCTGGCTAGGACCCACATCTGTCACTTCACTTTGCATTTTGAATTTTTTTTCCTCCAGTAGCCTGCAAGCTCAGCCTCGCCCCTCCACTCCACCTTTTGCTATCCCCTTATCTCCATCGTTGGGATGTGACAACTCATGCCCAACCCATCCAAAGCTTAGCCTTCCCACTTACTTAAAAGTACCTCAGCTATGGCGTCCCGCCCTAAGTCCGCAATCATTAGACTAAGGAGCAGTGTGCAACTCTGGTGAATCCCTCACTTATCATTGGATTAGGTAATGTCCACAATCTAATAATAGGGGAAGGATGTGTATAAAATATTTATGAAAATTAGTCACTAAATCTATATATTCATACATAGTGTGGAAGCAATAAGAAGTAAGGATTACATCCATTCACCATACATCTATCATGAAATAAAATAAAATAGCTCAAAAAATAATAATGTGTAGAAAGTAAACACAGTCACGAGTACCTGTATTAGTACATCATTTAATTAAAGTTTAAAAGACTGAAAATGATAATATCACTTGTCCTCACAATGAATAAAAAGGCAACTAGAGGTCTTCTACACTAGGCTACTGCACCTCCTCTAAATAAGGCTCCACCTCAGGCACTGGCTCCTCAAGTTAAACAAGATTTGACATTATCGGTTTCATAATGTTAGGGCCCCAGCCAATCAAAGAAAAATCTTATTAGACAAATTGGTTAAGTATATTTTAGGCAAGTAATTTATTAAGCATTCGTTAATATCACCATTTTACTCTAAACCAAATGAAACATCTATCTAGCATGGGAGTAAGTAAGCATACAATAGGTTGAGAATAAGTTATAAATATAATATTTATAACTAAGAAAGAATTGAGGCAAAAGCACACCTTAAATAAACTAAATAAGGTAGGGCATACATATATAATACAGTAAGTGAAAATGCTAAAAAGAAAAGTCTAACATAAACATGTTGATGATCATATGACATATGCTAATTTAAAATATAAATCTAAAAGTGGTACATATAATAAGCAATAAAGTTTAGCATCCTATATATGCATTTACTTGCGGGTAACATAGGAAAAACACAGCTAACCGAAATAAAATGCATCAACAACATAATAAATAGTAAGCTAAAAAACTATAAAGAATGTACAAATTGCCATATCAGAAAGAATTGGCCAATCCGGCCTAATATATTCTCATAGCCTTTATGGGCTAGGGCAGACATAATATCACAATATAGTACAATATGATTGAAGAGGCAGATAATACTATGCAAATATCTTTTAGTTATTTTACTTTTGTTTCTATGGATAATTTTAGAAATAGCTGAGAAGTCAAGCACATCTACAAGACTAAATAGGTCCCAAGCTTAACATACTTTCCTTAATGACTAATGTTAAGCATCCTGATCTCTCCTTACCCCTGTCCATTGGAGTAATGTGCACCATAATCCACCATGTACTGAACCCAAATGCAAATGTTTCTCTAATATTTTAAGTTTTTATGACATGTTTAAAGAAAAATAAGCACAAAGTCCAAGGAATGCGTAGCACAAAATTAAGTAGTAAGCAAGAGACTCTACTAAACAAAGTGATATTATTTATTATCTAATTTAAACATTCTAGCTATTCCAAGTTACACAAGTTCAGGATCTTCAATTCTTACTATCAAATGTAACTTAGAAGTACGTCCTTATAGGTTATAAAATATTAGGACTAGCTAGGTCCTAATATGATTAAATCAATGTCAACTATAAGAATTCATCATGACCTACTTTATGAGTTTAGACGTTCTAAACTAAAAGCTTGTCCAAAATCTACCAAGCTAGAGATCATGGATTAAACACCACGAGATTTGGCTTAATCACATAATCCTAAGGGTAAGACTTAAGATCTAGGTTAAATCTAAATATGAACTAATGATTGAGATAAATCCTATTAAGTAAATGAGACTTAATAAGATGAACCTCCTATCTTAAATCTAATGTTGAAAGATAAAATAACACAAATAAGTTATAAAATTTAAAAACTAATAAAACCAAAGATTCATTCATTGAATAACCCCATTATTTAATGAATGAAATCTAACATAATATTTAATCATATTCTAAGGAATGGATCCTAAGGTGAAGTGAGGATTCCTAATGATAAGACTTAGAAAATTTCTAAGAATTGATTAAATTCCTTCACACTTGCTGATTTTATTTAATTGGGGAGGTTAGAGATGGATTTTAGCTAAGTAAGGCATATTAACCTTACTTGGGGGTTTTCAAACCAAAAATCAAGATGTTTTACAAATTATCCCAATTGAGGGATTTATGACTTAAATTGATCCTAAATCAATTCTATAATTAATTTTAATGATTTTAAAGGGTATTTTAAGGGCTAATGATATTTAGCCTAAATTTTGGGCAATTCATTTTGCCCCTACTTAATGGTCCAAAAAGCTACTTTTTGATTAAGGGCTCCAAATTGAGATTTCTTACTGTCAAATGATTCCTTACTGTCTAACATAAAGATAGACAATAAGTGCACTAAATTTGGATACGAAATGAGTCATATGGGTCTAAACTAAGGTTTTTGATCTAAGGGAATTTTAGTAAATTACACTTAATGAAATTTAAATTTTTAAGTAGTTTATTATTGGTTTCTATTCAAGGATTCTATAGAATCTAAGAACACTAAAGTTTGAAGTCTAATGAATTAGTTATAGCCATATCAATTTCCAAGGGCAATTTGGTAATTTTCTAAGGTAAGGGGGGTCAAAAAGTTAACTTTTTCATTTGATGTCCAAATTCAGCCAACTCAGTGGCTATAGCTTTCCTATATCACACTGAGTATTTTAATTGAGAGTAGACCCAAATTGGACTTTAATTGGTCAAGGTTTGACCTAATTAAGGTTAGGGGTATTTTGTCCATTTCTAATTTTTCTAGAGTTCAGAACATGAATATTATTTTAGATTATTGTTGGCACTAAAATTATAAGCTATCTAGCACTTTAAAGTTTTGAATTTGGAGTTTAAATGACTAAGCTTTGGTCAAATGAATTTTCGGGACACTACGGCGCGCTGTAGCGCCCGACGGTGATTTCGTGAGTGCGAAAACCTGAATGGTCACATTTCGAGCTCAAATACTCTCAATCCAGAGCATTCCATGAGCGGTGCTATATATCAATGGAAAGGTTTTTTCAATACCTTTCCATTGACACCTAAATTGACATAAATATATCATTTTAGCTATATGAACAATGGTGATAAAGGCAGGGATGTGCAGAATTGATGAAAAACAGAGCATGAGGTATATTACTTTGAAGAACTATAATGGCTTTCATACTTAATCATCGATGTATAAAGATGCAAATAAGCATAATAGAGGAATGAAATGACCAAGGAAGGAGAATAAATGGGTACTTTAGCCTTTAGAAGAGGAAGAAGAAATATTTGAAAGCATGGAGGAGGAACTTCTTCTTAGCACAAAGCTCAACAATGGGGGGAAGGGTGGAAGCTTGGGAGCTTTATCTTGATAGCCAAACATAGAGAGGAAGAGTTAAGCTTCCATTTATATAAGGAGAAGGAAGGGGGAAAGCCATTATGAGCTAGGGGAGAGGGAAGGAAGAGGGATGGTGATAGCCATCAAACCTTGCCATTAAAAAGGGGGGGAGGAAGAGGGATGGCCATAGCCATCAAAGCTTTCAATTAATGAGGGAGAAAGAGATGGGTCAGCCAAAAGTGGAGGTAAGGGTTAGTCGAATGTAATAGCCAACTAGGAGAGAGAAAAAAGAAAAATGAAAAAAATGCAATTAGGAATAAATAACAATTTATTCCTTTAATTATTTAAAAATTCCGATTTTAGAAACGCGCTCTAAAAATTTCCAAAAGTTCACCCCAAGTTAATTTGGGGGTGACGATCGCAACGGCGAAGTCGGATTTCGATTCCGACGATTATTTAATTATTCTATTTTTTGGTGTATTTAATTATATTAAAATATTCGTGAAAAGCCGACTACTTCCTAATACGTCCAAAACACTGCCCCTATCTAATTATGGGGTGATGATTGCAACAGTGAAGTCAGATTTTGATTTCGAGGTCAAAATAAATATCTCAATTTTCTAATTAATTTAAATATATTAAAATTCAACGACTTCTGAAAAATCCCAAAATTTCACCCTTGGCTAATCCGAGGGTGAGGATCGCAACGGCAAAGTCGGATTTTAATTCCGATGAGTATTTAATTTTCCAATTTTTGGGGTATTAAATATTATTAAAATATTTGTCGAAATTTTGACGACTTCCGATTGCCTCGAAAACATCACCCCTAGCTAATTTGGGGGCAATGAGTGCAATGGCAAAGTCTATTTTTTAATATGAGGTCAATTTATAAAGGTCATTTTCCTGATTTGGACTAGGTATTAGTGGATGACTCATAATGACTTGATTAACACTTTAGGATCAAGATTAGGATATAGATCAGTCTTAATTGACAAGGGTAAAAATTTGGGTTGTTACAGACTCCCCCACTTAAAAATGATGTCGTCCTCGACATCACTCAAGTGGAAAGAAAATGCAAGAATAAAAATATGAATTAAATTTGAAGTTTATAATGCTAAGAAGGAATACCTGGATTCTCAAAGAGTCTAGGATATTTGACTAGCATATCAGCTTCCTTCTCCCAAGGAGCTTTGTTCCGAGAACGATTCCTCCACTGCACTTTGATCATTTTGATAGTACGACTTCTATGTTGTTTGCGATCGTGGGACAAAATTTGAATTGGTTCCTCAGCATATGACAGATTGGGTTGGATCTGAATTTTTGGGAGCTGCACGAGGTGAGATGGATCACTGAGACACTTTCTTAGTGATGATACATGGAATACATTGTGGATTGCTATGAAGTTGCCTGGAAGATTTAGTCTATATGTGGAAGAACCTATTTTGGCTGCTACCTCGAACGGATCCACATAGCTAAGACTGAGTTTCCTAGCTATGCCGAATCTAAATACTCCTTTCATTGGACTGACTTTTAGGTACATGAAGTCTCCAGTTTAAAATTCTATCGGGCGATGGTGCATATCGTGGTATTTACTCTGGCGGTCTTGGGCTGCACGAATTCGCTATTGAATCAACTGAAGTTTCTTATTTGTCTCTTCTACTAACTCAGATCCGTATAGCTGAACACTGCCTGTTTCTGACCATGCCAGCGGAATACTGCACTTCTTACCGTACAAGGCTTCATATGGAGCCATCTTTATATTGGCTTGAAAACTATTATTATAAGCGAACTCCATTAGTGGGAGGTGATCTTCCCAAGATCTAGCAAAATCAAGGATACATAGTCTAAGCAGATCTTTGAGAACTTGATTTACTCATTCTGTCTGGCCATCCGTTTGTGGATGAAAGGCTGTACTCAATGCTAGGGTTGTACCTAGATTTTGATGCACGGTGTGCCAGAATTTAGAAGTGAATCGGCTGTCTTTATCAGATACAATGGATTTGGAAATTCCATGCAACCTGTTATCTCTTTGATATATAGCTTAGCAAGTTTCTCAATTGAGTCTATTTGCTGAATGGGAATGAAATGAGCGGATTTGGTTAATCGGTCTACTATAACCTTTATGGAATTGAATGTTGCTGCGACAACCACTTTCGATGGCTTGTTTAAAATTTAAGTACTCATCATCTTTTGTCTAAGTAATAGATATGTCTCTGTGCAATGTGGGTTCCACATTAATCATTGAGAGCATTGTACTCACCTGGTCACTACGAGCTGACTTGATATCCATTTTATGGAATTATTTTTCAAGAGGACTCTTAAAGATAAGAGCATTGAGAGTCGCTTGACAGCCAAGCGCATCAACTACAGCATTTACCTTTCATGAATGGAACTGGATGTCTAGGTTGTAGTCACTAATCAGTTCTAACCACCTTCGATGTCGGGAGTTCAACTCCCTTTGAGTGAATATATACTTCAAACTCTGATGATCTGTGAAAATCGAGCACTGAATTCCATATAGATAGTGACGCCAGATCTTTAAAGCGAACACTACAGCAGCTAGTTCGAGATCATGAACGGCATAATTTCTTTCGTGAGTTTTCAGCTGATGGGAAGCATATGCTATGACCTTCCCTTCTTGCATTAGTACGACACCTAAGCCTATATCATATGCGTCAGTATAAACTTGATAGTTTACTTCTTCCTTAGGAAGAGCTAGAACAGGGGCAAAGGTAAGCGCATCTTTTAGTGCTTGGAATGATGCTTCACAAGCTGGCGACAATTCAAAGGGTACATACTTCTGTGTTAGTTTGGTGAGTGGAGAGGCTATTTGAGAATAGCCATTCACAAACCTTCTGTAATAATTGGCCAAACCCAAGAAGCTTCTGATTTTTGTCACTGACTTGGGTTGTACCCATTCTTGGATTGTGCTGACCTTGTTCTGATTGACTTTGATCCCTTGAGCACCTATTATGTGGCCTAGGAAGGCGATAGATTCAAGACAAAATTTGCACTTTGAATACTTGGCATACAGCTGGTGGCTTCTTAGTTCTTCCAATACTGCCCTGAGATGACCTTCGTGTTCTCTTTTTCATCTTAGAATATATTAGAATATCATGTATGAACACGATGACAGATTTGTCAAGGTATGATTTCAAGATGTGCTGCATTAGGTCCACAAAGATAGAAGGTGCGTTTGTTAATCCAAACAACATCACTAGAAACTCATAGTGGCCATATCAAGTTCTAAAAGCAGTCTTCGCTATATTTGAATCCTTTACTTGCAGCTAATGGTACCCTGATCATAGATCAATTTTTTAGAACACTTTTGCTCCTGCTAATTGATCAAAATGATCGTCGATACGGGGCAATGGGCACTTGTTCTTAACTGTTACTTTGTTTAGCTCTCTATAGTCAATACACATTTGCATTGATCCATCTTTCTTCTTGAAAAATAGAACTAGCGCTCCCCAGGGGGATGAACAAGGTTTGATTAGACCTTTCTCTAATAGTTCCAGCAATTGCTTGTTCAGTTCTTGTAATTCCTTAGACGCCATTCGATAAGGAGCTTTAGAGATGGGTTGCGTTCCTGGAATAATATCAATTGCAAATTCTACTTCCCATGTAGGAGGAAGACCCGGTAGATCTTTTGGAAAGATATTGGCAAACTCGGAAACGATGAGGTTCTCGGATAAGGAAACACCTTCTTTCTTTTATCATAGTATTGTTACTAGGAAGGCATCACAGCCTTTCTAAATTAGCCTTTTTGCTTTTATAGCATTGATTAGCAAGGCTCGAGTGCTAAGGTTACCAATAAAGGATCTGGCCTTACTACCACTGCTCAAGGTGATCTTCTTCTTTGTACAGTTGATAGTGGCATTATGTTGGCATAGCCAATTCATGCCTAAAATTACATCGAAATTGGCTATTGTGAGAACTACTAACTTGGCTTCATACTTCTCATTTTCAATGGGGATTGGTACTTTGCAAAACTGGCAAGCTGGCATTTGGGCTCCAGAAGGTAATCCAACATTAAGAGGATTTGCTAGGCGATACAAAATAGGTTAAGTGACTTTGCCCAATCTTCAAACACAAAGGAATGGCTAGCCCCAATGTCGAATAAGATGCTACAGGGTTTGTCATTTATGCATATTGAACCTAATTATAGATGTAGTAATTACTAACTATTTTAAGCAAATATTAGTTGTGGAAATAATAAGGTTCAAGAGCATGTACCTAATACCACATGATTGTTCTCAGCAGCCTCAACTGGAGTGAGGGTGTATACGCGTGCAGGGCCGGCAGGCCTGTTGTTATAGGTCTGCCATTGTGGTGTCCTGCTCCCCGCCGTGATCCTGTTAACTCTTAAGTTAACATGATTACGGTGAGGTGGTCACCAAATTATAAGGTCCTTGCTTATGATTAGGTTAGTGACTAATACTAACCCATTATAATCAAAGACTTTGTCATTTTCCAAAGAAATCATCACTAAATGCAAGTACAAGAAGAAATAGAGTGCGGAAGTAAAAACATAACATCCATTCATCACAGTGCAAGGAACTAAACATCCAACTCAGAATAAGTAAAGCAGTAAAAGAAAATAAATTTAACTTGTATTATTACAATAATTTTAAAGATAAGAACTGAAATAAAAAGGATAACACTCCTCCTCACAATATAGAAAGGAAAAGAACTAATTATCTTCTACAGCTCGATCCTCCTCCTGAATCCGGTCTTCAGAAGGCTCCAAAACCTCAAATAGCTCAAAATCTACCATTGTCGATTTCACAATGATAGGGCCCCAGCCAATAAAAGAAAAATCTAGTTAGATAAAATGCCTAAGTATATTTTATGCTATAATTTATTATGTTAATTTAGATATCACCATAAGCTATACATATAAAACAAGCTGTAAAGGAGCAGAATGCATGTGAAAGAGAAAGACAGTTATAAACAATAAGTCTATAACTTAACAAAATAGGAAGTAAGTACTTACCTCCAAGAATAGCTACAATAAGGTTAGTCATAAAATAAAGACTAAATACTAATATAACTGAAAAGAAAACTACCTAAACATGTTTATAATCAATATAAGCTTATGCTAATTGGCATAAAGTAAAATGAACATGTGGAACATTTAAATCCCTGAAAACAAAACTAACATCCTATGAAATTATAAGTAGTGAGAAAGACTAGCATTCTATAAGTAAATAAAGCTAATAAATACAGAAGACAGTAAGTAAATAAGTGCTGAAATGCAAAAAGTAACTAAAATCAGTAAATCTGTGGCGGCCGCCCCCTTTAATCATAATGATTAGGGTGTGGTCGTCACTAAGCACATACCTTACTTAACATTAGATTGGAAATTTAAGACTCCAATCCAATCTTAAGAGAAAGATGTACTTTTCATAATAAAACAAATGATAACAATCACTAATGAGTATACTATGAAATCAGAGTCCAGAAGAAAAGTACAAAGTGAAGTAATCATCAATTCATCCATATTACAAAGTAAAACATTCATCTCAGAATATACAATGCAGGAAAAGTAAAGTACAATTTAATCATGTATTATTATAACCATTAAAGTTTAAAGACTGAAATATCAAAATAAAGGCTCTTATCCTCTCAGATATATATAAATAAAGTAAACTAGGAAGCATAATCTAATGATCTTCATCAACCTGCACTTCTTCTTGGACCTGTTCTTCTAAAGGCTCAATCTCCTCGAAAAGCTCAGAATCTACCATTATCGGTTTCATAATGGTAGGGCCCCAGCCAACAAAAGAAAAATTTAGTTAGACAAAATGTCTAAGTATATTTTAAGGTAAGGAATTTTATTATATTTTAATGATATTACAACTGAAATTTAAGCAAAGCATAACGGTAAAGCAATAAGAAAGGAAAGTAAGTTATAATAACAAATTATAACTTAAACAAGTTATGAGGTAGAAACATACCTCAACTCAGGCTGCATAAAAAGGTAAGTAAAATACAAATGTGAACCTATTAAGTAAAAAGAAAAGTCCTAAGGAATATGATCAAACTAAATATGCCAGTTTATAATATAAGTAAAAGTACTATACTGAAAATAAATCTATCACTCTAACATGCTCTCAAATAAGTAAAGCGACTGACATACAGAAAGTTTTGAAATGTAAAGGAACTGCAAAAAATAAAAATATGATAGAAAATATACTGCACTATAAGTGAAGTAAGTCTGAATGATAAAGTAAATATGTAAAGTAACTGTAAAGAGACTGTAAAGTAACTGTATAATAATTGAAAATAAAAGGTAAGTAATTATAAAGTAAAGTAAATTAAAGTAACTGTACGGTGTGAGATATTCTTACTTAGTCTGCCAAAAAGTAAAGTCCATCTGCTCATCTAGGAGAAACATCCTAGATTAAAGTAAAATCCACCAAAAAGGTATCTATGAGAAACATCCCAGATCCTAAAGTAAAATTCACCAAAAAGGCATCTAGGAGAAACTTCCTAGATCCTAAAGCAAAATCCACAAAGTATCTAAAAAGCGTATAGGAAAAACATCCCAATGCCAAAGTAACATACCATAGGGGAAATTCCCTAGACAAAAGCTAGCCTAAAGTAATGTTATACTGAATGGCAGGCTAAGTAAAATATAAACCATAAGTATAATATTGTTTATTTTATTTATATGTAAATGTTATATGAATGTTATTCAAAGTATATTATAAAGTATATATCAAGTATTTATGTTAAGCATGTCCAAAAGTATAAAAGGCTCAAACAACAAGGAAAGCATGGCAATTCAAATTCAAGGAAATAATTAGCACTACACAAACTTTGTGAAATCACTTATTTTCTAATTTAATAGTTCTAACTACTGTAAGTTACATAAGATTCAGAATCATCAATTCTTACACTGTCTATAACTTAGAATCACGAACCTATAAGTTGAACATAATTAGGATTGGCCACATCCTAATTATAACTGAATCAAAGTTGTCTACAAGATTAAATAAATAAGTCAATCATCCTAAGTTATTATTTTTAATGATCCCAAATACAATCTTGATTAATCATATTAAGATGAAAGGATTGAGGATTTAACTCCAAATGATGGGGTTTAATCACTTAATCTAAAGGTATATCTAATGGTCTAAGGTGTAGAATCCAATTCTCACAAAATTAGATTAAGGAAAATTCTAATGAGTAAATTATACTCAATAGGATAGATTTCTATTCTTAGTTCTAAGATTGAAAGATCAAAAGAAAATCACTAACAAACTAAGAAAATCTATAAAACTATTAAAACCAAGGTTTCACCTATTAAGTAACCCAATTTACTCAATAGATGAATTCTAACATATGATATATTCATAATCCTAAGAAAATAGCTCTTAATCACTAAGATTAACACTCAGATACACATCCTAACTAAAGTTATAAGACCTAAAAGATGATCTAAGAAGTTTAAAGGAAATGAAAGATCTCTCATATGTCAATTAGGTTTTACTTAAGACTTAACTTAAGATTTTCATCAAATTTCTAATTTGAGACTTAGAATTATTTAAATCAAGGCTTAAATCATTTTAATTACTAAATATTATGATTTAGAGATGAAATCAGGACTTAAAATCTTTAAACCCTAAATTTTAGGTAAAATGACTATTTTGCCCCTACTTAAGGGTTTAAGATTCATCTTTACAAATTAGAGTTTAATTCTGGATTTTAATAAAGTCAAGTGATTACTTACTATCTAATATGAGTTTAGACAGTAAGTTCATTAATTTTAGTTAAGTATTAAGCCTTATAGGGTCAAATTAAGGAATTTGACCTATAAGGGTATATTGGTAATTTTACCCTAATGACATATAATTTTTCTATTAGTTTACTGTAGGTTATGTCCTAAAGTTTCCATAGAACCTAAAATCATCAAATTCTTAATATGTATTGGCTAAATTATGGCCACTACATGTTCTAGGGTTAAAATGGTAGTTAAGGGTTCTTAATTAAGATCAATTTTTCCAACTTCTCCAATTGATGTACAAATTGAATAAAATCAGTAGTTATGATTCACAAATGTCTCATTGACTAGTGGTAGGCTCAATTTGGATGCAATTAGTAAGTTATGGCATGATTAGGGTTTAGGGTAGTTAGTGAGTGATTAGTGAAATTAATCATAAGATCACTAATCCAACACTACCATTAGGTTCTAATGTACTTAAGAAGTTTTCTAAAAGTTAAATTGTTTAATTTGGATAATTAGATTTGCTAATATTCACTAATCAAATTTTAAAGTAATTAGGGTTGATTAGCAAATCTAACTGTTGGATCCTAAATTTTTTTGTGGATTAGTGTAAATTAGATTTTACTGATCTAAATTGATATTTGGATCACCTAATTTGGAGTTCAATTGACCAAGTTATGGTCAATTGAAGTTCTAGGGTTAATTAGGGTAACTAGGGTTAGGTCCTAAATGTGATTAGTCTAAATTTAATCCAAATAGCAAGGTTAACACTTCTAAAAGGTTCCTTAGGGTTTTCTAAGTATTTTGAGACCTGTATTGGGTAGGTTTGAGTTAATGGTTACAAAGTTATGGCCATTTGAACATTTAGGACAATTAGGTTTTAGTGGGAGCATCCTAACTGTCATTATCTTAAATATAGCTCTAAATGGAATTTTTATAGTTCCATATTAATCCTTATATCTTTTTGATTTCAATAGTATATAATTTTATTGAATTTGAACTTAGGGTTTATAAGTTATGGGATTTTGAATAATTGTATTTAACTAAATTTAATTTGATTGAACTTTTATTTTAAATGCTTTGTTTAATTAATTTAACAGATACAAGTTAATGGCGGGTTCCATGCTAGATGGATTTGCCAGACGGAGCAGGGTCCACCAAATTCTTTGCTGCAGATGACACGTCCCCAAGAGGTGGGGCCCACCTCTCCAACGCAGCCGCCATGCAGGAGCACCTTCCTCCTTCACATTTCTGCGACTCCTTCTCAGGCGAAAAAGGTGCCTATTAGGGCATCCATGAAATCGGAACACCGAGCACCAAAAGAAGCAATCTGTATGCCTAACGAAAGGTCTCCCTGACGTTTCGATGGAGGTCAAGATCGGTGCAAATGGATCTTCCAAACCCTGGAAAAACTGATGCCCTAGGTTGTGGGGTCGTGGTTAAACGCAGGCGCAAAATGAATGAGTGAAATGAAAATCATGTGAATCCATTAATCACAGTCAGATTGTTCAATTTCTAGTTACAACATTTGAAAGAAATCAATAATAAGCAAACGGTATTACATCAATGGAAAGATATGAGAAATCAGGTGTCGTTTTTGGGTGATCCAGTAGCTGAAATAAAAATGATTGTAGAGAATTTCTCATTCGATCAGTAGATAGGAATTTAGTTAATGAAGCTCCACATTGAACCAGTGCAGTAAACTGAAGAGAATAGAGATTCAAATCAATTTGCAAATAGCATATTTAAAATCAATCTAAAATGGATAATTAAAATTACTATTGTGTATCAGCAGTTCATCACAGAAAAGTTTTTTTTTTTGTGAAATGCTGAAGTAGACTATTGCATAAGTATAAGGAGAGAGGAGTACAGATGGATATGAGGGTACTTGAAAGAAATCGGTTTTAACCATGACTGGAGATTCATGGACTTGGAAGAGGCTTCTAGACTCAATATTGAAAATTATACGCCCTTACCCGAGGCCTTAAGGAGCGGTCGAAGGCGGTGGGAGATCTATTTGTCAATCAGCGTAGGACACGTGTCCCTGCGTTTGGCACGCGGGAGAGGAATCGGGGAAGACATAGCTTGGCCGTCTGATCTTAGATCAGACGGCCCAGATCCAATTCTGCGAACAAACGGCAGCAGGCAACGTCATGAGGGGAAAGGGAACGATGCGTAATTGGTCTTGATGGAAACCATTTATCCTAATTTTTTAATAATAATATTATTAAATTATTTATATTTTATTTCTTAATTAAAATTATTATTCCGAAAAATTTTCTAATAAATTACCCTTAGCTAATTGAGGGGTGAGGAACACAACGGTGCACTCGGATTTTTGATTTGATGAGTATTTAATTACTTGAATTTTCAGGGTATTTAAATAATATTAAAATATTTGACGAAAATCCAACGACTTCCAAATGCCTCCAAAACTTCACCCCTAGTTAATTTGGGGGTGGTGAATGCAATGGTGAAGTAAAATTTTCAATTTGAGGTTGAAATAAAAAGTTAATTTCTAGGGTTTTGGGATTTTCTAGAAATCAAGATTTGTTCTATTTGATCCCTAATTTGATCCAGATCTTAGAGGTAGGTTTTAAATGACTTAATTAAGATATTAGAATCAAAATTAAGACTTAGATTAATCTTAATTGACCTAAGTAACAACCTAGGTTATTATAAAATCAAAATTGAAAATGATCATGGCTACATAAACCATTCCAAAACTGAAAGAGAACAACAACTATCACTTAGCCTGATGGGCTAAAGCAAAAGCTCTGAACTATATGTACTGAAATCACTTAGCCTGATGAACTAAGGCAGAAATATTGAACTTACTATCACTGACATCACTTAGCCTGAAGAGCTAAGGCAGAAAGTACTGAACCAACAATCACTGAATAAAAGTCCACCCACAATTAGTACTCACCATATTCAATCCTGACTAATAAAGTCATATGAGCGCAAAATCTGTTTCTCGCCACCTTGGGACCTACCTCAACCAGGCATGGATAGACTTACCAACAGTAGCAATTGCTGTGCTATGCTAGACCCAAGGATTGGAGGGGCATACTAGTTAGGTCACAACCTACTAAAAACCATAAAACTGAAACATCGATATAATATGAATAATATGTATGTAATTCAAAATAAACATGAGATTCTTATCAAATATTTTATGTCCAATACATCTGTACAAGGTATGAGGCTCAAAATAAGGTAAGCAAATCATCAAATATTAAAGTAAGCAAGAGACTCTACTAGGACATATGTGATATCCATTGTTGTCTAATTTAATTATTCTATCTACTCTAAGTTACATAAGTTCAAGATCTCCAACTTCTACTATCGAGTGTAACTCAGATTCACGACCTTACAAATTGAAAAGAATTAGAACTGGCCAAGTCCTAATTGATTAAATCACTAATAACTATAATTTAAGATAAGTAAGTCAATCGACCTATTTTAATAATTTAAGCAAATCCTAAACCATTTTAATTAGCCAAATCAAAATAAAAGGATTAAGAATTAAACTCCAAATATTGGGGTTCAATTACTTAATCCAAAAAGGTGATATCTAAGGGTCTAAGGTTTAGAACCCAAGTCTCACAAATTATGTTAAGGCAAACCCTAATGAGTAATCAACTCATTAGGATAGATCTCTATTCTTAATTCTAAGATTGAAAGATCAAATAATCACTTAATAAACTAAGAAAATCTATAAACTAGAAAACTCTAGGCTTCACCTATTGAGTAACCTAATTTACTTAATAGATGAACTCTAACTTAAGATCTATTCCTAATCCTAAGAATTAAGTCTCTTAATTACTAAGAGTATCTCTTAGACACACATCTTAACTAATGTTATTAAGACATATGGAAAGATTCAAGAAGTTAAGGAAGAAGAAGGACTCAAAATTTTTACTTAAGATTTTCTTAAGGATATAAGATGAGATTTTGATCAATGATCTAACTAAGGCTTGAGCTCATATAATTTATGATTTAAATCACTATTCCTACTGTTTATAACAAATTGAATATGATTCTAGGGCTTTAAAATGATACAATCTAAGTATGGGCAAAATGCAATTTTGCCCCTACTTAAGGGTCTAAAAATCAATTTTTGATCTAGGATTTTAAATCTGAAATTTTCAGTGGCAAAGTGTTTCTTACTGTTTAATATAAGATTAGACAGCAATTACATTAATTTTGGGTAATTATTAAGCCTCATGAGATTAATTTAATAAATTCGACTCATAGGGGCATTTTGGTAATTTGACTAATGGAATCTAATTTTTCTATCAATTTGTTGTTGTTTACTATCTAGGGTTTCCATTGAACCTAAAATCATTGAATCTTGATAAGTATTAGCTAAGTTATAGCCAATTCAAGTTAAGGGGTAAAAAGGTAATTTAGGGTTTCTTAATTAAGGTTCAAAAGTCCAAACTTTTCCAATTAGTATCCAAATTGAGCAAAATTAGTGGCTGTAGATTACAAATGATCCATTGATCACAATGACTAGTGGTTGGCTCAATTTGAACTCTAATTGGCTAAGTTATGGCCTAATTAAGGTTTAGGGTGATTAGTGAGTGATTAGTGAAATTAATCACCAAATCACTAAACCAACCACACCATTAGGTTCTAATATACTCTAGGAGCTCTTTGAAATTTAAATCACTCAATTTGGATCACTAATTATGCTAATCTTTACTAATCAAATTTTAGGGTAATTAGGGCTGATTAAGAAATCTAATTGTTGGATCTTAAATATTTTTACAGTTTATTATTAATGCTTAGCTCACAAGCATCAACTTTTTGGATGAGATTAAGGGGTGGAGTTAATGGGCTTGAGAACTTGTCACATAGCTCTCAGCTCTATGGCACTCACTCCTTGCTTTAATCCAATTAATGAGCATTGGAGCACAAGTCTTCTAATTTCTTATAATAGGGTTTTGATTCTCAGATTTATTGAATAAAAATAGGTATTTGACACACACATTCCAAGCATTTAAATTAAATACATGATTAAGAAAACATTAAGCTGACATTTTATTTATTACAGATTATAACATACAACACCATTCGTCCTTACTTAGCACATAACTACAGCCCAACCCTCTCTAAGGAGGGTTTAGCCTTCCATTAAAATTACAATTTAGAAAGATGCATACAAAGAAAAGAACCTTGATATTAGTTTGATTGTAAAAGAAATAAGATTAAGTTACAAAAATACTAGGAATAGTCCCTAAAATTCTTGGAGGTTCTTTAGAATTATTTTCTCCTTTCTCTTCCTTCTTCCAAGCTCATTGTTCTTCTCCTTCCTCTTGATCTTGCAAGGTAACTCTGAAATCCTCCTTGGTAAGTTTTCTTTATGTCCCAGCAGTATCCTTTCCTTAAGATCTTGAATGTCAAAATAGGGAACCCATCTTTGGTTTCGAAATGATCTTTAAATAGAGAACCCTTCAGCCCCTTGAGAATAAATTTTGTTAGCCCTTCATCTTCCATGAATTAATGATAATCCAATTAATGTGATTCTTTATTATCTTGGAATACAACATTAATTAATGTTATTTCTCATTTCAAAATGACTGGGGAAGGCCAAAGGTTTGATTTTTTGGCCTTCCCTAAGCTGCCATTAATGCCTTAACTTGGGAAAATCTATGTCGGGCATTGTGGCATGCTGCAGCACACCTGGGTGCAATACAACGGTTCTTGCTATAGGCTGACTTTCACATAAATATTTGCTACAGTGTGCAGTAGCGCCGAGATCTCAAGAATACATATGTTATGGCACGCCGTGGTGGTTCGCTGTGTTTATTTGTTCTCCAAGTCTCTTCCCTTCTGATGCGCCGCGGCACGCAGTAGCGCCAGCATCTCGAGTTGAGACCCGTTGCAGCGTGTGGTAGCGCCAGCGTCTCGAGTTAAGACTACTGTGGCGCACTGTAGTGATGGCTACTTAGTATGTTCAATTCTGGATTTTTGAGTGTTCCGCTGTGGTGCGCGGCAGCGCCAAGCTCTTGGGTTTGGACTCACTACGGTGCTTGGTAGTGTGGAGCTCTTGAGTTTTGATCTGCTTGAGCGCATTGTTGTGCGCTGTGCACATTATAGCGGTTATATATTTCAGGCTTGCTCCCATGCAGTGCAGTTTTCTTCTCCTGCTATGGGCTGCAGCCCGCTTGGGCACATTATGAGGTTTTAACCCAGAATTTGCCTTTTGTTTCATAATTGCCTTTAGCTCCTTTTTTTCCTAAAAATGTGTGGAATTCTCATCAAAATAAGCGTGTTCATGTGAAGTTTTATAAGTTTTTAATCTTTTATTTACTATAAATCTTAGATTTATCACATCCCCACACTTAAATTCTTGCTCATTCTCGAGTAAACTCAAAATGTAATTTCTGATTTTTGTAGGTTGTAAATTCAATGTTAGATGCCAATGTAAAGTCCTATGTTACTTATTATTGCTTAATTCGGGGTCAATTAAAAATATACAACTACTGCTGTCTTCCAAATTCAGGTTCCAAATGCATTCTCACTTTCACTAGTCTCCAATTTAAAATAATGAAATGCTTATATCTTCATTAGGGGGGAGTAATTTCTTTAGGAGTTCAAACACAAGATAGGCATTAAAGAGTAACAAGAGTGCTGTGCCATGTGTGCTCTTTCATATGAATCACAAAGAACAATCAAATTTTTAGGATAGATATTTTTCTTCATCCTATTTTCTCAATTTGTTTTCCTTAAAAGAGATAATTTTTTTCATCCTTGATTTTCTTTTTGAAGTTCTTCTTTTAGCTTAAGGAAGATACATTTTTCTTCATCTCCATTTAGTTCTTTGTGATCATTAAGTCATACGGGAGCCTGGCACACTCAATTACTTGCTAATTGCTAGTTTGATTCCTTAGGTATCTCCACTCCCACACTTAGAATTTTAGCATATGTTCATTTAAATCCATTGGAGACTGAAAGTTACTTAAGCTTTTTCTCATATTTTTATGAAACATGGAGTTATTAATTCATTTGATCACCTCAAGTTAAGCACCACTGGTGGCTTAAGAATTCACATATGATTTTGTTATTGAATCTATACAAAGAACAATGTTCAGAAAATAGACTTGTAAACCTATCATAGCAGCAATTAGGGTGAAACAATCCAGAATTTATTTATTGAAAGGGAAACACTACTACAAAAATGAAAACAGAAAAGCTAAAAGCAAAAATAAGAAAAACAAAACAAAACAAATACAACCTTATTGGCATGGGTTGCCTCCCACCAAGCACTTATTTCAACATCTCAGCTTGACGCATTTAGATTTCCTATGTGATTCCTTCACTAGGAAGGTCTTGCAACATCCATCCTTCTTTCTCATGCAAGTCATTTACTTCGAAATACAATTTTAGTCGCTGCCCATTCACCTTGAGTGTCCCCTCCTCTGAAGTGATATCTATTGCTCCATGGGGATATACCTTCTCTATTGTGAATGGACAAGTCCACCTTGACTTCAACTTTCCTAGAAATAATCTTAATCTTCAATTGAATAAAAGTACTTTCATTCTATGTTGGAAGTGTTTTGGTTTAATTAATTTATCATGCCATTTTCTTAGTTTTCTTTTTATAAAGTTTGGCACTTTCATAAGCATTCAGTTAGAGTTCATCTAGTTCATTCAATTGTTAAATTTGCCTTTCTTCAGCTTGTTTGAAATCAAAATTCAGTTTTTTAATAGCCCAAAAGGACCGGTGCTCTAGTTTTACCAGCAAGTGATGCGACTTTTCATACATGAGCTTATAGGGAGACATTCCCAGAGGGGTTTTAAAAGTTATTCTGTAAGCCCACAATGCATTTTACAATTATGTTGACCAGTCCTTTCTATTTTGGTAAGCTATTTTTTCAAGAATTTTCTTTAACTCCCAGTTTGACACTTCAACTTGCCCACTAGTTTGAGGGTGATATGCAGTACCTACCTTATACTACACCCCATAGCACTTCAAAAGATTTTATAGTTGTATATTGCAGAAGTGTTTTCCCCCATCACTAATAAAAAATCTAAGTGTGCTAAATCTAGCTAAGACATGTTCTCTTAGGAATTTGATCACTATTTTTGCATCATTATTTGCACAGAAAGCTACATAAACCCATTTTGAAACATAATCCACTCCCACTAGAATGTACGTGTTTGATTTGGAAGTAGGAAATGGTCCCATAAAATCTATACCCCAAACGCTGAACAGCTCAACCTCAAAAATTCCATTTAGCGGTAGCTCATCTCTCTTTCCTAGATTCCCGGCTCGTTGGCACTTACCACAGCTTTTGACAAATTTAGCTACATCCTTAAATAATTTAGGCCAAAAGAACCCCGATTGCAGCACCTTAGTAGCTGTGCGGTCAATCCCATGATGCCCTCAATGAGGGGATGTGTAGCAATGATAGAGGATGTTGTTAACTTCAGATTTGGGCACACATCTCCTTGAGAGTTGATCAGCACAACATTTGTAAAGGAAAGGATCATACCAAAAGTAGTTTTTAATATTGGCAAAGAATTTTTTCCTTTGTTGAGAATTCAACTCTTTTGGGAGTACCCTTCAAGCAAGATAGTTCGCATAATCGGCAAACCAAGGTGATCTACTCGGAACAATGGTGTTGAGTTTCTCATCGGGAAATGTTTCACAAATCTCCTCACCTTCTTCGTGATCCAGATGGGTTAATCTTGAGAGGTGGTTAGCTACCACATTATCACACCCCTTTTTATCATAGATTTCAAGATCAAACTCTTGTAGAAGCAGGACCCAGCATATGAGGCGTGGTTTTACTTCTTTCTTTTGCAGAAAGTATTTAATTACAACATGATCCATGTATACAATTATTTTAGACCCAATGAGATATGCTCTGAATTTCTTGAAAGCAAAAACAATTGCAAGCATTTCTTTCTTAGTGGTAGTATAATTCCTCTTACCTCATCCATTAGTTTGCTAACATAATATATTGAATAGAGAGTTCTCTCCCTCTAGTGTCCTAAGACTGCCACTACAGTAATATCACTAGCATCACACATTATTTTGAAAGGGAGATCCCAGCTAGGGGCAAAAATTATGGGGATAGAAATCAAGGCAAATTTTATTGCATTCAAACCTTTTTTACAACCTTCATCGAAGTTAAACTCTACATCCTTTCCGAGAAGACGACACATCGGTAGATTTATTTTGAAAAAATCCTTAATAAATATTCTATAAAATCTCGCATGCCCGAGAAACTTCTTATTCCCTTTACATTCGTAGGTAGTGGTAGTTTTTCAATCACTTCAATCTTTGCTTTGTTCACCTCAATTCCTTTTCTTGAGATCAGATGATCCAAGACTATTTCCTCTTCTACCATGAAATGACATTTTTCCCAATTTAAAATCAAATTTGGGTCTTCACATTTTTTTAGAACCTTACTTCAGTTGGTGAGGCAATGATCAAATGATTTACCAACCACAAAAAATCATCCATGAAAATCTCTAAGAACTTTCCTATCATTTCAAAAAAGATAGCCATCATGCAGCGTTGAAAGGTGGTTGGTGCATTACACAAACTAAAGGGCATCCTTCTAAAGGCAAATGTTCTATAGGGGCAGGTGAAGGTAAATTTTTCTTAATCTTGGGCTAATAAATCTTATTATAGCAAGAATAACCATCGAAAAAATAGAAATAAGGATTTATTGCCAGCCTATCAAGCATTTAGTCAATGAATGGGATAGGGCAGTGGTCATTCCTAGTTTCTTTATTTAGCCTCCTATAGTCTATACAGACTATCCACCCAGTCACCTTTTGCATTAGAATCAATTGGTTGTTATCATTAAGAGTAACAGTCAACCCACTCTTTTTTGGCACCACATGAATAGGGCTCACCCAATGACTATCCGAGATAGGAAAAATTATTCCAGCATTTAAGAGTTTAATGATCTCTTTGTAAACTACCTCATTTATGTTTGGGTTAAGATGCCTTTGAGGTTTAATGAATGGGTTAGAATTATATTCCAAGAGAATACGGTGCATATATAAGGCTGGACTAATTCCCTTAAGATCAGCTATACTTCACCCTATTGCCCTCTTGCGCTTTCTCAAAACCTTGTACAATTGATCTTCCTAATTTTTGCTCAGTAATTCTGGTTACTGGGACTAAGGGTTCTTCCTCTAGATGCACTTATTTCAAGTGAGTTGGTAATGGTTTTAGTTCTAATTCAAGAAGTTCTTCAAAGGACTACTAAATTTTCTTTCTTTCCTAAATTAGTTCCTCTGCCTTACCTTCACCATCAATATCTATAGCTTCCTCATCAATCACATAATCTAATTCTCCTATATCTCTCGACATCAGCACCTCTTCAATCAAATCAATTCCCCAGCACTCTTCATTGGGATTAGTTGGGTGCCCAATCTCCCGACATCATCATTTATATTGAACCTAATCTCTTCTCCCTCACACCGAAGACTCAATTCCCCCTTATCCATATCTATCATAGTCTTACTAGTTACAAAAAATGGTCTACCAAGAATTATAGGAATCTCTTGGTTTTCATCTTCCATTTCTAAAATGATAAAATCAGCAGGGAAGATAAACTTGTCAACCTTGACTATAACATTTTCCAAGATTCCCATGGGGGTTTTCATGGATTTATCAGCTAGTTGAAGAAGGACTGATGTAGGTTTTAAGTAATCAATTCCCAACTTCTTAAAGATGTAGAATGGCATTAAGTTTATTGAAGCACCCAAATCATATAGAGCCTTCTGAAATGAATGATTTCGTATAGTGCAGGGAATTGTGAAACTCTTCGAATATTTCCTTTTTATGGGGATTTTTTGTAGAAGAATAGCACTACATTCCTCAGTCAAAGCACTATTTCTTTCTCATTAATCTTCCTTTTATTGGATAATATGTCTTTCATAAATTTAACGTAGCTGAGCATTTGCTCTAATGCTTCAGCAAAAGGAATATTTATGTAAAGGGTTTTAAATATTTCTAGACATTTTTGGAATTGCACATCTAATTTTTCCCTTGCCATTATTTAAGGGTAAGGAATATGAGGAGTATATTCAAGCTATTTAGTTAACTGAGTTTGAGGTTCCTCCCTTACTTCCTTCTCTTTTCCCTCATTAGTATCCTCTTCCTCCACTAATTTCTCTTTTATAGCCTTATATGCACTCTCATATTTTTTAAACACAGTAGGTTCCGTAGTTTTTCCACTTCTTAATGTTATAGAGTTTCCTATTTCATTCCCACAATATTTTATTGCTCCAACTAGGGCTGGTTTATTTTATTGGCTCATTATTTCTTTTAATTTCAGCTCAATTCTTTTAACTGTTGCCTTTTGACTCAAAAAAGTATGCTCATGCTGATTTAATGTTGCATCAATTTTGTTCATGAAATCAATTATGGAAGTTCTAAACTCTCTAAAGGAGTGCTCTAATCCCCTTCCATCCTTACCTTAATTATGCTTATAGTTTAAGACATCGTTAACACCTTCTGTTTCACTACTATCCCCATGAAATGAATTTAATTGCATACTCTGAAGTCTTTGATTTAATTGGTAAATTTGACTTTTTAGTTCAAAAATTTGGTTGACTTCATTTACTTGGTTAGCTTCTCTTTCTTCTATTTTGAGCTTTTCAGTAGGCCATCTATATGCATTATTTATCATTTTCTCAAGAGGTCAAAGGCCTCCTCTTGGGTCTTGCTGCTCAAGGAACCACCCGCAGCTGCATCAATGAGTGTCCTTGTGGGTGCATTCAATCCATTATAGAAAGTCTGCACTTGCATCTACAATAGAATCCCATGATGGGGGCAGCCCCTTAAGCAGTCCTTAAAGTGCTCCCAGCCATCATACAAGTTTTCTCCATTCTCCTGAGAGAAATTTGTGATCTCATTTTTCAGCCTGGCTATTTTAGCGGGTGAGAAATATTTAGCTAAAAATTTTCTAGCTAAATCATCCCATGTCCTAATAGACTCACTAGGGAGAGAGCTGAGCCAAATCTTTGCTCTATCTCTCAAGGAGAATGGAAAGAATCTTATTCTAATGGCATCATTAGAAACGCCATTGAACCTAAATGTATTATTCTAAGAAGTTAAAGATGTGTGTACTCGGATCATCAGTAGTTAGACCACTAAATTGTTGGCTTGAATAGCGGGTCTAACTATGGCATTAGGGACTCCTCCTACTGTTGGAAGTGCATAACCACTAAGGGGTCTACCCCTTTGTTCTCATAACAATTCCCTAGCATTCACTTATATGTTTTCCATTTCTTCTTGTTGTTGATTTAAAGTTGTTGATTCTCTCGTAGCTCTTAGATAAGTTCTCTCTATTTCAGGGTCAAAAAAGATTTCAGTGGGGTTTCTCCTACTCATGCAAATTATATTATAGCTAGCAAGAACGGTTTCTAGTAATCAGGTTTCAGTTCTACAGTTTAAATCAACAACACAAGTTCATCACTCAAATTTTAGCAAATTCAAATTTAGCAATTCAAAAAAAAAATCAGATTTAACAATACAATTTAGTGATGCAATTTAAGTAGTAACATGTTTCAGCAAATTAGAATTCAGCAGACAACAATGTTTAGCAGTTTAAATTTCAGCAAACAGTAATTAGCACTATAGTTCAACACTGTTTAAAATTCAGCAATAGAGTTCAGCATAGTTCACAGATTTCAACAATGGTGAAACTAAAATAAAATAAAAAAAATCTAAGTTACACTACAGTTAGCACAATATGATATAATTACAGAAAATGAAAATATATGCAAATAAGTAAACTCTAAATCACTATTTACTTAAGGATTATACTTAATATAAAACAAAACTATTCCCCGACAACTAAGTGAACTTTGTTTTCCTTAGATTGGTCCTCTAATTCCTACAAGGTCAAATCTAGTGCACAAGGAGAACACCTTAGGGATTCTACCTCTGCACATAAATTCTTATGAGATCATAATTAATATAATTTTTGAACCTACATCTAGATTACTAAAACATTTTGTTAGTTCAATTATCTTACAAGCTTGATTCCCTCCAATCAGCATCATGCGCATACACACGCAGTTTAGCTAAGAAAGAGGATTCATTGGACCCAATGGACTATGCCACTTCATCCATTGGATACTAATGATCTCTCCCTCATTCTACTTTGTTGAGCCACAGAGCATGATTGGAGGGGACTTGGCTCACAAGCATCAACTTCTCAGATGAGCTTAAGGGATGGTGCTAATGGGCTTGAGAACTTGTCACATAGCTCTCAGCTCTAATGCACTCACTCCTTGCTCTAATCCAATTAATGAGCATTGGAGCACATGTCTTCTAATTTCTTAAAATAGGGTTTTGATTCTCAGATTTATTGAATAAAAATAGGTATTTAACACACACATTCTAAGCATTCAAATTAAACATATGATTAAGAAAACATTATGCTCACATTTTATTTATTATAGACTACAATATACAACACTATTCATCCTTACTTAGCACATAACTATAGCCCAACCCTCTCCAAGGAGGGTTTAGCCTTTCATTTCAATTACAATACAGAAAGATGCATACAAAGATAAGAACCTTGACATTGGTTTGATTATAAAATAAATAAGATTAAGTTACAGAAAATACTAGGAACCACCCCTGAAATTATTAGAGGTTCTCTGGAATTCTCTTCTCCTTTCTCTTCCTTCTTCCAAGCTCCTTGTACTTCTCCTTCCTCTTGATCTTGCAAGGTAACTCTACAATATTTCTTGGGGAGTTCTTCTTATGTCCCAGCAGCACCTTTCCTTTCGGTCTTGAATATCAAAATTGGGAACCCCTCTTTGGTTTCAAAATGTGCTTTAAATAGAGAACCCTTCAGCCCCTTGAAAATAAAATTCAGTTAACCCTTCATCTTCCATGAATTAATAATAATCCAATTAATGTGATTCCTTTATTCTCTTAGTATACAACATTATTTAATGTTATTTCTCTTTTCAAAATGGCTGGGGAAGGCCAAAGGTTTGATTTTTCAGCCTTCCCTAAGCTTCCATTAATGCATTAACCTAGGAAATTCTGCATCGAGCGTTGTACCTGCTGTAGCACTCCTGGGCACATTGCAGCGCTCCTGGGCGCGTTGCAGCAGTTCTTATTATAAGTTGGGCTTGACATGGAGATCCACTACGGTGCGTGGTAGCGCTGAGCTCTCTGGAATACATCCGCTATGGCGCGATGGGGAACGCCCGAGGGTGCTATGGCAGTTCGTTGGGTTTATTTGTTCTCCAAGTCTCTTCCCTTCTGATGCACTGTGGCACGCGATAGTGTCAGCGTCTCAAGTTGAGACCCGTTGTGGCACGTGGTAGCGCCAATGTCTCGGGTTGAGACTGCTGCGGCGCGCTGTAGCGAGGGATTCCAATTATGTTCAATTTTAGATTTTTGAGTATCTCGATGCGGCATGCGACAGTGCCAAGCTCTTGGGTTTGGACCCATTGCAGCGTGCAGTAGCACGTAGCTCTTGGTTTTGATCCTCTTGAGCGCACTGTGTCATGCCGGGGTGCGTTATGGCAGTTATATGTCCCATGCTTGCTTCATTGCTCCCATGTTGTTCAGTTCTCTTCTCCCGCTATGGTGCGCTGCAGCAGTTTTAGCCCACAATTTGTCTTTTATTCCAGAATTGCCTTTAGCTCCTTTTTTTTCTGAAAATGTGTGGAGTTCTCATCAAAGAAAGCATGTTCATGTGAAGTTTTGTATGTTTTTAATCCTTTATTTACTATAAATTTGGGATTTATTATCCACTACAGCGCCTGAAAGTGCTACAGCGAACCATAGCACCTAGGAGTGCTGTAGTGATCCGTAGCGCCCGCGCCTCAGGAAAACTCCGTCGTAGCGCCATAGCGCCATAGCGCCTGGCTCTCTGTAACAGCCCAAACTCTTAACACCAAGGTATTGTCTGCGTTGGCTTGAAAGGCCTCACGATTTTGCCCTCATAAGATAACTTCCCAGCAGGTCACTCATCCTGGGAGTGCTCCCACCTGAGCATGCTAAACTTTGGAGTTCTTATCAGGAACTCCACTGTTATCTGAAAGTCGCCTAGATGTTTAAGAGTTTCACTTATTACTACTTAAGTGGGTCATCACAATCTCCCCAACTTAGGTAACTAACGTCCTCGTCAGTATCCACACACAGATCCAAGAACCATCCATTGGGTAGATAGGACTAGAGGTGACCCCTACAGGCTCAAGAGATACCCACAACCATATAGCACCTTAACCATCATAGGGTGTCAGATAGGAGCTAAGTGTTATACAGGGCAAATTATCATTTCAGAAGATAACTTCCCAGCAGGTCACCCATCCTGGGAGTGCTCCCACCTGAGCACCCTTAACTTTGGAGTTCGTATCAGGAACTCCACCGTTATCTGAAAGGCACCTCGATGTTTAAGGGTTTCACTTATTACTACTTAAGTGGGTCATCACACTCTCGGCCATAAAGCACTACAGCACGCCGTAGCGCTCAAAACTGTCCGAAATGGCCCATAATCGTCCGAAATGGTCAAAACTTCATATTTTTCACATTTTAATAACCCTATAACCCTAATGAGGCCAAAATAGTCTAAAATAGAGCAATATATAAAATTATAAGTAATTTTTGAATTAGGTTTTAACCCTTTCATAAAACCCTAAATTTGCATAAATACCCTTTAGACTTGAAATGCTTGTAACTTATCCAATAGACCTTAGAATTCACTATTCTTAGACTCTATGGAATTTTAAAAAAGTAAATAACAATAAACTGTATAAAAATTTAGACTTTATTAAGTAAAATTACCAAACTACCCTATAAGTTAAATTCTTTAAATTGGATCCATAGAACTTAATACTTGTCCAATTTTGATGTACTTACTGTCTCCTCCGGTGGCCTACCCTACCGGCTTCTCCTTACAATCGAATCTCTTTCATCTCTTCTTTATTAAGGCTCACAGTATCCTCTTGAATCAACTCACTAGATAGCAACCTACCCTCCGGGTGGGTCAACCTCCGGCTTCTCCTTACAGTCGAATATTTACCATCACTTCGTTCGCAGCCTTCAACTTCTTGATACCCTACGGGCCTTGATATTTATTCTAATATGAATCCCACGAAGTAAAATTAGGGCTTTCCTTACCAATTACCAGAAAACATGTCATACTTCTTTCTCAATCTGAAAGAAGCATTTTTTTTTTTGCGTCAAATTCTACTTCGTAGCCTTGGGCTTCCTAACTCCCGAAGACCTGTCTTCCACGGGCTCAGCGAACTATCAGTTCGTGAACTCAATCTCGATTACTCCACAGGTCTTGAGTCACTAGCAAGAGCCTCCTATTATGGGAAGCATCATTATGTCTCAGAATTCTCTATCTAGTAGTACAACTTTCTCAGTAGAATAGAGCTAGGCATCATCAAATAGAACATTAGAGAGATATACGCTTTATTGGTGGTAGGCTGGAACCCCTTTCTTTGATTTTGCTCATCGTAGCAGACAATGATGCACCTGATAGCCTTCTTTTAGAGCTTTATCCGCAGCTACTCGGGTACAAACACATCAGAGACAGACCCCTCTTCAGGCCGCGTAGCAAAAAGTCGGCCTTCTCTTTCTTCTCTTGTAGAGAACCTGATAAGGCAAACCAAAGCTGACGCTTTGCCAGTGGTAGTCTATTGATGACATGAGCCACTGTCATCATACACTCGGACCAAGATTGAGATTAGATTCTACATTCTTCACATGCTTCGAAATGCAATTTTTATATGCTATATGCTATGCTCACCAAGGTGACTTTAGCTTATTCCCTTATGATATGATCTATGATCGTGGTGGGCTGTCGCCCTACTCATTCTAGTCTAGTCAGTGAGTTTTCCTGAAAGATCACTAGATAAAGACTCCTAAAGTGAAAAGGACCCAATTCCTTTTCCTCGCCATGAGACAAGAGGTGGGCCTCGCCATGTCAGGCTACCAGCTCTTCTTTTATATGTTTGATCAGGAGGGCTTCAAGTACATGTAACGGGAAAACCTGTAATATAATAAACTTTTGAGTGCACACTGTAAAGATGATCATGATCACCAGTCCTTAGTAGCAATATTAAATGATTCCACATCTGAGTATGAAGATCCCTACAGGGCGAGCGCTCATCTTTATCGGTGAGCCCGCACACTTCATATCTCTTGTTGGTCGATCGATCCTTCCAAGAGAAGAGATAGAGAACTATTCCGGCCAGTTCAAGACCCTTGAGGTGGCTACCTTTGTTTGTTGGGTATATTCTGCTTCACAGCCTCTCTTGGTAACGGCTTTCCTCCATTCATCCATCAAAGGTTGCGCAGCATAGGAATCGACCTCTCCTAGAAGGGGAGGAGGCCAATTTCAGGGGAGGGGGAATGCTACTATTGAGACGGCTACCGATGAGATGAAGTCAGTGGATGATTTAGATAATAAATTTAGAATCAATTTAAGTCAAAAATCTCATAATTTAGATAATTTGACAAAAGTCCCCTTTTAAAGGCTTGAAATCCCTAAGGATAATATACCTCTTAGCTAAAATTCATTCTTAATCTATCTAAATGAAGAAAATCAGTAAGATAAATTCCATCAACTCTTAAAATTCCCCATGCCATTCTCATTACGAGCTCATTAAGAATCTACACCTCACATTAGGACCCTTTCCTAAGATTAGGGATAGATCCTAGGTTAGATTTCATTCATTGAATAAAGTAGATTTTTCAATGAATGGAACCTTAATTTTATAATTTCTAGAATTCTATAATTTCATTCTAATTATTTTATCTTTCAATCTTAGATTAAGAATAGGATAATCATCCTATTAAGCTTGATTTTTGTTTAATAGGATTTGCCTTAATCATTAATTCACATTTAGATTAAGACCCTAGATCCTTAGACTACCTTTGGATTATGTGATTAACTCCAATTTGTAGTATTTAATTCATAATCTCTAGTCTAGTAGATCTTGATCAGATCTTAATTTAGAACATCTAAATTCATTAATTAGGACATGGCGATTTTTTATTTAACTTATAATTGATTTTGATGAGTTTTAATTATTTTTAATTTATAAGGCTGTACTTCTAAGTTATATAACTTAGAATAGTTAGAATATAAGTAGAAAATAAATGATATCACCATATGTAGTAGAGTCCCTTACTTACTATTAAATTATTATTGCTTTCACATTCTTTATATTTTTGTGCTTTATTCCATGAACATATCATACAAGATAATTGTTGCATAAAATAAAAACATAAAAAAGATAGAATAACCTTGCATTGGGTTCAGTTATTGGTTGATTTTTTCACATAGTACCCCAATGGGTAGGGAAAGGTGAGATAAAGATTACGTAGTATTACTCATTGAGGAGTGTAATGTTAAGTTGGAACCTGAATAGTCTTGCAGATGTGCTTGCCCCTTCAACTATCTCTAAGATTATCTATAAAAATAAAGTAAATAACTAAAATTTGAATTGCATGTGTGTATACTGTCTCTCAGTTCAGTTATATAGCCCTAGCCTCCTTGTTGAAATAAGGAAATTTTATGCCTTAGCCTCCTTGTTGACACTAAGATCCTTGTAGCCCTAGCCTCTTTATTGACACTAAGAAATTTTGAGCCTTAGCCTCCTTATTGATGATAAGATCCTTATAGCCCTAGCCTCCTTATTGATGCTAGGAAATTTTGTGCCTTAGCCTCCATGTTGACGCTAAGATCCTTGTAGTCGTAGACTCCTTGTTGAAGCTAGAAAATTTTGTCACCTTAGCCTCCTTGTTGGTGCTAAGAATCATTTTGATATCAACAGGCTAGATTAACCTTTATCTGTATAGCAGTCACTATACATTATTTTACTATTTTACTTTTACTGATTTCTAATTTTAATTATACTTTACAATTACATTTTATTTTAGTCTGTTACTATACTTACTTGCTTATATATATAGGATGCTAAATATTTTGTTGCTTACTATACATATCATTGTTGGATTGGTTATTTTAAATTCACATAATTTATATGATCATCAGCATGTTTAGGGTTAGGTTTTCTTTCAATATTTTTACTATATTTACATATGTATCACATAGCCTTGTTTACTTTTGAGGTATTTCTTTTGCCTTACTATTGCTTAAGTTATAATTGCTGATATTTATATCTTTCCCTCTCTCCATTGCATGCTTATTGCTCTCATATTTAATTTCTTTTACTTAAGTTTAGGAAAATGGTGATATTAATAAATGCATGAAAATTTATTAGCTTAAAAAATATATTTAGACAATTTGTTTAATAAAAAATTTTTTTTGACTGTGGCCCTGCCATTGTGAAACTGATAAAATCAGAATATGATCAGTTGGAGACTTGGTGCCTGAGAAGAAGCCTTATCTTGAGGAGGAGCAGTAGGGTGGAGCTAAAGATATTTAGATCCTTTACTTTTTTTATGAGATTGAGTGAGTTTTTCTTATTTTATTTAAAATTATAAGTAATATTGTAATAATACATATACTCATGACTATAATTTCTTTACTATAGTATTATTTTTGAGCTATTTCATTTTGTCTCCCATTTGATTTATGGTAGATTGATGTACTATTTACTTTATTTGCTTCCGCACTCTATATTAGTATTTTATCTAGTGACTGATATTTATGCTTGTATTATGAGCATATCTCTCCCTTATTAATAGATTTTGGATTATATCTAATCCAATAATAAGTGAAGGATTTGCCAAAGTGGCACACCTCCGCTTGACCTAAACCTTGGGGATTAGGGGGTGGAGCGCCACATTGGTGCTCGGCCTTGACTAAGGAACATGGATGACACTTGGAAATAAAAATGGCTATATCTCATTTCATCCCAGACCACCAAAATGATTACTTGAGATCCTGATACATCTTACAGCTACCAGGGTGAACAATATAGCCAGAGTTATGAGCTTTCGATAATACTTATAACTGTAAGCTTTTAAGAATCCATATTTAGACTTCTATAAAATTACACCTTTGGCATCAAGACATAATTTAGATCTCTTGCCACTATAAATATCAAAAACTAATTGAGAATATGAAGGATCTTCTTTTTAAGCTTCAATTATCCTTGATCTAAGAGATGAGTCAGAATGAATAGTACATAGCAAATTGCATAAACCAGCAGATCTGATCAACTCTAAATTTAATCTTTTAAAGTCCTTGATCAATGAATTGCTACAACAAAATGAAGATAAATCTGCCTTATGACTTTGGGCATCAGCTACTAGATTAGCTTTACCCGGATGATAAATAATTTCTAAGTCATAATCACAAATTAGTTCTAACCACCTACGTTGATGGCAGTTAAGTTATTTTTGAGTGAAGATGTACTTTAAACTCTGATGATTAGTAAACATCTCACACTTAACTCATACAGGTAGTGTTTCCAAATTTTTAAAGCAAAACCTACACCTATAAGTTCTAGATCATGTACATGATAGTTTCTCTCATTTGGCTTTAGTTGTCTTGAAGCATAAGCTATGACATGATGATCTTGCATTAGAACACATCCCAGTCCTACCTTAGAGGTATCAGTATAAACATGAAAGTCCTTGCCTTCTTGAGGTAACATTAAGACTGGTGCAGAAGTTAACAGTTATTTCAACTTCTGAAAAGCTTCTTCATAGGCTGTGTTCCAAATAAAGGGAACTTCTTTACAAGTTAATTGAGTTAACAAAGATGTTATTTGAGAAAATCCAAGAACAAATCTTCTACAATATTCAGCAAGTCCTAAGAAATTATGGATTTTAGTTACAGATTTGGGTTAAACCCACTCTTGTACAGCTTGGATCTTCTTTTGGTCAATCTTATGCTTCAGCATCTATTACATGACCTACAAATGCCACTAAGTTGAGCCATAATTCACACTTTGAAAACTTAGCATATAGCTTATGCTCTCTTAATAGAATTAGGACAACACAAAGATAATTCTTATGATCAGCAATTGACTTGGAATAAATTAAGATGTCGTTGATGATGATTATGACGAACTGATCGAGGTAAGGCTTCAGAATGTGCTGCATTAAGTCCATAAAAATGAAAGGGGCATTAGAAAATCCAAAAGATATGACAAGAAACTCATAGTGCCCATAACGGGTCCTAAACACAGTCTTAGGAATATCTTTATCCTTAACTCGTATCTGGTAATATCCTATTCTCAAGTTAATTTTAGAATATACTTTTGCTCCAGCTAGTTGGTCAAATAAGTCATCTATTCCTGGAAGAGGATACTTGTTCTTCACAGTCACCTTATTGAGCTTGCAATAATCTATACTCATTCGCATGGATCCGTCCTTCTATTTAATGAAAAGGATAGGAGCTCCCCAAGGAGACATGCTAGGGTGCATAAAACCCTTTTCTAATAGTTCTTACAAGTGCTCATGAAGTTCTTGAAGTTCTTTTGGTGACATCTTATATGGAGCTTTGAATTTCAGTTGAGCTCCCGTAATTAATTCTATTGATAACTCTACCTTTCTTGTTGGGGGTAGTCCAGCAAACCATCTGGAAATACATCTATGAACTCTCTAACAATAGGGATATCCATTGGATTTCTCTCTCCCTTTTCATTGCCAATTAGAGTTACTAAAACAACACAGCAACCTTTACTGATTAGACTCTTAGCTTCACTTGCATTTATTAATGATGCCATTAGGCCAAGCTTGCCTATGAAGACTTCTGGTTTTCTTCCCACTTGAAGGAAATTTTTCTTTCTATAATAATCTATTATTACATTAATTTCCTTAGCCAATCAATTCCTAAGATTATGTCAAAGTTGGTAATTATCATAATAATAAGTTTGGAGGGAAATAATTAATTACTGATTGGGATGTCTATCAAACAAAATTTTTTTATTGCCATTTCAGCACCTGATGTTATTTGCACTCTCAAAGTATTATCTAAGCTGAAATGTTGAAAATTTAAAGAAGATGTACAATTCTCTGATATGAAAGAGTGACTAGCACTCGTATTAAAGAGTGTATTGCATAATTGATTCTTAATTATAAGGGTTCCTATAATAGAAAAGAAAGGAAAAATCAACTACTGCAAATGGAATTAAAAGCAAGCAGTGTATGAAAATAAATGCATTGATATTGAAAACTAAATAAGAAAAATTAAGTATAAGACGTACCGGTTACCATGTCACTTTCTTCTTTAGTAGTAAAAGCAGAGAGCGCATAGACTCTCGGTATTACTGGAGATTGGACCATAGCCTTGCCTTTGTCGGCATGACTACTTTGTCCTTGTTTTTGGATATGAGAATATTACCTCTTCTGATCATGAGTATTTCCACTTGAAGGAGGAGGCATGAGTGTGAGATGAGGAACCCTGGAGTTGTAAGGAGTAGGATTTTGAACTATTTGTTGATGATTGATTCTCATCCTATCAACAGTCCAGTCTGCTTGACAATCTTGATGTTTATGATTAGTCCTACCGCAAATATAACATCAATTTCCTGTATGTAACACTTGCCGTATGGATGCGGCCTATTACATCTACTTGACTTCCCTCCATTCTGGCTTTTATTGGAGTTATGTAAAATACCTTTGGACTATGTGAATGGTTCCTCTTAAAGGACACTTTCCTTGAAGGTGGAGGATGGGGTCGTTTATGGGTCTCAAATTGAGCTTGGTGATGCTCAATCATTTGTGCTCCCTCAAGTAGTTTTGAAAAGTCATCATGATGTATAGGCATCAAGTGACATTTGATAGAGTTGTTAAGACCTTAAAGAAATCTGCTACATCTAGCCACCTCAGGGCAGGCTAGATTTGGCGCGAAGCGGGAGTATTTTCTAAACTCTATTGCATAATCATGCACAAAACGATCTCCTTGATTTAATTGCATGAAATTGTCTTCAATAATTGTTTGGGCAGAAGGGGGAATAAATTCATCTAGAAAGACTTGCTCAAATTCCTCCCACATAATGTCTTCCATACCTATATATGAAAAGCTGGACTTTACCCACTATCCCATCCAAATTCTATCTCATCATTAAATATGTGAGAGGCTAAGTGAATAAGTTCGCTTTCTAGACTTTTAATTCTCGCTAGGAGCTTATTTATAGAGTTGAACCAATTATCTGCCTCCATGGGAGAGGCTAATCCATTAAAGGTAGGGGACTTCAGCCAACAGAAAAGGGTCCACTACAAGACCTGAAGTGTGTAGATGCGGAATTACAACTGCCTTAGGAGTTGGGGCAGAAGTTTCTGGTATATTATGGAAATGAGGAAGTGGAAGTAGGGAAGTTTGGGATATCATAAGAGATGAGAAAGGAGTAATTAGAGATGGTTGAGAGGGGTTGCTAGAAGAATCCATCCTCTCTACTGCTATAGATTGAGCTTTTATCATAACTTTAAACATCCTTAATATATGCCGCATCTCTTCGTTAAGAGATGTAGCAACATGTTATGCATCCTTTATAATAGAAGAAGAAGGAACTTCATGATATGGATTCATTCTATTAAATAAAGAAAAATAAAAATTCAGAATAAATAGAAAGGGAAAAGATTCTCTTAAAATTCTATAAAAGTTTGTAGTACTTAGGAAGAGTACACAAAATAGTAAGGAAATAGAAGCTACAAGCTTCAAGTGACTATGAAAGGAATTAGAAAGGTGTTCTAGTTCACTCTTGATTTTCCATCTAGAGTCAGTTATTTAAATTAAAATAAGATTAAATCAATTATTGAATTTGAAGTTTGTTCACTTTCCTATGGTTACATTCTTTAAATATTTTTACCTTTCTGTGTTGTTGTCTTGGATGAGTGGATATCTCATTTTAACTCAATATTCTTAACCTTGCCTTTGATACCAACTATAATGACCCCAATAATTTGATAGAAGATTAATCCAAAGTTGGGATGTTACCTTAGAATCTAATACACAATTAGAAGAAAGCTAATCAAACACTAGATACTAAGTGGCCAAGTCACTTTATGAGTAATTATCAAGTTAAGATAATTTATAAAGGAAATAAAATTAAGGAGATATGTAAGAAGACATTACAAGTATAAACAATACAAGAAATTAAAATCATCCACTCATGCAACCTAAGTAGTTACAAAATAAGTAACATAATATAGATATAAGTAGGGATAGGTAAAAATAACTCAAGCAAGCAGTATAGTTTAATTATTACAAGCCTTTAAGAAATGAAAGAGCAAAAGTAAAATAAATGTAATCACACACTCTCTCTCTCTCTTTAATAAAAGTATAAGTAAACATTTATAATAAGCGGAAGCAAATTTCTTTTAAGCTCTTCATGCACTTAAATATACATTACCTGAATCAAAGAGCTCTTGGTCTATCATATTTTGGTATTTAAATATGATAGGACAAAGCCAATAAAAGAAAATATGTAGCTAGACTAAATAATTTAAGAACATTTTAAGATTAGCTATTATTTATGTTAATTGGATATCACAAGTATAATTTATAATTTAAACTAAGCAGTGGAGCTATAAAAGCTATTAAGTATGGAAAAAAAAATAGATATAACTATAAAGAAGGACAGTATGAAAGAAATTGAGTAAGAAACTCACTTGTATTTAGTTCTAGCTGGCATCCAAAATTGGTAAGGGAAAAGCATCCTAAGAGGCTAGAAACCACTGTGTGCATTTAAAGTAAATGAAATGAAAGCTACATATTCAATTAAATTTATGCTAAGTAATAAAATGAAATATAGTGAAGCATTTAAATGAAATTAAGCAACATACACTATTTTTTAAATGAAATATAAGTAAGTAGAACACAATACTAAAAATAGAAAGTATAAAGCACAGAAAGTAAAGAAAGTATCTTAGACTCTTGGTCTAAGACAAATATTTCCTAGGACGAGGAAAAGTAATTATAACTAAATATTTATGAAGAGATCATACAATCAATAAGATTATAAAATAACTCTTATATTATTAGATGAAGTTATGTTAATAAACTATCTCATTCTACATGAGTATTCAACATAATGGGACAAGGAGTTAAGCACGTATGCCTAACTAGTTTAGTGGGATTTTGAACATTCACATTTACCCTCTCTAAAATATGTAGTCCTTTAATAAGGCTAATAGGTGAAAACATGCGGATCAGTCGTAGCTAAGCGAACACGGAACAATGGGTTCTATGAATCCTGACCATCCCATGTTTTTTAAGGATAATTGAACGACTCATTTAATTCTGATCCAAATCAGAATGATCTGACTGTCCGATCAAAAGATCGAACGAACTGTTCAGATCAAAATTATGTATGTCTCTGTTGTCGTTCGTACGATCGCACGCAGAGGTGCAGGAGTGGAGGTACAATCCTTCTAATGATATCCTCCTTTGAGTTTTATCTTCTTAGGCATTTCTTTTATTTTCATAGACTTACCTGAAAGAATTGGCGGAAGTCGAACGCTGCAAGAGAAGCTGCATTTGAACCTATCCTAAAATTGACAGAACTGCAAACGATAAACCTACAGGTACTAGTTCCTTCGTTCCTTCCCTAAATTACTTAGCTTAGTATATTCCTAGCATTTTATTGCTCTTTAGAGCTTCGATCAGCCTCGATTAGAACTGATCGAACTCGTATTAGTTAATTCCTTATCTATAATTTTAGGGTTTAGCCTGAGAACCTAGGGTATCATCTAACAACTCTCATCTTTATTAGAAGATCCCGGTTTTGATCCTAGAAGGACGACTTCGGTAAGGCCTTCTCGCCAGCGAGCATGCTATCTCCAGGAGTAATCAGAATCGCCAAGTAACCTAAATCATAAGTTGCCTTTCTCGGTGGCTAAATGAGGACGAAGCGTCTCACCTGTGGTTATGATCTCTGCCTGGGTTTTCTAACTGAATCGGATTGGTTTAGTGCTTTAGAACCGCGTCGTCTTCCCTGAAATAAGAAAGACACGTGTCGGCATCCCAGGCAGTTGTATCAGTATGTGAGTATTTGTGCTTTCAATGATATTCAATTTTTCGTGCCTGTTAATAATTATTTATCATCTCTTAAAATTCTGTGCCTCTTTAAAATTATGTGCTGAAATTAATTTATGTGTATTATTTGTCAATGATTAATGGAATGTATTTAATCATTTCTCAGTAATTTAATTAATATTCAAAACCTCACTGAATTAGTTAAACAGATATGTTTAACTCATTATCCCATTCTATTGAACACTCTTGTAAAATGAGATAGTTTCTTAACATAACTTCAACTAATAATATAAGAGCTCTTTTACAATCTTATTGATTGTAAAATCTCTTCATAACTATTTAGTTATAATTATTTTTCATAGTCCTAAGCTATGTTTATCTTAAACCAAGAGTCTAAAATACTTTCCTTACTTACTATGCTTTACACTCTTTATTTTCACTATTATGTTCTGCTTACTTACAGTTCATTTAGAATACAATGTATGTTGCTTAATTGTATGTAAATGCTTCACTGTATTTCATTTACTTAACATAAATTTCATTGAACATGTGTTACTTTCATTTAATTTATTTTAAATGCACATAGTAGTTTCTAGCATCTTAGGATGCTTTTTCCTTACTATTTTTGGATGCACGCTAGAACCTAATACAAGTGAGTATTTTTACTCAACTTCTTTTATACTGTCCTTCTTTACAGTTGTGTCTACTCTTTTTTTCCATGCTTAATAGCTTTTATAGCTTCGCTAGTTAGTTTAAATTGTAAATTAGGCTTGTGATATCCAATTAACTTAAAATATAGCTAATCTTAAAATGTGTTTAGACTGTTTAGTCTAACTATATTTTTTCTTTTATTGGCTTTATTTTATCATATTTAAATACCAAAATATAATAGATCAAAAGCTCTTTAATTCAGGTAATGTGGGTCCAAGTGCATGAAGAGCTTAAAAGAAATTTGCTTCCGCTTATTATAAATTCTTACTTTCATTTTTATTTAAGTGAGAGAGAGTGATTACATTTATTTTACTTTTACTCTTTCATTTTAAAAAAAGGCTTGTAGTAACTAAACTTCAACTATTTACTTGAGTTTTTTTTACTTACCTACTACATATATCTTTGTTGTGTTACTTATTTTGTAACAGCTTAGGTTAAATGAGTGGATGATATTAATTATTTATATTATTTATACTTACAATAACTTCTTACATATCTCCTTAATTGTATTTCTTTTATAAATTATTTTAATTTGACAACTACTCATAAAGAGACTTGGCCATTTATTATCTAGTATTTGATTAGTTTTTTTTCTAATTGTGCATTAGATGCTAAGGTAACGTCCCAATATTTGATTAATCTTCTATCCAATTATTGAGGTTGTTACAACGACTAAGGAGGAATTGAAGCGAGCTGGAGCTTCCAAGCGACTCGCGGAGAAGCACAGGGAGTCTGAACACCATACCTAGCTTTCTCTTAATGGTTCACATCAGCTAGGTCCACTAAGAGTGATGAGAGCTCCAGGGGATTTATCTAGGGAATTGAGGAATCACAGTGAGCAAAGGGACTCACTGTGATGTCCAAAGGGTATTTATAGGAAGTGGGAAGGTCTAGGGATGGATGCCTGAGCTGGAAGTCATGGTTCAGGCTCAGGCCGAGGGAGAGGTGTGCTTTTAACGGACAAGAGAAATTTAGGAAGATGGTAGCCGACAAACTGTTGGTCTTGAGGGTAGAGGGGGAAGATCAGGGTGTTCCTGTACTGCCACTAGGCCTGGAGCATCGAGCTATTGGAGGGGGGGGGCAGGCAAGTGGAAGGCGAGTTGGAGGAGATAATCCACACTGCTAGGCTTACTAGGGGCCATCTGATCACAGAGCTATTGGGGCTGGATGGTCCCTGATGCGCTACTTAACTGATAAAATATGGGGGAGGCATCAGTAGTTATATGTGGAGGGTCAATTTGATGGCTAGGATTGGATTAAGGCGCGGGTAGTGTACGCCGTTGGATGGATCACGCTAAGATTCGTGCTAGCGCAATCATTCACAAGGACATATGCGCCACTGTTGGGACCATGATGCAAATATGTAGCGGTCTCGATAGCAAATCTCACATATAATAAAATTAATATATTTAATTTAAATAATATAATCATTTAATTAATTAAATAATAATTCTAATAAATATTAAATCTAATTTAGGACCAATTAAACTCTAAAAGTTTCCAAAAATTTATCATTAACTAATTAGGGTATGAGGAATTTAAAAATAAAATAAAATTTTTATTTGAAGATCAATTTAATTTAACTATTTCTTATGATCCAAAAATAGGTAAAAATAGCTAGGATGATCAATTTAACTCCGATTGATTTCAAATTTTTTGGGTTAGGTTTAGATGATCCATTGAGTCTAATGATATGAAAACTAAAACTTAATTTGGCTTAAATTAACTTGGTTTAACTAGGATAACAAGTATGGTTGTTATAATGGCAGAGTCGGATTTGAATTTCGATGAGTATTTTTTTTTGTTATTTTAAATATATTAAAATATTCGACTAAATTCCAACGACTTCTAATTGCATTCAAAACATCACTTTTAGCTAATTTGGAAGAATGAGTGCAATGGCAAAGTTTAATTTTTAATTTGAGGTCAAAATAATCAGGTCACTTTCCAAGGTTCCTAAAAATTCTAAAATTATTCTTTGATCCATTTGACATCTAATTTGGACCAAAATATCTGGGTGAGGCCCTAATGATCATTTGAGTGTGTTAGAATCAAAATTAAGACTTGGTTTAATCTTAATTGACCAGAGTAACAACTTGGGTTAGTACACTAACAATAGTTAGAGACCTCTGGCATCGTGGGAGACAAACTCTAATGCCAGTTGTATGGGAGAATTCTACTGTCTAGAGTGAGTGGAACTAGGACGATGGTGAACAGGACTAGGAGTTTACTCAACCATTTGATTGATTGAGTAGAAAAGTAGAACGACCCTGATGTGTCGAGGCGCAACGGCTGATTGCTGATTAGATCGCAACCGTTAGAGGGTTAGGAAATTAATTAATTTTAATTAAATTCTATTTTAATTAATTAATGCTATTTAAAATAAATTCAATTTAGGTACAAATAGTCTTCAAAAATATATTTTTAGCTAAATTGAGTATAAGAAATTTAAAAATATAATCAAATTTTGATTTAGATATCAATTTAATTTATCAATTATCTAAGTCAATATATTGACTAAATAATTAATAGATCAAATCGAGTTCCCATAAATCTTAATTTTAAGGGTTATGTTCTAATGACATTTAGAACGTAATTGAACAAAAATAAAGATTTAGTTGTCTAAACTGAGCATGGTAACAACCTAAGTTTGTTACAATTTGGTAGATAACATGTGACTTGTATTAGATCTTGTGTGTATGAAAATTCAATCTTAAATAAAATATCATGATTTTGAGCTAAAATTTGTCTTTCACTTTTAATAGAATGAATAGATGTTAATAATTAAAATTATATTATGAATGTTAGTAAATTGCATTTTACGAAATTCTTATTGTGCTTGATAATCTTTGATTCAAAGCCTATGCATCTAGAGCATCTAGACAGCGAATGAAGTGACATAAGTTCGCTGAGCATGATTATTCGTGCTTAAACTATAAATCAAAGACTTAATCAGTTAAGCCGATAAGAATGATATAAGTAAATCTTTAAACTTCATAGCTCAAAACCCTGCTCAGCCTGGCCGTGGAGAACCAAATTCATGTTGCAATAGGGTCTCGAGGGCCGTCTTGCAACCTTTTTTGCTCGAGCGAGGAGAGCATGCAGGCAAGGATGACATTGCAGTACCTGGGACTGAAGAAGGCTAAGGAAGGGAGGGTGGCCATGCTGTACAGGAAATCATCCATATGTTCGTTTGGCCGGATTAGCTGCTATGTTGCACACTTAAGCAATGGGCGATGGCTGTGTCTTCTAAAAATTTTCTATGTAGCTAAGTATAGACCTGTCGATTATTACCGGTCGAGTTCGAGAATATGATAACTCAACGTCGAATTAAGAGATTAATCCACCATTAGATTGCTAATGAGCAAAACTTTATTGAGTTATTTAAATAAGATAGTGTAATGCATAGAATATATTAAACCTTAAAATTTTTTCTTTTGAAACTTTTTTAGATTTTGTGAGAAATCAAACTTCTCAAAATCTTACAATATAAATCAAATCTGGTAATCAAACAACTATAATTTTAAATTAATTAGATTTCAATTAGTTTACACATATTTAATATAAATAAATATTAATCTGGTCAAAATAATCTGGTCAATTTCCAGGATTCCTATAAATTCTAGAATCAGAATTTGATCCATTTGACTTCTAATTTAAACCAAAATATTTGGGTGAGGTCCTAATGACCATTTGAGTGTGTTATCATCAAAAGTAAGACTTGATTTAGTCTTAATTGACCAGGGTAAACTAGCAATGGTTATAGACCTTTGGCATCGTGGGAGATAAACTCTAATGCGGGTTATATGGGAGAATTCCACTATCTAGAGTGAGCAGAACTGGGACGATGGTGAACAGGACCTGGAGTTTACTCAATCGTCTAAAACTTGCATTTAATGTTGTGCATGAAACTTGCATTTAAAATTTTGAATCCCTTGGTTGCATTTATGAGAATTTTTTGTGCTATATTTGAGACCTATGCTTGTATATTGTGTGTGAATTTTGTATGTGGAAAGTATATGTGAAAATTTTATATTTGTGTCATAATTATGTGGACATATGTGCATGTGTAACTTGTGTGCTTATGTGTGAATTATGCAGGTGTGCTTTATTTTAAAATTTTATATTTATGTGAATTTATATGTAAAAAACTAAGAATAAGTTTTGTGTCTTTGTGCTTGTGTGAAATATGTACAAGATAAAATTGTTTATATTTGTTTTGTTAAATAGTATGCAAGATAGTTAGTGTGTGTTTTGTTTGAAATTTATATATTTATGTAAATTTTATTTGCACAAAAGTAAGAATGATTTGTGTGTGTGTTTGTGTGAAATGTGTAAAAGATAGAATTTTATGTGTTTTCTTAAATAGTATGTAAGATTTATGTTTCATATATGAATTTTGTGCTCTATAACGTTGTGCATTAAACTTGAATTTAAATTTGTGAATCCTTTGCTTGCATTTATGAGAATTTTATGTGCTACATTTGAGAACTATGTTTGTATATTGTGTGAACTTTGTATGTGAAAATTATATGTGAAAGTTTTGTATGTGTCAGAATTATGTGGACATTTGTGCATGTGTAACTTGTGTGCTTATGTGTGAATTATGAATGTGTGCTTTATTTTAAAATTTTATGTTTATGTGAATTATTTGTAAAAACATAAAATAAATTTAGTATCACTGTGGTTGTGTAAAATATGTACAAGATAAAATTATTTATGTGAGTTTTCTTAAATAGTATGCAAGATGTGTATGCATAGTTGGTGTATATTTTGTTTAAAATTTATATATTTATTTAAATATTTTTGTACAAAATTAAGAATATATTTTGTATGTTTGTGTAAAATGTGTAAAAGTTAGAATTTTTTGTGTTTTCTTAAATTGTATGTAAGATTTGTGTAGGCATATGTGATTTTTGTGCTCAATAATGTTGTGCTTGAAACATACATCAAAATTTTTTATTCTCTTACTTGCATTTATGAGAATTTTGTGTACTTAAATATTGTGCGGATAAATGTAAGCGTATTTTGCTTGCAAAAGTATTGAATGCATATGAATGGTATGAGAATTGTGTAATTATTAGAATTAGGTGTGAGTGCACTTGCATGTGAGTGAGAATTTTATATTTTCAAACCATAAAAGGTCAAGCTATCAATCACAAAATTTGTGCGAGAGATATTTTGTGCGTAAATTGATTGTGTGATGTAGACTAATTTGCCAAATTGTATGCAAGTCTTAAGCCATAGAAGGTTGATCTAATCAAGTACAAAGATTGTGTAAATGATATTTTGAGTGTGTGAATTTTGATTGTGATAAAGATACTAGTTGTCTCACTTTCCTCAGTGGGAGGGTTTTCCTAAGCAAATTATTGCTCCATTGGTAAGTATTTTTGTTATATGCAAATTTTTTATATTCTTTGTAGTTTTTGTGGTATAGACTAATTTGCCAAATTGTATGCATTTCTTAAGCCATTGAAGGTGGACCTAATCAAGTTCAAAGATAAGTTTTTTTGTTATATGCAGAATTGTTATATTCTTTGCATCATATTGTTTTCTATACAGCTGTGTCACTCTCCTTCTATCTTTTTTGGCAAGCTTTCTTTCCGAAAAATGAATAGATGGATTCTAATATTCATGCGATTATCGTTCTTTCCTCATTGGGAGAGTTTTTTCAATGGCAGTGTCAATCCAACTCATTTGTAGCTCCGCTTGTAAGTTCACTTTTTGTTCAATGCAAATTTTATATTCTTTGCATAAGATATTGCTTTTTATTCATTTGTGCTTCTAAATTTTTTTTTCTCTTTATATTGTTTTTAGATTATTTTAAGAGATTAAATGCTTGAAGTATGTGTTCATATAATTCAATTTAACTAGATATTCTTACTTGCATGTGTGCATTTAGCATTAATTTTTATGATACTTTTGTGTGAAATAATTTATGTGCGAATTTTGTGTTAATCTTAATTCCTTGTTTACCACAAACTTCCTCTATTGTCTCCATCCTATTCTAAATGTAATTTTAGTTCATGTGAATTTTATGTATGTGTAAATATTGTTTGTTGAAGTTTTATGTGCATCAATGTGTGCAAAATTATGTGTTGTGTTAGAACTTTTTATGTGATTGTCTTGTGCATGTGTGAGTGAATTTTATGCATGTGTGCATGCATTACAATTATAATTATGAATTATGTTTGTATGAGAAAGAGTTTTGCACTGGTATGGCACCAATTTTGTGTGTGAGTATTGTGAGTTGGAATTTTAAGTGAAAAATTTTGTGTTTTCCTAAATAGCAAGTAAGATTTGTGTTTTCTTAAATAGTATGCAAGATTTATGCTTCATATATGAATTTTGTGCTCTATAATGTTGTGCGTGAAACTTGCGTTTAAATTTTTGAATTGCTTGCTTGCATTTATGAGAATTTTATATGCTACATTTGAGGACTATGTTTTTATATTGTGTGTGAACTTTGTATGTGGAAAGTATATCTGAAAATTTTATATTTGCCATAATTATGTGGTCATATGTGCATGTGTAACTTGTGTGCTTATGTGTGAATTATGCAGGTGTGCTTTATTTTAAAATTTTATATTTATGCGAATTTATATTTAAAAAATTAAGATTAAGTTTTGTGTCTTTGTGTTTGTGTGGAATATGTTCAATATAAAATTGTTTATATTTATTTTGTTAAATAGTATACAAGATAGTAATAAGTGTTTTGTTTAATATTTATATATGTATGTAAATTTATTTGCACAAAACTATGAATGAATTTTGTGTGTTTGCGTAAATGAAATGTGTTAAATATAGAATTGTTTGTGTTTTCTTAAATAGTATGCAAGATTTGTGTTTCATATGTGTAGATTTTGAATGTGATAAAGATACTAGTTGTCTCGCTTCCTTAGTGCTAGTGTTTTACTAAGCAAGTTGTTGCTCCATTGGTAAGTATCTTTGTTATATGCAGATTTTTTATATTCTTTGCAAATTTTGTGATATAGACTAATTTGCCAAATTGTATGCATGTCTTAAGCCATAGAAGATGGACCTAATCAAATGCAAAGATTGTGCAAATGGTATTTTAAGTGTGTTAATTTTGATGTGTTAAAGACATCAGTTGTTTTTGGCTTTCCTCAATGGGAGAGTTTTCTTAAGTAAATTGCTGCTCCATTATTTTTGTTATGCTGGTTTTTTATATTCTTTGCATCATATTCTTTTTCTCTACAATGGTGTCTCTCTCATTCTCTCTTCATTGACAAGCTTTCTTTCCGGAATACAAACAGAGGGACACCGATATTCATAGGAGCTGTCTCTCTTACCTCAATGGGAGTATTTTTTTAAGAAAGTTGCTACTCCATTCATAAGTTTTTTTGTTATATGCAGATTTTTTATATTCTTTGCATTAGATTGTTTCCTTTGGCAAGCTTTTTTTTCGGAAAACAAACAGAGGGATTCCAATATTCATGCGATTATCGCTCTTTCCTCATTGGGAGAGTTTTCTCTACATCAATGTAATCCAATTCATTCGCAGCTCCGCTTGTAAGTGCACTTTTTGTTCTATGTAGATTTTTTATTCATTGCATAAGATACTGATTTTTATTCATTTATGCTTCTTATTTTTTTTTCTCTTTATATTCTTTTTTAAATTATTTTAAGAGATTAATTGCATGAAGTATGTGTACTTATAATTCAATTTGACTACACATTTTTACTTGCATGTGTGCAATTAGCATTAATTTTTATGATAATTTTGTGTGCGAATTTTGTGTTAATCTTCATTCCTTGATTACCACAAACTTCCTTTATTGTCTCCATCTGTTCTATATATAATTTTAGTTCATGTGTGAATTTTTTGTATGTGTAAATATTGTTTGTTGGAGCTTTATGTGGCATGGTTTTGTGCAAAATTCTGTGTTGTTATGTTAGAATTTTTTATCAAATTTTCTTGTGCATGTGAGTGAAATTTGTTTGACAATTTCTTAATTGTATACATGTGTGCATGCTTTACAATTATAATTAAGAATTATGTTTGTATGAGGAAGAGTTTGGAACAGTTGTGACATTAATTTTGTGCTAGTATTGTGAGTTGAACTTTTATGTGAAAAAATTATGTGTTTCGCATTTATGTGATTTTGTTTGAATAAAAGAATTTAGTTTGTGTAGTCTTTTCTTTAGTAATTGAGAAAATATTATGTGCTATATTTAAGAGTTATGTTTGTTCGTTTGTGTGTGAACTTTATATGTGAAAATTAATTGTGAGAATTCTTTTGTTTTTATGACTACGAGCCTCAAATATTCATGTGTGAGTGATTGCATGAATTTGTTGTGCTATTTTATGGGTTTATGCTTCATATGTATGCATGATTTTCATTGAATATGAGAATTTTCTTAGACAGTATTGTCTTTGGGTATAAGAGAGAATTTATGTGCTACATTTGAGAACAATGTTTATAAAGTGTGAAAACTTTGTATGTCAAGATTATATGAGAAAATTTTGTATCCGTGTGTCATAATTATATGGATATGGATATATGTGCATGTGTAACTTGTGTGGTTATGTGTGAATTATGAATGTTTGCTTCATTTTAAAATTTAATATTTATGTGAATTTATATGTAAAGGCTAAGAATAAGTTGTGCCTGTGTTTGTGTAAAATATGTACAAGATAAAATTATTTGAGTTTTTTTAAATAGTATGCAAGATAGTTATTGTGTGTTTTGTTTTAAATTTATATATTTATGTAAATTTATTTGCACAACACTAATAATGTTTTGTGTGTGTGCTTGTGTGTGTGAAATGTGTAAAAGATAGAATTTTTTGTGTTTTCTTAAATAGTATATAAGATTTGTGTTTCATATATGAATTTTGTTCTCTATAATATCTTGCGTAAAACTTGATTTTAAATTTGTGAATCCTTTGCTTACATTTATGAGAATTTTATGTGCTACATTTAAGAACTAGGTTTGTATATTGTATATGAACTTTGTATATAAAAATTATATGTGAAAGTTTTGTACTTGTGTGCGTCAAATTATGTGGACATATGTGCATGTGTAACTTGTGTGCTTATGTGTGAATTATGAATGTGTGGTTTATTTTAAAATTTTATATTTATGTGAATTTTTTGTAAAAAAACACAAATAAATTTAGTATCTTTGCGTTTGGGTAAAATATGTACAAGATGGAATTATTTATGTCAATTTTTTTAAATATTTTGCAAGATATGTGTATGCATAGTTGATGTATGTTTGTTTAAAATTTATATATTTATGTTAATAGTTTTGTACAAAACTAAGAATGGATTTTGTGTTTGCTTGTGTGTGTGAAATGTGTAAAAAATAGAATTTTTTGTGCTTTCTTAAATAGTATGTAAGATTTGTGTAGGCATATGTGATTTTTGTGCTCAATAATGTTGTGCGTGAAACATACATTTAAATTTTTGAATCTCTTTCTCGCATTTATGAGAATTATGGGTTCTTAAGAATATTGTGCGGATAAATGTAAGTATGTTTTGCTTGCAAAAATATCGAATGCACACGAATGGTATGAGAATTGTGTAGTTATAAGAGTTAAGTGTGAGTGCATTTGCATATGAGTGAGAGTTTTATATTTTCAGACCCTAAAAAGTCAAGCTTATCAATCACAAAATTTGTGCGAGAGATATTTTGGTAAATTGATTGTGTGATATAGACTAATTTGCTAAATTGTACGCAAGTCTTATGCCATAGAAGGTTGACCTAATCAAGTACAAAGATTGTGTAGATTTTGATTGTGATAAAGATACTAGTTGTCTCGCTTTCTTAGTGGGAGGGTTTTCCTAAGCAAACGTTGCTCCATTGGTAAGTATTTTTGTTATATGCCGATTTTTTATATTCTTTGCAGATTTTGTGATATAGACTAATTTGCCAAATTGTTCGCATGTCTTAAGCCATAGAAGGTGGACCTAATCAAGTACCAAGATTGTGCAAATGATATTTTAAGTGTGTAGATTTTGATTGTGATAAAGATAGTAGTTGTCTTGCTTTCTTCAATGGAGGGTTTCCCTAAGCAAATTGTTGCTCAATTGGTAAGTATTTTTGTTATATGCTGGTTTTTTATATTCTTTGCATCATATTTTTTTTCTCTACTGCGGTGTTTCTTTCCTTCTCTAGTCATTGGCAAACTTTCTTTCCGGAATACGAATAGAGGGATGATGATATTCATTGGAGCTCTCTCTTACCTCAATGGGAGGGTTTCAATAAGAAAGTTGCTGCTCCATTCATAAGTATTTTTGTTATAGGAAGATTTCTTATATTCTTTGCATTAGATTATTTTCTCTACAGCGGTGTCACTCTCCTTCTGTCTTCTTGGCATGCTTTTTTTTTTCCGGAAAACGAACAGAGGGATTCCAATATTCATGCAATTATCGTTCTTTCCTCATTGGGAGAGTTTTCGCTACATCAATGTCAATTCAATTCATTTGCAGCTCTGCTTGTAAGTGCACTTTTTGTTCTATGTAGATTTTTTATTTCTTACATAAGATAATATGCTCTTTATTCATTTGTGCTTCTTAATTTTTTTTCTTTTTATATTCTTTTTAGATTATTTTAAGAGATTAATTGCATGAAGTATGTGTACATAAAATTCAATTGACTAGATATTCTTACTTGCATCTGTGCATTTAGCATTAATTTTTATGACAATTTTGTGTAAAATAGTTTGTGTGCAAATTTTGTGTTAATCTTCATTCCTTGTTCACTACAAACTTCCTCGATTGTCTACATCTTGTTCTATATGTGATTTTTGTTCATGTGTGAATTTTGTGTATGTGTAAATATTATTTGTTGGAGTTTTATGTGCATCGATGTGTGCAAAATTCCGTGTTGTTGTGTTAGAACTTTTTATGTGATTTTCTTATACATGTGTGAGTAAAATTTGCTTGAGAATTTCTTAGTTGTATACATGTGTGCATGCATTACATTGATATTTAAGATTTATGTTTGTATGAGGAAGAATTTTGAATAGTTGTGATAAATTTTGTGTGTGAGTATTGTGAGTTGAAATTTGTAGTGAAAACATATGCGTGTTTCACATCTATACATGATTTTGTTTGAATATGAGAATTTTATTTGTGTAGTCTTTTCTTTGGGTAAATAAGAAAATTTTATGTGTTATATTTAAGAGTTATGTTTGTTTGTTTGTGGTGAAATTTGTATGTGAAAATTATTTTTGAGAATTCTTTTGTATTTATGACTACCAACCTCAAATATTCATGTGTGACTGATTGCATGAATATGTTGTGCTATTTTATGGGTTTATGTTTCATATCTATGCATGATTTTCATTGAATATAAGAATTTTCTTGGTACAATATTGTCTTTTGGGTATAAGAGAGAATTTTATGTGCTACATTTCAGAGCAATGTTTGTATATTGTGTGAGAAAACTTTGTATGTCGAAATTATATGTAAAAATTTTGTATGTGTCATAATTATGTGAACATATGTGCATTTGTAACTTGTGTGGTTATGTGTGAATTACGAATGTGCTTTATTTTAAAATTTAATATTTATGTGAATTTTTTTATGCAAAAACTAAGAATAAGTTATGCCTTTATGTTTGTGTGAAATATGTACAAGATAAAATTATTTGAGTTTTTTAAATAGTATGCAAGATAGTTTATGAGTGCTTTGCTTAAAATTTATATATTTATCTAAATTTATTTGCACAAAACTAATAATGATTTGTGTGTGTGTTTGTGAGTGTGAAATGTGTAAAAGATAGAATTTTTTGTGTTTCTTAAATAATATGTTAGATTTATGTTTCGTATATGAATTTTGTGGTCTATAATGTCTTGCGTGAAATTTGAATTTAAATTTGTGAATTCCTTGCTTGTACTTATGAGAATTTTTTGTGTTATATTTGAGAACTTTGTTTGTATATTGTGTGTGAACTTTGTATATGGAACTTATATGTGAAAGTGCTATATGTGTGTGGGTCAAAATTATTTGGACATATGTGCATGTGTAAGCTGTGTGCTTATGTGTGAATTATGAATGTGTGCTTTATCTTAAAATTTTATATTTATTTGAATTATTTGTAGAAAACATAAATAAATTTAGTATCTTTGCGCTTGTATAAAATATGTACAAGATAGAATTATTTATGTGAGTTTTCTTAAATAATATGCAAGATAAATGTATGCATAGTTGATGTACGTTTTGCTTAAAATTTATATATTTATGTTAATAATTTTGTACAAAATTAAGAAAATATTTTGTGTTTGTTTGTGTGTGAAATGTGTAAAAGATTTATTTTTTGTGTTTTCTTAAATAATATGTAAGATTTGTGTAGGCATATGGATTTTTGAGCTCAATAATATTGTGCGTGAAGCATACATTTAATTTTTGAATCCCTGCTTTCATTTATGAGAATTTTGGGTTCTTAAATATTGTGCAGATAAATGTAAGTGTGTTTTGCTTGCAAAAATATCGAATGCACATGAATGGTTATAAGAATTAGGTGTGAGTGCACTTGCATATGAGTGAGAATTTTATATTTTCTAACCATAAAAGGTTAAGCTGATTAATCACAAAATATGTGCGTGAGATATTTTGTGCATCAATTAATTGCGTGATATAGACTAATTTGCCAAATTGTATGCAAGTCTTATGCCATAGAAGGTTTACCTAATCAAATACAAAGATTGTGCAAATGATATTTTGAGTGTGTAGATTTTGATTGTGATAAAGATACTAGTTATTTCGCTTTCCTCAGTGGGAGGGTTTTCCTAAGCAAATTGTTGCTCCATTGGTAAGTATTATTGTTATATGCAGATTTTTTATATTCTTTGCAGATTTTGTGATATATATTAATTTGCCAAATTGTACGTATGTCTTAAGCCATAGAAACTGGAACTAATCAAGTACAAAGATAAATATTTTTGTTATATGCAAATTTCTTATATACTTTGCATCTGATTGTTTTCTCTACAGCAGTGTCACTCTCCTTCTGTCTTCTTTGGCAAACTTTCTTTTTTGAAAATGAATAGAGTGATTCCAATATTCATGCGATTATTGCTCTTTCATCATTGGGAGAGTTTTCTCTACATCAGTACCAATAGAATGATTCCAATGTTCATGTGATTATTGCTCTTTCATCATTGGGAGAGTTTTTTCTACAGCAGTGCCAATCTAACTCATTTGCTGTTCCGCTTGTAAGTGCACTTTTTGTTCTATGCAAATTTTTTATCCTTTGCATAAGATACTGCTTTTTATTAATTTGCACTTCCTAATTTTTTTTCTCTTTATATTCTACTTAGATTATTTCAAGAGATTAAATGCTTGAAGTATGTGTATAAAAAGTGCATGTGTGCTTTTAGCATCTAATATTTTCTCTTTATACTCTACTTAGATTATTTGCACTTCCTAATTCAATTTAACTAGATATTTTTACTTGCATGTGTGCTTTTAGCATTAATTTTTATGACAATTTTGTGTGAAATATTTTGTTTGAGAATTTTGTGTTAATCTTAATTGCATATTTTCCACAAACTTCCTATATTTTCTCCAACCTATTCTATATGTAATTTTTGTTCATGTGTGACTTTTATGTATGTGTAAATATTATTTGTTGGAGTTTTATGTGCATTGATGTGTTGAAAATTTTGTGTTATTGTGTTAGAACTTTTATCTGATTTTCTTATGCATGTGTGAGTGAAATTTGTTTGACAATTTATTAGTTGTTTGCATGTGTGCATGCATTGCAATTATATTTAAAAAAATTATGTTTGTATGAGGAGTTTTGCACAGGTTTGACACATTTTTTGTGTGAGTATTGTGAGTTGGAATCTTAAGTGAAAAATTTGTGTTTTCATAAATAGTGTGCAAGATTTGTGTTTTCATAAATAGAGTGCAAGATTTGTGTTTCATATATGAATTATGTGCTCTATAATGTTGTCGGTGAAACTTGCATTTAAATTTTTGAATCCCTTGCTTGTATTTATGAGAATTTTATGTGCTACATTTGAGAACTATGTTTATATATTGTGTGAACTTTGTATGTGGAAAGAAAATGTGAAAATTTTATGTGTCATAATTATGTGGACATATATACATGTGTAACTTGTGTGCTTATATGTGAGTTATGTAGGAGTATTTTATTTTAAAATTTTATATTTAAGTGAATTTATGTAAAAAACTAAGTATATGTTTTGCATCTTTGTGTTTGTGTGAAATATGTATAAGATAAAATTGTTTATATTTGTTTTGTTAAATAGTATGCAAGATAGTAAATGTGCGTTTTGTTTAATATTTATATATGTATGTGAATTTATTTGCACAAAACTAAGAATGAATTTTGTGTGTTTGTGCGAATGAAATGTGTAAGAAATAGAATTGCTTGTGTTTTCTTAAATAGTATGCAAGATTTGTGTTTCATTTGTGTAGATTTTGATTGTGATAAAGATACTAGCTGTCTCGCTTCCTCATTGGGAGGATTTTCCTAAGAAAATTGTTGCTCCATTGGTAAGTATTTTTGTTATATGCAGATTTTTTATATTCTTTGCTGATTTTGTGATATAAGACTAATTTGCCAAATTGTACGCATGTCTTAAGCCATAGAAGGTGGACCTAATCAAGTACAAAGATTGTGCAAATGATATTTTGATTGTGATAAAAATGCAAGTTGTCTCGCTATCCTCAGTGGGAGGGTTTTCCTAAACAAATTGTTTCTCCATTGGCAAGTACTTTTGTTATATGCAGATTTTTTATATTCTTTGTAGATTTTGTAATATAGACTAATTTGCCAAATTGTACGCATGTCTTAAGTCTTAGAAGGTGAGCCTAATCAAGTACAAAGACAAGTATTTTTGTTATATGCAGATTTCTTATATTCTTTGCATCAGATTATTTCAAGAGATTAAGTGCTTGAAGTATGTGTACAAAAAGTGCATGTGTGCTTTTAGCATCTAATTTTTTCTCTTTATATTCTACTTAGATTATTTGCACTTCCTAATTCAGTTTAACTAGATATTTTTACTTGCATGTGTGCTTTTAGCATTAATTTTTATGACAATTTTGTGTGAAATAATTTGTTTGAGAATTTTGTGTTAATCTTAATTGCTTATTTACCACAAACTTCCTATATTGTCTCCAGCCTATTCTATATATAATTTTTGTTCATGTGTGAATTTTGTATATGTGTAAATATTGTTTGTTAAAGTTTTATGTGCATTGATGTGTTCAAAATTTTGTGTTGTTGTGTTAGAACTTTTTATGTAATTTTCTTATGCACGTGTGAGTGAAATTTGTTTGACAATTTATTAGTTGTATGCATGTGTGCATGCATTGCAATTATATTTAAAAATTATGTTTGTATGAGGAGTTTTACACAGGTTTGACACATTTTTTGTGTGAGTATTGTGAGTTGGAATCTTAAGTGAAAAATTTGTGTTTTCATAAATAGTGTGCAAGATTTGTGTTTTCTTAAATAGTATGCAAGATTTGTGTTTCATATATGAATTATGTGCTCTATAATGTTGTGCGTGAAACTTGCATTTAAATTTTTGAATCCTTTGCTTGTATTTATGAGAATTTTATGTGCTACATTTGAGAACTATGTTTATATATTGTGTGAACTTTGTATGTGGAAAGAAAATGTGAAAATTTTATGTGTCATAATTATGTGGACATATATACATGTGTAACTTGTGTGCTTATATGTGAGTTATGTAGGAGTATTTTATTTTAAAATTTTATATTTAAGTGAATTTATGTAAAAAACTAAGTATATGTTTTGCATCTTTGTGTTTGTGTGAAATATGTATAAGATAAAATTGTTTATATTTGTTTTGTTAAATAGTATGCAAGATAGTAAATGTGTGTTTTGTTTAATATTTATATATGTATGTGAATTTATTTGCACAAAACTAAGAATGAATTTTGTGTGTTTGTGCGAATGAAATGTGTAAAAAATAGAATTGCTTGTGTTTTCTTAAATAGTATGCAAGATTTGTGTTTCATATGTGTAGATTTTGATTGTGATAAAGATACTAGCTATCTCGCTTCCTCATTGGGAGGATTTTCCTAAGAAAATTGTTGCTCCATTGGTAAGTATTTTTGTTATATGCAGATTTTTTATATTCTTTGCTGATTTTGTGATATAAGACTAATTTGCCAAATTGTACGCATGTCTTAAGCCATAGAAGGTGGACCTAATCAAGTACAAAGATTGTGCAAATGATATTTTGATTGTGATAAAAATGCAAGTTGTCTCGCTATCCTCAGTGGGAGGGTTTTCCTAAACAAATTGTTGCTCCATTGGCAAGTATTTTTGTTATATGCAGATTTTTTATATTCTTTGTAGATTTTGTAATATAGACTAATTTGCCAAATTGTACGCATGTCTTAAGTCTTAGAAGGTGAGCCTAGTCAAGTACAAAGATAAGTATTTTTGTTATATGCAGATTTCTTATATTCTTTGCATCAGATTATTTCAAGAGATTAAGTGCTTGAAGTATGTGTACAAAAAGTGCATGTGTGCTTTTAGCATCTAATTTTTTCTCTTTATATTCTACTTAGATTATTTGCACTTCCTAATTCAGTTTAACTAGATATTTTTACTTGCATGTGTGCTTTTAGCATTAATTTTTATGACAATTTTGTGTGAAATAATTTGTTTGAGAATTTTGTGTTAATCTTAATTGCTTATTTACCACAAACTTCCTATATTGTCTCCAGCCTATTCTATATATAATTTTTGTTCATGTGTGAATTTTGTATATGTGTAAATATTGTTTGTTAAAGTTTTATGTGCATTAATGTGTTCAAAATTTTGTGTTGTTGTGTTAGAACTTTTTATGTAATTTTCTTATGCACGTGTGAGTGAAATTTGTTTGACAATTTATTAGTTGTATGCATGTGTGCATGCATTGCAATTATATTTAAAAATTATGTTTGTATGAGGAGTTTTACACAGGTTTGACACATTTTTTGTGTGAGTATTGTGAGTTGGAATCTTAAGTGAAAAATTTGTGTTTTCATAAATAGTGTGCAAGATTTGTGTTTTCTTAAATAGTATGCAAGATTTGTGTTTCATATATGAATTATGTACTCTATAATGCTGTGCGTGAAACTTGCATTTAAATTTTTGAATCCCTTGCTTGTATTTATGAGAATTTTATGTGCTACATTTGAGAACTATGTTTATATATTGTGTGTGAACGTTGTATGTGGAAAGAAAATGTGAAAATTTTATATTTGTGCCATAATTATGTGGACATATATACATGTGTAACTTGTGTGCTTATGTGTGAGTTATGCAGGTGTGTTTTATTTTAAAATTTTATATTTAAGTGAATTTATGTAAAAAACTAAGTATATGTTTTGCATCTTTGTGTTTGTGTGCATGCATTGCAATTATATTTAAAAATTATGTTTGTATGAGGAGTTTTACACAGGTTTGACACATTTTTTGTGTGAGTATTGTGAGTTGGAATCTTAAGTGAAAATTTTGTGTTTTCATAAATAGTGTGCAAGATTTGTGTTTTCTTAAATAGTATGCAAGATTTGTGTTTCATATATGAATTATGTGCTCTATAATGTTGTGCGTGAAACTTGCATTTAAATTTTTGAATCCCTTGCTTGTATTTATGAGAATTTTATGTGCTACATTTGAGAACTATGTTTATATATTGTGTGTGAACTTTGTATGTGGAAAGAAAATGTGAAAATTTTATATTTGTGCCATAATTATGTGGACATATATACATGTGTAACTTGTGTGCTTATGTGAGTTATGCAGGTGTGTTTTATTTTAAAATTTTATATTTAAGTGAATTTATGTAAAAAATTAAGTATATGTTTTGCATCTTTGTGTTTGTGTGCATGCATTGCAATTATATTTAAAAATTATGTTTGTATGAGGAGTTTTACACAGGTTTGACATATTTTTTGTGTGAGTATTGTGAGTTGGAATCTTAAGTGAAAAATTTGTGTTTTCATAAATAGTGTGCAAGATTTGTGTTTTCTTAAATAGTATGCAAGATTTGTGTTTCATATATGAATTATGTGCTCCATAATGTTGTGCGTGAAACTTGCATTTAAATTTTTGAATCCCTTGCTTGTATTTATGAGAATTTTATGTGCTACATTTGAGAACTATGTTTATATATTGTGTGTGAACTTTGTATGTGGAAAGAAAATGTGAAAATTTTATATTTGTGCCATAATTATGTGGACATATATACATGTGTAACTTGTGTGCTTATGTGTGAGTTATATAATGTTGTGCGTGAAACTTGCATTTAAATTTTTGAATCCCTTGCTTGTATTTATGAGAATTTTATGTGCTACATTTGAGAACTATGTTTATATATTGTGTCTGAACTTTGTATGTGGAAAGAAAATGTGAAAATTTTATATTTGTGCCATAATTATGTGGACATATATACATGTGTAACTTGTGTGCTTATGTGTGAGTTATGCAGGTGTGTTTTATTTTAAAATTTTATATTTAAGTGAATTTATGTAAAAAACTAAGTATATGTTTTGCATTTTTGTGTTTGTGTGAAATATGTATAAGATAAAATTGTTTATATTTGTTTTGTTAAATAGTATGCAAGATAGTAAATGTGTGTTTTGTTTAATATTTATATATGTATGTGAATTTATTTGCATAAAACTAAGAATGAATTTTGTGTGTTTGTGCGAATGAATTGTGTAAAAGATAGAATTGCTTGTGTTTTCTTAAATAGTATGCAAGATTTGTGTTTCATACGTGAAGATTTTGATTGTGATAAAGATACTAGTTGTCTCGCTTCCTCATTGGGAGGATTTTCCTAAGAAAATTGTTGCTCCATTGGTAAGTATTTTTGTTATATGCAGATTTTTTATATTCTTTGCTGATTTTGTGATATAGACTAATTTGCCAAATTGTACGTATGTCTTAAGCCATAGAAGGTGTACATAATCAAGTACAAAGATTGTGCAAATGATATTTTGATTGTGATAAAAATGTAAGTTGTCTCGCTATCCTCAGTATGAGGGTTTTCCTAAACAAATTGTTACTCCATTGGTAAGTGTTTTTGTTATATGCAGATTTTTATATTCTTTGCAGATTTTGTAATATAGACTAATTTGCCAAATTGTACGCATGTCTTAAGTCTTAGAAGGTGAGCCTAATCAAGTACAAAGATAAGTATTTTTGTTATATGCAAATTTCTAATATTCTTTGCATCAGATTGTTTTCTCTATGGCTGTGTCACTCTCCTTCTGTCTTTAATGGCAAGCCTTCTTTCCATAAAACGAATTGAGGGATTCCAATATTCATGTGATTGTCGCACTTTTCTCATTGGGAGAGTTTTCTCTACAGTAGTAGCTATCCAACTCATTTGCAGCTCCGCTTGTAAGTACATTTTTTATTCTTTGCATTTTTTTTTTCTTTTCATAAGATAGCTTTTTATTCATTTGTGCTTCTGAATTTTTTTCTCTTTATATTATTTTTAGATTATTTCAAGAGATTAAATGCTTGAAGTTGGTATACATATAGTTCAATTTAATTATATATTTTACTTGCATGTGTGCATTTAGCATTAATTTTTATGATAATTTTGTGTGAAATAATTTGTGTGCAAATTTTTTGTTAATCTTAATTCCTTATTTACCACAAACTTCCTCTATTGTATCCGTGTTGTATATGTAATTTTAATTCATGTGTGAATTTAGTTGGAATTTTAAGTGAAAAAATTTTGTGTCTTCTTAAACAGTATGCAAGATTTGTGCATATATGAATTTTGTGCTTTATAATGTTGTGCGTGAAACTTGCGTTTAAATTTTTGAATCCCTTGCTTGCATTTATGAGAGTTTTATGTGCTATATTTGAGAACTAGGTTTGTATATTGTGTGTGAAATTTGTATGTGGAAAGTAAATGTGAAAATTTTATGTGTCTTAATTATGTGGACATATGTGCATGTGTAACTTGTGTGCTTATGTGTGAATTATGCAGGTGTGCTTTATTTTGAAATTTTATATTTATTTTAATTTATATGTAAAAAACTAAGAATAAGTTTTGTGTGTTTGTGTTTGTGTGAAATATGTGCAAGATAAAATTGTTTATATTTATTTTGTTAAATAGTATGCAATATAGTTAGTGTGTGTTTTGTTTGAAATTTATATATTTATGTAAATTTTATTTGCACAAAAGTAAGAATGATTTGTGTGTGTGTTTGCATGAATGAAATGTGTAAAAGATAGAATTGTTTGTCTTTTCTTAAATAGTATTCAAGGTTTATGTTTCATATGTATAGATTTTGATTGTGATAAAGATACTAGTTGTCTCACTTCCTCATTGGAAGGGTTTTCCAAAGAAAATTATTGCTCCATTGGTATTTTTGTTATATGCAGATTTTTTATATTCTTTGCAGATTTTGTAATATAGACTAATTTGCCAAATTGTACGCATGTTTTAAGCCTTAGAAGGTCTAAGTGTGTAGATTTTGATTGTGATAAAGATAGCAGTTGTCTCGCTTTCCTCCATGGATTTTTCTATGCAAATTGCTGCTCCATTGGTAAGTATTATTGTTACATTCAGGTTTTTTATATTCTTTGTATCATATTCTTTTTCTCTACAACGATGCCTCTCTCTTTCTCTCTTCATTGGCAAGCTTTATTTACGGAATATGAACAGAGGGATGCCAATATTCATAGGAGCTGGCTCTCTTACCTCAATGGGAGTGTTTTTTTAAGAAAGTTGATGCTCCATTCATAAGTATTTTTGTTATATGTAGATTTCTTATATTCTTTGCATCATATTGTTTTCTCTACAGCTGTGTCACTCTCCTTCTGTCTTCATTGGCTAGCTCTCTTTCCGGAAATCAAACAGAGGGGTTCCAATATTCATGTGCTTATCACTCTTTCTTTATTGGGTGAGTTTTCTCTACATCAGTGTCAATCCAATTCATTTGCAGCTCCGCTTGTAAGTGCACTTTTTGTTCTTTGTAGATTTTTTATTTTTAGCATAAGATACTGCTTTTTATCATTTGTGCTGCTTAATTTTCTCTTTATATTCTTTTTAGATTATCTTAATAGATTAATTGCATGAAGTATGTGTACATATAATTCAATTTGGCTAGATATTCTTGCATGTGCATTTACATTAATTTTTATGACAATTTTGTGTGAAATAGTTTGTGTGCAAATTTTGTATTAATCTTCATTCCTTGTTTACCACAAATTTCCTCGATTGTCTACATCTTGTTCTATATGTAATTTAATTTGACTAGATATTCTTACTTGCATGTGTGCATATGGCTGTGTCACTCTCCTTCTGTCTTTATTGGCAAGCTTTCTTGTGCACGTGTGAGTGAAATTTGTTTGACAATTTCTTAGTTGTATGCATGTGTGCATGCATTACAATTATATTAAGGAATTATATTTGTAGGAAGAGTTTTCAACAGTTATGATACAAATTTTGTGTGTGAGTATTGTTTGTTGAAATTATAAGTGAAAATTTTTTGTGTGTTTCTCATCTATTCATAATTTTTTTTTAATATGAGTGTTATGTTTGTATGTTTGTGTGTGAACTTTGTATGTGAAAATTCTTTTGTATTTATGACTGTCATCCTCAAATATTTATGTGTGAGAGATTGCATGAATTTGTTGTGCTATTTTATGGGTTTATGTTTCATATCTATGCACGATTTTCATTGAATGTGTGAAATTTCTTGGTACAATATTGTCTTTTTGGGTATAAGAGGGAATTTTATGTGCTACATTTGAGAACAATGTTTGTATAGTGAGAACTTTGTATGTCGAAATTATATGTGAAAATTTTGTATTTGTGTCATAATTATGTGGACATATGTGCATTTGTAACTTGTGTGGTTATGTGTGAATTATGAATGTGTGCTTTATTTTAAATATTTTGTTGAATTTATATGTAAAAGCTAAGAATAAGTTGTGCTTTTGTGTTTGTGTGAAAGATGTAAAAGATAAAATTATTTGAGTTTTTTTTAAATAGTGTGCAAGATAGTTAATGTGTGTTTTGCTTAAAATTTATATATTTATGTAAATGTATTTGCATAAAACTAATAATGATTTGTGTTTCTGAGTGAAATGTGTAAAAGATAGAATTTTTTGTATTTTCTTAAATAGTATGTTAAGATTTGTGTTTCATATATGAATTTTGTGCTCTAAAATGTCTTGTGTGAAACTTGAATTTAAATTTATAAATCCCTTGCTTGCATTTATGAGAATTTTATGTGCTATATTTGAGAATTATGTTTGTATATTGTGTGTGAACTTTGTATATGGAAATTATATGTGAAAGTTTTGTATTTGTGTGCATCAAAATTATGTGGACATGTGTGCATGTGTAAATTGTGTGCTTATGTGTGAATTATGAATGTGTGCTTTATTTTAAAATTTTATATTTATGTGAATTATTTGTAAAAGCATAAATAAATTTAGTATCTTTGCATTTGTGTAAAATATGTACAAGATAGAATTATTTATGTGTGTTTTCTAAATAATATGCAAGATATGTGTATGCTAGTTGATGTATGTTTTGTTTAAAATTAATATATTTATGTAAATATTTTTGTACAGAATAAAGAATGGATTTTGTGTTTGTTTGTGTGTGAAATGTGTAAAAGTTAGAATTTTTTGTGTTTTCTTAAATAGTATGTAGGATTTATGTAGGCATATGTGATTTTTGTGTTCAATAATGTTGTGTGTGAAATATACATTAAAATTTTTGAATCTCGTATTTATAAGAATTTTGAGTTCTTAAGAATATAGTTCGGATAAATATAAGTGTGTTTAGCTTGCAAAAATATCGAATGCACACGAATGGTATGAGAATTGTATACTTATAAAAATTTAGTGCGAGTGCACTTGCATATGAGTGAGAATTTTATATTTTCAAACCCTAAAAGGTAAGCTTATCAATCACAAAATTTGTGCATGAGATATTTTGTGTGTCAATTGATTGTGTAATATAGACTAATTTGCCAAATTGTATGGAAGCCTTAAGCTATAGAAGGTTGACCTAATCAAATACAAAGATTGTGCAAATGTTATTTTGTGTGTGTAGATTTTGATTGTGATAAAGATACTTGTTGTCTCACTTTCCTCAGTGGGAGGGTTTCCTAAGCAAATTGTTGCTCCATTGGTAAGTATTTTTGTTATATGCAGATTTTTTATATTCTTTGCAGCATTTTCTTTCTCTCTTCGACGATATCTCCCTCTTTCCTCTTCATTGGCAAGCTTTATTTCTGGAATACGAATAGAGGTATACCGATATTCATATGAGGTGTCTCTCTTACCTCAATGGGAGAGTTTTCCTAAGAAAGTTGCTGCTCCTTTAATAATTGTTTTTGTTTTGTGCAGATTTTTTATATTCTTTGCATCATATTGTTTTCTCTACAGCAGCCGTGTCAGTCTCCTTCTTTCTCCATCGTCAAGCTTTCTTTCCGGAAAATGAACTGAGGGATTCCAATATTCATGCAATTATCGCTCGCTCTTTCCAAATTGGGAGAGTTCTCTACAACTGTGTTAATCCAACTCATTTGCAGCTCCACTTGTAAGTGCACTTTTTGTTATGTGCAAATTTTGTATTATTTGCATAAGATACTATGTTTTTTCTTACTTCCTCTGCGGCTGGTCTCTCTCATTTGTGCTTCTTAATTTTAGTTTCTTTATATATTTTCTTTTTAGATTATTTTAAGATATTAAATGCTTTAGTATGTATACATATAATCCAATTTAACTAGATATACATGCATGTGTGCATTTAGCATTAATTTTTATGATAATTTTGTGTGAAATAATTTGTGAACAAATTTTGTGTTTATCTTCATTTCTTGGTTATCACAAACTTTCAAGCCTCCACAATTGTCTCCATCCAGTTTATATGTAATTTTAATTCATGCGTGAATTTTGTGTGTAAATATTGTTTGTTGGAATTTTATGTTCATTGATGTGTGCAAAATTTTGTGTTGCCGTGTTAGAACTTTTTTTTTGATTTTCTTGTACACGTGTGAGTGAAATTTGTGTGACAATTTCTTAGTTGTATGCATGTGTCATGCTTTACAATTATATTTAAGAATTATGTTTGTACGAGGATGAGTTTTGAACATGTATGATACAAATTCTGTGTGAGTATTGTGAGTTGGAATTTTAGATGAAAATTTTTTGTGTTTCGTATCACTACATGAGAATTTTGTTTGTGCAGTCTTGCCTTTTGGTAAATGAGAGAATTTCATTTGCTATATTTAAGAGTTATGTTTGTATATTTGTGTGTGAACTTTGTACGTGGAAATTATTTGTGAGAATTCTTTTGTATTTATGATTGTGAGAATTATGTGGATGCCACATGTGATGTGTAAATATTGTTTGTTGGAGTTTTATGTGCATTGATGTGTGCAAAATTTTGTTTTGTTGTGTTAGAACTTTTTATTTGATTTTCTTGTGCACGTGTGAAATTTGTGTGACAATTTCTTAGTTGTATGCATGTGTGCATGTATTACAATTATATTTAAGAATTATGTTTGTACACTGATGAGTTTTGAACATGTATGACACAAATTTTGTGTGAGTATTGTGAGTTGGAATTTTAGATGAAAATTTCTTGTGTTTCGTATCAGTACATGAGAATTTTGTTTGTGCAGTCTTGCCTTTTGGTAAATGATAGAATTTTATGTGATATATTTAAGAGCTATGTTTGTATATTTGTGTGTGAACTTTGCATGTGAAAATTATTTGTGAGAATTCTTTTGTATTTATGACTGTGAGAGTTATGTGGACACCACATGTGTATGTGTAACTTGTGTGCTTATGCGTGCATTATGAATGTGGGTTTTGTTTTAAAGTTTATGTGAATTTAACTGTACAAAACTAATAATGAATTTTGTGTCTATGCATTTGTGAAATGTGTACTGGATAGATTTCGTATGTGTTTTCTTAAGTACTATGAAATAAATTTGTATGCATATGTGAAATTTGTGCTCCATAATTTTTGCGTATTATAATTATTTGACTAAATATGTGCATGTTTGGTTTATGTGCTATGTGTGCATAAATGAATATGTTTTGTTTTAAAATTTTATATTTATGCAAATTTGTTTGTATAAAACTAAGAATGAATTTTGTATGTTTGAAATATGTATAAAATATAATTTTTTTTGTGTTTTCTTAAATGCTATGTAAGATTTGTGTATGCATTTGTGAATTTTGTGTGCATATGTGAATTTTGTGCGTTTGTGAAATATGTACAGGATAGATTTTGTATGTGTGTTTTCTCAAGTACTATGAAATAAATTTGTATGCATATGTGAATTTTGTGCTCCATCATTTTTGTGTACGAGAATTATTTGAATAAATATGTGCATGTGTGATTTATGTGCTTATGTGTGTATAATGAATGTGTTGTTTTAAAATTTTATATTTATGCAAATTTGTTTGTATAAAACTAAGAATGAATTTTGTGTATTTGAAATATGTATAAGATATAATTTTTTTTGTATTTCTTAAATGGTATGTAAGATTTGTGTATGCGTATGTGAATTTTGTGCTCTATAATTTTTTCCATGAAATTTGCAATTAACTTATTGAATCACTTGCTTTTGATAAATGTAAATGTGCTTTGTTTGCAAAGATATCGGATGCAAATGAATAGTATGAGAATTGTGTAGGTGTAAGAATTAGGTAAGAATGCACTTGCATATGAGTGAGAATTTTTTATTTTCGAACCAGTAAAGGTCAAGCTTACCTTCCCAAAATTTGTGCGATAGATATTTTACACATAAATTTTATTCGTGCGATAAAGACAATTAATATGCCAAATTGTATGCATGTCTTTAAACCATATAAGGTTGAGATAATCAATTATAAAAATTGTGTATAGGATATTTTGAATGTGTAAATTCTTATTGTGATAAAGATATTTTATGTGCTAATTTTGTTTGTATAATAATTTGTGTGAAATTGTGTGGTGAATTTTGTGTGCAAGTTTGTGTGCACTTTCCATGTTCGAGTTTGTGCGGACGTGATAATTTGCGTGGATGAATTGTGTGTTGTCATGCATCCTCGTTGTAAATTTTTTTAATAAACATGTTTGTTAATGGTGGATTATCTTGCTTGTTTGCTTGATAATTTTGTTATAATTATGTTTATAAAAAATTTGTATTTTGAGTTTTTGTATGGTAAGAGCCCTACTAATTGCATCAGAATATTGTGTTTGTGCATGTGAGAATTATGAACATATGTGCATGTTTTACATGTGTGCTTATGTGTGAATTATAATTGCATTTTGTGTTATATTTATGTGAATTTATTTGTACAAAACTAAGTACGAGTTTGTGTTTGTGTGGGTGAAATGTGAACAAGATAGAATTTTGTTCCTATGCTTTTCCAAATAGTATTCAAGATATGTATGCATGCGTTAAATTTGTGCTCTATAACTTTGTGCATAAATTGAGTCTAATTTGCTAAATTGTACGCATGACTTAAGCCATAGAAGGTTGACCAAATCAAGTACACAGATTGTGCAAATGATATTTTGAGTGTGAAGATTTTGATTGTAATAAAGATACTAATTGTCTCGCCTTCCTCAATGCGAGGGTTTACTTAATCTAATTGATGCTCCATTGATAAGTATTTTTGTTAAATGCAGATTTTTTATATTCTTTGCACCATATTTTTTTTCTCCACAGTGGTGTCTCTCTCTTTCTCTCTTCATTGGCAACCTTTATTTTCAGAATACGAATAGAGGTATGCTGATATCATACGAGTTGTCTCTCTTACCACATTGGGAGGCTTTTCCTAAGAAAGTTGTTGCTAAATTCATAAGTATTTTTGTTATATACTGATTTCTCATATTTTTTGCTTTAGATAATTTTATCTACTACCGTGTCACTCTCCTTCTGTCTTCATTAGCAAGATTTCTTTCCAGAAAACTAATAGAGGGATTCCAATATTCTTGCGATTATCACTCTTTCCTAATTGGGAGAGTTTTCTACAGCTGTGTTAATCCAACTCATTTGCAGCTCCGCTTGTAAGTGCACTTTTTGTTCTGTGCAGATTTGTATTATTTGCATAAGATATTGCTTTTTTTTTTCTTACTTCCTCTTCCGTTGGTCTCTCTCATTTGTGCTTCTTAATTTTTGATTCTCTTTATATTTTTTTAGATTATTTTAGGAGATTAAATACTTGAAGTATGTATACATATAATCCAATTTAACTAGATATTCTTACTTGCATGTGTGCATATAGCATTAATTTTTATGACAATTTTGTGTGAAATAATTTGTGTGCGAATTGTATTAATCTTCATTTCTTGTTTATCACAAACTTCCGAGCCTCCTCGATTGTCTCCATCCTGCTCTATATGTTATTTTTGTTCAAGTGTGAATTTTGTGTGTAAATATTCTTTGTTGGAGTTTTATGTGCATCGAAGTGTGCAAAATTTTGTATTGCTGTGCTATAACTTTTTATGTGATTTTCTTATGCACATGAGTGAAATTTGTTTCACAATTTCTTAGTTGTATACATGTGTGCGTGCATTACAATTATATTTAAGAATTATGTTTGTATGAGGATGAGTTTTTAACATGGATGACACAAATTTGTGTGTGAGTATTGTGAGTTAGAATTTTAAATGAAAATTTTTTGTGTGTTTTGTATTAATACATGAGAATTTTGTTTGTGCAGTCTTGTCTTTGGGTAAATTAGAAAATTTTATGTGCTATATTTTATGAGTTAAGTTTGTATGTTTCAATGAGAACTTTGGATGTGGAAATTATTTGTGAAAGTTCTTTTGTATTATAAGTGTAAAAATTATGTGAACACCACTTGGCATGTGTAACTTGTGTGTTTATGTGTGCATTGTGAACGTGAATTTTGTTTTAAAGTTTATGTGAATTTATTTGTACAAAACTCAGTGAATTTTGTGTCTTTGTGTTTGTACGAGGAAGAGTTTTGAACAATTGTGACATAAATTTTGTGTGAGTATTGTGAGTTGAATTTTATGTAAAAAAATTGTGTTTTGCATCTATACATGATTTTGTTTGAATAAGAGAATTTTGTTGGTGCAGTATTTTCTTTGGGTAATTGAGAAAATATTATGTGCTATATTTAAGAGTTATGTTTGTTTGTTTGTGTGAACTTTGTATGTGAAAATTAATTGTGATAATTCTTTTGTATTTATGACTACCAGCCTCAAATATTCATGTGTGAGTGATTGCATGAATTTGCTGTGCTATTTTATGGGTTTATATTTCATATCTATGCATGATTTTCATTGAATATGAGAATTTTCTTAGTACAATATTGTCTTTGGGTATAAGAGAGAATTTATTTGCTACATTTGAGAACAATGTTTATATATTGTGTGAAAATTTTGTATGTCGAAATTATATGAGAAAATTTTGTATCTGTGTGTCATAGTTATGTGGATATATATGCATGTGTAACTTGTGTGGTTATGTGTGAATTATGAATGTGTGCTTTATTTTAAAATTGAATATTTATGTGAATTTATATGTAAAGGCTAAGAATAAGTTGTGCCTTTGTGTTTGTGTAAAATATGTACAAGTTAAAATATTTGAGCTTTTTTTAAATAGTATGCAAGATAGTTATTGTGTGTTTTGTTTAAAATTTATATATTTATGTAAATTTATTTGCACAAAACTAATAATGATTTGTGTATGTGCTTATGTGTGTGAAATGTGTAAAAGATAAAATTCTTCGTGTTTCCTTAAATAGTATGTAAGATTTGTGTTTCATATATGAATTTTGTTCTCTATAATATCTTGCTTGAAACTTGAATTTAAATTTGTGAATCCTTTGCTTACATTTATGAGAATTTTATGTGCTACGTTTAAGAACTATGTTTGTATATTGTATATGAACTTTGTATATGGAAATTATATGTGAAAGTTTTGTACTTGTGTGCGTCAAAATTATGTGGACATATGTGCATGTGTAACTTGTGTGCTTGTGTGAATTATGAATGTGTGCTTTATTTTAAAATTTTATATTTATGTGAATTATTTGTAAAAAAACATAAATAAATTTAGTATCTTTGCATTCGTGTAAAATATGTACAAGATAGAATTATCTGTCAATTTTTTTAAATATTTTGCAAGATATGTGTATTCATAGTTGTTGTATGTTTTGTTTAAAATTTATATATTTATGTTAATAGTTTTGTACAAAATTAAGAATGGATTTTGTGTTTGTCTGTGTGTGTGAAATGTGTAAAAGATAGAATTTTTTTGTATTTTCTTAAATAGTATGTAAGATTTGTGTAGGCATATGTGATTTTTGTGCTCAATGATGTTGTGTGTGACATATGTTTAAAATTTTGAACCTCTTTCTTGCATTAATGAGAATTTTGGGTTCTTAAGAATATTGTGAAGATAAATGTAAGTGTGTTTTGCTTGCAAAAATATCGAATGCACACGAATGGTATGAGAATTGTGTAGTTATAAGAATTAGGTGCGAGTGCACTTGCATATGAGTGAGAATTTTATATTTTCAAACCCTAAAAGGTCAAGCTTATTAATCACAAAATTTGTGCGAGAGATATTTTGTGCGTAAATTGATTGTGTTATAGATTACATGCTGATGAACATATGACATATGCTGATTTAAAATAGTAAATCTGGAAATGGTACATATAGTAAATAACAAAATCTATCATTTTATAAATATGTACAAGTGAGCAGGTAAGTAAAGTAAAGTTGATTGAAGTAACATGCATCATTAAAACAGTAAGCAGTAAATTGAAACAGAAATATGTATGTAGAACTGTCATATCAAAAAATTGGCCAATCGAGCCCAGTAAAATTCTCAAAGCCTTTCTGGGCAAGGGCAGACAGAACAGAACAGCAGAACTGAAGAGGTGAAAAATACAAATGCAAAAATATTTTAGTTATTTTACTTTTGCTTCTGTGGACACGTCCAGAAGCAGCTGAGGAGTCAAGCACGTCTGCAAGATTATACGGGTTCCAAGCTTAACAACACTCCTCAATGAGTAATGTTAAGCATCCTTATTACTCTTTACCTCTGTCCATTGGGGTATATGTGCATCAGAACCTACTAGAATATAACTGAACCCAAGGCAACTGTTGTCATAATTATTCTAAGTTTTCATTTCATGCGCAAAGTTCTCTTATATGACATGTTCAAGGAAGTAAGCTCAATTACAAGGAATGCGTGGCACGATTAATCAAGTAGTAAGCAAGGGTCTCTTCTATACATGATGACACTGTTGTCATCTATTAAACCATTCTAACTGTTCAAAGTTATACAACTTGGAAGCACTGCCTTATAAGTTCAAAATATTAGGACTGACTAGTTCCTAATATGATTAAATCAGTGCTGACTATATAAGTTAAATAAGAAATCATCATGACCTAGTTATGAATTTAGATGTTCTAGATTAAGAGCTGATCAAAATCTATCACATCTATGGATTATGATTTTAACACCACGAGTTGTAGTTAAGCACATAATCCAAAGGTAAAGTCTAAGGACCCAGGATTTTCAAATTCTAAAGTGAACTAAGGATTGAGGCAAATCCTATTAAGCAAAGTCAAGCTTAGTAGGATGATTCTCTTTAAAAGATAAAATAATCAAAATGAAAGTATGAAAATCTAGAAACTAATAAGATCAAAGATTCATTCATTGAACAACTCCATTATTCAATGAATGAAATTTGACATAATACCTATCCTTAATCCTAAGGAACATATCCTAAGGTAAAGTGAAGATTCCTAATGAGCTCCTAATGAAATGATTTAGGAATATTTTATGAGTTGATTGAATTTATTTTAATTTAACTTAATTTACTATTTTTATTTAATTAGGGAAGGTTAAATGTGTATTTTAGCTAAGGAACATTTTCCTTAGAGATTTTTAGGCCTTTATAGGGAATTTCAGCCAATTATTCAAATTATGAGCTTTATGACCTAAATTGATCATAAATTAATTTTATTACTAAATTTACTGATCTAAAAGGTATTTTATAAATGTTAAGGATACTTAACTTAAATTTTAGGCAAAATGCTTATTTTACCTTTATTTAAGGGTCCAAAAAGTTACTTTTTAAATTAGGGCTCTAAATTATATTTTATTATAGCCAAATGAATTTTTACTATCTAATATGAAGATAGATAGTAAGTACATTCTATTTGGATAAGAAATGGGTTATATAGGTCCCAACTAGGGTTTTTGACATATGGGGTAAATTTAGGAATTTACACCCAATAAAATCTAAATTTTATGCAGTTTATTATTGGTTGCTGTTCAAGGATTCCATAGAGTCCAATAACATTGATTTTTAATGTCTAGTTATTAAGTTATAGGTGTTCTAACTTAAGGGCAATTATGGAATTTTCTAAAGTTAGGAGGAGTCAAAAACTTAACTTTTTTGTTTGGTGTTCAAATTCAGCAAATTCAGTGGTTATAGCTTCCCTATATCACACTGAGTACTTTAATTGGGAGTAGACCCAAATTGGACCTCAATTAGTTAAGTTATGACCTAATTAGGATTAAGGGTATTTTTGTTAACTTAGAGTTTCTAAGGTTCAGAATTTAAATTTTATTTTAAATTACTATTGGCACTGAAATTCTAACCTAATTAGTACTTTGAATTTTTTGATTTGGAGTTCAATTGACCAAGTTATGTTCAATTGAAATTTAAGGGCATTTTGGTCATTTTGGGAGGGAGTCCTAAATGTGACTTTGCAAATTAATCACTAAATAAGAAAACTAATACTACCACAGTGATGGAGTTATTCTCCTGATCACTTTAAGACACATATTGACTATGTTTGGTCAACTAGGTAAAAAGTTATAGGTATTTGTGTAGGTACGCTCAATTTGGATAAGAAATGGGTCATATAGGTCTCAACTATGATTTTTGACCTAAGGGGCAAATTTAGGAATTTACATCCAAGGAAATCTAAATTTTTATGCAATTTATTGCTGGTTGCTATTCAAGGATTCCATAGAGTCCAAGAACACTGATTTTTGATGTCTAGTTATTAAGTTGTGTTCTAAGCTTGAGGGCAATTATGGAATTTTCTAAGGTTATGAGGGGTCAAAAATCTAACTTTTTCATTTGGTGTCTAAATTCAATAAACTCAGTGGCTATAGTTTTTCTATATCACACTGAGTATTTTAATTAGGAGTAGACCCAAATTGGATCTCAATTAGTTAAGTTATGACCTAATTAGGATTAAGAGTATTTTTGTTAATTTAGGGTTTCTAGGGTTCAGAATTTAAATTTTATTTTAAATTACTGTTGGCACTGAAATTTTAACCTGGTTAGCTTTTTGAATTTTTTGATTTGGAGTTCAATTGATTAAGTTATGGTCAATTGAAATTCAAGAGCATTTCGATCATTTTGAGAGGGAGTCCTAAATGTGACTTTGCAAACTAATCACCAAATGGGAAAATTGATACTACCACAGTGATGGGGTTGTTCTCCTGATCACTTTAAGACCCATATTGATATGTTTGGTCGACTAGGTAAAAAGTTATAAGTATTTGTGTAGGTCCTTAAAATACCATTATGTTAAATACTCCTCAAATGGAAATTTTGATTTATGCCATTTGATTCTTTTTATTTTTCTGAATAAAATGAGATATATATTTGATATACTTGAGCTTGTGGTTTAGGAGTTATGAGGCTCTAAAGTTCACATTTAATTTGATTTAATTTATTTATGCACATACTTACTATTCAATTACTTTAATAAATTTCTATAGTCTTACTGTTTAAATTTAATTAAGATTAATAGAAAATATTAACTAACTTAACTACTATTAATTAATCTAACTAAATTAATTTAATTAGCCTAATATAATACATAACAGTACATACATACATATATATATATATATAGAATTATTCTTCTGTATGTACTAATAATATGATGGGACCCACCGGATGCCACATGGCACACACCGATTGGTCGACAGATTAGAGTGGGACCCACAGCTCCATGTGGCAAGGCCTGAATGGCCATAGCACTGCGTGCGGGCACCACAGGCACGTCAGATGACGCGCCACGGGTCTAACCATGCGCTTGACAGTGCATACGCGGGCACCACACCTCGGACGCGGCCCGCGTGTGTGAACGTGGGTCGGGCCCGGTTCGACCCGGCATGGCTCGGATCCCCTCATCTTCTCGCCTTCCCGGCAGCGGTGCGGTTCGGCCCGCACGGCGTTGCTAAGGTCCAGCTGAGGGCTAGCCATCGAGGGATGGAACTGCCCCGTAGGTGCACTGGATTGCTTATAATATCGAATCCTAGTTCTAACCTGACGGACGGACGCAAAGAACTTCAAATGATATCGCGAAATAATTGCATTTGATAGACTTCCATTTGATTTTGATTGTTCAATAGATGGCTTACAATGGAATGGAAGAACCATTCGAAGCTAAAAATTGAGAAATTACGAACAATAGGGAAGGAAAGAGGGGTACTTGATGTGCGGACTGATCTTTAGGGTTCGCAGAGGACCGGCTGAAGTTCGACTAGATCCGAGCTCCATGTCCTTTGTTTGCGAAATGCGGAGTGCTAAGCAACTCAGGAAGGTTATGCGAGGGGTCCGGCGGAGGCCTTGAGGTCCAACGGAGCGCGATAGGGCAGCGACAGCGGTGGTCTATCGCGTGGGAAGGTGCGGAGTTGCCGAGGAAGAGAAGGCAGGAGCCGTTCGATCGACCCAATCGAACGGCTCAGATCACTTGATCAACCTAACGACAAAGGGAGACGACGTCGGGGTTCTTGATGAGTATTTTATTTCGGATGGCAGTCGTTAGGATTTAATTAAATAATTATTATAATTATTAGATTTAACAGATATCATTATATATATATATATATATATAATTATTCTTCTGTAGGTACTAATAATATGATGGGACCCACCGGATGCCACATGGCACACGCCGATTGGTCGACAGATTGGAGTGGGATCCACGGCGCCACGTGGCAAGGCCTGAATAGCCATATCATTGCGAGAGGGCACCACGGGCACGTCAGACGACGCGCCACGGGTCTAGCCATGCGCTCGACAGTGCATACGTGGCCCCACACCCCGGATGCGGCCCACGCGTGTGAACGTGGGTCGGGCCCGGTTCGACCCGGCATGGCTAGGATCCCCTCATCTTCTCGCCTTCTCGGCGGCGGTGCGGCTCGGCCCGCACGGCGTTGCAGAGGTCCTGATGAGGGCTAGCCATCGACGGACGGAGCTACCCCGTAGGTGCACTGGATTGCCTCTAATATCGAACCCTAGTTCTAACCTGACGGACGGACGCAAAGAACTTCCATTTGATTTTGATTGTTCAACAGATGGCTTACAATGGAATGGAAGAGCCATTCAAAGCTAAAAATTGAGAAATTACGAACAATAGGGAAGGGAAGAGGGGTACTTGATGTGCGGACTGATCTTTAGGGTTCACGGAGGACCGGCTGAAGTTCGACTAGATCCGAGCTCCAAGTCCTTTGTTTGCGAAATGCAGAGTGCTAAGTAACTCAGGAAGGTTATGCGAGGGGTCCGGCGGAGGCCTCGAGGTCCAGCGGAGCGCGATAGGGCTGCGGCAGCGGCGGTCTATCGCGTGGGAAGGTGCAGTGTCGCCGAGGAAGAGAAGGCAGGAGCCGTTCGATTGACCCAATCGAACGGCTTAGATCGCTCGATCAACCTAACAACAAAGGGAGACGGCGTCGGGGTTCTTGACGAGTATTTTATTTCGGATGGCAGCTGTTATGATTTAATTAAATAATTATAATTTAATTAATTTTAGTTCAATTTTATTAAATAAAATGAATAATTAAATGCATCCCAAAATTTTCCAATAAATCACCCATAGTTAATTGAAGGGTGAGGAACGTAACGGTATTGTCGGATTTTCGATTCGACAAGTATTTTATTTTCCAAAATTTCAGGGTATTTAAATATTATTAAAATATTTGATGAAATTTTGACGACTTCCGATTGCCACCAAAACATCACCCCTAGCTAATTTGGGGGCAAACAGCGCAATGATGAAGTCCGATTTTTGATATGAGGTCAATTTAAATAAGTCAATTTCCAAGTTTTTAGGTTTTCCCAAAATCAGGATTTGATCTATTTGACTTCTGATTTGGACTAGGTCTTAGTGGTGAACTCCTAATGATTTAATTAGAGCACTAAGACTGTGATTAGGACCTGGATTAGTCCCAATTAGCTTGGGTAACAATTTGGGTTGTTACATTGTGGAGCCGTCTGAGGATCTGCATCAAGAGGAGGAGCGTGCTGTTGAAGATTCTTAGATCCTTGACTTTATTTTTGTTTTTTTGTTAGTGAGGCTAAGTGCTTTTATTTCTTTGCAGTTAAACTCTTTTAAATGTTTTGTAATAATACAGGTTGAATTGTATTTTTTGTTGTTGTACTTATTTTGAGTTGTATGTTTTACTTATCATATTATGATGGAATGGATGTTTACATTTTGCTTACGCACTCTGAATATTTCTTGTATTTATCATTTAGTGAAATACTCTTGTGAATGTCAAATTTCTTAATTATATTAGATTAAGGTGAATACATAATCTAACTATAAGTGAGGAACTTGTCATTTAGTGACCACTCCACCGAAATTATGTTAACTTAAGGGTTAATAGGGATGCCATAATTGGTATCATAGAACTCCATAAGGTGTCAGATTGTAATTTATATTTCTCTCTACCTAATGGATTATTCTTTTGCCACATAATCACTAAATGAGTACTTGAAACAACATCCATATTATTATGATTATAACTCAGAGTAAAGTAAGGAATGAAAATATTGTGGAATGCTTAAGTATAAAAGCATAAATTCTAACTAACACACTGCTCAATAAAGTCAATACGTTTAACGATATCTATAAGTATAAAATACACTTACGAATGACATTCTTGGATCACCTCAAGAAATTTGAGTCTGATTGGGAATTTGATTTCCAAATAGGCAAAAAATATGGAAGACACATAGAAGGAGTATCCGAGCAAGGGGTACTGGTGCTGGACAAAATGCTGCAAGAAGTTGACTATAAAGGACTCAATTTCCCCATCTAGCCAAGGAGTGGCTTAAATGAGTGGATTATATCCTTGACGCAATGGAATGGTCGGATGACCTTAAGTTGGAGCTAATGATATGTCTCCTCTTAGATGATGCGAGAGAATGATGGAACACCACCTATCAGCAATTGACTGGAAAACTTTGTAGGGAGCATCGCAAACTCACTTTTGAGGACTTCCGCATAGCCTTTACTACTAAATATATAGGATAGGATTCTTAACAAAGTCAAATTGCTATGTTATGATTATGCTTTGTTTCTTTCTAATTGTAATACTTTTGTCTTTTGAATAATGAGAATTTGATAAATGTTTTATCTCTCTTTCTCAGACTAAAAATAGTCATTTTAATTATAGAATGAATGCTGCAACTTCTCCTAACAACACTCTTATCAATACCACCATCACATCAAACAATAATACTGATGAAGTGACCTCACTTAGGAGCATGATAAGCACCATGTTGGAGAATCATAACCAATAGGCATTAGCCATCCAAAAGCTGGTATCTACTCTGTCATCTACTAATGCCAGTACATCTTCAGCGTCTCCGTCTCTTCATGTTCCCAGTACTCCCCATCAGTTTGTCGATGGGTTATTACACAGTTTCTTGAGATTGAGACCTCCTACTTTCGATGGGAGTCTGTCTCTAATTGATACGATGACATGGTTGAGGACAATTGAAAAGAACTTGACGAGTATCAAATGTCCCAACTCTGAAACAGTGTGTCTTGCCACACATCTACTTCAAGATGAAGCAGAATATTGGTGGGATAATGTCCGCGAGACTGACTTCAAAGAGTATGAGCTGGAAGACATATCATAGGACTTATTCGTGGAAGCCTTTCGGGAAGCATTCGTGCCGTCATTTGCAAAGAATATTATCGGTGTTCCTTACTACGATTGACTCAAGGGGGTCGTTCTGTTTCTAATTATGAGGCAAAATTTAGAAAACTAACTCGCTTCACTCTAAACCAGTACCTACGGAAGCGGATCGGTGCTATCATTTTCAAAGTGGACTTCGTGATTCTATTAAGAACCACGTTATTCCGTTTCATTTAACCAACTTTGCTCAGTTGGTTGAGACAACCCAGGTGATAGAATATGACCAATCAACTAAAAATCTCAAACAAAACATGTACATGATGCCTAGCCGCCATGAAGCCTTCAAGCGGCACCGACTCAATCAAGGAAAAGCCTACCAGATCGAGGCCACCACAACTACTAAACAAGCTTCAGAATGCAACAAGCCCCACCCATATGGTAAATGTTGTCATTTTGATTGAGGCTGCTTCACTTGTGGTCATTGAGGCCACGAATATCAACAGTGCAACGCTCAGAAAACGATTGGAGTGTTAATTGACCGTTTTCATCGGAACCAAGTGTTTCGAGCTACCCCTATCAAAAAGAGAGAACCAATGTTGGCTCTCATGCCACCTCCAGCTGAATAAAGTCATATACTTGCTAAGGAGCAAACATCTGCTCCCAGACCTCCAATGAAAAATCAAATGAGGGTCAAAGTAGTTAATAATAGGCCTATGGAAGTAGCCAGGGTATACAACCTTACTCCAGTGGAGGCGACAGAGGATAATAACATTGTCTTAGGTACATACATTTAAATATTCCTTTCTTTCAGCATTGTTTAGTAAATGATTTTCACGAAACATGGTTAACTAGGAACTTTGTGCATAAACCAAAAGCCCTGTAATGCATTGTTCGATACAGGGGCTAGTCACTCATTCATCTCTGAGAATTTTACCAAAAGTTTGAACTTACCTTTCTATAAACTAGCCAAAACTTCAAGTGTTGGACTTTCATCCGGATTCCAACTTACGTCAGCCAAGTTTTGTGATCTTCAAGTGCCCGTTAATAAGAGAACTATTCAAGCTAAACTAGTAATTCTGCCAATCACAAACTTTGACATCAGTCTAGGCATGAACTGGCTCAGTATGCATAATGCCACCATAGATTGTCAGAAGAAAAAGATTATCCTACATTCACCCGATGCCTCAGAAATCTTTATAGGGAGGTTTAGTACTCAAAGTTTTTTGATCAATGCAATCAAGACAGAAAAGTTAGGTTGCAAAAGAAGTTTCTATTTCAGATATTAAGGTGGTTAGAGAAATCACAGATGTATTTCCAAAAGACCTGTCTAGGTTGCTGACATCGAGGGAGGTAGAGTTTTCGATTAACCTAATTCTCGATACACAGACGTTGTCAAAAGCACCTTATAGAATGGCTCCAAAATAACTACAAGAGCTTAACGAGCAACTGCAAGAGCTTCTGAATAAAGGTTTTATAAAGCCCAGTGTGTCCCCATGGGCAGCCCCTGTTCTATTCGTTTAGAAGAAGGATTGGTCTATGCGGATGTGCATAGACTACATGAAGCTAAATAAGGTAACCATTAAAAATAAATATCATCTTCCCCAAATCAATGACTTATTTGATCAATTATTTGGTACATTCATATTCTCAAAGTTTGATCTAAGATCCGGATACCACCAGCTGCAAGGAAAAGGCACAGATGTTGAGAAGATAACATTTCGTATCCGCTATGGGCATTATTATGAATTTCTTGTGATGTCTTTTGGTCTTATCAACGCACCTTTGATATATATGGACTTAATGCAGTGAGTCCTAAAGCCTTATTTAGATAAATTTGTTATTATTTTTATTGATGACATTCTCATCTATTCAAAAGCCCTGGAAGAGCACGAGAATCATTTACGAGTGGTTCTAGAGATACTTCGATTGCATGAGCTGTATGCAAAGTTTTTTAAATGCAAGTTTTGGTTAAGTTCAATAACCTTTTTGGGGCATATGATGGATGCCCAAGGAATTTGCGTGGATCAACACAAGATCAGTGATGTTTGAGACTGGTTGCAACCTAAATCTGTGACAGAAATCCGGAGCTTTTTGGGATTGGCGGGCTATTACCAGAAGTTTCTCAAAGGCTTTTCCCATATTACTTATCCCTTAACTAAGCTGACTTAGAAAGCGGTGCCATTCACTTGGACGTCAAAATGTGAAGAAACCTTTCAGATCTTAAAAGATGCACTGTCCTCTGCTCCAGTGCTAGTCCTTCCAAAAGATGGTCTAAACTATCAAGTGTACACATATGCTTTAGGAACTGGTTTGGGTTGCATTCTGATGCAGGAAGGAAAAGTTATTGTATACGTGTCTTGTCAGCTAAAGCCACTTGAAAGGAATTATGCAGTAAATGACCTTGAATTAGCGGCAGTAGTTTTCGCCATAAAGATTTGGCGCCATTACTTATATGGAGTTCAGTCGTCCATCTTTACGGATTATCAAAGCGTGAAATACATATTTACCTAAAGAAAACTAAATTGCACGCAAAGAAGATGGCTAGAATTAATCATTGATTATGATATGGACATCCAGTATCATCCTAGTAAAGCCAATGCGGTAGTAGATGCCCTTAGCCGTCGTACTACACTTATAGCTATGATTGCCATGAGCTCATTAGAAGAAGAATTTTGCAAGTTAGATATTAAACCAGTCCATGGGGATATGTTGAGTGAGATGATCTCAAGTAATAATATGGAACCTACTTTTCACAGAGATGTATTCATTTTCCAAACTAAAGATGAAGAGTATTTGAATTTTAAGCAAGCAATCAAAAGTAGCCATCATCCTGATCTTGGATCACCTCAGTAAAGCTAAATTAATTTAGGTTGATTAATTATGATTTAAATTAATTACAAAAATTTTGAGCACCCATATTTTACAAACCACAAGTCCAAATATATTAAATATTTATCTTATTTTGTTTAGAAAAATAAAAAGAATATTATGGTGCTGTTAATTTTCCAATTGGACAAATATCTAACATATTAACATTTTAGGACCTTCACTTAACCCTAAACCTTAAAAAACTTCAAATATTCATAACTTAATACCTATTGATCTAAATATAGTCAATATGGGTCTCATTTTAATCATGAGAATGCCTAGATTCGTCTAACTTAGTTAATTGAACTCTAAATTAGGTCATCCAACATACCATTTAGATTAGGAAAAAAAACATAATTAATAGTAAATTGAAATAAAATTTAAGTTTTGATAACTAGAAACCCTAATTTGCCCTAATCACCATAAAACTTCATTAGGTCATAACTTGACTAAATGAAGTCCAATCAGGATCTACTCAGTCATAATACTCAGGTTATAGGAAAGCTATAGTTACCGAGTTTGTTGAATTTGGACCTCATTTGAGTTAATTTTTTGACCCACTCTTAAACCCTAAAATTACCCCTTTTAGACACTAGAACAATTTTAGTTATAATTTAACCAATTGACATTAGAATTTAGCAGTCTTAGGCTCTATGGAACTCTTAGATAGTAAACAATAATTAACTGATTAATTTTTTTGACTTCACTAAGTGAAATTACTAAACTGCCCTCATAGGTTAAAATTCTTAAATTAAACTCATATGACTTGATACTAATCTAAATTTGGTGTACATACTATTCATCTTCTTGTTAGATAGCAAGTAATCATTTGGCATCAACAAAATTTAATTGAAGCCCTTAATCAAAAAGTAGCATTTTAAGCCTTTAAGTAGGGATAAAATAATTATTTTACCTAAAATTTAGATTAAATGTCCTTAATCTCTAGAATATCAATTAAATCATTAAAACTAGTAATATAACTGATTTGTAATCAATTTAAGCTCTTAAATTCATAATTGGGTTTATTTGAGAAAATCCCCATTTATTGCTTGAAATTCCCTAAGTAAAAATAATACCTCTCTAACTTAGTTCTTAACTCACATCCTACTTTTCTTAAGCTAATTAGACCATCAAGTAAGATAGTTAATATCAACTCTTAAATTATTCACTCAGATCTTAACGTCAAACTAATGACTTCCTTATGATCTTAACCTTCACTTTAGGATCCCTTACTTAAGGATTATGGATAGAAAATTAAGTTAGATTTCATTCATTGAGTAAATGGGTTATTCAATGAATGAAATTTTAATTTTATTAGTTTTTTAAAATTTCATATTTTAATTATGATTATTTTTTCTTTTGACCTTAGATTTAGATTAGGAGATCCATCCTATTAAGCTTGATTTTGCTTAATAGGATTTATCTTAATCATTAGTTCACATCTTAGACATAAACCTCAGTTCTAAAGTATTACCTTTGGATTTTGAGGTTAAACCTCAAAACTTAGAGTTTAATTCCTAATCCCCAGCTTTAGTAGTTCCTGATCAATCTTAGTTCAAATCGTTTAAATTCTTCAAATAGGATGTACTGATTAATTATTTAACTTAAGTATTATTGATTGATTTGAATTAGGATCTGATTAGTTCTAATTGTTTTTAATTCATAAGGCCATGGATCTAAGTTACACTTAATAGTAGGAATTGGAGATCCTATGTTTGTATAACTAGAATAATTAGAAAGGGTTAAATATATAATAATAGAAATCACCTGTATATAGTAGAGTCCCTTGCTTATTATTGAATTATTGTTTATTTTGCATTCTTTGTACTTTGTGCCCTTTTCTTTGAATATGTCGTATAAGATAACTTTGTTGCATGAAATGAAAACATTAAAAAGTTAGGATAACATTTGCATAGGGTTCAGTTTCTAGTTGATCTGGCATATTTTATCTCCACTGGATAGGGGGTAAGGATAAATAAGGATTACTTAACATGCACTCATTAAGGAGAGTTATGTTAAGTTGGAACTCGATCACTCTTGCAGACGTGCTTGACCCTTCAGCTACTTCTAGACATGTCCATAGGAGTAAAGTAAAATAACTAAATCTTACTGCATGTATATTTTTTGCCTATTTAGTATAATTTCATTTCCTGCCATAGCCCAGAAAGGCTATGGGATCTTACATATTACAGTACATTTGCACGTTTGGTCAACTCTTATGATATGGCAATCGTTACATACTTAATTTCCTATTTTATAGTTTACTTTTACTGCAGTTAGCATTTATAGTACTTGCTTACTTGTATATTTATAGGATGCTAAATTTTTCTTATGCTTACCTATATGTATCACATCTAGATTGCTTTCTTTTAAATTTGCATAATTTTTATGATCATAAGAATGTTTAGGATGAGTCTTTTCTTTTAGTATTTTCTCTACTTTATATAAATATATATGCCTAATCTTGTCACAGCTTTGGTGTTGAGGTATGTCCTTTTTACCTCACATGTTTCTTAGTTATAAATGCATTTATTTATAACTTCCTCACATCCTCTTGTAGCTTGTTGCACCCTATTATATTTTCTTGCTTAAGTAGTTTAGTTAAAATAATGCTATCATAAAACTCATAAATATAAATAGCTTAAAATGTATTTAGACAATGTCTAACTAGATTTTTTTTTTCTTGGCTGGGGCCATACAATTGTAAAATCGACAAAGTCAGATCTGAGCAATTTGAAGACCTTGTGCCTGATGAGGAGCTATTCTTGGAGGAGGAGCAAGTTTGAGTTGAAGAGCAGTAGAGTAGTTGTCTTATTATTCTATAAAGATGAGTGATTTATTTCATTTTAAAATTTATTTAATTGATGTAATAATATAGGTACTCATGTCTGTTATTTTAATATACTATTTTATTATGAGCTACATATTTATTTCTTACCTTGAATTGTGGTGGATTTGGATGTAGCATTTTACTTTTTCTTATTTTCGCACTCTATTGAATGTATATACTTAGTGAATGATTTTGCTGCATTAGTCAGGGCGCATCTTTCCTTTATTAGTGGATTAAGGATTATACTTTAATCTAAGGATAAGTGAGGGATTTGGTAGCGCGGCACACCACCCCTCGATCATGATTGTTGACAATCAGGGGGCCGGGTGCCACTCCCAAGCCTTGCTAGTAGGGGTTTATATGCGCCCAAACACCATGATGGTGTAGCCACTATCTTTCTTGCTGGTCTAATTAGCTTAAGAAAGGTAGAATGTGAGTTAAGAACTAAGTTAGGGATGTATTATTTTTACTTACGGAATTTTAAGCCATAAAGTGGATTTTCTCAATTCAACCCAATTATGAGTATAAGAGCTTAAATTGATAACAAATTAGTTATATTACTAGTTTTAATGATTTAATTGATATTCAAGAGGTTAAGGGCACTTAACTCAAATTTTGGGTAAAATAACTATTTTGCCCCTACTTAAGGGCCTAAAATGCTACTTTTTGATTACGGGCTCCAATTAGAATTTTGTTGATGCCAAATGGTTACTTGTTATCTAACGTGAAGATGGACAGTATGTACACTAAATTTGGACAAGTATTAAGTCATATGAGTTCAATTTAAAGATTTTAACTTATGAGGGCAGTTTGGTAATTAGATTAGCAAGTAAGATAGTTAATATCAACTCTTAATTTATTCACTCAGATCTTAACATCAAACTAATGACTTTCTTATGATCTTCACCTTCACTTTAGAATCCATTCCTTAAGGATTGGGGATAGAAAATTATGTTAGATTTCATTCATTGAGTAAATATGTTATTCAATAAATGAAACTTTGATTTTATTAGTTTTCTTGAATTTGATATTTTAATTATGATTATTTTATCTTTTGACCTTAGTTTTAGATTAGGAGATCCATCCTATTAAGCTTGATTTTACTTAATAGGATTTACCTTAATCATTAGTTCACATCTTAGACATAAATCTTAGTCCTTAAGTATTACCTTTGGATTTTAAGGTTAAACCCCAAAACTTGGAGTTTATTTCCTAATCCCTAACTTTAGTAGTTCCTGATCAATCTTAGTTTAGATCATCTAAATTCTTCAAACAGGATGTAATGATTAATTATTTAACTTAAGCATTATTGATTGAATTGAATTAGAACCTGACTAGTTTTAATTATTCTTAACTCATAAGGTCATGGATCTAAGTTATACTTAATAGTAGGAATTGGAGATCCTAAACTTATATAACTTAGAATAGTTATAAAATGGATTAAATAGATAATAATAAAAATCATCTGTGTGTAGTAGAGTCCCTTGCTTACTTTTGAATTATTGTTTATTTTGCATTCCTAGTACTTTGTGCTTTTTTCCTTGAACATGTCATATAAGATAACTTTGTTGCATGAAATGAAAACATAGAAATGTTACGACAACATTTGCATAGAGTTCAGTTTCTTGTTGATCTTGCGTATTTTACCTCCACTGGAGAGGGGGTAAAGAGAAATAATAATTACTTAACACGCACTCATTGAGGAGAGTTATGTTAAGTTGGAACTCGATCAGTTTTGTAGACGTGCTTGACTCCTCAGCTACTTCTAGACATGTTCACAGGAGTAAAGTAAAATAACTAAATCTTATTGCATGTGTATTTTTTGCCTATTCAGTATAATTTCATTTCCTGTCGTAGCCCCGAAAGGCTATGGGATCTTACATATTACAGTACATTGGCCTGTTTGGCCAACTCTTATGATATGACAATCCTTACATACTTACTGTGATGACCCCAATATTGAGTGATAACAAATCTCAACATTGATACGCCACCACAATATTTAATACTAGATTAGAAGAAAACTAATCCAAATCATTGGATACTATGTTTGGCCAAGGATTTAGATGAGGGTCTTAAGTTAAGATGGAAGGAATTTTATGAAATGTATTATATGAAATACATATGAAGATGCAATGTATGTAATAATATATGGGAATGTAATTTAAAAACAATTGATGTGAGTACTTGCAATTCTAGTTAGAAAAATTCAAAATATTTAACATGCGAAACATGAATCTACAATTTTTTCCAATTATTCCAAGTCATTAATTTCTTAAAAAATTTCGACAGAGTTTTTGCTGTAAATAGCTAAAAAAACACCTGCAGTGTAGACATATTAGTCTTCCATTCCAATGGAAGATTAATTTAAAATACAGAAACTTTCCAATTTTAATATAAAGTGAATCCGTTATATGGGATTGCTTATTTCCAATTTTAATATAAAGCAATTCATTACATGGAATTGCTTATTTCTAATTCTAATATAAAGTCAATCCGCTATATGGGATTGCTTATTTTCCAATTCTAATATAAATTGAAGTGAGAAAAACATATGAAATAATTTTATATCCTAAGGTACTCACATCCTACATCATTTACAATTATAAGAAAATGAGAAAATGAGAAAATGATAACTAAATTTCCAGTTAAATATGCAACTAAGTTTTTATTTAAGTATCCATTCATCTATATATATTCATTCATCTCTAACCAAGCATTTAAGTGAGGAATTTAACTTACAACATATGCATAGTAAATACAAAGTAAAAGACTTTATTTAATATAGGCCATGAATAAACATTAGAAAGTAATTAAATGAAAATCTCTCTCTCACTTTTAATATAAAGCAAGAATTGAATAAATTAAGCAGAAGCAATTATATTTCTTTAAGCGCTTGATCCAGCTCCACCAGCCTCCAAGTGCAACTAATCTATTATATTTTGGCATTTAAATGTGATAGGGCAAAGCTATAAAAAAAAAAATTGATTAGATTAAATAGTCTAAGCACAAATTAAGATTAGGCTAAACATTATATTAATTCAATTGGATATTACTACTAGTTACAAAATTTGCATAAGCAAGTGTACAAGAAAGTAAGCATACAAGTGTGAAAAAAATAAGAAAAAGGCAAAGTGAGTTAGAACTCACTTAAATATACATCCTAGCTTGCAATTGAAACAAGGGTAAAAGCATCCTAAATAGGCTAGAAAGAAACTAAAGTGCATATGAAAGTAAATGAAATAAATCATGTATATATTTAATAAACTTATACTGAGTAAGTAAAAGAGACAGTAAAGCATTAATTGAAATTAAGCAATATATACTGTATTCTAAATGAATTTTAAGTAAGCAAAACACAATACTGAAGATAGAGAGTCTAAAGCTTACATAGTAAGGAAAGTATCTTAGACTCGTGGTCTAAGACAAACATAGCCTAGGACTATGTAGGGAACACAACTAAAAAGCTATGATGAGTTTTCACAATTAATAAGATTGTAGAGGATTTCACATCTTATTTAATTGAAGTTATTTTTAGAAGGGTCTCATTCTGTAGGGAGTTACAAAATGAAGAGAGGAGTTAAGCATGTCTGCCTAACCTGTATTGGAAAATGGGGTTTCAAATGTAACTTACACTCAAATATTCACCCTCTGAGAATATGAGGATCCTTATTTCTCTAATTTAGTCTGCCCTTGACTACTTCAATTAGCAACCCCTATTGTTTTAAATATGAAAGTTTTATTTATGCACAATGTCTTATATGAATGATTCAAATGAAAAAAGCTCAAAGTTAAACAAGCATTCAAGGAAAAATTCAATAATTGCAATTAAGTGATAGTCAAAATTATATAATTTTAATGATCTACTTAATGATTGGAGCAAATTGAGCTCTAAATTAACTTTGAAATATTGATCTCAAGTTTATTGTAATTAATAGTAGTAATTGGGCTTTTTGAAAATAGTAGTTTCATTTTGTTTATTATGATATGACAAAATAATTTATAAGTATAATCAATGCAAAAAGAAGCTAGTTTTAATCTAGTTCTAAGCCGTAAGATTCAATTATGATAATTAAATCAAGGCTTAGATAACTAGTAAGAAAGGATTGAGATTAAGAACTATTAACTTAAGGAATCAGAAGTTAAGGTTTAATCCACTAAAGTTCTTTAGCTAGGTTGTAGTTTGAAGGTTCTATCCAAATCAAATACTAAACTAGCTATAGGTCAATGTAAAATGAAAGTTTAAAGTAAGTAAATGTAGGGATTAAGAACTACAAGTTCTATATCTTCTAATAGTTAAAGATTATGGAAATCAATAGAATTCTTAAACTATTCTAAGTAAATTAGGACCCCTATTACTATCTCTTAAAATATTCAAGAGAAGGCTGTAAGGATTAGGATAAATAAACTAGGCTCCAATCTAAGTAAAGGTATTAAGGCTAACTACTCATAATGGATATAACTAATAGATCTATAAATTAACTATAATTCGTGTTTAAATCAATTTAAGGTTTCTACCTTAGGATTGAAAGGTAAATCAAGCAAATTTGCAATTGATTCACATATCTAAAAAAATGAGAATTAAGCCAAACATAATTACTTAGGATTATGACTAAGAAGATCATAACCTACACTAAACAAGCATTAAGGCTAAACACACTTAATAGGTATAACATCTAGTTCTAAAGGATCACCTACAATTTAAGATGTAATCAATCATATAGGTTATATCCTAAGGTTGAAAATTAAATCAAGCAATTTGCTAAAGATTCATATAAATAAATTATGAGAACTAGGCTCAAAATAATCATATCATGGAAAATGAACATGGGAGGAAAATGGTGAAGCAAGTTTGCTATCATAGGGTTTTAAACGCTTATAGCATTAAATTAAAAAACTATGAAATTATTTAAGTAATATTAATTAAGGAGCCGAAAACTTAAAATCATCAATTGTTGTCCAAATGGAATAAAATTTATAAATATGAAATCCTTATTGCATAAGGAGAAGAATGACAATAAGTAGGTCAAAATCGGACAATATTGGGATTTTAGAGCTTTTGGAACTCCTAATTTAGGTTAAAAAGTCATTAATAAAATTAGGATTTAAAACCTAAATTTTACTTCGTATTAATGCTCCTCAAATTCTTGTGTGTGAAATGGACTATTGAAGTGTCTAAATTGGACATCAAATGATCAAGTTATGATATAATTAGAATTTGATGAATTATTCAATTCATTGATCATTTGAAACTATGATTAATTAAAATATTTTTCTTCATGTTTAGGTGGATGATATGATATTCAAAATTACAAAGTTTGATTTAAACCTTCCATATATTATGCAATAATTGAAAGTTTTATCACTTTAAGAATATTACATCTTTAAGTATTGATTAAACTTACATCAAGTTTAATTAAAAATGATAGTAAAAAGAATTTAGCTTATTAATAAGATTTTTAATATTACATTAAAACATCTAAGAGATTTAACCATCATGATAATACTTAGGATTTGGAAGATTTACGTCCTAGAAATGAAATTAATAAACAAACAATAATTAATAATCTCCTTAAATAATATATGAAACTTAAAAATCATTAAATCAATAGGACATAACAAAGTTCCTTTTTATTAGTTGCATATTAAGATCCTAAATGACTAAACTTTTAGAATTACAAATAAAAATATAAATCTCAGTTTGTGTTTCTTCTTCTAATTCCTTTTTCTACTAAACATTTCATTTGACCCTCTTAATCTTCTTCTGGTAGGGACATCATTGGCGCTGATGGATAAATTAATGGGTCAAAAAATTTCAGCCCTATAACTATCTCCTATAATCTAATGAAAAACATAATTAACAAAGGGCAAAGACTTCGCACTTTGAGATCGACTAGAAGGAGAGGGAATCGAACATAGGATATCGATTTGAACATTTCCAGTTCCTCAAATTCACTTAACAAGTAAAATAGTAAAAAATGAAGTTCGAATGTTTAGCGGATAAAGAAGAAATTTGGGTTTAAATTAAAACAATTTCTTTGAGTTCCAATAGAACTTTGCAAACTCAATCAAGCTCATAGATGTTCGAGATTTGCATAACATTTCGCATTTCTAATAACAATATCTAGATAGATAACAATAAAGAACATACTATGAAAATTCCAGAAAGTCTTCATTAAATGGAAGAAATAACGAAATGGAGAGATTAAATCGATGGAAGTACCTTGCGGCTCATGAAGCTTAGATTCACGCCGATAAGGTTTAGCTCAGGTTCTCTCCGATTCAGCTTTCCTTCACGTCCAACAGCCCATGGTGTCGTCTCCAACACATGCGGTTCTATCTCAGCGATGCGACTCGCGAGTCGAAGTCGAGGGTCGACTCGATAGGGATGAAAGATCTTCCTTTTTGCTTTAACAATATAGGGTTAGGGCACGACTTGCTTAAGACAGCGATGAGGCGGAAGTTCCTTTATGTCTATGTAACGTCTATATTTAGGATCATCCGCACAAATAGCAATTGTTTTATCATCCTTTTCTCCTTGATCGATCAAAGGCATAAGACTTATAGCCTTAGTGCGAAGGATACATCCTGGGAGGATAGGCTGAGAGAATCATGAGGGATGCGACTTATATCGAGGTCAAATGAGGTGGAGTTCAGCTGGAATGAGGTCGGACATGGCAGGCTGGAGGGATGTGGCTGCTCTCGGCCTTCTCCCGAGAGGGAAGGAGCCGTCAGGGGGTTCTCGGCCATTAAGGGAGAAGAAGGAGCTCCTTCGCCGATCGAAGGTGATTCAGCTGAAATAGAGAGCAGAGAGATCTCAGAGGAGGGAGAGTTTTAAGTTTTTGCCAATTTAGGTTAGAGTCAGGACCTTAAATTAGCAGCCCAAATCAATTGGGAGCATTGGACCGCGATCAAGAGATCAAAATCGCTTGAAACTTTCAAACTTTGATCAATCGCTGATTGAACTCCAAAAATTACGAACTTAGTATTGAAATGACTGCCTCGATGAGACGAACGCAAGCATAAAAAATTATTTTATTTCGATGAGTATTTTATTTTATATTAATTTTTAAGTGAAAAATTTTGAAAATTATTTACGATAAATCGAGAGCTTGAAAATTAGCGAAACTTAAAGCATATCATCCTTAATTGATGCATAACATAAATATACAAAAATTTCCAAATTTCGATTTATATTTTCTTATTATTAGCCTTTGAAGTTTAAACTTCATGAATTTATTTAGGACAATCCGGGATCTCAAACGCGCTCAAACTTTCACAGTAGGATCCCTTCAAAAGACATTATAAGACGATATTTTTATTTAATTTTTTTTATTTTACTTGAGTTGGATATAATACTCCTAGCTAAAATGAAGTTGCTGAGTCCAATGGCGAACTCCATTTTCGATTCTGAGGTCTAAATAAATTAGGGATTCTCAGAATTATTAGAAAACTAAGAAATGCTGGAAATCAACAAACGATCTCCAAATCACACAAAAATTGAAATGAAAGCTCCTAATACTTTTATAAGACTAATAGAAAAAGATTATGGTCAATTAGGTCACTAATTAACGGGTAACAATATTAGGGTTGTTACACTTACTTTCTTATTTTATAATTTATTTTTACTGCAGTTAGCATTTATAGTACTTGCTTACTTCTATATTTATAGGATGCTAAATTTTTTTTATGCTTACCTATGTGTATAATAGTTAGATTATTTTCTTTTAAATTTGCATAATTTATATGGCCATAAGCATATTTAAGATGAGTCTTTCTTTCAGTATTTTCTTTACTTTTTGTAAATATATATGCCTAATCTTGTCACAACTTTGGTGTTGAGGTATCTCCTTTTTACCTCACATGTTACTTAGTTATAAATGCATTTATTTATAACTTTCTCACATCCTCTTATAGCTTGTTGCACCCTATTATGTTTGCTTGCTTAAGTAGTTTAGTTATTATAGTGATATCATAAAACTCATAAATGTAAATAGCTTAAAATGTACTTAGACAATGCCTAACCAAAATTTTCTTTTCTTGGCTGGGGCCCTAGCATTGTAAAATCGACAATGTCAGGATCTGAGCAATTTGAAGACCTTGTGCCTAAGGAGGAGCCATTCTTGGAGGAGCAACATGTTGGAGTTGAAGAGAAGTAGAGTAGCTGTCTTATTATTCTATAAAGATGAGTGATTTATTTCATTTTAAAACTTATTTAATTGATGTAATAATGAAGATGAGTATCCATGTCTGTTCTTTTACTATACTATTTTATTATGAGTTGCATATTTATTTCTTACCTTGAATTATGGTGGATTTAGATGTAGCATTTTACTTTTTCTTGCTTTCGCACTCTATTGAATGTATATACTTAGTGAATGATTCAGATGTATTAGTCATGGCACATATTTCCCTTATTAGTGGATTAAGGATTATACCTTAATCTAAGGATAAGTGAGGGATTTGCCAGCATGGCACACCACCCCTCGATCATGATTGTTGATAATCAGGGGGCGGGGTGCCACATCCAGCCACCCCCAAGCCTTGCTAGTAGGGGGTTTGTATGCGCCTAACCACCATGATGGTGTAGCCACTATCTTACTTGCTGGTCTAATTAGCTTAAGAAAGGTAGGATGTGAGTTAAGAACTAAGTTAGATATATATTATTTTTACTTAGGGAATTTTAAGCTATAAAGGGGAATTTTCTCAATTTAACCCAATTATGAGTTTAAGAGCTTAAATTGATTACAAATCAGTTTTATTACTAGTTGTAATGATTTAATTGATATTTTAGAGGTTAAGGGCACTTAACTTAAATTTTGGGCAAAATGATCATTTTACCCTTATTTAAGAGCCTAAAGTGATACTTTTTGATTAAGGGCTCCAATTTGAATTTTGTTGATGCCAAATGATTACTTACTATCTAATATAAAGATGGACAGTTGGTACACCAAATTTGGACAAGTATTAAGTCATATGAGTTCAATTTAAGGATTTTAGCATATGAGGGCAGTTTGGTAATTAGACTAGCAAGTAAGATACTTAATATCAACTCTTAAATTATTCACGCATATCTTCATGTCAAACTAATGACTTCCTTATGATCTTCACCTTCACTTTAGGATCCCTTCCATAAGGATTAGGAATAGAAAATTATGTTATATTTTATTTATTGAGTAAATAAGTTAGTCAATGAATGAAATTTTGGTTTTATTAGTTTTTTAGAATTTCATATTTTAATTATGATTATTTTATCTTTTGACCTTAGATTTAGATTAGGGGATCCATCCTATTAAGCTTAATTTTGCTTAATAGGATTTACCTTAATCATTAGCTCACATCTGATATATAAACCTTAGTCCTTAAGTATTACCTTTAGATTTTGAGGTTAAATCGTAAAATTTGGAGTTTAATTCTTAATCCCTAGCTTTAGTAGTTCTTCAAATAGGATGTACTGATTAATTATTTAACTTAAGCATTATTGATTGAATTGAATTTGGACCTGATTAGTTCTAATTATTTTTAACTCATAAGGCCATAGATCTAAGTTACACTTAATAATAGGAATTGGAGATCCTAAACTTGTATAACTTAAAATAGTTTGAATGGATTAAATAGATAACAATATAAATCACCTGTGTGTAGTAGAGCCCCTTGCTTATTATTGAATTATTATTTATTTTGCATTCCTTGTACTTTGTGTCATTTTCCTTGAACATGTCATATAAGATAATTTTATTGCATGAAATAAAAACATAGAAAAGTTAGGACAATATTTGCATAGGGTTCAGTTTCTGGTTGATCTTGCGTATTTTACCTCCACTGGACAGGGAGTAAGGAGAAATAAGGATTACTTAACACATATTAATTGATGAGAGTTATGTTAAGTTGGAACTCGATCAGTCTTGTAGATGTGATTGATCCCTCAGCTACTTCTAGACATATTCACAGAAGTAAAGTAAAATAATTAAGTCTTACTGCATGTGTATTTTCTGCCTATTCAGTATAGTCCTGTTTCCTGCCCTAGCCCAAAAAGGCTATGGGATCTTACATATTACAGTATATTGGCACGTTTGGCCAACTCTTACATTTATTTATAACTTCTTGACATCCTCTTGTAGCTTTTTGCACTATATTATGTTTGCTTGCTCAAGTAGTTTAGTAAAAGTAGTGGTAACATAAAACTCAAATATAAACAACTTAAAATTCACTTAGACAATGTCTAACCAAATTTTTCTTTTTTTGGCTGGGGCCATAGCATTGTAAAATCGACAGTGTCAGGATCTGAGCAATTTGAAGACTTTGTGCCTGAGGAGGAGCCATTCTTGGAGGAGCAGCATGTTGGAGTTGAAGAGCAGTAGAGTAGCTATCTTATTATTCTATAAAGATGAGTGATTTATTTAATTTTAAAACCTATTTAATTGATGTAATAATATAGGTACTCATGTCTGCTCTTTTACTATATAATTTTACTATGAGCTACATTTTTATTTCTTACCTTGAATTGTGGTGGATTTGGATGTAGCATTTTACTTTTCCTTGCTTTCGCACTCTATTGAATGTATATACTTAGTGAATGATTCTGCTGCATTAGTCAGGGCACATATTTCCCTTATTAGTGGATTAAGGATTATACCTTAATCTAAGGATAAGTGAGGGATTTGCCAGCGTGGCACACCACCCCTTGATTATGATTGTTGATAATCAGGGGGCGGGGCGCCACATCCAGCCACCCCCAAGCCTTGTTAGTAGGGGGTTTATATGCGCCTTACCACCATGATGGTGTAACCACTAAGCTCTTCGCCTAGCATGTCTTCTGTGGGATGTATTGGCTCCCCACAGTAAACCCTAGGATCCTCCCTGGCTGCTTTTTAGGGGGAGTAGTACTCCTGTCATCCAACCTCTATGACTTGGTGATTTTATGAGCAATTGCTTCACCTCATCCCAAGGATGGTGTAGTGATTGTTTAGAGGCCCTGACATGCTTTGGAGCTCCCTTATTTTGCGATTAGGGTTTAACCTTAATCGCCAGGCATCGGGTAAAGGGCGGGGAAGAAGATGAACTGTGCGGATCAGACCGACCCGTGACTCGTGCGTCGCGATAGTGCCGGGTCACCGTGTCAAGCCAACTTGCTTGTTTTGTTAATGGGTCGAGTTCTGTTTAAATTATAATATATGTATTTATGAATTATTTTCCTTAGAAAATTAAAAGAAATATTAGAAATGTAATTAGAGAAATGCAGATTAAGTTAATTACATAACTTTTTATATACTTATCCAAACTATATGAAATTATATATTATTTTGTTCAGAAAATAATGAGGAATAAAAATATAAAATAATATCCCACTTTCTGTGAATAGATTTTCTAATTATGCCTAATTACTTAAAAAACTTGATTATGAATGATTAGCATGTGTACTTATAGCCAAATTTTATGATATTTATTTCATTTAGCTTCTCATGCCTTGTCGAATGCATATATGTGTTAAGTAGAATAATTTCTTGATTTATATTTTGATATTTATGTCATAATCCTTGGTTTGCATGATTAGTGAATATTAGGTTTTGTAGTTAACTAAATTGTGATTTTAATGTCTCTAATTGCTTGTATGATTAATTATAACATAATCGCCAAGTTGCATGAAATTTAGATGATTAGATTTGTAGTTATGTGCTAATCTATTTTGAATTTGATTTGGGTTTGTTTAGCCTTAATTACCCTTTGATTTGGTTAAATAAATGTTTATATTTTTTTTAATAGTAGTATGCATGTTATAAAAACTTAAAAAATGATTTGCACATTTAACTCTTTTAATTGATCTTAATCATAATTCAAACCCTAATTAACTTAAGAAAATGCTTAAGGAAGTTAATAATTGAATTAATGCTTAATTGAACACCAATAATTGACAATGAACTTACTGATTTTCATATTGACCAACATCTAAGCAAATGATCTTAATTAGATCAAGTTTGGGATTAAACCCTAACTTGATTAAATTAAGTCTCAAACATAATTAACTTGAATTAGATAATTGTTTTAGACATTAAAGAACTTGCATAATTCCAGTCAAATATTGTTGATTTGTCACTGATTTTAGACTAGCAAACTAGAAGGTTTAAGAAGGATCAATAAATCATATGATTGATTGTCTAAATTTAAGCTTAAGATCTTTGATTTTCTCTTAAGTAAGATCATTATCATAAGATAATCTATAAAATGAAATGAATTTGTGAACTCAATCATTTTTCAATAATTTACAGGATTTCATCTCATGGTTGTAGTTTAGATTATAATCCAATGAGTTTATTCATTTGATTTGTAAAATCCAATTCATGTTTAAAAATTGTTAGTATAAGAGAACTTTAACTTAGATTATGACATGAATTAACTATATTCTTTGGTGATTAAATCTTTTAGGATATAAGGATATTTATCAAATCAATCAAGTGCTAGACCTAAGTAAGCAAACTATTGAGGTAGGAAGAGCTTATTGACTGATTTTGAGATAAGAGCTTAGATGAAATATGTTAACCTTAGATGTTTTGATCTCAGAACCTTATGGTAGAATATCCTAAAGATCTTAGTTTGAGGATTTCTCTTGTGGTAATATTCTAAGTTGAATTACTTTTATGTCACATCCATGAAACTCTATGTAGGATTCACCATAATGGAGTGTGGATTCATTAGTTTGTATTCCTTGATTCATAAATAGAATTGTTAAAATGAGAATCAGTAATATTATCAAATGGAGATGATAGTATATATCCATAAAGCTAAATTATTCAGCATAAGATAGAATTGGATGATTTGCCTTGAATATAATTGTAGAGTCTCAGTCTTATCCTATGTGACTGGATAAGTATAGTTCAGTTCAGGATAAATATCCCAAGTTCAGAGTGTGTTATAATTTGGGAGTTTAACAACTTAATTTAAGAGAATAAACTGTAAAACAATTATGTCCCTAATCTTTGTGTGCATCAATAAGTGTAGTTAAATAAACTAAGTGTTAAAGTCACTGTTCCTAGGACAAACCAAATCATGTATATGCAACCTCTTCATGTGATGATTTAGAGTACAATCATAATAAGAATCATAATATTCAGTAGAATTGAATCAGGAGTCAGAATTCATATAGATGAATTACGTACAATGGAGGTAAATGGATTTATTACTTGGTTTTTAATCGATTCTGGGTTTTGATGATTTAAAGCATATAATTATTAAATCATTGGCATATCATAAATGCATAAATCATATCTGCATTTGTGGAGTGATGTGCTTACCTAAGGACTCTATTAGTGGAGCAATTTGGCTCACCTAGGATCTATTAGCAGATCATTCAATCACCTAGGAATCTGTGGGATGTCGTGCGATATCAAGTCAGGCATATTTGAGGTATACAGTTCTATGGCATATTCATATACATATATATACTTTCAGTGACATGCAACATAGTTTGATCTCAACATTTCTTCAGTTTCAGCTTCTTTATAGTTTTTTATTTTCACAATTTAGCCTTTCAACTATTATTTTACCTTACTCTCAGTTTTGTATAGTTTTGTAATTTTAGCAGTTTTTAGTACTTTCCATAATATTATTTTACTTTACTTAAGTGTTAAATTTTAGATAACTTTAACTGTTTAGAGTAGCTTTAGACGTGTTAGGCTCATTGTCTAACACGTGATACTTTCGGGATCCGGCAATTTACTAGGTCCAGAGCAGCCAGTGGAGCAAGATCAGGAGATTTCATATGAGATCTAGGAGGAGCTAGTGGAGTAGTAGCCAGCTCAGTCTTTAACTTTTATTTTCATTATTAGTTTATTTTATTTCGAGAGTGGGAGACTATATATATATATATATATATATATATATATATATATATATATATATTAGATTCCTTGTATTACCCTTCCTAATCCAATGTATATATTAGACTATGTCTAATACTTAAGATAAGCACTTTTTACTTATCTTAATGATTAGTCCTCAGCTCTCCTTTGGGGTTGAGTCTCAATAGTTAGCAGATATTGTGGAAGGTTCAGTAGTCCTTCCCGAGTAACGAACCATTCTGTTGCCAACTATATTGTGATTCCTTAAATATACTAATGTTGCGTGCAGCGATGGGACAGGGCATTATAGAGGCTATTAGAAAAGTTCTTCTGATTAAGCATAATATGATGGCAGCTCAGGATAGACAGAAGAAAATTCATGATATTTGTCATCATCTGTTAGAATTCCGAGTTGGAGAGCATGCCTATTTGAAAGTTAGTCTGATGCATGGTGTACAAAGGTTCGGTGTGTCTATAAAATTGAGTCCAACATATTTGGAACCCTTTGAAGTGATTGGAAAAGTTAGAACATCTGCATATAGGTTAGAGTTACCAGAAGAATTTTCAACCGTACATAATATGTTTCACATTTCATCATTGAGAAGGTGCTTGCTTGATCAAAATCAACAAGTATAGATTCCAGCAATCGAACTGCAACCTGATCTAACGTTTATTATTAAACATGTTGCAATTCTGGGATGAGATCTCAAGTAGTTGAGGAACCACAGTATTCCTATGGTTGAAGTTCACTAGCATAATCATTTGGTTGAAGAGGCCACATGAGAAAAAGAATATGATATGTGGAAGAGGTTTTCATAGTTCTTTCCTTAATCAGGTAGTCTAAGTTCCTTCATATTTCTTTTACTTCCTTAGTGTATTTTTGATAAATCCAAGATTTATAGTAAATAAAGGATTAAAAATATATAAAACCTCACATGAACATGCTTACTTTGATAAGAATTCTAAACGTTTAAAAAAAAGGAGATAAAAGAAATTATGGAGCAAAAGGCAAATTCTAGGCTAAAATCGCTGCAGCGCACCCAAGCGCACTGCAACATGTCATAGCGGGAGAAGAGAACTGAACAACCTAGGAGCAGTGAAGCAAGCCTGGGACATAGAACCGCTATAGCGCGCCGCGGCGCTCCACAGCGCGCTCAAGCGAATCAAACCCGAGGGCTCGGCGCTACCGCGCGTCGCAGTGGGTCCAACCCGAGAGCTTGGTGTTGTTGCGTGCCGCAGCGGGATCGTCCAGCTCCAAAAATTAAACACATTAAGAAGCCCTCGCTATAGCGCGCTGCAGTAGTCTCAACTCGAGATGATGGCGCTACCGTGCGCCATAGCGGATCCAACACGAGAGCTCCGCGCCGCCGTGCGCCACATTGCATCAGAAGGGAAGAGCCTTAGAGAACAAATAACAAACTGAACCACCATAGCACGCTCGGGCGTGCCTTAGTGCGCCATAGCACGCTCGGGCGCGCCCCAGTGCGCCATAGCGGAGTATTCCCGAGAGCACAGCGCTACCATGCGTCGTAGTGGATCTCCATGTAAAATCTAACTTGTAGCAAGAACCGGTGTAGTACGCCCAGGCGCACTGTCGCACGCCGCAACGCCAGACCCAGAAATTCCCAGCCAATGCATAAATGATAGCCTAGGGAAGGCCAGAAAATTCAACATTTTGCCTTGCCCAGTTACTTAAAAATTGATAATACATTAACAATTGCTCTCTTCCAAGGGAATAAAAAGAGTTTGTTTTTAATGCTTGTAATGAATTCAAAAAAGGAAAGAGGAGCATTTATGCCAATGGGGCTAAGGATAATTTCTATAAATACTGCCATTTGAGACTATGGCAGTGTTCCAAAATTTGACATTCTAAGACCTGAATAAAAGGATTTTTGTTGTGAGAGAAAGAGAACTCTCCAGGAAAAGGTTCAGATTACCTTTGCATGATCAAGAGGAAGGAGAAGTACAAGGGGCTTAGAAGGAGGAAGAGAAAGGTGAAGAAAAAATTCAAAGAACCTCAAGGAAATTCAGGGATGTTCCTAGTATTTTCTCTCAATTTACCTTGTTTCTTTTATACTTGTACTGATGTCAAGGTTCTTATCTTAGAATGCATCTTTTTGTATTGTGATTGCAATGGAAGGCTAAACCCTCCTTGAAGAGGGTTGGGCTGTAGTTATGTGTTGAGTAAGGGTGTATGGTGTTGTATGTTAAATTTACAATGAATAAAATTTGAGCTTAATGTTTTCTTATTCCTATGTTTAAATTTAAATGCCTGGAATGTTTGTATCAAATGTCTATTTTTATTCAACTAAATATGAGAATGAAAACCTTATTATAAGAAATTAGAAGACTTGCGCTCCAATGCTCATTAATTGGATTAGAGCAAGGAGTGAGTGCAATAGAGCGGAGAGCTACGTGACAAGTTCTCAAGCCCATTAACACCACCCCTTAAGCTCATCCGAGAAGTTAAAGCTTGTGAGCCAAGCCCCCTCCAATCATGTTCTGTAGCTCAACAAAGTAGAAGGAGGGAGAGATCATTGAAAACCCATGGATGATGTGACATAGTCCATCGGGTCCAATGAATCCTCTCCCTTAACTAAACCGCGTGTGTATGCGCTTGACGTTGATTGGAGGGAATCAAGCTTGTGAGATCAGTAAACTAAAAGAATATTTCGATAACTTAGACATAGGAAATCAAAATTAAATTAAATATGATATTATGAGATTCTATGTGCTAAGGAAGAACCTCTAGTGTGTTCTCCTTGTGCACTAGATTTGAATTTGTTGAAATTAGAGGACCAATATAAGGATGGTAAAATTTACTTGATTGACCAGACTTAGCGAATTTATTATATGAGTTGCAATTAGATAATTACAACACCGAGTCCTCATGAGTCACATAATAAATCCTCAACTCTCTCTTCTTAATCATATAGTACCTTAACTTAAGTGCTTTGTATTGTTGATCTATTAACCAAACCAGTCGGCAAGTTGAAGTGTCAAACCGGGAGTTAAAGCAAATTCTTGGGAAAATGGTTTGCCAAAATTGAAAGAGCCTTCAACAAAATTGCAAGATGCATTGTGGGATTATAGAACATCTTTTAAAACCCTCTACGAATGTCTCCCTACAAGCTCATGTATGGGAAGTCCTGTCACTTGCCGGTAAAACTAGAGCACCGGGCCTTTTGGGCCATTAAAAAATTGAATTTTGATTTTAAACAAGCTGGAGAAATGTGAATTTTACAATTGAATGTATTAAATGAACTCCGGCTGAATGCATATGAAAGTGCCAAGCTTTATAAGGAGAAAACAAAAAATAGCATGATAAATTAATTAAACCAAAACATTTTCAACATAGAATGAAAGTACTTTTATTTAATTCAAGATTGAGATTGTTTCTAGGAAAGCTGAAGTTGAGGTGGATTGGTTCATTCACAATAGAGAAGGTATATCCCCATGGAGCTGTAGATATCACTTCAGAGGAGGGGACACTCAAGATGAATGGGCAACGAATAAAACCATATTTCGAAAAAAAATGGCTTGCACGAGAAAGCAGGATGGATGTTGCAAGACATCCATAGGGAAGGAATCACATAGAAAATCTAAATGCATCAGGCTGAGATGTTAAAACAAACGCTCGGTGGGAGGAAACCCATGCCAATAAGGTTGTATTGTTTTTGCTTTTAGCTTTTCTGTTTTCACTTTTGTAGTAGTATTTCCCTTTTTAATAAATAAATTTTGAATTGGTGCACCGTCATTGCTTCTGTGATAGGTTTAAAAGTCAATTTTTTGAAAAAAATATGTATTCAATAACAAAATCAAATGTGAAATCTTAAGCCATCAACGGTGCTTAACATGAGGTGGTCAATTGAATTAACAACTCTATGCTTCCAAAAACAAGGTAGAAAGCCTAAGTAACTTTTAGTTTCCAATGTATTTAAATGAACATATGCTGAAATTCTAAGTGTGGGGGTGGGGATCCCTAAGGAATCAAATCAGCAATTGGCAAGTAATTGAGTGTGCTAGGCTCTCATAAGACCTAATGATCACAAAGAACTGAACGGGAATGAATAAAATATCTCTCTTAAAAAATTTAATTGTACTATGTGATTCATAAGAAGGAGCACATATGGCACAACACTTTGTTTACTCTTTAATGCCTAGCTTGTGTTTGAACTCCAAAGGAAATTACCCCCCCCCCCTAATGAAGAAAGAAGCATCCCATTATTTGAAATTGGAGACTAGTGAAAGTGTGATGGGTTTGGAACCTAAATTTAGAAGACAGACGTAGTTGTGTATCTTTATTTCTCCCCAAATTAAGCAACAATAAGTGACATAGAACTTCACATTGACATCCAACATTGAATCCACAATCTTAAAAATCAGAAAATATATTTTGAGCTTACTCGAAGACGATTAAGAATTTAAGTATGGGGGTGTGATAAATCTAATATTTATAGTAAATAAAGGATTAAAAACATACAAAATTTCACATGAACATACTTACTTTGATGAGAATTCCAAATATTTTCAGGGAACAAAGGAGATAAAAGAAATTATGGAGCAAAAGGTAAATTATGGGCTAAAACCCCTGCAGCGCTCCATTGTGAGAGAAGAGAACTGAAGAACATGGGAGCAGTGAAGCAAGCCTGGAACTTAGAACCGCTATATCGCACCGTGGCGCGCCACAGCACCCTCGAGCGGATCAAACCCTAGAGCTTAGCGCTACCGCATGTCGCAGCAGGTCCAACCCGAGAGCTCATGCTGCCGTGCGCAGCAGCGGGACCGTCCAGATCCAGAAATTAAAGACATTAAAAAGCCCTCTCTACAGCACACCGCGACGGTCTCAACCCAAAACGATGGCACTATCGCGCGCCGTAGCAAATCCAACTTGAGAGCTCGGTGCCACCGCGCGCCAAAGCGCATCAGATGGGAAGAGAGTTAGAGAACAAATAACAAAGCGAACTGCCACAGCGCGCTCGTGCACCCACCATAGAGGACTATTCCTGAGAGCACGACGCTACCACGCACCGTAGCGGATCTCCATGTAAAAGCCAACATGTAGCAAGAAGCGCTGCACTGCGCCGTAGCGCCAAACCCAGAAATTCTCAGCCAATGCATTAATGATAGCCTAGGGAAGGCCAGAAAATCCAACTTTTTGCCTTCCCCCGCTACTTGAAAACTAATAATACATTAACAGTTGCTCTCTTCCAAGGGAATAAAAAGAGTTTATTTTTAATGCTTACCATTAATTCAAGAAAGGGGAGAGGAGCAGCATTTAAGCCAAGGGTGCTAAGGATAATTTCTAGCAATGTTCCGAAATTTAATATTCTAAGACCTGAATAGAAGGACTGCTACTGGGAGAGAAAGAGAACTCTCCAAGGAAGGTTCAGAGTACCTTTGCAAGATCAAGAGGAAGGAGAAATTCAAGGAGCTTAGAAGGAGGAAGAGAAAGGAGAAGAAGAAATCTAGAAAACCCTAAGGAAATTAGGGTTGTTCCTAGTATTTTCTCTCAATTTATCTTGTTTATTTTACAGTCTAACCGATGTCAAGGTTCATGTATTTGAATATATCTTTCTGTATTATGATTGCAATGGAAAGCTAAACCCTCCTTGGGGAGGGTTGGGCTGTAGTTATGTGCTGAGTAAGGGTGTATGGTATTGTATGTTAAATTTGTAATGAATTAAATTTGAGCTTAATGTTTTCTTATTCCTATGTTTAAATTTGAATGCTTGGAATGTTTGTATCAAATATCTATTTTTATTCAAGTAAATCTGAGAATGAAAACCTTATTATAAGAAATTAGAAGACTTGCGCTCCAATGCTCATTAATTGAATTAGAGTAAGAAGTGAGTGCAATAGAGCTGAGAGCTATGTGACAAGTTCTCAAGCCCATTAGCACTATCCCTTAAGCTCATCCAAGAAGTTGAAGCTTACGAGCCAAGCCCCATCCAATCATGCTCTGTAGCTCAGCAAAGTAGAAGGTGGGAGAGATCATTGAAAACCCATGGATGATGTGACATAGTCCATCAGGTTCAATGAATCCTCTCCCTTAGCTAAACCGCATGTGTATACGCTTGATGCTGATTGGAGGGAATCAAGCTTGTGAGATCAACGAACAAAAAAAAATGTTTTGGTAACATAAACGTAGAAAATTGAAATTAAATTAAATATGATCTCATGAGATTCTATGTGCGAAGGAAGAATCTCTAGTATGTTCTCCTTGTGCACTAGATTTCAACTTGTTGAAATTAGAGGACCAATATAAGGAAGGCAAAATTCACATGATTGACTAGGCGTAGCAAATTTATTATATGAGTTGCAATTACATAATTACAACACCAAGTCTTTATGAGTCACATAATGAATCCTCAACTCTCTCTTCTTAATCATATAGTACCTTAACTTAAGTGCTTTGTATTGTTGATCTATTAACCAAACCAAACAAAACACAAAAACAAATTCTTTAAATATTATTGAAAGAAGATAAAACTTAGTATGAAAACCACCATTCCATATGAATGATATAAATCTGGAACTAACCATTCCAACTTATTACTTCGGACCAATTACACTTGCGTGCGAGCGCAAATGTGTATTTACAGTCTGTTAATTCTTATTTTCGTGTTTTTATTCATTGTGTGTCGAGGGCTACACCTCTTTTAAAGAGGGGAGTTTGTAACAACCCTAGTATAATTACCCTGTAATTAGATGACGAATCAACTTCATTTCTCTTTTAATGCTCTTATAATAGTGTTAAGAGCCTCTACCTCAAGTTTGGTGCAATTTGAAGATATTTGAGAATTTTCAACATTCTGAATTTTCCTGATAATTCTAAGAATGTCAATTTTATTTAGACCTCATAATCAAAATCAGAGTTTGCCATTGAACTCGTCACTCCCAAATTAGCTAGGGGTGGTACTTTAGGAATGTTTGGAAGTCGTTGAATTTTCTCCGATTATTTTAATAATAATTAATTACTCCAAATATTAGGATAATTAAATTGACATTCAATCAATAATCTAATTTTATTTTTGTATTCCCACCCCTCAATTAGGTAAGGGTGAATTTTTGGGTTTTTGTGAATTCTTTTTAGTTATTTAATTTTGAGAATTAAATTAAGAATAATTAATTAATTAATTAAGAAACTAAATTAAATAATAAATTAATTTAAAATTAACCCTAATGGCTAAAAAGCGGGACCGTGCAGATCCCATGCGCAAGTCCAAGACAGTCATTTGGCTCCATCAGGATTGTTCAGTGCCTTTGGGTCTTGATCGAATGACGTGTGATCGATCGATTGGATCTGGCCGTCGGATCAGTGCCTTAATTTGACGGTCCAAATAAGCCTCCTGTACATCTCTGCCAGCGTTGCATCATGCGCTTGCCGCTGTAGGCAGCAGCTGTCGCGCTGTACTCCAGCCATCCCTTGACCCTCCTTAGGTCATAAGGATCTCCTACTCTTCCTCATTTCATATTTCCCTTACAATTGAGAAGCTAAGTAGCTCATGAGACATCTCAATTGCGAAATGTGCCTCATTGAACCCTAACCTTAATATCTAGATGGAGAAGATAAAAGAGATAAGTTTTAAATTACTCCTATCCATGCATACAATTACTTCTCCATGTATTCACATACCTATTTCATTCTATATTGAATCATTTGGTAAGGTCTGATTGCGCTCGATTGATCTTGATTGAGCTCAATCGACCGATCATCCACATTGCTATACAGTGGCTTTCCCTCGTCTGCTTCCAATCGTAAGCTTGAAACTAGAGTTCAGTTTTACTGGCGACTGGGGCAACCTCAGGTGCTGGTACTGGCGCCATTCAAAAGGTCTAGTCAAGACCTTCCTAATGGTATGCGGGCCGGGCCGCGAGGTGGTCAGAGTTGCCCAGATAAAGGTGCCCTAGATTTGACTCCTTCGACCCAATCCACATGTAAATAGCAGGGCCGAGCACGCGGGCTGACCCATTTTCGTTGCGAGTGTCGTGTGGCAGCGCCTTCCCAAGGCATGGCCTCGCCTTCAGTGCTGAGTGGGCCCGCATGCATTTTTTGTGCTTGCCTCGATTCTGGTGTTGCGGCTGTTGAGTGCACTAGATTAATGGATTTAATAATTAATTTAATTAACATTTTAGGTAGATTTCATTTGTTAATAACTCTCAAAATAAATATCCAAAATATATGAACTTAGAAATCATTTTGTTCAGAAAAATGAGATGAATACATTGATATAATTCAATTTAGAAATTAAACCCTAATTTTTATTATCACTTTTTAACCCTAATTAGGAGTCCCAAAAATCCTAAAAATCCAACATTATCCGATTTTGATCTACTTAGTGGTATTCTTTTCCTTATACTATAAGGATTCCATATTTGCTAATATCATTTCAGTTGAACAACAATTGGAAATTTTAGGTATTTGGCTCCTTAATTAGTGTAATTTTATAATTTTCTAATTTTATATTATGCTTATTTTAGGTTTCTAAACCCTAGGACAGTAAATATATTTCATTTAATTTACTTCCCATATTATTTCAAATGTATAATTGGAACTTGAATTATCATAATTTAAATATTTTAAGTACTTAGAAAAATCCTTCATTTAGCCCTCAACTTTAGGAGATATATTGTATGATTAATTTTATAACTTGATTTTATTGTGATCTTAAGAGTTTGATAATATTCCCATTTATTGTAGTTAACCTTAGCACATATTATTTAATTATAGGATATGAACCTATTAGGACTACTTCCCAACAATTAGAATGGATCTTAGTACACATCCCCTTAGCTCTTAATCTTCATTTAAGCACTCTAGTAGTTGACTTAGAAGTCCCATAGCTCCCTAATGTGATTTAGTTATCCTATAAGCTTCCATAACCTACATCTTTTAGTGAACTAGAGCTTGTAGCTTATAACCCTTCCTTATCCATATACTTAGACATCTCCTATTAATTGATCTTAGTTAGTCTAGTGATTGATTAGGATAGATCCTTTCAATTGCAAGTTAGTTAGATGAATTTAGTAGTAAACCCTTAACTTACGTTTCTTTAAGTATAGTAATTCCTTAGTTTTACCTTTCTCTACAAGTTCCCTAAGCCTTGAATCTAGTAACCTATATTGGTTATGTGATTTAGGATTAGTGTAGGATTAGTTTCATTTTGCATTAATATAATTATAAATTATATTGGCATTCCATAAACTTAAATCAATTTACTACTTTCCAAAACTCAAACTACTTATAGTATTACTTATAATTGACTTGAGATCAATATCTCTAAGTCAATTGGGAGCTTAAGTAGCTCAAATTATTAAGTTAGATTATTAAAATTAGATAACAGTGGATATCACATAGTTTACAATTACTTGATTTCTTTAAATTCAAGCTTCATTTTGAGATTACAATCTTGAACGTACATACAATACATTTTGCATAAACAAAAATATTCATAATAAAACATAGGGGTTTTCTTGGTGATGGCCAAGGCATGCTTAGGAGAGTATAAGGAGACCTCACATATCTTAGAGGAGGAATGTGAGTATTTATTTTTTATGAGACCCAATTTTCCTTACTAGTTAGGCAGACGTGCTTAACTTTTCGCTTGTTCTGTAAATTTACATGCATAACGGAAAACTTAAAATAACTTGAACAAAATACATTTTTTGGCATCACAATCTTATTGATTGTGAGAACTCGTCATAGCCCTTAAGTTATGCTTACTTTTTATAGTATTTGACTATGCCTTCTTAGCCCAAGAGGCTAAGGCTTTCCCTGACTTAACTTACTTTTCACTTTCATTTGTTGTATTGTGCCTTAGTTGCAATCTTACTTTCATGCAGTGTATGTTGCTTTACTTGCTTTACTGTTTCGTAGCTTTATTTTCCATTACTTAGTATAATATTCATTAAACATATTCATGTAATTATTTCATACTTTCATATGCATATTAGTAATTTCTAGCCTTATTAGGATACTTTTTCCCTTATTGTTGTATGTTAGAGCAAACTTATTTTTGAGTTTTTATTATTTACTTTTGTACTATGTTCCTTGTAGTTAATTTTTCCCTTACTTTGATGCTTTTTATGCTCCAATTTAGAATTTAATTGTAAATTAGCATATGTGATATCCAACTAAATTGTAATTAAAAAATGAATCTTAAAATATATTTAGACTCTTTAGTCTAACAACTTTTTTTTTTGTGCCCTACCATATTTTATAAATCAAAATTATGATAGATCAGGAGTGTTTTCTGTATAGTGGAGCTGGACCTAGTGCTAGCCATTAGTAGATTGAAGATATTTTTGCTTCCGCAAACCTTTCTTTTATTGTTTAAGTGAGATGAGAGAATTTGTTTTATTTTAATTGCTCTTTAAATTTCAAGTTTGTAATAATTTAATTTATGCAAGATTTTTATTTTATTTTATGATGGATTTACTTTCATTATAAACTGCTTGGTTTGGATAGTTGATTGGATATATATTTTCTACTTCATATTTTCCTTCACCTACTACTCACCTCTTAACTTAACACTCTCACAAAGATTTTTGGTCACACAACACTCAATATTGGTTAGTTTCCTTCTGACCCAGTGTTAAGTGATGTGGTAATGCTCTAGTATTGGATTGGGTTCATGTTTCGATATTGGGGTTGCCACAATTAGGTTCATCCAGAAAGCTCTAACATGTATCAAGATTTAAGGCAACCTTTTTGGTGGCCTGGCATGAAGAAGAGCGTAGCCAAATTTGTTGTGAAATGTCATGCCTGTAATTAGGTCAAGGTTAACATCATAGGCCTGATGGACTTCTGCACCCGTTGGAGATTCTAGAATGGAAATGGTTTGACATCTCAATGGACTTCATGATGGGATTTCCTCACACAAAATTTGGTGCGGACGCAATTTGGGTCATTGTAGATTATCTTACCAAATCTACACACTTCATTCTGATTCGTCAGACTAATTCTATCAAAAAGTTCGCCAAACTTTAAATCAAAGAAATAATCAGGATGCACAATATCCCCATGTCGATCATGTCATTGTAAGCTTACTTCAAAGTTTTGGCAGGCAGTGCATCAGGATCTGAGAACCACCCTAGTAATGAGCACAGCCTTCAATTCTCAAACAGATGGTCAAACTGAAAGAGTAAATTAAATTCTTGAAGATCTGCTTAGACTCTTTATTCTTGGTTTTGTTGGTTCTTAGGAGGATCATATTCTTCTTGTGGAGTTCGCATACAATAATAATTTTCAGTCGAGCATTAAAATGGCTCCTTATGAAGCGTTGTATGGGAGGAAGTCCTCTACTCCATTATCTTTTTTTGAAACTAGAGATGTCCAGTTGTATGGATCTGAATTAGTGGAAGAGAATAATAAGAAGGTCAAGCTCATTCAGCAGATGATTCAAACAGCTCAGGACCATTAGAGTAAGTACCATGACTTTTGTCAATGTCCTCTCAAATTCCAGGAAAGTACCTCGTATACCTGAAGGTAAGCCCAATGAAAGATATCTATCATTTTGGAGTGATTGGAAAGCTCAATCCAACATATGTTGAACATTTCAAGATCATATCCAAGTTTGGATCGTCATCATATAAGCTTGATGATGAATCTAAGATTTATAATTAATTTAGTGAATAAAAGTAAAAAAATTTCTTAGGATTAGTGTGCTTTGATATGCGTTTTCTACCTTACAAGACAAAAAGGGCTGAAATAAAGTTTGCAAAGGAAATCTGAAAAATTGGAAGAAACACGCTGCAGCGTGCCACAGCGCGTTGTCGCAGACAAAACCCGAGAGGTCTGCTCGACTCAACCTGAGATCACGGCGCTACCACGCGCAGTAGTGGACCAATACCAAGAAGTCCACACTATCATGCGCCTTAGAGGAGTTCAGCCTGAGAGCACGGTGCTATCGCGTGCTGTAGTAGACCAATACCGAGAAGATTGCACTATTGCGCACTGCAGTTTGATCAAACCCAAGAGTAAGCCGCTACTGCACGCCGTAGCAGAGTTCAGCTCTAGAGCACGGAACTATTATGCATCATAGTGAACCAACACCAAGAAGACCATGCTATCGCGTGCTACTACTCGATCAAACCCGAGAGCAAGGTGCTACCACATGCCGTATTGGAGTTCAGCCCGAGAGCACGGTGCTATCGTGCACTGTAGCAGACCAATCCCAAGAGGTCCATGCTACAGCGCACCGCAGCGTGACTCGACCAGAAAGCCTAGTACTACCGAACACTGTAGAGGGTCTTTACTTGTACACAAATAGAAAGGGGGCGCTACAGGTCTCCATAGTGCCTTCAAGACAGAGAGCCTAGTGCTAAAGCGTGTTGTAGCGCCCACAGTAATTTTTGCCAGGCATAAGCATTTATGGCAGCATAGGGGAATCCAAAGAACATAACTTCATCACTTCCCACAACAAAAAATTATTAGAAATACATTAAACATTTCTCATTTCCAAAAGCATATCAGAATAAAACTTAATGAAATCCAATTCTCAAGGAATGGGAAGGGGTGGCTACTTAAATACTTAAGAGATAATAAGAGGACTATAAAAGCATAGATTGAAGACAAAAAGGTGGTTCCAGAATTCATGCATCTAAATGATATATGTCAAGAGATTATTACAAATCAAGGAGAAGGAGAACCCTTCCCAAAGAGAGCAAGGCTGCAACTAGAGACTGAAAGGAGCACAGAAAGCAAAAAAAGGAGGAAGATCAGCAAGTGGAGAAAGCTAAGAGAACGTTAAGGGTGTTCACTAGTATTGTACCCCTTCTTTGTCTCCCTTAATTTATTTATAAAAGCCATGAAAGTGGTGATCATTTCTTATAGCTTATCTAATTTTTAAATATCAATGGCAGCTTAAACCCTCCTTGGGGAGGGTTTGGTGTTAAGTGTGTAAGAATGTAAGGTAGAAAAATATTGTGCACTCTTCAATTTAAAGTAATGTCATTTAGTTTATATTGTCGAATGCATGTGAATGAAGAATTTGGAGAATATGAGAAAATTGTAAAATATGTATGATAATCTATTCATCTTGAACTCCATGTCCTCACTAGATCTATTAGACATAAGGATATGCACAATAGAGAGTGGACGCCGCAAATACCTATGACAACATTTGCTATGCGAAAACACTCGGTGTATAACCTTAGACTTGAGTAGATATAATGCGCCTTGGAACATTATATTAATCTATGAGCTCCATTGATCTCACTTGATTTATATGAGGTCAATAGTGCATGCCAAGCCTAAGGCTCAGTGAAAAGCCCTATTGAGCATCATAGCACATTAACTTTTGCTAAATCGAGATGATGATGCGTGTGAGCCGAGCAGCTCAACTCCTTAGCAAAACCTAAATATTGGCGCATGAGAGCCATTAATGGAGTCAAGTTCATGAGATGCTCAAGTCAACTTAATAATTCAAAACATAGATGTAAGGAGTGAATTCATCAAACTCATATCGCATGAATGTCTAAGTGTTGAGAGTGAATGCAATGATTGTTCCTCTTGATATAGCCAAAATTTGTAGCAAAAATATAGTGTTTAAACATTCATATCACCATATATTTTCCTATACTTTGAGTAGAAAATGATGTTTTAAGAAAATGAAAAAAACAGACGGCATGGGCTGATTTGCCAAATTTTGGGAAAAAAATCGTCGCAGCGCATCACGGCGCGCTGCCGCGCGCCCTGGCGTTCCATTAAAAAAGCCTTACCTGGAAGCAGAACTGCAGACTTGGAGCAAGACCGCTGCAGCGCGCCACGACCTGCCACAGCGTCATATCTATGAGGATAAATTAAAACCATATAAACGAGTAATTGAACAGTATTATGCAAGTTTGCACGCCTCAGCGCATCATAGCATCATTTCTCGATGATTTATTAAAATCTTATAAACAAGTAATTGAATAGTGTCACGCAACTTTCTCCGTCGCGGCGCGCCGCTGCGGGTGAATTTTTATTTTATCAAACTATAGTTGAACTAATTGAACAGTGATTCTGCAAAATTTATCCACTAGAGCGCGCCACAGCGAGTAAATTTTCATTTTATAAAACTATAGTTAAACTAATTGAACAGTGATCCCACAACTTGTTCGTTGTAGCGCGCTGCAGTGCGCCATAGCGTACGATGCAGCGATCAAGCCAAAAAGATACTAACTTACAAGCAGGAAAAGCGTTTAGAGCACTGCTGCTACAGCGCGCCGCAGCGGAACAGGATTTGAAACGTTGCTACCGCAGTGCGCCGTAGTGGACGGCCCAGAATTTTCAGAAACAGCAATTAAGGAGCAGGGGAAGGCCACAAAAATGTGACCTTTGGTCTCCCCAGTTTCTTGGAAATAGATATATCAAATCTCTGATGAATCCCAACAGGTTTAAACAGATGGAAACATTAAAAGGGATGAAAATTAAGTCAAGGAAGAGAAAATGTCACACATTGAAAGCTTTTGAGGCTGAGTGCATCCCTATTTAAGGGCCAACTTCAGACCTGAAAGGATTCCAACTTTTGCTAATAAAAACCTAAAAGAAAGGCTGCATGAAGAGAAAGAAGGAGAACTCTCCAAGGGGAAGAGAGGATCGAACAGGAAGAAGGGGAAGACAGCAAAAAATTAAGGGTGGAGCTTCAAGAGGACAGTGCAGGAAAAGTAAAGAGAACCCCATAAAACATCTGGGTGATTCCTTGTATTTCTCCTAAACTCCCTTGATTAATTTCTTGTCGTGAACTGATGGCGATGTTCACTTTTCTTTGAATGTATGTTCTTTCTTGCTTAGTAATGGAAGGCTAAAAACCCTTTGAAGAGGGTTGAGATATAATTATAAAATTATGTAAGGGATATATTGGTTGCATGATGACATTATTTAAATGAAATGAAAAAATATTTGTATTGCTAAATTTATTATTGAATGAATGCTTGGATAAAATGAATTCTAAATTAATTTAATTAAAAGAGCTTGTGTTTCAATGCTCATCAACTGGGTATGAGCAAGGAAGGTAGTGCGAGTAGAGCTAAGAATTACGTGATAGAATTCTCAAGGCTCACTTGCACCCTCCCTTAATAGCTCACCCAAAAGATTGACGCTTAAGAACCAAGTTCTCCATTAACCTTTCTCTGCTGCTCAGCAAGGTAGAAGGGATGAGAGGACATTGGGAACTTTAATAGATGATGTGACATAATCCATTGTCCCAGTGCATCCTCCCATCCAGCTAAACTGCGTATGAAGCGCATGACGCATGGTAAATGGAATCTTGTTTGTGAGACCATCATAATTAAAAGATATCTTTGGTAACTTAGACATAGGAAATCAAAATCTAACCAATCGATCATTATCTCATAAGAGTTTATGTGCTAATGGAGAATCCAAAAGGAGTTCTCTTTGTGCATTTAACTTGAACCCAATGTAATTGGAAGGTACTCCAATTCCAATGGTGTTCACTTGATTTAACCAAGCAAATAAATTGAACATCTACATTCAAACAATGAAGTTATACAACCAACTCTTGCATGTATTATAACAAAATCTCAACTCTCTCCTTTTTAATCAAATCGTATCTTTAATCTCAACTCTTGTGTATTGCTAATTAGGAATCAACAAAAATCAACCAAATTTGCATCTAGACATTAGTGTAAGAAAATACAGCTCGGTATCAAAACCGTTCCCTGAGGTTTGATAAATCCCGGAAACTAAACTTTTCACTTATTACTTCAGACCACGTTCACTTGTGTGCAAACGAAGATGTGTATTTCCGTCTGTCAAGTTCTTGGCGCCGTTGCCGGGGATTGGTTTTCGTTCTGTATCAAGTATAATTCTCTAGTGACTAGTGATTTAGAACTAACTAACTTATGCATAATTTTTACATAGCTGTAGTTAATTTCTTTATTTGCTTACTTGAGAAAAATTTTAAAAAAAAAATAAAAAAGAACTAGTGTTGAACATTATTGCATATTATCTTATTGAAATTTGTGTTGTTGTTTGTGCTGAATATTGATTGCTGAAACTTGTTATAGTTAGGACCCCTTAACTGCATGAGTAGGAGAAATCTTATGGAATTCTTTTACGATCCCAAAATCGATAGAACGTATTTGAGAGCTAGGAGAGAGCAAAAATTTTTAATCTAGCAAAACACATAAATGGAAAACTTAGATATGAACCCAGCAGAACCTATGGTAAATGCTAGGAGAATATTACTGAGAGAATATGCACTTCCCACGGTAGAAGGCATTCAAAATGCTATTGTTAGACCTCCTATACAAGCAAATAAATTTGAGATTAAACCTTCCACTTTAAACATGATCCAAAATAACCAATTTAGTGGGATGGCATCAGATGACCCGAATGCACATATTTCAACTTTTCTAGAAATATGTGACACCTTTCGATTCAACAGGGTATCTGATGATGCCTTGAGATTGAGATTATTCCCATTCTTATTGAGAGATCGAGCTAAGGTTTGGCTCAATTCTCTATCCGGTGAGCCTATAAGGACTTGGGATGACTTGGCAAGTATTTTCCACCTGCAAAGACCACCAAGCTGAGAAATGAAATTTCAAAGTTCTCTCAGTAGCATGGTGAGAACTTGTACGATGGCTGGGAATGCTTTAAGGACTGCTTAAGGCGTTGCCCGCATCATGGGTTTCCTTTGTGGATGCAGGTGCAGACTTTTTACAATGGATTAAACGCAGGAGGATCATTAAGTAGTAAAACCCTCAAGGAGGCCTTTGATCTCCTTGAGGAAATGGCGAACAATGCGTACCAATGGCCAACTGAGCAGCAACATTCTAATAAATTGAAGGTAGATAATGTGAATGAGTTAAATCAACTTGAAGAATTAAGAAACAAAATTGACATGTTAACCTAAAGACTAGAGGGAATGCAACATATTTCTAATTATAAGGAAGAAACTAAGGGCGTGAATGCTGTTAAAAACTATAAAGTCCAACAAACTAAGGAGGGAAGAAGCTTAGAGTATTCTCTAAAAGAGTTTAGAGTGGACACAACTAATTTTATGAACAGAACGGATGCAACATTAAATCAACACGAACACACACTCTTGAATCAAGAAAAAATTGTTCAAAGAATTGAGTTAAAACTAAAAGAGATTATGATGCAACTAAATCAACTCTTCTTGGTAGGAGCCATAGGGGACTATAGGAATGAATCAGGAAATTCCATTACTTTGAGAAGTGGAAAGGTTACAGAACCTTTAGTACTTAAAATTTTTGGAAATACTTCTCAAGATTTGGGAGAGAGATCAATTGAGGAAAAATAAATCAATAAGGACAAAGATAAAGAAATGAATGAGGAAACTAACACACATATGACTAGACCTTCTGACTACACTCCTCACATCCCCTATTCTCAAAGAATGGCAAGGGAGAAGCTAGGCATCCAGTTCCAAAATTTTCTAGAAACTCTTAAAACTCTTTATATAAACATTCCCTTTGCTGAAGCATTAGAACAGATGTCCAGTTATGCTAAATTCATTAAGGATATACTTTCGAGGAAAAGAAAAATAAATGAAAAGAAAACTGTGGCCTTGACTGAAGAATGTAGTGTCATTCTCCAGTAGAAAATCCCTCTTAAAAGAAAGGACCCAAGAAGTTTTACCATTCTTTGCATAATAGGAAACCATTCTCTTAAAAGGGCTTTATGCGATTTGGGTGCCTCAATAAATTTAATGCCATTTTACATGTTTAAAAAACTGGGAATTGATTCTTTAAAACCTACCTCAGTCCTCCTCCAACTAGCTGATATCCGTAAAAACTCCCATGGGAATCTTGGAAATTGTTTTAGTAAAGTTTGACAAATTTATCTTCCCCGCCAATTTTATTGTGCTGGAAATGGAAGATGAAAATCAGGAGATTCCTATAATTCTTGGGAGACCATTCCTTGCTACTGGAAAAACCTTGATTGATGTTGATAATGGTGAATTGAGTCTTCATTGTGAGGGGGAGGAGGTGAGTTTTAATATAAAGGATTCGATGAGGTATCCATTTAGGCCAAATGAGGAGTGTTGGGAAGTAAATGCAGTGGAAGGTGCTAATTTTTGGAAATGTAGAGGAATCAGATTTAGAGGAAGAAGAAGAAGCTGTAATTGAAGAAGAAGAAAACAAAATTGATGAATCCAGGTTGGGGGCATATGAGAGTTCCAAGCTGTACAAGGAGAGAACAAAAAAATTGCACGATAAGTTGAAAAACCCAAAGCACCTAGATCCAGGAATGAAGGTACTATTATTTAATTCCAGATTAATGCTTTTTCCAGAAAGCTGAAATCAAGATGGACGGGCCCATTAACAGTTCAAAAAATATACCCCCATGGAAGTGTGGGTATCACTTCATCTATGGGGACACTAAAGGTAAATGGGCACTGCCTAAAACCTTACTTAGATGGATCTGAATTGCAAGAGAAATAAGGTTGGATATTGCAGGACCCCCCAAGGGAAGGAGTCACTTAGTGAGCTAAATTGGCATCGGGCTGAGACGTAAAAACAAGCGCTCGATGAGAGGCAACACACTTCAATAAGGTTGTATTTATTTTGGTTACTGCCTTGTGTTTTTATTTTCCTTTTTTTTTTTGTATTTTTATTTCAGTTTAATAAAATAAATTTTGTATCTAGTGCACCCTCATCATTTGCTATAATTAAATCTAAAAGTTAATTTTCTAAATAAAATCAATTTCTGAATTCAATATTAAAATCAATTGTGTAGTAATTAAGATTCTAGTATGCTTGCAATTAAGAGGAGAATCAAACTTCAATCCTACACCCACTAATTCAGTTTAAAGTTTTACTAATGTTTGGTTTCCAGCAATTGAAATGATATGTACTGAAGTTTAAGTGTGGGGGGGGAGAAAATTTGAGAATTAAACTAAAGTGGCAAGAGGTGAGTGAGAAATTGAGGTGCTAGGCTCCTATAGGACTTAATGACCATAATGAACTAAATTAAGGGATGAAGAAAAATATCTCTCCCTTAGAGCTGAAATTCCAATAGAAAAAAATTATATGGATGATGAAAATTATCTCCAAATTGAAAGAAATTGAACATTTAGGGTGAAGAAAAATATATCTCCTAAGAATTTAAAATATTCCTTGTGAATCATAAGAAGGGGCACACATGGCACAATACTCAAATCTCTCACCAATTGCATGACTTAGGTTTGAAAATTCAAATTACCTCCCCCATAATAAAAACATTAAGTATAAAATTTGATGTTGAAACTAAATTGAAAGTAGAAATTGGAATTGATGAATGAGGGTAGTAGAAATTAAAAAGTTTTAAGTTATCTTAACTTAGAGCATTACTTGGTAACTGAATTCATTACACATTGACATGCCACATTGAATCCCTTCACTAAGAATTTCAGAAAATCAATTTTTAAGCTTACTCGAGGACGAGCAAGAATTTAAGTGTGGGGGTGTGATATATACGAAATTTATAGCAAAATCTAATATCAAAGCATTCATAAACACCATATGAAATAAAGTACTTTGAATAGAATCCATGTGTTTTCAAGGAAAAAAGAAAAACAAGGAAGATCTGAGTAGAATTACATATATCCTAGATGAAAACCATCGTGGCGCGCCGCAGTGCGCCAGGGTGGTCCAAATAACTCCCTCACTTGGAAGTGGAAATGAAGACCTGGAAGAAAGACTAGTGTAGTGCGCCACAACGCACCGCAGCACGCCACAACATCATATCCTGAAGAAAAATTAAAATCATATAAGGAGAAAATGAATAGTGCCCAATCAGCCTTTACAACAGTTTTTCGCTACAGCGCGCTGCAGTGCGCTATGCCTTCTCAATGCTTAGTATTAATCTGGGACTAAAACCGTTGTAGCGCACCGCAGCACGCTCCAGCGAGAAATTTGATTAATATATAAAACCTTATGTGAACTAATTGAACAGTAACAATTTCGCGTTCATGAAGTTTTATCCGCTGTAGCGCGCCACTGCGCACCACGGTGGAATATTTTATTAATCATACAAACTATATGTTAACTAATGGAACAGTAACTATTCTGCATTCACAAAAGTTTGACCGCTGTAGCGCGCCGCAGCAGCATTTTTAATTATTCATGAAAATTATATGCGAACTATTGGAATATTTACTATTCTGCTTTTATGAAGGTTTAACCGCTGCAGCGCGCCACAGCGGGCACAGCGGCATCCTAAGGTAAAATACTAATTTATACAGCATGAACAGCGTTTGAACCTCAGCTACTGCAGCACACCACGACGGAATAGTATTTGGAACGCTGCTGCTACAGAGCGCCACAGTGTGCCGCAGCGGTCGAGCCATAATTCTCTAGAACAACTATTAATGCAACCTTTGGCCTTCCCCAGCCTATTGAAAACTGAAGTGCATATTAATTCTGTTGAATTTTAATGGAACAACAGAATAAATATTTAAAGGGTTTGAAATAAATCCAAGAAAGGTGAAGAGTCATATGATTAATGCCTTGGGGCTGAGAGCTCCCCTATTTAAGGGCAAATCTAAGACCTTGAGAGGGTTCCAATTTTTGACATTCAAGTGCTCATAAGGAAAAGCTACAGGAGGAGGAGTGTAACAACCCAAAGGTTGTTACCTGTCAATTAGAGCTTGGGTTGTTACAAGGAGAAAGGAGAACTCTCCAAGGGGAAGAAGGTTGACCAAGAATAGTAAGGAGAAGAAGACAGGAAAGGGAAAAGGGCGGAGCAATCAAGAGGAAGTACAGGAGGAGTCCAAGAGAACCCCAAAAAACCTTTGGGTGATTCCTAGTATTTCTTTCTAATCTTCTCTAATTTCTTTCTGCTGTGAACTGATGTCAAGATTCACTTTCATTTGTATGTGTGCTTGTGCTTATTTAGTAATGGAAGGCTAAAATCCCTTTGTAGAGAGTTGAGATGTAATTGTATGAAATTGTAAGGGTATAGTGGTATTGTAATGAATTTGTTTGAATGAATGAAAATATGTTCTTATTGTTTATTATTAGTGCTAAAATGAATGCTTAGATAGAATAATGTTTAAATTATTTTTTCTAAAAAGAAACATAAATGAATCATTAAATATATTTAAAGAACTTATGCTCCAAGCTCATCAATTAGGTAAGAGCAAGGGAGGTAGCGCAAGTAGAGCTGAAAATTATGTGACAAATTATCAAGCTCACTTCCACCTTTCCTTTAAGGCTCTATCAAGAGATTTGATGCTTGAGAACCAAGTTCTCCATTAACTTGCTCTGCTGCTCAGCAAGGAAGAAGGGATAAGAGGATATTGGGAAACTCAATGGATGATGTGACATAGTCCATTGACCCAACACATCATCCCAACTAGCTAAACCGTGTGTGAAGCGCATGATGCATGGTTGATAGAAATCTTGTTTGTGAGATCCATTGGAATTAAAGATATCATTTGATAACCTAGACGTAGGGAATCAAGTCTAATAACACATCATGATCTCATAAAAGTTTATGTGCTAAGGAAGAACCCTAATGGGAGTTCTCTTTGTGCACTAAATTTGAATCTATTATAATTGGAGGGTAACTCTGATTTCAATAGTGTTCACTTGATTGAATTAAGTATGAAGATTTAAAGTATATATTCAACAATGAAGTTATATCACCAAGCCCTTGCAACTATTACAATGAAAACTCAACTCTCTTCTTTTAATCAAATCGTCTCTTAACTTAAGGCAATTTGTATTGCTAATTTAGGAACCAAAAATCAATCCAAAAATCAACATCCAAATATTATTGAAATGAAATATAGCTTAGTATCAGAACCACCGTTTCCAGAGGATGATAAATCCTGAAATTGAAACTTCCACTTGTTACTTCAGACTACATACACTTGTGTGCAAATGCAGATGTGTATTTTTTGTTTGTCAAAAATCAACCAAATTAATCTTGTTTAAACATCAGTAAACATAGGTATACTCTAGTAATAAAATAAGAATCATTCCTAGATGATAATAATTCATGGGACCTCACTATCCTATATTACTTTAGACCATGTGCACTTGCGTGTAAGTGCAGACGTGTATTTTCAATCTATCACTTGAATTGCCAAATGATGTCTCTGTGGTTCATAATGTATTTCATGTTTCATCACTCAAAAGTGCCTAAGAGAACCTCATCATCTTATCTCCATTTCCCCAGTGGAAATTCAACCAGATCTATTGTTCGTTGAAGAGCCCATCAAAATTTTGGGTTAGGATCAAAAGTAGGTAAGTAGCTAATCAATCCAAATAATTAAAGTTCAGTGGGAGAATCATTCTCCTGAAGAAGCCACCTGGGAAAAAGAATCAGATATGCAATCAAAGTACACAAAGTTATTTCATAATTTTGGTACTTCCTCAACCTTCCTAGTCTATTCTTTATTCATCTTTATTCTTATATAGTTATTCCTACTTAATGTCAAGGATGATATTATTTTTAAGTAGGGGAGTCTGTAACAATCCAAGATTGTTATCCTAGTCAATCAAGACTTAACCATGTCCTAATCTTGATTCTAATAGTCTTAATAAGTCATTAGGAACAAACGCTGATGTTTTGGTCCAAATTAGGAGTCAATTGGACCAAACCCTAATTCTGAAAAATTCGGATAATTTGAAAATTGACTTAATTAAATTGACCTCAAATAAAAAATCTAACTTCATCATTGTGCTCATCACTCCCAAATTAGCTAGGGTTGATGTTTTGGAAGTGTTTAAAAGTCATCACATTATCCTCAATTATTTTAATATATTTAAAATATCCCAAAAAATAGAATAAATAAATACTCGTCAAAAATAAAATCTATTTTCACCATTGTGTTCCTCACCCTTCAGATAGCTAAGGGTGAAATTTTGGGATTTTTCAAAGTTCAATTAATAGCCTAAATTTAATTATGAAGATTGAATTAAATTGAATTAAGTAAATATTTAATTTATTTAAATTATGGGGCCCACTGTTTGCATTCGGGTCGGATCGGTCCATCAGATTTTGAATGGCGCCTTATGCACCGTTCAATCGAACTGTCTAACCAGACGGTCCTGAACTTTCCTCTCTCACGCTGCGCGTGTCACGCGTGTCGACGAGCAGCACGCACCGCCGAGCCTATTTGCTGCCACCGCTTTCAAGAACCTCGAGAGCTCCATTTATTTTCTTCCAGTGTTCTAAGCTTGAGGAAGATCCATTGAGAGTGAATTGGAAGTTCTAGTAGCTGTTAGTCTATTTTCCCCAAATTCAACGAAATGTTCAGCGAGTCTCTGATCGAGGTACTCCCATTCTCGTCCCTTCACATTTCAATTCATGCTCAATTAGCTCTCAATGTTTATTCCACGTAAATGTGAGATATACGATGGCCAATTGAACCCTAGTAGGGTCGAATCGATCACGAATTTGGCGATCGATCCACAATTATCTACAGTGAACTTTTAGGGTTTCCATCTTCACAGATCTAGGGCATCAATTTATTGAGTGTTAGAGAACATCAAGGCTAATGTTTTTGGGCACAGGTGGAAGAAGGTGTAATGACCCTAGTATTGGATAAGAACTCAACCCAACATTGGAGCATTACCTTAGCATTTAACACTAGGTTTGAAGAAAGCTAACCCAACATTAAATGCTAAGTTGCCAAGTCTCTTTGTGAGTAGTGTTAAATTAACATAAGTTACAATATAAGCATATAGGAAAGATATATAGACAAGTACAAGTATAAGTAAAATATGTAGTATTTATCCACTCATTCAATCTAAGCAATTTTAAAGTATGTAAAATAACATAACTGTAAAGAAAAATAATTTGAAAGTAAAGGAGTATAATTACTCACTTGTATAATTACTCTAGACTGCAACTAAAAAGATAAGGGAAAAGTATCTTAAAGCTGAAATAGTATAAAACATACTAAAACTACAACTATTCTTAATAAAAACATATATTCTAAATAAGAAATGGATTGTATTTATTAAATTCATCAGAACTCAAAAATAAAATTGAATTTTTAATTGGAGGTTAAAATAATGACCTAATTTTTCCATTAATTTAAATTGATTCAAATAATTATTTTAATCAAATTACTTATAAACTTCATCAAAACTTTGGACTCGATCTTAAGGCTATTTTAAGATAAAGGGAGATGTTTCTAGGCTAATTAGGTTGTTAATAAGAAGGTAACAATCATGAGTTATTACATAAAATAGATATTATAATGTTTTATTTTTATTTATGCACAATGCCTGAATAAATATTCAATGATTTAGTCTCAATGTTATGCAACGTTCAAAGATTCTCAATGTTAATTATAAATTATGTGATATCTATTATTATTTATTTTCATTATCTATCTTATTGATTAGGGTTAATGAAGTCCCTAATTAACTTATATATTAATTAAATATCTTAGTCATTTAAAGAATAAATAAATAAATATATATATATATATATATATAGTTTTGAGAATAATGATTTAATTATGATATAATTTAGTAAGAAATTAGTTTGTACAGTAGAGAAACTTATTTAATATCCTACGATAAATTTAGAAGCTAAAATCCTCTACATCTTCTAATTAGGCTTGTAACAACTTAAGTTGTTATCTTAATCGATTAAGACTAATCTCAGTCCTAGTCTTAGTCTTAAGTGTTAAATTGAATCATTAATAGTCAATCTCTAAGGCCCAGTCCAAATAAGGAGTCAAATGGATCGAATCCTGATTTTTAGAAAATCTAGAAACCCTAAAATTTGACATAACTAAAATAACCTTAGATCAAAAAACGGACTTCGTCATTACGTTCATTGCCCCCAAATTAACTATGGGTGATGTTTTCATGTCAATCAAAAGTCGTCAAAATTTTGACAAATATTTAATAATATCCCCGTAAATTGGGAAATTAAAGTACTCGTCGAATCAAAAATCCAACCTCGCCGTTGAGTTCCTCACCCCTCAATTAGCTATGGGTGAATATTTTGGGAATTTTTGGAAGTTAATTTATAATTATCAATATTAGGATTCAAATAAATAGATTATTAGAAATATTTTAATTAATTAATATTTAATTTATTTAAATTGACGGCGTCGTCCCAGCGCCGTCTTCCCGCGGGAATTTTTGTCAGCGCTCCCGTCGGATCTGACGGGAGTAGCGAGCCATTCCATCGAGCGATCGAACGACCCACTTCGTCGTCTCCGCTGTCCGTCTAGAATCCTCCACGCGTCGCGGCACCGCTCCTCTCACCCAGTCGCCGCGAGCGGCGACCTCGCAGCCTCCGTCGGGCCTCGATTAAGCCCCTGCAAGTTCAGAACTCTGGGCACTTTCACGCGTAATCCTTCAGGTTTGAATTGGAGCTCTGAATTACCCCTTCGAACCCTAATTCCGTCTCGACCGCACATCTTCAAGTTCTCCTAACTCTCCCGATTACCATTCATTTACTGCGATTCAATCTAGTATCATTATTCCCTGCATATGATTGACAAAAGTGCGGACCGGATGGATCGATCGAGGCTCCGATCGATCCAATTTAGGAAGAAATCCACAGTCGAAACAGTTAGAGACTTCTCGCCGAGCCTAGGAGACCAGGGTTAGGTCTGGCTCCCCATCCAGACCCCCTCCAGCCTCGAACGTAGTCCCATATGGTAGGTCTCGTCGAGACCTACCCTCGGCCATGCGGGCCGAGCCGCTCCGTTGTCGGGATGGCCGCCGTCTAGCGTGCCCTAGCCACGTCGTTTGGGATGAGGGGGAGGGTCCTCGCGTGCGGGCCACGTGCGCATAGCGGCCGAGGGTGTGGGCCCCGCTGGTCTACTCCACGGACGTCAGGTAGGACCCCGCCAGCCTTAGAGTCGAACCCCGTAGCACCGCGTGCGCTGCGGGCCCCACTGCCTCAGCGCTGTCGGGTCTGGTTGGACCCGCCGCTCGGGCCCAGCCAACCGTGGGCTGCCATGTGTCCGGGCGGGTCCCACGCCAGGATGACCTGCATCAAAATTTAAATATATATATATATATATATTTATAGTTAGATAAAACAGAACATTAATCATTCGAATTAAGTTAAGTATATGACTATAATTAATTAGGACCTGTCAATTAATATTATATGTATATAATTAGTTATTTAAAGTTAATTAAGTAGTGATTAGGCTGAATATGTATATTATACATACATATACATATATATATATACATATATATATATATATATATATATATATATATATATATATATATATATATATTCAAACCGAAAGCCTTAAGATATTAACTAATTAATATTAATTAAACTAGTTAATTAATTACTGCTTAATATTATCATTAGATGATTAATTAATTGGTTAAATTAATTATAACACTAGACTATATTATTTAAATTAATAATAATTAATCAATTGAATTAATTAAATAATATAAATCCTAATTAAATAGTAATTTAAAAATTAAGATTATAATTAATATATTCAAATTAATAGATTAATTATTATTTAATTAATAATTAATACTAATTAAAAATAGATTATGAATAATTGACTAATCAATTAATAATATTATAAATTTATTTAAACTTTAGGGATGAATAGTAAAATAATATATTTTGTATAATAAATAATATTTTTATTTAATTTAAATTATTTAATTCAAAATTCTTAAAAGTTTAATAACTTTTTATAGGATGATCCAAACATAGTCAATATAAGTCTCATTTTACTCAGAAATATAGAAATGATCAAATGACATAATACAAAAATTAATTTTAGGGTACGCATAATATAGTGACATTTTAGGACCTATTTAAACTCTCATAACTTTTAACCTAGTTGTCTAAACATAAGTAGTATGGGTCTTAAAATACTCAAGAGAATAGCTCATTCGTTGTGGTAATATTAGTTTTCCTATTTGGATATTAGGATAAAAAATATCAACCCTTGATCACACAGTTGACTTTAGAGAAAAATGACCAAAATGCCCATATAATTCATTGATCATAACTTGGTCAATTCAACTCCAAATTCAGAAATTCAAAGTGTTAACTAGCTTAGAATTTTAATGTTATCAATAAACTGAAATAATATTTAGGATCTGAATCCTAGAAAATTAGAAAATGACCAAAATATCTCTATCTTAGTTAGGCCATAACTTGATCATTTGAGGTCCAAATTGGGTCTACTCCCTGTCAACGCACTCAGTATGTTATAGAGAAGCTACAGAAACTAAGTTTGCTAAAATTAGACTTCAAACGAAAAAGTTCAGTTTTTGTCACCAATTGACCGACAAAACTATTGAATTGCCCTTAGAAATTTAAATAGCCATAACTTAGTCATCCAACCTCAGAATACAGTGTTCTTAGACTTTATAAAATCATTGAATAATAACCAACAGTAAACTGCATAAGAATTTAGATTCCATTAGGCGTAAATTACAAGTTTGCCCTTTTGGTCAAAATTTTTAGTTTGGACTTGTATGACCCGTTTTTTGTCCAAATTGGGTGTACTTACTGTCTATCTTCAAGTTAGACAGTAAGGAATCATTTGACAGTAAGAAACTTCAATTTGGACCCTTAAATCAAAAGTTGACTTTTAAACTCTTTAGTAGGGGCAAAATAGTCATTTTGCCCAAAATTTAGGTTAAGTGTCTTAACCTCTAAATTGTCTTTTAAAACATTAAAACTAGTATTAGAACCATAATAAAATCATTCTAAGTATTAAAATCACCAATTAGGTCAAAATGATAAAATCCCTAAAAATCTCTCTAAATCCTTCTTCTTTAGGATCTTTCACCTCACGTTAAGACTATTCCTGAGATTGGGAATATATCATAGGTTAAATTTTATTCATTAAAGAATGGGGTTTCTCAATGAATGAATCTTTGATTTTATTAGTTTCTAGACTTTACAATTTATTTTGATTATTTTATCTCTTAACCCTAGATTTAGGATAGGACATTCATCCTATTAAATTTAATTTGCTTAATAGGATTTGCCTCAATCAGTAGCTTAATTTTAGAAAAAAACCTAGATCTTAGATCTTATCTTTTGGATTATGTGATTAAGCCCAATCTCATGGTGTTTAATCCATAATTTATAGCTTAGTAGATGTAGCGCCTCGCCCCGTCGTCGTGCACAAATGAAATAGTCATAATTAAGTTCGGCGACGGAATGGTACGCCACTCAGGGAGGAATGACCCGTCTCCCTAAATAGCTGAAAACTAAGCCCGTCTAAAGGGCTGCTGACTCAACCTCAAGGAGGGTTGAGAGCTAATGCTTAAGATAAGAGTAGTATCCTTATCCTAAACATTAGACAAATACATACATTAGATTTAGAATACAATATGAAGAATACAATATATGCATAAGATATCAACATTTCCAGTATACTGATCACATCACAATACTAAATATAAGTAGTATATAAATAGAGTGCGGAAGCTAAAAGCAAACATCCAGAAATATTCATCATCAAAGTTGTATGAAAACATTCGTCTCAGAAAAGAAAAGAAAATACATCCATAATTATTATAAATATTTATTGAATAACAGACATATAGCTAAGTACTAGACTGAAAATAACTAAGTAGAAAGGTAGTAAAACTGGAGGAGAGTCCACTAGTACTCTTGGGTGTCCTCCTGACCTAGCTCAATATAATACTCAAGATCTAGCAAATTACTAGATCCCAAAAGTACACCGTGTTAGATAATAAGTCTAATACATTGAAACTAAACTAAACAGTTCTAATTATTCATTTAACATTTACATAATATAAGTAAATCTGCAAAAAAACTGTGAATGTAACTGAAGGTATAAACTGTAACAACCCGAGAATGTTACTGGGGTAATTAATCCCAAATTTAGGAGGATTAAGTCGAAATTAGAACTTCAATTTTAGTCAAATAAAAATTAAATAAAAATGTCCTCAAATAAAGCATATTGAGAGGATCCACTTGCCAAAATTTGAGCACAATCAAGGTCCCGGATCATCCTAAATAAATTCGAAAAGTTTAAACTTTCGGAGTTGATAAAAGATAAAATAAGAGTCAGATTTCAGAAATTTTTGTAGATTTGAGTTAAGCATTGTAAGAGGACACTATGTTTTAAGTTTCGTAATTTTTCAAGCTCTGGATTAATCATAGCAAATTTTTAAAGTTTTCACTTAAAAATTAATATAAAATAAAATACTCGTCCAAATTCAATAATTTTTAGATGCGCGCGTTTGTCTCGTCGAGACGCTCGTTTCGACACTAAGTTTGTAATTTTTAAAGTTTATTTAGCTATAGATCATAGCTCGTGGAATTTCAGCCACCCGATTAAAATCCAAAAGCTGATTTTTTTTTAGAGTTTGGATATATATATATATATATATATATATATATATATATATATATATCCTAAATCAACTCTAACCTTAATCAGCTAAAACCTAATTTTTCTCACTTCTTCTCCCAACCGAAAACCATACGACACATGTAGGAGCCTCCTCCACTTTATCCATGCGATCGGCGCCTCTTCTCCTCTACAGTTGGCGCCGACAACTCCTCTTCCACGATCGAGCAGCAGCACCTCCTTCTCCTCGACGAGCACTCCTTCTCTTGGCCGAGCAGCAGCTCCCCCTCTCCATGGCCGAAGAGCCCTTGGCCGAGTAGCCAAGCACCTCCTCCCTTTCGGCTAGCTCGAGGGCTGCAAGCAGTGTCCATCCAGACCTATTGCAAGCTGTGAGGAACCATCCCCTCCCATCGAGGATGCAAACATTGTCGTGCCGATAAGCAGCCACCTCTCCCATATAGCCATCATTATGTTTATTTCAGATTTATTAATTAACTAATCTTAACAAGAACCTTGAATTTAAGTTGTTGATTTAGTTGAGATGAATGTATTTGGTTAGTCATTAAGGTGGATTTTGTATTGATTTCAATATCGAGAAGTCATGTGAATCCTTTTGGATGATTAATAATATCGTTGTTATGGAAGATTTTGTTAGTTTTGACTCCAAATAATTTTTGATTTGTGACTTTTAAGTGCTTCCAGCACATGATGTTCATTATTTATTCAGTACTGCTTTATAGTAAAATGCGCTTCTAAATGAAATTCTAATGCTTATGTTTCAAGCTCTCTTAGAGGAAATGTAATGTGATTATATGTTAATTTGATATGTGAATGAGTTCATTTTTAGTGCTATGTGAAGGAGTGTTGTTGTAGATCATTTGCATCATGCTTATATCTTTTCTATTTTTACTACAAGGAGATGATGTGTGCTATTGTTAAGAAGCATCTATTGCTGAATATATTTTTTTTGGTTTAATTTAATCTAGAAAGCATTTTTTTTAAATGAACTAACTTTTAAAATGTTAGATATAGCAATAAAACATGTTAAATAAAACACATTTTTCGGCCAGGCATATGAATTCAGATTGTGATCTTTATGAAGGTCATCTTTGGCTTAATCATAATTTATTCATCTTTTGCCTGCTCTTAATTTAAACTAAGACATACCTTGTTTGAATCCATTCGCTACATCCTTTGAGATTTACCTTGCAATCTAGTAGTATTCTTTATTTCCCCAGGCTCTAATCTATAGGTTGCTTTAAACCTTTTTTGTATGTCTAGCAATAATGATGCTAATAAGAGGATTTGGCTTTTGCATAATCTAACGTGTTTAGGCAACATATTAATCTCTTAAGCCCTCTATAGGAATGACTGCTATGTCTCCTACAAAGCAATTATGTTTCATTTAGCAAGACCCTTTAAAGTATGTTGTAGTTAACCTCTTCTCTTTATGTTATGGAAGATGAATTAGATAGAGTCCATTCTAAGCAAAAGTAAGCAACACTTGTAAAGGTAATCGTCATTTAGCTGCCTTACTTAAATAATGCAGGTGCTATGAATGCTGCCTTGCCTCAACCAACCATCGAGCTTCATGTTTGGATCGCTTTAAAGGTACGTAAGTACTTAGAACTTGTATTGAGTTCTATATATTAAATTTCTTATTTAGTCCTATGTTAAGTGCGTACATCACTTACATAGTTCTTATTACTGTTTTTGGTGCTTTTACTTTCCTTAAGTTTTATGTTAACTTTCAGTTACTTTGCAAGTTATGTTTAAGGATTGAGGTGTCTTGATTATGTCTTGAATGCTAAATTTCAATAAAATCTCATTTATCCCTAATTAAACTTAAGAAATCTTAAGGGCTTGATCAAGTGAATTATACTTAATCTGGATCTTAGATCGCCATCAATAATTCATCGATAATTTATTTGATTTGTCATTGATTTGTAATGCAACTATTGGTCCTAAATTGATAAGGTTAGGGGTTAACACCTAATCTGTCGAACTTAGACCCAAACTCTTAATCACTTAAATAATCAACTTGATTATAAGATAAGGAACTTGACATTTTCCAATAATGCATCCGATTTGGTATTGATCTTAAATATTTGAATTATACATAATAAAGTTAATAACAAATCTATGTGATTGCTTGATCTGAATCTAAACTTGAGATCCTTGATTTTCTCCTAAATAAGACTATTAGTAGAAGAAGATTAACAAAATCATATTGATTGAATGATTGATCTGAAACTTTAACAACATCCTTGATTTAGCTCCCATAATCTTAGATTTAGTTATGATCAAATGACTTAATCATTTGATCTGATTATCCTAAACTCAACTATGAAATAGAACCTAAGATGTTAATATTAAAGTTTAGAATGGGAGATCTTAAGCATCTCTTCATAAGATCATCTCTGAAACATTTAAGAGACCTAAATTACATATACCTTGAGGTAGGAGAACTTGTATGACTCATTGAGGTAGAAGCTTAGATGATCCCTTAACCTTAAAAATTGATTTTAATCCCTCGTGGTAAGAATCACTTGAGACATTAAAATGATACTTCTCCTTGTGGTAGGATCCGTGTTGGGTGATCCTTGATCACATTTTGGGTGGAACCTTAGTAGGGATCTCCTATTTAGTATAGGCCTTTATAGTCTTGATCATTCCTTGATTTATTAAGTAGAACTTATTTGAACCTTGATCATTGGGTGGTGTAGTATAGTATACCCATACTACTGATTCTTCAGTAGTATTCAGGATTAGTTGATTCACTCTAATAGGGGCTTATGAGCAGGTGCTATTTTGCAGGATTAGATGAATACAGTCCCATTAGAATAAATCACTCAAACCTAAGAGTGTATTAAATGGGTACTCATTCCTTAGTTTGATTGAAATACAAATTGCCAACGGGCAATGCCTCTTGGCAAAGACCGCTTCAATAGGCGTGGCTCAGACAAACTAAGCACTTGAATTTACCTTCTTTGAGACACTAAGTATAATTGTGAGTAGGGCATCTTAATAACTTAGCTTGAGATACAAATCGCCAACAGGCGATGCCTCCTATCGAAGATTGCTTCGTTATGGTGGCTTAATCAAATTAAGTGGTGAGAGTCACCTTCCTTGCAAGGACACTAAGTATGTGTATACCATCATTCTATGTAATAATCTTTAAAGTAAATCTGCAACTCTAACCAATTATCGTTCTAGAAGCTAGGAGTCAAAATCCTTTTAGCAAGATTCTGCACAGTGGAGACTTAGAATTCATAATCTGCATTCCAAGTTTTCATGGTTTTCTGGATTTTTACCCATATATAATAGGAGCATGGGCATAAGCATAAGCACGAGCTTGAAGCATCATTTCAGCAGTGACGCATAAGTATCAGTGATAAATTATGGATTACAGAATATTACATACACAGACTAGGGAATTTCAGGGTGTATCTGCGTCACCGTATTGTCTTCCCAATTGGGTGTATGTGTACATTGGACCGTACTACTCATAGCCTTTCAGTGATCATTCTGTTGTATATTCGTGGCATACCATACCGTGACATAGTTGGGTGCATCATTTCAGTGACATGTAGTACATCATTTGACATTCCTTTCACATTGATTTTTGAGCATCTGATATTTTCATTTACTTTCAGTATTTAGTTTTGACACAGTTTTACTTTGCTTAGTCTTTACAGTTCAGTTATTTAGCGCCTTTACAGTTTTTCTGTAGTCTTACTTTACTTTGCTTTAATTTTATACAGTCATATACTTTCATTTATTTTACAGTATTTTTTGCAGCTTAATTTTTGTCTTACTATTATGTTAAATAACATCTTTTAAATGCAAGTATATGCTATGTTGCAGCTTTATTGTACTTAGACTTTTTAAGTCTAATATTATATTTTTTCCTTTGTTGGCTTGGCCCTGTCATATATGTACATATGGCAGCATCTGGTATTAGCTCAGACTTTGTGCTTGGGGGTGCGTTGGTGACAGAAGGTCGGGTGAGATTGATAGGCTGCAAGGAAGGAGATCTTGCTCGATTATTAAAATATATGTTGCTCTTATTTAATTAAATATAATAAAGAAGTTCCTTTCTTATTATTCTACATTTTCTATATTGTATATGAATGGATGGATGTGGATACTGTTGAATGCCCTCTTCCTTAGTTTCTGCACTGCTTTACTTGTGTTTCTGCCTAATACTGTGCTCACCTTCAGATTAATGCCATGAATATATTGCTTATTATTTGTGGTGTTAGTGACGACCACCGCTTGATCATAGTTGAGTTAGTGTTACTCGACGATGTCAAGGGGCGGTCGTTACATAAACTGAATAAAATTGTACGAAACTGAAGTAAAGTAATGTAAAACTAAACTATAAATAAAATACTGAAGGTAAACCAAAATAGTAATGGATATGAAACTGAGTAATAGCATGTAAAATAATGGTATATGTCACTGAAAATGTACATCTGAATATGCCATAATACTGTATGCTACTGATATGCAACCGAAATATCACTGAACTGCTATGAGTTGTACGGTCCAATGTCTACATACATCCAGTTGGGAACTGCGATACTGATATATCCTGAAATTCCCAAGTCAATGTATACAACATTCTGTAACCCATAAATCATCACTGATACTCATACATCATTATTAATACTCAACATCATACTTATGCTTATGCTCATGCTTCTAAGTTACATGAGATAAATCTAGAAATCCATAAAAATGCTTTGAAATCCGATAATGAATTCAAGGTCTCCATTGTGTAGAATCCTGCCAAAAGGATTTTGACTCCTACATTCTAGTTTGATACTTGGTTAAAGTTGAGAATTTACTTAAAAATCATTAGATTGGATGATTGTATACAAATATTTAGCATGTTTGCAAGAAATGTGGCTCTTAACACTTAGTTTGATTAAGCCACCCTAACAAAGCGATCTTCGATAGGAGGCATCACCCGATGGTAATTTGTATCTCAAGCTAAGTCATTAAGATGTCTAACTCACAATCACACTTAGTATTCTAAAGAAGGTGACTCGAATTACTTAGTTTGTTTAAGCCACACCTATTGAAGCGATCTTCGCTAGAAGGCATCACCCGATGGCGATTTGTATTTTAATCAAACTAAGGAATATGTTCCTATTTATAACACTCTTATTCTTGGAAGATTTACTCTAATAGAACTGTATTCGTCTAATCCCTCGGGATAGCACCTGGTCATAAGTCTATATTGGAGTGAATCAACCAATCCTGAATACTACTGAAGTGACCAAGTACTATAGGCATATCATACTACACCAACCAATAATCTAAGTTCAGACAACTCTATTTAATCATCAAGGATTTATCAAAGCTATTAATCCTTACTCTAAATAGGTGTGTACTACACAAGGCTCTAAGGATGTGATCAAAGGATCACTCAATATTGATTTCTATCACAATGAGTAAGTCTCTTTCTAACTACTTTAGGTGAATCCTACCACAAGGTATCGAGTTCAACTTCTAAAGTTATGAAGGGTCATCTAATTTCCTACCTTAGTAAGTTTTAAACGTTCTTCTTACCTTAATGTATCAATGATTAAAGTATTTAAATATTGTAATAATGATCCTAAGGCAGGACCCTTAAGATCTCACTTTGTTACTTTTTAAGGTTTACTTATTAGACTTAGGTTAAAGTGATCAGATCAGATGATTAAAATTCATTTAATCCTTTCATATTCTACAATCATGAGGTGAGATCAAAGATCTTAATAGAGTTAGATCATTTCATAAATCATTATAATTTTATTATCTATTTATTGCTAGTAGTTTTATATAAGAGAAAATTAAAGATCTAAAGTTTAGATTTAGATGATTCAATCACACAGATTTGATATTAGCCTTAGCACTTCTAATTTAATGATTTAAGATCAATACTAAATCAAATGCATTATTGAATAATATCAATTAAATTATCTTTCAATCACGTTAATTGATTAAGTGATTAAAGTTTAGATCTTAATCAAGATAAGTTAGGGTTTAACCCCTAACCCTTCTACCATTAAGACCAAAGGTTACTTTTAAATGTCAATTATAAATCAATGTGTTATTAGTATATTATTAATAGCAATTTCAAGTTTGGTTTAAGTAACATCTACTTAATCAAGTTGTCATGATTGTTATGCTCAATTATAGTTTAATGTCAATTTAAGCACATTTAGGTGTCCAAATAATGTTAAAGTTCTCTAACATATATTCTAACCTCATAAAGCAAAGAAATTTAAATTCAATATAAAATGGAAAGTAATTAAGGCTAACTAATTCTAAATCAACCAAAAGAGTTAGCATTTGATTATAAATCTAAAGGACTTAGGTTTCATGCCATTTGGTTATTAAGATATACCTATTTAATCAAGCATTCAAGGGTTCTATTATTTAGCATTTGGTGCAAGATATTTATGATATAAAATAAGTTTTGAGCACTTATTAAAATGACAATATTTCAAACTTGATTTTCACATAGAATTTTATGCTATGCTCAATTTTAACTAAAATATGTTCAAATTTGATATAATTCAGTCCCACTAAGGTCTTAGGGACCTTAAAATGCAAAAACAAAGAAGTTCTGGCCATTTCAGCCTATTCTAGGCAGTTTTATAAAAATCTGGGCAATTTTGCAATTTCGGGGGCTGTGGCGCGATGCAGCGCTTCTGGCGCTAGAGCGCGCTGCGATGCTGCTGGCGCTGTAGCGCACTGGTGCTGCGGCCCGCTGTGGCGCGCTATGGCGCACTGCAGTGGTCCAACTTACGAAAATACTGTTCAATTAATTTATTTTTCTGATTTTATATAGTTTTTCTGAAAAATACCGCTACATCGCGCTATGGCGCACTACAACGGTCCATTTGCGAGTTACTGTTCAAATAGTTATTTAATGGATTTTATATGATTTTTCAAAAATGCCGCTGCGGCGCACTATGGTGCATCGCAGCGGTCCATTTTGCAACTTTGGGCGCTGCAGCGCCAAACAGTATTTTTCGCTTGGATGAAACCTGTAAGGCCTACTTTTGAGCTCATATACTCTAAATCCAGAGTATTCCATGGGCGGTGCTATATATCAATGGAAAGTTTTTTCTGATACCTTTCCATTGACACCAAATTAGGCACAAATGGAGCATCCTAACTATACAAAATTTATGGATAAAGGATAGGGTATACAAAATAGATGAAAACAGAGCATGATTTTTCAAAGAACTGAGATGCCACAATGAGCCTTAATGGCTTCCTTACACCATCATGAGGTTCTATATCTACAAACAAGCATAGTAGTAATATGAAGAAGACAAATGAGAGGAGCAAACAGGTACTTTAGCCTTGCGAGGAGGAAGAAGGAAGAGAACTCTGTTTTCTTCAAAAACTTTGGAGGTGGAAAGCTGCACTTCTTCTTCTTTAGCAAATACCCAAAGGAGGAAGAAGGGAGGAGGAAGGAGGAGCTCAACTTTTTGCAAAAGGAAAGAAGAAGGATTTGAGCTCTTTCTTAAAGGAGGAGAAGAAATGATGAGCCTAGGGAATAGGCCATCATGAGGTCTAGAGAGAGGGAGAAGGAGACCATCAAGCTTGCCTAAGGAAGGTATGGGTGCAGCGACTAGGGAGAGGGGCTGTCAGCTGAAGGGAATTAGAAAAATAGGAGAAATTGCAAATTTAGGACTCGATAATCCCTTATTTATTTTCTTTGATTATTTAAAAATTCAGATTTTTGAAACGCACTTCGAAAATTTTCAAAAATTCACCTTTAGCTAATTTGGGGGTGAGGAATTCAACGGTGAAGTTGGATTTTGATTCCGACGACTATTTAATTATTCTATTTTTCGGTGCATTTAATTATATTAAAATATTCACGAAAATTCGACGACTTCCAAACACGTCCAAAACATCGCCCCTAGCTAATTTGGGGGTGACGATCGCAACGAGAAAGTTAGATATCAATTTTGATGTCAAAATAAATACCTCAATTTTCTAATTAATTAAATATTAAAATAATCCAAAATATTAGATTTAGCTCCGAATCGCACCAAATCTTTAAAGATTGATTCTAATAGTTATATGAAATTAACATAATGATAATTGAGATATGATTAGGCTTAAATTAAGTTGGGTAACAACATTGGATTGTTACAGTATATCTTGATCAGATCTTAGATAGAACGTCTAAATTCATAAAATCAGGACGTATGATTTATTTGAACTTGTAGTCATATTTGATTGAATTATATTAGAACCTGATCAGTTCTAATCCTTTTTAACTTATAAAGCCAAACTTCTAAGTTACACTCGATAGTAGGAATTGAAGATCCTGAACTTGTGTAACTTGGAATAGTTAGAATGGTTAAATTAGGAAATAAATGATATCACCATGCTTAGTAGAGCCCCTTGTTTACTATTTGATTTTGTGCTACACATTCCTTATATTTTGTACTATATTTCCTTGGACATACCATATAAGAGTTTGATGCATAAATAAAATTTTAAGAAATTATGGAGACTCCTTAGATTCCTTATGAAAATATTATGATAAATGATTAAAGATAATAATTACATGTGTTAGAGCTGCCTCTCAGTTATGTCTTCTGCCTATACCTCCTTGTTGACACTAAGAGAAGACTATGCTTATATTTTCTTCCTATGCCTCCTTGTTGACGCTAGGAGAAAATTTGTTATGTGTTTTCTGCCTATGCCTCCTTGTTGATGCTAGGAGAAAACCCTATATTTCTGCCTATGCCTCCTTGATGATGTTAGGAGAATATAGTTTTGCATCTTAGCCTCCTGGTTGACGCTAAGATCCTTTTGATATTCAGTGAGCTAGATTAGCTCTTTTCTGTATGGCAGTTAGTACATGGGTGTTCATATATAGTATTAATGTTTTGTATATGCTTCAATATTTTCATTTCAGTCATCTATTTCTTTATTTTGCTTATATATATTTTTGGATGTTAGATTTATTGCTGCTATTTATATGTATCATTATTGAGTTTACTTATTTAACTTGCATAATTCTTATAATCATCAGCATATTTAGGATATAGTATGTTTCTTTTAGTACTTATTCAGTTAATTATACTTGTATGCCCTACCTTAATTAGTTTATATTTGAGGCATGTCTTAGCCTCCTTTTTGTTTAAATTATAAATATTATTTATAGCTTTTTCCTCTATATTGTTATGCTAGATGCTCCATTACTAATTTAATTATTGCATAGAGTACGTTAAATGGTGATATTACAAAACACATAAAATTTACTAGCTTAAAATGTACTTAGACAATTTGTCTAACAAGATTTTTCTATTTTTTGGCTGGGGCCCTACATTGTGAAACTAACAATGGCAAATTCCCATCTGTTAGAAGATCAGGTGCTTGAGGTGGAGCCTTATCTAGAGGAGGAGCCTTTAGAAGGAGCTGCTATTTAGTTTTCTTACAAGTGAGGATGAGAGGATTTTTGCTTTAATTATTTAAACTTTAATATGATGTAATAATACAGGTACTCATGATTGTGTATTTTGGATCACTATGCTATTTATTCTGAGTTATATTTTATGACATTCATATTGTGATGCTTGGATGTTTCTTATTTAAATCGCTTCTGCACTCTATATGAATTTCTTATATAGTGATTGATTATTTGATTATGTGCTTACTCCTTACCTTATTATGTGGATTTAGGATTTCATCCTAATCCAATAATAAGTGACGGGTTAGACAGAGTGATACACCACCCCTTAGCTTAATCTTGTAGATTAAGGGCTGGGGCGCCACAAGGCTTCTTTCCTTTATTAGGGGATGGATCTTTAACTTAAGTAGGCTAAGGACCTTCTTACTCTCCTTCTATCTTATAGGTTGTTATGGTTCAAGTCTATCTATTTCCCACATTTTAACTACTCTTTACATACAAGTGCTTACCAAGGAATTAAAAAAGGGATGATTTATTAAGCTAAAGTTAATAAACACTTTATCTTCTTAACTCTAGGCTCTATAAAAAAGGTTAATGATTGATAAACCTAAATAGAATCTAAGGAGGGATGAATTAAGAATTTAGGTTCATTAGGTCTTATATTCTCTTAAGTTTGTCTCATTCATAGAAGTTACTAAAGGATTACTTAAGTAAGATGTTAAAATTTATATATTTAACTAATAAAAAAGTTAACTTTTACTAATTTATATATCTAAACTTGAGGAAGGAAAAACCACTCTCTATGTCACTTAAGTCCTTATTACTCTTAAGCCCTTAAACTTAATTAAGCATTTTTTTTATTTCTTAATTTGGAAGGTGATGAGTTCAAGATTTTTTGCCTAATAAAGTAGAAAAGCATACAAATCTTTCCTTAGAACAGCATGCTTTGATGAGATTTCTAATAATTTTAGAGAATACAGGACAAAAAGGCAAATCTGAAACAGAATGTGGAATTCTGGGCGAAAACTGTTGCAGAGTGCGCTGCAGCACGCCAAAGTGGAAGAAGGAAATTTGAGGAACCTAGGAGCACTTCTGCAAGCCTGGGAGAAAAATAGATATCGCACGCCCAACGAGTCAAGACCTGAGAGCTCGGCACTGCCGCGCGCTCCAGCGGGTCTAAACCTGAGAGCTCGGTATTACCGCGCACCGCAGCGGGACTATACAGATCTAGATTTAGTAATCATCCAGAAGCCCTTGCTACAACGCGTTGCAGTGGTCTCAAACCCGAGACACTGGTGCTACCGTGCACTATAGCAGAACCAAACTGAGAGCTCAGCGCTACCGCACGATGCAACAAATCAACAGGGAAAAAGACTTGAAAGAAGAACAAAAACATAAAGCTACTCACTACCGTGCGCCACAGCGGGTCAAAACCCAAGAGCTCAGCGCTGCCACGCCGCAGTGTGTCCAACCTGAGAGCTTGGCACTGCCGCGCGCCGCAGCAGATATCCATATAAAATCCCTCTTGTAGCAAAACTGCTGCATGCGTTGCAGCTCCAAATGCAGATTCCCCTAGTCCAGTGCAGCATAGGGAAGGCTAGAAAATCAAACTAGTGGCCTTCCCTAGCCGTTTGAAAATTGGACTTGCATTTAGTTCTGATGTATTCTAAGGGAATAAAGGAATAAAATTAATGGCTTGCCACTAATTCAAGGAGGAGGAAGAGATGGCAAAATTCATATACAAAGGGGCCGAGGAATTCACTATATAAACTACCATTTAAGACTAAGACAGGGTTCCCAAATTTGACACTCATTGACCTGAAATTATAAGTTGTTGTGAGAAGAAGAAATAGACCTCACTAGGGAAGGCAAAGTGATCCATTCAAGGGAAGGAAAGAAGACCACACCAAGGAACCATAGGAGAAGAAGAGAGAAGGCAAAGAAAGAAAATCCAGGGAATGCCAAGGGCAGTTCCTAGTATTCCTCTTAACTTATCTTTTAAATTTTTCTTTAGTTTAAACCATGAAAATGTTCAATTTCTTGAATGTATTTTACTGTATTTCTATTATAATGGAGAGCTAAACCCTCCTTGTGGAGGGTTGGGCTGTAATCATGTGATGAGTAGGAGATGTAAAAGGTGTTGCATGTAAATTTTCTGTAATAAATAAAATGTGTTTAATTATCTATATATATTATGTGCTTGTGAATGAATGCTTAGAATATTTACAAATCTGTAATGAATTAAAAATTGTTTATTAAATAAAAAATTGCCAAGTCATCTAAACAGTCAAGATATAGAGGGAATGCACATAAAGATCCTCACTGTGACGTAACATGTAGCGCCCCGCCTCGTCAACACGCGCAAGAGGGGTAACCATAATCAGTTTCGGCTGCCAAGCGATGCGCCACTCGAGAAGGAATATCCCATCTCCTTGAATAGCTCAAACAAAACCCGTCTGAAGGGCTGCTGACTCAACCCCAAATGAGGGTTGAGAACTGATACTTAAGATAAGATTAGTATTCTTATCCTAAATATTAGGCAAATACATATATTGAATTTAGAATATAATATAAAGAATCCAGTATATGTATAAGATATCAGCATTTCTAGTATATTGATCACATCACAATACTAAGTATAAGTAGTATATAAACAGTGTACGGAAGCTAAAACAAATATCTAGAAACAATCATCACAGAAGCTGGATAAAATATTCGTCCCAAAAAAGAAAAGAGAAACACATCCAAAATTATTACAAACGGTTTACTGAAATACAAAAATAAAAACTAAGTACTAAACTGAAATAAACTAAGCAAAATAATAAAGCTGGAGAAGAGTCCACTAGTGCTCCACGAACTCCTCCAGTATCTCAAGAGTCTCCACCTGGTATGGCTCCACTATGTGATCTGAATCTAGCAAATTGTTGGATCCCAAATGTACCATGTGTTAGACAATAGGTCTAATACATCGAAATTAATCTAAATAGTTCTAATTATTTACTTAATATTTACATAATGTAAATAAAAAATGTTGTAAAATTATAAAGGTAACTGAAAGTATAAAACTGTATAAATTGTACAAAATTAAAATAAAATAAAGTAAATATGTACTAGAAATTGAATACTAAAAGTAATCAAAAATAGTAATGGATTTGAAATTGAGTAATAGTATATAAAACTATGCTGTATGCCACTAAAATTATGCATCTGAATATGCAATAATATTGTATGCTGCTGATATGCAACCCAAATATCACTGAACTGCTATGAGTCATATGGTTCAATGTCTACATACATCTAGATGGTAATACAGTTTATTATGATGCCGATGCATCCTGAAATTCCTTGGTCGAAGTATGCAACATTCTGTAACCCATAAATTATCACTAATACTCATACATCATTACCGATATTCATATATCATGCTTATGATCATGCTCAAGCTTCTAAGCTATATGAGTTAAATCCAGAAATCCATAAATACTTTTAAATTTGATAATGAATTCAAGGTTTCCATTATGCAGAATCATGTTAAAAGGATTCTGACTCCTAAATTCTAGTTTCAATAATTAGTTAAAGTTGGGATTCTTACTTAAAAATCATTAGATGGGAAGATTGTATATACATATTAGTATGTTTGCAAGAAAAGTTGTTCTTAACACTTAGTTTGATTAAGCCACCCTAACGAAGTGATCTTTGATAGGAGGCATCACCCGATGGCGATTTGTATCTCAAGCTATGTTATTAAGATGCCCAACTTACAGTCACACTTAGTGTCTTAATGAGGGTGACTCAAATTACTTAGTTTGTTGAAGCCACACCTATTGAAGCGCTCTTTGCTAGGAGGCATCACCCGATGACGATTTGTATTTTAATCAAACTAAGGAATGAGTCCCTATTTATAACACTCTTAAGATCGATTGATTTACTCTAAGCAGAATTATATTTTCCTAAGCCTGTATGATAGCACAAAGATAAATTGTACTTAGAGTGACTCAACCATTCCTAAATATTACTGAAATAATCTAGTACTATGGGTATACCCTACTATACCCAACCAATAATTTGGGTTCAAAAGATTTTATTTAATCAATAAGGATTTATTAAAGCTATTAATCCTTTCTCTAAATAGGTGAGTCCTACACAAGGCTCCAAGGATGTGATCAAAAAAATCACTCAATATTAATTTTTATCGCATGGGGGAAGTTCTATTATAAGTGCTTTAGGTGGTTCCTACCACGAGGTGTCAAGATCAACCTCTAAGATTATGATGAATCATCTAAGATTCCTGCCTCAATAAGTTACATAAGTTCTTCCTACCTCAATATATCAATATTTAAGGTCTTCAAGCATTTCAAGAATAATCCTATAGCAAGACACTTGAGATCTCACTTTTCTATTTAATAAGTTAATATTCAAAGTTTACTTATTAGACTTGGATTGAAGTGATCATATCAGATGATTAAAAATCCAGTTGATCATATTCTATTCTACAATCATGGGATAAAATCAAAGATATTATTAGAATTAGATCATTTCATAAATCATTATAATTTTATTATCCATCTTATGCTAATAGTCTTATATAAGAGAAAATCAAAGATCATAAGTTTAGATTCAGATGATTCAATCACACAGCTTCAATATTAACCTTAGCACTTCTAATTCAATAATTTAAGATTAATAATAAATCAGATATATTATTGGAATAATATCAATTGAATTATCTTACAATCAAGTTAATTGATTAAGTGATTAAGGTTTAGATCTTAATCAAGACAAGTTAGGGTTTAACCCTAGCCTTACCAAAATTAAGACCCATAGTTGGTTTATAGATTAATGATAAATCAATGTATTATTGGTGTATTATTGATTTCAAATTTTAGGTTTATATTATCATTTACTTTATCAAATTCTTAATATTCTTATATTCAAATATAGTTTAGTGTCAATTTAAGCACATCAATGTGTCCAAATAATTTTTAAAGTTCTCTAATATACATCTTAATATCATGAAAGCATAGGAATGTAAAGTGACATAAAATAGAAAGTAATTAAGGCTAACCAAATTTTAAATCAAACTAAAGGGATTAGCACTTGATTACAAATCTAAGAGACTTAAGTTTCATGTAATTTGGTTATTAAGACCTACTTAGTCAATACGAACATTCAAGGATCCTATTCTTTAATAGTTGGCACAAAATTTTTAAGGTACATAAGAGATTTTTAAGTACATGTTGTAAAGGACAAACTTTATAATTTAATTTTTTCACATAAAATTTTATGCAATGCTCAATTATACAATGCTCAATTTGATATAATTCAGTCCCACTAAGGTCCTAGAGACCTTAAAATGCGAAAAATGAGGAGTTTTGGACATTCCAACCAATTCTGCGCACTTTTGGGTAATTCTGGGCGCTACGGCGCGCTGTAGCACTTTCAGATGCTGCGGCGCGCGGCGGCGAAAAATAGTTTTGGGGTGGGCTGCGGCAGAAAACAGCGTTGTGGAGCGCTGGAGCACTTTCGGGAGTTGCGACGCACTATGGCGCCTGATCAGAGAGCATAATACTATGGTGCGCAGTAGCGCTTTCAGGCGTTGTGGTGCGTCATATCGGAATAACTTTCAAAGACACTGTTCAATTAATGTATCCCTTGATTTCATATAGTTTTCCTATAATGACGCTGTAGCCCGCTATGGCGCGCTGGAGCAGTTTAACTTTTGAGTGACTGTTCAATTATTTTTTCTTTTAATTTTCTATAATTTTTCCTGAAATGAGGTTGTGGCGCGCTACATCAGTTTACTTCCAGGCCATTATCTTAGCTCCAAAAGCGCTGTGGCACGCTAGACACGCTATGGTGGATTCAGTTAAAAACTTGAGCGCCACGGCGCGCTGTAGTGCTCGATAGTGATATCGCCTATGTGAAAACCGTGAAGGGTCTCATTTCGAGCTCAAGTACTCTCAATTTAGAGCATCCCATGAGTTGTGCCATATATCAATGGAAAGGTCATTCCGAGACCTTTCCATTGATATTAAAATTGGCAAGAATGGATTATCCTAACTATACAAACAATGGAGATAAAAGTTGGAGTATGCAAAATGAAAGAAAAATTGAGCATGGGATTTAATACCTTGAAGAACTATAATGACTTTCATACTTAATTATGGATGTCTAAAGATGAAAATAAGCATAATAGCAAAGTTAAATGGACAAGAAAGAAGAGCAAATTGGTATATTAGCCTTTAGGAGAGTAAGAAGAAAAACTCTGTTTTCTTCAAGGACTTTGGAGGAAGAGATCTCCTTCTTCAGCACAAGATGCAGCAATAGAGGAAAAGGGGAGAAAGCTTCCGCTTTTGCAGCAAAAAGAAGAAGGAGGGGGCTGAGTTCGTTCTTAAAGGGGGAGAGTGAGAGGAGAAGGTAGGGCATGACTAGGAGAGCTAGGAGGTGAGGGGGAAGGAGGTTCTCTATCTTTTCCTTGTGCCATACTCAGAGGAGAGGGGCGTCAAAATGAGGGGAACGATCAGCTGAAAAATAGAAGGGAGGAAAGAGTAAAATGCAATTCAAGGAATAAATGATTATTTATTCATAATATTTGATTTATTAAAAAAATATTCAAGTTAAATAAACGCGCTCCAAAAAATTCCAAAAATTCACCCCTAGCTATTTTGGGGGTGAGGAATCCAACGGCGGAGTTGGATTTCGATTCTTACGACTATTTAATTATTTCTATTTGGGGGGGGGGGGGTAGAGTGAGGTTCTATGCCTTTTTCTTGTGCCATACTTAGAGGAGAGGGGCGCCGAAATGAGGGGAATGATCAACTGAAAAATAGAAGGGAGGAAAGAGGAAAATGCAATTCAAGGAATAAATGATTCTTTATTCATAATATTTAATTTATTAAAAAAATATTCAGGTTAAATAAATGCACTCCAAAAAATTCCAAAAATTTGCCCCTAGCTATTTTGGGGGTGAGGAATCCAACGGTGAAGTTGGATTTCGATTCTGACGATTATTTAATTATTCTATTTTTCGGTGTATTTAATTATATTAAAATATTTGTGAAAATCTGACAACTTCCAAACGCGTCCAAAACATCACCCCTAGCTAATTTGGGGGTGATTATCGCAACAGCAAAGTCAGATTTTAAATTTGAGGTCAAATTAAACACCTCAATTTTCTAATTAATTAAATATTAAAATAATCCAAAATATTCTATTTAGCTTCGAAACATACCAAATATTTAGGGATTGGTTCTAATGACTTGATAGACTTAACATAATAATAATTAAGGTATGAGTAAGTTAAAATTAAGCTAGGTAACAACATTGGGTTGTTACATAACATCACTGAGTGAGGATTCTTGGTGTAAAATGCATTAAGTTTTGAATGGAAGAAATGATTTAGTAAAATAAAATCATCTTGAGCTCCAAAGCTCACAAATTGGTCTAGAGCATAGGTGTGTGTGCAGTTAGAGCATAGAGCTATGTGACAAGCTCTTAAGCCTAACTGCACAACTCCTTGAGCTCAACTGAGAGGTGGACGCTTGTGAGCCAAGAGCCACCAATCAAGCTCTGTGGCTTAGCAGATGTTGAAGGAGAAAGAGAGCATCGATGACTCATAGAAGATGTGACATAGTCCACATGATTTGATAAATTCACTTCCTTAGCTAAATTGTGTATGACACGCATGAAGATAATTGGTAGAAACTAATGCTTGTGAGATCACCTAACTAAAAGATTATTTTTGGTAACCTAGATGTAGGAACTCTAAATAAATCAAATGTGATCTCATAATTATCTATGTATTGAGGCAGAAGCCTAGTGTATTCACCTTGTGCACTAGATTTGAACTTGTTAGAATTAGAGGACCAATCTAAGGAACACAATGTTCACTTGATTAATTAGCATGATATTAAGTACCTAAAATTGCATGAATCGAATACAACACCTGTCCCTGATAAATCACATGATAAGGTCCCAACTCTCCCTTATTAATATCTTAATCTAAGTTATTTGCATTGTTCAATTAGGAACCACCTAAAACCAAAATATAAATTATCTAGACATTATTGAAAGTAGATACAACTTAGTAACAAAACCACCGTTCCCCGAGGACGATGAAATCCAGAACTAGCCATTCCATTATTACTTTGGACCATATACACTTGTGTGCAAGTGTAGACACGTATTTGGGGTATGTCAGAAGGATTCTATGCTTACGATCCCTTCTCTATCATCTTGAACCTCTAATAGGTTTCCTTATCTTAAATTACTATATAACAACTTTACTAACTCTTAAGAACATAGGTTCCATATTAATTGATCTAGGATTCTCTTACTTACATAACCTATATTGTTATTTTACTTCTTATAATCTGATATAACCTTATAATATTATTATAATAAGGGTTAACTAGCTTTTGAGTTATCTTAAAGCATTAAGGATGATCTAGTTTTAGTATAATATGAGTGATGACTTTTTAAAGTCTTATAATACAATCTCACCTCTAAGGTTTAAGGAGTGATAGTTCTTATGCTAAGTTCATACAAATGTAAACCTTTACTAGATTACTAGTCTTAATTGACATACTTGTTGGTATTTTATTAATGTTATAGGCCTTGGTTGCTATTGTGTTTAAAATTAACTCTTAGGTCTATAAATATATTATCTTATAAGGGATCTAAATCCTTAACATGACTTTTCAACATGTTAAATTTTTTACTCTCATAACTTAGGCTTACTTATTATTTAACATAAATCACTACCACTTAATTAGCCTATTCTTGCCAAATAGGTTATACTAAAAGTTCTAACCACAATACCATGACTCCCATAAATAAGGGTTCTAAACTAGTTTAAGATTAACATATTAAATTGTAGGTATAGATCTTACATCACTCAACATTAAGATCTGTCTAACCCTTGCTTAATCAATTACCTATTTTGGGAAGATCCTAATTTCTCTACTTATAAATCAAGGTGTAATTCCAACAATTTGGCTAAGCACTATCTACGACTATGCAACACTATAATTAATAACTTAACTACAATCACTTAACTATATCTTCCAAACAGTCTTCTAGTATCTACAATCGGTTAGCCAATTTCTATTGATTTAGTTGATGTACCATTTCTTATTCCTTACAATCACTTATAATGGAAGTAATATTGGGCTACCGTATTCTAGCTCTCTTAGCACCCTCTATAATAAGCTAGATCACACTCTCGATTGATTTAAGGAGTTCCTACCCAAATTCTATAATTAGGTATCTCACTTTCTTACAACCCATTATGATGTCTTATAATGGCAAAACAAGAATCAAACTAGATCTTATGTTGTCTAAAGGTTAAAGGGGATCTAAATGACTAAGTCTCTAATTTGGATAAAAATAATAATTTATTTAAGTTTAAAAAATTAGAATTTTAATTTGATATCTAAATAATATAAAATAGTGATTATTGATCCTTAAGGCATAAGAATTCTAATGACATGTAGTACGATGAATTTGGAGCTCAAATATACACTATCACCCTTAATTGTGATTAGGAAAGTTATTAGTAAAATTAATTATTAAATATAAATTTTAAAATCATATTATTATTCTACTCATTTTTGTGATCATTTGGGTACATAATTTCAATATATTTTAGATTATTACTTTTAAGTTATTCAAATAATTTAAATTGCATTAAATCTACCATATGATTCCATTTTAATTAAAAATGAAATATTCCTTAGAATACTCCATTGTTAACGAGTTACGAGTTAACGTATCACGGCTTTATAATCTGTGTTGCAAGGGGTCACGACTGACCTACCCGATACTATTCATCTCCCTCTCCGAACTTTGAAGTTGGGTGACCCAGTGTTTCAAAATACTCCAAGCACAAATCATCTCACTTAGTGTATTATATATCAAAATAAAGCTGGTGAAACGATCTACACAATAGCATATAAAGCCCTAAACAAAATAGATCATAACACTCTAACCTTAATAAATTAGTTCGGCAAGCTTGGATCACTGTGGAAATACTCTCCCCACAATGAGCATCTCAACTCGGAAGAGGCTCCGATGGGTTCATTGGATCGAGGCCGATTCAATAAACCATAGATTGCAATGTGGAGTGGATGGGTTTGCTAGAAGCCCTTTTGAGCAAGAGCACTATAGGTAATTGTATAGGACCGACACATATAGGCATCGATTGGGCTTACTCGAGCCCGATGGAAGTCAACATTCGATACATTACATGATGAAATCAATAAAAGAATAACAATCAAACAACTGTAGCTTGAATTGGGGGGAACATGTGATACATAGGGTCTGTGACTTTGTTGCTTTGCTAATCAGATTCACTGTTTGGAGACCAATTACTCCAGATTATATGATTGAGCAAACGGGTATGATTTGCGGGCAAAAGGGGAAGGAGAAGCACGAAGGAGGGAGGTTGTAGCATAGTATTTGTGCACGACCTCAAGTTGGGGCCACGCTAGAGGAAGACAACAAGAGCACAATGCTCCTTTTGATCCTGGTTGCTTAATCACACGGGCGGTCCAGATCTGATATGCGGTCTACTTAATGATATCTAGAGATTAATAGATTAATGCAGGGGATATGTTGTTGATTAAACTAATTAATGATCGTAACAAATTTGAGTTGTTACAATTTAAAAAAAAAATACTAGCTCAACTATTACAGATACCAAATATGATAAAGTTGGGCATCCTATATATAATCATGAAATCATGAAATATTATATATCCAAAATTCAAAATTAATTTATTTTATCTCATATTAAAAGTGTATGATACTTGTATTGATTTATCATTAAAATAAAATCAATAAATTAATAAAATTTTATTTATAAATGTTAGAATTTGAATATTAAATGTGGTTATTTAAAGATTGAGATTTTTATATACATACCACAAATTATTCTTAATTTATATATTTAATACAAATTTTATAAATATTATTAAAAAATCTTGCACTTCAATTTTTAGCTCAAATTCGTTAAGAGCTGATTAATTCAAGGGCAGCGAGCTCGTGCTCGAGTACCGGAGCAGACGCCTTTATGACCTAATGATGACAGGGATGAGAGAGAGTGGTGAAAATATGATTTTTATGTCGAAAGAATTTTATTTTCTTGTAATATTTTAAGAAATTATGTTAAATATATAAACGAAGAATAAATTAAGGAGATTGCCTTAAATGTTTAGATTTATTTAATTAATTTACTAAAAAAACAAATCGCGAGGGAAGACGCGCAAACTTGGATCGTATACCATCTTACCGTCAAGATCTGATTTTTCTTATAAGCATTCATCCGACGGCTATGGTGAGATGCATTTCTGACGCATATAGGCGGAAGAGGACCGCTGTCATAGCTTTTGCTCAAGCAAAGCCCTAAACCCCGATTGGAAAATTGCGAAGTAACTCCTTTTTAGTTATCCTAGTCGATCATTCGTAGGCTTTGGCGTGGTCCGGCGATGGATTTCGATGAGTACGAGTATTTAGAGAGATCAGTCGAGGATTCCCAAATCCGAAAAGAGAAGGAGCATCGCAGCTCCCGACACCACTCTGAAGGTGAGAAGGATGGTGTTGATCGGAAGAACCGTGAGTCAAAGAAGTTCAGGACGGACGAGAACGGTGGGGCAGTGGATCGTGATGAGCGAGATCGATCTGATAGGCGTGAGAAGGATCTCCGTAGAAGCGGTGACAAGAACCGTGAAAGGGATAGAGATCATCGCGATAGGGATAGGGAGAGAGAGAAAGAGAAAGAGAAGGAGAAAGATAAAGATAGGCACCGGGAAAGGGAGAGGGAGAGGGAGAAGGAAAGGAGCAGGGATAGGGATAGTGAAAAAGAGAGGAATCGGGACAGGGACAAAGAAAGGGAAAGATCAAGGAGGAGCAGTAGTAGCTCTAGGAGACTTGATATTGAGAGCGTAAAAGAAATGGAGAGAGCTAGGAGCAGGGAATTAAGGGAGCGAGATGAAAGGGACTTAAGGGAAAGCAGGTGGGTTATAATTATAACTTTAATTGCTTTTTTATTCATAAATTACATGTAGTTTTTGTATTTCTATTTGCATGAAATATGTTAACCTTTCATGATTCTTCATTGCTTTTACTTCAAAAATATATCTTGCATCTTAACCAGGGGCTGTTTGGCACTGCAATATTTTGCGTCATTATATCCAAATTTGTTAGCTTTTTTAGGGGCTCATTGGTAGCGCATTTTATTCAGTAAACCCTCAAATCTCCCAAATTGTGAAAATGTTAACACATGATTCAACACATGTGCAAATCCTCTATTATAGGCTTAAATCACGTCAATGTGAAGGAATAGGGTGTATCCCCTAAATCTACACATCCTCTATTTTAGCAAATTTTGCAATTCAAGACTTATAGAAAGAAATCCTAAGCCGAAGGAGGTGATGAAGAGGAGTTGTAGGAGAGGAGATCGTAGAAATCTAAAACAAAATCTCTCAGTTAATGGATGAGAAGAAAAGTCATATGAGATGAGGTCAAAAACTTTTTGAAAAAAATTTAATGTTGAAGGAAGAGAGAAAAGGAGGCATAAGATAAATTTGAAACATGAATACTAGAAGGGAGACGGATATTCATTTGACCTTGGTTTGTGAATCTTTCAACTGCGCCCTAGGACTCATTCCCTGCACTCAAACGGAGGATTGTAGGTTTCCCGGTGCATTTTGTTTTGATTCTCGACTGAATACATCATTCCAGTGCTGTCTTCTTAGTTGAGGCAATAGCAATTGGGTAGTGAATTAGGCTAGCTTACTTAGATATTGTTTGAATGTAAGTGCATGTCTCTTCTAAATATGCATTTGTTCTTTAATATCTCTTCTATGTCATTCCATTCTTTGATACAATTGGCATCCCTTGCAGCCGTTGCAGCATGTTAATTGAAATATAACTAGTAAAATAAATGTCAATTGTTAAATTATTTATTATTTAGAATATTTACTTTTAAATTAAATAATGCATAGTTTTATTAATACATATTAATAGGCTATATTAATTGAGTACATTATTTCTATTAATTATTTGAGCTCTAATTATTAAATTAATTACATATTTGTTTGGGCCAATTAAAAATTAATTAATATATTAACACGAAATTGACTTTTATTAACCAAATCTACAAATGAAGAAAATTTAAGCAAAATATATTGATGAATAATTCGATTATTAAAGAAAGTATAAACTAACCCTAATTAGTTACATTTAATTTGTAGGTGTAATTCACATAATATTTATGTTTTATGTTTATATAAATTATTATTCAGCTAAATCCTTAAATCATTTAAAATTGCAGCCAAACAATTTTTCAGGATTATTGAATGCTGCACCACATAGTTTCAAAATTTAAGGATGTTAAGGTTTCTAAGTTCTAGATTTAAGGATACATTAAAACATTAAATCTACTTAATGTTATAATTTTTATTGGTTGAATATTATTTTAGAGTTAAAGCACATGTGATTGTATCCAAATAACTCTAGAATTTCTGATCCTTTGCATTTAGCCCTTTTATTATTTTCTTTTCTACCACAACAACAACATTTGCTACAATATGCTGAGAGAATTCCCTTAAATCCCAAGTGATAGGCTTTGTAAAGCTGACGTATGATGGCTCCATCATCCAGGGGGCAGCAGAAAAGGGGTTGGGTTTTTCTTGACTACCGCTTTTATTCTTGGTTCTAGTCTTTCATGGTTGGATGAATCCCAAACACTAGTGAATTACAGGAAATATAGGATGTACAGAAATTTGCAAGTTATTTAAATTAGGCGATATATAGTCATTTAAATAGGAAATAGAAGCCATTTGTAAGTAGCTATTTAAAGATGTTAGCAAATTAAATACATAAGATCTTCTATTAATATTAGATAGCATTATTAAAATTACCAACTGACTCCTTCGACTCTTCATTTTCATTTAGTTTAATCATGCTTTATTGTAATATGAGATGCTTAGTAGAGAGTTTATTACTAGATTGAGGGGACAGGAAGTGTGGACAAGTATTGAAAGGTAACCGAGGTACTTGTCTGCACTCCTTGTTCTTGCATTTGTCATAAAATTGGATATAATTTTGAGTAAGCTGGATTTTCTTGGAATAGCGGTGATCCTCATAATGAGGTAAATTATCCCGCTGATAAGTTTGGAACCTCCGCCATATGAAATGAAATAAATTTAACTACTAGGCAATAACTACTAGGCTAGAACACCTTTTGGAATTTGTTGAATTTTTACTTATTAATTGAAAAGTTTGGGGTTTGAGAAAGTTATCTGTTTTTGTTGAATTTTAATTGCCAGACAGTTTTAAGTTTTAGCTGGGTGATATTCATTTATTCTGAAACATATGACAGGTTGAAAACATGAGGAAGGCATTATGCAAAAAATGATTTGAAGTTTAGGAGACTAATAATTCCTTTTGTGTAGTAGCGGTACCAGTCTGTTCTCATGTAGAATGACATCATTAGTTAAGGGAGGGGAAGACTTCTGTACATTTGCTTAACAAAATGTTGATGGAACGTGAGGGGTGAAAAAAATCTGTTGTAGAGGTGCTCAATGGTGATATCCATCTATTCTGAAACATAGGACAGGTAGCAAATGGTGTATTCAAGATTGTTGAAACATGAGGAAGGCATTATACAAAACAAGGTTCGAAGTTTAGGAAAGTAATAACTCCTATTGTGTAAGAGTGGTACTAGTCTATTCTCAGAATGTCATCATTACTTAAGGGAGGGGAAGACTTGTGTACATTTGTCTAACAAAATGTTTATGTACATTTGTCTAACAAAATGTTGACTGAACGTGAGGGATGAAGGAAATCTATTGTGGAGTGCTGAATGCAAAGTTTTTTAATGCTAGGATGACTACTAGCTATTTCTTTGTTACTCTGCAGCATTAAAGATTGCTATTGATTATCATAGAGTTGGTATGATTTCTTAAATGCCTTTTTTGACTTTGAGATGTTTGTACGGTTTGGTAGAGATTATAATACTTAAAACTTAAATAACTCACTAATCTGGAGGTGATTAACAACCTTGAAGAGCTGAACCATTACAATAATTTATTCACAACTATACTTGAAAGTTATATTGATGGTGATTATTCTGTTGGACAAACTGATACAATGATAGGATATACAAGGTATTTTGTTGAAGTTTATCAACACTAGGGTTGGAAATTTAACTTCATGCTCTAAAATGGCTTAGAAATCGCTTGAGTTTTGAGTGGTATCAAACTCGACTTGAAAATTTCGAGTTGATTTCTCGAGTTGTATGGGTTGACTCAAATCAAATTTGAGTTGGGCTTGACTCGAATCGAATTGGGATCGAGTAACTCGAAGCATATAAAATAATATACATATAGTTATTTTGTATTTGTAAAATAGCAAAAATCATTAGCAACACCAGTGGTATAACTCTCCTTATCTTTTGTTGGATCTCGAGTTCAATTTGCTTAAAATGCAAATGTGTGTCGTTTTATAAAAAATTCTTTTTCTTAAAAGCATATTTTTGGTTATCACAAAAATCGAACTCGAGTCTAAGAGATTAAATGAAAACTATATCAGCAGACCGTAAATCATATAAGGTGTTTTATTTTAGGTATTTCGAGTTTGACATGATTCAAAATTGAGTTAGCTCGAACTAAAAATTTTTATATTGAAATTGACTCGAACTCGAACTAAAAATTTTTATATTGAAATTGACTCGAACTCGAACTCAAACTCGAACTCAATTTGAGTTTGAGTTGAGTTCAAGTCGTACTCGACTCAAAAATTTCGAATTCGAGTTGTACTCAACTCAAAATTTTGAATTCTAATATGAGCTAACTCGACCGAATTGGAATCGAATCCAACCCTAATCAACATCCATTCAATTCAGAACTTGACTGCTTATGTAAATCATGGTAATTGTTATGACCGCTGATTTTATTGAAGTTAATAATGAAAAAAGAAACAAATGTATTTTGTATGACATTTTCAAGAAGTGCACTTCTCTATTTTTAATTAGATAACAAATTATATAATGCTACTATTTCTGTTTAGTTTTTGTTTACTTGGGCTATTTGTTAGACTACAGTTTTTTGTTTTTTGTGTCCAAGAAGTTATGCATGATATTGAGCTATTTTTTTTATAATTAATTTTATGACTGAAGATAATGGCTGATGCTTTTAACCTTTCATTTGATTGTTATGTACTTGAAAAATATATGTAGGGCAAGTTTTATGCTAAAATGTTATGCTAACGTTGTTTTTCAAAACTATCTTCACTCTCAGATTACCTGATATTGTAGTTGGTAAATTAACCCATCATTTTTATCTCTATGAGCTTTTTGTTTTATTTAAGGTTTTTTCTTTTCAATGCAGGCGGTTCAGAGATAAAAAAGAACATATGGAACCTGAAGCAGACCCTGAAAGGGATCAGAGGACTGTTTTTGCTTACCAGGTACACGATTATTTCTTTTGTTCTTAGAATAAAAAATGCAATTTTATTTGTTTGATTTATTTGTTTTGTATGTATTTTGTCTTTCCCTGGTGTTTATGCAGATGCCTTTGAAGGCTGATGAAAGAGACGTTTATGAGTTCTTCTCAAAAGCAGGGAAGGTTTGTTAACTGCATTTTTTATTCTTTGTTGTGGATATAGGATCTTGTGATTGCTTATCCTTTTCAATTTATTAGGTTCTACTACATGTTTTGATAGCATGCACCCACCTGATAAAAAGTGCCCTGATATTTACATAATTCATGCAATGTCAGGTATTCCATTTTATATAGTTGTAAAATACAACTGCCCATATTGTCCTTTGAGAGTTTTCATCAACTAATTTTTAAGAATTGAAACTTTAGTAAGAAATCTACCACCAGGTATATTTTATGCGTTCCATTGAGATACATTTGCTTCTTATTGCAGTAAATGCTTCCCTGCTTCAGTGAGGTGTATTATAATGACTTTTTTCTGGCTCAACATACTATTTATTTGGTGAGTGTTATGAAAATGAAAAAGTTGATTGGTGGCCTAGTCAACTTTAACTGCATAGATGCAATGTGTAGTAAGAATGCCAATGCATTGTTTAAAGCTTTTGTGTGTATTTCTTGTTTTAGTGGGTCATGATAATTTTTTTGCCAGGTTCGTGATGTGCGCTTAATAATGGATCGGAATTCAAGGCGATCAAAAGGAGTTGGGTATGTATGCTTTTATGTCCTTTTGCTTTAGATGCTTTAAATTTTTGTTTATTAAGAAATGCTTTTCTTTTTGATTTCTTTGTGGAATCATAATCTGCGTGAGGCCTCTCAGATATTTTATTAACTCAAGGATTATGGCAAAAGAAAGAAGCAGTATTTTAGTGTATTTTTATGGTGTAATATTGTAAATATTGTGCTGGGGTGCGGTGAGGTGGACAAGCTTCTCTACAATTGCTTTAACAGTGGTAAATCTGGGAAGGTGTTTTGCATTGCGTTTATTGTGAATTAAAATTTAGATTCAACAGGGCAAAAGCAATGCTGTATTTAATAAGCCCCAACTTTATGATAAGTAGTTAATAGATTATAATAAATGCTTGGCAGAACAACTGTTTGTTTTTGTGCTTTTTCTTTCTTCTTCCTCTCCTTTTGAATCATTTAGTCAAAAAGATATTGGGAGAGAAATGAGAAACACTTGTAATTATAAATTTCAAGTAAAGAACGTTACTTTATTTGTATATTTATCACCTTGTTTTTCTTTATGAAAGGCATGCGGTCTAATATAAAAATAATCACTTTGCAGTTTTTCCAGAGCTAAGTAACTTGCTTTTTTCTTACCTAAGTTATATTATATATGTAATCTATGCTCTATTTCAAAATTGACAGGATTTTATTGAAAATTGTACCATACTAGGGCGAGAATGAGTTGGAACAATGTGCAGCTTTAGAATTTTTTATGACTAGGCTTTATAGACAAAAACTACAATTCCTTACTAATAATAAATTTGAACTTATTTTTCTTGTTGAACTTGTGCATGTGACACTTGAACAATGAGAAGCTTGCCCCCACCCTGCCCCACCTCATCTCACCCACCTAGGTGGCTTGAAGTTAATCCATTTCATCCACCTATGTGACTTAAAGTTAATTTTGTTGCTTGTTTTCTTATTAGGACTGGATTCGATTCGAGTTTGGTTGAGTAGCTCATACTCGAACTTGAAATTTTTGAGTTGATAATAACTCGAACTCAAGTCAATTTTGATTAAAAAAGTTCAAGTTGACTTGAATTTTGATCGAATCATCTCGAAAATAAAAAAAATCTTTGTTTTATATAAAACAATATAATTTTGGCTCTTAGAGAATCAGACCCAAGGTCGGAGAGAAGAAATTGAGACAGCCCATCGGGTTGGGTAATTTCTTCTGCAGATTTTATACATTTTTTTTATTTTATATATTTCGATTGACTTGATTTTGATTCGAGACAGCTCAAAAATAAAAAAAATCTAGTTTTTTTTTTATAAAACAACACAATTTTTGCCATGGATAGAATTGAAACCATGGTCAGAGGGATGAAACTGAGACAACTTTTTCGCTGGATTGGGTAATTTCTTTTGCAAATAGTATAATTTTTTCCTTCTTATAGATTTTGAGTGACTCAATTTTAAATTTGATTTGAGTCATACCAACTCAAACGTACTTGAATTGGGTTTGAGTCGACGGAAAGCGAATTTCGAGTTTTAAGTAAAATTGACAGCCCTATTTTTCATGGAGCTTTTGGTGGTGTAATTACTTGGGATTACCAAGGAGAGCTCGTTGTAGCTTGCATTGCTTGGGCTGAGGCCTCATCTTCTCTTGAGGTAGAAATCATGGCAGCTCTTGTTATAAAAGATATCACCAAGGATTGGGTGTGTGGGAGAGATTGATGTGCTTGATCATTGAAGAGACTCAAGAATTTGTTAAATTTAGGAGCGTATGAGGAGGAAGACAGGATATGCTTTATCTTTGGATGCTTTTTATTGCTTTTGTACAGGAATATTTTGTTTTTGAATACTTTCGGTCATTTAACCATGCCAAAAATATTTGTGCTAATTTTTCTTGTGGCGGTTTGTTTTTTTTTCTTGGGGCCTATATGTTTTTTTCTTGAATTCTTGAGGATATGGGGGTAGTTTGCACCTAGAGTTGTTCTTTTGTTTTAGTTATATGATATTATGGGCTTGACTTTTTTTCATAACAAGAAATATACCAAAATAAGCTTTTGCTGTTCCTCCCGTGATTAGATATTGTTCCTGTTCTTTATACTTTGCATCAACTGTTGCCAGTTCATTTTTATATTTCTAATTGCATTAACCAATCAAACTATCATTATTAAGTTGATTCGTTTTGGTTTAAAAATTGTTAAAATTTTACCAAATCAAACGAAATTTAGATTATAAACAGCGCATTGTTGTATTTATTTTTGTATTTTGGTTTTCTTACCCTTTTTAATAGTATCAAAGTATCAAAATGCCATACTATTAACATTTTTTCTTATAGGCATCTGTTTAGATATGTTGAATCTGAGTTTATCTAAATCCCAAAATTGAGATCTAGTTTATTTTGGGGAACCATTTATATTATTTTTCCTGATATTTAAATGCAACTTGTTATTAATTTAGATGTTTTTAACTTCAAAATTTTAATTAGATCTTATGACTAAAGGGTAATTTAACTTATGAATGATGAAATCATGTGCAGATTAAGTTGTTAATGCATAACTGATTTTAGAAAATTCTGTAGTGCATACTTTGAAAAGTCCTTAATATTATTCTAATTATTAAGAATCAGATAAATTAAAATATGATTGTGAACCATTGTAAGTCTTCTCGTTTTGTTGGATTTTTTTGGTATGAACTAAATAACACTAGTATTGTTTCATTTGATGGTAACACAATATTGATAAAAGCTTCCACTTGCATGTAATGGATTGTTGATTGTTTTTGAGTGTGCTTGTTAGATTAATCGCATATGTTGTTACTGCTTGCCATTCATTTTTAAAAATTTCATGACCTCGTGACTCTGGTTATCCACTTTGATGGGCATAGTTTTTGTATGCTAAGTTATTGTTTTAGTTCTTTGCTATTCTAAGCTTTATTGCTATCTTATTTAATATCATATCAGAACTCTGATGTTTTTTTTTCATGCCTTGAATTTTTGGCAGCTACATTGAGTTTTATGATGCCATGTCTGTACCTATGGCAATTGCTCTTTCCGGTCATCTGCTTTTAGGCCAACCTGTGATGGTCAAACCTTCTGAGGCAGAGAAAAATCTTGTTCAATCAAATACAAGTGGAGCACTTGGCGCTGCTGGTGCTCGAAAAATATATGTTGGCAACTTGCACTTTAACATAACTGAAGACCTGCTTCGTCAGGTAAATGATATCATTAGTATTGCTTTAGATGTTAGTTTTTTGCGTACAGATATCAATAGCTTGTCATGTTTGGTTTTTAAGAATAAAATGTACTTGTTTCTATTATTTTTGCATGTTTTAACTTAAAAATACATGTAAAATTTAACTTCACTGTTTGATATGTTTGCATAAATGATGGAGAGTTGTTTGAGAAAGGAAAAGGTAGAGGACTTGGGTCTTGATTGGTTTTTTAACAGGGACAACAGGAGTGTAGGCTTGGAGAACTTGGGGTTGTGAATCAAGTTAGTGTTCTTTATGGATGGATGTATTGTCTTTCGGAAGATGAAGTGGAGAAAGAAGAAAAACAAGCAGGAATGGGGTCAAGATAATTCATAACGATTTAAGTAGTTTGGCCAGTTGAGCCTATTTCCACTATAAAAAGGGTGAAAAACTTTTGTTAAACGAGTAGAAGGTTTCAAGAACTTCATTTTTTGTTTTCTTTTTAAGTTAATTATTTTAAAGGACATTGGTATGGAATGAGTTCTTTTATATAATAAATACAAGGATTGGATATATATGCATATGGCTGGATATGTGCGTATTTGAGGTTGATACCTATATGGTGATTGGTTCCATATTTGACATGCATAGTTGGACACATGGTATGTTTGGAGCATCTTGTAGTTTCTTAAAAACAATCTTATGTTGGGATGCCAACATGTAATTGTTCTTGAGAGTGATGGTGACTGATAACAGTGAGATGTTGTGGCATTCCATTGAAGTCCTGTGTGCTCATGGCACCAAATAGTGCTAGAAGACTAACAAAGTTTACTGCAACAACGGGTAATAAGTGGGATTTGTTAAGGAGGGAATTTAGCAAATGTTGCTCGCAAGAAACAGAAACTTCTTTTCCATTGTAATTTGAAGGAAACGGAGTGAAATTTGGAGGATACTTTGGCAACAATGACAACTTATATATCACTTGAATTGGTAAGAGTAATACTGACAGAAGGGATCATTACCTGTGTCATTGAAGGATGCATTGCCAACTTTATCATCAGCGCAATTTGAGTTTTCCATGACTATAAAGTTGAATTTTTCCAACCTACGAATGAAGTATTTGGTAAGGTTTTATCTAGGAATTTAAAAGTGATCTAGTTTGCACACTTCTCGAATTTTCCAGTGTTAGTCTACATTGGAGTATCATGTGTCTCTACAAGGGTCTTCAGAGGGGTGATGGTTCTCAAAAAGAGGATTGCTAAGTGTGAGTCATTGACTTTAAGTACCTCTCTTGGATCAGGGTATGGAGATGAGATGAGCACTATGGCCGTTGTTGGGCAGCTGATTCGTACATGAGAGAAGGGCTGTTCAATTTACAAAGAATAATTCATTATCTTCTAAGGGTGCTGGAATCTTAAAAGAGGATGTTAGGTATGATCATTTGACTAGAGATACTCGTGGATTTGTGCGCAAGGTGTAGAGGCCATCGTTGGGATAAGGCTCATTCACGGGAAAGCAGCGACCATGCAGCTACAAAGAATCTATTGTTCATAAGAGTGGAAGATGAATGGATGGAAATAAGAATTTGGCATTTAGATGTTGAATTACGTGTCTCGACACTTTATTCAATGCCCCTGCATGGGAAGATATGCCTTGTTCTTCCAAGAGGACCATGGTGGCTTGGGGTCTAAGAGGAGCCTCTAAAGCTTAGGTGATTCGTATTTTTGATTCTCATTCTTTATTTTGATTTCTACTCGGAGAGGAGTGTATGAAGTCACTTCCTAGTTCAGGTAGAGCATGTTTTGACTGGTTTGTAGGTGAATGTCAATGTGATGGGGATCTAATAGGTTTGTCAAATCGGATTGCTCTGAAAATGGAGAGGATTGTTTGTTCAGTTGGATGGTTAGTAGCTGAGGTTAATAGGATGCGATGGTTAATTTGGTGAAAGGGCACAGTTGTCAGGCATGAATTAGTCAAGCTGTACTGGATCTGTGTTTGTGTTGCTGGGCCATATGATTTTTTTCAAGACAGCCCAGTTGACGCTGATATATTTTTTTTTGAAAGAGTTCATGTTTTGATGGCTAAACTGGGTTTTCTGTTTTAATTTGGTATCAAGCTCATAGGGACTTGCTATTAGCTGTTTGTTGGTATTGGGTCATGCTGAAAGGGGGATGAACCAGAAGACTATTCTGAAGATATCAAGTCATTTTAACGTGTATGATCCATAAGATTGACTGCAAACGACTCATCATAATCTACATGCTTATTAGAAGTTACTTAAAGTCAATGACTCACCTTGAACTTGATAAAATCATTAGCTATTTATGCAAAGAAGGATGAATTGCTTCACTGGTGTGTTTGCCATCTTTTGAAACACCATTATTAAGGCTCGTTCAGGGATAAGGATTTTCTTTCTACGGTTTACACATTTTTATTTTGTTTTTATTTTGAAAAGAACTATACAAACTCACTATAAAAGTTGAGCCTTGAGAGTTATTAATAGCTACATACTGTTTGCTTGATGATATTCTTTTATTAAACACAGCTCGTAATGCATTCATAAGCTACTCACTTTCTGTACTTACATATACATGAATGAATTATCAGTATAATTTTTTGTAATCGTTTGGATACACGGATGTTTGTGGTCATTCAATTTTTGTGGCTACTTTAATGTTAAGATGTTTTCTAGGGTGATATGAATGCTGCTGCTTTAAATCTTAAAAATCTTCGTTTGTCAATTACTAAAATACGGTTGCATGCAATTTCTACTAGAACCAGTTTTGGTGCAGGCATTAAGCACTGGACATTTATTTTTAATCTCACTATTGGCATTAATGGATAATGATTAATCAATTGTAATTCACTATCTTCTTGTTGCAAGTTTAATGAAAATCAATCAACATGTAAATATTGAATTGGAAAAATGATAATGCTATTCTTTTCCCAGCTTTTTTAAGAAAGTTCTTTGGAATTAACAGATTACATAAATAATTTATTAAATCTGATGAACTTAAATTAAATTAAACCATTCTCACATGTAAATCATTTTAAAACTAGAATTCAAGCATGAAAGGAAATAAAATGAATTAGAAGTGTTGCAACGAGTCTTGTGCTCAAGCATATATATTGGGACAAGTGTTTGGAGGAAGATCCATGCAAAAAATACTCTAAAACTTAAGCTTTCATAAAATTAATTAGCCCCTTATTAATCAAAAGTGGAAATTTATTGGTTTTGTCTCAAGTTTAAATGAGAAAGGTTCAAGGTTGATAGTAGACTAGTGTACTTAAAGCTATATTAAAATTTACTAAATGAATCTAATTTTAACTTTCTATAGTTATACTTCCTTGTAATTAACATGCACTGGCCTAAATCACGCGTGGTATGCAAGAAGTTCAAATATTGCCAACACAACAAAATGTCACCCAATTGAGGTTAAATGTAGTCACTGATTGGACAAAATACAACATATGAGCACAACATAACCCAATTATAGTTTGGATGATATGTGGTCAGCTACTTTTAAAAGTTGAGATCATACTTGTTACTAAATGAATGAATAGAAATAAAAATTCTAAAGAATTATAGATGCCATCTTTTGACTAAAACTAAATGGAAAAAGTTGAAATCTATGAACATAACAGAAGGTTATAATATAACATGCTTTTGGTGAATAAAGTTGATAATGATTATAATGATATTTCATTAGATTTAGGTGTGGATAAGTCTAACTACAATTGATGTTTATGTTTTTCAATAGAATTTAAAAATGGCATTAAAAATCATTTTTAAAGTTACAGATTAAGTTTGTTACATAGAGTTTGAGAACTTTAAATGAAAAAAATGAAATTAGTGAATAAATAATTGAAAGAGTAATCTATGTCACCTTCTTGATAGAAACTAAATTTAAAATTGGGAAGTTCATTGACCTATGGGAAGTTATTGTCTATTTTATGTTTTAGTGTTAGGAATGATTGGCACTAGTATATTGCAATTGAATATGAATTTGTTTAGGTGAATAAGGTTGTAACATTATTATTGATATTTAGTTATTGGTGTGGAGAGTTATAGCTGTAACGTTTATGATTTTTCAATTTGATTTGAAGGTAGTTTGGCAAATAAATTTTGGGAAGAGCTGTATGTTTATTATAACGTATACTCAAAACATTAGGAAGATAGGATGATTGTTGGAGTTTACCTTATTGGCTCTATGGGTTCTAGTATATCTTGGTTATTAGAAATACATTTAGTTACTTCTACAGTGGAGTAATGAATAAAAACAATTCTCAAATATCTCCTTACTGATTCAGGGAAAATATATTTTTTTTCTTTATTTTATAGTCCTAGGAGGAAGCTTGACCACAGAACATAATGGTTATACATGTATGCATCAAACACAAAGAAAGCAATTCTACAATGTTTTGAACTTTGGAATATTAAAGGGATGCAAGTTGATCTGATGCACTAATACTTTTCAACTCAAAGCTTACCTATATGGGTGAGGGTTAATCTGTTGGTATTATCTACACGCTAATACAATTTTCAACCAACTGATGTGGTACTGATCCAATACTATTTCATACTTAGATACCTTCTAGTATTCTGTGTCAAGGGATTATTTAATCACTTGTAGCTGTCTTGGAGAGTTGCCCGTTACAATATCCTTACTAAAATATAATTGATGCTTACAATACTCATGTGAGCTACAGATCCTTCAATTCATAGTTATTTGAGTTTGCAGCTCACATGGGTCTTAACGCCTATTATGGTTTAATTAATACATGTAGTTAACCACTTGGTGGGATAGGCTTGCATTATTGTCATATGGATCAACAAATTTACTTAAAATCAAGAGATTGACTTAATCCAAATAACAATTGAACCATACTCATTATTTTTGGTTAGTCAAACATGTTAGGCTTGAAATGAAAATATTTATGCCCACAGGACTTGCTTTGGTAAGTTTGACTCAATTTGTGTTGTAATACGTAGAATCAGTTAAAGTTACTCATCATAGAGTATTGGCTAATTTAAGTAGTTAAAGGGTTAAGGAGTTCTCAATTGAAGTAGATTTACTTTAAGGGTTGGCTTAAAAGTCTATATCACTAGTCAATTACGGCAATGAATTTTGGTGTGTATTTAATACGTGCTTAATTGTAATTAGCATGATTTTTGATAAAATAAATGATCTGATGAACGATGGAGCAATTGTTTAGGATACAAAGGTGATGTATTTTACATGCATTTTTAGTCTATGTTATGGTTTTAGTCTAGGCTAATATTGCTTGAAGATAATATTTGAGTGTGGCGGTTAATGCATGCTTGATTTATTTTGGCTAAAATGTGAACGGGCCTTTGAACTTTGGAATGTTGAGTGAAAATGAGTGCGTGAGGCTTGAATGTAATTTCTATAAGGTTTCTTTTGCACCAATTGTGCTGTGTGAATGCTGAGCAACAGTATGTACAAGTTGAGCATGACCAATTGGATGATGCTACCTAAGGTGTAAAATTGTGCTTATGGGCCAAATTCCAATTTGACTTGTATTTGGTTTCCTACCGATAGTAATATCTTTAACCTGTACATAATTTGCTTATTATACGAGGAAATTTTGTGTCGTGAACTTGACATTATATAAACCCACATAACGTAAACTGAACCTTTTATTCAGCTAATTATACAATTAATATTTCTTTAACCAATGATGCGATCCAGATCTGACTTTATATGAAATATTAGATTCTGGATTCTACTTTTGTCACTTATTTAATTTGTAAATCATATTTTTTTTGATAATTATTGAATCAAACTCATGTTTCTTGGTTTAATTGGTTCGATCTGAATATTAATTGTTTTTAAGATCTTAAACTTGAACTTGGCCTTCTAATATTTGGGTTAATAAAAATCTAAATTTTCTGTTTTGGGTGGAGTTGTTTGGCTGGGTTGGGTTATGTTACTTCCCTTACAACTAAGATAGGTATGTGATGATAATACTAAGAAAGTTCGCAGGAGAAATGATCTATTAAAATGATGGCTAGAGTTGCATATTAAATTAAACTTTGATTGTTTGTGGATGCACAATGAATGATAAGCCATGCACAGTTGAGATATGTATGTACAAGCTTTATCAAGTGGAAAGATCGAAGGTTTTGTTGAATTGAATTAAGTGGCTAATTGAAGGTAATTTAGAGCCATGCTTTAAGGAAAAGAGACAAAATAGGTTTTGAAACATGCAATCAATCATATATTGGTAAAAATTATCCTTGCTCAGTAATGCAAAATAATGACATAACAGAGAGTGATGCCATTAGTGTCTGAGCTAGTTGGATGAAATGAAGAGTGCTTTTGGGGTTATGTTACTTCCCTTACAACTAAGATAGGTATGTGATGATAATACTAAGAAAGTTAGCTGGAGAAATGATCTATTAAAATGTTGGCTAGAGTTGCATATTAAATCAAACTTTGATTGTTTGTGGATGCACAATGAATGATAAGCCATGCACAGTTGAGATATGTATGTACAAGTTTTATAAAGTGGAAAGATCGAAGGTTTTGTTGAATTGAATTAAGTGGCTAATTGAAGGTAATTTAGAGCCATGGTTTAAGGAAAAGAGACAAAATAGGTTTTGAAACATGCAATCAATCATATATTGGTAAAAAGTATCCTTGCTCAGTAATGCAAAATAATGACATAACAGAGAGTGATGCCATTAGTATCTGAGCTAGTTGTATGAAATGAAGAGTGCTTTTGGGGTGTTGCATATTTGAAAAATTCAGTTAAACTTTGAGTTTTATAGAACTGCTACCAACAATGTTTTGGGGCAGAATGCTTGCTTGCACATTAAAAGTGTATTTATAAGTAAAGGTTGCGGAGATGAAGTTGCTATGTTGGAGGAGTGGGTATATACCTGAAAGGATATGATGAGAAATAAATATTTTTACTACAAAGCTAAAGTAGCTTGAATTGCTTATATTCTTAGAGAAAATCATCTCTTAGATGGTTAATGGTGGGACTTAAAGGCTTGGAGTTGTTGCTGTTGTAATGTTTTCTTCTGACTTATTCTATGGGGGATTGTTTTGAAGTTGTCTGTAGGCTTTGAAATCCACATCTCCTGTTTACTGCTGTTCTTGTTTTTTACACAATCTTTGTTTCACTGTTGTATGAAACAAAAACGTTTCAACTCAATGCATTTTATTGATGAATCTATGTTCACAATTTTCACAAATTTTATTTGAAAAAAAAGTACATCTCTTCTCTTTTTTCAGATTTATCTAGGCAAACTTTTTTTTTGTTGGCTTTTTGAATTTTTTTTTATTTTGTTTATTTATATGGTACTTGAAATTGTAGGCCTAGTAAAATTGCCTATTTTATCTGGTTCAAATGCATCATCCCTTCTAAATATCAGGTGCCACTGGCCCATGTTTGCAACAGATGGATGCTATAGATAATAATTTTGTTTTGAACTGTAGAACTGCCATAAGACCACTTAAGAATTCCCGGAAGTTTTTTCTTTCTTTCATAATTTGGCCGCTCTGAAGTTGATATTACTTTTTTCAACATTTCCTAAAAAAGTTCAACATTAATTGAATAATTTTTGTTTTCTTCCAAATTTCATATATTAATATTTTACTTGCACATCAGTCTGGGCTCTGGAAATGCACATTACGTGGCAACGTTCATCTCGCTGCGATGCTGCTCGTCTTAAATTTCAGGTTTAGCATGACATGAATTATTTTGACAATTTTTTTGAATCTTGTTTCTGCTGGCATCGTTATCTATGGATTAAAAAGATGCTGACTTAAAAAATTAATCCATGGGATTTGTTGAAGTACATGCTTTCAACCAATTGCATCAGAAGTTGGGCTAAATTGCTTTCTTTGTGCCGTTGAACCTGCACAAGCTTCGATTGTATTTTGTGACCTGCAAATGTAAAACATTGCAATGCTTTCTCAAGATTTGCTACCTTCTTTTTTCTTTTTTAAGTTGAACTTTATGGTATCCAAAATTGTGGATTTGTCTATTATATACTTCTCTTAGATAGGACATATTATTGATAGATGTATATGCTTGAAATGCATGGATAAACTTTTTTGTGGTAATGTCTCGTTCTTCCAGTGGTTCTGGCCATTAATTTTGGGTCTCTATCTTCAATTTTATGTGATTTATTTTGCATCAATCTAATTATTTATAGCACTTTTTCTTCACTATACAAACTGTGTCAAGTGTGCAATTTTTGTTCAGGTTTTTGAGCCATTTGGCCATGTAGAACTTGTTCAATTACCACTGGATCCTGAAACCGGGCATTGCCGAGGTTATGGATTTATTCAAGTAAGCTTATAGTCATTATTGCACATGCTTTATGCTATAAACTAAATTTTGCTCTATAAACTAATTTTTGCTTTGGCTGTTCTCTGCAGTTTTCTCAAGTTGAATATGCAAAAGCAGCACAAAGTTTGAATGGAAAACTAGACATAGCTGGTCGTATAATAAAGGTTATAATTACTAAATATGGCAGTATGGATTATTATCACTTTGATTGTTTTGTAATCAATTTTGTTTATCAGGTTTCTGCTGTTACTGAAAATGTTGGATCACAAGAATCTGGGGCGAATGCCACTGATTTTGATGATGATGATGGAGGTGGTTTGGTAAGTCTCTTTGTCATAATTTATCATGCACTTTCATTTCCCATTTGCGCTAGAATTTTATTTATCTTGTTATATTAGAAAGGTCTCCATTTCTTTATATGATGGTGGCCCGCTTCATAAAGATTTGAGAGACATTTAATAAAGAAATGAAACCCGTTAAAGGAATTTAATTTCTCATTGAAGAAACCATTAGTTGACCAGCAAATGTGTTCTTCTGATTGACAGACCACTATTTTTTCTGTTGCTGGCTTTCCCAATATGGGTAGGGGAATGATATGTTTTTTTTGAAATAAATTTGATTGCTTCGTTATTCAAGTTGTTTCTAATAATACAAGCTTTTCTTTTGAAAAACTTAACTTTCTTTCATCAGTGCATTTTTAATTTTTTATTTTTATACAGTCTATGAATGCACGTTCAAGGGCTATATTGATGCAGAAACTTGATCGAACTGGAACTGCCTCTAGGTTAGCTTACTATGGAATGATCTTGTTGAACTGGAAGTTGTTTTGCAATTGATGATTTTTTTTTTCTGCAGCATTGTCGAGTCACTGGGCGTGCCTGCTCTTAATGGAACTATTCAAAATCAACCTGTTATCCCCTTGCCTAGCAATGGCCTGGCTACAGTTCCTGCAGCCTTTTCAGCTATGCTCCCTGCTACAATTCCTGAGCCTATAGGGGAGCCAAGCGAATGCATTTTGTTGAAGAATATGTTTAATCCAAGCACAGAGGTTTACATCGTGGCTTATAAAATAGCTTGATACTTTAGTTCTACATTGTTAATAGTTGTAGTATTTGCAGACTGATCCTGAATTTGACTTGGATATTAAAGAAGATGTTCAGGAGGAATGTACCAAATTTGGCCCCTTGAAGCATATCTATGTAGACAAGTAAGCTTTACCATTTTCTTAAAATGTTCTCTTTTATTGTTGAATCCATGAATTATGTTCTAATTATGTTTTAGTTTGCTTTACTTCGATCCAGTTATTCTCTACTTTTTTTAGGATTTTTAATTTTTACAGATGAGTGCATCAAATAATTTTCGTAAATCTACAAGCAGTGAGAATGCTATTGAATCATGTTTTAAATGCACGGGCTATTGAACTTTTAACTGCAATTTCTCTAGCTGTGTAAAATTTGATTAAAATTAAGCTCTAGAATTTTTGCAACCCAATAAAAGATATTTTACTTAAATAAGGGCTATTTGCTTTGAGGTAAAATAATTACAAAGTCAAAAATTTTTAGGTAAACTAAATGCATTATAATTCAAATATAAGTGGGACTGCGGTGACAGTTTTTTATAAATTTACAAATAATGTTTAGATGTGTATTTTGAGCGCATTGTAATTTTCTTAAAAAAGAAAATAAAGAAAAAGCAAAAGGAAGCAAAAAACTTCACGGTGAGAGCTGACGATAGCAATAGAGGTGTCATTAGCTGGTTAAGACCGGTCAGAGGGGCAAAGAGTCTGGGTATGGGCGTTGGTGGGCTGGACGAAGCCGTCAACAAAGTAGGGACAAAGAAGATGAAGTTGATTCGCTGCGATGGAGCTTCTGTGGACGAAGCCGATTTGCTGCTATGGAGCTTCTGTGGACGAAGCCGATTTGCTGCTATGGAGCTTCTGTGGATGAAGCCGATTCACTGCGTTGCAGCTCGCAAACGAAGTTTGTAAACGGAGCTAGGTCGATTCATTGTGATGCTGTCGGGGGTGGCAAAGCTAGCGAACGAAGCTTGCGAGGCATGAAAGCGATGAGGTCAAAGCTTGGGGACGACAAAGTAGAAACTGTGATTGTGATTTTTTTTTACGCTTGAATTGGGGACGAAGAAGTCGAAGCTTTCAAAGATCATAAGCTTTGCATGGGCATAAAATGTTAATGCCCAAAATGAGAAAAATGGGGGAGTTAAATTCCTCCACTTTATTACACAAAAGGTTTTCATTTGTTTTACAGCAAACCAAACAGCAAAAAGTTATAAATACCGGTAAAATAACAACCTTACCCTGAAAATGCTGCAAACTATGTAGTCCATAAATAATAGTATTTGCCACATTGAAGAATATTCAGGCCTCACCATCATAAAAACATACTTCCCTTAAAGTTATGATGTCATACTTGAATCTCACTTGAAACAGTTGTACATTTGACGTTTTGACTCACCAAAAGTTGAAAATTTTATCCCTCAGAATGCTGTTATTTATACATGTCTAGTTTCCAGTCAGATGTTTTCCAGTAGTTCATAGTTTTCTGTTTAATGTCAGTTGTGATTGTTATAATATTGTATTATTGCATAAATTTTTGAAATGCTTCAGTGAAAGCAAATAATTTTTTCTTATTTTATATATTTTCAAAAAGCGACATTAAAATATTTTTTGAAGAGAATTCATTGCTGCTACAAATAATTATCTCTTAGATCTCTTAATCACTAATTATGTAACCCTCTTGATAATTAGTCTTTTGATAGATTAGTTGTATGGTTAATAATTCAATGGCTTAAAACCACCCAATTACAAAGGGTTGCATAAAAAATATACTGCTGAATATGAATATTAATTTATCATTTGTTGGATCTCCAAAATAAATTTTAAAATTTGATTTCTTGTCCAAAAAGTTTTGACATTTTTTTAAATTTTGTATATATCTTGTAAAATTAACAAAATTTTGTTTCACTTGAATTATTTTGTTTAATTTAAACACTTGAAAGATTATATAAACACATACATCAACTTATTCTAAAATGAATCATAAGTTTGAAATTATATTTGGATTTATTAGTTAGCAATTAGTCTAATTTACTTTAAGAAAAATTAATAATATATTTTAAAACTACATGCATAATATGAAAATACATAATTGAAGGGATAAGAGACGGATTAGATGTGTTTATTGAAGTAATGCAATTCAATACATGGTGAAGCAAGAGGATGCATTCCCCAAAATTTTTATTGTTTTTGCTTTTGCTTTGCACTCAAGAACATTGCTAGTACAAGTGCGCACAATACACTATAGATAGAAGTTTTGGATAATATGTTTAATTTTAGGAAGTTTCATGCCATGTTCGATTTGTTTAATCTCAAGAATAGCTTGGTTGTGATTATATTTAATTAAGACTATTAATAATATTTAATGTACAAGTGTGATTGCGGGACACGTTCAATGCAGGCATTCCAGCAACGGGAGTGTATATTTGAGATTTGAATCTATGGCTGCAGCGAGTAGTTGTCAACGGGCTATGCACATGAGATGGTTTGCTGGGCGATCAATATCTGCCACCTTTATGGTAATTTTTTCTTTGATGCGTTTATTTGTACTCCTTTTAACAAATTTAGATCATCAAAACCCTATTCCATGCGTTTGGTAAACTAATGCTTTGTTTCTGATGTTCTTAATTTGCCTATGCAGAGGCCACTAGATTATGAGGCCAAATTCAGGAGTTGAATTACAAGCCTTAAAGATTGAGGATTGTTTCTGCATAAAATTTCGAGGGTCGCTGGATGTTATTTTACTGATCTATTTTGTGATTTGGGAGTGAGTTTTGTTTCCAGTATAAAGTAACTTTTTGTAGATTAAGGATTTCGTCTATTGTTGCAGCACATCTTTGTAGAACTCGGTCAAATTCAGTGGGTATCAAGTGTTTTTTTTGTATTTGCAGAAAGAAAGTAGTTCATGGCTATTGGTATGTAATGTATTTGATCATTCACATGGGGGATAAACCTGTTGTCTTTTAACATCACTAAAGCCTTTTTTGTCTAGTATTCTGCTTTATATAAAGCTTTTTATGTGGCTTGGTTATTTTTTGCTGTTTTGCTTATAAAAATAACTATTCCGACTTTTTGACTACACCAATGCATGTGGACATACTAATCCATCGCTTGTTCGCCTATTTGCTGTTGACGTCGTGCACAAAAAGATCGCATCATGACGTTTGAATAATAACTGCAGCTTTGCAGTAGTTTTATAGCAGTGTTATAGTTTAACAAAAAAATAATTTTTTAGATAGTACATTTGTGTCAAATGGAATCTAAATGACAGTTTGAACATGCCAAAGTCTGCAGAATTGGCTAAAATTAGCAGTTATTATTGCTACACTTAGCATTTAATGTTCAAGTGGGATCGTTTTTGGTTGTAATGGAGATTTTGTAGTATTTTGAAGATATTAAGTACACTTATAGGTGCAATTTTCGTTCTTGTAGAAACAATATTATCTTAAAAAACCTCTCTCTATATATATATATATATATATAGATAAAGAGGTTTTATTAAAAATGGAAATAGCAATACATTACAAGGATAAAACAAGTCATTCCCCTCGCTTTGTCCTTTGATGTCTCAATTGACCTTCTAATTTTCATGTACATAGTACACATATAGTAGCAATTTTCCTACTTGCAGATAAAATATTTATTATTTCTTAGAATTAATGGTGTAGATGTTTAGGATTCAGATAATCAAGTAGACATGCCGTATGAGTAGGTAGGATGATCCATCCATAGGCTCCACCAAATATACTGAGGGAACAATATCATCCTTCAAACCAAATATAGATAGCATGATAGGGCAGAACCCAAGATGGACTTTGTAATTAGAGGTCACAACATGTCCAACAATAGAGCAATAGTTATGCATCCCTAGGATTGAATTGAGGGACCAAAGAGTTAAGCCATTGCGAAATGACTCCCATACTAGCTTGATTATGATTCAATGTTTAGATCAAATGGCAGACTTGATAAGCCCCTGCTTTTGATCAATCAATCCAATCAATCGTTCACAAGAAAAGCTTTCAACATCAAAGAAGTGCCAAATGCAAGCCATAGAAGGCTGCCTCGATGAAAACTTGCCAATGAGAAAAAAAATTCAAAAGGCTTAGTCATCTCTCGAATTTCCTCATCCAAGATAAGAAGAGCTAGATGACCATGAAAGAAAGTAAAGATGAGTAGAGAGAACTGATGAAGTTAAGCCACCTAACCAAAAGATTCAGATATGACATAAACAAGAGAAAAAAATGATTTTCACCAAAACTGCACCCGAAAGAGCTGCTCTCGGAGCACCATTCGATAAAAATGAAGAAGGAAGAAATCTAGTGGAAGGAGTCTCTTCCTGAATTGAAGCAAGATCTTGCTAAGGCCACGCACTCCCCCAAAGGAGGCAAGGAAGATGGCATCCCCAACTCTATTAGCAATTTAACAACTCAATCAAAAGATTGGAAGGGAGGTGATGATGGAGTTGGCATGGTCAACAATGAGGATATGGATGATAAAAGGGATCAGAATTGATGTCGATTACATTCATGGCGTCACCCAGCTCACAGATGTGACCCATAGTGGCAGAATGTCGTTCCCCTGAAGCTATTAGCCGGGCCCAACAGATAGATTGAAATCTTTGAAAACTAGGACAAAACAACAAGAACAAAATTGACCATGATGGAAGCAACCGACGATGGATGGCAACACAGAGACAATGTCGACGGGTGATGGGAAAGATGACGAAAACGATAATGAGCACTCATGCTGTCAACATATAATACACTAATTGCATCATAATCTTGGGTTGGGAGTGTGATGCAATAGTTTTAGTCAATATAGAATTAGAATATTCATTTTATATGAAGATTTTAAATTTTATTCAAATATATCTTTACATATTATAGAAAATGATGATGAACACAATGGGTTTCTATTGGTATTACTGAAGCAAAAATCGTAAAATATAAAGCATCACAAGCAAGATATAAACCAATTGAAGCAGCACATAGCCTTAGTTTCTTCATTATTACAATTTTCGTAAGCATGTTAGCTAAATTCTTCGATGTGTGAATCTTCTCCAATGTTAATTGACTGTCTTTCAATAATGCCTTGATGAAATGATGCCTCAATTGAATATGGTTCATCCTGGCATGAAATGTTACGTTCTTAGCGAGATGGATAGCACTCATACTGTCACTATGCAGTTTCGCATCCGCTTTCTCCTTTCTCAAGTCAGCTAGAAAGCTCTTCAACTAGATCATCTCCTTACTCGCCTCAATGATGGCAACATACTCCGCCTCATTAGTAGATAAGGCTTCTATAGTTTGTAGCATGGAGATCATTCTCACCACAACACTGCCCAATGTAAACACATATCCTGTAGTGATACTCATATTATTAATATCTCTAGCTAAATCAGAGTCTACATTTTCATGTAACTTTATGTTGGATTTCCCAAAACAAAGTACTTTTTCCACTGTACCCCTCATATATTTGAGTATCTACTTGACGACCTCCTAGTGGTGCTTCCCTTGATTACTTATATCTGTTGACCACTCCCACTAAATGTGTTATTGATGTAGGATGGGGGTGATGGCATGCAACATAATCAAATCCACCAATTAATTAACAAAATTAATCTTGCATATTTAAGTTACTAGTAGATATGTGAGTCGCTTGTTGAGAATAAAGAGAGGTGTTGTAAGCGCTTATAAGTAATGAGAGATAGGATTAAATGAGTACACTTGTAAGGTAGGAGGAAAGAAAATAAAAATAAATGGAGAAGATCTTATGGGAGCCTTATTAGTGTATATACCGCTTACGATAAAGAAGATTAACTTCTACGAGCAGTCATTCGTCGCAGATTGAACCTTCTTTTCTTGGAAGTTATTCTCCAAAAATTACAAACCACACCTCACGAAGTCCTTCTCTGAAGAATGAAGCTTACATAAAATAAAGAAGAAGAGAGTTATTTTATTATATCACTTGCAATACCATAATACATGTGAGGGTGGCCAATTTATAACCATAAAATACATGCCAAATGATCATAAACACTATTAACCAACCTCTCATGAAGGACTAAAGTGCCATTTCCTCTGAAAGACCCAAAAAACCATATACTTACACTCTCATGAAGGACTAAAATGTCCTTTCACAAAAATGACCAAATAAATCATAAATCAACTCTTTCAAGAAGAACTAAAGTGTCCTTTCATATAACTAACTCACATGACTATATATGATTTAGGATGAAGGCCCATTTATGGAACAAATACAAAAGCCCATAGGACTCAAAAATAAGAAAATAAAATATAGTACCATTAAACTAATATATGGTTTGGCACGTCGATGATGATTTCATTGATGCCCTGCATCAGCACTCCCCGGCTTTGAAGGATTCACCTCTGGTGAATGAAGTTCATTATATTCTTGAAGTAGATCTGAATCAAGTTGTTGTAGGTTTTCATGTGTCAACCAAGAGTCTTCTAAAGGCGAAATGCCTTTACATTAAAAAAGATATCTTTGAGATCCACCATTAATGCTAGCAATTATTTGATCATCAAGTATTTGGGACGGACGATGAGAACAAAGGCGTTGAGTCGGTAGTGTCATCGTTAATACTGGTTCTTGGTTTTGTGGTTCCTACAGGTTAGTAATACAAGTAAAAGCATCCAATATATCGGAAGAAGCATAATCATGGTACAATGTAAGGTCTATCCCATTAAAAACTGGAGATATTCCAGCATCATTCAGAATATCAATTTAATAAGCATTTTCATTGACTTTTCTTAATATCTTAAAGGGTCCTACTCGCTTAGCATTCAAACTTTTAAATATCCATATTGGAAATCTCTCAGATCTCATCCATATTAGCACCTTATCATCTTCTTGAAATTCAATATATTTTCTTCGCTTATCTGTATTAATTTTATACTTATTATATATTATGGTTAATTTAAATTCAATTTCTTGGTGGAGATCATGCATGCTTTGAGCAAATGATGATGCAAACTCACTAGATCTATATGTTATGAGAAGATCAATTAAGTCGATTGGTTTTCATGACTCATAACCAATTACAATTTGAATAGGACTTTTACCAATTGATCTATTAATAGAACTATTATAAGCAAACTCAGCAGTGGATAAAATAAGATCCCATCTAGCAGAACGGTCTCAAATTAAGCATCTAAGTAGATCTCCTAAGCTTATATTTACCACTTTTGTTTGACCATCTATCTGCGAATGATATGTGTCGAGAAGTAAGGTTTTGTACCTAATTTCTTCCAAAGAGTCTTTCAAAAATAACTCATAAAGCATGTATCTCGATCTGACACAATTGTTTTAGGTAAACCATGCAACTTGACTACTTCACAAAAAAATAATGTAGCAACATGATGCATCAGAAGTATTATAGCATGGAATAAAGTGTGCCATCTTAGATAATCGATCAATGACTACAAGAATAGAGTCGTAGTGTCATATTGTGCGAGGTAATCCTAATATAAAATCCATACTTATGCCTTCCCAAGGTTTATGATGAATAAGAAAAGAGGAGTATAGAGTCCAAAATTTTTCTGCTTTCCCTTTGCTTGTTGGCATACATAATATCGAGAAACTATATATTTAAGTTACTAGTAGATATGCGAGTCGCTTGTTGAGAATAAAGAGAGGTGTCGTAAGCGTTTATAAGTAATGATATCTAGGATTAAATGAGTACACTTGTAAGATAGGAGGAAAGAAAATAAAAATATATAGAGAAGATCTTACGGGAGCCTTATTAGTGAATATGCCGCTTACGATAAAGAAGATTAACTTCAACGAGTAGTTATTTATCACAGATTGAACCTTCTTTTCTTGGAAGTCCTTATCCAAGAATTGCAAACCACACCCTCAAGAAGTTCTTCTCTCAAGAATGAAGCTCGCATAAGACAAAGAAGAAGAGAGTTATTCTTATGACAATTCCTCTCTAAGGTCTTAGGATTATATCTTAATCTCTATGCCACAATAATGATCAAGTTAAGTCATAGGTTTTCATCTAGTTATATTTCTCTCATAAAGTTAAGTTTATAAGGACTAAGACAAGATTTAGGTTAATTTAATTATTTCCATACCCAATTCATCATCTAAAGTTTAAATATATCATAAACTAAGTTTCCTTAAGATATCATATGATTATGAAGCCAAGTAGGGAAAAACTCCAATTTTGAATTTAAAATAATATTTTATTAAAGAGTCAAGAACTCATATTCTTCAATTAATATCCAAATAATAAAAAGTCAGTGGCTATAGCTTCTCTATAGTATAAAGAGTAAAATGATAGTAAGTATGCTGAAAAATAGGACATCAATTGGCTAAGGTAGGGTTTAATTACCTTTAATGATAATTAAAAGGTGATTAATGAATTTAATCATCAAATTGAAAATCTAATATTGATGTAGCATATCCTAAGAATATTATTAAAAGCCCAATAACAAAAGCCATGGATAAAGTTCAAAAGAAAAACTTGAATATGGGACCAACTACAAGAGCCCAATCTAAAGCCCAATAAAGAGCCCAAATATTAGGCTTACCATTTGTATTTTGTTTTTAATGTTATTGTACTTTTTTATTTATTAAGACACATATTTGGCTAGTCATGCTATGAGGAAAATATTTAATGTGAGTAGTTGGAGTTACTCCATTACTATTAGCCAACTACCCATATTTTCTTCCAAAAATTCCTTCCATATTTTCCTCCAAAGCTCATAGGGGAAGAGAATTGTAGTGCCTATAAATATGAGCAAAAATATAATTTAATGAGGTGACTTAAATGAAGAAATTTTGTGGTGAATTACTCTCATATTGCTTAGTGCTTGGTGGTGTCAAGTTTGTTGCCTATCTTTGATGAGTTAGGTTATTATCTTTTTTTATTTTTTTATTTTTTTACTATTCTCATACTAATAACCTCAAACCATCCTCACTTATTCTCCAACATATTAAGTATAATATAAAATTAATAAACCATTATCTAAAGTCTCAAACACACTCTAAACTCCACCATAACTTCAATGACTAAATTAAAAAACAACACGACCTAGTTTTATTCCCTACCCATCGACACCCATCTAAACCCCACCAAACTTATCCATCTATTCCATATCAAAATTATACATCCCAGGCTATCTATTTTACTTTAATTACAGCCCTTTAACCCACCAAAACTCCACCGATAAGAGATATGTTTTGAATCAGCCCAATCTAGACCCAAGCAAGATTAGTCTTGGTTTCTCTTTTGATAGTCCATTCTAAACCCATAATAAACCCACCATAAACTCTAGAAATCATCAATAAACATTACCCTACATATTCGTACAATATTTGAATACCTAATTTACTAAAAAGGCAGCCTACTAGCATCATATTTTGGTATGAGAGAAAGATTGGGAAAGCAGAAAAAAAACATCTCAGCATGAGAAATAAATTTTAGTGAAATATTCTCCACAAGCTTTCGAGTTATGCCAACAAGTGTAAAGTAAGTTAATCCTTTTTATGACTTAATATTTTTCATATTAATTGCTTAGAAATTTGTCATATTACTTGCAAGTCTATAGTGTGTGTATAAACTCCAATTAGTGAGCACCATTATATAGCCTAGCCAACATCCTTGTGTGAACATACCTTAAACATTTACTTGAGTGAAAACATGAAAAGGGAGTGTTTCACTAAATAATGAAGAATTTACCTTGATGCAAACAAAAAAATAATATAAACATCCTTACTTATAGTGTTTGGTATTTGTGGTAATATTAATTGCTTATTTTCCATCACTTAAATTAGTTTGTAATTATTAAAAATATAAGGCTTTTAAAACTAGGCAACAAACTTTTTTTTTTCTCTTTTCATTGCATTAAACGTGTATGCATTAGAGTATACTTGTATAAAACTTAGTGTATTGCAAAGTTAAACATAACTTTATCAAAAGGGCGTAAACAGCCTAAGGAGCGATTGGGAAGTAAGTGGCCAAGTGCCCTCCTAATCACTTGGAAGTTCTTTTAACTTATAATTCACATTGTTCTTACATTTATATTTTCTATTTCACATTATCACATTTAGCATTTTTTCCCCTCATATTTCTTTATTAAGAAAAAATAGCACCAAAGTCAATTTCCCAAGACCAAATTAAGAATTTGACAGAGATAATATATTCCTTAGATCTTAGGATTCATGAACATGAAACTAAGACCATAGAATTATTTAAAGAAAATAAAACTTAAATGCAAGAAATTAAAGATCAAATGAAATTCATCTTAAGCCTCTTGCAAGATAATAAAAATTATGCTCCGCATCCTATTCATAATCTTAATGCACTTATGGAAGATAATGGCTCATACATAGATACAAGTGATTACCAACCCCATGTTCCACCACCTCCCCAACCTCATCGAAGGCAATTAAATACTAAGAATGGAGAAAGGAGAGACCACCAATGAGTTGCTAATAATTTTAATGATCTCTTTATGAGAGTTAAATTTGAATCTCTTACTTATGAGGACACATGATCCAAATAAATTCTTAGATTGGTTAACCCTAATGGATGACTTCTGTGATTGGTATAGGATGGATGATTATCAACAAGTTTTTCTTGCTAAGATAAAATTGGCTGATCATGATAAGATTTATTGGACAAATATTTTAGCAAAAGAACAAAGGTTCAGAAGGACAAATCTTACTTGGTAAAGATGAAAGATATGCTTAGGTCAAAATATTGTCCTCGATATCATGATAAGAAGTTGCATGGATATTTGCTAACTCTAAGGCAAGGCTTTCTTTATGTAATAGAATACTTAAATACTTTTGAGGATCTTGTTTTTAGGACCAATTATGGGGATAATGATTAGAAACTTGCTAATAAATTTATTATTGGGCTTAGAATGGGAATTAGAAATGAGCTTGAACTTTTTGATTCCCAAACCTTAGAAGAAGCTTTCCATTATACTCTACTTATTGAACAACAAAAATAGTCAACTTCTATAATACAAACTAGAACTCTAGTGACTTCTAAATCAAATCAGAAGTCAACTACGATACCATTTTCACCTTCTAGCTTAAATTATCCACCCAAAGCTCTTTCTGAGGGAAGCTCTAATAGCAGTAGATATATTATTTATTTCAAATATCACAAGAGATGTCAAATGCATAATTAATGTAAGGCATAAATATTATTATTAGATAAAGTTCATGACCCTATAGATGAAGCCTTAGAAGAAGTTTATGATGATACCCCATTATTAAATGAAGAATGTATAAATGATCCTCAAATTAATGTGATGAGATGCCTTATAGTAGCTAAAAAATGAAGAAGAAGATTGGAGGAGAAGGAATATTTATATCCTTTATGTTGTATGCAATGAGTGAGGTGTAGGTTTATTATTGATGGGGTTAGTGCAATGAATGTTATCTCTACCAATGCTATATCAAGAGCTAATTTAAAAATTGAACATCATCCCCAGCCCTTTCGATTTAGTTGGGTTAACCATACTTCGCTTCCCATCACTAGCCGATGTGTAGTTCCTATAAAGACTGATAGTTATGAGGATAAATTTTGGTGTGATGTTCTCTCTATGTATATTGTTCATATTCTACTTGGGCAACCATGGCTTTGTGACTTGAGTGTAATTCATTATGGTAGGGAGAACCCATATATTTTTAAACATAGTAAAAATTCATCAAACTTTTACTAGTCATACCAATAGAGAAGATACTGTCTATAGCACCACATAAACTAACATCTGATATTCAACCAAATCCCACTATAAAAAAAGGAGCAAAGCTTCAACTAATCATGATAAGGGATCATATGCATAATCCTAGTTCTTGCTTATTCACTCATTCTTATTCAACGATTGCTGTAAGCTCAATGGGATTTAGAACTTTATGAAAAAAACTTTCTGATTCAACCAATGTTCACCTTTTAAATATAAAAGAAGTTAACTTAATTATTAATGAGATTCCCATTCATAAAGAGGTTTTACCTCTCCTTTCTAAATTTAAAGAAATTGCTCTGGAGGAACTCCCAAATTAATTACCACCACTTCAATCCATCCAACACAATGTAAACTTAGTTCCAGGATCACAACTCCAAAACCTTCATCATTATAGAATGAACCCTTATAGAACATGCATAAATTAAGAGACAAGACATTGAGTTCCTTCAGAAAGGATTTCTATAAGATTGTTTTAGTCCTTGTGCGGTCCCTGCCATAATTACTCATAAAAAGAATAGAACATGGATAATGTGCATCGACAGTCGGGCTATCAATAAAATCACTATCAAATATTGATTCCTCATTCCTTGATTAGATGACATGTTAGACTTAATCTCAGGAGCAAACTTCTTTTCTAAGATTGATTTGAAAAGTGGGTATCATCAAATTAGAATTAAATATAGAGATGAATGGAAAACAACTTTTATGACCCCTAATGGACTTTATGAATGGTTGGTCATGCCATTTGGAATTTTGAATGCAACTTAGTACATTTATGAGATTGATGAATGCTGTTTTTAAGCTATTTATAGGAAAATTTTTAGTGGTTTATTTTTATGATATATTAATTCTTAGCCCATATAAAGTAGACCACCTTAATCATCTTAGACAAATTTTTGAGGCCCTTAAAATAAAAAAGTTATACAGTAATTTTAAAAAAATGTTTCTTCTTACAAACTGAGGTGCTATTTTTAGATTTTATCATTTCACATGAAGGAATAAAACTGACCCAACCAAAGTTAAGGCAATCATGGAGTGTCCAACTCCTAAATATTTTACTGAAGTAAGGAATTTTCATGGCCTCACAATATTCTATAGGCAATTCATTAGAAATTTTAGACTTGTTGGAGCGCCAATCACTGATATACTGAAGTTAGATAATTTTTGTTGAACCCCAACCGCTTAAAAGGCTCTAAATCAAATTAAAGGTTTAATAACATCAGCTCATGTTCTATGACTCCCTAATTTTTCAAAAACCCTTGAAGTGGCTTATGATGCATCTGGAATTAGAATTAGAAGAGTTTTATGTCAATAAAATTGTCCCATTCTTTCTTTAGTAAGAAGTTAAATGATGTAAAGCAATAATACTCAACTTATGAAAGAGAATTTATGTTGTCATTCAATCATTAAGGCATTAGAGACACTCTCTTTTATACAATGAGTTTGTCCTTAACTCAGACCATCATGCCCTTAAATTTATCAATACTCAATAAAAGTTAAATTATATAATGACAAATGGGTTGAGTTTCTCCAAGGCTATTCATTTATTCTTAAACATAAACTAGGAATTAAAACTAAACTTGCTTACGTATTGTAACAACCCAAGTTGTTACTCAGGTCAACTAAGATTAATTTAAGTCTTAATTATGATTCTAATAGCTTAATTAAGTCATTTAGAACCTATCTCTAAGATCTAGGTCAAATCTGGAATCAATTGAGTCAAATCTTGATTTCTGGAAAATCCCAAAACCCTAGAAATTGACTTTTTATCTAGACCTCAAATTGAAAATCTAACTTCGCCATTACGTTCACCACCCCAAATTAGCTAGGGGTGAAGTTTTGGATGCATTTGGAAGTCATTAAAGTTTCGGCGAATATTTTAATATTATTTAAATACCTGAAAATTCGAATAATTAAATACTCGTCGGAAAAAATCCGAGTGCGCCGTTACGTTCAGCACCCTTCATTTAGTTAAGGGTGATTTATTGGAAATTTTTGGAATGCAATTATGCGATTAAAATTAATTAATAAAATGAATTTAAATTAATTAATAATAATATTAATTTAAGCACTTAAACGGCGCCATCCATTAATGCTACCGCCGTCAACCATTCACGGTCAGATCAAACGGCTGATCTCGGACGTTCGATCGAAGATCGAACGACCGAGCGCCTTTCTTCCTTGCGTGCCTGAATAGGGCAACGCGTGTCCCGTTCGCGATGTACACGGCAGTCGCCCGTCGAGCATGTTGGCATGCACCACTCTTATCCACCGCCTAAAGCCTCGTATAAGACCATTAGAGCCCCTTCTTTGCTAAGTTTCAAACTTAAAGCCCAGAAATTGACAATAAAACTTCAATCGTTCTTCCACCGTTCGTCGAGGTACTACCCTAATCCTCTTAGTTATTCATGCAATTATCAATCTGAATATTCGAATTGCTATTTCTAGTCTCCAATTGATTGTTAGCTTTACTTGATCAAATGATAGATGGCTTGATTTGTTCAATTTCGTAAAACATCTACATCACATACCGTTATACTCCTAAAAATCGCGACTAGTACAAACTAGGGTTTAGTTTTATGCTCGACACTGACCACCTCAGCTGCAGAGCCTTATACCATTAGATAGCCAAGCTCTTTCTCTTTTCATAGCCATGCGGGCTGAGAGGTTTGGACGCCAGGAAGGACCTCCATTCGCGTGCCCTAGCTCGCCCCATCGGGAGATAGAGGAAGATGCCGAAGTAGCCTGGGCGGGCCGGGCTGGCCCGAGCCCGGTTCACGCTGCCATCGAGGACTGCTTTTCAGGAGGGGCACGTGGCGTGCATCCAGACATTTCATGACTGTGGTGGGACCCACAGTCGAACAGCCGTGTCAGACTGTCATAAACAAGACACCTGTGGGCCCCACTCATCTGTCCAGATGAACCTTAGACTGCCACATGTCTTCTGTGGGCCCGGTACTTGCAGAAAAATTAAAAATAACTTATGTATAAGTATTAGAAAAATTTGTTAAATAAAATCTATTAAATTAATCAATTAATCAAATATAATTTAATTAAACACATTTAATTAAGTTAATTTCAGTATTTAAAACATTAATAACTTAATAAATATAAATCCAAAAATAACAAATAAATATACCACTGGATTCAAAAAATTGTAAGGAATATTATGAAACTATCAAAATTCATTTTTGATAAATATTTAACATAGTGAAATTTAGGGATATTAATTAAATCAACATATGTTACAAACCTTCATTTAGCCATAACTCTTAAACCCTTAATCCAAACATACCCAATATGGGTCTTAAAATACTCACAAAATCCTAAGGAACATTTTAATAGGGATAATCTTGCTGTTTGGATTAGATTTTGACTAATGACATTTAGGACCAAACCCTAATTAGTTTAATTTAACCTAGAACTTCAAATGACCATAAGTTGGTCATCTTAGCTCCAAAATAGGTGATCCAAATACCAATTTAGATCAACAAAACCTAATTTACAGAGATCTACAAAACTATTTAGGATCCAACGGTTAGATTTGCTAATCACTCCTAATTAACCAAAAAACTTGATTAGTGAATATTAGCAAATTTAATAATCCAAATTGGGCAAACTAAGTTTTAGAGAACTCCTAGAACCTATTAGAACCTAATTATAAGGTTGGATTAATGAATGGGTGATTAATTTCACTAATCACTCACTAATCACCTTAAACCCTAATTTAGCCATAACTTAGCCAAATGAAGTCCAAATTGAACTTACCACTAATCATTAGAATCAGTGGGTCAATTGTGACATACAGCCACTAAAATTATCTAATTTGAACACCAAATGACAAAGTTAGGGTTTTTGACCCTTAATTAAAAATCCTTAATTACCCTTTAAACCCTAAAACTTGTTTTGGCTATAACTTAGCCAATTCACATCAGAATTCAATAAATTTAGGTTCTATGGAAACTTTAGAGCATAAAATTTAATAAACTGACAGAAAAATTTTATGTCATTAGGGTAAAATTACCAAAATACTCTTATAGGTCAAATTCCTTAGTTTGACCTTATAAGGCTTAATACTTAATCAAAATTAATAAACTTATTGTCTAAACTCATATTAGATAGTAAGTAATCATTCCACATCATTAAATTTAGAAATTAAGTGCTAGCTCATAAAGTTGAGTTTTAGACCGTTAAGGAGGGGCAAAATGGTTTTTTTGCCCAAAATTTGGGTTTAATGAAATTAAGACTTAAATTCATCTCTAAATCATATCAAATAGCAATTAAAGTGATTTAAACTATAATTTAAATAATTCTAAGCCTTAAATCAGATATTAGAAGGAAAACCCTAAATTTATCCCTAATTAAAAATCTTAAGTTAAGATAAATTCTTCTCCATTCCTTTGAACTTCTTAGATCATCCTTAGGTCTTATAACTTTAGTTAGGATGAGTGTCTGAGTAATACTCTTAGCATCTAAGAGCTTTAATTCCTAAGATTAGAATTAGATCTTAGGTTAGAATTCATCTAATGGGTAAAATGGGTTACTCATTAAGGTGAAACCTTGATTTTACTAGTTTATTAGAATTTTCATAGTTTATTTATTGATTATTTGATCTTTTAACATTAAAATTAGGATTAGAGATCTATCCTATTGAACTTGACTTAATTCAATAGGATTTGTCTTAACACTTTAATCAGTGAGATAGGATTAAACCTTAGACCTTTAGGATAACCTTGTGATCAAGACTTAAACTTCATTCTTTGAAGGTTGATTCTTAATTCTTTAAATCTTGATTTGGCTAATCAAGATTTAATATGGGATTTATATAATAACAAGTTAGGACGATTGAATTACTTATTTAACTTTGTAGGCGACTTGGATTTATTTATAATTAGGATGTAGCTAATCCTAATTATGTTCAATAAGTAGATTCATGAATCTAAGTTACAGACAGTGTAGGAATTGATAATTCTGAATCTTAGGTAACTTAGAGTAGTTAGAACGTCTGAATTAGAAAAACAGGTGATATCACAAAATTTGTGTAATGCTATTTACTATTTCCTTGATTTGAAATTACTATACTTTTCCTTGGAGCCTTTTATACCTTGAGACATCCTTAAATACTTGTTACTTAATTTATATTATACTTTGAATTTTATTCACATTTCATTTGCATAATTTTAAAAGAAACATTAAATAATATTTTACTTGTGATTTATGTTTTACTTAACCTGCCATTTAGTATGACTTACTTTAGGACTGATTTTGACTAAGGAATTTCCCCTATGGTACTTTACTTTGGTATTGGGATGTTTCTCCTATTTGCCCTTTAGATACTTTATGGATTTACTTTAGGATCTGGGATGTTTCTCCTAGATGCCTCTTTTTGATGACCTTTACTTTAATTTGGGATGTTTCTCCTAGATTACCATATGGACTTTACTTTTTGGCAGATTAAGTAAGAATATCTCACAAGTACAATAAATTAATAAACATTACTTACATTTACATTTCAGACATTTTACAGTACCTTACATACTTTCTTTACATTTCAGACTTACTTTACCTTACTATTTCAGTACACTTTTCTTTCTTTCATAGTTTTTAATTTTATGCAGTTCCTTTTCATTGAACTTTTTGTATGTGAGCCATTTTACCTACTTGAGAGCATGTTAGGGTGCTAGTCTTATACTTTCAGTACATTACTTTTACTTATACTATACTGGCATGTTAGCTTGATCATATCCTTTAGGACCTTTCTTTGTATTTAGTAGTATTATCTTGTGCTTTACTTACCTTATTTTGCAGCCAGAGTTGAGGTATGTTTCTACCTCAATACTTGTTCTTCCTTTCTTTGTGCTTACCGCTATATTTTACCTAACTTAAAGTTGTGATGTCATTAAAATTATATTAAAATTTATTACCTTAAAATGTACTTAGACATTTTGTCTAACAAGATTTTTATTTTCTTAGCTGGGGCCCTACCATTATGAAACTGATAATAGTAGATTATGAGCTTTTTGAAGAGATAGAGCCTTCTGAGGAGCAGATCTAGGAGGAGGTCCAGACTACTGAGGGACCTTAGTTTTACTAGTTGCTTTTACTCTGTGAGGATGAGTGACTCTTTTGATTTCAGTTATCTTTAAACTTTAAATGTTTATAATAATTCAGAACTTTGTACTTTACTTTCCTGCATTGTATTTATATTCTGAGCTGGATATCTTTATTTTATGTATGGATGTACTTTCAGTTGTTATTTTTCTTCCGCACTCTGATACTCATTAAGTGATTGTTAACATTTACTTTATTCAGAAAAGCACCTCTTTTCCTTAAGAATGGATTGGAGTCCTAAATTCCAACCAAATATTAAGTATGAGATGTGCTTAGTGACGACCTCTCCTTAAGACTTGTGATTAGAAGGGGCAGTCGCCACACGTATTATCAAGAGTGGCAATAATCATCTCTTATATAGAATTCAAAATTCTTAGATATGAACAAATTTGAGATGAGTACCAAGTGTGTACAGACTTTCATTTAATTTATATGGAGCACTTGGACAAATATCTAACCTTAAAGGCAAATTATTTTGTGATTAATGGGTATCTTTATCAAGGAAAGCAACTTTGCATTCTTAGGTCTTCTATTAAAAAGATTTTGAATTTTGAACTGCACTCAGGAGGAATTACTGGTCATTTTGGAAATGATAAAACAATATGCTTGATGGATAATAGGTATTTTTGGCCTTCCCTAAAATGAGATTCAAAAACTAGTAGCTCAATGTTTAACTTGCAAACAGGCTAAAGCCACTAAACAAAAATCTGGCCAATACACAGCATTACTTGTTCCTCATAGGTCTTGGGAAAATTTATCAATGGATTTTGTTCTTGGGTTACCCGGAACAGCTCGTGGTCATGATATCATCATTGTGGTTGTTGATAGTTTTTGTAAGATGACCCATTTCATACCTTGCTCTAAAATTAAAGATGCCTCCCATAATGCAAAATTATTCTTTAAGGAAGTTGTATGATTGCTTGGCCTTCCTTTAACTATTATATCAAATCGCGATGTTAAGCTTGTCTCATACTTTTGGAAGACCTTATGGAAACTTCCTTGGACAAAATTGAATTTATCACCAGCTTTTCACCCCCAAATGGATGGTCAAACTAATGTTGTCAATCAAAGCTTAAAAAACTTACTTAGGTGCCTTGATGAAAAAAGCATAGGTAATTGAAACTTACATTTACCTATTGATGAATTTGTATATAATAGTAGTAGTTCTTGAACAACCAAAACATCTACATTTGAAGTGGTGTATGTCCATAATCCTAAACGACTGATTGATGTTGCCAACCTTCATTCTCATGCATTTTTTGATTCAACATTCACATTTGCCAAAGATTTTCAAAGCCTTTATAATTCTATAAGATAGCAAATCACTTAAAGTAATGAAAAATATGTGTCTAAGGCAAATCATAATAAATTAACTAAATAATTTAAAGAAGGTGATTATGTTTTGATTCGCATCCACCTCGAGCGATATAACAACACTAAATATAAGAAATTACATCCAAGCACTTCTGGCCCCTTCAAAATTCTTAAGAAAATTGGATCTAATCCTTATCACCTTGATTTGCCTAATAATATGCTAATTGATCATGTTATTAATATTGAAGATATTTTATCATATGAAGGAGTTAACAAACCTCCACTTGCACAGTCTAACTTTTTCGTAGAAGATATAGTTCCCCACATGCAAACTCAATTATTCTTAGACATTGACTACTTATCACTAATGAGGCTCCTAAAGATCAATATGAAGAGCATCATTTTCTCATTCATTGGAAGAATAACCTACCTACATAAGACACATGGCTAACATGTACTTATTTGGAAGCTTTAGACCCACAATTAGTAGAAGAATACTAGGATTTTAACTCTTTGGTGCAGAGTTCAATTGGGCCGATAGAAGTTGATGTAGCACATCCTAAAAATATTATTAAAATCCTAATAATAAGAGCCATGGCTAAAGCGTAAGGGAAGAATTTGAAGATGGGACTAACTACAAGAACCCAATCTAAAGCTTAATAAAGAGCACAAATATTGGTCTTACTATTTATATTTTGTTTTTATTGATATTGTACTTTTTTATTTATTAAGGCACATGTTTGGACAACCATGTCATGAGGAAAATATTTAATGTGAGTAGTTGGAGTTACTCCTTCACTAATTGCCAACTACCCTTATTTCCCTCCAAAATTTCCCTCTATATTTTTCTTCCAAAGCTCATAGGGCAAGAGATTTGTAGTGCATATAAATATGAGCTGAAATATAATGTAACGAGGTAACTTGAATGAAAACATTTCATGGTAAATTACTGTGGGGCCCCCGTACTGACAACAAGGAAGTACAGTGCTCCAACTGTGGCAAATCCTCAACTTAAGTAAAGTTAGGTAAACCCAACCTGCCTTAAGCAAAGGACTTATCACCAAGTGCTATAACATACATCAATATATATATTTATAAAGTGTCAAAGTGGCGGAAGCAATAGGCGAGTAGTAACATCCATAAGTATGCATAGTAGAAAGAGAGAAAACAATATAGTAACTCATCAAAATGCAAAAATGAAACACATCCAGAATTAATTATTACAAACTGAAATTTAAAGAGAATGAAAAATATCTCTCAATCTCACTGAAATAAAATGCAGTATCTAACTAAACAACAGCAGCACGATCCTCCTCCTAAACCTGCTCCTCTTTTGGGACACTGCCCACGAACACGTCTGAATCTGACATTTGTCAGTATCACAAATGCTAGGGCCCCAGCCAACAAAACAAAAAAGTTACAGTTAGACAATTGTCTAAGTACATTTTATGCTATTTTAATGAACTAAATATTTTAAAGATATCAAATTTAAATTAGCTAAACATGTAAGCAGTAAAGGGTGCAATAAGCTATGAGGGAATGGTAACTATAAACTATCCATTTATAGCCAGCAACTAGTGTAAGGAACATATAATACAAAATAAATAAGGTGAGGCTATAAGCTAAAGAAAATAGCAACTACAATACTATTCTGAACTTAACATGCTTATGATCATATTAACACATGCTGGGTATATAAAAGAAACACAAGTACTGAAAATATGAAATTCTAGCATCCTAAACATGCCAATATATATAAGTAAATCATATGAGTATACATACAACATGCTAATTAAGAAAAGGAAAAGAAAAGGCCATTGAGACATGTGGCAAAAGCAAAGCAATCTATGTAAAGTAAAGCCACTGAGACATGTGGCAAAGCGAGCAAGTACTGAAATTAAGGCCACTGAAGCATGTGACAAAGCAAAATAGAAAACAATACTGAACAATCCAGCTAAAGTAGCAATAAGCCTAATATATAGTACTACCATACCAGCTAATAGGCAATACGGGGCCTCCAATATTGAAATATCAATCAATACCCAGCCAATAGGCCATCCCAATCCTCTAGGACTGGGTCAATCCTACACAATCTTATTACTGAAGAGGTAGACTATGCTAGGACATATTCTACCAACTGCAAACACTGCCATAACTGAATGATATGTAATTCAAATACTAACTTAGGATGTATTATCCATATCCTAAGTTCTCCTATTATGCTCAAGGAATAAAGCTCAATATCCAAGGTATGCAAAGAAATCTAGTCAAAGTAAGCAAGGGACTCAATTTAAACTCATGTGATATCTGATGTTATCTAATTACCAATTCTAGCTAATCTGAGAAGGTACAAGTTTAGGATCTCCAATATCTAACTATCGAGTAGAATCTCAGATTTACGTCCTTAAAGTAAATATTAGAACTTAACAAGTTCTAATATAAAATCAAGTGACAACTATATGGTTTAAGTAAATAAATCAATGACTTAATTATTAATATTTTACTCTCTTACCTAAATCTTGATTAAGTAAATCAAGATTCAAGAATCTTGAGTTTGAACTCCATATGAGTTCAGAACTTTGGATTCAAGGTCGTCTTCTAAAAAGGGACCTAAGGTTCAATCACAAATGCCCAAATGTTCAAGATAAAGAACCCTAGAAGCTGAAAGATTCAAGAATTAGGAACTTAGTGAATGGATCTTCTACTAGTTATAAGATAGAATAATCGATTAAGAACTTTCGAATCTAAGATCTATATTTGATCTTTTAAGGTAATTCCAATATCTTAATAGATCAAATCAAACCTAAACCCACATGGTAAGCTTCAAAATAATTAGACAATGAATCACTTAAAAAATTCCAAATGGGAGATGGTGTAATCAAATTGAAGATATAAGTAAGTTTAAGATCTAAGGTCTAAGGATCTAAGGTTAGATCACTTTAGGCTTTAAACTAGATTTTTAACTTAGGAGCTTCCATTTGTATTTCCTTTAGAATTTAAGCTCAGAATAAACTTAATTAAACTTATTATATTGAGGTTCAACATTTAACACTATTAATTTGACTATTAGGGCCAAGTGGCATCTTTAAGATTACTTAAGATCTAAATGTTCTTATTTAAGATGTTATAAAGATTTCCTAACTAAATATGAATGCCTTTAACTTCAAAATCCAGAGAGATGTTAATCTTCCAATTAATGATAATTTATAGAAATTTCCAAGGTTCAGGGCTCTCAAGCACAATTTGGTCAAAATGACCAAAATGCCCCTCTTAAGGCTAAAATTTGGGATTTTAGGGTTTTATTGGTCAGATTGTCTCTAATCTATTTTATTATACTTCGCATTGATTAATAAAGTGGAAAATTACATTTACCTCAGATTTTGGCAGCTTAATTAGACTAATTAGCACTAATTACTCAATTAGGTCAAATTTGGGGATTAATGAATTTAGGATAATTTAGGGCAATTTAGGGAAATCCAACCTCACACAATGGTTCTAATAGACTTAAGTTAGTATTAGGAATCATGTTTATTAACATCATAGGCTTAATTAGGTTACATTTCATTAATCCCTAACTAGGGTGATAAATGGGTGATTAAGAGATTTAAATATCCAAAATTGATTTTTAAGGGTTTGATATTGCTCTCTAGGGTCTAATGAGCAATCAGAGCCCTTAATCTCCTCATTTGGATATTTAATTAATTTTATATGATTTAATTAAGGACAATAAAGAGTTTGATAAATAATTTTAAATCCAATCATTGGATCTATGATTTTATTTTATATTTAGATTCTTTGTATTTTTCTGATTCAAATGATATATTGGATCATACCATTTGGATGAGTATAGCCAAAATTATTTAAATAATTTATTCTATATTTTTATTTAAATTAAAACTATAGGGTTGATTTATTTAAAAGCATAACCATTGAAAATGTCCTCCGATAATTATTTAATAGGCGCGGCCCAAAATTAGAACCGCACGGGTCACGGGTAGGCCCGGCCCAGGACCCACGACTTCGTCTTCCTCCTCTCGACGGGTCCCGAGTCAGCCAGACTTCCACATTGAAGTTCCCGGCACTTCAGCGACGGCAGCGGCTCAAATTAATCCCTACACGTTCCTGGAGTTGGGACGCATCGATTGGACCAAGAACCCCCATCTGGATCCCTCTGGATTGATGGGGTGCTACTCAACTGAGACGCCCTCAAATAAGGCATCTCAGGCCGACTGTGAGGGGACAATTCTCCTCACAGAGGCCTCGATTCGACCAGGGTTCGATCCCTACACGTTCAGGGAAGTGAGGCGAGTCGAACCCCCATACTATCTTAACCTGGGGTGCAGCAAATTGCTGGGTCCTTACTCAGACTCAGCCATGGCTCGGCCGCTAGCTCAATCAATCAATACAATCAATTCGAGCTAGCTTAGCCCCAAGCGATAATTACCACAGGTTCCTTAGGTGGCTACGGTTCACTAGGAGACATCCAGGGCTCATCCAGAGGACATAAATCAAATGGATCAAAAGGAATTTCAATGGGGGAAAGGCTGTACCTCAAGTCGGGTTGCAGGCTTAGCCAAGGGGAATTGAGGTGCACTGAAGCTTCCTGGACAGTAGACAAAGCTTCACAGGGGGTCTGAACACCAGACAGGCCCTCTAACAGCGGTTCACGCTTCTGAAATTTCCAGAATTCGCTGAGGAAGACGGGACTCTAGCAGACCTTCGAAAGGGGGAATCAGTGATTCACAGTGAGCAAAGGGGCTCACTGTGAAGTTCTGATGGTATATATAGGCCTTAGGGATGGACACCAGGGCTTGGTTTGGGAAGAATGGCTCGGCCCGAGGGGTTCCCTCAATTTCCCAAATTGGGGTGGACCGGGCCTCAGGCTTGGCTAGGAGTGCTAGGGAGGCTTGGGCAAGGCCGCAACGACCTTCCTGACGTGGCAAGGGAGTGGCAGACTGGCTGGAGGATGTGGCAGTACGGGGAAGATTCGGTTGTCGGGCGTGAGCTGGGGAGGAAGACGATCCACAGTAGCAGGGGTTGCCAGGGCCGTCTGATGGATCATTGGTTGATGTTGAACGGTCCAGATCTCCCGACATCTAACGAACGATCGCGAATACAAGGTCAGCCGTTGGATCCAATTGGGGGATCTAACGGTTGATTGAGGGTATTTATGGCGGATTGCTTAGATGCTGTCGGATCAGGATCTCGAAACCGCGGAACGGTCGAGATGAGACGGGGTTTGCTTTAAAGCGTGGCTGTTGGATCAGATCCGCGGAATGGACGGCTCGGATGGCGCTCGCAATTTGGAATAGTCGACCGTTGGAAGAAGGATAAATTTGCAATTAAGGATTGTTTAAAACCCTAAAATGAAATTGAACTAATTTAAATTAAATCCAAAAAGTGCCTAAATGACCTCCAAAAATTCCCAAAATTTCACCTTTAGCAAATTTGGGGGTGGGGAATCCAAAAATGAAACCAGATTTTGATTTGGAGATCAAATTATTTTAAGTATTTTATAGGGTTCAAAAATACTCAAAAATATCAAATTTTCCATTTAAGCTCCAAATGATTCCAAACTTCTATGTTTAGGTTTAGATGACCCAATGAGTCTAATAGAATCAAATTCAAAGGTTGGTTTAGCTTAATTAGTCCAAATTAAGCTTGGGTAACAACAAGGGTTGTTACAATTACTTTCATATTGCTTGGTGCGTGGTGGTGTCAAGTTTGTTACCTATCTTTGGTGAGTCAGGTTGTTAGCTTATTTTGTCTTTTTATTTTCTTACTAAAATCTCATATTCTTAACCTTAAACCATCCTCGCTTCTTATCTAAAATCCTTAAGTATCATTTGAAATTAATAAACCATGATCTAAAGTCTCGAACACACTCTAAACTCCACCATAACTTTTATGACTAAATCTAAAAATAGCACAAGCTAGTTTTATTTCCTACCCCTTGACACACATCTAAACCCTGCCAAATTTATCCATATACTTCATATCCAAACAAAACATCCTAGTCAATCTATTTTACTTTAATTCTAGTCCCTTAACCCATCAAAACTCCACTGATAAGAAAGATGTTTTGAATTAGCCTAAACTAAACCCAAGAGAGATTAGTCTTGGTTTTCCTTTTGAGAGTTGATTATAAGCATATAATCAACCCACAATAAACTCCAAAAATCTTCCTTAAATATTAACTTACTCATTTATATAATGTTTGAATACTTAATTCACCAAATAGGTAGCCCACTTGCATTAAATATTATATTAATGTTCATTTTATTTTTCTAATCACTTTAATATATAAGATCATTATATTTGGACTTTTAATTGAAGAGATATTAAGCATTGAATATTTTGAATTTATTCAATTAATTAATTCTTATTTAATAAATAGCACGCATGCCAACTAGCCATGCTTGATTGCTGGAGGCTCCTGTACGCACATGAAGCGTCTACATGTGCAGGCCAGGGGCAGTGCCACGTGGGTCGAGTTCGACCCGCCCGACATTGTAGCCCTTTCCCATCGGGATGAAGAAAGGTCTGATCTAAAGCATCCAAATACTTTCAGCTCTGGGCTCCTCCACCATTATGCCATATATGAAAATGGAGCTCTCACTGAGTCCTTCCGATTGCCCTAAAAATCCCTATGACGTCCTATATAATATCCCAAACTCTTAAGCGCCAAGGTACTGTCTATTTTGGCCTAAAAGCCTCACAATTTTTCCCTATGAAGATAACTTCCCACTTCCCACTAAGTCACCCATCTTGGGAGTGCTCCTAGCTGAGCACGCTTAAGTTTGGAGTTCTTATTAAGAATTCCACCGTTATCTGAAAAGGTGCCTCGATGTTTAAGAGTTTCACTTATTACTACTTAAGTGGGTCTTTACAATCTCCCCAACTTAAGTAACTAACATTTTCATCAGTATCAACACACAGATTCAAGAACCATCCATTAGGTTGATAGGACTAGAGGTGACCCCTATAGGCTAAAGAGGTACACACAACCATGTAACACCTTAACCATCATGACTTCAAGAGGCTACTCATATAAAGTGGTACTTTTCCCTGTATGACACTTAGCTCATATCAGACATCCTATAGCTTGCTCTGATACTATTTGTAATAGCCCAAACTATTAAGCACCAAAGTATTGTCCATTTTAGCCTGAAAGCCTCATAGTTTTCCCTCAAAAGATAACTTCTCAGTAGGTCACCCATCCTGGGAGTGCTCCCAATTGAGCACAGTTAACTTTGGAGTTTGTATCAGAAACTCCAATATTATCTAAAAAGGCACCTTGATATTTAGGAGGTTCACTTATTATTACTTAAGTGGGTCTTTACAATAACTCTATCGTTATCTGAAAATGCACCTCAATGTTTAAAAGTTTCACATATTACTACTTAAGTGGGTCTTTACATCCTAACTCTATCATCATAGTTACATTCACATGTGTTGGCAAATTAGAGTTTACTATGGAGAGAGTTTGCTCCCTCCATAGAGCACTTCGAGCATTTTAGCGACATACCGTTGGGTTCCCAAGGCCGATGCTGTATCAACCCCATTATAGGATCGGAAACCAATCTAATATTTGTGCGATACTATATCACTTAATACTAGGTTGAAAGGAAACTAAACCAACATTTAGTGCTATGTGGCCAAGAATCTTTGTGAGGGTGTAAGTTAAGCAATAAAATATATAAGTAGAGAAGTATGTAGTAATAAAATGCATTCAATCCACTATCCAAACTATGCATGTAATATTGAAAGTAAATCCATCACATAATAAAGTAAAAATATTATAGAAACTATTTTATTTTAGACTGAATTTAAAAGTAAAGTAAAAGAAAAGTGTGGAAGCAAAAATCTCAAAGTCTACTAATGTCCAAAACTATGTCCAGCTCTTCTATCCAGAAAATATTCCTGATTTATTGTATTTTTGGTTTATAAAATACGATAGAGCACAACCAAAAAAGAGAAAACAAGTGATTAGATTAAAAAGTCTATGTGCATTTTAAGATTGGCTAATTTTTAATTACAGTTTTATTGGATATCATTATGCAAATTTACAATTAAATACTAAAAGCAGAGTATTTAAAGCATCAAAATAAGGGTAAAAGAATTGTAAAGAAGATAATAAGTAAGTAAGGAGTAAAAACTCACAAGTATGTTTGCTCTAGTATGTAATGATAAGTAAAGGAAAAAGGAAACCTGGTAAGGCTAGAAACTAATAGTGTGCATATGGAAGTTTACAATGAATACATGAATATGTTTAATAGATGTTATATTAAGTAAAAGTAAACTATAACAGTGAAATAGGAAATGTAAGTAAAATGACACACACTGCATGAAAATGAGACAGTAAGTAAGTAAATTACAACACAACAAGTAAAAGCTAAATAGTAAAGTAAAGTAAGAAAGAGCTTAGCCTTAAGGGCTAAGAAGACATAGTCAAAGATTATGAAAAGTAAGCATAGTTAAAGGGCTATGCCAAGTTCTCATAATCAATAAGATTGTGACAGCCAAATAGTTAAATTGCTTATGTTATTTAAGTCTTACGTTCAGTGGGCATAAATTACAGAATGAGTGAGGAGTTTGACACGTCTGTCTAACTAAGTAAGGAAATAGGGTCTCCAAGAAAATATAAACACTTACATTTCCCCTCTAGAATATGTGAGGTCTTCTTATAACTACCATAGCTTATACCTCCATGAAACCCCTATGTTTTAATTATGAATATTTCATTTATGCACAATGTCTTATATGAATGATCAATATTATAATCTCAAAGCAAAGCTGCATTTTAAGTAATTCAATTAATGGTAATTATGTGATATCCAAAGTTGTCTAATGCTTAGGTTATTTAACTTAATGATTGGAGCTGATTGAGCTCCTAATTAGCTTAGACTTTAGCAAACTCTAAGTTAATTGAAGGATAATACTATAAGTAGTTAAGTTTTGGAAAATAGTAGTTTGATTTAACTTAATTAAATGACAAAGTAATTTATATGTATAATTATGCATCATGCCACTAAATCATACACTATTCCTGAGCTACATAATCTTCATAGATTTTTTAAACTTAAGGTTTAAGATACTATAAGGGAAGATTTAGGTTGCAAAGTACTCTACTCTTGGAAGGTATGAGTTGAAAGTTGTAGGAATTCTACACTTGCAGGTTTACTACAAAAATCTAGCTAGGGCAATCTAAGTTTAATGGAAACATAATTAAGTGTTCACTATCTTACTTATCTACACTAGTGGGAGGTTCTAAATGCATTACTAGAGAAAGGATTATCATTAATAGCTCTAAGTTTGCTCATAATTTTAAGAGAACTAAAGCTTAAATTGGAATTAGGTTACTCTTAAGAGCTAAGAGGAACTAGCTTAAAGGTTGAAAAGGTGAAAGTAGGATTATACTGCAAAGATAAAATTCACTAAGTTTAACTTAGATTATCTGGAAACTAGTCTTATTAGGCTTTCGCAATACTAATAGAGGCAAACTAATAGTCTACTACCTCAAGGTGACAAATCAAATAAGTTAGGGCTTTTTAATCCTTTACAATATTCCCTAGAGTTGAAGGCTTAATCAAGAGTTTTCCTATGTCTACAAGCATATAATCTATACTAATCCAAGTTCAAACTGACATTTGAAATGATGCAAGAGTCAAATAAAATAAGACATGTTTGCTGCCCTAGAATTTAAAAGCCTAAAACATGCAATGTACGAAGTCACAAAAATCACATAACTTGAATAATTAAGGAGCCAAATACCTAATTTAACCAAAATTTGTCCAATTGAAATGATAATAGCAAATATGAAATCCTTATAGCATAAGAAGAAGAATGACACTAAGTAGGTCAAAATTGGATAAGGTTGGAAAATTAGGATTTCTGGGACTCCTAATTAGGGTTAACAAGTGATTATGAAAATTAGGATTCTATCATAAATTGAATTATACTAATGTATTCATCATCTTGTTTTGAATACAATGATATAATTTTGTATAATTTGGATGTGTATATTTAAAGTTAAGAGTAAAATAAGATTTGAAATTAGTTATAATTAATTAATTTAATTAATTCCATTTAAAACGCAGCTACTGGCACTGATTATGGGATAGCACAAAAATCGGTGGCATGGAAACTAGGCCCAAAAATCTCCACTATTCGACATCGTTGAACCTGAAAGACGTCTGCCCACACGTTGTCCACAGCAGTCGATGCGTATCGGCCTGCGACATGCCCACAGTCTCGCGTTGTGGCACGATTGAGAAGGATTGGGCCAGTCTGGTCTAGTAGAAGTGCACAGGCAGGAGCACAAGCTGGTCTGAACTGCTACATCCCTGACAAAATCCGACGGCTAATGCCAAGGGTTTGACCTTCTGGTCAAACCTAGGGGTCTCACGTCGCGGCCCGCCTACTAGAGGGTAGCCCTCGCCAAGGATAATCTTTCAAGACCAGAACTAGAACTAGTTGATGGCTGAGCGGCTGACAAGGAGATGCCCTAGGCCCCAACGATCAAATCCAGACACTCCTTGTAGATGGTTTGACAAGCTTGAGCTTAATCGGACTCGAACGAGCTCGAAAGTACAGTTGGGCTCTTGGAATAAACTTTGGAATGTTCAATTGGAGAAAAGAAGGAAGAGAAGAGTACTTGGAGGCCTTTGAAGTTCGCCGAATTCACTAATTATGGTTTGCTCAAGTCATAGCCAAGCTCCTTCGTCCGCAGCTCCACACCACCCTCTACTAGCTCGACATAATAGGAAATGAGGAAATGAAGGATGTGAGAAGCTCGGAAGGCCTAATTGAGCTTGGGGAGGCCATCTCGCGTGGCTGTAGCATGGTTGGCAGGAGCACAATTGGGCCACAGAGGATGATTTATAGGAAGTAGATCTCACCCAGATCCAGATCTAGGTTCAACGACTAGATCAAATGGATCGCTTTTCGACCATCAGATTATCCACCCAAAATGCGCGATGGTCAGGATGTGTTGTCTCCACTGTTTCATGCGTGGTGCCTCATAGCTGATCTCTGCCTTCCTGAATCAGCCGTTGAATTTAAATTTTATATTTTAATTTAAATACTTTAATTAATTTAATAAGTAATACACATTTAATTAATCAAAATTAAATAACTAAACAGACTCCAAAAAATCCCAAAAATTCACCATTATCTAATTGTGTGGTGAGGAACTTAAAAATGCAATAGGATTTTTGATCGAAAGTCAATTTAATTATCCTAATATTTTGAGTAATTAAATATTAATATATATATATATATATATTTATATATGAAAAATTCTATGACTTCCAAACATTCCCAAAATACCACCTCTAGCCAATTTGGGGGTGATAGTCCAATGGCGAACTTCGATTTTGATTCTGAGGTTAAAATAAAATAGATATTTTTAAAATCATCAAAATAATTCGGAATGTTTGTCTATCGCAAATGATTTCCAATTAGCACCAAACTTGAGGTGAAGGCTCATAATAATATTATAAGAGTACGAGAAGTAAAATGAAACTAATTAGGCTTCTATTTAAAGTGTAACAATGCTAGGATTGCTTTAGACTCCCCTCCTTATAAAAGGTGTCATCCTCGATGCCCAACAAATAAAAATACAAAAATGCACGAAAGAAATATGAAAGAACTTAGACTACCTGATTAAGGAAAGAACTCTGGGAACTTTTTCAGCATATCTTCTTATTTTTTCCACGTGGCTTCTTCAATTGAGTGGTTCTGTTAGTGAACTTTAACTATAAGAATGCTGCGATTCCTCAATTACTTGAGATCTCATCTTAGAATTGTGATAGGTATAATGATGAAAGTTAAATCAGGCTGTAGTTCAACTATTGGAATCTGAACTTATTGACTTGGATCAAGCAAGCACCTTCTCAATGATGAAACATTAAACACATTATGCATGGCTAAGAAGTCTTTTGGTAACTCTAATATATACAAATATGTTCCAAACTTTGCAATCACTTTGAATGGTTCCAAATATCTTGGACTCAATTTTTTAGACAGATTGAACCTTTGCATAGTACGCATCGGACTAACATTCATATAAGCATGCTCTCCAACTTGAAATTCTAACGGATGATGACAAACATCATGGTATTTCTTTTGTCTAGCCTGAGCTTCCATTTTATTACGCTTAATCTAGAGAACCTTTATATTAGTCTCCTTTATCAATTCAGAACCATAAAGTTGAGAATTCCCTACCTCAATCCAAGTAACAGGAGTAGTACACCTCCAAACATAAAGTGCTTTATAAGGAGCCATACCAATATTGGACTGATAACTATTATTGTAGGCAAACTCAACTAAGGTGATATGATCTTCCCATGATCCACCAAAATCAAGAGCATAAAGATGTAGAAGATCTCCTAAGATCTGAATAACTTGCTCAGTTTAACCATCAGTCTAGGGATGAAAAGCAGTACTCAAGGCTAAGTTCGTTCCCAGGTCTTGCTGAATAGTAGACCAAAATCTAGAGGTAAATTTACTGTCTCTTTCTGAAACAATAAAATTTGGTGTACCATGCAAATGGATGATCTCCGTAATGTAGAGCTTGGCTAAATTCTCTACAGAATCAATCAAATGAATTGGAAGGAAATGAGATGATTTGATGAGTCTATTGACAATCACCCAAATTGAATCAGAACTAGATCTACTCTTAGGCAAACCTATGACAAAATCCATGGAGATGTTGGACCACTTTC